>OY365787.1:26718750-29190625 GCA_959347405.1 Napeogenes sylphis
CTGTTGTGATCATATCAGATCTCATCATCATCATCATCATCGTTGGTATAGTAACTGCAAAATGTAAGAAATCGAAACTTAATGAAAGATAAGGTAAGATTGTTTAGTAACATCGTTATCTTTTTTTGTATTTAAACTTTCGTGAACCATGAAGATTATTAAATAAATATTTACCCGGCTATATAATGTAGGTAATTTAATCGGAATTTGCCCACCTAGTTTCGAGCCCATCAAGAAAATATTTATCGTTAACTTTGTTTAATATTCTTAGCAACCTCCAGCGTAAAGTTGAACATTTGATCTTATAACAAACTTAAAACCTGCAAGTTTCAAACTTTTCACCAAGTGCTTATTAAGAGTTTCCATCTGATAGTTATTTGTTTCTGAACATTTAAACTTTCATCACATAATTCTTATAACGACAAACAAGCAGCAGGTCTACGTTTAGAGTCTTTGTGAAATTTAAGTAGTATTTGTAAATTATTATTGTTCTATAACATACACAATATTTATATGCACACCAATGAAATAATATAAAAATTACGACTTGCATTATAGTTTGTTTCGCCCAGACAATACTTATATAATATCGTTTAATTTATATTGAGTGAATTAATAATAACTATATATAAATTGTATTATTTCGTACTATTCCATCTGCTCATATATTTTAAAATTGTTTACAAGCCTCCCAGTTTTCAAAAATTTTAGCCGTATTAGATCAGTTACACATTCATGAAACACTTTGTTCATTTATATTTTATTTTATTTTTGTAAATAATTTATAAGTCATAGCTATTATAAAGGCAGTTAATACCTCACGAACCTTGTTTATTAATTTATCTATCTTTAATAGAAGGCATTATTCTATTATAAAACTGATAATTATCTATTTTTGGTATTAAACTAGAAATATTTATAACAAACTTACTCAATCAAAATATTACCGATTACACGTGTAATTAATATATCACGAAATTGGAAACACTTTGAAAATGTATTATAACAAACTAGTTCCATTCAAAAGTTACTAGCAGTGAATGTGTCTAAAGTGGCTATTAGTGTTCCCTCAAGTTACTAATAGAATTAAACTATTCACTCGTTTTTTCCCTTTAATAATCACAAAAAAACTCTACAATAAACATTTATATAAATAAAGCTATATAAAGAGACAATGCTTATCTTTTCACTATTTTTAGGATTTACATATTTTTAGGCATATCTTTTAAATAGTAAACTATTTGTATAGTAAAAAGTGTACACATCTATAGGTTAAAAGATTTTAAGAATTACATCCTGAGTTTGAGAAATAACTCTATAAAATTTAAATTCATAAACAAACCTCACTCCCTAAAGGAATTTTATTTCACTCTTCTAGTTTATTACACCCTAACTTTCTAAGAAAAGTGAGCTGACGGTTAGGTAACAAAATATATGGTTTAATAAAATCAGATTAAAACGAGTTCTGTTAAGTCTTTCCGCAGACACTGTGCTTCACATAATCTCACGTCTATTATACTTACTTATATTGAGGAGGGGTGTAGACATAGTAAACTAATGCATAAAAACCATAAAATAATGAATTATTCATAAATGGACTAGTGTTATTAAGTAGGTACCTAATAAAAATGTTTTTTTAAGTATGTAATTGAACATTTTGTAACAAAAATATTTTTCTTATATCTATCTTTTTTTAGTTATTACTTTGTACATATTAATTAAAACCTTTAGATTGTTTCACTAATCACTTTATATATATCGACAATAGCAAGTTCCAACTATCTCCTAGCAACATATTGAAACATAAACATGAATCCTATTAAGAAGATAAATAACTTTTAATAGATATCTATAACAGTATTCGTGCAGCGCTGCGTTCATAATGAATTTAGTGATTTTGAGTTAAGCTTTATCTCATCATTTAGTAAATATTTATTATATCAAGCTTTTATATTGTATGGTATATTTTGAATTTAATAGAATTTATTCCATTTTAAATTATTATTCTCGTTATAAGGAGTAAAATGATCCATTACCAAAAATATTTTACACTAACCCTATTAAAACCAAAATCATTTATTAAATATAATGTCAACCGTTAAAAAATTGAAACTTACTATTAAATTTAAATATAACGGTCGTTAATTGTTGATTGAAATTAAATGTCGAATGATTTCAACTGTCAACATTTTCAATCTATTATTATTTCTCAAAGCGTCATTTCAAGCGACATTGTAGGTCACGAAGAAAATGAATGACTAATACATTAGATAGATTTTGTAAGTAAAGAATTGATAGCAACATTTCTTGTAATTATATTTGTTAACAACACGCAGTGTAATCGTCCTAATACAAAATATATCACCTCATGTGACGTTTAGAAATGTACCTATTTTATTCACACCAATTTATTCAAGACACGATGTTACAGTTTTTAAAAACTACATAGGTATGCATCATTAAACATTTATCAACTACATATTACTCTTGTTTAAAATGAGTTGTGAGTTGTTCAAAACCTACCTACAACATGTCAGACAAGTCAGCTATGACATTGAACTCTCGGCCCGGAGGATTTACCCCCGAGCTGATAGTTCTTTATTGCAGGATTTATTTATTGCTAACAGTTTCGAGTTACAATTTTACGTTTATATATACTTTCCTATGCAACGGCATTTTATTCATTGTTCTACTTCCCGTGACAAAAATAAAAGCATCAAAAGTAAGTCTTAATATTATTCAATGAGTATGAAGTAAGAAGAGCGTGGGGTCTCCACGCTCTTATATAATATGATATAAGAAAAAATATAAGACAAATATTTCATTTCTAGCGCCATACTCTTTACTAGGATCTTCTTACTTTATTAGAATCATTTACCGCGGAAAGTAATTTTAACGAGGCGCTGTAGTGTATAATGTATGCCTATTACTAAATACGACAACCAGTGAAACAGTTTATTAAAAAGAGTGTTAGAACATAGTAGGATTATATAAGATTTAATAAGGATTTAGAAGAAAATTAGAAGAGAAGTCGTAGCATTCATTATATACCAGCATCGTCTCGTGTCTCTGAAGACCAAAGACACTAACCTATCTTGGTTAACCGATCCTTTATCCGATCCTTCTAGATTACTATTAGGTACTATATTAAGACATAGTTTACTTTACAATATTGTTGACAAATAAATAATCAATACTTCTTCTATTTAGTTGGAGAAAATTCTAATGTTACATAAAATATTTTGTTATCGACTGATATTACACATTCTCGTATTATGAGTTCAACCGAGATGTGTTGTTGAGCTATCTGTATCTATCGCCATTATTAATACTTAAATATATGTTGTATTAATCTTTATTTTACAATGTTAGCTATAAAATTAGACACTGAAAACTGAAAAAATATATAAAATGACATCGTTAATAATGTAGCTAGTAGTTAACAATTTAGTAAGTAGCCGATGTAACCAAATTCGCCAAGCAATGATTGCTTAAATAATTACAATACAAAAAAAAATTACAGGACAGATTATAATGAAATTGTATAAAAATTTAGTTTAATTAAAGTCAACATACGATATGTTTTTAATTTCGGACAATTGTATCCTTTTCGAGAACAAACACAAACACACAAATTAAATTTATTTGCTTCGTAATTACAATAAAACGAAAGATGTTAATTATCCAAGTCCAAGTCAATATATTTATTGGAGATGAGAAGATGTCGCTGGCTTTTACCAAAAAACAAGCTATTGCAAGTACCTAAGACCTAAGTACTTACAAAAACTAGCTATTGCTCGTTGTTATAACAATTTAGTAAGGATTGTAAAGATAATAATCTGGAAACATCTCCTCGATATTCTAGGGAAGCGAGCTTAAGAATGCATTTCATTGAATTCAATCTCGGCGTACTTTATTCGCTAACTTCAATTTAGCAATTCAAATATTCAAATAATAATTTAGGTTTTAAGTCCACCTCTTGGGGAAAATGAATTTATTTGAAGATAATTGAATGCGCTTTACGAACTTTTCATTTCATTGTATGTATGTAATATTATTAATTTGCCAATAATTAAGTACTTCCTACCTATGTAGCTCCTATGTAGCTTTTATGACGTTATGATGTTATATAATTATAATAAGATGATAAAATGAAAAGATGTGTCTTTTACCTATTTATCAGGTTGATAAGTTACGTGTCAAAATTTCCGGTTTTGTTTTTTTATTTTCACAGCGGCACTATAGCGATCTTTTATGGTCTTTAACTGTTGTATGTTCTTTTAAGATCTTCAAAGATACAATACGAAAATTTAGGACGGTTTAAAAAATGAACAACGTCTCCATACCTACTTTCTGCTAGACATCAAAACTCGTATTATTCAATTCCTTGACCATAACTGATCAAAGCGACAAGTGTTCTCATCACAAAACAGTCACAGTTGTAATCATCGAATGAAGGGAAGAAAATAATTATTTTAATTATTTGCATTTGTCATAATGGTTCTACAGATAGAAATAGAATAATTATAAAATAAGCTACACTCAAAATGTATCTTCTGAACACAAAACCGAACTAACTGTCTACTAATATTTGATAGAAGTTGTGGTGCAGACGAAATCAATTTTAAGTACATTAATTTTTTTGCAGTCTCGTGTATGTCACACAAATTAGTTTTTTATTCAATAATTTTTAAATAATTTCTTTTTAAATTTATTGAGATAAAAAATATCGACTAAATTTATTGATTATTCTATGAAATGGTATCGATGTATTGATATATTGACTATATTTTACCAATATTAAACAATTTCTCACAATCCTAAATTCTTTTTTCTTCTATCTTCAGTCTCCTCTATAGTCTATAGTCTATAGTGTAGCCAACTTAGGGGTTTTCCCCCTAAATTTAGGGAGAAATTAGGCGTTCCGGGGGTTTTTTCGGGGGTCAAAATTTTAGGGTTTAGGGGTTTTTGTTAGGGGTTTTTAATTTTCATAAATATTTTTCACAAATCGGTATCATCAGCACAATGGATCGCATTTATTTTATTTTATAAATCATTCATAGACATCTGGTGGTGAATAATATAGGTTACAACAGGTATCTTAGCCTTGTGCTCGAGTCCCGCATTCGGCATTTTGTTTATTGTCTAAGGTCTATTGACATTTCAGTTTTCCAATTTTTGTCGGTTTATATTTGAATGTTGAGCGTTCTGTTTTGACAACGCTTCACAGTTTACTCCATTTTCAAAAGTTTTACAGTTTACTCCACAATTTATTCCAGTTCCACAAGTTACAAGTTTTACAGTTTCTTCACAACATACTCCAATTCAATCCAATTGCGTAAGTCACAAGTTTTACAGTTTTTTCAAAAGTCACAATATTAATGACCTGGACTCACATCTGATCACAATTTATAAATTATAATTTAATATTTGGCAATTGGCAGTCTCATTTATTTAATAATCCGTTACAGTGATGCTGAAAGTTAAAGACAAAAAATATTATCAAACATATACAAAAATATTTGAAAGTGATGATATGTTGATATTCATGTGTGACTTTATAACAATAATTCATACAGGTGATAAATAAGTTTATAATATCAAGTTTAACTATAAGATACAATGTTCTTTATATTCATAGGTAACCTCAGATGCCATGGTAGATCACAAATATTCCAACATTATTTAAAAGTAGATCTTATATAATGATTAAATATTTCTTGCTGTTTTACATGCATGGGCATGGAATGAAGGAGCATGTCAAACATTTTGTTTTTTTATTGTTATTTTTAAAATAAAGTTTTTTGTGCATGGTAATAGCATATTTGTAAAATCTTTAAATTTGTAAAGAACTTTCCTTGTTATTTAAACAATTTCAAATAAGGTGGTAAGTGGGTTAATACAAAATGGGCAACTATTTTTTTTGAATGAAGTATTAAAAAATGTAATACATATATACAGTCATGACCTATTTAGACAAATATAAATAGGTCATGCGTATCATTTCACAGCTATTTTCTCATGTAATTGCGTTTCTTGTCTGCTTCTTGCACCTATAATTACTAATTAAATACTAATAGTAATCCAATAGTGATTTTAATTTGTAATAATATATGATTTACAGTTTAGATTGCACCAGTTCCCACAAATGATACCCGAGCAATCTGCAAGTATTGTCGAACCAATTTAAAAGCACACAGTAAGGACTTGATAGCTCATGGCAATACGGACAAACATACAAGAGCTATAGAGACAGATAGGAGTGCAAAACCAAGTCAAAAAATTACATCTACATTTCTACCAACTTCTAACAAAACTAAAATTGCTGAATTGAGACTTGCAGCTTTTATTGCTGAACACATATCTTTACAGACTATCTATCATCTATATATACTATATATTTAGTAGATATTTTACCTAATTCAGATAAAGATTCAAATACTTTATTTAAATTGAAACTCCATAAAACCAAACGTACAATGATTATAAAAAACATACTGAGTCGAAACATACGTTGGAAGATTTGATTATAGAAATAGACGACTCTGCCTTCTTTATCATTATTGATGAAAGTACAGATGTCTCGACTCTATGATCGACTCGAAGATTCTATGTATGATGATACGGTTCTTCTCAATAGCACAGAAAAAAATAATAACTACATTTTACAGAGTAATTCAATTGATTAAATGTTTTTCTCAGAGTATTTGTGATTCCATAAAATTTCAGTTGGAAAGTGATGGCTTAAACATTTAAAATTTAGTTGGACTGGGTGTAGACGGTGCTAATGTGATGGTGGATAAACATAAATCTGTGGCAGCTATAACCAGACAAGAATTACCAGATCTTATAATTGTCAAATGCGTTTCACATTTTTTACACTTATGTGCAGAAAAGGCAACTGAAACTCTGCCCAGACCATTGGAATTTGATTGCTCAAATGGACTTCTACATCTTCAGTTTCTGAATTTTCATGATCGGAGTCTGATTTCTCCAAGATACTCAATATTCGCTGTCGTTCGCGTTCTTCGAGAACCGTTATTTCAAAAGTCATGCGAATAAAATAAATAAATATACTTTTTTATAATGGCGCGAAATTAGTACACGAAGTGTATGGTTGGGTCAAATTTACCCTTTGTCATGTTTAGAAGCGTTTATACACCGCTGCGATTGCAATACGACTAAATATCGATATTCCGTGGAAAGATACGACCCTTAGCTCCAGCTATTGAGAATTATGGCAGTGTGGCACCAAAAACATTAGAAATACGCGCATTTGAAAATAGCCCGGGTCAAATAGACCCAACTGTGCGAACGCCGGGTTAAGACTTTATACCTACCCTTTGCGAAATCCAAAAGATGGAGTAAAGCTCAGTTAAGTAATTGTTTATGATTCTTCAAATATTAACTTGTTCTTATAAAGGTACTCAGTTAAGCGGCTTATTGTTATAGACATTTATATGTACTAAATTAGTTTTTAATCTTATTTCAAACAACATTTAGTGCTACAAGTAAAAAAATAAGGATATCCTTGAAACAGCGCATCATTGCAAAAACAGATTCCATAAGGATACTTTCGATATTATATGTATATATTTTTTTTCTCATATATTTAATGATTAATTATTACTTCTTCAAATTATTTTTATATTATTGATGATTAAGTATGTACATATTATACATGTGATAAAATTACAGATTATTATTACATATATGATATACGTTTTAATTATTCAGTGACCTAAAAATTGCTGAATAGTTCGGTGGCTGTTATTTGATCTTTTAGACTAAAAAAAAAGCAAGGCTAGTCGAGTTTAGGCCTGTTGTGTTAATCATAAAGAGACACTACCTCCAGGCTTGGTGGAGTGGACCTGAAGGTATATCTATGAGGTCCACTAGCATCCATCCATCAGGGTATTTTCAGATCACTCCATCAAGTCTGAAGGTAAGATCTCATCAAAAGCAACAAAACAAGCCCATACTTGGTGCACCCAGTTCTATTTGTCTAGGAGATCCACTAGCATCCATCCATCAGGGTACCGTTGGGTCACTCCATCAAGTCAAGACAAATCGGTAATAATCCGTACGTACTAGTATCAAAATTAACATTAAAAAAAAACATTTTAACAAATAGAAAAAAAATATATAAACTGTAAAGTATCAAGTTAGGTTCGATTACATACTTTGTGTTCATACAACGATCTTTCAAATTGGTATGACATTTTTGCTAACAAGCGATACAGTGATCACTCCCGATAACGGCCTCAAGCCGACTGAGATGACAATTGAATAATAATTAAATATTTGTTAAAAAGGATCAACTAAAATGGCACATAAAATGAACCTTATTGAAATATATTAAGAGTCATGTGTAACTACAGATACGTAATAAAAATTTAAAATATTTTTATTTATTTTCTGATATATTAAGTAATTTATTTGGGGTTTTTTGTCACATTTTTTTAGTTGAATATGTCTTCTTAGCAAAGGTATTTTTTATGCTCAAATATATTATAATATTTACGACAAAAATGTACCTAAATTCCTTCCAATTTCGTCAAATATGTGACGGATTTTTTTTTTAATACTAAAAACTACAATATTACAGTATTTTCTCTAAGGACACTAGAGATTAAGAAACATTCTATGCATTGCAATTATTGTTGTCACTATATTAACTTTGATTTTGTAGCATTATGTACCGAAAAGTTGATAATTTTAGGCATAACCATAAACGCGTCCTTGAGTCTGTTTCCTAACTGAATATGAATTGAAATGCTGCCAACATTGTTGTTATTACTAAACGGACACATGATCATACTACATATTCCTGTATGTAGTTTTTTATGTATCTACTATTTATAAATATTATAGTAAGTAACTGATTAAATCACACTGACAATATTCAAACAGACTTAATACTTAGATCACAGACGGATTCTCGGCGTTATGTTTAAATCCATTTTAATGGTCCTTGATATAATTAACTATCATTTATTGTCCTTTATTACGGAGTAACTGCATATATGTCTACTTGATGGCTGTTGTATTTAGCCTTTTCATCATTACCTTGTCTAATCACCTGAGCGATGTCACTAAAGAAATAAATCAGTGAATTAATATAAATATAATTTTAATACGGTCATGATTCAGTAAATTGACACTGATATTACTCTAGACATAGTATCAATATTTTTATTTCTTAACTCTCAATACTCTACGGTAGTTAAGATCGACATAGTCTATATACAATCAGTCTTCACTGATCTGCTACGAGCTATAATAATACAAAAGTTGCAGATGCTCTATAATTCGCAGATCTAATTTTCAAAGAATATGTTGACTGATTGATAGGCATTAAGTGAGATCAAATCGCGTCATAGTTTTACATTAACAAACAAAAAAATGGACTTTGTTTCATTGACACAAAGCATAGAATTATCTGTTATTACATTCATTTACAGTTTAGGCATGATTAGCTAGAAACACGTTAAATATAAATCGTAATACGAGGAGCACTTTTCATGCTTTCATAGCCTTCGGCAAGAGCACTTTGAGAGGTCTTACCTCTCGAAATTGACTCTTTATATTGAAATAACATATTTCAATTTATTTATAAACACTCGATAACGCCCGCGGTGGCATCCAATTGATATTGTTTTTATATTTCTGTCAAAGTCTACATCTTAAATAAAATCTTTTTTATATAATATAATAATAAACAATGTATAAACTAAACTAAAAAAACATAATATATATAAAAATAAAATAAAACCTATCTTATATAAACAGTGTAGTTGCAATATTATATTAAAATAAGTAAACCATTAGAAATACATATTTCTACAACTCATCTGAACACAACCAAAGATTTTATATTTTCCAATATTGAAACTCAACTACGAAAATACTTGGCCAAGTTTTACTGGGACTGGAAGGCGGTGATGCTAAAATGTTTTAGCATAAAAATATTATCATTTTATAACAGGAGTGAGAAAGATATATCTATCTTAAACATTCATGAAAATTAACAAAAATGAATATTGTATTTATGATTAATAAAGGACTACTGTTTGATTTTATATGTATTTTTGTTTTTATTTAATTTAGATCTGAAAATTGCAAAAAGAAATTATAATCTCTTGGATTATGAAAAATATAATTGCTTGTAATCTAACAAAAAACCTTAGTTCTTGCTTAACATAGCTGTTAGTAAAGATAGATATACTTGTATAACGTGTGTAGGAAAATTATTGGTGGATAAAACGTGTACGAAATTCTAGCATTGTCATTTATAACCTATAATAACCTTCAAAAGAAAATATACGATCATAGTAACATAACTAGAACCATGACTACTTATATATCTATTTACAATTCTTAATTAACATGATACTATTGATATTGTTAAAATATGATATGCATTACCTTTACCAGATCGTTTATAGGATACTTTGTAAAAGAATAACTCACGCTCGTGAAGAAGCTTCACTTACCCTCTTGTTATAATATTTATATGTTTTTTTATACAATGTGCCAAGATTTAATTTTAATTATGTCACATGTGTAACATTTGAATGTTAATGAGATTGACTTTTATGACTTCTTTTATTATTTTGCATTTATTGTTTCATGTTTAAGTTCAACATCTATTAAATATCCAAATATTATTTTCACCCACAGCACCACCCAACTTATTATCTGTTAGCACATTTAATTTAAAAGTTTCACACTTTTCGGCAACAAAATATGTAAAACTCGGGGTCATTTATCACTGTCTGTCAAATATCAATTTATACCAAATACCCGGCCACGGGTCAACGATGGATAGATCATTGACCTTTATATTATAATAAAATAATAAATTCAAAGGTGTAGGTACGTAATAGCATTTAAAATATAGAATAGAAAACTATAATACACATCGTGTGGATGATATTTGGGAGAATGAAACAAAATCAATAACAACGATGTATTGCTCTGAAAATACTGTTACGAAAGAATACGTTTATGTAATATATCTTTGTTCAATTTGCAAAGCAATATTAAATTGGTTTGGGCCCAAAAATATAAAGGGTAGGAGACAGTTAATAGTGATACTATATATCCTATTCATCTCTATGAATGGACTGTTATTGGTTCTATCTGGCTTGTATTGATCTCTTGTTGAAAGCCGAAAGGCTATTAATTTGAAATCAGGGGTTTTGAAGTAGTTCTTCTATTTTGTGTTGCCTTCTGATAATGGCTATCAAATGAGTCACGTCTAACATAATAGAGAGCTATTAGTTTTACTCCGAAGAGATTGCTGAACATAATGTTTCAATTGGTTCTACGTGAAGAATATGTAAATTGAGCGTTATACTCAGTATCATGCGATTCCTATGCTCGTCTGTTCTAATATAATATTAAAAAAGCTGTAGTAAAATGATTAACGATTGAACGATTATCATAATTCGTAATCATTTTAATGTCATGTTATAAGATTATTAGACGCAGCCCAAAAGGTCAAATTGTGATTTGTTTTACAAATGTATATTTATTTCATTTCATTTCATTTCATTTCATTTCATTTCATTTCATTTCATTTCATTTCATTTCATTTCATTTCATTTCATTTCATTTCATTTCATTTCATTTCATTTCATTTCATTTCATTTCATTTCATTTCATTTCATTTCATTTCATTTCATTTCATTTCATTTCATTTCATTTCATTTCATTTCATTTCATTTCATTTCATTTCATTTCATTTCATTTCATTTCATTTCATTTCATTTCATTTCATTTCATTTCATTTCATTTCATTTCATTTCATTTCATTTCATTTCATTTCATTTCATTTCATTTCATTTCATTTCATTTCATTTCATTTCATTTCATTTCATTTCATTTCATTTCATTTCATTTCATTTCATTTCATTTCATTTCATTTCATTTCATTTCATTTCATTTCATTTCATTTCATTTCATTTCATTTCATTTCATTTCATTTCATTTCATTTCATTTCATTTCATTTCATTTCATTTCATTTCATTTCATTTCATTTCATTTCATTTTATTTCATTTCGGTTCGGTTCGGTTCGGTTCGGTTCGGTTCGGTTCACTTCACTTCACTTCACTTCACTTCACTTCATTTCATTTCATTTCATTTCACTTCACTTCACTTCACTTCATTCGTAGATAGCTATAGCATTTTATGATTTAATTTCGAGCCAAGACGTTTTAGAAAGTGATTGAATATTATTTTTTTTATTGTCGCCCGTAAGTCGTAACTTTCTTTACCTTATATTATTTTAAAATATGGCTACAAAACCTACAAATAATCTAATCTACAGCTGTTGTGATCATATCAGATTTCATCATCATCGTTGGTACCTATAGTAACTGTTCCAAAAGAATTTGTTAAACAACATTTGATTAGTACTAATTATATTCATATCAATGTAAAAATAACCTTTACTAATGAAAAATAAGGTAGGATTATTTACTAACATCGTTATCTTTTTCTGTATTTGAACTTTCGTAAACTATGATGATTGTTAAATAAATATTTACCCGGCTACATAATGTAATTTAATCGGAATTTGGCCGACTAGTTTCGAGCCCATTAAGTAAATGTTCCTATTCCGTTAACTTTGTTTAATATTCTTGGCAACCTCCAGCGTTCTTCTTTCTTCCATTTGATCTTATAACAAACTTAAAACCTGCAAGTTTCAAACTTTTCACCAAGTGCTTATTAAGAGTTTCCATCTGATAGTTATTTTTTTCTAAACATTTAAACTTTCATCACATAATTCTTATAACGACAAACAAGCAGCAGGTTTAAACGTGCTTTAGAAAATTTAAGTAGTATTTGTAAATTATTAATGTTTTATAACATATACAATATTTATATACACACGAATGTATTAATATATAAAATACGACTTGCATTATAGTTTGTTTCGTCCAGACAATACTTATATAATATCGTTTAATTTATATTGAGTGAATTAATAATAACTATATATAAATTGTATTATTTCATTTCGTACGATTCCATCTGCTCATATATTTTAATATTGTTTACAAGCCTCCCAGTTTTCAGAAATTTTAGCCGTATTAGATCAGTTACACATTCATGAAACACTTTGTTCATTTATATTTTATTTTATTTTTGTAAATAATTTATAAGTCATAGCTATTATAAAGGCAGTTAATACCTCACGAACCTTGTTTATTAATTTATCTATCTTTAATAGAAGGCATTATTCTATAATAAAACTGATAATTATCTATTTTTGGCATTAAACTAGAAATATTTTAACATACTTACTCAATTAAAATATTACCGATTACACGTGTAATAAATTTATCAGGAAATCGGAAACACTTTGAAAATGTATTATAACAAACTAGTTCCATTCATAAGTTACTAGCAGTGAGTGTGTCTAAAGTGGCTATTAGTGTTCCCTCAAGTTACTAACAGAGTTAAACTATTCACTCGTTTTTTCCCTTTAATAATCACAAAAAAACTCTACAATAAACATTTATATAAATAAAGCTATATAAAGAGACAATGCTTATCTTTTTATCTAACTATTTTTAAGATTTACATATTTTTAGGCATATCTTTTAAATAGTAAACTATTGGTATAGAAAAAAGTGTACACATCTATAGGTTAAAAGATTTTAAGAATTACATCCTGAGTTTGAGAAATAACTCTATAAAATTTAAATTCATAAACAAACCTCACTCCCTAAAGGAATTTTATTTCACTCTTCTAGTTCATTACACCCTAACTTTCTAAGAAAAGCGAGCTGACGGTTAGGTAACAAAATATATCGTTTAATAAAATCAGATTAAAACGAGTCCTGTTAAGTCTTTCTACAGACACCGTGCTTAACATAATCTCACGTCTATTATACTTACTTATATTGAGTTGAGTTGAGAGTATGCATAAAAACCATAAAATCATAAATTACTCATAAATGTACTAGTATTATTAAGTAGGTAGGTACCTAATAAAAATATTTATTTAAGGTAATCAAAATTTTGTTACAAAAATATTTTTCTTCCATCTTTGTTTAGTTAATATTTAGTAGATATTAATTAAAACCTCTAGATTGTTTCACCAATCACTTTATATATATCGACACAGCAAGTTCCAACTATCTCCTAGCAGCAGCATATTTAAACATAAACATGCATCCTATTTAGAAGATAAATAACTTTAAATAGATATCTATAACAGTGTTCGTGCAGCGCTGCGTTCATAATGAATTTAGTGATTTTGAGTTAAGCTTTATCTCATCATTTAGTAAATATTTATTATATCAAGCTTTTTATATTGTACGGTATATTTTGAATTTAATAGAATTTATCTCATTTTAAATTATTATTCTCGTTATAAAGAGTAAAATGATCCATTACCAGAAATATTTTACACTAACCCTGTTAAAACCAAAATCATTTATTAAATATCAATGTCAACCGTTTAAAATGGAAACTTACTATTAAATTTAAATGAAACGGTCGTTAATCATTATGTTTGATTGAAATTAAATCTCGAATGATTTCAACTGTCAACATTTTCAATCTATTTTTATTTCTCAAAGCGTAGGTACATTGCAAGCGACATTGTAGGTCACGAAGAAAATGAATGACTAATACATTAGATAGATTTTGTAAGATAGTATTTGAATTGATAGTAATATTTCTTGTAATTATATTTGTTAACAACACGCAAGATACTCGTCATAATACAAAATATATCATGTGACATTTAGAAATGTAACTACTTTAATCACAACAATTTATTCAAGACACGATGTTACAGTTTTTAAAAACTACATATGCATCATTAAATATTTATCAACTACATATTCCTCTTGTTTAAAATGAGTTGTGAGTTGTGCAAAACGTACCTACATGTCAGACAAGTCAGCTGTGACATTGAACTCTCGGCCCGGAGGATTTACCCCTGCGCTGATAGTTCTTTATTGCAGGATTTATTTATTGCTAACAGTTTCGAGTTACAATTTGACGTTTATATATACTTTCCTATGCAACTGCATTTTATTCATTGTTCTACTTCCCGTGACAAAAATAAAAGCATCAAAAGTAGGTAAGTCTTAATATTATTCAATGAGTATGAAGTAAGAAGAGCGTGGGGTCTCCACACTCTTATATATGATATAAGAAAATATATAAGGCAAATATATTATTCCTAGCGGTACCCTGATTACTAGGATCTTCTTACATTATTAGAACCAGTTATCGCGGAAAGTAATTATAACAAGGCGCTGTAGTGTATAATGTATGCCTATTAGTAAATATGACAACTAGTGAACAGTTTACTAAAAGGAGTGTTAAAACATAGTAGGATTATATAAGATTTAATAAGCATTTAGAAGAAAACTAGAAGAGAATCCTTACCATTTATTATATACCAGCATCGTCTCGTGTCTCTGAGGACCAAAGACACTAACTTATCTTATCTTAGTTAACCGATCCCTTATCCGATCCTTCTAGATTACTATTAAGGACTATACTAAGACATAGTTTACTTTACAATATTATTGACAAATAAATAAACAATACTTCTTCTATTTAGTTGGAGAAAATTCTAATATTACATAAAATATTTTGTTATCGACTGATATTACACATTCTCGTATTATGAGTTCAAACGAGATGTGTTGTTGAGCTGTCTGTATCTATCGGCATTATTAATACTTACTTTAAAAAACTGAAAAAAATATAAAATGACATAATTAATAATGTAGGTAGTAAGTAGCCGATGTAACCAAATTCTCCAAGCAATGATTGCTTAAATAATTACAATACAAAAAAAAATACAGGACAGATTTTAATGAAATTGTATAAAAAGTTAGCTTAATTAAAGTCAACATACGATATGTTTTTAATTTCGGACAATTGTATCCTTTTCGGGAACAAACACAAACACAAAAAATAAATTTATTCCCTTCATAATTACAATAAAACGAAATTGTGAATCATCCAAAACATTTAATGTCTTATCATTTAAGTCAATAAATAGAAGATGAGAAGATATCGCTGGCTTTTACCAAAAAACAAGCTATTGCAAGTACCTAAGACCTAAGTACTTACAAAAACTAGCTATTGCTCGTTGTTATAACAATTTAGTAAGGATTGTAAAGATAATAATCTGGAAACATCTCCTCGATATTCTAGGGAAGCGAGCTTAAGAATGCATTTCATTGAATTCAATCTCGGCGTACTTTATTCGCTAACTTCAATTTAGCAATTCAAATATTCAAATAATAATTTAGGTTTTAAGTCCACCTCTTGGGGAAAATGAATTTATTTGAAGATAATTGAATGCGCTTTACGAACTTTTCATTTCATTGTATGTATGTAATATTATTAATTTGCCAATAATTAAGTACTTCCTACCTATGTAGCTCCTATGTAGCTTTTATTACGTTATGACCAATTATAATAAGATGATAAAATGAAAAGATGTGTCTTTTACCTATTTATCAGGTTGATAAGTTACGTGTCAAAACTTCCGGTTTTGTTTTTTTATTTTCACAGCCGCACCATAGCGATCATTTATGGCCTTTGACTGTTGTATGTTCTTCTAACATCTTCAAAGATACAATACGAAAATTTAGGACGGTTTAAAAAATGAACAACGTCTCCATACCTACTTTCTGCTAGACATCAAAACTCGTATTATTCAATTCCTTGACCATAACTGATCAAAGCGACAAGTGTTCTCATCACAAAACATCTTCAAGTACTTACATCCAGCTGATAGTGAAGAGCGGTACTATTGTCGGAAGTATTACTATTCTTTGAATTTGCTGATGGTACTTATGATCCAACCTAATGTTTCCTTAATGCAATGCCTTATTTATTAGTTAGCAATTTTCTTAACGTTAATATTAACAGCATCTTTTTTCACAAAAGTTAAAACAGCATATTAATAATAAAAATGTTTAATGACTACTAATAAAAAGTATATGTTTTTATTAACTTACAGATAATAATAATAATAATAAAGCCTTTTTTATTTCCTTAATAAAAACTTAACATTATACAATTATAAAATAAAATAAAATAATAATAATTCATGCAATTTTTAAGTAAAATAAATTAAATTATATAATTTTATGTGTAATTTTTCACTACATTTGAAAAAATATATATATATATAAATATATTTACTTTGTTAATTTAAATTTGTTTGTTTTTTTTTTTTTTTTACTAAAAACAGAAATACATATTTTATTTATAAAGGACCTCTCTTAGAGTAAAGGCCTCCTCCATTTTTCTCCACATAGTTCTGTCACGCGCTTTTTCGATCCAATCTTTTCCCGCTAGTTGTATAATTTCATCGAGCCATCTCTCCATCGGTCTGCCTCTGGTTCTTTTGCCCGCAAGTCCTTTCCATAATGTAATCTTCTTGGCCCACCTGTCCTCGTCCATACGGGCAATATGGCCGGCCCACCTCCATTTCAGAATTGATGATGATAACTTACAGATAGATGATGCAAATTTGAAAATTATAAGTGTAATTTCAAGTCATGGGGGCGCCAATTATAACTCCTTTAATTGGAACAATCATCCGCCTTAAATATATTTAGATTTTTTTTTATGTAGACAAAATTTGGCTTCTAGGTTATAGTTAGATTATAATTAGGTTGTAATTAGGTTCATTAATTTTATTAAAACTTACAAATCAGTAGCAAGGTATGGCATAAGAGATTTTATAAAGTTAATTAGTGAGTGATAAAATATAACAAAACAAAAAAATAAAGGAAATACATTACATCATATATTTTCCTATAGTACTACAAAAACAAAATCCCTGGGGATGTTGGTGTTTCGTCATCCAGACCGGACTTATTCCTGTATTCGAAACATCTGAGGCGCGTGATACTTGTGGAGCTTACTGTTCCTTGGAAAACAAACATCCCAAGGGATCACACATTCAAGCTCAATAAGTATTACGAACTGACCAACGAACTGATCAGGAATAAATTTATAGTTAGTTTGTACGCGGTAGAAGTGGGAGCGAGAGGTATAACAGCAAAATCTCTCTATAGCCCACTTAAAGACCTTGGCCTTTCTAGAACAAGCATCGGTTCATTTCTAGAACGTATTTCAAAGGCGGCATTAGTAGGTTCTTTCCAAATTTGGTTAGGTAGGGAGAGGAGTGTGGAGGGTGAAGGTGAGGATTTTGCGCATAATAAAGGGGCCCCTTAAACCTACTCCTGGGTCGCAAGTCCCAGGCACTGCTTGCACTCCTCTCCTTGCAACGCGATGGGCCCGGCACCCGCACGGTGAATCCATGGATTGCTAAGAAGCTTCGTCTCGTCGTCGTCGTCTCATGACTCCAGTTTTTTTATACGTAGTACTGTTTCACCACAGACATATTATACGGAATTACATGTTCGGTCCAGGAACTGTGTTGAGCGTAGTAAAGGGCTTCTTAAAGCATGTTTTCGTCGTTTCATAGTTTCACTACTCCCCAGAGGTAGCGTTAGTAAAGGTAGGTAGGTTTTATTTTGGGATTCCTTCTCGATCGCCCAACTGTGGATGTGTACGGTACGAATTCGTTCGAAGCGCACCGAGAACTGCCGGTTATCAGGCTTTTGTTGGTGGGCTGCTGATTGTCCGGCCAGGGGGGTCGACCATGGGGGCACGTGCCCGGTGTATGACTGACATAGGGTGGGGAAGAAGAGATCATTATTTTATCGGGGAGGGAGCATACACTTGATACGCAACCCCAAAGATTCGGTGCCTGCCGAGGGGTTGCAGAAGGAGGTGCCATGTCTAACGCTGGAGAACCCCTCACGGCAACCCGGTTATTGTCTTCCCTACATACTACGGGATAAGTTCAATCAGTAGATAAGTTATTATTCAACGATAAAGAAAGATACATTGTTATTGTCTCTTTACTCCATCATAATTAATAAACCTGTAAACAAAACCACATTCTTACACATGTGTTTGACGACTCGTTCGCTCCTGCAGTAGACTTCTTTGGCCTAAACAAAGTTTATTTACAGATTTTTTTGGTCAGATGTTTTGAATAAGATAATGGTTTAATGTTATAGCGGTGGTTAAATCTTTTTAAGTAATTTTAGTCCAATTATACGGTTTGCTATGGAATTATCTTCTGACTGTTGATTGTAGTAGTTAATGACTGCGTCCGGACTTACTAAATAATTGTTCATTTCTATAATAGTCCGTAAAAGTTTTTGAATCCAAATATGTCCATATAGTTTCTTTAATCTGCTGTTTTTCTGGTCAATTTAGTAATCAATATCTGTGATATAATAATTTTTTTATATATTGATTTCTATAATAGTGACAGAGTATGTAACAAAGTTTTAAGAGATCACGTATTAGTATTTTTATGTATTGATTAAAATATAATTATAATTAATAAAATAGTTATAGCATATGAACATAACTGCAATCACTTTTTCTAATGGTTGTAGATGAGTTCTATAAGAGTGGAAGACTAGGACATTTTTTCCATAGAATTTTGCAACGCTCTAGCTGTTGATTTTGGTAGTGATAGTGAGGATCTTGAAGAAGACTTATCAGAAGAAACGATCAGAAATATTTAAGTGAACAGTAGTAACCAAGGAGATGATACTGAGGATCCCATTCCCGTTAAATCGATTAGCTGTATGTGGTCTGAGGACTATACTTCTTTTATTAACAAGGAAGAGACTTATACAGAAAAATCAGTCTCTAAACTACAATCAATCGTGAATTCTTTATATTTACCCAAATATGGGATATAGACATGAAAGAATTAGTTTTTCCAACCAATTAGTAAGCATGGCAGGCCATCATTGAGAAAAATGAACGTGAAGAGGGGATAGGTCCCAAATCACGCCTTCACGAGTGGAAGGAAGTTATTGTTAAAGAATTGGATATATTTTTTTTCAATTTGTATATATATGGGTTTATGCTACTGCAGTCAGGCAGGTATCAACGAGTACTGAACAACTGGAGCTTTGGGAATGACAGAGCTCCGGAAAGTAATAATCAAAAACAGATCCTTTTTAATTTTACGGTTTCCCCATTTTGCCGACAATTATCAGTTGATCAGCTAAGTTCAAATCTTCACGGACACAGCCGCAAAACCGCTAAAATAGACCCAATTGTCCAATACTGCAATATGAAATTTAATCTGTTGTACACACCTCGCCGTCACGTAAGTCTCGATAAGTCATTGCTGCTTTGGAAGGAAAGACCTGGGTTCAATTTATTCGATCCGAAGCAGCTCTATTTGGTATCAAAACCCACGGGCTATGTGAGGCTGAGACCGGTTATTTGATAAGAATGACTGAATATTGTGGCAAAGAATCTAGTTCTTCTGAATCTGCGAATGGTTTCACTGGAGCCACATCAACTATAGTCATTAAACGAGACGAGTCATTAAGACGAATTTTTAAACGCCATTGCATAGTGATGGACAATTTTTATTATAGTTGTCCATTGGCTTAAATCTTAAAAAGCCAGGGTACTGGTGTAATTGGGTTATTAAACAGGCGATGACTTAGTACATGATATAAAGGTATTAAATGAGATATTAACTGAAAAAGGGGCTACAGTATCTCGAAACTGCGGCAATGTATCTGTTTTATCTTGGAAGGATGTTGGGTTGGTGATTATGATTTCCACATATTATAATGCCGATACAGCGCCTGGAATTTGTGCAGGTGTAGAATGTATAAATTCATTTGCTGTTCACAGCTATAACAAATACATGAGCGGAGTAGATATTAAAGAGCAAAAACTGTCTATGTATTTGTTAGAGAGTAAGCGTGGGTAAGTGGTATATAAAAGTCTTTAGAAGACTTAAACAGCAGTATTCTAAATGCATTTATAATAAACAAAGTGAATAGCTCGTTTTTTTGTGTTGTTTGTATTGATTGATTGCAGTCCAAAGTTGTTGGGATTGATATAGAGAGGCTGCCTGCAAGAAGTGTCCAATTAATTACAAATAACCCTGTATATATATTTGAGTTCTTTACCATTTTATCTTTATTAGTTTAATTTTTTAACTTTATTTTAGTTTTCTTAACAAAATGTGTTTTTAGAATAGTAAACTTTGTTGTATAAAATAAATCTTAATATTAATTTAAGTGTTCATATTTGTAACAACCTGTATAGTCCTTCCTATCCAATGAAATAGTTTCATTTTTATTTAAGTTTATATTTTTTTACGGTTTTTATATTTAAAGTTATCTAATATGGTTAAATGATTTTTTTGCGTTTTTATTGTAATCGAACAAAAATCGAAAATAACAATGAATTTATAAATTTCCATTTTTATAATAACCCACGAAAAGTATTTACGATCATCTAAAGATGGTGCTATTTTATCATTGATGAGTAAGTTAGATAGGTAGGTATATTATATTATTTTTATACTTAAAATGTTTGAAACCATACTTTCAGTACAAAACTATACCGCAGAAAGTAATGAAGGCCGCAGATAACGCACTTTTTAAATTTCGAGGCGCGGCATACCAGGGTTAAATGACTTCCAAAAATATTATTAGTAAAATTATATTATTTTCTAATTTGCTAGGTTGAATTATATTTTAAAAGATAGACTTCAATAATATATGTTATATTTACCTTGCATACTATTTACGCAATCAAATGATGAAAAGGTTCTCATTATATTCTAAAATTACACAATTAGATATTTTTCATTATCTCCGACGCTAGCACAAAATGCTCATAAAGGTGCTGCTAACTGTTATTTAATGATTATTGTAATTAAACTGCGACCACTAGCTGCTGCACTATAGAATATAATAAATATAGTTTTAATAATATAATTGGAGCACGCTCGGTATAATTTAGAAAACGTAAGTTCAAACGAATGTTTGTTTTGAATTCTTAAATATGTGTGATTCCGCTAGAATAAGAGTGTTTCTTGACTTTTAATAAACAATTGAATACATTTGCCGCCTTGACGAGTCTATTACTTTACTAAGGGTCTAACACCATAGCCTTGGAACGCGATACACTTAGTCGAACTACAACTTTTTTGTAATATTCTTATTTTTTATGTTGCCTTACTTTATAAGTAATCCAACCGAAACTATAGATGTAAGTGGCACATGTAAAAGCAGTGGTAAAATAATATAAGTAATATTTATACGAATTGATACTTCTATACCATCATTTAAAGTTCTTCTAATATTTACTTATATGAAAGTTAAAATGATCTTATATGAAAATTTCTTTCTTAGCTTCTGGCAACTTGTTCATTAAAAGGAATATTTAAACAAAGTAAACTTTAAAGACTCATAAGTTCTTCGCATCAGTCTCAGTGTGGTATAATATTTTCAAAATGTAATATGTAAGTCTTATATAGGTACTTTGTTATAATAATATCTAAACATATGACAGAGATGCTCCTGGTGCTGGGGATTGTAGATACAGTAAACTATGCACTGCTTGTAAAACACGAAGTTAGGAATATTTATATTAATATGGTAAAAGAAAACTTATGATAGGCTTAAAAAGGGTTTTAAGCTTATTTGACACACGAGAATGAGAAATTTAACATAGTTTAAGGTTATATTACGAAGGTGAGCACAGGGCTGGGGTTTGTGTGTAATATGTATTACAAGTACATTGATATATTATGATTACCTAATATATGAATTGTGTGTTAGCACTGTCGATATCAAGTATGTATATAATAGTCTGATATCAATATATGACAAAGAACTTCGACAAAGCATTTTTTGTCTTCTGCAGAGGGTATTTTTCGCCTGGCGTAATAAATACCTACATATTGTAATTAAATTGATATATTAAAACAAAATTAATAAAGTACGAAGCATAATTCAATAAAAAACAAACACGCCGAATAGATAAGTAAAATAACCTACACTATTTTTTTTTCCAATTAGGTCCCGTGAGTCAGGTGTAAGTGATTGGTAATTTGTTAAATGTTCTATATGGCGTTTTTATTTAGTGATAAAGTAGCCTCATACATATTCATAGTTTGAGATTCGGCAGCTCAGTTCAGTTAACATTTTAATATATATTTAAATTTACAAATTTCACACGAATCAAACTAGATTATAGATTGATTTCCATAATGATGTATGACACGTTACTAATTAGAATAGGAATTTTGGAACATTAACAAAGTAAATTAACACAGTTAGTAGATACTCCGCCGTAGTTACTGTATACTATATACTGGCATTCTGTAAATAATCATTGTTGGAAAATTAACATGCAACTGTTGTTGTTAACTTATTTTTTCACAATTAACTTCACGGTAGAGGCGCCATTGCAAGGTGACCTGCATCACGGCTTACTGGCTAACTGAATAGTCAATAATAATATAGTTTTTGATTACAAGTTATTTTCTTCATACATTTTTTGTTTAATTATTTATACGGTCTTAGGTATATCATCTAAGATAAGACAGAATGTGTAACTAAGGTGTAATATATATACATATATATATAAATATTTTTATATATACTTTGTACAGAGTTTTCCCTATAAGGCAAACTGTACAATATGTGCTCCACATAATATCTATCGATATATATATATAAAAGAGTAATCTTTTTGCACAAGTAACTTTTTTAGGAAACAATGTTTTTTGCAGAAAGTCGGTAGTGAAATGTCTTAATATACTTTATTGGTAGTCACCGTCGAGTCGCGTCTCTTAGGATCTGTGTTCGTTATCTAAAGCCGCTTGGTAACGCGCTGATATCTTTGGTAAACTACCTACCTACTTACACTCTTTCATAAAACTAAATATTGTTTTGCTTCTTGGGATCCTTTTCTCCTGATTTTGTATTAGAATAAGGAAATAAGTTTCTCGTCAAGTCTCTTTCGAATGTCTGTTAATTATTATAGGAGTTTATATGTTTATTATCAATTAAATATTTCTTCGTTTTCAAATGCTATTTTGGAATATAATATTTATTGAATAATTCATGCCATGAAGTCAGGGATTTCCATAATAATTATGATAATTTAAAATAAAATGCTTTGTAGGATTAATATAGTGATATAGATTATATTACATTACCTTATTTTAATGTACCTAAGTAGTAATGGTAGGCATCAAATTATCATTAAAAAATATATGAGTATATTTTAGTTACCTGTAGCTTTTTGTTCATCTTTTTTGTGTCTTTTCCATTTTCTTATAATTCTTTCTAACAAAGCACGTGACGGATCGATTAATTATCTTTACCAAGAGAAACGTGATCGAATTGAACACGTGCAAAGGAAAGACATTCCTTTCTTATTAATTGATTGTAACTTAGTTCGTTTCTATAAGAAACTTTTAATATTAATCTGTACTACAGCTTTATTGGTATAATGTATCACTCTCTGGGATATGTTATGATCATGGTGTGTTATGTACTAATTTCAAACAGGAGTGGTGTAATCCAACTTGTACTATTTGATTAAGTTTTCACCTTGCATTTAGTAAGAATTTCAGGTGTTGTATATAATATGGATAATCATTCATTAGAATAAATGAAAGTAATTATTTATTTTAAAGTTATTAACAAACTAAGGTTTCTAGTGGTCAAGTTCAAAGTAAAAGAACACATTTACTGTTTGTATTTATACATATATATATATATAAGTCCTTTCTTTTAAGTGAATTAATATAACAAATGAAAGGGATAAAAAATAGTTTTTAATTAAAAAAGAATATTACTGTAATAAAGCTCTAAATATGTGGATTTCTATTTTAGATTTCGATGTCGAGAATAATATATTTAGAAGTAAAAATATACTATTGAAGTAATAAATAAACATATTAACTAAATTGTTTTAAAATCATCCCTAATAGACTTATAAACTATCAAAAACGAATGGCAATAAATTTGTTTGAAATTTGAATGGATATCGATACTAGAGAGCAAAGAAATATAACATTGTTATTAAGAATTCCTATAGATGGAGCAATTGCTGCGCGTAAAATCGTGTGGCAATATATTTTACTGGAAACTTTTTTTCCGTGAGTTTAAATATTAATAGGTCTTTATGAAAAGAAAATTATTTAAAAGTAAAAAATTACAGATTTCTTAAGCATATGAACAAAACTGGTTGTCAATTATGTTTGATTTTAAATTATGTTGCTTCGATTAGATAAAAAAATATATCTGGTGCAGAATATTGGTAGAAGTATTGTAATTGCTACGCAATTCCTACGTGATTGCTACCCAATTGCTACGGCGTGTAGAAGTTCGTAGTCTGTAATATTAGTTGGTTTCAGGAACGTACAGAAAACACGTCTGTTTCTGTACATTCCTTCGATTTACAAAATAGAATATAAAAGAAACAGAAGCATCTAAAAAACCGAACATTGGTTTGACAGCACTTTAAATAATTATCATAGTTATTCATATACTTACATTATATTTTTCTATTTGTAATCTCTATTGCTCTATCTTTTTTTAATCGCTATCATTGATCCAGCTTTACCTCATATTAAGTTCGCCAGTTTGTGTGACGTTACTACCCTTCCTCACTCCTAACCCTAATTATGAGCGGAAAGCTTCCGATCATGTCCTGAAATAATAAATCTAACAATGACATACATTAATCGTAGTAGGTAATATATTCGAGATTATCTTATATCAAATAGTACGTTTCATAAACTCTTAAATTATAAAAAATATCTCAAACATAATTATACAAATTTTGACTGTAACAATAGTATATGAAATGTAACTTTTTAAAATGGCTGAAAACAAATATATTAGTAAAGCAAGTATAAAGTGAATTGTGAGTTATCCCGGACATACAGCGTCAGCTGTCACATGAAATACTCAGTTCGGTAAAGCTTATTATTAGTATTGTTATAAACAGCAAACAAACCGTTTCGTCTTACTATATATCATACCACACACTACCATATGTAAGGTTTTACTTATTTTTTTTTATATATTCTTTATAATATCAGACCAAGGAAGAGAAAAGATATATGAATTCATCAAATAAGACTTGTTTTCGATTGAAGAATATAATTATTATTGTTTCGCTCTGCAACAGCTAGTTTAATGTATATTTTACGAAAGAATGTTATATAATATTATCGTTGTAAGTGTTGGTATTAATTTACGTTTATGAAACTTCACTACCACACCTTCTTTTTAGTTTAGTTGTCATTAGTAAAGACACAGATTGATTTTACATTACTTTAAAAACACACAAAACTTCTATTTTGTTAAAGTTTAATATTCCAGAGCAGGATACAATATGGAACAATTATTTTTATTTAAATGATACATAAATACGAATACCTAAAATTGTTCTTTTCTATTAAAACGAATGCTAAAATATTTGGCTTCGTATCAAACGCTATTTATAATATTTTTATTACAAATCGAAGCACAATTGAACAATATGTAAGCGTATCCTAGGAGGATACTCTTAACTCGGCCAAAACCAGATAAATTTCAAAAGCATTTCAATATTTTCTGCGATATTATTTATCTTATTTTACTTAATTTACTACATTCTGAAAGAATATTGGCTAACAGGTTTTTCTTAATTCGTGTCGATTATACTTAGTTTTAAGCGTTTGAAATTTTAGTAGGGAATTTAGGTAGATATCTCGCATAACGAAACATTCATTCTGTTACCTCATTCCGTATTATATGATAGAATTAATATGTTCTAAATGTTTCCAACATTATATTTTGGTATTCTTTATGTTTAGCTGCTATACAAAAATATATTTGAAATAGATTTAAATTCGACGGTATTAATTCCGTTGTTTAGAGAATACAACAGAGCGACATATTGTGTTCTCAGTACAAAACAACCACAGCCGCGCTTCACAAATGACGGGAGGAGAATAATTTGCCATTGTAATTTAATTTACATTCCTGTCACAATGGTTTTTACAGATAGAAATAAACTTCAAAACTAAATTAAATAAAAAACACATCAAACCACCAGCTTTCTGTGTTTTGAAAGAAATTGTATCACAGGAAGAATTACATATGCATACATTTACTGTCTGTATACTAGTTTTAGTTTTTCTTATGAATTCTAATTTTATTACGTTTATTTACTTGAAAACATTGTACTTTTCTAATATCACTCATACTTATTTTCAGTAGGTACCTATTATTGCATTTACCTACATAGTCTTATAATACACAATAAACGCTACAAGTTATACACACTAAAGCAAAAGAGAAACCGACTATTTGAATTTAGATTTATTTTAGAAAAAACTAAAATCAATAAATAAGAACCAAGCAAATGTCTTGATTTTTTCAATTATTCGACTGTGTTGAATCAAATTACGAGACTTTTTCAAATTTATCTTTCGACTTTTGTTTAAGTTAATGAAACTTCAAAACAATGTCACCGTTTTCACAAGCAAAGAAATATATTGGTTACTAGAATAGCAAAAAAGTAAGTAGGTATATTTATAGAATTTCATTCTTGTTTATGTATATTTTTAGAAGTAAGTATTTGAGCTCATTGGAGGTAAGTAGACGTGGCAATGCGTTGGATTACAACGACACTTACGAAGTGCTCTAATAAGCGCAAGTGTTAACATTTAAGATATTTAGCTTTAAGTTAGGTGTTTAAAAATAAATATGTATATATAATCGTGATATGACAAACCCAACAAATAATGATCGTAAAATGCTTCATGTAGGCGAAAACATTGGGACAGTTTGTTATTTCTTTTATTATTAACATGTTACGCATATTCAAATTTGAAAGTCATATAGGTAAGTATTATAATAAAATGGCTTTTTACTCCGATTTTGTATTTAACTTCGTTCTTTTCTTTCTATTTTTATTTATATTCCTTTAATATGTACCTAGGTACTTACATAAAAATTGTATTGTTATCGTTTCTGGAAAGTTTTCAAAAAACAATTTTATGTTTCATTGAACTGGATGAAACAAGGATTACTTCAGAATTATATTTATAGATAAAATGTTATACGTATGATACACGTTTCATATTGAACTTCAACCCGCTGATTGAATATTGTTTGTAAGAGAAAAATGTTCTGAATAAATATATTGTTGTAAATAATTTTGTATATTAAGAAGGTACTAAAGATAAAGTAGGGTAGAGCGGGTCTAGTTGAGCAGTTTTTCACTTAATCGGTTATAGTTCCTCAACAATAATTCGTAATGGCTTATAATGCATACTGATGGACGAGTAATTTATCCCTTAGCTTAGTGTCCATAATAATTTATTTCTAACAAGTCGAATTTGGAAGCTACATGTATTTTAATGCAAAAAGTCAAGTATGCTCAACGTACCCCATATGTGAGGTAAGTTGAGCAAGGGTATGGGGCTAGTTGAGCACTTAAAAAGTTTACCCAAATCATAGTTCCTATGTTAGGTAGATTTACAATAAAATTCCATTTTGATAATTAACTTTTATTTATAATCTTATAGTGACCAAACATCAAATCTAAAAGTACATTTCTTGGAAAAATAAGGTAAAAACAGAATCTACAAAACAGCAACGTTCCTAGCTTAGCTTAACTATTAGAATCAGACTTTAATATTTGTGTATTTATTTTCAACATAGCTTATACCTAAAGTAAAATAAAATATTTAAGAAATCATGGAGTCACGTAAGCCATTCTTTTTGGGCCATCATATTTACAGTCCAAGAGGGTGGAACTTTATTGCCAAATTTAACAGCACTCTCAAAGGCGACGAACGTTTTTTAGAGAATATCCATAGAAGATTGATACCGTTTGTATCAAGTATTTTTTAAAGAGTCTTCTTGCGTGGCAGAAAATACTTGCTTCGGTGTTGATTAACCCATGGACGTTTAACCGCCGTCATTTAATTTCTTTAAAAACCTTGATAATGTCATCCGCTTGATTTCAAATTATTTGGCAGTGGCATAGCCACTGTTTACCTCTTCATTCACAGCTTTGGCAGCCCCATTTAAGTCTCGACTAATATGGGAACCTCTAGTAGTCTTTTTCTTATAAGTGCTCATGGTTAAAAAAAAAAAAAAATTTTTTATCATCGTGGGGATAGTTGGGCAACTGTAGCTCAACTAACCCCAACCCGAAATTTTAAAGCAAAAGTGAATTAATAAAAAACTGGTTAGAGTTATATCCAGATTCTCTATAAATATCAAAACTGCAATAAATTTACCATAGATTAACACTTATCTGATTGAAAACGGATGAAATTTGAGTATCACAGACGGAATATCCCGGCTTAAGATGATTGTACTTTTTAATAACAAAATAAACAATGCGCTTGGGTACTTTTCTCGATCGCCCAGTGGCTACTTTTGTTCTAGGGATGGGTTCCTTTCCCGCAACCCCTTCTTTTCGCTATATGTTGCGTTCGCGTGCGGTAGATAGTTTTCGAGATATTTTGATTGCCCAACTTACCTCTACGCTCTACTAGCCCCGCTATACCCTATCATAACGAATAGTACCTATACTTGTTCGAAAATTATTTTAATTTATTATTTACATTCTCTTAAACTATTTATCATTTTGTTTGATTTCATTTATAGGAATTCATTTTATCACAAAATAAATGTAAAAAACTACCCTTAATTATTATAGATAATATATAAGAAATAAAGGCTATCCTAATGTCAAAAAACTAATGTTATTGCAATTATTTTTAAATGATGTACCTATACCTAATACAAAAAAAGTTATCCTTTATCTCTTTTTAATTATGAAGAAGGTCAAACTTAATTATTTTCTTAATGTTATGGTGTTTGTATTATATGATATAAACTCGTACTTGTAGACTATAAATAGTAACAAATGGATTCCTGCGCTTCCGGCAGACCTGGTTGCGCTATCGAACATTGGTTATCTTTGATACTGCTTTTAACTTTAAGTTTGTAATCTATTTTTGAATAAATGCTAAGATATCATTATAATTTTATTATTCTTAAAGGTTATCCTCATATCAAAAATATTAATTCCACATCAAGGAATTGAATATCGCAAATTAACTTTTAGGCGAGCAAGTATTTGTTTAAAAATACACCCCTGTTAATTTATAAGCACTCTTGGAGATTGCGTGGGCAGTAAGCGCCTTTCTTTTTTATGAATATTGTTTCCGCTGCAATAAATTAGCATATTTTTATATTATCTAAGCAAAAACAACCTATATAGAAATATTTTGTTTTATTTCTTAAGTTGGTGAAAAATGTACGTGATGGTTTATCTGTGAGTTACCAACGTTTATTTTTTGAATTCAATTGATCGATTTCTATGTTAGGAATACTTGCGAAGTTTTAAAATTTCAACATAATGTCGCAGTAAACTACATTGTAACGTATTATATTTCCAGAGATAAAAGAATTCTAAAACCTCACGTGAAATATAATACGTTGCAATCTTAATGTTTCTGAAAATTGCATATTAATGTTTCTGAGATTTGATTAGTACCTAATTCTGAATCATAGTTTTTTTTTGGGTGCTCCATGCATCTGCATAGATATAAGGGCAACATAATAATACACATGAAAATAGCAACCAGTATGCTTCAAATTGTTCTAAATGCAATTTCAAGTGTTAAACTATTTTGCTGTCAATGTGGAAAGCACATATCATAAAGAATGATGCGAGAGGCGCCAACAAGAAACAACTACCATCAATTATTACCAGCTGACAGACGACACTCACAGCAGGTACACATAAATAAACGATTGTTGCGGGTATTTAATAGTGAACTTAGTGAGTATTTAATATATATATTTATATATATATATATATATATATATATATATTAAATGCGACAGTTTTATATGGAATTGGAGGGTAGGAGAAAGAGGAATGAGGGACAGTGAAGAAGTTGAAACTATATAGTTCACCGATACAAAATAATTATAATTACTTTTAAATGGAACACTGAGGATTGTATACGGAAAAATGAGCTTGAGTAATATATATTAAACAATTATATAATAGTGAGAATAATATTTTTATAACCAACGAAGAAACTTTAGAAGGCTACATTTCGCAGACAGTCAGGTTATAGTAATAAGTTATCATTGGAATATTAATTAGTCTTTAGCACAGGAATAAAAGATATTCAGAGATTTTATAAAACCAATAAATAAAATAAAAACTTGGATTGAAAGAATTGAATTTTGACTTAAAAATGCTTGCAAATGTATAACAATATTTTTTTTATTTTAAATAAATAGTTTTGATAATATTTTAGTCTTCTAATCCTTAATGTTAATTAATGTTCTGAACTACATAAACTTAACACGTTTCTATAACAGTCAGGGAAAACGACTTTTTTTATTATTCCGACATCGAGATATTATAGCATTGAGATAAGACCGAAAACCTTAACAAGGATAAGTGACATATTAATTAAGCAGAGCAAACCGGTTTACAATAGAAATGAACTTAAAAGTAATCTCGGTTAATAATACTTGTGGATTAATAAGTTATTTTGGATTTTATTTTAAAATATATACTTGCAATTTATTGTATAATAATATAATAATACATGTTACTAAATTCTAGTCTGTCTGCCCGTTCGTCCATCTGTCTGTCCGTCGCTCTGTAGAAGACTGGATTATAAATTAGGTACGTAGCTTCACTTTTTATTTAAAATTATTGTATGATTGAGTTCATTAATGTGTTAACATCAAGTTCCATATTTTTATACAATTTGTGTCACGATGGTCACTCGTGTTAGTCTTCGTGGGTTATTAAACCACGAATGGTAATTTAGGAATCATCTGTTGACAGATTAATGATAGAGTTCTCTCAACATTGAAGCATTTATATTACAAGCAATACGAGTCGAGCACCAGCCGAGGAGAGTGATCGCTGTTTAGTGAAACGAAACTTGTTAATTATTTTTTTCTCTTTTAACTACGGAAAGATTAACTACTTGATATGTTGATGTTAAAGTTAAGTTCCAGCTCAAATTAGCTAAACATTTCATATGGTCTTCTCGTCACTGAAAACTAAATGGCAACGAAAAAGTACTTATACTACTGAAATTGTATTGGATTTTTTGGAAACAATTTTGATTAACAAGTAGGTACATAATTTTCAAATGAATATTAGTTAAAATTGCTTTTTTTTATTTTTGTATCTAAAAATACTTACACATAGTTTTGTTAATATCATATCCGTACACATTTTGCTATAATCTGTGATCTAAAGAACTGCAATTTTTTTTCCAATTTAAATCACTTTTATATTAATAATCTAGTATTAAGTAACAATTATATTTGTATAACTTAACATGTGGAAGTAATTAATGTTATTTTTTATAATTTGGAATGCATTTAGCATATCACGTGCTTTTATTTATTTAGGTAAATGACTCAAGAATGTATCATAACGAAGACTTAAGGCAAGCGAAACGGCCTACAACGTTTTTAAATTCCATGACTGTAACTGACAGAAATATATTTTATAAGATAAAACGATACATCGTTACTAGCGCCCGTATCCGCCGTTAGCACAGTTATTGCTGCTAATAAATTTTCTGGAAACATGGTTAGAGGCAAATTAATAAAATATGTAAACATAGGAGCCGTGCCGAGTAGGTATACCGAGTATACCTACTGGCTGAATTATTCAGGTTTGTTATTTCTACGTCGTAATAGGACAGAGTTAATGTCAATTTAATAGACATTATATTGATATCATTGTAAAATAAATAATATAGGGGGCTCCCATAAAACAAGCGTGATTTTTACGCTCCATATTAATAAAGGTAACAGCTAGACGCATGAAATATTCATCGAGTATTTAATTATATACTCACACTAAAACATGTATATACACGACATCCCCTGGTGCCCGGGTCCGACTCGCACTTGGACAGTTTTAACAGTTTCCATTGCTCCCGCATTGTTTAAATACGTCGACATGAAGATGACTTCACACTTGTTATTTCACACAAACATTAACATATGTAATTAAAGATAACTGACACTATGTATGTAATATTAAAATTATTTTTATGTCTTTTTAAGACATAAGAATAAATTAAATAAGATTAAGATTTTCTTTACTAATTTGAATTGCTTTAAGCTTAAGTTTCAAAATTCTATAACACTACTAAAAAACTATATACTTAACCCATTTAATTCGCAATGATCGCTGTAGCAAGACAAGGTGATTTATTTGTGTGTTGTACTGTTTCCTACCAACGGACACGAGGCAGATCGCCGACGCAGCAGGCTGTTGCAACACACCTAGTGCCATTGATTGACCCCGGGCGTATTGCTTACGCTGCAACCACCACCACCACTGAACACCGGACATGACCGATGTTTCTTTCGTAATCTAATAATTTAGTAAATCACTTTTTCGTTCATTCTACGAACAATTGTCATCTCCAGTAATAGTGAATATATTGTAATAATTTAATTAATTTAATTAAATATAATTAAAAGTAATCTTGGTTTTTTTTGCATTCTTCGGCTGTGACTTTCATAATTGGCGCAGTCGGTAGGATAGCTGTTAAAGTTAGAGTCAGTGCATCAAGCAAGGACCGCAGCAGCTATCGAGAATCTACAATCGCAGCCAAGAAGTATCCAGACATCGATACACGCAGAGAAACCAATTATGCATATGTGAGTATCTAGATCTATCTAGACTTGCTATTCCTTTGTTTTAACTTATTTCCTTATAATTTATTTCCAAAATTTTCCATCCAAGGCAATTGCGGACCCCTAGGTTAGCTAGAAATTCTAGATTATCGTATTTAGATTCTAATAGGAACTTAAATATAAGTTTAGAAAGTAACGAATTAGATTATTCCAAGATGTGTGACGCCTTAGTAGATAGTATTTTCAAAGCGCTTAGATTAGTACCAGAGTTCGACGGTAACCCGAACGTTTTAACGCGTTTTATTCATCTTTGCGATCAATTAGTTGAGCAGTATATTAGAAACGACCCTGCTTATGGATTAAGCAATTTAGCTTTATTAAATGGCATACTAAATAAAGTCACTGGGTCCGCGGCGCGTACAATTAATTCCAATGGAATCCCAGAGACCTGGGACGGCATTCGTAGTGCTCTCATTAATAATTTTGCGGATCATCGAGATGAGACATCTCTTTATAACGATTTGGTGCTTATGACACAAGGCTCTGTAACTCCACAGGAATTTTACGAAAAATGTCAAAATCTTTTCAGTACGATTATGACATATATTAGTTTGCATGAAACCGTACCAAGTACTATTGAATCAAAGCGTTCCTTGTATAAAAAATTAACCCTTCAGGCATATTTGCGTGGTCTTCGTGACCCAATAGGTTCCCAAATACGGTGTATGCGACCTGAAAGTATTGAAAAGGCTTTAGAGTATGTTCATGAGGAAATGAACACGTTGTACCTACAGCAGCGGAATGATCACTTGCCCGAGAGGAAACCGCAATTAACGTCTTCATTAAATCCACATAAAAATGCTTTCAGCTCTCAGCCACCTTTCGTTATGCCACCCGTGCGTGCATTTAATATACCACCCCTTAATTTGCCAAGCCCCTCGCGTCAATTAAATATGCCACCACCGAGACCAATGCCAATCTGGACGCCCCAAGCTCCTCATAATCATGGTCCTACTAGAACACAGAAAATGTTTAGTGCACCCCCGCCTAATTACAGACCGCAAAGTAATGTATTTAAAATACCCCAGCCTAGGACAGGATACCAGCCTTCTCATAATTTAGGTCCCCGACCTATGAGTGGCGTAAGTCACTACGCAACAAAACCTATCTCATCGCGACCTCAACATGACTGGACTAAACACGGGAATCCACCCCCGTCAAATTACTTTAAGACAAGAGAAATGAATTTTAACGAGTGTTACGATCCACAATACGATTATGATAGTTATAGTGATTACCATAATTATTATAATGAGTACTATTACCCCGACTACTATGAACTTCAACCGATTCCTGAACCCGTATATGAGCAAAGCCACTATGAGCCTAGTCAATATTACGTTGAAGAGCCACCCAGCGAGGACTCTCCCATCAGTGAGGATTTTCAGAAACCCTCAAAGTCAGAAAAACTAAAATAGAAATTAATTTACAGACGCAACGCCAGCTACCTTATATACAAATTGCAAACCCTCCTCTTAAGTTATTAATTGATACGGGTGCGAACCAATCTTTTTTAAGCCCCGATTCAGTCAATAAATATTTTTCTCACATCCCATGTAATTATGACCCCTTTGAAGTCACTAATATTCATGCAACTACTAGAAACGATTTTTCTATAACCTTACCTTGTTTTCCCGAGTTCAAAGAAAGAACCGACATAACTTTATTCATTTATAAATTCCACGATTATTTCGATGGATTGATTGGTTACGATCTATTAGAGAAACTTGAGTCCAGTATTGATTTAAAAAAGAAAATTTTAATTACGAGACAATCTTCTAATCCATTACGTCTGTATAATTCTAGGAATTGTAATTTATATGAGGATATAATACCGGCAAATTCATCTAAATTAATTCATGTTCCGATTAACTTTCATGAAGGAGATGTTTTAGTACCCGAACAAATTTTATCTAATTGTCATAAACGCGACTGTATTACTACAGTTAAGGATAACCGAGGTTTTGTAGAAGTTTTTAATCCTAGTCGATACGACATAGTATTTTCTATGGATAAACCGGTTAGTGCAGAATTATTTAACATCCAAAGCACTAGTAGAGTATACTGTAAGGATCGCGCTACTGAAGTATGTTCGCGTCTACGTACGGACCATTTGAATCCTGAAGAGCGCGTTAATTTAGAATCTTTATGCGCTCAATACTCTGATGTCTTCCACATCGAAGGTGAACCTCTAACTTTCACCAATACAATCAAACACAGCATTCGTACCACGGATGAATTGCCTGTCTATACTAAAAGCTATAGATACCCGTTCGTTCACAGACAGGAAGTTCAAGATCAAATCTCTAAGATGTTAGAGCAGGGTATCATACGTCCATCTCAATCAGCATGGAGCTCCCCCATCTGGGTAGTCCCTAAGAAGGCTGATGCGTCTGGAAAAGTCAAATGGCGCATTGTAATCGACTTTAGGAAAGTTAATGAAAAGACTATTGATGATAAATACCCCATCCCTAATATCAATGACGTATTAGACAAATTAGGTAATTGTCATTATTTTACGACCCTTGACCTTGCTAGCGGATTCTATCAGGTTGAAATGAATCCAGAAGACGTTCATAAAACGGCTTTTAACGTTGAGCATGGGCACTTCGAATTTTTGAGAATGCCCATGGGTTTAAAAAATTCTCCATCGACTTTTCAACGAGTCATGGATAATGTTCTAAGAGATCTTCAAAACTCTATATGTTTAGTTTATTTAGATGACATCGTAGTATTCAGCGTTTCGTTACAAGAGCATATGGTTAACCTAGAAAAAGTTTTCAAAAAATTACGGGAAAGTAACTTCAAGATTCAAATGGATAAGTCCGAGTTTCTTAAATTAGAAACGTCGTACTTAGGTCATATTATTAGTAAGGATGGTATTAAACCAAACCCGGATAAGATCACCGCTATTCAAAAATTTCCCATACCTAAGACCGCTACCGAAATCAAGCGTTTCCTTGGCTTGTTAGGATATTATAGGAAGTTCATACCAGACTTTGCTCGTATTACGAAACCAATGACACAATGTTTGAAGAAAGGATCAAAGATAAGAATACATGACACTGACTATATCGACTGTTTTGAAAAATGTAAAACCTTACTAACTAATGATCCTATCCTACAATATCCTGACTTTACGAAAGACTTCGTCCTTACCACAGATGCATCCAATTTCGCCTTAGGAGCTATTCTTTCACAAGGTTCAGTAGGAACAGACAAACCCATAGCTTATGCATCGCGAACTTTAAATTCTAATGAAATTAACTATAGCACTATAGAAAAAGAACTATTGGCTATTGTTTGGGCGACTAAGTATTTTCGACCCTACCTTTTTGGCAGAAAATTTTTAATTGTTACTGACCATAAGCCTTTGCAATGGGTAATGAACCTAAAAGAACCTGGTTCGAGACTTACACGTTGGAAGCTTAAATTAAGCGAATACAATTTCACTGTAGTGTATAAGCAAGGCAAAAATAACACCAACGCCGATGCTTTATCCCGTGTAGAAATAAATAACGAAGATACTAGTTCCATTGTAGTAAATGCATCTGAGCGACCTCCATCTCTAACAGATTTATCTACTGAGACCGCTCATACAAGTGTAGAAAACCCTATTCTAGAAATCCCAATAACTGACGATCCTCTTAATAAATTCAACCGTCAAGTCTGTTTTGTATTAGTAGGTGACATAAAGAAACGACCGACTACAACCAAGCCCTTTGAGACTCACACTAGAACGACTATCCAACTATCCGAATCCAACCTCGAAACCGATGTCATAAATGCAGTTAAAGAATTTGTGAAGCCCAAAGTTAAAACTGGAATTATAATACATCCCCCTCTAGCCATGTATAAAATCATCCCATTAATTCAGGTCAAATTTAAGAGCTCTGCCATGAATCTAGTTCTAACAAAACCCGAACTAGAAAACGTAAAAGAGTATTTACGGCAGCAGGAAATCATACAAAAATATCACGAGGGTAAAACCAACCACCGTGGTATTACTGAATGTTATCTAGCCCTTTCTTCTAAGTATTATTGGCCTAAACAAAAAGAATCAATAGCCAAATACATTAATGAATGCAGCATTTGCGGTCAGGCTAAGTACGACCGTAATCCTATAAAACAAAGATTTTCCGTTGTGCCACCTCCTTCAAAGCCGTTTGAAATAGTCCACCTTGATCTCTTCACTGCTCAAAATGAGAAATATCTAACTATAATAGACGCATTTTCTAAATACGCTCAAGCGTATCATCTTAAGGATAGCACAGCGTTAAGCGTAGTACAATCGCTATTAACATTTAGTACTCATCATGGCATGCCTCTTACAATAGTAACAGATCAAGGTCCTGAATTTACGAATCAAATATTTTCAGAATTTACTAGAATTCATAAAATCCAACACCACAAAATTCTTGCATATACCCCAAATGATAATGGTATGATAGAACGGTTCCATTCAACAATCTTGGAACATCTTAGGATCCTAAAATTAGAAAAAAGCAGTGAATCCGTCGTTAATTTGATGCCCTATGCATTATTAGCGTACAATAGCACAATCCATAGTTTTACTAAATGTAGACCCCTAGATATAATAACAGGACACTTTGATCCACGAGACCCGTTAGATATTGACATGACTCAACACCTATTACAACAATACTCCCAAGACCATAAGACACGAATGAACTACGTTTACGACCTCATTAAAGAGACTGCCTTACACGACCGAACTCAACTGACGGAAAATAGGAATAAAAATAGAGAACCCGAGAAAGATTACACTCCCGACCAACAAGTATTCGTGCGTAATCCTATGGCTTCCCGACAGAAACTAGCTCCACGATATACTCAGGATACGGTTCTGGCTGATCTGCCCATCCACATATACACTAAAAAGAAACGTGGACCTGTAGCCAAATCACGCCTTAAACGTAGTCCTAAAGACTCTACATTGTTACAGGATACTACTGCTGACGCTGTTATTTCACTGGACGTTAGGACAAGACGTGACAATTGACTCTCTAGACAATGGACCCGGATTACTTCCCTTTAAATTAGGACCATCTAAGTTAATTTCCCATTATCACTCTTTTCTAAATTATATAGACTTAAATATCATTCATCGCCGAGTTAAGTTAGTTAAACAACAAATTCTGGAATTTTGGCCTCTATTGAATAATAAAACTTTATCATATTTTGACCCCCATTTAAAACACCTTACCACAAAACTTAGTGAAATTTCTGACCAGTTACGGATGCTAGAACCAAAACGTTATAAAAGAGGTCTAATTGATGGACTCGGCACTGTGATTAAAAGCATTTCTGGAAATCTAGATTATTCTGATGCCATTAAGTATGATAATGCTATAAAAAACCTTCAGAGTAATGAACAAATATTAGAACACGAGTTAAATAATCATATTACTTTAAATAAAGAATGGACCACTGAAAGTACTAAAATCTTAGATAAATTAGTGTTTAATCAGAGTAGGATTTATGGAATGGTCAATTTAATTATGGAAAGTAATAGTAATAGGGAAATAGATTTAGTTAAATACGCTCATTTAACCCAATATCTTTTAATTTTAGAAGACAATATTGAAAATTTGGCTAACGAGCTTAGAAATTTAGAATATAATTTAGCTTTTATTCGTGCATCGAGCACATCCTATACTATAGTTAATTTAGACGAAATAAAAAATATATTATTTAAGATTAAGACTTTATATTTAAAAGATGAAGTCTTAGATTTAGATTATAGAAATTTCTTTGAGGTAATAAAATTAGGATACTTTTACGTAGAGAAACAAATCGTCATAGTTATCAAAGTTCCCATTGCCAATCCAAACAACTATAACCTTTATAAATTATCCATAGTTCCCAACAAACATAACGAAGTCCTAATACCTACCTCACCCTATATAGCAATCTCTAGAAATGACTCTAGGTACATGGAGACTGAATGTCCGAAGATAAATTCATGGTTTCTCTGTGAGTCTAAGCCAGATTACAGCATCCAGGGTAAACCTGATTGCGTGCAACTGCTTATCACCCAGCAAGAAATAAGCAGCTCCTGTAACCAGACTCCAGTCGTTTTAAAAAATGCAGCTATTGAAGAACTCGACGACATGCATTACACGATTAACTTTCCAGTCCCAACGAAAATCAAGATAACCTGTAGACAAGAACGATATCAAACCCTCCAGGGCAGTTATTTAGCTGTGATACCAACTAATTGTGGACTAAGGACATCTGAACTGTCAATTTTTAATTCAGATAAAAACCGCATAAAAGGACGTGTGGTGAGAATTATGGAAATGCCGCACTACAGCGAATTTAGACGAAGTAACCGCACATCTATCATTCTGAACTCAGCCAATTTAGAAAATTTGCATAACTTAAATACCAAGATATCAATGGAACAACCTATCCATCTTAGACGAGATATGGACCAATCTATGTACCACACTACGATCCCTGTCTATAGTCTATTACTAGGTGCAAGTGCCATCATACTTAGTGCACTAATGTACAGGAAGCTACGAGCCGGAAGTACCAGCGAAACAAATCAAGCCGAAGAAACTAGGACTGAAATGCCTGAAATAATATATGCCATTCCAACTCCAAAGATCACCAGTCCAAGGCACATAAAAGTAGATCATGGTAAGATCTCAGCCACCATCTCAAACAATGTTCTCGATTAGTCGCTGATCTTCGGGGGGAGGAGTTACAATCGCACTTAGCTTAGTAACTGCTAGCTAGGTATTTCATCGATATTGGGGTCACACGTTCCTACCAACGGACACGAGGCAGATCGCCGACGCAGCAGGCTGTTGCAACACACCTAGTGCCATCGATTGACCCCGGGCGTATTGCTTACGCTGCAACCACCACCACCACTGAACACCGGACATGACCGATGTTTCTTTCGTAATCTAATAATTTAGTAAATCACTTTTTCGTTCATTCTTCGAACAATTGTCATCTCTAGTAATAGTTAATATATTGTAATAATTTAATTAATTTAATTAAATATAATTAAAAGTAATCTTGGTTTTTTTTGCATTCTTCGGCTGTGACTTTCATAATTCCATTACAGTCGCCGCAAATAATGTACTGTACCTGTACAAAGAAAATTGGCTGCAAATAAAATAGGAATTATTAAAGGTTGTTAATGTTATTAAACATTGGTTACTAGTTCACGGGCTCGCTGTGATAATTAACCATCAGTAGTTCATGTCTAGTTCACAGAAGCCACTACCCGCGGTCAAACTCGTTAAATCAACTATGTTCGGTACGGCTCAGGCAGTAAACACAAATATTAGTTTAGGTATAAACACACAGTGGCGTGAGTTGCATGTATTATTATTATATTATTGTCTAGACCCTTGATTGCTAAGGTATTTTTCAACTCTCCTGACCTGTTAAATAATCTCATAGACGCCATCAAAGTAAAAAGTTTTTATGCTATACAAATAAGTTTCTCTTTGTTTATATTTTTAAATTTTCGTGATTATTTTTTATTACCATATATACATACACATTCACGTTATATAAATCGGACCAACCTATTCGATGTCCTTATTATATAATATAATAATTAAATTAAACCATTTCTAAAGTCCTAAAAGTAAATTTATCAATTTATCTATTTTATCTTAAGTAAATAAAATGCACATTGGTATCTTTTACTAACCTAAAATTGCTGCTTCAATTTGACTCAGATCTTGTCTTATTATAACAGATATAATGTAATATGTAACATTTGCTATTTTCTAAGTTTCGAATTGTTGGACAGAATAACTAAAATATAAAATCACACATGAAGTTACTTTGGTAAGTTGTTCTTAACGATTCGATATCAAAATAGATTAGAGCTATTAGTATTTAAAAAGTATTAATCTGTTTGACGTCTGTCGAAGCACAAATTCAATTTACTACTAATGGAGCACATCGCACTGAGATTTCTCGATTTCTACTAAATTCTATTACTTGAAAAAAGTACATGAGAATATTATAGTCGGAGAGGAATGTATGCAGTGTGAATGATCTATCGGATCTATCAGGAAACTACTCTTCTAGATAATTTCATAAAAATGTCCTTCTCGTAACATTTAATATTTTATTGTTATTGCTTTAAAAGTAAAATAATATGTCAATGAATAAATTATTCAAGTTAATTCTGAAAATTCTGAAAATAATACGGCTTTTAAATAATGTTCTGGTTTATTTCATGTAATTTTTAATATTCTATTTAAAACTAAATACATACTACATTGTACATTGTAGAAAGTATGTATAAGTTATACATTTTACTAACAACAATTTGTTCATTTATATTATAGAGATTTTATTTCACCCTAAAGGCAACAAATTAGATTCAAGTTCCAAGCTACAATAGAAGAAAGAATTGGTAATAGTTACGACTTCGTTTTTATAGTTTTAATAACATTAAGGTTAACCCTTAGGGTTAGTACTTATTAGGGTTTGATTATTTATACTTGAATAAACTTTCTAGCTTCCCTTAAATTGTAATATTTATTATTAATTGGCAATTTGTAGATACCTATGAATACAAACTTTTCAAGAAGAACAATAAATATAAACAGTGTTACAATAACAGAATATTAATCACCAAGATAATGAACACTTCGCAATATTAAGCATGATAAATTAAATTAGTCGTCCACTTACATCATTATCTTCTACATCTATGAAATGTAAAAGCTTGAAATAAATTTATTGTTTTAGTGGCTCTGCGGACACCAAACACACATACATACAAACACGCACGCATTCATATACACACATACATACACACGCACGCGCACACACACACACACACACACACACACACACTAACATACACACACACTTCCATACATACAAATACAAACACATACACACAATACATTAAAACAAATAGTTCCGTTCGTTCATCACAACAATGTTTGATATGCAAAACGGCACAATTGTTTTATTAAACAATTCTTTATGAATTTAAGACTTTATACCCTTTGCGAAATCGCAAAGATGGAGTAAAGCGCAGTAAAGTAATTGTTTATGATTCTTTAAGCATTAACTTGTTCTTATAAAGGTACTTAGTTTAGCGGCTTATTGTTAGACATTTATATATACTAAATTAGTTTTTAATCTTATTTCAAACAACTAATAGTGCTACAAGTAAAAAAAATAAGGATATCCTTGAAACAGAGCATCTTTGCAAAAACAGATTCCATAAGGATACTTTCGATATATGTATGTATTTTTTTCTCATATATTTAATGTTTAATTATTACTTCTTCAAATTATTTTTATATTATTGATGATAAAGTATGTACATATTATACATGTGATAAAATTCCAAATTATTATTACATAAGTATATGATATACGTTTTAATTATTCAGTGACCTAAAAATAGCTGAATATTTCGGTGGCTGTTATTTGATCTTTTAGACTAAAAAAAAAGCAAGGCTAGTAGAGTTTAGGCCTGTTGTGTTAAACATAAAGAGATACTACCTCCAGGCTTGGTGGAGTGGACCTGAAGGTATATCTATGAGATCCACTAGCATCCATCCATCAGGGTATTTCCAGATCACTCCATCAAGTCTGACGGTAAGATCTCATCAAAAGCAACAAAACAAGCCCATACTTGGTGCACCCAGTTCTATTTGTCTAGGAGATCTACTAGCATCCATCCATCAGGGTACCCTTGGGTCACTCCATCAAGCCAAGACAAATCGGTAATAATCCGTACGTACTAGTAGCAAAATTAAATAAAAAAAAAACACTAACAAATAGACAAAAAAATATATAAACTGTAAAGTATCAAGTTAGGTTTGATTACATATTTTGTGTTCATACAACGATCTTTCATATTGGTATGACATTTTTGCTAACAAGCGATACCTACAGTGATTACTCCCGATAACGGCCTCACGCCGACTGAGATGACAATTGAATTTTATAAATATTTGTTAAAAAGGATCAACTAAAATGGCACATAAATTGAACCTTTTTGAAATATATTAAGAGTCATGTGTAACTACAGATACGTAATAAAAATTTTAAATATTTTTATTTATTTTCTAATATATTACGTTTTAATTTAGTTTTAATATTTTTTAGGGTTTTTTTTCTAACACATTTTTAGTTCAATATGTCTTCTTAGCCTAGGTATTTATTAAGCTCACATATATTATAATATTTAGGACAAAAATGTACCTAAATTCCACCCGATTTCGTAAAGTACGTGATGGAAAATCTTTTTTTAATATTAAAAACTACAATATTGCAGTATTTTCTCTAAGGACACTAGAGATTAAGAAACATTATTTGCGTTCCAATTATTGGTTTCACTATATTAACTTTGATTTTGTAGCATTATGTACCGAAAAGTTAATAATTTTGGGCATAACCGTAAACACGCCCTTAAGTCTGTTTTCTAAATGAATATGAATTCAAATGCTGCCAACATTCTTGTTATTACAACACGGACACATGATCATACTATATATTCCTGTGTGTAGTTTTTTATGTATCTACTATTTATAAATATTATAGTAAGTAACTGATTAAATCACACTGAAAATATTCAAACAGACTTAATACTTAGATCACCGACGGATTCTCAGCGTTATAGTTGATGGAGACTTATGTTTAAATCCATTTTAATGGTGGTTGATATAATTAACTATCATTTATTGTCCTTTATTACGGAGTAATTGCATATATGTCTACTCGATGGCTGCTGTATTTAACTTTTTCATCATTACCTTGTCTAATCAAGTGAGCGATGTCACTGAATAGATAATTCAGTGAATTAATATAAATATAATTTAAAAACTGTCATGATTCAGTAAATTGACACTGATATTACTCTAGACATACCTCGTAGTATCAATATTTTTTTTTCTTACTCTCAATACTCTACGGTAGTTGAGATCGACATAGCCTATCTACAATGAGTCTTCACTGATTTGCTAGCTATAATAATACAAATGTTGCAGATGCTCTATAATTTGCAGATCTAATTTTCAAAGAATATTTTGACTGACTGATAGGCATTAGGTGAGATCAAATCGCGTTATAGTTTTACATTAACAAAACACTTTATCTTACATCCAAAATGTACTTACCGATAGTGTCATTGACACCAAGCATAGTATTATCTGTTATTACATTTATTTACAGTTTAGGCATGATTAGCTAGAAACACGTTAAATATGAATCGTAATACGAGGAGCACTTTCATGCTTTCAGAGCCTTCAGCAAAAACTCTTTGAGAGGTCTTACCTCTCGAACTTGACTCTTTATATTGAAATAACATATTTCAATTTATTTATACACACTCGATAACGCCCGCGGTGGCATCCAATTGATATTGTTTTTATATTTCTGTCAAAGTCTACATCTTAAATAAAATCTTTTTTATATAATATAATAATAAACAATATATGTTTTAGGCTAAACTAAAAAAATATTATATATATAAAAATAAAACCTATCTTATATAAACAGTGTAGTTGCAATATTTTATTAAAATAAGTAAATCATTAGAAATACCTATTTCTACAACACATCTAAACACAACTATACATTTTATATTTTCCAATATTGAAACTCAACAACGAAAATACTTTGCTGAGTTTTACTGCAACTGGAAGGCGGTGATGCAGATATATTTTAGCATAAAAATATTTCCATTTTATAACAGGAGTGAGAAAGCCATATCTTACTCAACCGTTCATGAAAATTTACAAAAATGAATATTGTATTTATGATTAATGAAGGACTACTGTTTGATTCTATATGTATTTTTATGTTTTTATTTAATTTAGATCTGAAAATTGCAAAAAGAAATTATTATCTCTTGGATTATGAAAAATATAATTAATTGTAATCTAACAAAAAACCTTAGCTCTTGCTTAACATGGCTGTTAGTAAAGATAAATATACTTTATAACATGTGTACGAAAATTATTGGTGGATAAAACGTGTATGAGATTCTATCATTGTCATTTGACATAGCCTTCAAAAGAAAATATAAGATCATAGTAACATAACTAGAACCATGACTACTTATATATCTATTTACAATTCTTAATTAACATGGTATTATTGATGTTGTTAAAATATGATATGTATTACCATTACTAGACCTTTTATAGGATACTTCATAAAAGAATAGCCTCGCTCGTGTTTACAGTTGATGCCTGAAGGAGCTTCACTTACCCCCTTATTATAATATTGATATGTTATTATACAACGTGCCAATATTTAATTTTAATTATGTCACATGTGTAACATTTGAATGTTAATGAGAGTGACTGTTATGACTTCTTTTATGACATTCACACTTATTGTTTATGTTTAAGTTCAACGTCTATTAGATATACAACTATTATTTTCACCTAGGTACAGCAGCACCTAACTTGTTATTTGTTACTATATTCAATTCAAAAGGTTCGCACTTTTTGGCAAAAATATATTATATAAAAGTCAGGGTCATTTATCACTGTCTGTCAAATATCAATTTATACCAAATACCCGGCCAGGGGTCAACGATTTATAAAATATTGACCTTTATATTATAATAAAATAATAAATTTAAAAGTGTAGTTAAGTAGTAGAGTTGGAAATATAGTATAGAAAACTATAATACACATGATGTAGATGATATTTGAGAGATTGAAACAAAATCAATAACAACGATGTATTCCTTTGCTCTGAAAATACTGTTACGAAAGAATACGTTTATGTAATATATCTTTGTTCAATTTGCTAAGAAATATTAAATTGCTTTGGGCCCAAAAATATAAAGGGTAGGAGAGAGTTTAATAGTGATACTATATATCCTATTCATCTCTATCAATAGACTATTATTGGTTCTATCTGTCTTGTATTGATCTCTTGTTGAAAGCCGAAAGGCTATTAATTTGAAATCATGGGTTTTGAAGTAGTTCTTCTATTTTGTGTTGTCTTCTGATAATGGCTATCAAATGAGTCACGTCTAACATAATAGAAAGCTATTAGTTTTACTCCGAAGAGATTGCTGAACATAATGTTCCAATTGGTTCTACGTGAAGAACATATAAATTGAGCGTTATACTCACTAGCACATATGTCGTCCTAATATAATATTAAAAAACCTGTAGTAAAGGTCATATGCGGTTTTTGTTTTATGAACTGTGTGATAAAAACTATGAATATACAATGTTTCTTTCTATTACAAAAATGTTCACATGGCGGACAGCAGCATATGTCATGTATTTATTAAGAATATAATAAATATAATAACTATACTGACTTACTCGTTTAATATAAAATAATATCATTTCAATGTACAACATTTATACTGGGGTGTTGAATTTTAATAAATGTTTTCAGTGGCTGCAATGAATCTCAATGTTCATACAACGTTAAGCCACAGTTAATTGGGTACTGCTTTGAAGCTGCAATTAATAAAGTACATTCATTTATATTTTTCTAAAATGTTATGCAACTAATAAGTATGCGAAGAAACAAAATAAAACAAGTTATAAGTTCTGAGAAACATATTTTATAGATAAAATGTTTACATTCTCAAATACAAACTCAATTTCTGATCTCAAAAAAGTCCAGTTTAATTCCATATACATATAATAAATAACATAGAATACAAATAATAGAACATAATTATTAAATATATTTTAAACAAATTAAGTATTATTTACTAAACAATTTAATAAGAGATCCCTAGCTCCATATAAAAAAAAACATTTAAGATGAATTTATTACAATAATTTTATGTATAAACTGCATTTGTTATAAAATATTTGTAGAATGGTTTAACAATACTGCAATAAAATTTGTATTCTGTATATAAATAGTAACACAGCACAATAAGCAGTAACTATAATTATTAAAAATTAGATGATCTTTATTAATATGTTATATTTTCATACGTCATATAAGTAATCTTAATTGTGCGGGAGATGATGAGGGCTCGGTCATTTGATTGCAATACACCTGGTTATCTTTTTATTCTTTAGTTAACTATGTATTAACATGTATTTTGTGTCCTTTCTAATGTAGTAACACAATTAAATATAAAGGGGATTTATAATGTGAGTTCTCGTAATTTTTAAAACTATTAATTTTCAAAAGTCATAGAACAAATGTCGTTTGGATTGATGTAGAGAGGCTGCCTGCAAGAGGTGGCCAATTAATTACAAATACCCCTGTATAATGGCACGAAACCTTTGTGCTCGAGTCCGAATCGCACCTGGAAGGTTATTACATATAGGTGCGGGATTACTTTTTACTTACCCCTCTTTATAACTCAAAACTCGGAAGTGAAGGTATTAAAATATAACAGATTAAAAAGTAATCAGAAACCTAAGTAAACACTCATGACTCTTAAGTTGACCTACAGTGCTAGTTCTGTAGAGTGTTCAGTTCTGGAGAGTGTTCCTACGCTCGGTCTACGCGCTACTGTTTTGGTTATCGCCTCTTTTTAAACTACCAATGTCGGAACGAGAGGTCTCTAACATGCTGATGGACGATGGTGATAATCTTCTATCGCTTTAATAAATATTAATAAATATTAATTAATATATATAATTATAGTACTAATATCACACTGATAGACTTTCCCAAACTTTCTAAAAGCGAAATACAACTCAATGTAGCCTAGAGAACTTGTAGTCTCTGAATTTAATGTTTTAAAATACTAAAATGTAATTAATTTAGATTTAGATTTATTTACGACGTATGCACTCACTAAGGCAGGATTTTGCGAAATTTGAAACTTCAGGTGTTTTAAGTAAGATATTCGAGTTTGTAAAGCAGTTTCTTCATTTGTGAAAATACTTAGCTAAAGTTTACGTAGGGTCGGATTCATTTGCGTAAATTTCTTTAGAATAACTTAAAAAACAAGCCATATTATAAGGTATTGTAACATCTTAAATATTTTTTGTATGTTTTTAGGTTCCACAAATACAAATACTAGTAATTTGTTTTTTTTTATTGTATACTTTGACAGTTGGAAGAGCGGAAGAAGATATTTCAGATAACTCTTATGAGCAAGTGAAAAAATCGGCTGATTAGAAAACGTAGTCTTAAAGTTATAACTTTATTTCTAATTACCTTGCTTCATACAAATCCAATCAGGAGATTACCTGTAGAAAAAAAAACATATTTTTATTATTAGTTTATTAGACTATCACAATAAAAAAATATATCATCATAATATACCAAAAATCTGTCCGTATAGTTAGTGTGAACTGTGAGAGAAGGACAACTTATAGTTATATTTACTATTGTATTTGTGTACGATAAAGTAGCCGTATCTAGTTTTTGTCTTGTGTCAGATTAAAATAAAACAGCGCATTATTTTACATCCCAAAAAAACACTGTTCTCGTTTATATATTGATGTTATCTTTAAGTAATGTGTATTTTATCCTGTAATTGCAAAACTTATTAAATTGCTTGCAAACTATCTACTAAGGGATGAAGGCAGTTTAATAAAAAAACAATCTCCCCAATTCTTGATTTAAAAGATCTTTCTGGTGGGGTATTGACCTCTGGTTGAAACCAATGTATTAAAAATCATGGTTACTGAAGCAGTCTTTCTTTTATGTGGGGACTTCTGATAATGGATATTAAGTGTAAAGGTCACATTTAACGTAAAAGAGGACATTAGTCTCACTCAGAAAAGACTGCTGAAAATAATGTTTCAATAGAAGAACATATTGAATTATATTCACTATCTCTTATATTTAAATATCCAAGTTAAAATGTTTTCCTTTTTAGGTGTCCTATTTCTTTTATGGTGGTATACAAATATGTTCCATACACGTCTATGTTAAGGCAGATATGTGATCTGTCGTGTATCAAGTATCCACAAATGGCCGCAGTTTATCAAAATTGTAATTACTCGTAACTTGTAGGATAATATTTTGGAAAGGAACCAATCCTTAATATTTATGGCTATTATTTTCAGAATGTTAAATTTATCAAAGCTGGTAACGCTAGCTCAGTTGGCAAAGCGCCGGGGACGGTACCGCTGGGATCACAGGTTTATACATATTCACGAAATTTTCATTCAAATTCATAAAATAATTTATTTTTATTGTCATTTAAAGTTTTATTTGATTTTAGTTGATTGTAGTTGCCAAACCAAGCCCATACTCGGTGCACCCACCTCCATTCGTCCATGGGATCCACAAGCATCCATCCATCAGGGGGCACCTTCAGATCACTATGTAATGTAAAATATTATTATTTATTTTCTTATATATTACGTGACTTATTTAGGGTTATTTTCTCTCACATTTTAGTTGAGTATGTCTTCTTAGCTAAGGTATTTTCTATGCTTAAATATATTATAATATTTAAGCCAAAAATGTACCTAAACTCCTCCCGATTTCGTAAAATACGTGACGGAAAATCGTTTTTTTAATATTAAAATTACAATATTACAATATTTTCTCTGTGTTCACTAAAGATTAAGAAACATTCTATGCATTACAATTATTGGTTTAACTACATTAAGTTTGATTTTGTAGCATTATGTACCGAAAAGTGGTTAATTTTTAGCATAACCGTAAACGCGTCCTTAAAGAAAATTATATATTTACTGTTAAATATTTTTTATAGTTTTCAATAACCAAATTAGTTATTTTGATTTTTTAAAAAATAGTATAAAATTCTCGTTATTGAAAATTCTCTGCAAAAGCAATTTTCCAGTACCAAAAGCCGGCAATACAAATTTAAGACAATAAAACCCTACTGTTGTTTGTTTTTTATTGACACTTTAAGGCCATAAACCTTTCACAGATAATTTATAACTTACCTACCTATAGTTTTAATAAATAGAATTGGTCCCATAAAAATTTGATTCAGGTAGACCCATTCAGGTAGATCTCTTTGAAGAGATAAGCTCATCCTCTGTATACGTTTTTGCTTTTATTGTTTTTTTGTAACTATTTGTGGTACATAAATAAAATAAATAACATAAATAAATATATTATACTTACAATTTTTCCTAACATGTATATTTAACAAAAGTAGTCATTTTGTAATCTATTTTGAAAATATCAATGCTGCTGCTCAGCTGCAAGCTTAAAAAAATCTTTTTCAATAATCGTATTTTCATCTGGCTTAATTTTCAGATTTAGACTAACAGTTAATTTGAATTGCATTTATGTTTCATATTCTTGATTTACTTTCTTAGACCTTACTCGTACCTTAGAAGAATTTGAGATAGATGTCTGGTTTTACATTTACCTAGAAGATTACTAAATAGCTCTTTATACTGTAAAATTGCACTCTCAGCAATCATCTGTGGTTTAATAAATGTACGAAGTGAGAAATCAGTAAAAATAGACAGCAAGTGTATGACCTATATTGAGAGAAAATACAATAGCAGTGACTTTACTTAATATAACACAAATTATGCAAAATTATTTAAAAGGTTGTTCATAAATCAGGTCATTCCACATCAGAAACTTAATTGATAATTTATTGAATAAAATTTCAATAATCTGGAATAACAGGTAGTGTTAACCTTGTATAAACAAAGTTTACCTTTTTTACTCGTCACATCGATAATCATTTAATAAAATCAGGTAAGCAAAATAGCAAAGCAATTTTCGCTTTTGAAAATTAAGATAAATTCCAATTTCTTGTTGTCACTTAACTGAGTCATAACTTCCAAAAAAAGCAATAGATGTAATAAACATTTATATTTTAGGAATTTTTGTCTAAAGATATAATAAAATGTTGTAGGTATTCTTTCTTTTATGGATTAGAAAGTTTATCGTAATGTTTTAAACCTAAAATGTGGGTTCTACAAAATGTAATTATTATTATTAGACTACAGCAAGTTTTAATTATTAATATAATAATCCATCCTCACCAAACCTATATCCCCATTAATATTAAACCCAAACAGTTAACAGTTATACATTATAGCATTATTCGTGGGCCTTGAGTGTTAAGTGTGTAATAATCATAATAGACACGTACTATAACTAACACAAAACATAGTTAAATACCTTACCAAATTTTGGGTGATAACATATTGAAAAGTAAATCTATAGACAGACACACATTTATTCGAGTCTCATTAAAGTAACATTCACAGTAAAGCTTCAAATTGGAAAGCTAGAGTTAGAAGTGATAGTGACGTTGCTTTTAAGTTAATTATAAAAGTGAAATGTCAAAGTTATGTTGTCTCATCGTATCTGTAACATCCAGTCAGCGAGGCGGCCGCAGGTCACGTTATTTTGTCAGTTACATATTATTGACGCACTAGTGAGTATACGCTTTGATCTGTTGCGTTTCTAATTTCATCGCTTACCATTTTATATTTTTCATTTATTAATAAGATTACGGATTATGTAAAATATATATGGTATCTATACTCCTAAATGGTCATCGGTATTTTTGTATACGTTATTTTTATTTTTTTAAACCGAATAATGTACCATTTTCAATTGCATCATTTCGTATCAGTAATATTTTTATATGTGCTCGAATTCAACCATAAAATTTAAAGTACATTAAGAAAAAGTTATATTTAGTGGCAGTGGCGTAGCGTAGTGGGGGCGGCGGGGGCGGCCCGCCCCGGGCGGCACTTTATAGGGGGCGGCAAAATTTAACAATAAATAAAAAATATATATTTTTATCGTAACTACAAATTTGGACCGATTGAAAGGAGCACAGAATTTTTCATTACTTATTTTGTGACGAATTCGGGGAATTCCTTTTCTTTGAATGATATTTTGTAGCGACTGGCAACAACGTCTATACTGACTTGTGGGAATTCCCCGTTTATGACTAACAATCAGCGAGAATGACTTCTATTACATATATATTAAGTTCAATATAGTTTATCACACGTACGAGAAAGCCCCTTTAAGGTACGGGGAATTACGTGCTTTGACAAAGTTTGACAATTCAAAGAAAGTTTTATTGATGGATCGTCAGTTGTCCAATTCACATTGTCTCGTATTTTAATTATGTTACGCTTTCCAAATTGTGATTTTTGTGCAAATAAGTGCGTGTAGTGGTTGTGAAATTATTGAACAACTTTCAACTGAGTGAGTATTAAATATTATATTTATCTAATTGTATGTTGGACTATCTGATATGTTGTTCAAACTTCAAACTTTAATTTATTAAAATAAAAAAGAAACGCCGAAGTGCATAAAAGTATTTTCACATTTCAAAGGGATCTTGATCGGAAACTGTGATATAAATTTCAATTTAATATGTGTAAGTAAGTACTACTCGTTCCTATGAAAAAAGGTCTTGACAGACAGACGGTCAATGAAATGATTTAATAAAAGTAAAGATAGATAAAGGCTCAATTTTTTCCCTTTTGGGTACAAAACCCTAAAAACGGAAAATTTCAGTAAAGCAAGGTTTTTTTTTAATATCCTAGGTACTTCTTTTGAAATGTTCGATAATTTTGTTTACAACACTAACTTGTACTTTTCTCATTTAATATTTTTTTGATTTTAGCATCAAAAATGAAAAGAGTAAAAGAAAGTGGGGCTTCTTACCGTAATAAGAGAAGAGCTAAGTTGGAAAATATTAGAGCAAATGAAGGAGCTTTACTTAAATATGTGAAAAGTGTTGTTCCTGACACGTCAGATTCCTCGTTAGGCTTAAATTCATCACAGACAACTGGGCCTTTAAACCCAGAACAAGCTGAAAAAATACAAGAACTTGACATCGTTCCTAAAGATCAAATTCTAACAACATCCACTGCATTAGTGTCTCCATCTGTATGTTCAGACATGGACATGCATAGTTCCGCAACAGAGATTGATACAACATCATCATTGTCTGCTATTCAGTACCAAAGACGAAAGGAAAATTTCGACGATATTGGAAAATGGCCTGAACACATAGACGACAATATTCGATTGCATCTCATTCAGCAAGGACAGGAAATTGTTCAGCATATTGATACTAATTTCGTTGAAATGTCAACAGTAACACGCTCAGATTCGTGCTCTTTAAAATCAAAAGGAGAGACAAGAAGGCTTACTAAGGATTGGTTTTATCGTACATTGACTAACGGCGAAAAAGTTTTACGTACTTGGATGGATTATTCTCCAGCTAAAGCATCATTATTTTGCTTTTGTTGTCGTTTATTTGAGAACGTAAGTACACCGAATGGATCTAAATTTTGCTCATCTGATGGATTTAATACTTGGTGGGAATTAAATCCTAAGGTTTCAAGTCACGAATCAAGTGCACTACACATCCAAAATTATTGCAAATGGAAGGAGTTGGAGAGCAGACTTCAAAAATTACAGACTATTGACAAAAAAGAGCAAGACATAGTGGCAAAAGAAATAAAGAAATGGCAGGAAATTCTTATCAGAATGTTTGATATTATAAGATTCCTTGCCAAACAAAATTTGGCTTTACGTGGACATATAAAAAACGACACCGGTACCAATAGAGGAAACTTTTTAGAATTGGTTAATTTAATTGCAAAATACGATCCTGTACTTCGTGAACATCTTGTAAGGTCTAAAATATCTGGCAAAATTTCAATCACTTACATGTCACCACAAATACAAAACGAATTTATTGCCATTTTGGGAAATAAAGTTCGCCAACATATCATCGGACAAATAAAAAAGGCTAAGTATTATTCAATTATATTCGACAGCACTCCAGATCTTTCTCATAAAGATCAAACAAGTCAGGTATTAAGATACGTAATAATTGAAAATCAGGAAGTAAAAGTAATGGAATCTTTTATAGATTTCATTGAAACTAAAGACAAAACTGCTGAAGGAATTTCAAAGATGATTTTGGACAAAATTCAAGCTGATGGCCAAGATATAAGCAACTGTAGAGGCCAAGCATATGATAATGCTGCTGTTATGGCTGGAAAGTATTCAGGAGTTCAGCAAAAAATTCGAGAAATAAACCCTAAAGCTGAATTCGTACCTTGCTCAAATCATTCGTTAAACCTAGTTTGTTTACACGCTGCCTCAGTTGAGGTGGATTTACTAACTTTTTTCGGCACTTTAGAACGTTGCTATTCTTTTTTTTCCTCATCGACACATCGTTGGGAAGTTCTGATAACAGCTACAGGCAAAAGCTTAAAAAGGGTTCAAGACACGCGGTGGAGTGCAAGAGGCGATGCCGTAAATGTGACATGGCATCATTACAAAGATATTCTCGTCACTTTGGAAGAACTGACGGAGGCAGGTGAAAGCTTAAACACTAGGACAGATGCAGGTACTTTACTAGTTTCGATGCAGTCATTTTCCTTTCTTTGTTTTTTGGGCCTGTGGCAACCGGTGCTACATGAAGTGAATGATGCACAAAAATATTTACAAACAATCGGACTTGACATAAGATTGTGCGCTCAGAAAGTAAATGCTTTGAAGATGATATTGACAGAGAAAAGAGAGGAATGGGCAAATGGCGCTGTAGGTTATGCAAAAAATATGTGTGAAGAACTTGGAATTTCCATAAAACCTCGGAGGCGCATAACAAGAAAGCATATTTTTGATGACGGAACTAGAGATGCTAACTTGTCTTGTGAAAATGAGTTGAGACGAAAGCTGTTTTCTTCGTTAGATAGAGTTATTGCAGAAATTCGTGAGCGTTTTCAATAGCTACAGAATTTAACGGATAAGTTTGCTTATCTAACACCGGCTATATTATTAGATCCAGACAACACTGAATGTAATCTAGACTACGCATCTGACGAAATTGACGAACAGGATTTCAAGCTGGAAAGACTTCGACTGCGGACTTTCGTTGTTGCTACAGGCAACGAAAATGAATTGATTAATGCAGACTCACTTGAGTTATTTAAATTTATTGTTAAATCCAAACTGGAAGATACTCTGCCCAATATTTTAATAATGTTCCGAATATTTTTCACAGTTGCTATAAGCAATGCCAGCTGTGAGAGAAGTTTTTCAAAATTGAAATTGATTAAAAATTATTTAAGATCGACAATGAGTACTCTAAGACTAACTAATTTGGCTATTTTGTCTATTGAGCAAGAGGTGTGTGATGCGATAGACATTGACGGTGCAATAAAAGACTTTGCTCTTAAAAAAAGTAGACGTATAAATTTTTAATTAAAGACGGAAGTTTTGTTTTGTTTTTTTAAGAAATACTCATATTACTTTTCAATAAAAATAAAAATGTTATATAATAGTATCGTTCTAGTTCTAAATAAAAATTGATTTTATTTAATCTTGTCGATCCTCAAGGTGTACCTAATCTTAAGTGATAGGTATCTAAGTTAAATCAATGTATCTAATTGGTTAAAGTAAAAGAATTTTTGTATTAATAAACGTGATTGTAAAACTTAGATAAACTGTTTTTTATTTAAAATCTAGCCTGTGTAATACAAAATAATGATGACTGTTCTCTCCGAAAAGTTCTCTATAATTAATGTATGTAATGCATAGTATACATTAAAATAAAATACCTAAATAAGAGGGCGGCAAAATTGTCTTCCGCCCCGGGCAGCCGACACTCACGCTACGCCACTGTTTAGTGGTAAATAATATATGTATTTGCAAGAATTCACTTAAGACACATTGATTCAGTAATATCAACTACTGCACTAATGAAAACTAAATAACATTAGTACTAACTGATAGGAATGTTTTAATTGTGTTCCAATAATAAACTGATCTCTTGCAAATCCTTGCTTAACATAATATCTTATTAGAAATATGATATTAATCAAGTCTTCGTAGCATGAAGTCGCCTTGAGACTGCGTTATTTTCATCCAATTAATAGTGGCTATAAAGCGGGTAAATTATGATATAAGAATGGAATAGTTCTGAACGATAACCATTAGGGAGTTATCTTTACAAGGGTTCGTAATAAATTCTGGCAAAAGCAGATAAGTCAGATGTGCACTGAAATTGGCACAGACAGCTTCCGTGAGCAATAATCGAAAAAATACATAAATTATAAGAATTCAATAGTATATTATTTCTGCACTTATAATATTTATGTAAGTAAAACGTGATTTTTTATAGAGTTAAACGAAGTCTCTCTTGGAAGATAACAATTTTTGATTAGGTATTTCATATGATCTATGAAATGGACTTATTCAAGGTGTAAATATTTAAAATCATTTCAACACTATTAAACACTATTGGTTTTCTTCTTAGGTTTAAAATATGTTACAAATAGTAGACCACAGCGCCATATATATAATATGTTAGTTAGTCTGCAGAAACAATTTGGTCGTCTCATAAAAGTGTAACTTATGTCAAAGTGCTAAAATATACTAATTACATTACAGTTAAACAGAATTTTAGGTTTAGATCTTTAGTAACGAATAATCAGAAAAAACATTTCGAATGTCGTTGTTGTTAAACTCTTTATTGTACACAAAATAATATCATCGTTGATGTATATTTTTTGAATGAGTTGCGAGTAAAAGTCTTTGGCGTATAGCGTGTAGAATAAAAAATGTTATCGTATAAGTACCCACTGTATTTAGTGAATATAGGTACGTGAAGATTCTTATCAATAATAAAATATATATTTTTAAAGTACAAGAGTTTTAACAAAAGTAGGTAATTTATATCTAAGTGCAGAATATTTTTAGTTTTTTTAACTACTCTTTCGAAACACTTTATTTTTTTATACTTTGTATTAGAATTGAAATAAAGTATAGCACTATTAAAGAGAGTATAATTTATTTAGAAAAATATGGGTTCCATAAGAAACTTCACGTTGTAACAAAAATATTTTATTATTTTTGTTGATATATTTACTAATTAAATATAAAAACCGATGAGTCCTTTTTATTGTTACAGAAAATAAATGTTTTATATTTTACATATGCAAATATACAAAACTTAAAATTCATTTTTATAACAAACATTTTCAGAACATTCCTTATGGATATTTGTTCAGCGGAAAATACTTTCCACACAATTTATTACAAAAGATTTTAAATTTCAAATTATTCTTTGAAGCGGGAACTTGATTTAATGTATTACTTTTTCTTATTTTTTCTTTCTTCGGATGATCGCGAGGAGTGCATACTATGAATACATTTGAAGTTTATTATTGAAATAATAAAAAGCAAGCTGTAGTAGGTACGTACTTTATATAAACGGAAATATTTTTAAGTTTAAGTATTTTAAAGGCTTTAATTACTTAACATAATATTTTTATAACATTACGTACACAAATTGTAGACTGTCCAGGTTGCTCGGTGCGCTGTAGCTTAGTGCACTGAGGTCCAAAGTTATACGTTGGGTTGAATATAATTCTTCCTGGAGTAATCAGCATCACCAGCTGGTATAACTATAAACATATCATTTATATAACTATACATTATACAACTAAACATATCATTTATAAATATCTCTTAATCTAGTTACGCATGTGTTAGCCCCCAGATGCCATTACCCTGACTGACCGCTACCGAGCGATGTTTCCGGGACCTCAAGAGGACAGAAATATGTCACCTCTAGCATTAAATATTATTAATATTATTAAATATCAATATTAGGTCAAATCACTTATTGGAAGAATAGAAGAAGGTTAGGACGTGTTACTTGAGTCAACTTTAGGCATATTGGTGATGCACGGGGCCACCACTTGAAGGTCTCAGAATTTAATTCTGCTATATTGATGATGATTCATGATGACGATGATGATGATTGCAGTTTACGATATCGTACGTGACTTCAGATTTGGTTCACTTGGATTGACACTTCAAATCCTTCAATACCTAAGTTAATTATGTAGAATATATTTTAATTAAAGTTTAATAAATTATTTCAAAACAAATGTTTTATTCACTCTGTGGCTGTAAGCTTCATAATTGACGTCACTTTTACAATTAAACAATTTGTAAACAGATTACTGCCATACTTTTCGTGAAATAGTATAACAATAAATGTTGGTTTCATTGTTACATAGGCTTTGGATTACCCGCATTAAAAATTTCAATTTTAAATTCCAAGAATATTTAATGAAAAATAATATAATAGTGTTTAAGAAAAACTACTTTTACCAAGAAAATAACGCTGGTTTTATTTTCGCATTAAATTTATGTTCAATAAAACGCGCTGCATAGTTTTCCCGAGGGACTTGCTCGCTCAATGAATCATCTGAGTTATTATGCTTCATGAACATAAAAAGATACAGAAATATTAAGTGTTAGATATATAGATAAGGATAAGCCATTATCATACATTTGCTTTTGCTTTTAATCAAAATTAACGAAGTTTAGAAGTTATGTAATACATTGAAAAAAACTGCTGCTGATTTAGGTTTTTGTCTTTGATATCTGCTAAAAAGAAAAAGTTTACAAAACACTGCTCTAATTAATGAATGATATATTTTGTAAAATAATAATGGTTGACCTACGATATATCAATTGCTACGCCACGTAGAAAATTCGTAGCTGGAATGCTACGGCTTTTTCTATAACTATTTTTTTTTAAACAAGTGATAACAGTAATATATATTTTAGTTTTACTGTTTAAAAACACAAGGCGTTATATATTTACACAATGAAGGCAAGAATTCTCAAATTAAAAGGTAATTAAAATTTGTTACTAAATATTTCTTTGCTGTTTATTTACTTTAGTTACCCAATGGTTATGATTCGAACCGTTTTATTTATTTAAAAATGAATGAAATATTTTAAGTATTAACACTGAGTTTAATTAATAATCTCTATATATATTAAGAGTTGCGTGAATAGAATAAATGTTACAATTAATATTAAAATAGTCGTGTCAAATAAAAAACGTTATGTTAATTTTAGTTTTATTTAATAACTAAAACAAAAATATTAGACTCGTTTCTACAACTTCTAGCGTATCAAAAAGATTATACTAATAATTTTAGCTTATTTGGAGTAAGTACCATAAATAAATAAAAATAATTAAAGATATCAAGCATCAAGCAAGAAGCAATGACTCGGCGAGTTGACAAATATAAGAAAGTCTCTTAGATTGAGTGTCTGTTAATGTATCGTCTCAAATATTTTCTATTACTAAAGACCCTAGTAATACGGTCGTATTGATTGATTGCTCGTTCGTTCGATCGTTTAATAAAAACCATTTATCATAAAAGTCTATCTTTCGTCAATGTTCTAAAACATACAATTTGAGATTTGATTTAGATTTCAGTTAGAAATAATGAGAAACAAAAGAAAGAAAGAAACAGAAGAAAATTTCGAATGTCATCGTTGATAGCTGGTGTATAATTAAATATGCTTTCATATATAAGTACCTACTGTATTTAGAAAAAACTACTAAAGATTCTTTACCAATAAAATAAAAAATATATTTTTAGAATACAAGATTTTCTTTAGTCATTTTGGAAAATTGCAGAATACTTTTATTTTTGTTTTCTACATTTTCGAAATACTAGATTGCTTATTATTTGAGTAGGAATTGAAATAATGTCTATGTTATTAAAAATAAAGTCGGAGTATATCTAAGTTTAAATGTATATTTTCTATAATAAACTTCACGCTGTGACAGAAGTCTCTTAGTATTTTTATTTATATGTTGTTGTTGTGCCCTTTTACTTGTTCCGGAAAATAAATGTTCATATTAACAATATGCAAATATACAGAACCTATTATTCGAACAAATAATTCTGAAATCATTTCATAAAGAAATTGGTTCAGCAGAAATTGCTTTCCAAACATTTGTTATAAAAGATTTTAAATTTCAAACTATTCTTTGAAGCGGGTACTTTATTTAGTTTCTACTTATTCTTATTGTTTCTTTCCTCGGAAGACCGCGGAAAGTGCATATTATGGGTACATTTGGAATCCGTTATGTAAATAATAAAAAGCAGGCTTGTAGTACTGAGTTACTTTATATAAACGGAAATATTTTTAAGTTTTAATATTTTAACGGCTTTAAGTATTTAACATATTTTTTATAACATTTTAAGTAGTTGTTTCGTGTTTTAAAAAAGCATACAATAGACCAAATTTTTATACAATATTTTCAGATAACATTTGTTTAAATGTGTCACGAGCAGATCCCGGTCGTTGCATTAACGAAACTTCGAGAGTCGTTGTAAATATGTACTTCGATTAAAATAGTACGTGATTAAGTTCCGTTAACAGTATAAAAATATGAATACAAACCGTGAAAGCTGAAAACAATCCACCTTTTCATCATATTCAGTATATTAAACAAATGTTGTCTGTAAAAGTTAAATATGAACTTTCACTTTACAACCTAAAAAGCCTAAATCTAAAAAAATGTATAAATTAATCCCTTTTAAAACCAGTTATCACAGAAGTACAGCGTCCGGTGTCAGCTGTCCTGCGAAAGCCGGTAAGCCGTCAGGAGGGTAGTTCTATAGTAAGGCTATTTTTACAACAGTTATAAACTGCAAACTATTTCGTGTTACTTTTTATATTCATATAATAAACTGTCTCGTACAATAGTAAATATTATTTAGTTTATGGTGATAGGGATATGTATGTTAATGTATATAGTAAAAAAATTTAAGTTCTTCATATCAGGCCCCGAGGAGTAGAAAGTTAGAAAAGTCTAAAATTACAAAATATAAACCTATAAATATATATATCTTAAAACTGTTTAGTTCAGTTCATTGACACGAGTGACAGATTTAACTACCATTTTACTATGCTACCATTTGAAATTTTTATATATTTTTATATTTGAATGTATTCAATATCTATATCAACTATCAGATATACGTTACGAGTATCACAATGACATATCTGTAATAACATATCATTATTTACGTGCTACTGTAACATGACACGCAGCAGGATGTGACGTCAACAATTTTCTGTAGACGACAATGTCATTTATATTATCATTTCGACGATAACGTTATTACGCTTTGTTTTAACAGCGAATACTTCGTATTTATATTTGTAAAATGTCAAAAATGCCATTGTCAATTTCCGTAACGGATACTACGAGTGTTAAATTTTTCTTCCAGAATAGATTAAACAGTTATTCTAACAGAAAGGTCACATATAAGTGAAAAGAAACATAATGAAATTTGTTTAAACAAACAAATCTATTTTAATTTATAAAATTCACAAATTAGATGTAATAATACTTAGAACCGTGACTTATTTTACCAGAACCTAAGACTTAGATATAATGTGAAAGAATTTTATTTTAGTTTAACGTTTTGAATACTTTGTTTAAAATTATTTATATACTTAAATAAATTATCGTGAACTTTATACATAAAGATCACGATAATTTAACGATAATTAGTAACTCAATTGATATCACTCAATTGATGAGTCACGTGATCGGAATCGTTTGGAGGGGTACTGGAACCATTTTAAATATTCGAGAGCATCGAGTCGAAGGGAATTGATTAAGCCTTATAGTTCGGACCCCGCAAACAGAACGCAAAACTGACTTTCACGCAACTCTGATAATTGTATATCTAATAAGTAATTTGTAATAAATAATTTGTGATTATCTACATTTAATATAAGAATCGTCTCTTTGTGATTTAATTGCCTGAGACCGTAGGTCTAATATGCCTCTATTCTCCGAAATATAAATTGTCTAATATAGACTACAAAAATATTATAAACAATCTACAAAAAGCTATAAGTCGTTATAAAACAAATCAAATCTATGATTTAAAAAACTTATTTCTCTAAAGGCTATATTTACATTTTTACATTTTTTACCCTGAAACCAGCTGTATCCCAATAAAAACTTTCATTCCCTAGTTAATAATTTAACTTCAATCCTTTCTCAGAGAGCTCCTACTTACTTTTTTAAAAGAACTCCCAAACTTAATTTCAGACTCATTGCCCTTGTACTTTAAAGGAGTTTGTGATGAATTGACTCTTATTCCTTTTTTAGTATATTTATTGCTGACAGATAACCTTTGTTAATGTTTTAAGTATTATTTGCGGAATTCATAACAATAGCAACCAATAGGACTCATATTATTATAACCAGTGTTAAATTATTATTTTAATAATATAATCAAATGTATGATACGTGAGACAAGTAATTATCAAGTGTCGCAACACATTCACAGTATACAGATAGATAGGTACATATATATATATATATGTCGGAGATGGAGGCACATTCGTGGCTTGCTCGAATTGATGACCTCTTCTGGTACAGGATCCGAAGCGTAGGTCTCTGGCAATTAAACCACACAGACACAATATGACAATTACTTATATTAAATGTAGGTAATCAATTATCACAAATTACTTAGTAGGTATACAATTATCAGAGTTGCTTGAACCACCGTTCCCGTTTGGGGGGTCGGGACTGTAAGGCTCGCAGTAATGAATAATCATGTTCATGTTCGGATATATAAAAGTGATCTTATAGGGAATTAATACTTACTTTACTTCCTTTGTCCATAATACACCACATTGTTATTTTTTTAATTATTCTCCGTCTATCACAGTTTTAACCCCATAGCATCTAGCAAGATAGCTATTTCATCTTTCATATAAAAGTTTAGTCTAAACGTTATGCTTTTTAAAGTAATCACCTACATCCGCACTTTATTCTTTATAAGGACAGGTAATACAATATAAAGAAAAGGTCTTTTCATTTTATATAAGTATCTAAATGTATGTCTTTTATTGAATACGAGTAATGTTTTCTCGAATTTCGACTTTAGCTTAAGTCGAAACTTGGTTTAAGTAATGGAGGGGACAGAAAAATAATAAATCTGACAACATCCGGTTAGCTTCTTTTTGAAACATTTTTTATTTATCAGATATTTCTCTTATGAAACGAAAAAAAAACATACATTACTCTTATGAAACGTCAGAATTTAGTTAATTTAAGTAATGGATTTTTAAGAATTTTAAAATAAAAACCGTAGATGTTGTGTATTGTACAACAGTAAATAAAGTTTAGTTATGAAACAAGTGTCACCTAAGAATTTAAGTTAATATTGACAAAGAATTTATATGTTGGACACATATATTTTATTCGTCAATATTAACTTTGTAAGATAGTATTAATAAAAAATATGACAATTGTAAGTTTCTAGATAAGTTATAATATAAGTATTATTAAGAGAGAAGAGACAATCGCGAGACTAATAAAATAGTTAACAACATCACCTCACGGATTGACGGTTGACAGCTTAAGTGTTACTATACTGTAACTTCCTCAATTGCATCGTTTATGAATTTACCATCTTGATATTTTATGTATGTTGTAGACTGTTTCATTATAATACACTACAACATTTAATCAGGGAATGTTTATTATTAACTTCTATAAAATTTTGCAACTGCCATATATATCATGAAGTGTGGGAGTAATTAAATACGGCTCAGGGGACCATCGCGTTGCTTGTAATTAAGCGCTTTGTAAATAAGAAATTATATATAATTCAGTAATTATCTGTTCTGAAATAATTATATTATAACGTAATCTAGAAACGAGATTACATTCAAAACTGACTGTAGTTGGTGTAATAAATACAGTGGTATACGTAGACATATCAGTAGACAATTAATAAGGAATTCATTGATATATAATTTTTCACTATTCCTTAAACAATATACCATAATCCTAAAAATGCTCTTGAACACAAATTGATATATTTATTTTTAGTTCTGATTATGAAACCGTTTGTAATTTTTGTATGTTTTCATATATATTTAGTAATACCGGGCAGATATTATCTTGCAATTGGTTTATTAATGTAAAAGTTGATTAATATCTAGTGTTAGTCATATTTATTTATAATAATTTAAATGGTATAAACATTAGAATTTACATGTTTTAGTTTATAAGTTTCAACAGTAGCGCCACCTACGCAATTAATTATGGAATGTTATTTAGTATTTACTATTAAATGTCTTAAGAATTAAAAGCATAGGATATTTTAACATAATGTTCAATCTTTTATTAATTATTAGAATTTATTATAAGGTATAAATAATAGCATATTCTGTAAGTTGGTTATGGAATTGTAAATTACCCTCACCTAAATATTAAAGTGTTAAAATATTATAAAACGAGTTGTGAGGGCTGCTCTCGCCCATTCTATTACAAATGGTTGGATATTAAACATTGAAGTGCAAGTATTGCCAATTACTGAAACAAGTCTTAACATTAGTTAGAAATACTAATTTTGATGACGATCGGTTGAATCGTGAAGAGGACAAGAGTGGACTAGAAGTTTTAAAATGTTATACCACTAGTAAAGTGAATGTCCACTTCAATTAGAATTGGTCAGTGTAGCAAGATAAGCCACTTCATCTGTTTAGTGAAGTTTGTTTAGACCACTACAAACCACGATTATTAATCATACTATGAAAGAGTTTTGACTTCAATTCAAATAGGAAAGTTAATACATACTTTTAATTGTATCTGTTATTAGAAATTACGATTATTTTGTTTTACTTGTTTGTTACTTCTTTATATTAGTGTTATGTCAATTCAAGTTAAAAGATTTATAAAAATATCTAAACAATGATAAAAATATAACCATAGTAAATTTTAAAACATTAAATTACTCATTCAACTCATAATAAAACTCCGATATTACCGCGATCAATAGTTTCTGAAAAGTGAAAAAAAGTATTTGAGTAAAATGTTGGGCTTAGAACAACAGATTAGGAAAACATATAAAAAAATCTACTTTCTCAACAAGTCTCTCTTTCAGTTCCTCTTAATGTAACCTAAATAGCAAGAGTACATTCGTATTTAACAGCAGTAGTGAGTAAACTTCTGAAACTTAGTCAATGAAACTTTGAACCAATTTGAGATGCGGCTTAATACTTACACACACAGTTTAATTGGTTAATCTCTTGGTAATAAACGGGATTATATTATTTAGCAGTTTCCTTTCATCAAATAAAAATCCTTCTCCTCATTTTGTTTGTAAGGCGTCATATTTATAATATTAGTGCTTATACTTTCAGAGATATCTGCCAAAAAGCTCGTCCGATAGTGTCTTAAATAACTTTTTTCGGATCCACTACACAGGCCATTTAATTAATATTAATTAAGCCGCTAAAACTATTCTGAGTGAGAAAATAGAATATGTATTTATAATCTATTTGCAAATTAAAAGCAGTTACATCTTTATTGTAAGAGTAAATAAATTCTTTTCAAATTTATTAAAATTACGATATCAAATTACTTAAAAAAAGTTAAGACTTTTACTTGAATACACTAAATCCGTAAATTGTAACAAATGCCAACAGCAAGCAACAAATAAACAGTGCATTCGATAATTACTTTCCGCTTTCCGCTCCGAGGAGTTTAGAAATAGTGAACCTATTAAAACAAGTTTTATTTAAAAACTTCAGGCTCTGCTACAGTACGTTAAGTTGAATTAATGTTACTTTTAACAAAGTTAAAATTACGGTCATACTTATTGGATACTTGAATCAATAATTACAATTAGTTTATATAACGTTTATCTCATTTAAATCTTTTCTTATTCTTATATATATAGGGTTATTTGTAATTAGTTGAGCACCTTTTGCAGGCAGCCCCTCTACATCAATCCTAACAACATTTGTTCTACGACTTTTTAAAATTTTAAAAATGTAGTTTTTCCCATACAAAATTTATTTATTGCCTCTGAACGTGCATTAAACTTGAGCAAAGAGAGGCCACGCAACTTGTCAAAATATGTGCCAAGGCCACGTGCATCGGGGCGCGGGGTGGCGGGGTGACGTAGCGGCGGCTATGCACGTTAGAACTTGATCATTTTCTAAGGTGTAATAAAAAATAGCATCGTTTTCCACTTTTATTTATTAAAATATTTTCTACAATAGTCGAAACACATATTGTCTAACTGTTTAAGATCTAATGAAAAAACAAAATCTCCAATAGAAGTTGTCCACAAGTTGAATGTCTCAATATTTTTATTTGGTTTATGAAATAAGGGCACTGTAACGAGACCAAATAAATATTTGACCAAATAAAACAATAACTTCTCTTTAACTTACTTTATACATATCATATTATCTCGTTTGTTAATATTTATATCATGACAATAAAACAATAAGTTACTTACGAATTTCTTTAAGATGGCGCGTAACAGAAAAACGCCATAATTTTCATTAATATTAATTAATTCAAACGTAAAAAGTGAATCGACTGTTTCTGACGTATAATATTCTCATAGAAGAAACACATAAGTACCATAAAAACAGACAAATGTACACAATTCACTTTAAAAATAATAACTTTAGGCTTCTTAACATGTTGGATCGTCACTATATCACAAATAAAATTATTCTTCATCATGATGTCTGCTGTTTCGAGTTGTTGTTCGTTCTAGGTATAGCAAAACAGACCTTGTAAAGATCAGGACCCCAATGCTCCATTTCTCAGCCAAAACTCGTATTTCTTTTCATTCTTACTTCTTCTATTTCAGACAATCAATGTATTTTAAAAATATTATAAATTACATTTCATAATTTCTTCTTCATGTTATAATCTTGAATTTATTTATTAGTTTTAATAGCAAGTCCATAAAATCGTATTGTCCAGTATGTAATTACAATTCATTATTTAATTATAAAACTCTAATCCCATAATTTTATTTTTGGTTAATGTAAATTGTGTTTTGTAATCCACATACTTGTCATTTTGATTATTTAGTATTTCCATAGCAACATGGTGTAAAAGAGATGAAGCTATACGAAAAAAGCTGGCGCGCGCGTTTAACAGTTTCTGACTTTCGCTAGCCTGCCGCGACCTATACTTTAGACTGCTTACAAAATAAAGAGTAATAAATAATCGAGGGAGCAAAAATTTTTTTTGTTCGTTTTTTCTGAGTTATTTATCAAGATTTTTTAAAAAACGTAGAACAAATGTTGTTGGGATTGATGTAGAGAGGCTGCCTGCAAAAGGTGCTCAACTAATTAATAATATATATATATATATATATATATATATATATATATATATATATATATATATATATATATATATATATAAATACTGCTGTTCGTTGGTCTCGCTAAAACTCGAGAACGGCTAGACCGAGTTTGCTAATTTTGGTGTTAAATTATTTTTAGAAGTCCTGGGAAAGTTTAAACTTAAAATATTAATTCTAGGAATTTAATAAAAACAACAATTTTGTTGTTCCTTTATCATTGTTTGATTAATTACAATCTACGATGCCGAGAAGAACTTAGGTCATTGCAGTCAATCAAATGTGCAAAGAGCTACCTCACGTACCTACTAACCGTACTGAAGACCGGGGCGAGACAGATCGAAGAAAGTCGTATTACTATATTAGAATTGCATTTTTTTTGCGTTTGGTCCTACCACCCGGTTCATCACGCAGTTTAGTTTTTGGGAAAGGATAAAGATTCTAAACACTTCTTGACCAACATTCAAAAATATGACAACTGTTTTCAGATGACATTGTTTGACGTAACACAAATTGTATAAGACAATTCCATGCCCACTTTGAACATATTTAACCATCATAGCCTTTTTTTATTATTCAAGTTTGTATTAACACGTTCACTGCGACATCATAATTAAAAAACTTTCAGCTGGTGCGTTAGGGATCTAAAAGATCTCGAAACTAGTTTATCCCCGGGTGCGTTGGGGACCTAATCAGACCCCTAAAAGTACAATTCTGAAAATAATTTATATCTTCAACAAAAACAATGACATATACTTTAAAATTTCATGGGTCAAAGATAGTTTACTGTTCTATATTTTGCTAGGTTCGCACGCAGTTATGACATAAGAATAAGCCACAAATCCAAATCAAAAATTAGACATCGATTGTATCTCGTTCCGCAACCAGAGATAGAGCAATATGTGAAGTGACTAGTGATGGGAATTAAATAAAATGTCATTTGTCGATAGAAAAAGTTTTTTTACGATATAATTATTTATTGTAAACTATAAAAAATGTTTATCATTAAAACATGGTAAGCACATTGAATTTTTACATTGTGCGCAAATAGTAATGATTTGCGCACAATAAAAATTTGATCATAAAAATCGATTGACTTTTTACACTTTTTCGTTTTAAGGTAACTCATTGTTTATCAAAACAAAACAATTAGAAAAAATAAATACGTTGATTTATTTACGCGAAGTTATTTTCAAAGCGTGCACGCGTCCCCTCACATCGATACTTGAACAACACTAAAACGAGACACGCAGCGCCCGCGCCGCCCCCCCACCCGCTCTTGCGTCTACGAGGCCTATAATTCCACGAGTATTAAAATATCCCCTAACGCAAGTAATGAAAAAATTATAGTACTGTGCGTTAGGGACCTAATCCATCCCTAATTTTTTTTATTATGTCTATAAACTCACCTTCAAGTAGGATACAAATGTGTATATTTGTCTTGCTCATATATAAAGAACTTTGCAAGTTAGAGCCCCCCGCAAGGAGTGAAACAACAGCATTTCAGTCCCCGCACAATACGAAAGTCCCGCAAGACATCTTATAGACCTCGTAACGCAGTGAACGTGTTAAGATATCTATCAGATAAACAAATCTCTCAAAATTACAGAAGAAATAATGGCGGCGAAAAATAGAGATGTCTACTATCTCAATGCGACCATTCAGAATCAGACAGAACAGAACTTCTTCGAGAAAAGTTGGTTTCCTTGAAATGAGTTGACACCTTAATAAACCAGGACGACATAGTCCACTATTCCACGGAGTTTTTGATTTCATTGCCACCACCACCAATACCACCTCACAATTTGCAGTGAAAAGTAGGATCAGTTGTCATTATGCTGCTTAACCTCGACTTGGCAATAGAACAAGACTAGCTGTGAAAAACCTAATGAATAGAGGTCATAGAGGCAACAATCATAAAGGAATAATACAAAGGAGAGAATGTCTTGATCCTACTTATACCGACAGATTTACCATTTTATTTTAAACGTTTACAATTTCCTGAGTGTCTAGTCTTTGCGATGATTTTAAATAAATCGCAAGGCCGACCAATTGGAAAGCTTGCGAAATTAAAAACCCTAATTAAGTCAAAAACTACTCTAACTATTTTCTCTTAATTGTAAATAATAACAGATGGTTTACTTTGGGTTGTGTAGATAAAACCACAACTCTTTTAATATTATGAATGGATAAGAATATTATAATTATTGACTGACTAAGATTTGTTTGTCAAATTAATTTGGTGTTATTTACAAAAAGACACGTTTTCAAATATGTCAACTCCATCTTTGTTTTAAACATTTTCTTTTCTTAATAATATATTAAATGATTTAAGAAATAATTATAATGTCGAATATTACGCGACAAATCGGTTATTTTCATAAAAAAATGGATGTCAATGAAATAAATCCTGACCTCGATATAAATAAACTTTATCTGAAAATCACACAAATTATCATACTACATAACACTCATTTTTTTAAATACCAATATACAAATTATATAGATTAATAATAATAAGTTATTGGATATTTAAAGTCTCATGTTAAACATATATAATAATATTTAATTAAAAAGATCCACTATTTTTGTCATCGAAAACAGTAGATTACTGAAGGTAATCTATCACAGTCTATCAAATACCAATTTATATCTAAAGCCTCCCACGGATCTACAACTTATTACAACTACTTACTGCTTTAATCGTTTACCACAAACTGATCTCATCGTTATGAATTTTAAGACAACTCACTAAGTGCAAGTGAAAAAACTGATATACGTTTTGATAATACTCGTGGTTGTATTATTAAAATAAACAATATTAAAATAATAAAAAAAATGTAATATGTGTATTGCCTCTTAGTATTCTATAGGATACATTTTGGTAAGTGTGCCCAAGAATTACAAGATAACATTCCGCCGTATCCCTTCCATCACCGGACATTCCGAGGCACGGCAGGTATCCATCCTTACATTGTGGATATTCCCTCTGTCCGAACGAAGAGCTTTGCTTCGACTTTTTTAATTCGTACAGTGAAGGACTGGAACAACTTGCCTGCGTCGGTATTTCCGGCCCAATACAATGTGAGTGTCTTCTAGGAAGAGTGAATAGGTTAATGCGTCTTACCACCTATGACTACATTTCTACTTTCCATCAGGTAGAATGTAGTCAATCTTAATCTAGATATAATAAAGCAAAAAAAAAACATTCATAAAATTCCTGTAGACAATAAAAACCATTATTTCCCAAACTACATGTGCACGAAAATAACCAAAATATTAAACTAAAATAAACAAATGCAAGATGAAAATAATACAACACTATCAGGTACCACTCTTAATTAGCGATTGTTGCAGTATATTTTAATTATTATTCTAGAATCTAGAGCTCACAGTCTATTTAATATGTCTCAGACAGACGCCTGATTTAAACAGATGAACTCGGTAACTTTCATATACACAGAATATACTCAATATTCTGTTTATATGTCTGAATATAATAAACATATCGGGAACCTGTTTACAGTTCCACTTATCAGGACCAATTGTAAATCTAAGCTTAAGTTATTTATAAAAAACCTAATCTGAGTACCAACTCTTACCAACATTCAAGTAAAAAAACTACAACACATATAAAATACTAATAAACTAATAATAGGTTTGTACTCAACCAAGGAATCTTAGATTATTGAAGAAGATTAGAACCCTCGTGCGTCAATATTCTTATTGGTGGAATTATCTTAGTATGAGGCGTAATATATCTATTTATGTATTTTAAATATCATTAGCAAAATTATTGTGGTTGAGTACATTAATATTTTTTATTGTAAAAAAAATGTGAGAAATCGTAAAGGTAGGTTAGTTCTAGTAGAACTGTACATACCTAAGGACTAATAAAATAACTCTGAGGGTCCCTGTAGTAACCCTCAGTCATAAACTCGCAAGTTTATCCTCTAATGATTCCCCTAGCTAATGGATGATCTTAAACTCTAAGCCACAAGATATTATAAAATATATTTTAATTCCAAGTTTCTAATTTATGTGATAGGTTTATAGCTTAGCTTCTTCACCGAATAGCTTTTTTTTTGTTAAATACCTACATACATTAATTACATAAATTCAAATCTCAATGTCATTCTTATTTGTATCTTACTTTGTGTGTTGTTTTTAATATTAACTAAATATATTAAAACTGAATATAATATTAGCTTTCTGCATTTCTTCTCGATGTAACATTTGATTGTAATTTCATACTCCTTCGTCCGCGTGTGTTTTGTAAAAGGGGGTGCAAAGTTTTTGCTTCACATAGTAATATTATGATAGTAGTGATTGATGGAATAGTGCCGGTGTTTTATCATGAACATGCTATTAACTACGCATTAATAATATTCTTTACTACTACATATCAATAGTAGGAATTTATTTTCTGTTAAATTCTTAAAAACGTTAAAACAATAACCCGTGCCCACAAATCTTTAGATTTTATCTAGAACAACTTACCAAATGCCGTTTCATCAAATACTAATAACAAACAACTTCAATATAGTTGTATAAACGAGTGTTATTAATTAGAATACAGTATACAGTCTACAAATCTGTTTTGCTCCAGTTCAAAGTTTTGTTCCAAACTATCGTGTCCACTAGATCTACATCTACATTTTATGTTAATCGATGTGTCAAATGTCTCTTGTGTTATCTACAGTTACATTTTCAGTCAATCTTTTATTTTTAAAATTCGCTCTGCCAACTCTTAACAAATCAATTAACATTTTTATTGTTACTCGGTCCCATCCATTTAAATATTCGAATATAATTCTGTAACAACTGAGAGTTTTTTCGGTTTGATTTAAATGTTGAATCTTTTTAAGGCAATGAGATTAAAGGATTTTTATTTTACTAATATTCTTTTCATTATCTGATATTCTCGTCCTCTTGTCAATACGTTTTCTATAATTTCTACTGAACACAATTACTTAATCAATAAAAGCCGGAATACCGAAAAGACTTCGTCTGGGTAGCATTTAGAACATCTATGAAGAAATTATATTACTGGAATACTAATAATGGGTTAGCTTAGAATATACTTATTAATAAATTATATTGTTTATATCTACATAGTATAAATTTAAACATCCTTTTGTGATCCAAATCATGTTTGTACTCAATTTATATTTTGGTTATCTCGAACTACTATAAGCAGTAATCGAGCGTTACATATTTAAAAAATATTATGATATGTGTCATTTTGCTCCGTTGCTCCGGCGTTCTGCCGTCGGAGGACGCTAGTGTCCAAATGTCCTTTTTTTTTTTTTTTTTTTTTTGGTTTCCGCGGGGAAAATGCTTTACGCACCGGTACCCCTCGCGGGGGAAGCGAGGGGCGTGTGTGGGACTCCCGAAAACGGTGTACCCACTAAAAACCCCGCGGCGCTCCTTCCTCGCCTTATTGGCGGAGTCGTGGGTACGGCTAGCCCTTCATCCACGACCCCGCCGGCGACGGCCCGTCTATTACACGACGGACCCCACCTGCCCCCCTAGCTGAGAGGGGGGGCCTGTGGGAGCGACCAGGAGCGCCCGGTCGTTCCCACCCGACGCGGGTGATGCCATGTTCAATGTGGGCGGGAGTGTCCCCACACCCCCTGTCCACTGGCCACCACCAGGCTGGAGAAGTTCGAATTGCCGTCTTCTCCGGCCCCTTCGACGTCTGCGGTGCGGGGGCGCAAGGGGATCGTCCATGCGCGCCCGCTCCGCCGCTTCTTTCCGCGACATTACTTCCTCGCAGAAGGAAGCCACTTCCACCCAGACCTCCTCGCTGCCCATCATGGCAGTGACTACCGCAGGCAGTGTTAGGTCCGGGCCTACGGACGCTTGGAGTCGTCGGCGCTGCTCCACCCAGGCCGGCCACTCGACCAGGGTGTGCTGCGCCGAATCAACTTGCGCGCCACAGTGGTGGCACGCCGGGGTCTCCTCACTTTTTATCCGGTGCAGGAACTTCCCGAAGCAGCCATGCCCGGAAAGTACTTGCGACAACCGGTATGTGAGGAACCCGTGCCTCCTATCGGTCCATGTCTCCATGACTGGACCGATGGCGTCCAGACTCCACCGTCCGAATTTGGCTTCGGTCATCTCCGCCATCCATTGGCGGAGATTGTTCTCGCGGGCCGCCAGCCGGACGGCGGCCCTCTCCTCCGGTGCGGGGCGCTCTCCCCGCGCCCTCTTGTCCGCCGTCCAGTTATAGACGGCGGATAGCACCTCGGCCTCCAAGTGCCATGGTGGAGTTCCCGCCATGGCGCAAGCCGCACCATGGCTTACCGTCGCAAAAGCCCGCGCCACTCTTTGAGCGATGGCCCGTTGGGGCCTACGTAGGTGGGCCTTGTTGTACCCCCCCAGGGCGTCCGCCCATATGGGGGAGCCGTAAAGGGCCATGCTCTTCAGCACGCCGGCATAGAGGCGCCGGCATGCTGTGGCTGGCCCTCCCACGTTCGGGAGGAGCCAATTTAGGCTCCTCGCCGCCTTTAGGAGGCGCGGTGAAAGTTCACGAAAGTGTTCTCGGAACTTCCACTGCCCGTCCAGGGTGAGGCCCAGATATCTCATCGTGGCACTCACCCGCACCCTCTCGATACCCACCACGATATGGGCGTCAGGTGGCGCACCCCGCCGCGGCCCATGAAAATATAGGGCCTCGGTCTTGGGTAGCGCCACTTTCAACCCCAGTTGCCGGATCCGATCGGCAACCAGGGTCCCCCCATTTGACGCCCGGGTGGCTGCCTCCCCGAATGTTCTCCCCCGCGCCGTGACAAGGGTGTCATCCGCATAGCAAATGACACCCACTCCATCGGGGAGGGCGCCCCGGAGGAGCCAGTCGAAGCCGACGTTCCACAGGAGTAGTCCAAGGACCGACCCCTGCGGAACACCCAACTGCACCCTATGCCGTCTCATGCGGCCGTCCCCGCCGACGAACAGGACTTCCCTCTCCCGGAGGTAGTCCGCCAGCAGGGCCCGCTAATATGGAGGCACCCCATTGTATCGGAGTGCCTCAATAATTGTGGCGTGGGGGATGGTGTTGAAGGCATTGGCGATGTCAAACGACCCAGCCAACACGCCATCCCCCGCCGCCACCGCCTCCTGTGTGACGCGCTTCAGCTCCTGGAGCGCGTCTATGGTGGACCGACCCGCCCGAAACCCGTACTGGGCCCCGGATAAGTCCGGGCCGGTCCCCCTCAGGTGCTCCCTGAGCCGTGCTGCTATCACGGACTCAAAGAGCTTGGCCGCGTCGTCCAAGAGGACGACCGGCCGATATCCAGCAGGAGAATCCACCGGCCGCCCCGGCTTCCGGAGGAGGCACAGAACCCCCTCCTTCTACACCCTTGGGAACCTCCCAGACGTGAAGCAGCGGTCGAAGAGGTCCCGGAAGCGTCGCTCCATTTGGCTGGTGGTTATCGCCACCACCCGCGCCGGCACCCCGTCAGGCCCCGGCGCCGTCTTCTTTCCTCGGAGGCGGAGCGCCGACAAGGAAAACTCCTCCTCCGACACCGGGACGAAACCGGTGTCGGCCGGAGGGCCCACCCGCCGAGGCGGAGCCATCCGAGGAGGGACGAACTCCTCCGATCGGTCCGGGAACAGCCCCCGGACTACCTCCGACAGGAGCGCCGGCTCGAGGGACTCGACGACGGGGGGGCCGATCGGTCGCAGCTTATTGCGTGCCGCATGATACGGCCTGCCCCAGGGATCTTTGTCGAGCCCCCCTAGCATCTCCTCCCTCGCCGCCTTTTTGGCCTCCAGGATTGCCACTTTGAGGACGTGGCGGGCCTCCACATAGGCGGTATGGAGGCGGTCCGCATTGGCGGCATCGCGTTGGCGACGGCGGCGGGCCCTCACATGGGACCTCCTCGCGGCCACGCATTTCGCCCGGAGGCCGGCGAGTTTCGCAGACCACCAGTAGACCGCGCGCTTGGGAGGCGGCCGGCGGGACCATAGCATGCTGGAATCGCACACCTCAGTCATCGCCTCCCTCAGCCGGAGGGCGGCGGCGTCGACGTCCATATTCGGACTTGCAGGCGGAGCGAACCAGTCCTGGATGATCGCCGCTTCCCTGGCCGCGTCGCGGTCTAACCGCGTCAGGGCCCACCGCGGCAAGGACGACCGTTTTCCCAGCCCCCTCGACCGTGTACTCTGGGTGGAGAACTCTATCCGAATGTACCTGTGGTCGGATAGATTCTCCTGCAGGTCCACTTCCCACCTGCAGACGTCGGCGGCCAGGGCTGGGGTGGCGAACGAAACGTCCACCACCGAGCTCCCGTTGTGCCGCACGCACGTCTGCACTGCCCCCCTGTTGAAAAGCACCAACCCGTTCGACGCCACCCACGACTCGAGAGCCGAGCCACAGGCGTTTGTGTCCTTGCACCCCCAGGCCGCAGATCAGGCATTTAAATCGCCCAAAACTGCGACCTTGCTCCTCCCTATACGCGCAATCGCCGCGGTCAGAGATTGGAGATAACTCTCAAACTCCAACCGCGGGCGACTTGGGGGAAAGTAGACGCCCAGGAGAGCGGCATCCCCCCGGCGGCCACGTATCCATGTCCCCTCTCGATGAGCGAGAGGGGAGAGTCGCGGCGCGATGGCCACCCTGCCGGTATTGTCTTGCAGCCAGCTGGCTGCAATGTAGTAAGGCTCGGCGACCACGGCAAGATCCCCCAACCACTCAGCTAGCACCTGACTCATGAGGTCCTGTGCCGCTATGCAGTGGTTGAGGTTAATCTGCATTATTGTGCGATGTCCCGGTCCTGACATTATTGGGACATCACACCGTCAGAGGAGCCCGGTGGAACCCGGGCATCCGCAAGGGCTGGCCGCACTGTGGCCTGCTCCCTGCCCTTCCTGGCGGGGGGGTTGCATTTAGCCCCCCCCATGACGTGTCCCGCCGGCCTTCCGCTGGTCGAGCACACAGCGCAGTGGGGGTCCTTTGCGCAGGCGGCCTGCTTTTGGCCAGGCTGCCCGCACCGGAAGCACAGGTCGGACCTGTCCACCGGCGATGGGCAGCACGGCCGGGCGTGCCCGGGCAGGAAGCACCGGAATCAGCGCCTCGGCTGTTCCTCTGCCGCCCGGACCACGGCCTAACTGAAGCCAATGAGGAGCCGCCCCTTCTTAAGGACGGCCTCGGCGGCCACAGCGGGGCACTGCAGCCGGACGCGGCCCATACCCCTGCTGCCCGGCCGGATTTCACCAGCCCTGACGTCCGCGACGCCACAACCTCCCACCGCCGCTACGGCGGCGGCTACCTCGTCCTTAGTGAAGGAGTCGTCCAGCTCCATCGGTACCAAGGACGAGGTCTTAACCGGCCTCGTCACCTTGGCGACATTTGATATCGCCTCCGCCATCTTGGCTGCGATGGCGTCGGCCTGCTGGTTCCGGTCGGCCCCCGGGAACTCGAAGATCCGAGCTCCCGTCTGGGTTTTCCGGCACGACACCCGCTCGATCCCCATCTCGGCCGGGCGGACCGTTTGTCGGGCTTTTAAAAAGACCGACTCGTAGGGCTCGCCCGCGGCCGCGGCCTCCTGAGATATGGTGACGACCACGGCAGCTGTCTTCGTGGCCGTCTTCTTTTTCCGGCCTTTCTTCGAGGCCGGAACGGGGGCTGCCTTATTGGCAGGCCCCTTATGCGCCGCTGAGGAAGAAGACGGCTGAGGCGCCTTCTTCTTCTTCCCCTTCCTTTTAACCTGCGTCCACTCATTGGCCGCGGTGGCCGAGGGCAGCATCGGGTCCTCCTGCGAGGGCAACCCGATCTCCATCGGCTCAACACCGGACGGCCCAGCGACCGGGACCGTCGGGACGGGAGCCAAGGCAACCGGGGCAATCAAAGTGGCCAGCTTTTTGGCCCCCTTCTTCTTTTTTGCCGCCGTAGCGGCGAAAGTTGGAGAAGGCGCTGGGGCCGACACCGAGGTCGGCACCTCAGAGCGCCTGTCAGCCGCAAGCGGCGGCCGAACGGTCTTTGCGGGGAGGAGGCGGTCCTCCAACGCCGCTAGACAGGCGCGAGTAAAGGCGCGCTCCTCCTGCGCGATCTCGCGCAGCGCCTCCCGCAGCTCCTGGGACGTCGTCGCCTTCCCCTTCTGGGGCTGGCGGAGCCCCTTCAGTTCCTCCCGGAGAGCCGCGATCTCGAGGCTCTGGCTAGTGACCTGTGCCTCAAGTCGCTGGACCTCCTCAGAGGCGCTCCGGTTCATGGCCTCCGCCACAATCTCCCGAAGCGCTACCGCCGACGCCTTTAAGGCCGTCTGGCATGCCTTCGGCAGCTTCGATGATTGGGTGGCCACGGTTATGATCGTGTCCACCTCCACCTGAGCCTGTTTGCTTAAGAGGTAGGCCATCCTCTCCATTTCCATTTTGTCGGCTGGGGTATTCCTAGCCGCCAAAAACCTGGCGCGCGCCTCTTTGGCGTGCTTAACTCCTTTCGCCAATATTTCGGCCTCCTCTTTTGCTCTGGCCGCAGCTGGATCAGAGGACGCCAACATGGCACGACGGCCACCTGCCTGGGTGCGCCCGCTACCACGGCCGCAGCCGCGCTTGGACTTCGCCTCCTTGATCGTCGAAGAGCTCGACGACCCGGACACACGAGCCCGCAGGCGTTTGCGCGTGTACATATTTGACACGTCGCTGGCCACCGTCGAGTCCGTCATCTCCTCTTCCGTGAGGTCGCTTGGCCTCACGAAAATAGGCGACACGGTTCCGTTCCTAGGCGGCACTACAACTGGTCCTGAAGGACCGGGTGGGCCCTGAGAAGGGCCGTTAGGTTGGCCCTGAGAAGGGCCGTTCGGAGTCCCGGGGGACACGGGATTCACCTCACTATTCATATTTTTCACTCCTATTCCACACAGTATTGTCACTTGAGATTTGGCTCCACTACTGGCCACTGCGTTACCGCGCACCAAGTAGGGATTTCCAGGGCAGACGACGAGGACGTACTCAAAAACACTGTGGGGACTGCCCCAGTGTCCAAATGTCCTTAGCTTCCCTCCTGACTAACGACGCCCCGAGCCGAGGTCCGTGTCTCAATCTGAGACGCCCTCGGGACGTCGTTCCCCATGGGGGCCCATCTGGCCCCCCCTTGTTAAGGGTGGCTCTCCTGACCCACCCGCTCCCCCGGTGACGCTGTAATAGCCAACAAGGCTAACAGCATAGACAGATAAAAAAAAATACTAAATTAAAAAAAAAAAAGATATGACACATATCTTATATATATATATATATATATATATATAATGAAAAATTCATCGACACGGACAGGACTCGAACTTGCAAGCTCTGAGACACCGTACCATCGCTCTGCTGGTTGAGGTCCTGTTACATGCTGCAAAGTTAGAAACATTGATAAGGTAATCTGATAGCAGCAACGAGAAATTAATTGGTTTTAATTTTTCACTTTTGTAAAGCATAGCATAACTTCTGAAGCATTGATCTTAAATACAAATTCAAATATCTGATTTTAAATCTGAAACTGAAATCTTTTGGTTGTATTAATATTTTCTAAGTAATTAAGTTTCAAAAGCAATTCAGTCCGCACTCAAATTAAGCTGATAAACCGCAACTGACGTACACATACATTACTTCTACCATTTATTTATATTTATTGTTATATAAAATGAACAGTTTACATTTGTGTTAAATGAAAAAAAAATCTTCTTAATTTAAGACATTCGTTAAAAGGTTGGTGAGTGTAATTTTTTATATATATGGTGAAAACAACAAAATTTTCATGTATGTTGCTTTTTTATATTAATATAAAGTTAATTCTAGTCAAAAGATTTACAGAGATTTCTAAAACCTCATAACTAAACAATCATTCTAATTTTAAATACTTAGTAACTTACTCATTGACCTCATAATAATAAAAATGTTAATTAATTGGTGTTAATTAATTTACTACTGATATTGTTTTTTACATCAAACTATTTAAGGTCAGTTACAACGTCATGATACTATCCATGTACAAGCTGGAGAAACGAGTAGAAGAAAATTTAATTCCGGCTGAATCATAATTATTATCGCGGTGGTTAATTCTAAATAAGTTAATTGTTATATTTAATATATTTTTTATTCTGTATTTTGAGTTAGTACATCTTTAAATTAAGATGATATGCTAGTACAACATAAATAGTAACCGACATTCGCATTTCCCAGCAGCGGTGAGTAAACTTTGAAACTTAATCAATGAAACTTTGAACCAATTTGAGATGCGTCTTCTCTCCTATACCCACAGATTAATTGGTTAATCTCTTTGTAACTAACGAGATTATATTAATTTACAATAGTATTTCTCCTCATCTGCTTCGTGAAGCGTCATGTTTATAATATTATTGTTTCAATCTTTAAATAGTTCGGCCAATGACCTGTGGTCCGAGTGTTCCGTAAACAACCATTGACACTGCACAGGCTATATTTGTTAAGCCACTAATTCTTTTCGTATTTTCGAATATCAACAAGTTACATTTCAACACATTATAGTAAGCTATATAAAAAACAGAATAAAATTAAGATTTATAAGGAAATAATGACTTACCACAGTACTACCAATATTTAAAATTTAATAGATTTATTCCCTTGCATCACTGTTATTTGGCGCAAATTTCAAATTCGAAAAATAAACAGAGGACTGACGAATAACATTAAAGACAAAGTTTCTTTTTTTTTAAAAAACAATGTAGAAAATACTGTATTATAATAAAAACGTGATAAACATTATTATGCAAATATTGAGTTTTCTTAAATTAATGGTACAATTCGATTACATTCGATTATAGATATACAGTCGATTGATTGAGTGTTTTTGGGCTTGTGACAAGGGAAAGCACTGACTTTTTGAGCATATTTTTTCTTTTTATAAAATTGCTATTTAAATTAAAAATTATTTTTTAAGGCGCACAACACCTTCTGTAGGTCTACCCATGGCTAATTGATAACGTAGCCAAGCCAAGCCTTAAACAAATAATTATATTTAACCACTTAAATGAATACTAGCAAATTAATACAATGAAATTCAAATTCAAAATATCTATTCAAGTAGGCATTTACACGCACTTTTGAATCGTCAATTACATTAAATTGGTCAGTATAGTCAGTCTGTGAGTAAGCTACCACCAGCTCGGAATGCTGTTCTGCTGAGAAGAGAAGAACATAATTAAAAACAATTAAATCTTAATATTATAAGCAGCTCAATCAATACGAAGTTTAGTGAAAAAAATCCAAAACTATGAAAATGTATTCAACAGAATTCTTAAACTAAATGGACATGTAAATTACGAAATGCCTACTTCAAAAATTAAGATACGTAAATAAAGCTATAAAAAAGCAAATAAATCTTAATATGATTACTCGCTTGAATCGATACGAAGAATAAATAATTACGAAAATGTATTTATCCGAATTCCTATACTAAGTGGCTGGACACCGACTTCGAACTATATTAATTTAAATAAGCTTAACATGGCTTTACACTTTTATAGATATTTTCGAAATTGTATTTCTAAAGTCAAGTTTTAATAATAAATATACTATTAGAAAACGATATTTGTCGATATTTAAAAGAATACTTAGCTACGCGATGTCTACGACGCGTGCTTCGTAAGCAATCTAAGATTTTCAAAGTGAAATGAATATTCTCCCACTAGTATAGCGATAAGAAGTCAATCACACGATCGTGAACCGTTTAATTAAATATTTAACTGAAGTTCACTCCAAGTAACTCAATTTAAATAATTTGAGTTACTTGGAGTGAATCTATGAATAGAAACTTCCGATTTAATATTAAGTATATTTGAATAAAACAAATTAGCGTTTTGTAATTACTTACTTACAATGGATAACTAAAAATTATAAAAAAACACAAATTCAAATGTATTATAACTTAAAACAAGTCATAATAGCCGTACTTGAAATAGGTTGTTAATTCTAAAACACGTTTTACTTTGACAGTTAAACTACCGTAATACAAAGTGTACTGAAGAGCTTTGACACGCTCCATATACTTGGAGTGCACGAAGGTACCGAAAGCTATCCGAACGTATTTTGGTCAAATATAAGAGCAGCGGAACGAACAAAGGTAGAATAGAACAAAGGTAAAGGTAGAATAGAATGTGAACGATTAAATCTACCGTCCAGTATAGAAGTTATCTTATAAATTTCTATTATTATTGAATTATCATATAAATAATAAATATCTTAAAAAATATTGAAAAAATTTATTATTGGTATTTCTCTACTGACTTACCATATAGTACCGCAGATATAGATTCTGACGTTTTAAGTGTAATGTATGCATATTTGAATAAAATAATCAATAAATCAATAATAAAATATAATAAAATAATCAGAAAACCAAATGAAAAACCTTGATATTGTCTTGCCTTTTTTGGTGATATCACTAATCGTATCAACCACATAATTTAAATAAAATAATTAAATAAACATTAAATCAAAAAAATTAAAAAATCTCAAAATAATATAAAGCTAATAAGAATTATGGGACACTTTGTGTAAATTCTTAAGTTGTAAGACAACATATATTATGATTTTTATTTCATAGCATCCATTGATCTATGTTATTGAAGAAGATATAACATAATATACCAGACTGCACAAGACGAGTAGCAACTTCGAGTTATTGTGATTGTGTATATTAACGATGTCACTATCAACTATGATACATCAATAACATTTCCAAGTAAGAACACTATTTAACTCAAAAGTCCTTGTTTTTTATTTATTTTGAACATTTTTATATGTTTAGAGTTTGATAAATTGCAAGTTTCTTAAGATAAACTTGGTTAAACTTAAGTTAAACATTTTAAAAACAAAATGGAGGATATTTTAACTAAGCTTTGTCATAAAAACAAGTCCGTGATTGTTTGCGGTGATTTCAATGTAGATATATTACAAGAAACTTCGTCTAGTGTACGTTTATTAAATTTATTTAAATCTTTTAACTTACTGAACGTCTTTTTTGAACCTACTCGTATTACTAGTATTTCCGCGACTTGTATTGATAATGTGTTCTGTCGCTGTAACATTTATGAAGAAACAGTAATGACGAATTTAAGTTCAGACCACTGTGGTCTAAAATTTTCTCTATTAATTAATCACAAAAGTGAAAAGCCCCAAAAGTTTACTTGTAGACCAATTACAAAAAACCGGGTCCTAACATTTAAGAATACTGTTCAGCAAAAAGTGGGTAAAGTAGACATGAGCGATGATAATCCAAATAATTTATATAATCACATTTTCGGTTTTTTGTTACAAGAATTTAATAATGTTTTTAAGCCAAAAACTATGACTAAATACCTAAAACTTAAATTTAGTGATTGGGCTACCGTGGGAATATATAAAAGTAGAGATAAGTTATATGATTTATATAGTGAGAGGCAATGGAATCAAGATCCGGTATTCTTGAATAAAGTTAGGATTTTTTCTAAAATATTTAAGACCGTTTGCATACAAGCTAAGTCGATATACATAAGAAATAAAATCTTAAACTCAGAAAATAAAATAAAGGCAACTTGGGATGTTTTATCTAGTGTTTCTGGGAAAAATAGGGCTGCTAATGGACCTATTAAGTTAAAAATTGATAATATTGAAATAAATTCAAATTCAACTGAGGCGGCAATTTTTGAGACTTTTTTTAACGAAATTCCTTTAACAGTCACGCGTAATTTAAATTCTTCACCATGTGATGCAATCGTCGAATTGACGAATAACGTAAGAGTCAGTAATAAATGTTTTGTTTTTAAACCTGTTACATCATATGAAATTGTTAAAACTTTTAGAAATCTAAATATGAAAAAAACCGGTGATCTTTGGGGTATGTCAGTAAAATTACTAATAAGTATTATAAATGATATTGCTCCACAATTATCCTTAATTTTTAACAAATGTATTGAAACCGGTACTTTCCCAGATTTAATGAAAAATAGTAAAGTAGTTCCTTTGTTCAAAAGTGGCGATAGACTAGAACCCGGAAATTATAGACCTATCTCTATTTTACCTATTTTAAGTAAAATCTTCGAAAAAATTATACTAAACCAAATGTCAGAATTTGTTTGTAGCAATGAAATCATGCATAGTGAACAATATGGTTTCACCAAAGGCAAATCAACAACTGATGCGGGTGCCGCGCTTCTTAAGCACATTTACGACGCATGGGAAAAGTCACAGAATGCAATCGGAGTGTTTTGTGATTTATCTAAAGCCTTTGATTGCGTGGACCATCAAACACTACTTTGCAAACTTAATCACTATGGTGTGCGTAGTGCTGCGCTTGATCTTATTGCCTCTTACTTGAATCAAAGAGTTCAGACGGTTGATGTAAATAATTGTAAATCGGTTGGATCTCATCTAAAAATGGGTGTTCCACAAGGATCTATTCTAGGCCCTTTCTTATTTTTACTCTATATTAATGATTTGCCTTTTTACGTAAAAGGACTATGTGACATTGTACTTTTTGCTGATGATACCTCACTTATTTTTAAAGTTGATCGTAATAATGCTAATTTTGACAAAGTTAACTGTGCTCTGTCACGTGTTCTTCATTGGTTTGAAATTAATAATTTGGCATTAAATACTAAAAAAACTAAATGCATGGAATTTACACTTCCTAATGTAAAAAGTCAAGATTGTACGTTATTCCTTAACAATGAAGTGTTAGAACTGACTGACTCGACAACTTTCTTAGGTATAACTTTAGATAAAAAGATCCAGTGGAACCCCCATCTCTCGACACTCGCAAGCAAACTTAGCTCAGCCGTCTTTGCAATTAAAAAAGTAAGACAATTAACAGACGTTAATACGGCTCGACTCGTTTATTTTAGTTATTTTCATAGTATATTGTCTTACGGTATCTTACTATGGGGCAGCGCTGCCGAAATTAATTATATATTTATTTTACAAAAACGAGCTATACGGGCTATTTGTAACTTAAAAGCTAGAGACTCTCTAAGGGAAGTTTTTAAAGAAATCGGTATTCTTACGGCCGCTTCACAATACATTTTTAATAACTTACTATATATACGCCAAAATTTAAATGACTATAAAAAAAACAGCGACAGACATACAATCAATACAAGAAATAAAAATAGGCTCGTAACGCCTAAATTTCGACTTCAAAAGAAATCCTTCATGGGCTTGAGTATACGCATATATAATAAGGTTCCACAAGATATCTTAGATCTTCCTTTTCTTGGTTTCAAATCTAAAATTAAAGGTATATTATTAAATAAATCTTACTATAACATTCAAGAGTTTTTGGTTGATCGAAATGTGTGGAACTTGGGTCATTGACTCATTTGCAGGGTTGATGTTATAATTTATAATTTATAAGTCAAACATTGTTAAATTTTATTTAAAAAGAGCAACTGTTGAGTTTCTGGCCAGCTCTTCTCAGCAGAACAGCATTCCGAGCTGGTGGTAGCTTACTCACAGACTGACTTTACTGACCAATTTAATGTAATTGACGATTCAAAAGTGCGTGTAAATGCCTACTTGAATAAAGATATTTTGAATTTGAATTTGAATTTGAATTTGAACTTCGTACAGTGTGGGTCAATTTAAAGTGTGTAGTTCAAAGTAGTTTAAACGTTGAATACATAATTCAGGTGAAGTTTGTGAACCGAACATACTTAATATTAATGTCCGCAACAACGCTGTAGAGTGTAGAGCTATCTTATATACAGAAGTATATACACTTTCTGATGAGGTTTAAAAGTTTATTGCAGTTTTAATGTTTGCTTTTTAAAAACTACTGGTATGAATATTACACGTTAATAGTCATTAATATCTGTGAGCAGTCCATCATTTGCTGCATACATTTACTGAGTATCGCTTCCCGTCTCGGAGAATAATGCATTCTATATGTGGTCGTCTTTATCGGTACGGTGGTGACGTCTATTTTGGAACATCCTAACATTCTATAAATTAAGATTGAAAAGATGCCACAAATGCCATAATTATATTAATTATTACTAAATAATAAATTATAAATATTTTCGTTTTTCAATAAACGTCTAAGATATTATGTTTAAAGTCTACGAGTAATTTATTGACTTGTTCTTTGTATAATATCTAATCAATTGTCTAATTAGCCTAATTAGTCTTCTGTTATCTTATTTAACGCAGAAGTTTATGTATTTGTAGCAATGACCATATTAATAATCAGTGTTATATATCACATTCTGTCTGATAATCTCAAATAGCCGCCCACGGTCGACGGCTGATAGTCGCAGTACTGCCTTAATGTTTTACCATAAACTGACCTTGACGTTATAAATATTGATAGAACTCACTCAGTGTTAGTGTTACTACACTTATGAGTTTTTATGATAAAGGCTCTTGAAATATTCAAAAAAATATAATATATTTTGTATTATAGCTATCCGCGGGAAGCCGAATTTTTAGAATAATAATGTTAATTCATTATTAATTAAATGATTATAGATTTAATTCATAATGAAATTAATCATTTATTATTTTATTACAATTCAAATTTAGCTAGAGTAAACGTATGTTACTTTTTAAATATTTATAATGATCATTTTAAATAATCATTTAATAAAATAAAAAAATATTACAGTATAAATAAAGAGACGTAGCTTTTCATAAAAACTTTTTCAGAATTCATATTCATGTCGCGCTTAAAGCTAAAAATTAAATGTGTCTGTTTCGATCAAAGCGACATACTGTTATGCAAGTAACGTACTCTGTGCGCTCTAATTGAGATTACATTTTGATACTTGGATGTAAACTGCAAGTGTTCCAATAACTGACTTTGTAATGTACTCTTCTACTAAAAGTACTGAAGTACTTATTAAGTAAGATTATAACTGGTTATAAGCGTTGGAGTAACATACTCCAGCAAAGTCCAAGTATCACGTGCAAGTAGTATATATGCCTTCTTTTTTTTATTTTTGTTATCACAATGACACAATGTTTAATTTAAAGAAAAGGTTACTTTCTTTGCGTTATTGTAATTAATAGAAACAGCAATATACACAAGTGCAATAACAATTTAAATCTAAGTTTTCATAATTATTGTAACATATAATTATACATATGTGTAAAATTAGGTTTATCTAGTAGTTTATATTAGAATATTATTAAAATATACTTTGAGACAATAGTGGGAACTTGAACAATATTGACAATGACAACCTTACTACAATCAAAATTCCATTACAGCATTTAATATAATTAAGATCTGATAGATGTATCGGACCCGGCAAATAATTTAAGTAGAGCCTTTAGTTCACAGTCAAGTCGCGTCTAATTGATACTGATACACTTAGAGGTACTGACACACATACGCTGCTTGTTCTCTTTATAAAAAAAAATTATATTTGGAATATAAATATATTCCATAAAGAATCTTCCGCTATCATTTGATATATTTTTAAATTTATACATACTAAATAAAACGAATTTTGAAAGATTAGCTATGGGAGTATAAAAAGAGTAAACTAAAAACACAAATACAGAAATGGTATTGTGAACAAAACATAGCTGACTATAAACTATCTAACCTATTCTCTGCGTCTACCAATCAGAGCAGTTATTGTCAATTACTCAATACGAAGCCTTTGAGCTGATTGTAAAGCATTTAACAAGGGCCCTGTAACTGATTAGCAATTTGTATGTAGTGTGATATCTTAATATTATAACAATGACAATATAATATTAAGATATTAAATACTTTTATGACGTATAACAGAAAACTTTAAGCAATGTTTAGTAACTTAAGAATAATTTTTCATCTGCTACTTTTCGGTGCAAAAAAAATTGAAAAGTATTTATAAAATATTGACTATGATAAATAGTTTAAATAGTGTTAAACTAAAATATATGCCAAAAAAATACTATATTCTGTTTTGGCATATAACATAAAGCTGCTACGAAACAAAATCAATCAAAACAAAATTATTGTGTTTACAAATAAAATAAGGATTCTATAAACAGATATCCCCGAGAGCTTAAAGCTCTATTTAGAATCGGTTTTTGTCCACCTCTATTATGTCATTATGCGATGTTACTAAAAAAAATAATTATTTTTTTTATGATCGAGGGCAATGCTTGACTACATTCCACCTGAGGGTAAGTGAAATGCAGTCGGTGGTAAGTCGCAATTAGGTTGTAAGTCGCATTGCCCTAGCAACCTATTCAGTCTTCTCTTGAAGACACCCACATTGTATTCAGCCGGAAATATCGACGCAGGCAAGCTGTTCCAATCCTTCGCTGTACGCAGTAAAAATGACGAAACAAAGCTCTTCGTTCGGACAGGTGGAATGTCCACAACAAAAGGATGGATACCTGCCGTGCGTCGGAACGTCCGGTGATGGAAGGGGGCCGGGGGAATTAGATCGTGTAATTCCTGCGCACACTCACCAAAATGTATCCTATAGAATACTGATAATAAGTTTATTTAGTAACGTTAATTATAGGACAAACATAAGTTTAAAAATTGTATGAAATGCTTTTCTCTAACATCTGCAAGTATGAAACACATGTGACATTTACATTTAAATAACTCAGCATTTCTCCTAGTATCCTAACTACTTTATCCAAGACATAAGACAAATATAATCGAGAGTGTAAATACGTGTACATGTAAAACATAATTGTTTTTTTACGAAAGGTACGTTATAAGTGGATTAGCAAAAAGTTAGAATTAACGTACTTATAAATAAGAAGTGATATTTACCTGTTACGTATAAACCTCTACTACTTACTTCACCAAGTGTGAAGTTCAGTTAAGTCAAAAACATGATATCAATTTAGAAACAGGATTATTTTTTTTTCAATAAATTATAGTAGGTTTATAGGTATTCATATATTTAACTAATTTTTTTTTTTTTTTTTAACATTGGAAAAATGCGTTACGCCTCATCCCTGCGGCCAGGAAGGTGATGACCGAGGGAGTATGTGGGATTACCCGGCAGCATAGAAGACGCTGCCATTTTTAAGGCTACCCACTAAAAAACCAACGGTTGACCTCATCGCCTTATTGGGGCGCCACGGGATATATTTAACTAACTAATGGAACTAAATACGTGATCCTATTTAACCACAATACAACATTTTTCTTATCTATTGTGATAATTTCCGACTTCTATTTCCTACAAATGCTTGTTTTACGTTTTTTATAAAATTTAGGTTACATTGTAATTATCGTTAGTTATTTAAATGTATTCTTTTTTTACCTTGTTAGTTAATGTTTTAACTAACAACACGGTGTAATTATTTACGTAATTATATATAATAGTTATAATTGTTAAAGTGTAAAAATAGTTATAAATTATTTTAACCGCTAAAAGGTTAGAAAATTGTATTTTTTTGGCAAGAGTAACTGTCGAGTTTCTTTTCAGCTCTTGTGAACAGAGCAGCATTCCGAGCTGGTGGTAGCTTACTCACAGACTGACTATACTATAATCCACCAACCAACCAATTTAATATAATCATTGACGATTTAAAAGTGCGTGTAAATGCCTACTTGAATAAAGATATTTTGAAATTAAATTTTTAATTAATTCAATTAATGTTTTTCTATGCAATAAACGGTAGCTCAGTTGGTAGAGCGACTGGAAGGTTTCCCAGTAGTCGCGGGTTCGAATCCCTGCCCGTATCGGTTTATTTTTTATTCTATATTTATATAAATTTAAATAAGCTTAATATGGCTATATATGTTTATAGATATTTAAAAAAAAAATATTTTCAACAATTTTCTTAGGAGTTTTCAACTAAAATATTTTTTAGGAATAAAACCTACTAAAAATGTAAGAACAACAGTAAAGAAGTAAAACCTACTAAAAAATGTATGAACAAAAGCAAAACAGCAAGTGTACTTGCTGTGCTACTTATAATTATATTTTGTTGAAATATTTTCCGACTTGAACATTTTCAACTTAGGAATCTGAAAATTATGTCAGATAGCAATCTAAAGCAAATATCTAATAAGTCATTCCGCGCGCTACAACTTCCTTTTTATGAGATTTATTAGAACGTCACTGAACTCCTCTTAAACGACTGGACCGATTTTTATGAAATTCTTTGTGTGTGTTCAAGGGGACTTGAGAATTGTTTAGATTCACAATTTGGTCCACTGGAAAATGATTTTTGATTAATTTTTAATGTGTAAGCAGGTGGTGATTTTGGAATGTTTCACATTGGTTCCGACGGACTGCGTTACCATGGCAATGACAAATATTATATAATATTATATTTTAATTATAGTCTGCCCTGACAGTTGGCGTTGCGATAGAAATAAGAAAAATATTTTAGTACTAGCGGCCCGATACGTGCTTCGCTACGTAAAAAGTGAAATTTAAAAAACAATTATTGGAACAAATTCATTTTTCCAAACAAAAAATCTTTATTTACATATTCATACGGTATCGATTGGTCGAATTATGATAAATGAACATGTAATGACGTTAGACATTGTGATAACTTTTTAATATATATTTTTAAAATTTGATTTTTAAAATGAAGACGCGTGTACAAAACTACGTCTATCGGGTCCGCTAATAGCTATGTATAGCTGTTGCCTGGATATAAAGTAAAAAATGCCAAAGTTCTTTTAGTTCTCTTTGTTATGTATTGGATAACGTTATCAATTATTTTAATATAAAACTGTTATTTAATAAAAATGTTTAAAAATAAATATAGAATTTAAAATAAACCGGGCAATAAAAATTAATGGGGCAAGGATTCAAACCCGCGACTTCAGGGTAACCGTCCCGTCACAGAGGCCACGGGTACGAATCCCTGCTTGTTATAAATAAATATTACTAACACTAGTTTTTTCTTCTCGGTAAAAATAGTAATATTAATGTTTTTTCTGTTAATATTTACTTATTTGTGTATATGCATATCGAGTTATCGTTTTCATAGTTATATAAAATTATTTATTTATCTCAATTGTACCATTTATGTAAAACCGAACGTAGCCAAAGAAAAAAGTAAAATCTTAGAAGGACTATTAAGTATCATAGGATAGCCTCGGATAAGATTTCAAGTATCTACGAGTCTTACTTTCCTAAAAGACTATAACCGCTGCTTACCTAGGCAGCTTTAATTACCTAATTAACTGGTTAACCTCAAACGTATTAGTGCAATTTTCTTGAAAAAAATCTGTTTTTACGCTTTAATTAAAAACCTGAGTACCTATTAGTAATCTATCGCTGTCCAGTTTTATATCGACTATAAAATGAACACATTCCAGTAAGTAGGTCTCTCAAGAAAAAGCACAAGAGAAGCTATCTGTACTAGGATTGATCATTGGAAGCAATTACAACCGATACTTCCCACACATACGAGTAAGTAATGACTCTTCCCTCATATACAAGTAGGTAATGACTCTTCACTTACATACAAGTAAGTAATGACTCTTCCCTCACATACAAGTAGGTACCTCACGACTTAATACTTTCCGTTACATTAGCACTTTCATTATGTAACGACATAGTCGTTTTTTGAAATTACAATATTGTTATTTAGGGTTATAAACTAGGGCGGCTACAAAATACGAAAGTAAATAAATATAAATATTTGCTAAATATAATAGTTTTCGTTTATATAATTTTACGAAACACATTTAAATCTTTGTTCGAATCTTTGCATCAGTCCATGCATTTTCATGCGTTCCTCCTAGTGTCACATAGTACAGTGGAGAAATTATAATTATTATTTTAGCAATTGCTTAACGAAAAAATAGGAATTACAAAAAAAAAGTTTATCCGATACTCCGATCCGTTAGAGCGTACATAACGATTCAGTAAAGTTAAGCAAAGAAAACATGAAGACAATTTTAAATGTTCTTAATTTTTTTAATATGGTATTAATTAAATAACATTTAATTTTTTTAATATGGTATTAATTAATATGACATTAACACCGAAAGATGAAGAAGAAGCAAGGTAAAATAATATGGCGAATAAACTAGCTCATGATGCTGGATTGTCGATTCAAGATGAAATAAGTCGGACAGTTTTTGAATGTATTGACCATAAACAATATTTTCCAAATAGTTTAAACAGAAATAAAGGTGGAAACTTCAGATTACGCTGGCTGTAGCACTAAGAGAATCTGGTAAAAATTTCAAAGAATTTAAGAATCAGGTTTTAAAGAAATAAAAAAGATACAAATACCAATTTAAGAATCAGGTTTTAAAAGAAATATAGGCATAACCGTCTTAACAACACGGGTACAGATGTTGCATTTAGATGGACAGCCCAGAAGTCCGGGCCTCTGACGGGGCTAGTCCGCCACTGGTTGTGTGTTTGCTGTTTTTCTGCTGTTGGATTGCCGTGTGTCTGCCTTGTGTCTGCAGTGTGTCTGCCGTGTGTCTGCCGTGCGTCTGCCGTGTGTCTGCCGTGTGTATGCCGTGCGTCTGCCGTATGTATGCCTCATGTCTGCCGTGTGTATGCCGCGTGTCTGCCGCGTGCCGCAAAGAACTCTAAGTACTTATATTAAACTAGCGAACCCAGCCCGCTTCGCTGGGCTAACCCTTACTTTACCTGGTGGCGAGTTACATTAATGGGCATAGCATATTGGTTTTCTTCGAGGAAAAATACATGGTCATACCAATTTTTATGACAATCGGTTGAACGGGGCGGAAGTCGATATTTGACAGCGCCGCCTGGTAGCTAGTTACATCAATGGACATAGCATATTCGTTTTCTTCGAGGAAACATACATGGTCATACCAACTTTTATGACAATCGGTTGAACGGGGCGGAAGTCTATATTTGACAGCGCCGCCTGGTGGCGAGTTACATCAATGGGCATACCATATAAACCTTCTCCGTGGAAAAATACATATACATACCAATTTTCATAATCATCGGTCCAATAGTTTCTGAGTTCATCTATTTCATATATACAAACATCCTTCTATATATATATAGATAGATGACATACAGTGCTTCACCAAAAACCATTAAACATTATTTTGAGAACGTGTAAATTATAAAAGTATGGTTACCGATATAATTCAATGCATATAACAAACTAAGTAAAAATATGAAACGTGACGATTTTATTTTTAAGTTGTTTATGGATTCTAAGTTCTCTGTGCATTTTGTTACTACAAACATAAGTTACTACTAAATTTCACTCTAAAATGTATTCCATACAGGTCTTTTAAATGAACAAAATATAATTATATTGAATGAGTTTTAAGAATAGAAACTTGTGTCCGTGCGTGCGTGTCTGCCGCGTTTTTGCCGCGTCTATGCTGCATGTCTGCCGCGTGTATGTTGGGTGTATGCCGCGTGTCTGCCGCATGTATGCCACGTATATGCCGCGTATATGTGTATGTAATCGTACTTTTCAACTCTTATTTATTCTACATTTAGGTTAATATTTACATTAATTTATTTTCTATCATTATCACGACCTTGCTTCCTCTTTAGTAAAACTTATTAAACTATTTAGTTTCTTAATTATTTACGTTTGTCTAATAAGACAATATATACTTATAAGCTATACATGAATATATAACATATGGATTAGACATTGAACATAGATAGATACCTTTACTCCTTAGATATTTATTTATTTTTTTCAATTTCAAACAATTTAGATATCACAATAACCATTTAACAAGGATCCTTGTCAATAATTGTCAATCTCATAAGAGCGCTGTAACAAATAGCATTGATCTCGTAAGAACTAAACACTGTACGACTTTAAAGATTGAAGACGACTTTAAAACAATGCAATTAAAATACGCACCAAGGCCTATTAGAATTTATAATGGATATGAAATATTGAAGGCGTTAACATGAGCGCGAATATCGTTATGATTAAGATTTTAACACGTGTCTGCCGCGTGTCTAACGTATGTCTGCCCGTGTCTGCCGTGTGTATGTCGCGTGTCTGCCGCTTGTATGCTGCATGATTGACGCGTGAATGCCGGGTGTATGTTGGGTGTATGCCACGTGTCTACTGCGTGTATACTGCATGTCTGCCGCGTGTCGACTGCATGTCTGCCGCGTGTATACTGCATGTCTGCCGTGTGTATACTGCATGTCTGCCGCGTGTGTGCTGCATGTCTGCTGCGTGTATACTGCATGTCTGACGTGTGTATACTGCATGTCTGCCGCGTGTGTGCTGCATGTCTGCCGCGTTTCTGCCGTGTGTCTGCCAGGTAACAGCCGTGTGTATACCGTGAGTGGGTCTGTTTTTTGTCTCAAGTTCACCTATATTTAATTTACTCCCGAAATGAATGGCATATTTTAATCGAAAACCAAATATATAATATAAAAAATATAGTAATTAATAATTATATTACAGTATTGTGTGTAAGTGAAAAGTTTGTAAGTTGAATAATACTTAAAAATCTGGTCCCCTTTGAGTGTCTCGTGCAGAGTCGATCACCATGAGACAAAGACTCACTGAGAAGATTCTATTTATTTATTTATTGATTTAAATTCTATTGTCAGGTATTATTTAAAATGTCTATTTGAAATATATAATAATATAACGATTTAATCCAATGGTAGAAGATTAGTTTCTAGTAATAATGTATTAACAAAACAAGCTGGTGAAATAAAATTAAGTGTTTTGAAAAAGAAATATTTAAAAAATTTCATGCGTTCCTTCTCGTGATCTTTTTGAAGAGCCCATGTCGATCATTATTTTTATTTTTTATTATAGAATTATAAGACCAAGACTTTCAAAATTAAGTAATTAAAAAACAATTTATTATTTTTTTACATAAAATAATTTTAGTATTTATTGTTTTTTATTGTACATAATGCCGATAATTCAAATTTTACCAAAGCCGACACGCGTACAAACATGATTTTGACGATTGAAATCACCAAGCGAGAGCGGGGGCTGTTTTAGATAGATCTCAAAACATAATAACCCGCGTTCTATCATAAACTATGCGAGCCATGTCAATTATATGGCAAGTATTGTAATTTGTGTATGTGTAGCATATATATGTACTCTCGTAGAAATTCATTAGTCAACCAAATTTGTTAAAACTTTGATTCGTGTGCTATCATTACCGAGACCGCGACGTTGATATAGCTTGCAACATTAAAGAACCCCGAAACTCAAGATAAAAATTAAAAAATTGTGAACTTAAAATACTTTTTATTTGTTCGTAAGGATTTTTTTTTTTGTGTAAAAAGCTTTTTGATTGGAAAGAATTTGAAGGTCCCGTGCCAATTATATACATCCCTCTTGGTCATTCAGTCTTCGTAGCACGACGCGACTAATTTTATTTTAATTTAATTTTAGCCGCATTCAAGTATTTCCTGAAAATTTACCTACAGTTTACTATATGTATGTATAGGAAAAGTAACCTATAGTTTTTTTCAAGCAATGAAGGTGACAAGAAAATGAAGGGGACATCTGATAGGCTTAGGTAGTTACCCGATAAGCTTCCTTTCACACGTCGGATTTAACTGAACGTAATATTTTAGTAAAGTGTTGTGTGTTGTGAATGTGTATTATAACCTTAATTTGTTTTTAACTACTTTAATAAATATTAATCACCGCGACTCTTGATTTATTGCTTGAATCTCTTTCACTTAACAAAGAATTCTGTCTAGTAAATTTTCCCTACACTATTTACAATCGAAGTAATATATCATAAAACTTATTGCACAAAGCCAGTTTGAAGCACGGCCGAGGGAAACAAGAATCTAATTGCAAAAGTTTTTGTAAATAACATACTCTATTTAGTTTTATATTTTTTTTTAATTGTCAGGTGGGAAAATTTTTATAAGTTCGAACAGTTTTTATAGTCATTATAAAACCAAAGTTTAATTATGAAATATATTTCGTAAGTTTTTATATTTTTAAATTCTTATTAATATCAATATTAATAAGAACGGGGAAGATCAGATTTTTTTGTATGTATACACAATATATATAACATAAATATATATAATATAAATTATACTATACACTATCTCTAGTAAAAATAAAAACAGTATCAGCCCCCCCCCCCTGCTCAGCTTGCAGCTAGACGTGTTTCTTTGTGCTCCTCAAATTTAATTAAAAAATTGTTCATTATTAGTACAGATTCAGTAAAAGTTTTGAATATTTGTTTACATATTTAGTTGCTTTAACCAATTCTCAAGTAAGTGGTGTAATTATTGACAAAAAGTGAAGAAAGATCAAAAATTTACTTACAATAACTTTTAGTGATTGTGTTAATGTAGTGCAGTGACTTGAACGTGTCAGTAACAGGTTCATCGGTCAATGAACTGTATCTGTCATATGATTGTATTCTAATAGTTATTAGGTCAATTTGAGCATTACGAGCAAAAGTTGCAGTGGTGTAATCGGGAGAGTGGTAGACGCTTCAATTGATGTATTTATCGTACCAGTGTTCAAATCCCAGCTCATAAATTTTTTAATCATTTCTTTTTATTATTTATTTATTTTTTTTTTTTTTTATTTATTTTTGTTTAACTAAACTTTAAATTTAAATTTAACTAAACAACTTATTAAATAACTATGCCTCGCGTGCAACGCTCGCCACAGCATAGTAGTAAAACTGTGTCGAATGACGCTTCTAAGCGTTCACCAACTCACTATGGATCCGATTCCGATATTAATTTGTCATCAACTAGCTCATTAAAGCAAGATACTTTACTTAATATTACAAAAAGGATGAAACGAAGGCTTACGGACACTCCAGGATCCTCAGAAAAGATAATAAGCGAGCTTAGAAAGATGTTTGAAAAGCTTCACTCCCAACAAGAATCAAAATTTACGGCTTTAAATGCATCAATTGGCACACTAATCGAACAAAACAGCGAATTGAAGAAAGCAGTGGATTTTATGTCTTCGCAATACGATACTCTTGTTAGCAAAATTGAGGTCTTAGAGAAAGAAAAACTCAATTATAAATCCCTTGTCAACACTCTCGAGTCAAAACTGGATATATTGGAGAGGGATTCGAAGTCTACGTCAATTGAATTGCGCAATATTCCAAAACTAGAAGTTGAAGACAAACAAGCTTTGTGTACTACTGTAAAAAACATAGCATCAATCATTGGCGCCGAGCCTAAAATTCAAGATTTAGAAATACGGGACGTATTTAGAACAAAGAATCAGGCCATTTTAGTGCATTTCGCTACGAAGTCTAGGAAGGATCTTTTGGTCCAAAAATTTAAGGAATTTAATAAAGGCCATCGGAATTTTAATCGACCTCCACTTGGTACCTCAGCTCTTAAGATTCCAGGACCTAACAAAACATTTTATTTGTCTGAAGCCCTTACTAGCAGGGCCCGGCGAGTTTATTATCTTACTAGAGACCTTGTCAAGACCAAAAAGATAGCTACTTGGACTTCTTATGGGAACGTGTATGTGAGAAGTGAGGAGGGTCAACCCGCCGTGCGAGTTAATGTTGAGAGTGATATCGCAAAACTTTTTTTATAATTATCTTAACATATTATTTTCTTTTTTGTTATATTATTTTGTTACATGTGTGTACCTTAGTTAATAATTCTTTTTCGCTTAACTATAATTATACTAATATAATTATACTAATATAATTATACTAATATAATTATATTAATATAATTAACTTAACTATATGCTCTCGGAAGACAATACATATTACTTACCGCTTTAACAAGATTTTTTAGCCAGTTATACACAATTGGTAGACATTTTTTGTTTCGTTATAAGTATATTATCAGAATAATAATAGCAAAGCACATGGATAGGAAGATGTACGGCTCTGCTAAATGTAATTTGCAATTTCCTATAAATATTTCTATATATTGTTTTTATTATATATTATATTTTGTTGCAAATGTGTTTTTCATGTACTATAATTGATTATTACTTTTCATTTAACTATAAATTTAATGCTCCTAGAACATCTTACTTGTTACTCACCCTTATAATTAGGTTTGTCGATGTGTTATATACTACTAGTGGACATCCCTTATTTCATTATATATATTTTATTATAATTGTAGCTACGCAAATCGAGAAGAGAAAGCTTGGATCTGATAAATTTACTCTACAATATGTGGATCAAATCATTAGTTACCCTATGTCTATTATTTCATTGAAATGGCAACTATAAATGGAAATAAAGTAATCATTGATGAGTTGGAGTCTTTGGAGATCGCGGAGGCAATGAGTTGTGATCCTGAGAACTTAAAAAATCACATCCCATCTGTACCGGGTAACTTACGTATAATATCTGAAAATATTAGAAGCATCTCCTGTAACATAGACAACTTCTATACACTCATTCTTAGAGCTAAAATTTACTGGGACGTCATTATACTAACTGAATGTTGGTTGCAAAATCCCAAGCCTATTCCTCTTTTAGATGGCTATAGATCATATCAAACGAGAAACAATTTAACTCAAAATGAAGGAGTTGTACTATACTATAAAACATACTTAAACCCGCAAATAGAGGAACCGCTTTTTAATGACGCAAATTGTCTAACCCTAAAAATTAATCCTTATACATGTATTATTGCTATCTATCGCCCACCAAGTCATAAAAATATTTGCAATTTTATTAACTCACTTGAATCGCTTCTAACTGGTCTGTCTCAGTTTAAAAACATTGTTATCATGGGTGATATTAATATTGATATTTCCAAAGCATCACTTGACAATAAACAAAATGAATATCTGAATTTACTTGCTAGTCACGGAATTTTACCTGGTCACTATATACCAACTCATGGTCGTACATGCCTGGATCATGCTATGATTAAAACTAAAAGATTATGTTACTGTTACGTCATTGAATCTACCATTACTGATCATGATTGTGTGGCAGTATGCATTAACGTTAAACCCCCTAGACAAATACGTGGTCCGTGCATCATAAAGCAAGTTGATCGCGATGGTGCTAGTAGTTTCCTAACTAATATCGACTTTGGTCCCATATATTTAATGGATGACGTAAATGAGATTACCAGGTTTCTGGTAAGTACGCTGCTAAACTCTCTATCTGCAAACACACGAGAAAAGAAAATACCTAAACGTAAAAGAACAGCCAAGCCGTGGGTTACACCGGGTCTCCTAAGATGTCTGAAAAACCGAGATAACCTCAATAAAAAAGTAAAACAGACTCCTGACAATGATATCTTAAAGCATACTTATAAAAGATATAGGAACTACTGCACAGCACTTTTAAATAAACTTAAAAGAAACTATGACAGATCGCAAATTGAACAAGCTGGGGGCGATAAGAAAAAACTTTGGAAAGTCATAAGAGACATCGCATACACCAAGAAAAAGGAAGACAAATCGATGGCTTTGGTATTGGGAGATGATCCCGAAGCCAGTGCCGATGCTGTAAATAAATATTTTACTAATATTGGACAGTCGCTTGCCGAAACCCTTACTCATTCCACCGACTTTACTGACCCTAATATATATAATACCACCCTCAATCCCAATTCCCTCTACCTCATGCCCACAGATATAGAAGAAGTGCTTAACATTATAAAGTCAATGAGAGATGACTGTGCGTCAGGAGTGGACGGTATCCCTGTCTGGCTCCTAAAACGTAATTCTCATTTACTTGTTGCTCCCATCACCCACTTATGTAATGTTGCACTCGGCACTGGTCGCTTCCCAGATCAATTTAAAATATCTCTAATCAAACATATACACAAAGAGGGTAATGAAGAAAATGTCAACAATTTTAGGCCCATCTCGATTCTGCCTGTGCTTTCCAAAATTTTAGAAAAAGTAATGAACAAAAGACTTGTGTCTTTTTAAAAATCAAATAATATTATATCTAGCTCCCAGTTTGGTTTCCAAGCTGGAAAGTCAACAGAAGATGCTGTCATTGAGATGACCAACACATTGATTGAGGGCCTCGAGGGTAAACAAAAACTATTGACAATATGCCTTGACCTGGCCAAGGCATTTGACACAGTTGCGATTTCCCTACTACTTGTTAAATTAGAGGCAATCGGTGTGAGAGGTCTATCACTTCAGCTATTTAAGGATTACCTAACAAACCGAAGTCAGAGAGTTAAGCTGGGACCGACGACTAGTGAGCAACTTCCCATCTCTTATGGGGTCCCACAGGGCAGCGTTCTAGGTCCCACGCTATTTCTCGTTTACATAAATGATTTATGTCAAATGCAGATACCTCAGGGTAAAGTTATATCTTTTGCGGATGATACTGCTCTGCTCTTTAGAGGGAGTACATGGGAAGACGTTTTTTCGGTTGCGCAATGGGGATTTGACAAAGTTTCACTGTGGTTAAAAATAACATCCTAACGCTGAATTCCTCTAAGACAAAATACCTAGCCTTCTCCGCATCTAAGGAGGGTCTTCCGGTTTCTGGTCTTATTCGCGCTCATATCTGCAACCCCATTTTAAATAGTGTTTGTGTTTGTCCTGAGATTGAGAGAGTGGAAAGTATTAAGTACTTGGGAGTCACTCTTGACTCCTTGCTTAACTTCAAGCTACATATCACATCTCTAGTGACTAAACTTCGTAAACTTGTATATATATTTAGATCTCTGAGATATGCAGCAGACCAAAAAACTATCAAATCTATATATTTTGCTCTTTGCCAATCGCTGATTATATACTGCATCTCTGCATGGGGAGGTGCTGGTAAGACAATACTTTTGGAAGCGGAGAGAGCCCAGCGAGCAATCCTTAAGACAGCCGCATCCTTTCCCTTTAGATACCCAACTAGTGATCTTTACAAGCTCTGGGACGTTCTAACCGTGAGGAAACTGTTTATCGCAAGAACATTACTCAAAAAACACGTAGAACTGACATATGATCCAAATCTGAACGCTGGAAAAAGACGAAAACGCAAGGTATGTCCCATCGTCAAGGCTTCCACCAGTCTTGCTAGAAAGCATTACTATTATCTAGGCAATTTTTTGTACAATAGAGTCAACAAATCAATACCAATCTATCATCTCCCTAAACTGAAATGCAAACTTACTATAAGTAATTGGCTTAAATCCTTTACTTACATAGACATTGAAAATCTACTTGTTTTTTAATCGGCTGACTTTACACATACTTAATATTGTATTTACACTGTGTAGTTCTGTATTGGATGGATATTGCCTTTGTATACATGTCTAAATTTAAGAGTTTCTCTGGTTTTTAATTTTGATGTAATTATATTTCTCGTTTTTCCTCTCTAAATAAGAGCATGTATTTCTATTTCTTTTCATTTTTTTTTTTTAAATACCTAATAATATTTTCATAGCATTTAACATCTAAGTATAATCTAGCATGTATTAGTTCCTAACCGATGGGAGGACCTGGTGACCTAATAGTACAGGTATTTTATACCTTTCTTTAGGCACCAGTGCCTTTATTAAAAAAAAAAAAAAAAAAAAAAAAAGTAATAAATTTAAGACTGTTAATGATTGTGCAGCATATCTACTTTTTAGAGCATTTGATTATTAAAAAAAAACAAAATAACATCTTAATAACAATTGTTATTGTATAAGAAATGTCAGCGGTAACGTTCTTTATAAACATTATTTTATTGTAATCAATAGATAAAATAAAAATACATGTTACGTTCAAGAAACGAAGTTTGTTTTCTAAAAAAAAATATATATGTTTAACTAGCATTTTAAGTATTTTTTAAGAATAATATTTTATAAACATAAATTTGTCTTGAGTCAGCCTATGACCATGGCCGGTGCAACCTGATCGACACGTCAGGCAAATAAAAGGTATGTGTTACCTCTTCCGAACGCGTTAATTCCCGATTTTTAAATAATTGGTTAGGATTTAACAAAAGCTGTAGTCTGCCTTTTCGTCAGGACGGTTGTTTGCCGTCGTCGTTTGCGCTGCCTGGGGTACCTTCCCTATCTCTCCTTTGGGTACACGTAAATCATGGCCATGGCCTTTTTAGACTTCACTGACTGCTTTACAGAGTGGAGTCATTTTGGTAGGCAAATATAAATAAAAAAATAAAATAAACAAAAATATATCAATATACTAATTACGATTAACACAATTTTTACTTTCTTGTACAAAGTTCCACTTTATTTAAATATATGATACAATTTTATATGCGACCGGTTTCGTACATCATCATCAGGCGATGATGTACGAAACCAGTCCTCGCCCTAAAAGGCACGTCAGTCAAAATCAAACATCAAAGTCATGCTCATTGTTTTCTTCGATAGTGAGGGCATAGTGCGATCAGAGTTCGTTCCAAGAGGAAAAACTGTAAACTCGGAATTTTATAAGGGCGTACTGCAACGCTTGCGAAACGACATACGAAGAAAGCGGCCAGAAAAATGGGCCAATGGCTTCCTTCTTCACCACGACAATGCGCCGTGTCACTCCGTGCTTCTCATTCGTGAGTTTTTGGCAGAAAAAAATGATCCTGTCTGTCCACATCCGCCATACTCACCGGATTTAGCACCGTGCAACTTCTGGCTCTTCCCAAAAATTAAAAGTGTGCTTAAAGGAAAACGTTTTGATACCATTGCTGACATTGAAAGGGCCACGACCGAGCAGCTGAAAGCCCTTCCAAAAGATGCCTTCCAGAAATGCATCGAGTCATGGAGTCAACGTTGGAATAAGTGCATTGCTAGCCAAGGAGAGTACTTTGAAGGAGATAAAATCAGATTCTATGTAAGCGTGATACCTTTTATAATATAACATTATTCACCGGATTTTTTTATTTTAGCTTCATTTTGTTTAGCCATGTTTTTCTGAAAGTAACTTAAGTAATTTTAATGTTTTTTTGTATTAAATTAAAATTTATGATTTATTACGACTCGACAGCGTTCTAAGTGTCAACAACAAAGTATCCAGTGGGCGCGGCAAATCAGTAAAGTTACTAGCGTTTAATCCAAACAATTTATCTTTCTTTGAAACAAAAAGACTGGGAGCAGATTTATTTATTCTATTACTTTTTGTACTTTTCTCTCTTAATAACTTGTCACGACTCCGAAATTAATATATTATACTTTATCAGATTAAAAAGGAACTAATTGCAAAACTTTGTATCGTATTTTGTAGATTTATTTATAATGCTGCATTGAAATACTAATTATCGTATAATTTTAACAAAAATATAAGTATTTACTTTTTAAACTAAAAAATAGAATGCCTTCTCAAAATAAATGTTTGAAGAAATGTGTTTACTAATTCGATAATACCTACCTTTTTATGTTTAATTTTTAGATTGTGTCATGACACACATAACATGACATGTAATAGCAAAACCATATTATGTGCTCAAATTCTACAATAAAAATAAAATGTAATGTAGTTACGTACTTACACTCTGGTACAAACATTGAAATATATGTCTCCATAAACACACATCACTATCACAAATAACAAAAAAATATATTTTTTAGTAAATGAAAAACTAACTAATTTTACCCACAAGAACGTATCGTCTTAACCTTTTAGTTTACAAGAACCCGTGAGTGCTCTTGGTAGGAGAGCGATACTACGCTCAGTCTACGCGCTACTGCTCTAGTTGTCGCCTCTACATTAACAAGCGGCGGACAAGAGTTGCCCAATATGCCCTATATACCTTAATAAATATGAATACATTTTATTTGATTTGATTATTTGTTTTGAATGGTAATGCATCCTGTTTACATTTATTTATTCCAAAATGATTTTGATTCAATCTAAAAATGACGGGATTATACTTTATATAAAACAATATGTGCTTAAAAAATATTTAGTGTTTAATTTACTATAAAAAAGGAAACTGTTGTTCTTGTGTTTATTTTATAACATAAGAATTCATGATACTTGCAAAATGCAAATCTTATTCTAGAAGATTGTCGCTTTTAATGTATGGTTTATCATCTCGATAAATATGAGGAATACCACCTTGTAACTATTAATTAACTAGGTTGACAAGAATTCTGACTGATTGTCAAGCGATTGAGGTCGCAATTTCAATTCTCCAAATTTGAAGTCTCACTCCTGAAGCGTGCCTACTGCTCGACTAATGTGAACAAAAAACGCGCGCTAGTCATTCATTAATAATAATTTTTGGTTGATTATTCCTCAAAGACATGACCTGTTATCTATTTTTAATATATAAAGACTCTTCAGAACTACACCAAACAATTAAAAAATATATTGAATCTAATTCAAATAAGTTCTCTAAGTTGTTAGAGTCACCGAGCTTGTTGCACCCGATTTTCCTTCCCTACCCATTACACATACACAAAATTTTGGTAATTAAAAATTTAATAAAAACTTTGATTCTATTACTTCTAAATCCACTTTTAGGTATATGCTTAGGATTCTACAGTATTCAAATAAACATCGTAGTTATATCCATATTAATATACAATATTATAAAACTGATTTTACTGAACAAATTATTATGCTAACACACGTCTTACTTCACAACAAACGTAATTGATATCGAGGTTCCAGTCAAAGTGGTGTTCAATATATAGGTTAGGTACATATGTTATTAACAATATCAAAGGAGCTATTTTGGTACAGATAGTAAATGCATACAACTGTGATCGTTTGGTACAATACTAGGCACGAATCTACTGGTTCGATTTGGTAAATGTATACACATAAACTTGATACATAACGCAAAGAACTTGATGAATGTTCCAAAGACACCACGGAGTCTGAAACGAAAAAAATCACAGGACCTAACAATATAGCCTGATCTAGTGAAGCGCACTTGTCAATGGACATGTATCGCACAAGCCTATATAAATATAATTATATAAAAATATTGATGAATATCAATTTTTATAGATTGCAATAGAAAAAATAATAATAAAAAAAAATTAACTTGATATTTCAGTATTTACGAGTATACAAAGACGTACATAATATAGGCGCTCATTTATACATATTTTATCAAAATCAGCTGGCTACATTTTATTAGCCATTTCTATTATTAGATATCTCTAATAAATATCTCCATCTATATTGTAATGTATTTTTTCCCTATTATTGTAAGTTTTCAAAGAAAATCAGGCCATATGTAATGTTATTATTTGCTACAATAAAGGAATCAAATACCATTGCTTCGAACTGATGTAACAATATTATTGGCAATACGACGTTGATATTAATTCCCGATAACAATTCTTCGATCTCATTCACTTATTATTTGCTTGTGTTTTATCAAAGATCTCATTGTATTAGTAGTATGAGGATAACTGCTAATATTAATGCACTTTGTTGTGATCTCGATGAGATTAGAGCCAAAAGTCACAACAATTCTGTTGAAATGATCATTCTGTTTACTACTTCGGCACCCTTGCAGTATGCAGTTCATTCCAACAATTATAAATACCTGCTAATATTAAAAACTCGCTATCAATATATTAACATGATTAATATTTCCTCATTGAATAAATCTTAAGTGCAAACTGTACTAAAGCTTACAAACCTATAGAAAGAAGTATGTTTAAATAATAATCTTTAGTTAATCTAAAATTCTTAAACTTTATTTAGAAGAAAGCGGTAATTAACTTTTATTTTTTAATAAACATTAACTTGGTGTAATATTATTAATTCAAGCGTCGTAGCGTAAGGTCTCCTCACTGCTAAGTTATTTATTTTTAATAAATAAAAGCGAATTAATGACGGTATTAGAAGGGAATGGTTTCGAACAAGAACCATTAAAGAGCTATCCGTACAAGGGTTGAAAATAATTTGGGGCAATAGCAGTTGATACGTCAAACTGCCGGCGTGACCGGCGCCGATAGCTTGTTAATATGTTAGAAACTTTATCATTAATTTCACACAAACTACTAACATTGTATAGTTTTTTATTTAGCACTCCTATAATTTATTTAAATGAAACATTCATTATTACTATACACTATAAAGAAGTAAAAGAAGATGTCATATCCGTTGAACACAACAATCTATCTATACATATAATAAAATTGTCACTGATCCATTTCTCTACATGGAATATTTTAATAAAAAAACATCATAGGGGGCCTTTGTAAAAGCAAGAGATTCCAAAATAATAGTTTTTCAGTCTGTTGTTTGTCTGAATGTCTGTATGTCTGTAGGTTTGTGCATGCTAATCTCAGAAACGGCTTAAGCAATTTGAATGCGGTTTCAGGAATATATTATCACAATCTTTACATAATATTTAGAGTTTTTCATTTAGATTATTTCATCTAAATCGGTCAAGAAATAAAAAAGTTATGTCAATCAAGTAATAGGTACCATGCAAATCTTATTCTATACATGTAATAAATCTGTAGAGGAATAGTCTTTGTACATTGAAGATATTAAAAAATATATACCAGGATGTGAAGTGATAACTAACAGAATCCATTCTCAATACTTTTAAAATCTTTGTCTGTTTATCTGTTTGTATTTTAGTTGTGCACACAAATTAAAAAAAAAAAACTTACAGGGGGGCTTTTGTATAAGCAAGAGAACCCAAAACGATGTTTTTTCATTTTGTCTGTTAGTCTGTATGTCGGTGCACGCTAATCTCAGAAAAGGATTAATCGATTTGGATGCAAGTTTCGGGAATATTTAGTCATGGAATTAACTTTATATATATATATATATTTTTTTAATCGGTTAAAAAATAAAGAAGTTAGTAATCTCTTATTGTCGTACTATTGTTACTTATAAGTTTGAAGGTTTATTGTTTTTACATACAATGGTAAGTACAAGGATTACTTTTTATCAAAATCGAATTCTATGCATACGAAGTCGCAGACACAGCTAGTTTCTAATAAAGTATTTCAAATGACCTACTTAAAATTTTAAAGCCTATATTTTATATTTAAAATGACAGTTTGAGTAACAAAGAGTTGACCACAAGGCATACGAGTGCTCAGACATGTTTCCGTTTGTCAGCCGTTGGAGTGTTGCCGGCAGCACATGACCGAGCGCTGCTACGGGAAGCTCAAAGAGATGAATACATTCTTAAGTTACCTCTATCTGTTAACCATTGGTATTCGTAATTTTAAAAATATGAATATTTAGCTATCTCACGTAATAGAAATCTCTCTATTGGAATTAATTTCGACATCATTATTGTCACTATACAAAATGTGAACATATTATCACTAGACATTTTGTCTAATAGTAGCGTAGCGTAGCTATAAGTAGGTGAATAAATCTGTAAATATAGAAGAAATTTTCCAAATAACAATCAAATAAACGAGTCAACGATAATTGAAGGTTTCTTGAAAATTAACCTCGTTATGAAAAAAGGTTGTTGACCTCTAATTGTTCAATACTTTTTTCACGTCTAAAACTCTTTTGAAAATAATATTGTTTTCAATATGTTTTTTATAAAGCTTAAGATACTTCTGGGTTCTTACAGACTAGTAATATTTTATTATATTATATCATATTTTTTGGAATCTCTATTTCTTTACAGACATTAGATTAGGAGGTTTACATTTGACTTTTATATATTTAGAGAAATGTTAGTGACAAATATATTTAGGGTTAATGGAAGTATTTGGCAAAATATCCGATTTACTGTTGTTAATTAGGATAAGGAATTTTTTAATGGACTTAATTTTTTTTATAGTTTTATTATCTACTCTTACTATGTATGTATGTAAAGTCAAAAATGATTAGCCACAAATGACTGGCGACAGACACGCAGCTGGCTTGTCTTATCTTATTCTTTTTAAAGCCTACTTGAAGCCAAGAGTACATAAGTACAAAAATTCGGAAATAATGTTTGATTGGTTAGCACGCAAGCGTTCCTTAGTTACTTTTTAATTTTGTTAAATGGTAGTAATTGAACATTTGATTTGGCATCTGAAGTTTTATACAATTTATTACAATAAAATACTGGTGTTAAATTATTTACAAACTACAATAATTATATTGTATACTTTCATTGAGAGGTCAGTGGTACCACGTGACTAAAAGCTAGTAGTTTTTCGACATTTCTGAAGGTACAAGTTTTATGTGTATATTGTAACGAACAATCTGAAACTATCTTAATTCAAGTATTATAATAATATATTTAATATATTATCATTTACATGTCATTTCCAATAATTGGTTTAAGATCAAAGATTACCTGCGTTTTGCCCGTTATTTCCTATAAATACATTACAATTTAATTTTCTTATTTTCAGAGAATATATTTTTTTTTGTATAAAGCCATCTCTTTTATCTTTAAAAGCATTTGTGTAATATAATGCTGTTGACAAAATCAAATGCCACAAACGAACGTTCCTTCTTGGAAAATATTTGATATCTTAAAATCGTATTTGTATCATTTCACGATAAAAAATACTATCTTTATCCTTTATTAATCGTCTGCTACATTTCATAAAATTATACTCTATAGAGTTCATTTACTAACACGTAAGCAAAAAATATAGGCTGAGGCTGCAAGTTCTGACCTCTATACTTAGCTGAAGATAATATATTTACATATTTGAATGCAGGTTACTGAAACAAGACATTACTGTAAAATTGTTATTTCATACAATTTGATCGGTAAGGTATTTATTATTTGGCTTATAAATAGTAGTTTTGCACTGATGTGCAAAGGACCTTCCTATGCGATATTAATCAGTTGTGGAGTGAGGTGAATTACAGATTTTAGAATATCATATTAGTTAATATATGTATGTCGTTTATTTGATAGCATATCTCATATCTAATTAAGATTCTGTTCAGTCTCCAGTATGATAAGTTAAGTAAGTATTCAACAGATAAATGCGTTGTTATTTTCTGCTTGAATCATCGTATTTAATTAACCTGTAAATAATATTACATTTTATAAAATAGTTTTAACGTTATTGCGGTGATAAAATCGTATTAATGAATTTCCTCAAAATTAAACCGTTATTCAATTATCTACAGACTGCTAACTGCACTTCAACTTATCGAATAATTGTTCGTTTCTCATTAGTATTAACTATTACTTCCAAGAGGTAGATATTCTGTTATGTAATGTGGGTGGAAAATATACAAAATGATGCGTCCATTTAAATGACTTCCTGAAATATTATTAGTGAAATCTTATTACTTTCTAATAATTTGGGAGGTATAGGTCAAAAGGCATAAACTCAAATAAATAGTATTTGTTATATTTACTATCTAAGCAATTCGATGATGAAAGGGTACTAGTTATATCCTTAAATTACACAAATTAATATTTTTAATTTTCTCAGACGCAGTCACGATATGCTCATAAAGCTGCTGCTAACCGTTATTTAATGATAACTGTAATTAGACTGCGACCACTAGCTGCTGCACTCATAGCATACGTATATATATATATATATATATATATATATATATATATATATATATATATATATATATATATATATATATATATATATATAAATATATATATATATATATATATATATATATATAATAATATATATATATATATATATATATATATATATTTAATATAACTGGAGTGTGCTCAGAATAATTTATAAAACTAAGTATAAGGGCCACGTCCTAATAACGTCATATTGTTTTACAGATTTTACTACTCACTCTTCACTTTTATATACATGTATTTAATCCTTCCTTGGTACTATCCAGCAGTGTCCATAATAATCATAGTCAAATCATCTACTTTAAAAGTACAAAAATAACAACTACTCGTAAATGAACAATTGTAAGTATCGGTAAACACGGTATTAACTACTGGATTTAATTATGAAGTCTTAATGGTTCCCACTTTTCCAGCTTATTCAAGTATTTACTAATTAAGCAAATGTCCCTCCTCACATAAATAGTAATCTTAGTCAAATAAACTACTTTGGGCATACGAAAATAACCATTACTCGACATAACAATTCTAAATATTACTATTTAAGTTAATAAAACAACGATTTAAATAATTACACCTTATTGGTTCTTCTTATTACAGTTAAATTACTAATTCATTAATTTATATGGATCAATACAGGGACCATCAAAACATTGAAACGAATCAAAACATTACGGATTATTATAAAATAGTCTTTTAACAATAATGTAACCTTACACAAGTTAAAACAGAATGTGGTTATATTCTTAAAAATATAGTATAGTGTTTTTCAATAAACAATTGAATATATTTCCCGCTTCGCCGCTCTGAAACGCGATACACTTAGTGGAATTTCAACTTTTTTGGCAATATTCTTATTTTCTTATATTACTTTATTTTATAACCATTTCAACCGAAACTATACATGTAAGTGGCACGTAAAAGCAGTAGTAAACTAAAAAAATAAATTTTAATACAAATTTTTATTTCCCTATCATAATTTAAACTTCTTCTAATCTTTTCTTATATGAAACTTAAATTAATTCAAAACCGAAGCCTTATTCTATTTTAGACGCGGCTCCTGATTGGACTCTCATGATGGATACGTATGAAATACGTTACAAAATCCGTCGGGATGTTGATGTTTCGTCATCCAGACCGGACTTATTCCTTTATTCTAAACATCTGAGGAGCGTGATTCTTGTGGAGCTCACTGTGCCCTGGGAATCAAAAACCCCAGGGATTACACATTTAAGCTTAATAAGTATTACGAACTGACCAAAGAACTGTCCAGGAATAAATTTATAGGTAGTTTGTACGCGGTAGAAGTGGGAGCGAGAGGTATAACAGTAAAATCTCTCTATAGCCTACTTAAAGACCTTTCTAGAACAAGCATCGGTTCATTTCTAGAACGTATTTCAAAGGCGACATTAGTAGGTTCTTTAAAAAATCGGTTAGGTAGGGAGAGGAGTGTGGAGGGTGAAGGTGAGCGTTTTTGCGCATAATAAAGAGGCCCCTTAAACCTACTCCTGGGTCGCAAGTCCCAGGCACTGCTTGCACTCCTCTCCTTGCAACGCGATGGGCCCGGCACCCGCACGGTGAATCCATTTAATGCTAAGAAGCATTGTCTCGCCCTGAATATGTAAATTCCTTACTTAGCTTCTTGCTACTAGTTCATTCAAAGGAATATTTAAACCAAGTAAGCTTTGAAGACTGAAAAGTTATTTGGATCGGTCTCAGTGTTGTATAATATTTTCAAAATATACCTAATATGAACAGTCTTATATACCTTGTTATAATAATGCCTAAAAATATGACACAGACGATTGTTCCTGGTGCTGGAGATTGTACATTAAACTATGCGCTGTTGGTAAAACACGATGTTAGGAATTTTTATATTAATATGGTAAAAGAAAACTTTGGATCCCTTTTTAAGCTTCATGCATATACGAAAATGAGAAATTTAACATAGTTCAAGGTTATATTACGAAGGAGAGCACAAAGATGGAATTTGAGTAATGTGTATTACAGGTATGTTAATTGATATATTATGAATACCTAATATATACTTTGCGTTTTCGATGTCATGTAAGTATATTATAGTCTTATATCAATATATCAATATATCAGTAATTAAATGAATATATTAAAACAAAATACATAAAGTAAGAATCATAAATATAGTTATCATCATCATAAGATAAGTTACCTACACTAAGTTTTTTTCAGTTTGGGTGCCGTAAGTCAGGTGTAAAGGAATGATCAGGGATTTTAGATAATTTGTAAAATGTTTTTATGTGACCTTTTATTTAGTGGTAAACACTATTTTATTTTTGGATCGATTGGTTAATTGTAATATTTAAATATCTGTCGCATCAGAGGTGACATGATATAATCGTGTTCTTTATTATTCATATTTATTATTTTCTTAGTTCGTGGGTAGAAAATAAAACACTTACAATATTAATATGTTACAAACAAGTCCTCGATGAATGTCCGATCACTACCAAACTCAGTAATTCACTGCCCATCCTCGTTACCAAGCCCATCGCAGTCAGGTGTAATCAATTTTATTTTAAAGAGTCAAATTACATAGCAACTGGTCAAATAAAGTACTAATTAGGTAGTAACAGTCAAATGACATATCAACTAGATAACAATCATTGATTTGAAATCAAATAAGAACTATTCAAATCATTATAAATAAAGTAAATTGAGACAATAAAAAAATAACAATAATTGAAATAACAATTAGAATAAATGACGATACTCATCATTGAATTCGCCACAGAAGCACCATCTATTTCCGATATATATATATATATATATATTTATATATATATATATATATATATATAAACAGTTTAGATTACCTGTGTTAACTGTTTATAAAAGTATTTAGAAATATACCGGTTTTTTGAAAAAAATGCAAGGCTTATAATAGTAATCTAGTAAGAAATTATTGATATCATTATGAATATAAAGAAGTAAGCAATTATTAAAAACTGGCTCGTGATCTATATGTAAAAATTGTTTATTATTTTTAGTACATTAAAAAACTCATCTATACGTTACTAATTTTATTAGGGATTAACAAACTAGCCTCATACATATTCATAGTTCGAAATTCGACAGCCCAGTTCAGCTTACATTTTAATATATATTTAAATTTACTAATTTCACACTAATCAAACTAGATTATAGATTGATTTCGACTATATATACTACACTTTACTAAATAGAAAATTACAAAATAAATTGTTAGGATGTTTAAACAACTACCATAAATCTATAAATATATGGATAAAATCAAGTTTAATACTACTACTACTGCTACTACCCCCTACTACCGCCAGCTCGGAAAAATAATTCCTACAAACCTAAGAGGAGATGGCGACCGAAACTCAGCAAGATTATCATGTTGTTTTTTTAGAGTATAACTTTAAATCTATATTATATAAATACATTACAATAAAGAGGTAACTACTCCTAATGAATGTTGAAATAGCCTGGCAGCGACCGCTTCATATTCACGGTGCATTATCCTCTAAACGTTCTAAAACATTGAAGTATCCTTTTATTTCTTACCAAAATCCTAATAAAACCATCCAAGCATATATAATTATATATAAGGAGGATCAAAATCAAATAACAATAAAATTGTTTCGTTGGATATCGACACTTGAAAGCAAACAAATATAATAAATTTACATAAAGACTGTCAATAAGGGCAATTGCTGTGTCAACATTTACTGTTTCATTATATTATACACATACTAGAGTTTACTCGAGACTATCTCGGTGAATAAACAAAATAAGAATAAATAAGAACAGAATAAAAAAATAAGGACAATATTTTCTTCTTCTCGATGTATATAAACTAAACTATTGTTAATAATGGTTTATATTTTAATAATAATGACAAAAAAATGTTTATTAAAAAATGTAATCATGCTTTGATTAGATAATGTACATATTTCTAGTAAATACTATTGGTGCTATTGGTAATAGAAGTATTGCAATTGCTACGAGACTGCTACGGTGCGTAGACGTTCGTAACTTACAATAGGTACTTATAATAGTTAGTTTCAGAAATTAACGGCAAAGGTTGTTAAAAAAATGCATATAAAAAAACAGAAGCCTTCGAGATATGGATGTAAAGAATGATCTCCATTACATTTAGTATTAAATTAAATAAACAGTATGGAGTTATTGTATGCATATAAATGGGTTAAGGTGTATTAAGACATTTACTGTGTACCAATTTGGAGTCTTAATCTTTAGGAGTTACGGAGGGTACCGACGGACAGACATCCCTGACGATTCTATAAAGTAGCTACTAATAATGAACAAGATATTAAAAAAAGTAATGAGTCAACCAGTTGACAAATATAAGCAAGTATTTTGTGGTCAATAAAATCGTAACCTATCTGAGAATTTCGAGATTGAATCCATTGTCAGTATGATCTCAGAACTTTGACGTTTATGAAGCATTACTGTTTCTTTAGTAAAATATAATGTGTCATGTCAAATGAAAATCTATATGCATTGCTTGTAGTTTCCTGCCATTTCTTTTTCACTTAGCTACTGAGGACAGGACAGGAAACAGGTTCGACAGAAAAGTAAACCTGTAGTATAAAATTTTAAGTAATTAATGATTTCGGTGATGAAACCATATATGTCGGCACATTTTTGTAACAAGGAGTTATATGCCATTTCATATAATTCAGAGAGCTTCTCATCAATACATGGAAAATCACAACCTTTTTATATGTAATAAATCAAATTTGAAATTAATTTGTTTTGTGATAAAAAAAAACATCAAACATTACAAAAAAATGTCCTCCGTAATACCTACCTACCTCAGATGTATAACAAGTGATTTTCACATTTATTTTAAAATAGTTATATGATGAACATATACAGGGTTATTTTTAATTAGTTGACTTCTTCTTGCAGGCCTCTCTGTATCAATTTCAACTATATTTGTTCTACGGATTTTTAAAAATCCTGATAAACCGCAAAGAAGAAGACCTTTAGAAGCCGCGTTGTCTGGGAAACTGTACTCCTATCTTGTACTGTGGAACACCGACTTTTACTATGACAAAGTGAGAAATCTAGGCTTAATTTTAGATAAAAACTTATCTTGGGTAGCTCACTTCAGCGAAGTCAGCGCCATACCTACGCTCAGAGTTAATGTCGGTTCAGAGACAATAAATAAATTTTGTTTGGGAAAACTCAAATTTTAAAAACTATTAATTTTAAAATGACGTAGAACTATTTTTATTAGGATTGATGTAGAGAAGCTGTCTGAAAGAGGTGGTTAATTAAATAAAAATAACCCTGTACATATACATTTTGAAAACTAAAATCTTTTGATATTTTTTTTCCCGCATATCATTATTCCTTCAAACGCATCAATAACACTATAACTAATATTATACTTTCAATAACTTGGCTTTTTCGAACACCTATTTTTAATCTCTCTCATTAATCCAGCTTTACTTCATATCAAGTACGTCGGTGTGTGTGACGTTACAACCCTTCCTCAACCCTAACCCTAATTACGTGTGAAAAGCTTCAGATCATGTTCTGATATAAGAAATCTGAATGACATACATTAATCACAGCAATATACTCGAGATTACCTTATATCAATTTGTACGGCTTACAAACTCAAAGTTATCAAACAAATGTAATCAAATTTTGACTGTAACAGTTCTATATGAAATGAAACTTTTTAGAAAGCCTGAAAACATACTAATAAAGCCTGTATAAAGTGATATGCGAGTTATCCCGGGACATTCAGCGTCAGGTTGCAGCTGTCATGTAGAATACTCGGTAGTAAAACTAAACTGTTTCGTGTTACCATATAGGGACTTTCATATAACATACCTACTGTTAATATGTGACTTTAAAATATTGTTTTTTCATTCATTCTTTATGATAACAGACTCTTGGAAATAAAAACCTAGAAAAGAAAAAATATGATTTTGACATATAAAAGTATTTTTCTAGATTGAAGAATATAATTAATATGGCTGCGCTGTGTATAGTTTATTTTTATAGGTTACGTATAGTTTAGTTAATGAAGGTTCTACAAAATTATGTAATATAATGTTCGAATTGTATGCTGTTTTGTTCTATGTAACGTTGTTTGTTGAAAATTGTATCGTTGTTAAACATTTAATGGAATGCCAAATAATTTACATAGAATTAATATACTAAGCCCTTAAAATTGACAAGTATTCGAGTTTCTTGTTTATTTTTTCGTCTTTTTTGATGACCAAGGACATCTTTACGAACTTATAGTCTAAGTCACAGAAATCTTCGTTTATGAAACTTTACTAACACACTTTATAGTTCAGAATATGACAACATTGTTTAAATAAATAAAAAATAAATAATGACGACTATTTTAAATTTTCTTTCTAATTAAAACAAATGCTTAACTACTTATCGAAATAATTAATATTTCACTTTATATCAAACGCTGCTGTGAGTTGTATAATAAATCTCTTAGGACTAGAAAGTCAGTAATGTGTACTTCATCGTCTCCTCTGACACTCGTTCGGAGAATCTTCAAAGTGCATTCCACTCATTTCAATTTCTCGCTATTGTATTTGCTAACTTAAATTAGGTGTAGGTACTGGTTGTTAAATTTGAGATTCTGATCATCACAAATAAATACTATTGTAAAAGTTAGAGTTCTAAAGAATTTCAATGTTTTCTGTGACGTTATTTATCTTTTTGTATCTAAGTAGGTACTTACTTAATGTTACTGCATTCTAAAAAGAGTGTTTTAAACAGATTCTCTCAACTTACACAAGTTTCAATTATTTTTGGTGTTTAACGTTGTGTGTTGTGTTGTGTTGTGTGTTGTGTTGTGTTGTGTTGTGTTGTGTGTTGTGTTGTGTGTTGTGTTTATGATCGGGGCCCCTCGCAGGGGGTTCCGCCGGGGCGTCACGGTGAGTGCGAAAGCGATCCCGTGGCGCCCCACTAAGGCGATGAGGTCAACCGTTGGTTTTTTAGTGGGTGTGTTGTGTTTAAAGTTATGTCACATAATAAAACATTATCACGATTATTCGGTGAACTCTCTCCGTACAACATTACAAAATTAAAATCTTCCAAATACTTCCAACACCTACGTCACTGATATTCTTTTTATTAAAAACAATTGACGATATTAACTCAGTTTTTTAGAGAATAGAACAGAGCGACATGTGTCAGTACAAAACAACCACAGCCGCGTTTAACAAACAAAGGGAGGATAAGAATAATATGCCATTGTAATTTAATTTACATTCGTTTCAAAACGGATATATAAATAAAAATAAACATAAAAGCTTTTAATGAAATAAACAACATGTCTTTTCTTTTCAGATCAAACCACCAGCGTTCTGTGGTTTGCTAGAAATTGTGTCAAAGCCAGAATGATATAATTACACATTTACCAAAGTCTCAATACTAGTTTTTTTTTCTTATGAATCCTGATTTTATTGTGTTTGTTTATTTAAAAAAATATATTTTACTTAAAAAAGAGCGTCGGAAACAAAACAAATTCTAAGTTGTGACAATCCTGCACTATATTGAAATTTATACTAAATTGATCTTGAGATTTGACGCTGACTCTCGGCTTTCATATAAGTTAAATGTATATATATATATATATATATTTAGTTATCAATACATTGTCTTAATACAAGCTAATGTAAATAATGTATCATAATAGGGATCAAACTCTGATCTCGATTAAAAGTATTTTAAAATCAGTCAGTTAATTCTTCTAGTATCGAAAGTTATATTAACTTACACTAAAAATTAATAGATCAAAAAAACAGTTTCGTATACGTCACACGTATAAGAATCACCCTACACTGCGAATCAATAAAAGAACTCTAAGAATCAATAAATAGGAAGGAAGCAATTATCTTTGTTTGTTTAAGCTTTCAGGTACCTATGTTTTGCGAATCAAATTACACTACTTCAAACTAAAACCTTTCGAGTTTTTTTAAAGTTGTTGAAACTTGAAAACAGTATCACCGTTTTGACGAGCAAATAAGCCAATTGATTTTTAGAATAGCGATACAGTAAGTTTATTTATAGAATCTCTTTCTTGTTAATTTTTATTTTTAAGTTGTAGTGAAGGTCATAGCACGCGTAGACGTAGCGAGGCGTTGAGTTATAATGACACCTACGAGGTTCTCTACTGAGTGCAAGTGAAAGAGATAAGTACGATATCAAATACTTTAAGGTATTAAGAAAATATATATTTATAACATGAACGTAGTATGCTTCATGTAGGTGAAAAGATTGTCCCGCAGTTTGTTATTTCTATTATTTTTAACATGTTATGTTTATTTAAATTTAGAAGTCACATAATTATAGGTAACATTATAATGTTAAAATGGATTTTACTCTGATTTTTCATATTACTTCTTATTAATTATTTTTATATATACTCATTTAATATGTACATAATAATTGTATTGCGATGGTTCTTGGAAAGCTTTCAAAAATCAATTTTAGGTTTCATGGACCCGGAGCAAACAAGGACTACTTCAGAATTATATTTACAGATAAAAATGTTATACGAATGATACACGTTTCATATTGAACTTCAACCCGCTGATTGAATATTGTTTGTAATAGGTTCTGTAAAATCAAAATTGTTAATGATGTTATTTTACTAGTGTACAAAAGAATATATATCGTCTATCTCTTTTCAATTTTGGAAAAGCTCAAACTTAAAATCTTTTTGACTTTTTTCACTCTAACGTTTTCTCAAGGTTTTAGAAGGTTTTAAGGGTTACAAAAATGTATTCATCTCATGGTGTATTTATATATAATATACCTAATACATGTAGACTATAAATAGTAATAAATATTTTCCTACACTCCCGACAGACCTAGTTGCGACACAGAACATTAATTAACAGTCAAATCTCATTAGTGATATTACTTTTGCGCTATTTTTGGACTTTCTAATATATTTTCTAATACAGATTTAGATATATTACTTTTATCTACATTCGTCACGATAACATTATCTTAAGGCCAAATTTAAAATTGTATCTACGTTTCCAACTTCAAAATTAAAGGTAATCTTATTACCAAAGACATTTAACGTAGGGTGATGGAATTCTTTAATACCTAAAAATATATAACACTACAATTGTTAAAACCATAAAAATAAAACAATAATAATATTTCTGTTCCTCATATGTGATTCGTTGTTCAGAATTATAATTCTCTTCAGTAGGTGACGGATATACCTATAAGGGCAACAGAATAATATACCAAGCATTATATATGACAACAGCAAATAACATGATTCAAGTTATTTTTATCTTAATTTCAAGTATTAAACTATGTTGAAAGCACATGTCATGTCAAAACAACAACCATCAATTAGTAGCTGACAGACGACACTTACAGCACACAGATAAATAAACGATTGTTGCGTGAATTTAATAGTGAATTAGATTAAAAGTTAACATTAATATCCCTTATCTCATTAAGTTACAGTAGCGAATACAATGTATAAAAAATATAACACATTTTATTGTTGGTGATCATTACTTTTAAGTATATAATTAAGAACAATAGTATTGTTGAATTTAGCTTTTATTTTTGAATATGTTTGAAAGTTTTCAAATTAAAATGATTCTTAAATAATGTTGATATATAATGTATAAAAAAACAAAAAACCTTGCAAACTTGCAGTAGGTATGTAAAGAAATTACAAGAAACAATGGCCATATTAAATGTATCAAAGAATATTTGTAGTGTAATATATATTGAGACATCACTCTCTACTATGTATCTGATCCTCCTAAGTAGTCTCATTTTCATTTATTATATTACTACCAACTTCCCGCGTCTCCGCCTGAACTACATAAGTGTTTTAGACGTTCAGATTATAAGTTTAGAACTATCGACGAACTACCCTAACCTATCCGAGAAGGCAATTACAAAAAGCGCTTGTTTTTCTTTTTTTTACTTTAAATGCATTATAAGTTTATTAGTTTTTTTGAGATGGAATATTTAATGGGGTATATTTCCTTCCTCAACGAATGAATTATCCAATGTCAAAAAAAAACAAATTCTGACCCGTACATTGTTCTGGAGATAATTGTATTTAAACAAAGAAATTTCATGACAAATATGAAGAGCAAGCAAATCACCTCACGAATTGATTAACAGCCTAAATGTTGATTGATTTCAATTTCCTGAATTGTACTGTGTGTGAAGTTACAATGATGTTTATTTATTATTTTATTGTTTATTGTATAAAATGTTATATTATGATATTTATATCTAAAGTTCAACAAATAAGTATCAATTTAATTCAGTAAATATTCAATGCATTATTTATTAAACAATTGTTATTATTTATTGTTCAATTTAAACACTAATTTACCTACATTAAAGTTATTAAGTTCAATTACCATACCACTTGTATTTATTAATTTCCATTGAATCCAGGGAATGAATATGAGATTCAAATATTTAATTTCAATATACTCGAATATGTATAAGAAATAACTATCCTGTCGTTCAATAGGACTAAATAGACTTTGCAACCCCAACTGGCATCTACAGTTGAATTTTCAGCCTTTAATGTATTCCGCTACATTTTCGTATTTTTCTCGTTTTGTCATAGTTACTTACAGAAGCGTCGTAAAGAGCCTTTAATAGTTCAATTATAAATTTCATTGTCCTCTGTCCCATTCATTTAATTGTTCAAATTGAATTCTGATCCAACTGAGCTTTTTCTGTTGGTTTAATAAATGTCGAACCCTTTTAAAGCAATCAAATTTACAGAATTGTTTTATTATAACATTCTTTTATTTTCATGTAAATTGTTTAAATTTGCTTAGTTTTGTTTATTTAGACATTACAATCAGCCGCTAATAATATTTAAGGTTGTCAATGTTATTAAAAATTGGGTGCTAGTTGAATGGCTCTCTGTGATAGTTAGCCATCAGGAGCTCATGTCGAGTGTCATATAAGCCATAGTCCACAGGCAAATTTGTTCATTCAACTATTTTTGGTTCGGTTCAGGAAGTGCGTACAAATATTTTATTTAATTCACAGCGGCGTGAATTCTATGTATTAATATTTTATTATCGTCTAGATCCTCGATTGCCAAGTAAATAATTATGAATACCTATTTCTACAACTCATCTGAGTACACAGTTATATATTTTTCTATTTTCCAATACTGAAACTCTACTACTGCTAATACTTTGCCAAATTTTACTTAGACTGGGAGGCGATGATGCTAAAATGTTTTGTATAAAAATATTTTCATTTTATAACAGAAGTGAGAAAGCACATATGGCTTTCTCACTTCTGTTCTCACTTCTTTCTCAAACATTCATGAAAATTTACAAAAAATAATATTGTACATTCTTGAAAATTTACAAAAAATAATATTGTTGAGTACAATATTCTTTTTTGTAAATACAGGACTACTATTAGATTTTGTATATATTTTTTGTATATATATCAAATTAGAACTGATGATTGCTTGTAGATTTACGCTAAAAGCCTTAGGTCTTGATTCATATGGCCGTAAGTAAACGACGCTGACAATTATTGGTGGATATAGGGTGTATGAGATTCTGGCATTGTCATTTGACATAATCTTATAAATCTATTTACAATTGTTGAATAACATGATATTGTTAGTATTAGTAAAATATGATACTATGAATTTTTAATTACCAGACCCTTTATAGGATACACCATAAAAGAACTACTCACGTTCGTGTTTACAGTTGATGCTTGAAGGATTTTCACTTACTCCTTTTTTATAATATTTACATGTTTTTAAATTTTTAACTGACTTCTTCAAAAAGGAGGAGGTTCTCAATTTGGCCGGAATTTTATTTATTTTTATAATGTATGTACACCGATTTCTCCGCGATTTCTGAACCGATTTACGTAATTATTTTATTGTTTGATGCGGAATAGTTTCGAATTAGTCCCATAAAATGTTGGTTCAGGTAGGCCCATTAGTTTTTATTTTATGAGCATTTTTGTCCAAGTTTTGAACTAGCTCCTCAGGAAGGAAATCAAAACGTGGTGTGACTAATGACATCTGTTGTTTTGGATACGTGAAGTCTGACGCGCTGCTGCTAGCCGGTTGTCAAGTTGCTGAGCAGACTCGGTTGCTGTACGGTTTCGTATCACTTCTAATCTATGAGCCATCTGCTCAGTCGACTCGTTCTCTAAACGCTCATTAATGACGCCAAGTCTATTAGCTCTCTGCTCAATATACTCATTCGCAAGACGCTATTGGATCTTTTCGAGTCTAACTATGCTAATCAAGAGTTTTTTGAGGTAATCGTGATTTCATATATGACTTCATATATGATTCTTATATTATTTCATATATGGCCATGAGGCCAACCAACGTTTTTCACGATCTTCAATAGTCTCACAAGAACGTGAAATTGTGTTTCGAAGAGCATTTTTACGGAGACGACTACTTTCATCGGTGCCCATTTTTTGAGATCTGTATTTTTTAAGACGTGCAGCACCTTTTGTAGATCTACCCATGGCTGATTGATAATGTAGCAATAAACTAAAAAGTATTGAATAAAAATAACTACTTTAAAAAAAAACCGACTTTTAAACTAAAAAGTAAAAAATAATGAAAATTTAATACTTATTGTATTATTTACTAATAGGATTGAAGTTGGTGCCAAGCCTTAAACAAATAATTACATTTAACCACTTAAATGAATACGAGCGAATTACTTAATGATTATGAAACGTAAATAAACATATTAAAAAGCAATTAAATGTTATTATTATAAGCAGCAAAATCAATACGAAGAATAGTGAAAAAAAAAACAAAATTATGAAAATACATTTAACAGAATTCTTTAACTAAATGGACATGTGAAGTATGAAACTTCAAATATTAAGGTTTTTTTTAACGTAGTTATTTATAAAACGTGCCTAGATTTTAATTTTAATTATGTCTTATGTGTAACATTTGGATGTTAATGAGATTGACTTTTATGACTTCTTTTATTATTTTACATTTATTGTTTCATATTTAAGGTCAACATCTATTATTATACAACTATTATTGTCAACTACAGCACCGCCTAATTTATTATCTAACAGACAACACATTTTATTCAGAAGTTTAATACTTTTTGGCAACAAAATATATAAAAGTCAGGGTCATTTATAACTGTCTGTCAAGTATCAATTTATACCAAATACCCGGCCACGGGTTAACGATTTATAGACCATTGACCTTTATATTATAATAAAATAATAAATTCAAAAGTGTAGGTAGGTAATAGAGTTTAAAACAAAGAGAAAACTATATTACATATCGTGTGGGTGATATTTTATTCTTAATTATAATATTGTTATAATATTTATTTATATCTTTTCCACTTTAAATCATAATCAGTGATCACTTGTGTACGTCAACATGGGAATGTCAGGAGGGCCTATTGCGATCCCAGATTTATCGTAATAAGCTGTTCTGTAAAAGCACTTTCCATCTTAGTGTTAAAGCTATGAGGGTTCCAAACGCGTCCTGGTCTGAGAAGAACCACACAACAAACTCAGCCGGATATATTTTTTGTTATTGTGATCACTGTTTCACAAACGTCAATCTTAAATGTAATTTTGGAACAACTAGAATCGTCGCAATCAATCATAAATGAAGCCTATTAATAATTGATGTAATCCTTTACACTATAGTAGATTTTTTTTTGTCAAATTAAGCTTTTCATATGATTAAAATTTATTTAATGATAAGCTTAAGGCTTCATTTGGGAGCTTATTATAAAAACGTATATAAATATACATTATAAAGACATCATAAATTGTTTAAAGTCGAATTATTTTTTATTATTGATAGTATAGCTATGACACAGAGGCGTAGCGAGCTTTCAGCGCCCCCATTTTGAAAACAATATTAAAAACAGATTTTTTTCACTTTTTATTTTCCGGACACATTACTTGCTTATGGATTTTTTAATTGCCTTTTCTGTAACTGTATATATATTGTATAAGAACGAGATGGACTTCATCATGACGGATAAGAAGCACATATTTAGGCAGGTCTTAGTGATGAATAAGCGGTATATCGTATAATACTGGAAGCGATCACCGACTTTTAAGGGCACCCTAAATATCAATTTCAAGCTCGAACGGAACCGCATGATAAGGTCTATTTTTCGTATAACTGTGCCCCAAGCCGGAAATGATGATGCTTTCCAGCTGGAACTGCAAAACAGATTCCCTGCACTCGAATCTGAGGCAAATGTTTATGAGGACTTAAACGTCATAATGGGGATTATACGCGAAGTGGGAATGGTGCACTTTCGGAAAAGTAAACTAGATAAAACCAAACTTTCACGCTAAACCCTGGAACTGATGCGACCTCGACTAGAAACACAAGAGGTTCCTTTGTCAGATACCCAGTAGCTCCACAAAAAGATTCGGAGATTGGTATGGCGTGACCACCTAAGCTGGAATACTCGCTGCATACAGAAGATGATTGAGTGAATTCGGGAATTCAAAATCTTTACAAACCACTGGGAAAAGTCATCTGACAAAACTGACTGACCTCGAATGGTGAAGCCGTCACATCAGTTCCGGAGATACTTGCTGAAACTGAGGATTTTTGCGCAAATCCATATGCCTTACACGCACCGAAGCCTTTTCCAAACGCGAGCGACCCTAGAACCCCACTTACCTGCCACTTTACGGACGATCTACCAGACGTAGATTTCGACGAAATCGAGGCGGCTCTTAAACAACTTAAAAACGATAAGACTCCCAGGGAAGACGGAGTAGACTATGAGCTCGTTAGGGCTGGAGAGAAACCAATCCTTGAGGAGCCTAAGAGGCATTTAGCTAGGTGATAACCAATGGGACTACCCCGAAGGCGTGGAGCAGAGATGACGCTCCTCAAAAACTATACGATAATTAAGTAATTGTCCTGAAGTACAGCTATATGAAATACAACTTATAATTGTGGCTCCTAAACACTTCTGAGCCACAATTAGAAGCTGACTATATAAAATAATTATAATCGTCTAGCATCAAGATTTCACACCTTACACACACCGGGGCAAGCTGCGTTTTGTAAATGTCTGATTATGGTGTACCAGGAAAAAACTTTCGACTTCGTTTAAACTTTTGCTATTCTGGAGTCTTTGTAGCGCTGCTCTACATACTACTCTACATATTAGAATCTCTACCAAATAGCAACGAGGTCAGTCCAAGTAAGTAGCCACCAAACAACTCCTATCCAGTGGTCTTGAGGTGTAGGACAGGGTGACGTTATATTCCCGAAACTTTTACCACTGCGCTGGAGGATGTTTTCAAGACATTGTAGTCGGATTATTGGGGCATCAATGTCCATGGTGAATAACTCACGCACCTTTGCTTTACCGATGGCATAGCCATAATGACAGAATCCCTGCAAATCCTATAGGAAATACTGTCTAGCCTCAATGCTGCCTCAAGACGTGTTAGGTTCCGGATGAACTTGGACAAGACCAAGGTAATGTTCAATAAACACACCATCCCCGAACCAAAAATTGCGTAACATATTTGAGTCATCTTTGAAACCATGCCTTAAGACGGAGCCGAAACGTGGAACCTGACGATGAAGCTGGACCACTGTCTGCATGTCACCCAGAGAACTATGGAAAGGTCTATGTTTGGGATCTCACTAAAGGACACACTCCTAAACGAGGTTATCTGGCGGTGGCAGTGGGCTGATCATATTTGTTGCAGAACCGATGTTCGGGTCAATAAACGGGGTCTCGAAAGGAGGCCTCGAATGGCAAACATAGTGTTGGACACCCACCGGGTAGATGGACCGATGACTTGAAGAGGGTAGCTGGCAGTGACGAGGACTGGAGATCGGGTCCAATAGCGTACCCTGAGGGAGGCCTAAGTCCAGCAGCACATAGTCTCACTGCTGATCTGCGCGATCAACGGCCTTCTACGCCAACAACTGTACTTTTTATTTTGTACTGTGTCTTTCCGAGGACTTGCCAAGCAAAGTGAAAAAAAGTCGAAGTATGGGCAAAATATGGTGGAATCGTACATTAAAAGGATTACGCGACAATTGTTTTAGAGGATCAAAAGAAAGGTTTCTGCTGAGTGGTACACAAACTATTGTTTGCCAGTTATTTTGGAAAAGGTTTGGTAAAAACGACCTAGCAGGAGAATCCTCCTTCATCACTACAGCGCCTCGTCGCACAATGCCGGGCTTATAAACGACTATTTGAAGAAATCAGACACAGAATGAGTCCGTTTATTATAACACTGACCTCGCACCTTGCTATTTTGATTTATTTTCGAAAATAAATGAAAAACTTCGAGGGAAACGTTTTATGGACGCCAAAGAAGCAATGGCTGCGCTTCAAAATGCTGTCGAAAAGCCCTAAAGACGGGTGGACAAAGTGTTTTTCTTTATTTTCTAGGAACTTATTATGACACTCGTTATAATATTTGATATATTTACTAGAAACAAAATAAAAACTTGTATGGGGCTCCCATACAACAAACTTCATGTTTTTGCTCAATGGTAATAAGGGCAGTAGATGCTTGAAATATTCACAAAATATTTATTTATATATTCATTTAAAAAACCTAAAAAGGAATAATTACTATTGGGGGTTCCCATACAAAAAACGTGACTTTTTGCGCCCTTTTAATATAACGGCAACAAGTAGGCGCTTGAAATATTCCCAGAATATTCAGTTATATTTTCCCTTGTAAATAAAAATAAATGTTGAAAGGAGCTTCCATACAACAAATATGTTGTCTTTTTGATATTTTTTATATATAATGGTACGGAACCCTTCGTGTCCAACTACAAGCACTTGGTCTGATCTTTTCCCTTTTTATTTACGAATTAACTGTATTGTATTTCAGTCACAGTAAATTTAAAATATATTATCAACAAAATATCCAACATTTTTGTCTTGCGAACTTTTTGGCGTCCCTATGTGAGTAGCGCCCGGGGCATGATGACACCCCTTGCACCCCCCTCACTACGCCTCTGCTATGACAGAAGAATCACTTTAGAAAAGAAAAAATCTGCTCCAGTATTGCATGATGCGTTCTATCAATATTTATAATAAACTATTAAGAGATGTATAGGATAGTTACACTCTGTGGTTTCTGTCAAGTAATAGACTGAAACAATAACAACAGAACAATTGAAATATTCCACTGTTCTAAAAAATACTGATACTGAAAAATACGTTTACATTTTTGTAATAGAATTATGTTATCTTTATCTTTATCTTATCTTTGAAATATATCTTCGTTCAATTTGCAAAGCAAAATTAAATTGCTTTGGGCCCAAAAACATAACGGGTAGAAGACAGTTTAATAGTGATACTATATATCCTATTCATCTCAATCAATGGACTGTTATTGATTCAATTCCTGAATTTATCTTTTGTTGAAAGCTATTAGTTTTTATGTCATGGTTTTGAAGTAGTTCTTCTATTTTGTGTTACCTTCTGATAATGGCTAACAAATGAATCACGTCCATCATAATAGAGAGAGTTGTACTCCGAAGAGATTGCTCGACATAATGTTTCAATTGGTTCTACGTGAAGAATATGTCGATTGAGCGTCATTCTTACTTACTATCACGTAATCGCTATGCTCGTTCGGTCTTCTTTAATATTAAAAAGCTATAGTGAAGGTCATATGCGCCTTTTATAAACTATGTGTGATAATTACTATGAACTTACAATACTTACCTACCTATTTACTAAATGTTTCTTGCTACTACAAAAATGTTTATATAGCGGGAAACCACATTTGTCTTGAATTTGTCTAAAAATTGCCCTTAAGCAACTACAATACTTTTGGTATGTTATATTTGGTTTGGTTTGGTATGGTAAATGTTTATAAGATAGTTTCTGCAATTCAAATTTCTAATTCTATAAATGATTCGTCTAATATATATAATTTGCACCGACCGCTTTCATCGACTTGGACGATTTTTTGAAACCTATAAAACCAGACAGCTAAAAATTTTTATAACCCTTAACAAAATAAAGGGACATTTCAGCATTACAGATCTATACAGGATTTCCTGCTAATTTACATAAATAAATAAAGGATAATGCATATAAGTAGCGGCAAAGTAAAAGTGCAAAGAAAAAAAATATTGAAAATAATGCTAGACCTAGAATTACGATGATTCATATACAGTCTCCGAAAATAACACCTTAAAATAATTTTCTCCGTAAAAAAATATTGTTACTTTGTGCTTCGTAGACCTTTAAATAACGATAGATATTATTACAACAGTGGACTTATTCGACTTAAAACTTATTCTGCTAAAACGGAATCCAGGTTTAGTTTAATTAAGCCTACATTAAAATGAAAAATGTACGAATGTACAAATAATTTTATTTTCACATTCAAGGTCAAGGATGCAAACAGCAAACCATTTTTTATTTTGCCACAGAGTATTTTTTAAGTTTTAGAATTGGTTTTATATAAAGTATTTTTTTAAGTTTTAGAGTAAGTTTTAGAGTAGGAGTAGTTCGTGTCGCGTAATATAATTTCAGTGTCATAGTTATTTTTCAGTCATTTAATAGGTTCTGTAGAGGAATATAACTTAAATTTAAAAACTTTTTTGTTTTTATTCGTTGTTACAATTATAGGTAATCCTTGGTTTATGTTAAGCTGTTTTTAAATATTAGTTTGTTCAATCTTTGAAGTTCATATAATATATTTAATATAAACATATTTTTTTCGTTTAAAACAAAGAATAGTACGGTCAAGGCTACCACGTTCCACCCTCTGCTAACGTTCCACCCTCTGCTAGATTACCTTTATCATTAAAAAATCTGATTGTCTAAAAACTTGCTAATCACTTAAAGATACAATAGTATTTAAGAATATAATAAATATATTAACAATACTGACTTACTCGTTTAATATAAAAGAATATTATTTCACTGTACAATATTTACACTGGGGTGTTGAATTTTATTAAATGTTTTCAGTGGCTGCAATGAATGTTAATGTTCATACGACGCTAAGCCACAGTTAACTTGGTTACTGCTTTGAAGCTGCACTTAATGAAGTACATTCATTTATATTTTTCTAAAATGTTATGTAACTAATAAGTATGCGAAAAAACAAAATAAAATAGAAAAATATTTTATGGATAATAAATTTACTTTCTCTAATACCAACTTAATTTCTGATCTCATCTAATAGTGGAGTGCTTGGAGCATTAAAAACCGTAAAACCTCGGATTAGAGTTATAGTTAATGAATTAATATGATCGATGTGGGATATTGTTTTTTATACTATAAATTGCAATGTTTCCCCAACATTTTTTTGTGCAATCGATTTATTCCTTGTTTAAAAAAAATATTATAAAAAAATAATTTTTGACCACATATTTTCACTTTAAACAGTGTTTTTTTTATTTAGATGTTAAATCTTACCTGTGTAGACATATAGGAACCTTTTCCAAAGATACCTTGAAAAACGTGGAGGGGAGAGCGGAGCGAGTGCTATGTACAATGGAATTTCTGGGCTAGTTTAGTTGCATGTAACACGTGTACTGTGAATATTGTAGGCACAATAGAAACCTATAACAGTGAAAATTGGTTTTTTTAGTGAAAAATTCTTGTATTTTTTGTACTCGAAGGTCTATTGAAGACGACGTTTATATATTGAACTATTACAAATTATTTTGTATTGCTTAATTTGGTAAGTGATTAGATTGAAAACTAAAGTTCATTATTGAATAAATTAAATAATAAATAAATTAAAATTAAATATTATTTTTAATAAGAAAAAATATATGATAATAATGAATCAAATGCAATTAATCAATTATTAATTGTTTTTCATTAGATTTCGAACAATGGATAAACCAACGGCTAGCAGCATGGCTGATGAAAATAGCTGCATAATATGTATACACATGGGGTTCATCTTCCGAAACAAATTCAAATTTATTTAAAATGATAAAAATTAGTAGAGGAGTAACCTCTTTACAACCTGCTTCAACCGAACGACAAGATGGATTGTTGTGCTCATTCAAGTTGTCGACAAAAATATATTATTAAAAAGTATTTTGGAATGTATAAAAATAAGGTCCATGAAAATCTCTCATTATCGCCTCCGAAAACTTCTAAGTAGCATGAATTTCAATAACTTCAATTGGGAAAAAAACTGTTTCATTTGCGGACAAGAAGATGATAAAATAAAAGAAGCAAAATTAAATAAAGCTCGGCGTAGGCAGATTTCATACATCAACACTCCAACTTTAAATGAATCCATCACGTATTTTATAGCCGTCCAGAAAACTGATTATTATCGAGATATCCATAAAAGGATTTCTGGTCTAACCAACCTACAGACACTTGCAACAAAATATCATTGGGATTGTTAGAGTTTGCTGAAAAATTCAATTCACCTCAGTAATTAAAAAACAACTGATGATATTATCATTTCAATTAAATTTGGGTCCAATACCATTATATGTTGTGAAAAAAATTAACCATGATGTATTAATAGAAAATTGGTACAATCAAAAGGATAATAGTAAACAAGAAGAATAATTTCACATTCTGAAAGCGGCGAGCGAAATTATTCGGAGAGATATAATGAAAATTATACGCCAAAATATTTCAAGATGTTGATGAATCAATTCCAAAATTTTTAATTTTTTTATTATCTGATATAATATTAAAAGATAAGAAAAAAATCCAGAAACAATTCCGAGATATGAGAAGAAATGTAAATCGATAATGCATGCAATCATATCAACTGTACGACCGAGATCTTTTTTATCGCCACTTCATATTACTTTGGCTGTGACGTTTCATAGGAAATTTGGCTCTAAAAAAGTAATAAATATATGTCATTTTTTAGGCTTCTGTACTTTGTACATAGAGGCTACGTTATACGAAGCTTCATCACTTACAACTTTTACAGCTCCACCAGAAATAAAACCTGGCACTTTCGTTCAATTTGTGCATGATAATGCTGATTTCAATTTGAATCATTTGGAAGGGCACCTGAGACATTTTAAATATTGGAGAGCATCGAGTCAAGGAGGAATTGATTAGTGAGAGCCTTACAGTTCGGACCCCCAAACGGGACCGGTGGTTCACGCAACTCTGATAATTGTATACCTACTAAGTAATGTGTGATAATTGATTACCTACATTTAATACAAGAATTGTCATATTGTGTCTGTGTGGTTTAATTGCCTGAGACCTACGCCTCGGATCCTGTACCAGAAGACTCCATCAAGAACGAGCAAGCCACTAATATGCCTCTATCTCCGAAATATGTTTAAATAAACAAATGTTGTACTAATATTTTTTTTCTTTTCATTAGTCGTAATTAATTACCTTATTTTATTAAATGTACACAATAGTGTACGTTTCATTAATAATTAATAAAGTAATATAAACTAGCCGAGAAATTCTATTGTACAGAGCAGCTCTCGCTCCGCTCTCCCCTCCACGTTTTTCTGCCTGTTCGAGATCCCTACTGTTATTTTTATGCACAGGTATCTTTGAAAAAGGTTCCTATATGTCTCCTTAGGTAAGATTTAACATCTAAATAAAAAAAAACACTGTTTAAAGTGAAAATATGTGGTCAAAAAATATTTTTTTATAATATTTTTTTTAAACAAGGAATAAATCGATTGCACAAAAAATTTTTGGGTAAACATTGCAATTTATAGTATAAAAAATAATATCCCACAACAATCATATTAATTCATTCACTATAACTCTAATCCGAGGTGAGAACCCCCAGGAACTCCACTATTAAGTCCAGTTTAATTCTCATTACCCGTAAATAATAATTATTAAACGTGATAGTACAGAATATTAATTATAGAGGCGATTAAAAAGAACATAATACATTAAAAATGTATTAAATAAATTAAGTATTACCTAATATAAAAGGAAATAAAACATCCTTAGCTCCATTAAAAAATATTAATTTATATGAATTAATCCATTTTTTTTGTATAAATACACTGGTTATAATATATTATTAGAACGGTTTAATCACAGTGCAATAAAATGTGTATTCTATATATAAATAGTAACACAGCACAATAAGTAGTAACTATAATTATTCAATATTAGATGGTCTTTATTAATATGTTATATTTTCATACGTCATATAAGTAATCTTAATTGTGCGGAATACAATGCGGGATCGTTCATTTGATTGCAATAGCACTTCGTTATCTTCTAATTATTTGGTTAACTCTTCAGTTTTATGTACGCTGTATACTTTCTGTTTTTCTTACACAGTCAAATATATACGGGCGTTTTAATTTGTGCTTGTTGCTGATTCATGTTACCTTTGGTTACTACCGATTCTACCTAAAGTTTATGTTATTGGTAATTACAATAACTAAATTGCCTCCCTATCTCCGCAGGATGTTGGGGGGCTTACCTGCAGGATAGAGAGGTCTTGTGAGAGTGCGGCGACCGGCGGGTCTACCGATGTGGCGTGAGCCGAGGGGTTCCACAAGGATCCGTATTGGGACCGGTCTTGTGGATCCTGGGCTACGACTGGCTGCTTCGCTGTTCGCTCCTTCCCCGGATGAAAATGCTGTGTTACGCCGAAGCTGATCTCCACTGCAGCCTTGAGTAGGCTTCTGCCCAACGCCAGACTGCCGCAGGCTCCTTGCCGCTGGTTATACGCCGGCGTGGTGAGGAGCATGGTCCTGTACGGTGCTCCCATATGGCCTTTTGTGACGTACGCAAAGGGTCCTAGGGGTGAGGGTGATCAGGGGGTACCGTATGGTGTCGTTCACTGCGGCCACACTCCTGGCAAGCGATCCGCCTTGGGAGCTACAAGTGCGGGGTGCTCGCCGGAGTGTATTGGCACTGGGCGGAAGCCAAGGTCGGGCGGGTAAGGCTCGAGGCGAATCGGATCAGGGCTCTAGCTCACCGAGCCCTAATTCGACTGTGGAGTAAGAACCTAGAGTTCCCGTCGGCCGGTGCAGCGACAGTGGGGGCTATTTCCCCCCACCTCGAACGCTGGATCGGCCGGCGGCACGGGACTCTAACGTTCCGTCTTGTGCAGGTGCTTACGGATCATGGGTGCTTCGGTGAGTACCTGCACAAGATCGCACGTAGAGAGGCGGCCCTTTCTTGCCACCACTGTGACGAATCCGTCGATACGGCTCGTCACACTTTGGCGGAATGCGCATCCTGGGACCACCAGCGTACTGAGCTATCGGCTGTGGTTGGCAGGGACCTCTCGTTGCCGAGCGTTGTCCTTGCAATGATCGGTGACGAGAGGCGCTGGGTCGCTATGGCCTCTTTTTGCGAGCAAGTCATTGCCGCGAAGGAGGCCGCGGAGCGGGACAGAGAGGCAGCCTCTTCTGAACCGCTTCGTCGGGGTAGGCTGGGTCGAAGGAGGCGGTGTTACACCGGCAGCCTCCTTCCCCAGCTGTAGTGCCTGGGCGGGAGAGGAGGGTGACCTCCCCCGCCCATTATAGGCCTACGAGGTGAGGGGGTCCCTAAGTTGATCGGGACCCCTCGCAAGGGGTTCCGCCGGGGCGTCACGGTGAGTGCGAAAGCAATCTCGTGGCGTCCCACTAAGGCGATGAGGTCAACCGTTAGTTTTTTAGTGGTTAGCCTTAAAAATGGCAGTGTCTTGTATGCTGCCGGGTAGTCCCACATACCCCCACGGCCATCACCTACCTGGCCGTTGGAATGAAGCGTAACGCATTTTTCTAACGATAAAAAAAAAAGGTTTGCAATGAAAAAATAAAATATATGAGCCATGTGGTAAGTACATAGGTAATGATCTTATAGCATACTCGTATAGGTATATTAGTTACTAACAGACAACTTGAACAAGAACTCAATACTCTAGTTATTGTATTTGTATGATATCATCGGTTAATAAGAAAACATTTATAAAACGCCAATGTAGAGAAAAATAGTTTGATTGTCTAGTTTTAAGAGTTTTATAAACCATTTTGTTAAATTTATTAAACACTGAAACAACATGTTGTGTTAACTGCAGTGCGAAAGCCAAACATATTTTCTATTCATAAATTTTAAACACAATATGAAGCTTTAATTAAAATAGTCCGTTACATCCTTATATAATCTGTACCTACATAATCTGTGGTCAGTGGTGTTGATATTATTAAAAGCAATAACATATTTATAATAAAATGAATTAATAGACCAAAATATGGCTTAATAATAATGTTTAGAAAAAGCAATTAATAATTGTAAAAAGGAATATGTACTTTAATAAGGTGACGATTATAAATTTATCTCTAACAAATCTTTTCTTACATTATATAGTATTGTTATTTAAGGCTTCTTTGCCTCCGTGCTTTGTTATTTGCTTCAATTTATAGTTGCCTATAAGGCAAATAAATTATGATATTAGATTGGAATGTTTTAGACCTTTAGAAGAGCTATCAGTACAAGAGCTGGAAATAAATAAGGGCAATAACACAGCTGCTACGGCAGCAATAACTGTGCTAACGGCGGATACGGGCGCTAGTAACGATGTATCGTTTTATCTTATGAATTATATTTCTGTCGGTTACAGTCATGGAATTTAAAAACGTTGTAGGCCGTTAAATATAACACTTTTCCAGGTTTTTTTCACTTGCTTTAAGTCCTCGTTAATACATAGATTTACAGTTCTAACGTTATCTTGATCCTCCTACTTTAGGAAGTTGTTTAAGTACCACAAACTACAAAAGCATTTCTTGATTTTTTTATAATAAGATTTTTTTTATACATAAAATATGGAACTTGATGTTAACACATCAATGAACTCATTCATACAATAATTTTAGATAAAAAATTAAGATACGTAATTTATATTCCTGTAATAAAATATATATACTCGTGTATTAAAGCTACTTCTTATAAGCCTGAAGTTATTTCTAAATTTGGTTTAAACTGATAAATTTGTCTGTAGACGAAGCTTCTCAGCATTCCATGGATTCACCGAGCGGATGCCGGGCCCATCGCGTTGCAAGGAGAGGAGTGAAAACAGTGCTAGGGACTTGCGACCCAGGAGTTGGTTTAAGGGGCCCCTTTATTATGCGCAAAGACGCTCGCCTTCACCCTCTACACACCACCACCTACCTAACGAAATTTGGAAAGAACCTACTAATGCCACCCTTGAAATACGTTCTAGAAATGAACCAGTGCTTGTTCTAGAAAGGCCAAGGTCTTTAAGTAGGTTACAGAGAGATTTTGCTGTTATACCTCTCGCTCCCACTTCTACCGCGTACAAACTAGCTATAAATTTATTCCTGGACAGTTTGTTGGTCAGCTCGTAATATTTATTAAGCTTGAATGTGTGATTCCTGGAGATGTTTGTGTTTGATAATTGTGGAGAATATTTGTAAATATAAATGAAATCTTTTAAAACGATTAATATTATTATAAAATAAATTGCAAGTATATATTATAAAATAAAATCCAAAATAACTTAATCCACAAGTATTATTAACCGAGATTACTTTTAAATTCATTTTTATTGTAAACCGGTTTTGCTCTGCTTAATTAACATTTCTCTTGTCCTTGTTAAATTGTTGAGTCTTATCTTAATGCTATAATTTCTCGATGTCGGAATAATAAAAAGGCCTTTTTCCTGACTGAAACATGTTGAGTTTCTGTAGTTCAGAATGAATATTAAAGATTTATCTTATTATAGTAATAAGTCCTAATAAGTAAGTATCAATATCAAAACTATTTATTTAAAATAAAAACATAATAGAAATTTTATTAAAACAGAAATTAATAAGTAAAAATCTAATTGCTAATATTCTTCCACAGGAAACCGACTGTCTGAGAAGTGTAGCATTCTAAAGATTCTTCGTTGGTTATAAAAATATTATTCTAACTATTATATAACTGTTTAAAATATATTACTCAAGCTCATTTTTCGTAATCAATCCTCAGTGTTCTAGATAATAGTAATTATAATTATTTCGTATCGCTTTGTTCACACATAAGTAAAACTAAAAATTTTATTTAATTTGACTTATAATATAAAGTTAATGTTTGGTTATAATATAATAAACGATGATAAAAAATTCAAAATTGTCTTGTAAATGAAAACTATCAAACCAAAGTTTTTAAAAACTTTTGAGTTCTATTCTTTGATTTGTATTAAATTTAACTCTAGGTGCTATAAAAAGAGTAGTGTCATCTAATGTAGGTAAAGTAATATATAATATAAATATTTAGTTTTTGTTGTATCTTTTTTGTGTTAACAAGTCAGGACAACTGAAATGACAACTGACAACTGAACTGAAATAAACTTATATAAACTCATCAGGTGACGTTTCACATTATTGTTCGAAAATGAGGTTGATATCTGATTTAAAAAGCTTCAACCTATTTGAAGTCAGTCGCAGCACACGTCACCTTATGGTTAATAGAACACGTGGGTCCGAGGTTTCTTGATTTCTACTAAATTCCATTATCTGACTAAAAGTCGATGTAAATATTCTGATCAGACAGGAATGCCTACTGCGAAAATAACAGAAAGAATCTTATCTTGAAAATATTTTATATCGAAAATCCAAAATCAATTATTAATTATTGATTTTATGTAACTAACTAACAAATAAATTAATCAAGAGCTGAGTGACTCATACAAACAATATCATTGTACCTTATTTTAATTATTTATTTCATTTGATACCATTTCATTGTTTATGTTTTTAATGTACATGTCATGTGTGGTAATGTGTATGCCACAGTTATTGTTTTTAATTTTATTACGGGAATTTATTTACCTTTTACTCAGTACTAAAACCAAAAATGTTTTTAATTTGGTTGCCAAATTTATTACCTCTTTATTTGCTCTTAACCAAGACTACAACTCATTCAAAACATACATGTTCTTTGAAACTTATGCCATACTAGAAATTTACCTTTCTCTCACGTTACTCACCTAATTGTATCATTAACCAGCTTCGTAAGATTTCAGTCACATGTAAAATGAATACAACGCGTATACATACATATTATGAATATGACAATCTCGTGTAAGAACGAAAACAGTCTTTTAATAAATACAAAGTCAATAACATAATTTTTTCCAATTTTATAAATAAACTACATATTTCGTCTTTGTCTCCTTTAATGGTGTAATTTTGCTTTTGTCAGTTTCCTAAAGCTGCAAGTATCTGGGTTGTGTTTTAAATAAACATAAATGTTAATTTAAAATTCATTCAAATTTATTGTTGGCATTCGCTCGTTATATAACTGTTTATACCTACATAGACTATATTCCTGTTGTACTTTATAAGTTAAATAAACCTTTAACATTGTTTTACTTCTTATTAAGAGTCACGTTTAGGTACATTAAATAAATATCATTTAAATATCGAATGTGAACTATCATATCTAATAGAATATTATAATTATACAATATTCTTATATAAGTATATAATAGAATATCAAAATGGCGTCGTTATTAAAGACTTCTAAAATTACAAAGGTAATATAGATGTCCATTTCCACTATTAGATATCTCTTACAATTATAATTATTTTAAGTTTTAGATAACGCCTCATTTTTATATTCGTCCGCGATCACTATCAGACACAACAATAAATCAAATAAGAGCGCTCGTTTATTACAACGATACTTAAAATGTAAAAATGCACAATTAGTAAACAAAATAGTGCACACATTTATAAATACTTTGGGAGGAGTTTGGGTGTGACGCCTAGGACCTAGGTGATGCAGGATTTTTTTTTTTTTTTATAATAATTCAAGGGTTGACTGGAAAAGATCTCTTCAAGGGATAAGTCCGCCTTTGTATACTAATGTTTATTGTTATTTTATATATTGTAATTGACATTGTGTTGTTGTGTACAATAAAGAGTTAAACAGCAACAAACCTTCAGTCAGATTTAGTTTCAGATTAATCGATTAAGAACTAAATTATAGCTTACTGTTCTAAAAATGTATAGCAACATGAATAATTAAGTACTTACCATTTGGAAAAAATAGTTGAAGATTTTTAATATTAAACGATATTCATTATACGTGAGATAGCTTTAAACTTCACAGATTGCAACTAAGTATTTACAAAATACCGATGCCAATAAAATCTACAATCGAACACTTAACGTTATAAAAACCTAAATCTATTCAATTTATAGCTTATACATCACAAAGCTCAATATCCTCAAAGTCGCATTATAATTTATAGCTGACAAAAGAATTGAACTGGCTACCACGAACAATGTCGACAATATATTATTTTCTTTGAACCTTCAGCCTTGTGCATCCGGAATTTGTATCCCAATTCCGAAATATAATTTAACGAACAAAATTGTGACTTTTATTGGTTTATATTATTAGAAATGTCATTATATCTGTCATAATTAGAGAGTCTTCGATAAATAAAATGGATATATTATATATATATATATATGACAATGTATAAGAGATTAAAACCTATGTACTGATTCGTCACGGTTAATCTTGAAAGTAAAGCTATAAAGCCTGGAGACTTAAAATTTGGTACGAATAATATTTTTGACCAGTAAAGTTCTGCTAAGAATGGATTTCACAAAATTTCAGGGATTTTAACAAATACCTTACACAATGTGCCTAGTGTTTAATTAAATTTTTTAATGTTAATTAAACCTCTTATTCAATGTGTGAAAAATATTAAATATCTTTATGACTTACTTAATAATAGTATATTTATAGTCTCGGGTTATATACATACAATTATTATTATAACATACAATTATATTTAATTCAAAAGTTCCACTATTGTGGCATCAAAAAAAATACTTAAGGCAATCTATCACTGTCTATCAAAATATCAATTTATATCAAAGACGCCCACGAATCAACAACTCATAGACGTAGAACTACTTACTGACTTAATGGCTTACAAACCGATCTCATCGTTATGAATAATAAAAATTAAGTGTAACTAAAAAATCTTATAGATGTTTCGAAACTACTGGTTGAATTATTAAAATAAATTAAATTAAAATAATAAAAACTGTTATAAAATTATAATTTGTTACAATAAGGAGTAATTGATATTATCTCATGGTATAATATTTTCTTCTATTACACTTTGTTGTTCTTTGAAGAGGTAGTAATTTATTTTTGGTTGTAAAGTTTGACTGTTGAAGGAGCGGAAGATCTACACTAGCGGCACGCTATGATGGCCGTTTTGACATATTACAATAGTGATGTGAAATTTAAATATATTCTCAAAAAAAAAACAGAAAATCTATGTTATATTTTTTATTGCACACCACAAAAAAACATATAGACAATTACACATATTGTACACAGACGGCCTATAATTATAACTTTTGTTGGAAGTAGTACCAGATTAAATATGTTTTTTTTTTACTTATTTTATTTTTATTTAAGAGTACGTTGGAAAAGTTACCTGATTAGAAGGGTTTAATTAAACAAAAATATAATTGTTTGCTTAAATATTTGAATTAACTGAATATTGGAATTAAAATGATTATACATACCTTATATGCACACAAGAAACATATGAATACAAAAAAACGCCTAAAAAGGTGCTACAAATGGTCAAATTCAATAAGATTTCATTTAAAAAAAAATCAATTTAGCAAAACAAATGCCGAGTTGTACGGTAAATAAGTACACTAATAATTATAATCTTATAATAATAAAAAATAAATGTTCCCGGGACCTTAATATACAGGGTTATTTGTAATAAGTTGGCTACCGCAGGCAGGCAGCCTCTCTACATCAATTATAACAACATTTGTTATACGACTTTTTAAAATTAATAGTTTGAAAAATGTAAGTTTTCCCATACAAAACTTATTTCTTGCCTCTGAACTAGTATTAACTCTGAGCATAGGTATGGCGCCCGGGTGTTGACCTGTTAAGAACGTCTAACAAAATACAGAACTTTATAAGTAGAAGAAGGAGCAAAAATTGTTTGTTTCGTTTTTTTGTGTTGTTTATTAAGTTTTGTAAAAAGTCGTAGAACAAATGTTGTTGGGATTTATGTAGAGAAGCTGCCTGCAAGAGATGATCAACTAATTACAAATAACCCTGTATATAGTTTAGAAATCAAATTAATAAATAAATTTTGGGTCCTGGACGTCTATTCCGAACGCTACTTCGTCTTTCGTTTCGTCCTATTCCTATTCTGAACTTACTTCGCGATCAAAATCGAGACGTCGTTCGATGCTGTGGCAACGTTTTTCGTAATTTGCTATTCCCAAAACACGAAACGAAGAAGAAATTGTCACTTTTGTCAAACTCTCGTGCGTAATTTAAAGCGAATATGAACGTTAGAAAAAGAGTTGCCGTTTGAGTTTCGTAAGTAGTATTTTTTACATTATAGCTATTGATTTTATTTGTTTTTAGGATTTCATCAAATATGTAAGAATGTATATTATTCAATTTACTTAGAATTGTAGCGGAACTCTCAACAATTGAGATACCTTTAGGTAAAGAGAAAACTAATGAATAGCAATAGTAAGTGTATTGGTTAAAAGAGACTTTTAATATTGATACACCCGACGTTGTGTTTATTTCTTTAAATAGACTCAACCGAGAGACATTCGAGAATTTATTAGTATTATTATTTCGAACAACAAAAAGTTGACGAACTTTACATACGATAACTTACTCATCATTTATTTTTATGTAGGTTTTAATCGCTTTAAAACTGATTGGTTGCGGCTCCAAACTGGGTGATGTGGCGCTATACATTCATCCACCTTCGTTTGCTTAAAACTTTTCACTTGTATTATTAAAATATATTAGATTCTCACAAACCCGACCAGAAAGACAAACATTAAAAATCAAATAATCAACTATTGTCTTGTTTGCAACCAAGTGTGGCTTTTTCATTTTCATAAAACAAAAAACGTTTTAATACTTATTTTTAAATATGTACTTTATTTATGAGTATTTTATAAAAGTTCGAAAGCTTTGGATTTTTTAATAAGAACAATATTCTTGGGGCACTTGGGGCATCAATTTTATACATGTTGCAATTACGTGCAGAACAATTCTTTTAAAGGAAGATTATAGTTTAGTATATTTTACAAAGAAAAGGTATTTTTATATTATTTTAAATAATAAAATTTCGAGTTTCTTTTTTGTTGCATTCATTTTCTAATATTTTACAGTCGCGCCAAATCAATTTTATTTTTATTAGTTTGTCATTTTTGAAACGTCAAAAAAAACAACTAAAATACATTTTATACAGCCGGAATAAACTATTCGTATCTAAAATAATGAATACATATATATTATTCGCTAGGATATCGGTAAAGATATAAATAACCAATTATTATATTTTTTTGGAACCTTCAAATGTACTATTTTGTATTTTAATTGTTTTTTTGGTCTATAAAGCATGCTCATATAAACGATCCTTTTATAACATGGCCATATAAACGCATCTTCTTATTTCGAAAGACGTGTTTGAACTCGAAATAGGTTCAGAATAGCTTTGACATCTTTGTTTCGTTCGTACCGTGTTGCGGCCGAATTTCGTATCTACGTATATTCAGCATAGGCCCCCTGATATTACATTTTAGAAAATGTACGAATCTCTGCCAAGTACTGCAATTCTTTCCTTCAAAGTCGTTATCAATTAATACGAACTTCATAAGCGGACGAACGTCAAAACGGCCATCATAGCGTACCGCTACTTTAGTAAATGATATTTCAGATAACTTTTATGAGCAAGTGAGAAAATTGGCTCATTGGAACACGTAGTCTTAAAGTTCTAATTTTATTTTTAATTACCTTGTTTCATACAAATCCAATCAGGAGATTACCTATAAGCATAAAACCAATTTTTTTTTATTAAGAGTTAATTATTAGTTAATTATTAAGAGCTATTAAAAAATCAACATCATCATAACTTAAAATAAAATTGGAAGTCTAGTTAGTGTCAGCTGGGAGAGAAGGACAACTTAGAGTAATACTTATCAATGTATTTCAATAACCCCTTTGACGATGTACTATCTGTACATGATAACAGCGTATTACTTACAGATTATTATTTGAGTTCTCTAAAAAAAAATACGTAATGTGTATTTTTATCGTCCTATAATTGCCGAACTATATTAAATGTTTTGCGATCCAAATTAAGGAGTGGAGGAATTTTAATAATCAGCAATCTCTCCAATTCCCGATTTTAAAATAGAACATTAACTGAACTGTTTGGTATTGAAAGCAATTTATTATAAATCATTGTTACTGAAGTCGTCTTTCTTTTTTGTGGCGAATTCTAATAATGGCTATTAAGAGCGTCACTTTTAATATAAAAGAGGCCATTAGTCTCACTCAGAAAAGATTGCTGTAAGTATATTGGTTAGGAATAATAATAATCATATTATCTTTATGTTTTTTTAACAGTATAAATATCTAAGCCAAGTTTTCTTTTTTTTGTATCCCGTTTCTTTTATGGTGGTGTTGAATGAATGTGTTCCGTATCCATAGGATAAGATTTTAAATGCACCTAATCCATACGGATAAGGACGATTATATACAAAACGCTAAATTTATCAAAGCTTGTACACAAGTAACTTACTACTAACTTACAAGTAACTTCGAACTTCTTTACTGAAAAGAACACGCCGTTGGTAAAATAATTCATCTAGAGTTTTGTAACGGTTTTTTTTGTGAATTAACCTACGTTTTATTCTTTCAAGGTTTTATTTTGTTAGTTTCGTGGTCTCTTTTAAGATACTGCGTTTAGTAAGCAATGCAGTATTTTATATTTTAAGACGTCACAAAGGATATCCTCTTTGTTTTAAAAATAACTGGGAGTAAAGTCAGAGATAAAGATCTTAATATTTTGCATTTTTAGAATCAAGAACAAAATCGTTTACTGAAAGTGAAGTGTGAATCTTTTCATAGAAATTAAACTTTATTTAGTATATACTTTGGACATAAGTTCCAAAATATTTGATAAATATTTCAATATATTGGATATAATTCATAATTACTTATTTTTGATAGCATTTAATGGCGGTCAGCGAATAAGATATAACTTTTTGATAGCTTAAGTTTGTAATTTTAGTGTTTATACCTAAGAACAATAACTAAAGCATTAAAGTAACCTAAATTTGAAGACTTAAATTGTGCTTACTAGTTGGCCTCTTTTTTCATACGGTGAAGATATAATGCTGAAAGAAAAAATATAACGTTGTTAAAACAGCAAAATGTACACTTATAAATGTCTATTGGTCACCATTTGGTCACCATTATGATGGTAAATTGAAAAGTACAACTCATATTTGATTTATTGGGTATGGATGACATTTACACATTTGGGTTGTGTTTGATGTCGGCTGTCTTAGTTTTAGTTTTATTAACTAATTCAAATAGTTACTTACGTAAATCCCATTATTTAGGAAAAGAAAGGGAAGTTAAAAACGCAACCTTCCATCTGTAAGCGATCTAACATGGTATAATTTTTCGTTTTATTAGTTAAGAAATTATAAAAAGAGAATTGTCCTATGGTTCATTAAAAGGCTGATAATATATGTAAAATTTATTATGATATTTGAGCATTTTTAATTTTTATATTAAAATTTTGCAATAGTGGTGCGAAAACCACTTTTTTCGATAATTTAATCCAGTATTATTCTAATAAAATCTGCTACATCTATGAGATATGTCCATGTATTATTATTCCAGATTTCCCTCGGACGTTAACTGACGACAGATATGGATCGTCCCGATTGAACAAAAAAACTGAGAATGGAAGAAGAATCAGCAAAAAATTTCTTAAAACATTTTAGTCTTCAAGATTTTAGTAACATCCATTGTTTTATAAGTAGCTTAGAAAAATATGGCTGTACTTCCTATATCATTACGGGGTTCCCGAAGTGGCGGAGAAAAAACTGTGTAAAGTTTACACCATAATCTTTTGTTAACTTTCTTTCGATAAATATTTTGTGATTTTGTATTTTTATTTTATTTGTTGTAATTATTATTTTTAGTACTCAGACATTTCCTAGGACGAAAAACAGCTAAAGGTTAAAACGCGGCAAAATCCTCGAGCTGATAGCACTTTTTGATATATCTCGTTTTAGCAAGTAATGGAAAGCACCTAACCAGCCTTTTAAAACAGTAGGTATTACCATAGAGATAAGCATCACTATGGATATCGGGAATATAAATTTATACAATGTCACATCACTAGAAAAAAATGTGTTGTCTACGGCAGTGTACGCTTCAAGAATATGAAGCTCCTTCTATGCTTTAGTTATTGTTCTGAGGTTTACAATTAACTAGAATAGATGCTTACATAATGTCAATACACTTTTTATTAACGAAACTATCTTTCTCTAATATAAATTCATAACCAATGAATAACAATTTAATATCCGGGATGGAAGAACAATAGAAACATTTAGCGATAGAATTGTTTAATTGTTATGATTATTCCTTACTATTTATTAAAACTCGAAGATAAGTTATTAATTATCTGTGAAAATTTTATGGCTTTAAAATGGCAATAAAAACAAACAACAAAAGGTTTTTACTGTCTTAAATTTTTACTGCCGGTTTTTGGTACTGAAAAATTGCTTTTGCAGAAAATATTCAATAACGAGAATTCATGTACAAATGGTAATAACAATAACATCTAGCTACATACATGTATGTAGCTAGACTACAACAAGTTTTAATAAAAAATACGATAATCCATCCTCAGTCTCACCAAACCCATGTCCCCATTAATATTAAACCCAAACATTTAACTGTCATACATTATTTCATTATTCGTGGACCTTAACTTGTGCGTTAAGTGTGTGTAATAATCGTGATAGACAAGTAGAGCAATAAACACAAAACATACTTAAATACCTTACCAAATTTTGGGTGATAATATATTGAAAAATAAAGCTAGGAAACGAATTTGAAGAAAAGACAGATATTTGTTTGAGTCTCATTAAAGTCACATCACAGAGTTAGTAGTGATAGTGACGTTGCTTGTAAGTTAATTATAAAAGTGAAATGTCAAAGCTACGTTGTCATCGTATCTGTAACATCCAGTCAGCGAGGCAGCCGCAGGTCACGTGACTTTATCAGTGACTTATTATTGACGCACTAGTGAGTATACGCTTTGATCTGTTAGTTTGCCTCAAGTCTTACTTTTTGATATTTTCCATTTCATATTTTTTATTTATTAATAAGCCATGGTTTGTATAAAACATATATAGTATCCTTACTCTTAAATGTACATCGATATTTTTGTATACGTTAATTAATAATAATAATAATAATAATCTTTATTTTCACATAGTACATGACAGTAGTATTTAAATTAAAAATAGGTAATAACAGGTTAATGGTTTTGGTATCACTACAATGCAATACAATATTTATTTATTTTATTTACGTAAACCATGCATTAGCAACTGTCTTAATTAAACCGGTAGTTGGCGGTATACAGATAAGAAATATACAAGAATTCTTTACCTCCCGTGCTAGTCGCAACTGTGTTACGGCAAGGTAAGACTCGCTCCACAAAATACATACACACTTTTATTAAAATATTTTTTTCTGTTTTACAATTATAAGTGGTTATATGTAATTATATTAATAAAGTTAAAAAAAAAGAATAAGTATTTATGAATAACAATAACAAATATATTTATACAATAACAAAACCAAGATTCATGACTACTAAATGAATTCATATTAATTGGTAGATAAGCTGTCTAGAAACAATAATCATTATGATCAAATCTAACTTTAACAGAACATATTATTATATATACCTACATACATACATACACATACACATATAAATACATATACACACATACACACACATAAATATACATATATATATATATACAACATATACACACACATACATATATATAATAAGATGTGTGCGTTTTTTGAAAACATATGCTAGTATACTCCGTATGATCAATAAGTTATATTAATATAAGTATATTTATTATATATTTATTTAAAAAAAAACCAATAGCTCCTCTGTTTTCTCATAATCCATGTCACTTAAAAATATATCCAATAACTTACTACACTGATATCTAGTCACATCTTTGATATGAAGGTTTTTGCTTATGCGATTATATAAATATGGTGCCACAATCATCGGAAAACTTTTAGCAAAAACAGTTCTACATGCCGGAATTTCATAAACCTTGTATTTTCTCCTACTGTATGCATTTTCACGAGCCCCGCAAGAATGTTGCCGAAGTACGTTTGCTTTTATAAACAACTGTCTAATACTAAGAACCCCAAACTCATTGTACAGCTGCGTGGTTGGATATCGAAAATGCCTGCAGTTTATCACTTTTAAAATGCATCTTTGGGCTCTTTCAACTCTAAGCAATATACTTTTACTTGCACCACCCCAGGTAGAGATGCCATACATAAGTATGGATTGGCATATTGCTACATAAACCATCTTATTAGTTTTATGGTCTTTCAGATTTCTTAGTTTTTTGAAAATTGGTATTAATTTACGTATCCGAGAACTAAGATTGCTAATTTGTTGTTTCCAGTTTAGGTTTTTGTCTATCTCAACACCTAGGTATTTAACACTACTAGCTGATGATAAAATGTAGCAATTACACTCTTCTTCATTGGAGCAGTTACCATTATGTACTTTTAGCACATAGTCAGACTTAGGTTGAAGGTTATTCCTTATGCTAAAAGTTATATACTTAGTCTTGGTTAGATTTAAAGTTAATAAATTTAAATCCAACCATCTGGTAACAGTTTTTATTCCTTCTTCTGCTGCTAATTTAACCTTCGTCCATGTATCGCCTCGAAACAGGATAACAGTATCATCCGCAAACGTTATTACTTTTGAATTAGGGAGTTTAATGTCACATAGGGTATTTATGTAGACTGAAAAAAGAGTAGGCCCAAGCACTGAGCCTTGGGGGACTCCAAAATTTGCTTTTTGTTTTGAACTAAGAACGTTTCCTAGTTTAACAGATTGGGACCTGTTACTAAGGTAGTCTCTAAAAAGGTCCAGAGGAACGCCGCGTATGCCAATAGCCTCCAATTTTCGAATTAGTAAGGGAATAGAAATAGTATCAAATGCCTTAGCAAGATCTAAAAAGATTCCTATACATCTTTTGTTATTGTCCAAACCATCCACTATATCATTAATGAGCTCTTCTAATGCATCGGTAGTTGATTTGTTCTTTCTAAATCCGTACTGGTTATGAGAGACAATATTATACTTGTCTAGATATTTTGTTAATCTATTATTTATAACTTTTTCAAAAAATTTTGTTATCGTGGATAAAAGGGATATTGGGCGATAGTTTGCAATGTTATTCTTTTCCCCTGACTTAAAAATGGGAACTACGATGGAATCCTTTAGCACGTTCGGGAATTTACCTAAACATATACACAAGTTAATGATGTGGGCTAAGGGCTTTGCCAATGATTTTATGCAGCTTTTTACGAATATGGATGATATACCATCCCAACCCGTAGAATTCGTATTTTTTAAGGTCATCACAATTTTGGAAATCTCATCTTCGTCAGTGTCCAGCAGTACAAATGAATTAGGTTTGGAATTATCAGTTTTAAAGTTTCTCACTAGTTGACTTTCTGTAACGTTTAGTTTTTGTAAAATGTTGTTAGATAGTTCTGAGCCAACATTTATAAAATAGTCATTAATAAAATTGGAAGATTTTTGAGGATCAAACTTTAATTTTAGTAGTTCGGATAAATCCTGTGTTTTATTTGATATATTTATATTACATACCTGTTTTATTGTGCTCCATGTTTTTTTAATGTCCTTTTTGTTAGTTTGTAATTGTAATTTTTCATGTTCGTTCTTTAGATTATGTAGAATTTTATTGCAATGGTTTCTATATCGTGTGTATGTTTCTTTCAGGATTTTGTCGTTTGGATCTTTCTTAAGTCTTCTGTGTAATGTATCTCGAAATCTTATACACCTTAGTAAACCTGGTGTCACCCAAGGTTGAAGAGTCTGCTTTCTGTTTGGTATACTTACAGTTTTAGTACATTTATTAACAATATCTATTAAAACCTTAGTAAAATATTCCACTGCCACATCAGGATCCCTAGTTATTTGAAAAACACTCCAATCAAAACATTCCAATAACTCACTAGCTTTAACATAATCCACCTTTTTTATTTTATTTTTATGTTGATGATTAAGGTATATTTTCTTGAGTGGTATGCATAAATACAGACTACTATGATCGGTAACTTTCGAATCACAGATAACCGTCATCAGTTTGTTATTTGATTTGACAATGCAATGGTCAAGACACTTACTAAGACGTGTAGGTAGTGTATGGCTAGGCGATAGGCAGTGAGCAGCGAGCATATCTAGGTACTCTTCGGATCTAGAGTCTTCATTACACGAGCTGATGTCGATATTAATATCTCCTGATAAAAATATGTTGGGTATATATTTAAGGTCAATAAGCAATTTGTCCAAAGTCTTGATAAAGTTATTTGTTGAACTAAATGATGGTGATCTATAAATACAGATGAAAGCATAATCGTTACTTATTTTTATAACAAGGCAATCGGCATCTAAAATTCTAGGCTCATATGCTGTAACATTATCTAATCTATTTTTTACATATACAACTACGCCACTGTTTTGGTTAATGTGATTGGAACTATTAAAAACTTGGTATCCTTCCAATTTTGGTAGTGATTCTGAACACTGCAGCCAGCACTCAGTTAAGATTATAAGATCATAATCTATATTAGTCCTCCCAAGAAATAGTCTAAAATCCTCAAAGTTTCGTTGGATACTTCTTATATTCTGGACAATAACATTAAGTGAATTATGACTATTCAGTTTATATTGTGTAAGTGTTACTGGATCATCGACCAAAACTGAATCACCAACAGTGACATTATTGTCAACGTCGGTGATAACATTGTTCAGGCTATCCAACATAAAAATGTTTATAAAAGATCAATAAGCTTTGCAAGTGAATTTTGGTCGATGTTATACATCTCTTGATGTGAAATGGAAAGATTCTTTGTTCTGAGTACAGAGTAGGCATGGAGTGAGCATAACATAGAATATATTTATAATAATAATAGTACATAATATAATTTGCATAACGAAGATAAAATATAGTACGATAAATAATATAGGATGTAAAAATACAAATACAACAAATTACAATTATTTGCTTCATTCTATAAAGCCAAGAAAACTTACTAGCTAATAAATGCGCACAATATAAAAATGATGAAATATATAATATTGAAAAGTACATGGCACAAACTAGTCATTTCGAAGCTAAATCTTCAATTTGCTTCAGCGAATTTATAACCATTGCTGGCTGACCTTCATCTATACGTAACAGTACGTTCCCTCGGGATGTCCAACAATACTTGTAACTCCCCTTTTTAACGAGGTCTCGACCAACTGCTAATATCTTTTTCGTAATAGGTGTTAAACATTCAGATATATAAATTCGAGACCTAATTCCACCAAAGCCTAGATTTTCAGTTGTTAAGGGTACTTTCTTTTTTTCTAGATTGAATTTCTTAATACCCTTAAGTAGCTCTTCTTTTTCCTTCGTTTCTTTATACTCTACAATAATTGGTGCATTATTTTTACCTTTCCTGTATACATCCACATCCTTTATATTTTGGACTTTCAGAGTGTCACAAATGGTATTAAAAAGCTCTTTTAAATTTTCGTTATCTTTCCTAGGTATATTTCTTATCTCAACCATATTTTTGATCATTTTCTTCTGGATTACATTAAGTTGGGTTTCAAGTTCATGTATACGATCCATAGCTATCACATTTTTCGATTCAAGTGAGACTACTTTCTCACTCAGTTCTTTATGGCTAGCGGCATTTAACTGTAGAAGTTCTATTATGTGGTTGTTTGACTCCATAATTTTGATGTTTTGGGTTTTAATTTCATCAATTTCAGAATTCAGCATTTCTTTTAGAGATTTTTTCAAAGAATCTTCAAAATCCTGAAATTGTATTTGTTCAGGATGTTTTCTTTTTCTCAAATTAATATTTTTAATCACTTCTACATCTCCCTGCGATTCCGTACAAAGATTCGGTTGAGATGAGTACATGACATTATGTCCAGTTTCCGGAGTGCGCTGCATTATCTCTTTTTTGTCTCCGTATTCAACACACTACTAATGAAACCTTGGTACGTAAATCCTTAAGAATAATATACCTTCTAGAAGATATTTTACTTGGTAGGCGACAAATTGAGCAAAATTATACAATAATATAATACAACAACAAAGAAGAAAGTAAAATTAAATATAAAAAATAAAGAATAATAATAATAAATAAAATAACACAATACAATAACACTTGTTCAGAAAAATCACTAAGTTGATACGAATTCACAATTATCTTTATGTCACTTAGCTAGCTCATTAACCAATACACCAGGTAGATTAATACTTCAATATCGAAATTATTAGTATGTCTCTTTAACGGACCATTGCAGGTGTGCGTTAGTGATTGCTAATTGGTTCACGTTAACTTGCGGTCATTGACCTATGCACACTGCACTTGAACTCGATCGCGGTGACTGATTTTGTTCTACACTGTTATTTTGTTATTTAAAATAGTAACAACTATTATTTCAGCGTTATGGTTTCCACTTTATCACCTTTTAACAGATTTGATGCTTTTTAGGTGTTAACCACTTTTTTAAGTATCAGCCACTACTTTTTTAAACCACTTTTTAGCTTTGGTTATACGAGCACTTAGGAACACGTCAGCACAGTTTTGAATTATAATTTTAATGTATTTTTTTAAACATAATAATGTAACATTTTCAATAGTTTCTTTTCCTTAAAGTAATATACTAATATGTGCTCGAATTTAACAATAAAATTTAAAGTACAATAAGAAAAAGCTATATTAAGTAGTAAATAAAATATATGCAAGAATTCGCTTAAGACACATTGATTCAGTTATATCAACTACTGTACTAATGAAAACTAAATAACATTAGTACTAACTGATGAGGAATGTTTTATTTGTGTTCCAATAATAAACTGATCTCCTGCAAATCCTTGCTTAACATAATATCATATTAGAAATATGATACTAATTAAGGCTTCGTAGCATGAATTTATAGTTGCTATAAAGAGAGTAAATTATGATATAAGAATGGAAAAGTTCTGAACGATAACCATTAGAAGAGTTATTTTTACAAGGATTCGTAATAAATTCTGGCAAAACCAGCCGATAAGTCAGGTGTGTACTGATGTTGGCACTAACAATACCGGTGTATCTGTGAGCAATAATCGAAAAAAATACATAAATTATAAGAATTCAATAGATTTAGTTTATTATTTCTGTACTTTTAATATTAATTTCAGTAAAACGTGATTGTTTATTTTGGTATACTAAAAAGTTAAACGAATTCTTAAAACGAGATAACAATTTTTAATAAGTATTTCATATGATCTATGAAATGGACTTATTAAAGGTATAAATATTTAAAATCATTTCAACACTATTGCTAAACCTACATCTTAGGTTTAAAATGTGTTGCAAAGAGTAGGTTAAAAATGTGTTACACAGCGCTATATACAAATGTCAGTTAGTCTGCAGAAACAGTTTCGCCGTCTGTCTGCGACCTAGCAATGCTTCCCGGAAGTCTAAAAGAAACAAATACATTTATGTATAACCTTTACCTGTAAAGCACTGGTAATACTGAATTTAAAAATAAATTATTAATATTTAGTCAAATCACGTAATTGAGAATGCTCTACGATTAACTTAATGAATATAATACTACATATTAATTATTAATTAGCTGAATGAATATAATACTACATAATACAAATTTATGAATTGTGTAGGTAATCTAGCTTCGGATAAGCTTATTTAACATGTGTGTAAACAAATTATACATGTTTAAAACTCTTGGAATATATGAAAGAAAAAAACTGATACTGAATTGTGTTTAATATTTAATACTACCTGTGCCTGCGACTTCGTACGCGTAGAATTCGATTTTAATAAAACGTACCCTTTGTACTTACTAATGTATGTAAAAACTATAAACCTTTAAACTGGTAAGCAGCAATGGTACGACAATAAGAGATTATTAACTTCTTTATTTGTTAACCGATTGTTATAAAAAAGCAAAATATAAAGTGAATCCGATGACAATGTATTCCCGAAAAATGCATCCAAATCGATTAATCCGTTTATAAGATTAGCGTGCACAAACATATAGACATACAGACAAACAGAAAAAATGAAAAAAAAAAAATTTTTGGGTTCTCTTGCTTATATAAAGATTCCCCTGTATGAATTTTTGAAAATATTTTTTCGTGTTGTGTGCACAACCAAAAGACAAACAGATAAACAGACAAAGATTTTAAAAATGCTGAAAATGAATTCTGTTAGTTATCAGTTCACATACTGGAATATTTTTTTAAATATTTTCAATGTAGAAAGATCAGATTTATTATATGTATAGAATAAGATTTGCATGGTACCTATTACGTGATTGACATAAATTGACATTACATTTTTATTTCTTAACCGATTAAGATAAAATGTTAAGTGAAGACTGTGATAATATATTCCTGAAAACCTCATTCAAACCGGTTAAGCCGTTTCTGGGACTAGCGTGCACATACAGACATACAGACATACAAACATACAGACATACAGACATACAGACAGACAAACTGAAAAACCATTGTTTTGGGTTCTCTTGCTCTTATAAAGGTCCCCTATAATCTTTTTTTTTTAATATTTACCATGTACAGAAATGCATCAGTCACAATTTTATTATATGTATAGATAGATCTTTTTATAATAATAGTTTTTGAAGCACTGCTTTCATTGAAAAATGAATACTGTTTTTGAAGATAATTATTCTTGATCTTGTAACATATCAATCATCATACCACGTAGCAGTTCGTAGCAATTCATAGCTGGAATAATACCGACATTCAAAGCTTTTTCTATAACGAAATAAAATTATTACCTACATATTTTTACCAAGGCATATTTAAACCAAAGCATAGCAATAGTATATATTTTAGTTTTATTATTTAAAAACACAAGCGTTATATATAAAAATAACAATGAAGGCATAAATTCATTAATTAAACGGTAATTAGAATTTGTTACAGTAAATTCTGTTACTGTTTATTTACTTTATTTAACATTGAGTTGTGATCTGAACTGTTATTCAGTTGAATATAATTAAATTATTAAATTTATCCTTAGATATCCAAACGAGTATTTTGACATTAAAAGTATTGACTTATTGATAAAAATACGTAAAAAGAAAATGTAAAATTAAATTTATAATTATTATTATTATATTATAATAATGGGTATAGCCGGGTAAATATATATATACTACGTTGTTTATTATTTGAATTCAAGTTGAATTAAAAAGAAGTGACAGTATAACATATTTATAGAAAAAAAACTACAATAAATATCACGTGTGTAACAACAGCCTTTTACTATTTTTATTTATATATTTACAACTTAAATATAAGTACCGTTGTGTCTTTTTTACTTGTTCCAGAAAATAAATGTTTATCTTTGGTTATATGCAAATATTCAGAACTTAAAATTCATTTATATAAGGCAACATTTTTAAAATGTCTATAAAGAAATTTGTTCAGCAGTAAATGCTTTTCGCACAATTTATTGTAAAAGATTTTAAATTTCAAACTATTCTTTGAAGCGGGAACTTCATTTAATTTATTAGTTGTTCTTATTGTTTCTTTCTTCGAAGACCGCGAGGAGTGCATACTATGAATACATTTGGATTCTATTATGTTAATATGTAATAAAAATCAGGCTGAAGTAGTTACTAACTTTACATAAACGAAAATATCTTTGAGTTCAAGTATATAACGGCTTTGATCAATTAACATAATGATTTCCATTACATTTTAAGTATTTTTTTCTTGTTTTAAGAAGGCTTTATACCGTATTTTATTTATTTGTTTTCGATATATTATATGATAAAAGATTTGTAATACATCACGAACACCACCCTGAATTATATTATTTATTTTATATGATCACTTTTTTATATTTATATAGGTACCTCATTATATCTTTATCCTTATTCCTGCTTTACTTTATATTCAGTTTATTAAAGAAATATTAAAACAAATATGTTGTCTGTAAGAGTTGAATATGAAATTTTACTTTACACCTAAACAGCCTAAATCTAAAAAAAATATAAATTAATCTCCTATAAAACCAGTTATCATAGGAAGCACAGTGTCCGGTGACAGCTGTCCTGCGAAAGCCGGTAAGCCGGCAGGAGGGAAGTTCAGTAATAAGGCTATTTTCACAACAGTTATGAACTACAAACTATTTCGTGTTACTTTTAATATTTGTATAATAAACTGTCACGTGCAATAGTAAATAGTGATATGTATGTTAATGTATAAAGTAAAATTTTTTAAGTTCTTCATATCAGGCCCCGAGGAATAGAAAGTTAGAAAAAGTCTAAAGTTACTGAATATAAACCCGGCACTGTAGTTGTTTATTTATAGCGACATTCCAGTTGTCAGTATTTCTTTCACTTGAGTTGTATATATACTTAGTTACTAATATCATGATCTGTTGTTGGTGAGTTTGATCGTTTTAGTGTTGTTGACTTGAACATGAGATGGAATCCTGGGTAATCCTGAATTAGTAAAGAAAAAAATATATATATTTATTTTGTTTCCTTATGTTGTTTTCTATGAGAATCAAGGACATCTTTAAACTGATTAGTTCAGAGTTAAATTGACACAAGTAAATTGACACATTTAACTACTTTTTTGCTATGCTACCATTTGAACTTTTTATTTTTTTTTATATTTGAATGTATTCATTATCTATATCAGCTATCAGATATTCGTCACGAGTATCACAATGAACGTGACATATCTGTAATAACATATCATTATTTAAGTGCTACTGTGACATTGACATCTGCAGACGACGATGTCATTTATAATATTATTTCGACGCTAATATTAATACGCTTTATTTTATATAACGAATACTTCGTTCTTAAATTTTTATAATATAACTAGCTTTTGCCCGCGGCTTCGCACGCCTTAAATTCGTAGTCAATTCCCACTTCCCTTTTTTGTATTGGCTTCTATCTGACTTATTTTAAGTGATACGATCAAAATTACGACATCGGCAGACATCGCTCACTGTCAAAAGTATATTTAAAGTTTTTAATAAGGATACAATATTAGGTACTGTAATTATTTTTATATATCTCTTGTTTTTACATAAACGTCCATTTCAATACTTCTTAAACAGAGTACTTACTAACCATTCTAACCGTATGTCACACTTACAGATTTTCATTGAACATAATCAAAATATTACCATGTAAACTTGAGGAATTCTGAGCTACACAATCAACGTTATTTTCACCATCAACTTCCAAGTTGCAGGTCCAGTTTTTTTAAAAAATAAATTTATTTTAAATGATAAACATTTAATTAGCTATATGCATTAACAAAATTTTCAATACTGAACATTTAGAAAAGCCATTTTTGAGACGGTTTGCACGGTTCCATAACATAGTGCGCCGGCCGACCGTTACGCCGCAAACGCGATGTCCCTATGTCTTAAATCGGTAATATCGGTATATAAAGGGCTATATTGTCCCATATTAAATGTAAAATGTATTTAAGTTACTTAATTAGTTAAGGATTAAAGCTGTATTTCTTAAAATCGCTTCGTAAATTACTTATTATTTTTCGTAAAAAGTAAAGGTTAAAAATTTGCTATTGTGGGTTATCCCTAAGAGATAAACATGTACCATCGCGGATCTTCTTGTAAAACTTTTTAAAGTATACAATACTTAGTACCTAAATTATTTTGATCTATCTCGTGGAGTTCAACCAGCGTTTGCATTGTAAGCGCAAACAAAAGTGTTTGTTTACAACTTCGCGTTAGAAATCTTGAAATTATCAGTGGTTCTCTGATATATTAAGCATGTTATAATACGTATAAACCTTCCTCTTGCATCACTCTATCTATTAAAAAAAAACTGCATCAAAATTCTTTGCGTAGTTTTAAAGATACAGACATACAGACATAGGGAGAGACGCGAAAAGCGACTTTGCTTTATAATATGTAACTTGCTGTGCGTGCGACTTCGTACGCGTAGTTTTCGATTTTGATAAAAAGTACCTTTTGTACTTACCCCTATGTATGTAAAAACTATAAACCTTCAAACCGGTAAGAAGCAATGCTACGACAATAAGAGATTATTAACTTCTTTATTTGTTAACCGATTGTTAAAAAATAAACAAAATATAAAGTGAATCCCATGACTATATATTCACGAAAACTGCATTCAAATCGACTAATCCGTTTATGAGATTAGCGTGCACTAACATACAGACATTTAGACGAACATAATAAAAAAAACCTTGTTTTGGGTTATCTTGCTTATAAAAAGATCCCCCAGTATTTTTCGTGTTGTGTACACAACTAAAAGACAAAAAGATAAACAGACAAACATTTTAAAAATGCTGAAAACCGATTCTGTTAGTTACTACTTTACATCCTGGTATATTGTTTTAAATATTTTTAATGTACAAAGACTACTCCTCTACAGATTTATTATATGTACAGAATAAGATTTTCATGGTACCTATTACGTCATTGACATAAATAGTCATAACTTTTTTATTTCTTAACCGATTTAGATGAAATAAACACTTAATGTTAAGTGAAGACTGTTTTAATAAATTCCTGAAAACCGCATTCAAATTAATTAAGCCGTTTCTGAGATTAGTTTGCACAAACATACAGACATACAGACAAACAGACAAACTGAAAAACCATTGTTTTGGGTTCTCTTGCTCTTATAAAGCCCCCCTATGATGCTAATTTTTATTTGGATTCCATGTACAGGAATGGCTCAGTGACGATTTTATTATATGTATAGATAAGTTCCATTGTCCATTTCTGTAACGTCCAAGGTCGGCCTCAGAATGCAATATAATTTTGTAATAGTAACATATAAAATTGTATCAGAAATCAATCAAAGTCAAGGAAACGTAATATATAAGTTATGTAATTTGTTGAAATAGACATATCTATTTTAATTTACAATTTCACAAATTAAATGTGGAATAAATAAAAGTCGTTACTTTTCTTATTAGAACTTAAAAGGGAAATGTCAGTTATAATGAGAAAGAACTAATGTTATTTTATTTAAGTATACGCTTTCAATACAATGTTTAAAATTGTTAATATATTTTCTAAAATAGATTACAAAATATTAGAAACATTTTATAGATTTTTCAAAATCAAAAACTTATTTCTCTAAATTTAAATTTTTACATTTTTTACTTTGAAATCAACTGTATTCCAAACTTTCATTCCCTAGTTAATAATGTATCTTCGTAAAATCCTTTCTCAGAGAGCTCCTACTTACTTTTTAAAAAGAACTCGCAAAAACTAATTTTAGACTAGACCTTGTACTTTTAAGGAGTTCGTGATGAATTGACCCGTATTCTTTTTTTTGTATATTAACGATTCATAATATTTACAAAGTTTGAAATACTAACAAAGTTAAACAAAGTAACTCTCTTCTATGTAGTCTTCTATCTAGTCTTCCAATCAAGTTAAATCAAGGCATAAAATCTTTCGTATTGATTCATTTGTATTCAAGAAATACCTAGGAAGTTTTGAAATTTCGATAATGTATCAGATAATTTTTGTTCGAATGTTCTGAATATCGCGCTACAACTCTTACAATAATTTCTTAAAAAGCAAATAATGACACTGCTATTTCTGATTCGATTAACTAAATTAATGTTCTCTTTTGAACTCATTAGTGATAATACATGGCAACAACAACCAGAAAGACTCATGTTTATAAACAATGTTACATTATTGTTTAAATTATATAATCACACGAATCATACGTGAGACGGCGATGGGTAATAGGTAGGTTTTAGTTTAAAAAAAAATTAGTAGGTAACTATTAATAATTACCAACTGTCAGAACACATTCACAGTATACAGTATATATATATATATATTCGAATATTTAATAGTGATCTTATTAAGAATTGATCTTTTTTTTTGCTTCCTTTATCAATGATATGCCCGATCTTGCTAAGGATATTCTTAAAGTAGTCTTCGTTTATTTTATTTTTGAGTACAAAGTAAGATTGAAATTATCCTATTCTACCAAATACAATATTTAAAATTTTTTTAGCTACATGGCAATGTGTTCTTTTATAAGGACAGGTTATAAAATGTAAGGAAAGGGTCTTTTATTTTTATATTCTCTGCCTATAAAAGTTAATATATGTATTTCATTGAATACGAGTTATATTGCTCGAATGTCGACGTAAGCCGAAAGTCGGTTTAAGTAATGGAAGGGACAAGATAAACTAATAAATCTGAAAAAATCCGGTACTAAGCTTCCTTTCAAACGTCGAGCTTGATATAATAGAACCTAATATAGTAGTACAGTATTCGCTCAGGTTCAGGTGTTGCTCGGATCTTTTTCATATTTTGAGAACTAAGCCAAGTAACAATTTTTATTTGTTAAATATTACATTTTTTAAATATTTTTACAAATCGCTTGTATAAAGTAACACATCGTAAAACTTACTGGACAGAGCTGACCGCCTCCAGCAAGATGAAAACATAAAAATCGAGGCAAGAAGTTCAAGTAAGGAAATTACATCATTCAGTTTTATAAACTTTCTTAAAAAATAAATTAGTCCAGTCATTTGGTCGAAAAAAAGGGGGTTACCTGGAAAGTTTTCCGGGATTTTTGAAAATTGGTTATTTTATAGATTTCGGTATGCTCTTTTCGAATTTCAATTTTGCCACCTCGTATCTCCGCCGCTCGCGGAGATAGATAGATATTGATATATCAATGAGATAGATAGTGCAACGCATTAATTCTAACCTTAAACAGAATTTCAATGAGTGTCAGTTTTCCTTGGACGAATTAATGGACAAAATTGAAGGTGATTACCGTCCCCACATAAAAAAAACGCAACTGCTCAAAAAATACGTTGATGATATTTTCATTACCGTCACTGCCAATAAGGCTAAATTGTCTTAAATAAAACAATTTTCTGTATAAGAAGCCATGGCTCTAAGAACACAAACAACACTGTACGACGTACATACATATAAACGTATACTGATGACTCCGCCTAAACTAAATACTTCTCGTAACTTCTACCGACAGATGTTTCGTTGAAAGTCGAGAGTATGGAGGCTATATAATGTCTATAGTCTCCATAGTCGAAAGAAAGGGACCCGACACAGAGACCCACACTGCTTCTTCAATACCTGTGGCAATAGTAGAATATTTTAGAAAAAATATACCAAAAACACGTGGTGGTGTAGATGAAGATACTTTGTGACGCTCGTACGCCAAAAACTATTGATATTATGAAAAAAAACATAAACACATAAATTGTAGGAAATTTATACTACTTTAATTTTGTACATAAATATTTTTTTCAAAAAATGCATTTTAAAGGAGATATTTCGAAAAAACTGGTTTTAGCCGCCATTTTTTCAAAATGGCGGCGCGAGCGGCGGAGATACGAGGTGGCAAAATTGAAATTCGAAAAGAGCATACCGAAATCTATAAAATAACCAATTTTCAAAACTCCCGGAAAACTTTCCAGGTAAAACTACCAAATGACTGGACTAAATGTAATACTTTGTAAAGCTAAATAACACTTAATAAAAATCTGCAAAAAGAATACCATAAATCTGGTAATAAATTATAGTTTAAAAAAAAAGGTATACCTACATTATTTTATAGAACGTCAGACTCTCTTTGTTTCAAAAGTTGAATTCTAAAGGTCTGATAAAGTCGGGAGAGATTATGTCTTACAGTTAATAATATTAGGGCATGTAACAAGTGTTACGAATTTTATTTAATATGGAAGGAGTTTAAATCTATTTCCATATTTGTAAGAGAGCATTAATAAAAAGTATGACAACTGTGAGATTCTAGAAAAATATAATATAAGTGTTATTAAGAGAGGAATGACAATTGCACGTCCAATGAGTTAGTTAACAACATCACCTCACATATTGACTGTTAACAGCTTAAGTGTTATGAGATTTAAACATCGTATTGTTTATGTACTTGTGATCTTGTTTTTTTTTTTAATATATTTTTCGTACATATCGTAGTTTAACACTGTTTCATTATCATTAAGCGTTCTCATTAACCGTAGTAAATGTAATAATATAATGCTTCTTATTTTATAAATTAAATTTAAACATTAAATATTTTTTTTTTAAATCGCGGTGTTGAAATATGAGATTAAAATTTGGTTGGGTTTTTTATCTTTTGCGGTACAAACACTGATAGAAGATCATCTATGTCGGGATTAGTCAGTGATCCAGTTACCGGTGTGTTTTCTATTTGATCTTATTTCTGATGTTTTTTTGTAAGTATCGGTTTTTTTTATTAAAAATATTATTTAGTACCTATAATAGTGCTTTAATATGAATAGCTTTAATATATAAAAAGCGTAAAAACCATAACCGATGCTTATAAAATTTTAAATTATTTTCTTATCTAGAATTACCTACTTTTAAAATGCCTTTGCGCAAAAAAAAATATTTAATTGAGGCAGTTTCACGTAAAAGCTTAATAACGAATGGCATTTAACTATAATAAATAATAATGTGCAGTATCTACATGATACAAAAAGAGGTGCTATATTGGAGATTGTTTAAGTGCCTTCCTAGTTTCTTGATTTTGTAGAATACTTAACTTACTTTTTGCTAGGGTAAATAATTAATTAGTGAATTAAAAACGAAATTCTTTGACAGTATTAATAAATCAAACAACATACATTTATGACACCACAACACCATTTTTTTTTTTGCACCACTTCAAAGTTATGTTAAAAACTATAGTGTCTAATAGATTTATATTTATATCTTGTGTAACAGTATTCTCTACAGTTACATTTTCAGGCTTTATTTAAATTTTTAACGTCTTTACATTAAAATCTTTCGCATTCTTTGTTGTTTTTAAAACTCACTCTGCCAACAGCTTTTAATAACCCAATTTTTTTTTTGGTATTCAGTTCCATCAATTTAATTATTGAAATATAATTCAGTTTCAACTGAGAGGTTTTTGTCGGTTTGATTAGAATATTGAATTTTTAAAAATCAATTAAATTAAGAGATTTTCTTAAATTATTAGTTTGTTTAAAAGTGGTTTCTATAATAATAGTTTTGTGGATATAATACATAAAAGTCGGGGACTCAGAATCTAACAATTAGCCCAATAAAAAATTCTGACAACACATTAGGGCACACTGTTTATAGGAAACACACACATACACATAGGTACCTCAATAGTTAATCACACCACCACCCTAGCAAGCTAGCTACCATTGGAAAATCTTTGTTTCATAATTCATAATGAAAATCAATAATTTGAGTAGGGATTTAAAAGCATTAACTCAGTTGGAATCTGTTCTAGCAGGCGTCAACTCACAGCTAATGCAAAATGTCGCTTCGAGATTTCACGATATAACCTAAATTCCATTTTGTTTGTTATTATAATTTTCAATTTGAAATTCGTTTACTTATCACTCAATATTACGATTACAACAACAGCAGTACAGTAGTAGTTGTAACCAATATCAGTAGTAGATAAAGTAGCGGCACGCTATGATGGCCGTTTTGACATATTACAATAGTGATGTGAAATGTCAATTTAATTTCTCTTAAAAAAAAACAAAAAATCTGTAAGTTTTGTTGTAAGTAGTACCAGATTAAAATGGTTTTTTTTTATTTATTTTTTTATTTAATTAATAATACTATTATCATTCCTATTTGAAACTAAGTTGAAAGCTAAATTATATTATAATAACTCTAAAAATAAGGGTCCTTTATAATTTGGTAACAATTACCACTTCGTTTGCTGCTGTAGAGCTACAGTCAACAGCCATTCACCAATCACTGTTATTTAGAACATTCCCATATTTGAGGGACAAATTATTTAATATTTTGCTGTTGTTCGTTATCTATATGGAACATACTACCCACATACTAAAATTAAGAAAAAAATAATAATCATTATCATATTAATAAATTAATAATAAAGAGAATATTTAGATATTTCTAGTTCTAATACTGCAGCTGTTGAGATGTTTAAAGATGAAGTACCTCATAAAACACAAATGCCCTTGCCCCTTTATCCGGATTCTGACTTTTTAATTCGACAATTTAATGTGACGTTTTAAAGCCACCTTAATTTGAAAAGTCACCTTATATCGTAGGTTGCAAGTTTCTTTTGATACAAACTATAAATATAAAAATAAAACCTGTTTGTTGTTAGTTTTTCCCTTTTAATTTTAAAGCATATACTTAACAAAGGTTTATCTTAACAATTTTCAATTTGTTTAACGTACTATGGAAATACTTTACCAAAGTTTTAATTAGGGTCTGATACAATAATGTTTTTTATCCTAAATTACAATACGTATTCACTATGCTTAGACTCTTTTAGATACTCAAGAATAAATCCTTTTTTTTAATTAAGATAATAAACATGTGTTTATAATTAACTACTTGTACAACTGTAGGTTAAGAGTGAGAGCTCAAGTAGGTTTTAAGATTTAAGACTAATTTATATCTAATTTATTTAATAATTTAAATATTATAAGTCTTGAAAGGTTAGTAACCTTCATTTCGGTAACCAATGTTTTGTTTAAGATTTTCTGTAATTTATCGCATGAAACACTTGAATGGTCTATTTGCGATTACACGAGGAAAGTGTTGTATCTGACCCTTGTAATTAAATCCGACCCCATAAGATTATTACACACGAAAAACTTTGGTTAATTTAATCTTTGGTTTGAGAATTTCATAAGTTTGAGAAGAACACAATTTGTAATTTATGTTTTATATTCGTGTACCTATTCATCCGTGACTTAACACTTTCGTATTTTAGCTTGAAAACAATATATATGTCGGAGATTACGATAATTTAACCATGATTACTGTAGCGGCTATGATGGGTGTTTAGACGTTTGTCCGCTCATAAAGTTCCGTATTAATTGATAACAACTTTTCAAGGAAAGAATTACGGTACTTTATTGACGATAGTGATGAGCAGAGATTCATAAGTTTTATCAAATATAATTACAGGACCCAAAATTTATTTATTAAATTAATTTCTAAACTATATATATTAGGGTGTCGCGAACACTTATTCTTTATAAGATATTGATGTACTTATTTACCGCACAACTCGGCATTTAGTTCTCAAATATATATATTTTTTAATGAAATCTCTTACGATCCTCACATCGGATCGCTGGCCAGCCAAACTACTACCTTCTTTCGTGGTTAACATTTATATTTTTGATTTATCAAATCTTTTTAATCAGGTTTACTTTCCCACGGCCATCTAAATAAAAAAATAAATAAATAAAATAAACCTTTGCAATTTAGTACTAACTGCAACTAAACTTATACTAATATGTCAAAACGGCCTATATAGCGTGCCGTTAGTGTAGTAACTGAATTGATATTATAGTATCAGTGGGATGTCAACGCCGTGACGTCACGAGTCACATAATTGGCATCATTCGAAGGGGCAACAGAGTCATTTTAAATATTGGAGAGCATTGAGGTGAGGTGGAATTGGATACAGCGAGCGTTAAAGTTTGGTCCCTCCAAACGGGAACGGTAGTTTACGCAACTCTGATAATTATATACCCACTAAGTAATTTGTTATAGCTATCTACTAGCTTGAATACCTACATTTAATACAAGAATTATAATACTCTGTCTGTGTGATTTAATTGCCTGAGGCTTACACCTCGGATCCTGTACCAGATGACTCCATAAACAACGAGTAAACCAGTAACATACCTTTATCTTTATCAGAGCTATAAATTATAAACCAAGGAAGTAAATGAATGATATGCATTTGTCATTTAGAGGAATAATTGATAATGACAGCCTCTAATTGAAGTACTACGTAGTGATATCGGAACCATTGATATGATTCATGTCAAAGTACCAACTTCATCTTTGGCCATACAAAACTTTCGGAAATATAAAAATGGACAACATGTCCTCATTTTGTACGTCAAGTTCCTGTACCAGTTAAAGCAGATTATGTATAAATTATAGCTTTACAATAGCGTACTGAAATATAGTACTGTACTGGTAGAGCTTTTGTACAACAATTCACACTTATTGATTTTAACACAATGACTAATATCAGGTGCATTTCTTACATGTTTTTTGTTTAATTTTAGTATTTTTTTTTGTTGCAACATGACAGTAAATTATATTAATGATTTTACTTAATAATTTACATGATTTTTTCATTTCTAGTTGATTTGAGTAATAAATAAAGAACGGTTGTTAATAATGATCTGTCATTGGAATGAAAGTATCAAACGATAAATATTTTCATTAATAATACAATGATTGATATAGTTCAATCATTTATGAAGAAATTAAAAATGTCCGTAGATTTATTGAAGCGAGAATCGAAAGCAAGTATATATATTTTTTAATGAAATCTCTTACGATCCTCACATCGGATCGCTGGCCAGCCAAACTACTACCTTCTTTCGTGGTTAACATTTATATTTTTGATTTATCAAATCTTTTTAATCAGGTTTACTTTCCCACGGCCATCTAAATAAAAAAATAAATAAATAAAATAAACCTTTGCAATTTAGTACTAACTGCAACTAAACTTATACTAATATGTCAAAACGGCCTATATAGCGTGCCGTTAGTGTAGTAACTGAATTGATATTATAGTATCAGTGGGATGTCAACGCCGTGACGTCACGAGTCACATAATTGGCATCATTCGAAGGGGCAACAGAGTCATTTTAAATATTGGAGAGCATTGAGGTGAGGTGGAATTGGATACAGCGAGCGTTAAAGTTTGGTCCCTCCAAACGGGAACGGTAGTTTACGCAACTCTGATAATTATATACCCACTAAGTAATTTGTTATAGCTATCTACTAGCTTGAATACCTACATTTAATACAAGAATTATAATACTCTGTCTGTGTGATTTAATTGCCTGAGGCTTACACCTCGGATCCTGTACCAGATGACTCCATAAACAACGAGTAAACCAGTAACATACCTTTATCTTTATCAGAGCTATAAATTATAAACCAAGGAAGTAAATGAATGATATGCATTTGTCATTTAGAGGAATAATTGATAATGACAGCCTCTAATTGAAGTACTACGTAGTGATATCGGAACCATTGATATGATTCATGTCAAAGTACCAACTTCATCTTTGGCCATACAAAACTTTCGGAAATATAAAAATGGACAACATGTCCTCATTTTGTACGTCAAGTTCCTGTACCAGTTAAAGCAGATTATGTATAAATTATAGCTTTACAATAGCGTACTGAAATATAGTACTGTACTGGTAGAGCTTTTGTACAACAATTCACACTTATTGATTTTAACACAATGACTAATATCAGGTGCATTTCTTACATGTTTTTTGTTTAATTTTAGTATTTTTTTTTGTTGCAACATGACAGTAAATTATATTAATGATTTTACTTAATAATTTACATGATTTTTTCATTTCTAGTTGATTTGAGTAATAAATAAAGAACGGTTGTTAATAATGATCTGTCATTGGAATGAAAGTATCAAACGATAAATATTTTCATTAATAATACAATGATTGATATAGTTCAATCATTTATGAAGAAATTAAAAATGTCCGTAGATTTATTGAAGCGAGAATCGAAAGCAAGTTATATAGAATAAAGTAAATATAAGTTTTCTACAGTTGCGCTGATATCTCCTCGAAAAGAACTCTTCGTAGTTGTTTAATATTATCCTGTTATGATATTAATATAATTTTTTTATTTAGGAGACTAGAAAACTTACAATATTCTATTATAAGAATACATTTGAAGAAATATCAAAGGTTAGTTAGGTAAGAAAGTTATATCGTTCTTACGATAAAGAATGGAGTGATGTATTTAGCAACGTTTTTTCAAATTAAGGAATTAATAATTAGATAAGTTCCAATAAATTTAAACTTCTAGTAAAAGTCCATTCTGTAGGATGTCCATATTTACAAACTCTTTTTAATACGATATATATATAATATATATATAATACAAACAATAGTATTTGTCTTTGTAAGACTTATTATACTTATCTCAGCATAAGATGTGACTGTAAATAAATACAAGATTCTCTGTATCATTAAAAAAAGCATATGTATAAAACTTTCTAAATAATACCATATATATAACAAGACACAATTCTGATAAATCCCGAAAAAAAAAAATAATTGTTTTTAAAAAGTTAACAAATAAATATTCAACGATTTTCTCTGTAAGAGGTGTCTGTAAGTAAAAACATTATAAATAGTTTACTTACTTACTTTTTTGTTTGTAGAAATCATACCAATACATTTATAACAACATTTTTTATTGTGTTATGTCTCGTGTTGTGTGTATAGAAATAGAAATAAAAACTCAAAAAGAAGTTTTAGTTCTTAGAATGTGTCACGTGAGATGTGAATCAGTCTGTTGTTAGATCTGTAATTTGGAACTTGAAAAGGTTTTAGAAGATGTTGTTCATGCTGGATAAATGAAATTGGCTTATGCTATAACTATAGGACTAAATAATTACTCAGGATTAAAACTTCGTTATTCTGAATATTTTAAATGACCTAATACGATACCTGACTAATGATCCTGATTTCAGTGTCTCCTACTTTATTATGGATTTATTATGTTTATTAATGTTCATCTTAAGTCTATAATGAGGTAAATAAATAATTATCATGAACTTTGGAACTATAGAATTATTGCTACAAAAGATTGCCGTTATTCCATTTATATGATTTCAATTGTTATTCTGTGAATGTTTTTTCAAGTTTTCAGTGCCCGATAAGTACGTGACTAATTAATAATAATTATTATTTTTTAAAGAAATTTTAAATCAATAAAAGCAAAATAGAAACATTTTGAACGAGAAGATAAGTATTCCAGTAAACAATCACAGTTGTCCCAACTCATTTATAAATAACAAAGTACAGGTGTGCTGATGTCCTTATAGAACTGAAACCAGACAATAGATATAGTATATACGCCACCCAAGTCTAGAAGATAACAGACGTAACCCTTTAAATTGGTCATATTAAGTAAGTTTTGAGTACTTTAATAATTATCAGTTGTAAGCACCAACTAACATTTGGTATATCATTAAATAATTTCTCTAATTGCTGTACTGAGGATCGAATGCTACAATTATTACGCTTGGTGTAATGGTAATTCTAGTTACAAGAGATTAGGCTAGTAATATAATATACTTAACAATATTATGATCTTAATTAACTCTATTATATTAAATACTACGGGCTGACGTGAAAATATTACTAAATATTATTATCTTATTCGATATCGCCAATTGAATGTATTTTTTTTATTAAATAAATAGTACTAAAACTATTTAAGTCATTACTCATAACAACATCATGTAGTAACATTTACTTTACAAATAATCATCACGATTACGTAATGATCTGAACTGTAGATAGAGCGCTTGCAACTTTTCAATAATTTCGAGGTACGCGTGATATTTATGTTATAAACAAAAACTTTATATTACGTTAGCAAAACAGAAATAATTGTCAATTGTCTATCAAAGGAATAGATTAAAATTACTATAGTGTAATTCTAGTTAGAGACAACATCAATATAATCGTCACAAACGAGGAAAACTATAACCTCAAATGAATATAAATAAATGTTATTTCATTAAAATATTTTTTCGGAAGAAAGCCAATAAACATATGTAATGGTTTTCTTCGGTCTTTCCATAGAAAGACCGAAGAAACCCATAGGGTTGGGATTAAATACTCGAGATACCAGCATATGTCAGGATTGGAAATGTTCTTTGGTTTTGTTATATATCTTAGTAGCGTATATAAATAATTAGGGTAATAGATATAAATATTTCAATTATGATTTTTTTATATTTTCACAAGTAATCTTGATATACAAAAAAAATAATTAATACGATTTTATTAACTTCGGATGTATGTAATGTATCTTTGTAACGAAAACTTTGACCAACTTTGAAATGTCGGATTTATTGAATTTTTGCATATCTATCGAGGACCGACGACAATGTAATAATATTAGAAGAAAAAACCTTTTGATAAAAGAATTAACCAAAATTTTTTTTTGTGCATACTTATCAAGGATCTTAAAAACAATATAAACTACCCGGGTTATGAACCTTACATCTGTTATTCAGAGACTATATTTATCTAAAATAAAATAAAAAATAAAATCTTATAAATAAATATTAAAATCTGTCCAGCAGTGTTAATGTAATAATATATGTAATTCACTTATGCAAGTGAATTCAAATAAGAATTAATTAATTCAAAACATAATTACATAAATATCAAATCTAACTTGATCTACAAGTATCTAAAATATATTCATGAACACCCTAGACGAAGCTTCTTAGCAATCCATGGATTCACCGTGCGGGTGCCGGGCCCATCGCGTTGCAAGGAGAGGAGTGCAAGCAGTGCCTGGGACTTGCGACCCAGGAGTAGGTTTAAGGGGCCCCTTTATTATGCGCAAAAACGCTCACCTTCACCCTAAACACTCCTCTCCCTACCTAACCAAATTTGGAAAGAACCTACTAATGCCGCCTTTGAAGTACGTTCTAGAAATGAACCGATGCTTGTTTTAGAAAGGCCAAGATCTTTAAGTAGGCTATAGAGAGATTTTGCTGTTATACCTCTCGCTCCCACTTCTACCGCGTACAGACTAACTATAAATTTATTCCTGATCAGTTCGTTGGTTAGTTCGTAATACTTATTGAGCTTGAATGTGTGATCCCTTGGGATGTTTGTTTCCCAAGGAACAGTAAGCTCCACAAGTATCACGCGCCTCAGATGTTTCGAATACAGGAATAAGTCCGGTCTGGATGACGAAACACCAACATCCCCAGGGATTTTGTAATGCTTTTCATACGTGTCCATCATGAGAATCCAATCAGGAGCCGCGCCTAATATTGAATAAGGCTTCGCTTTTGATTTTTTGGAGGAGCCTTCTTTTACGAATTCTATAGATCGTTCGGTGGTTGTTATACCCTTCCGCGCTCTTGCTACTGAAAGACTAACCGCTTCCCGTATAATTTCTAATACCTTGTCGTGGCGACGCGAGTATTGACCTTTATCTAGAAGTACCCTACACCCTACTAATAGGTGTTTTGCGGTTCCTATTGCCTCCCCACAGATGTTGCAAGACTTTTCGGTGGCTTTGCCCCATCTTACTAAATTACTTTGATCTGGGAGAGTCATTTGGAATGCATTAAGATAGAATTTTAATAATGCTGGGGACCAATCATAAATTAAGGTGCGCCACTTCAAAGCTAGTGAAATACAAAAATCTCCTATGGTCACCCATTCGTTTTGAATTTCTAGGCTCATCGCGTGGAGTCGGTAATTATCGTTTTCGTCTTGTCGAATAAAAGATTTTGTTATGTCTATGTCTTGAACTTTCCTACTTGATCCTAGCCCTACTTTATTTGTTTGAGCACCTATCATAAACTTTTTATGGAATTGAAGTCGTGACTCGAGCTCTGAGGCAACTTTGTCTTTTGGGAGAGAAGTTACAGTATCATCTTTAGATTTTCCGATGATATGTCTTTTGGTAACTCTTAGATGTTTGTAGAGCTCCGATGGTTTCTTTAATTTTAATCCAAAGTTGTTACGGTCTCTAAATAAGGTTGAAAAGTCCGCTGAGTGCGCTAACCCGAGCCATAACTTCAATGTCTTTATGACGCTTGCATCTAACTTTGACAAAAGGGTTTTATTTATATCATACACGAGGAAAGGCCAATTTAGACGTGATGTTAAATAATTATCGTAAATCCAAGCTTTTTTGACGTTACTTATTGGTTGGTTGTCTACCTTTTTGAGATCGTTTAAAAAGCTATCGACTATTACATCCAACGATGGAGTACGGCCTTGGTAATCGATTTTTTTACCTAAAAATTTAAACGGAGCTGCTTCCGTAACCGTACTAACGCACTGACCGCCTATTATAAGACCCGGATCGTAAGAGGTATATTTGGTATTCCGTCTACCCAGACACAGACTAAAACATTTACTTGGTTTTGTCCTCAATCCGCCCGTCCACGTACAGAAATCCTCAACTACATTTAAAAGTACCTGACATTGTTTCGGATTACGTGTCAGTATCGCGAGATCATCTGCAAAAGCTAGTATGGATTCTGTGTATTTGTTGTTGAACTTAAACCGATAGCCCCACTTTTTTTCATTTCTAATTAATTTGTCTATTAAAATATTAATAACTATATTAAATATAATAGGAGAAATACAACAGCCCTGAAATAAACCAACGTTATAATTAAGTGGTTTTGAATGGTTTTCATTAAAAATTATTGAGAATTTTAATTTTGAATAATATGATGCAATAATGTCGCGAACTACCATAGGAAAGTTATACCATTTAAGCGCGAACATCATTAGTTCATGTCGTACCGACCCAAAGGCGTTTTCTAAGTCTATCCAACAAACCGTAATTTGTCTCTCGCTAGTTCTAGCATCTTTAAGGCTTTCCGATATTAACGTATTATGTTCCAGGCATCCAGAAATTCCGGGCAAAAACCCTTTCTGGTGATTAAGCCTGAAATATCTATTGTTAATCATGAATTGCGTCATTTTAGTTTGTAAAAAAGAGAAAAATATTTTGGAAATTGTATTTGTTAGGGCTATCGGTCTAGTATCCTTGGGATTATTGACATTGTCGTTTTTCGGAATGAGGACAAAAAGGGCTTTTCCGAACGATACCGGTATTTGCTTTCTTGACCAGATTTTACCGAATATATTTAAAAGATGTTTATGGAGCGACGGACATTTTTTGTAAACTATATAAGGGATACCATCCGGACCTGGTGCTGACTTAGATGGTTTCATTTTAATTATTTTATTGATTTCCTCCAAAGTTGGTGGGTTGGCTTGAAAATCTTCAGTAGGAGTCTCAGGTTTGTGTTCGTTTGGATCCCCATATAGTCTTTGGTTTTCTGGCACTTCGTATGTGCTTTTATAATGGTCGAAAATTTGCTCGTTGGTCAAGAGAAGCTTACCTTTTTGATCTTTGAAAATGTTTTTTGAGTATTTAAAAGGATTTTTATCAAAGTCTACTTCATGTTTTGCCCGATCAAAGCTATCACGATTTTTCGTTATTTGATTTGTTATACCTTGGATAAGTTTAAGAATTGATCGCAATGCCCTAGACAGTTGGTGACTAAGTTGATTATCGCCTAAGGCTTTGGCTATACGAAGTTTCTTTATAAGGTCTCTTTTTTTCCTCCTCATTTTCAATTTAAAACCGTTTTCTTTATTTTTGTGAGCATAACGATTCGTAGGTGGATAGTGCTCATTAAAGTAGTCGTAAATAGTATTTTGGAAAGTCTCTACTTGCGCATCGAGTACCTGATTTGAGCCCGGGTGCTCTAACAGGGCCGCTATATTTTGGTCATGTACTTTCCAGGTCGATTGTTTAGTATTTGGAATGCTAAGACGCGTCCGGATGGTCATGGACTCCTGGTAGTTTTCATTCAATGGCTCACCATGAGATATATGAGGGTAAACTCTATCCGCAGTGAAAACTGAAGATCTTACCGACGGTTGCCGCACTTCAGCACCATTGTGTGTTTTAAGATGTTTAATAAACCAGGCTCGTCTTTTGTAATTTTTCCCGCACGTAGGGCATTTCAGTTCCGTTATCGCGCCGTTTTCGCCGTAATTGTCAACCAGTGGACAGTTCTTCCGCCCCCCCTCTCGGACTGTCCTAGGGGTATTTTTCTTATTTGGACTTTTAGCGTTTATCGACGTTCCCGGGCTTGGCTTGCTAGGCCATCGCCCTCGGCTGTCTTTCCAGCAGTCTGCTGTCTTCCCAGCTGCCAGCTGTCTTTCCAGCGTCAACTGTCTTTCCAGCGTCATCCCGTCTCTCCGGGCTGTCAATTTAGATAAGACGAAGCTTCTTACCAATCCATGGATTCACCGTGCGGGTGCCGGGCCCATCGCGTTGCTAGGAGAGGAGTGCAAGCAGTGCCTGGGACTTGCGACCCAGGAGTAGGTTTAAGGGGCCCCTTTATTATGCGCAAAAACGCTCACCTTCACCCTCCACACTCCTCTCCCTACCTAACCAAATTTGGAAAGAACCTACTAATGCCGCCTTTGAAGTACGTTCTAGAAATGAACCAATGCTTGTTCTAGAAAGGCCAAGATCTTTAAGTAGGCTATAGAGAGATTTTGCTGTTATACCTCTCGCTCCCACTTCTACCGCGTACAAACTAACTATAAATTTATTCCTGATCAGTTCGTTGGTTAGTTCGTAATACTTATTGAGCTTGAATGTGTGATCCCTTGGGATGTTTGTTTCCCAAGGAACAGTAAGCTCCACAAGTATCACGCGCCTCACATGTTTCGAATACAGGAATAAGTCCGGTCTGGATGACGAAACACCAACGTATTCCCACAATATGTCCGTAAATTTGAAATGCTATTTATCTCTACGTATAAATTCTAAACGTCCCATACGGTATCAAATAATTTCCAGATTCCTGATAAACGGAATTAATATTGCCTAGAAATTAAATCTTTTCTCATACTGTTTTTCCGATTCTCATTACTATGGGCATATTGTATATTGTAAAATATTGACCCTCACGAGATTTGCTTATACGTAGTTTTGAAAAATCTCACAACGGTTGGGGTTTTATAAGTTGTAATTTAATTTAATTGAGGTCCGTAAAAAATATTACACAACATAACATAAACACTTAATTCGGTAACGTTTACAACGGAAGGTTTTTTATTTATTTTATTAACCAATTTCCTTTTCTTTGTTGATTTATGTTAGAGATGTTTTTAGATTTACATTTAAAATATAATACCAACATTATATTTTAGTAGAGGTTAGTTTGTCCAGTGATGTCCAAGAAAAGCACTTATATAATATCATTGGCGTTTTCACGTTAAAGTAAACGCCAATAAAACTATTTTTCTATCGCGAAATATATATATATACTAAAATCACTCTTTTTCTCGAAGGAGTTAGTCAAGGTTCCTAACAATTTGTTCTTTTAATAATTTATGCAATATAATGAAATCCAATGAACAATTATTTAGGTTGCTAAGTCAAAGACGTGATACTGCAGGTTACTGCTTATCTGACATGTTTTTAAATGGTCCTTTGTTATATTTCATAGTTGCTTCTTTTGCAAGACATAGCAATTAATTTTAAAATAAATAAATTTAAATAATAATATTAATATTTTTTAATATTAAGAGATACTTTCTGAGTTTATAAAAAAAATGTTTATTCGAAAACTTTCCCAGGTTTCACACTTTATAATTTATTTAAAGATATAAAGCTATTTAGGAGTTTTACAGTAAAGTATTAAATTTGAAAGAAAGAGTTAGTTACAGTCACTTGTGATAAGCGACTAATATATAATTAAATTTGCGAAATGGCAAAGTGATGATGTAATCATTTCCGTTACATCTACCTGGACGGCCGCAGGTCACGTAACTCTATCAGTGACATGTAATTGATGCACTAGTGCTTTTAAGCTTTGACCTTTAGGCTTTATAATTCACTTTAAATTTTAGTACTTGATCATAACGGAGTATCTAGTTCGTGAAAGAATAAGCGACAAAATGGTAACATTTGTAAGTTTCGTTAAATTATTTGAAAACATTTATTAAGTTTACCTTGAGTTGTTACAAAGTTTCCATGCTATGTATGAAGCGATTTTTATATAAATAGTTTCTTTATAAAATTAACATTTTACATCTTTATTGAAAATGTTTTATCTCTTTTTGAAACTTCTGTTTTGCCAGAAACGTCAGGACGGCAACTAACTTTTTACTTGCTTTTTTATTAGGACTTATTATTTAGGCATTGTTCTTGATAACAAGTCACAACTATGAAATTAAGACTTAAGCCTAACTAATAAAGTAACCATGTAAATATTTTGTTTTGTTGTAATACTCTAGTATGGTATAGGAATTAATTACGCTCTTGCATTGTAAAAACTATTAAAGTTATTATTGATACAAAGGTTTAAGTACTTTCTTCATAAATCGAAAAAGATTATACATCTTTTTCGATTTATATGTACGAGTTATTTAAATAATTCAACTGTATATATGTTGCATTTTTTAAATTGTTAAAAACCTACGTTTTGTAAAAGTAAAAGAAGTAAGTAGGTAAATGTAAAAGTATTGAAACTATATTTTAAAATGGTCACCTATATTTTTCTGAACGTAGTTATATCTACTGTGTTTTTTTTTCAATAATAATGCATTGTATATACTCGCATTAAAAGAGAAATGTACACTCACTAACACTAATATACTCACGCTTTATTCTGTCACTGTTGTTTACTGAATTACTAACACAATTGTACTCCAAAACTACAAATCACAGTCACACATAACAAAACTAAGAATTATGTTTATGTAATAAAAGCAAAAATAAAAACTAATTCTAACAAAAAGCAAGTATCGTTTAACAACTCTCAAGTTAGGAGCCACTGAGTGCGCTTCGTAGAAGAGCGGTGCTACGCTCGCTCTACGCGCGCTACTGCTGCAATAAACGATCAGCGTCGGAACGAGAAGTGCCCGATATATTAACGACGAATTTATATCGCTTTAATAAATATTAATGTAAATTTAATATAACAAATAAAAATGTTTAAAAAGCTCAAAAAAAAGCTTAGTTTACCGAGTTAGTTCTTTTGTGAAGTAAAGCTTTTTGTTAACACCCGTACTTTTAATATTATTTTATATGCTGTTTTTTACCGTTTTACTACTAAACAGGTTTTTTTACATTTTTATAGGCGATGGATTATTTAGCGAGAGATTTGACAATTTTTTGTTTTATAATTTTGTTTATGGTCCTTTTACATCAGATTTTGACAATTGTTACGAAACGCAAATCCTATTCTTACAGATCATATTTGAAGTGGATGCATGCTGGATAAAAAATAAATTCATAGTAATTACTAAATAACTATATATTCATATATACATTATAAATTATTATATTTATTATATTTCACAAAATACCATTAAATTTAGCTGCAGCATGTTTTGTGTTTCTTATTACTTTGCTGACGCAAACACAATTTGATTGTCGTGTTTGAGACTGTTTGGTTTGAGGAAATTTGAATACAATTCTTTTATATAGAATGTTTAACGATTTAACTACTCATTACAAACAGCTCTGTGTTTACGTCTTGTGTTTATTTAGCTTTATATAGCTTTATTTAGTAAGTGTGATGATAATTTTTTTTTGAGGATCTTTTTTATTATTATATTATAATCTATCTACATTATTTGTATTTCTTTTTAATAAAATACATGGTTTTTATTTCAGATCATTTTATAATTTATTGCAATAAAACATGTTCAATTCCTATGATGAAATAAGGGATAAACGAATAATTTAATAAGGAAAACGGAATTACTACATTTTAATATTTCTTATCCTATATTTAAAACTCAAAATGTGTTACAAAGAATTGACACACAGCTCTATAGATATCTGTCAGCTAGCCCTCAGGTGTAGTGTCGCTGGCTGCTAGCGTCCGATCGGTACTTCCGGGAACTCTCAAGGAAATGAAGCCATCTATATTTTGTGTGTTCACCTTTTTTAGACGCAACGAAACTTAAAACAAGATATAAATATGTGGTCAAAAAATAAAAATCCATAAGCTGGAAATCATTAAAGTCATATTTCTTTGGCAAGTATATTTGTAAACATTTACCTACATTCGCTCTAACAAAAAAACAGTTAGGTACCTTTGTTGATAGATAACTAAAAACTAAATTCACAATTTTGAATTTTGTGTTCTTTCTGAATATGTAAGTTTTAGCGTTAAATAAATATAAAATTGTAATGATAAGAATTATAAAATGTTAGACTCATAATTATTTAATGAACTATATAAAGTATTATGTCATCACTGTCGTGCTTCTTCCAATCCTTGCTACAAAGATTTGCTGATTTATTCTCATTATTTACCATACACCTAACATAACAATGTAATTACATTGTTTTCAAAACATAATGTTGGTTTATATATTCATTTCGGTAATTTTCAAAACAATCTGTGTAATAATAATATACAGGGTTATTTGTAATTAGTTGAGCACCTTTTGCAGGCAGCCGCTCTACATCAATCCTAACAACATTTGTTCAACGACTTTTTAAAATTAATAGTTTAAAAAATTTAGTTTTTCCCATACAAAATTTATTTATTGCCTCTGAACGTGCATTAAACTTGAGCAAAGAGAGGCCACGCAACTTGTCAAAATATGTGCCAAGGCCACGTGCATCGGGGCGCGGGGTGGCGGGGTGACGCAGCGGCGGCTATGCACGTTAGAACTTGATCATTTTCTAAGGTGTATTAAAAAATACATCGTTTTCCATTTTTATTTATTAAAATATTTTCTACGATAGTCGAAACACATATTGTAAACAATGACAGAGCTTTGGTAGTAATCGCATTTATTAGAATAACAACATTAATAAAGAATATAGTTTATAATTATTATAAATAATGTACGGTATTTCTTAATTTTAATAATACTTTGTTAAATTGAATAATTAATAAATTTATTTTAATAGAAAAGTACCAAAACGTACTAACGTTATTATGAACGCGCAAGCTCAAAGCACGTTATTTTGACTTTTGAAACCAAGCCCATAACACACGGAGACGTGTTTTAATATTTGACATTGGCATAGTGAATACGAATCCACGATTTTATCGTAACGCGGTGCGTAACTGGTCATAGCAAATACGTTATTGCATACAATTTTCAATTTCACATCTTGCTGCGTTTATGTATCGCGTTTAAGTTTACAGCGCGTTGTGACGTCACGCGTTATTGGTAAGAACTCTCGTGTATCATACAGAATCAGGGCCCAGGTAGTTAATATAAAATATCAGTAATACTACACACTTTCATCACCATAAATCTCAAGAGACAAATGAAATATCAATTATCAAATAACAAAGATAATAATATCAAATTACAAATTACTTGACATTTGGTTGGTATTGACACCAACTGTTGGTGTTACCATTAATTAAAAACATCACCGTAAAATAGTAACAGTATTTAAAATGGCTAAATCTTGTGATCCCAACCATAAACTTCATTCAGATATCCGACAAAATAAAATATTAAGAAACACCAGGAGGAATAATAGGAAGTTTATTTAAATTACGTCTAAATTGGCCTTTCCTCGTTTATGACATTAATAAAACTGAAAAAACGAAAACTTTAGTCTTTATTAAATAAGTATGTGTGTATTAGTGTACACATGTAAGAAGTGAAACTTCTTTATGACATGTAAATATAATTTACATTTTCTTTTAAATGTGACTTAGAAATAAAGATGGTGCGTAATAGAAAAACGTCATAATTTTCATAAATATTAATTAATTAAAACGTAAGAAGTGAATCGACTGTTTCTGACGTATAATATTCTCATAGAAGAAACACATAAGTACCATAAAAACAGACAAATATATACAATCCACTTTAAAAATAATAACTTTAGGCTTCTTAACATGTTGGATCGTCACTATATCACAAATAAAATTATGGCTGCATCTATTTATCCGTTAATCGGATGAATAAATTTAATTTATTTTTCCAGTAACCGGATGAATTAGATATTTTTATTCGTCCGGAAATTAATACAAAAAATCAAGATTCCGAGATAATCCCAATCCCAATTCCCAACATAAAATTGAGATGAAATATATATTTACGTTTGCTTACATAATATATTTTCATATTTACATATATATTTACATATTTATTTGTTTATTAAATTTTATTTATTATTGTTAACAGATTAACTACACTCGCAATGTTCACACACATTAATATCGGGTAAATAACAAGATTTGTCGGCCGACATCGGCTAAGTAGAACAAAATACTATGTAATATATAATATATAACTATGTAATATATAATAATATATAATATATATATATATATACACACAACACCCCGAAATGGCGGGTGCTTTAAAAAAAAAAAAAAAAACCTAACCACCTAACTTAAAATATAGGTGAACAACTCAACATTACACGTGACCAAAAACTACCTTCTGATTGGTTCACGATTTTTCGGCCAAATAGAATTGCGATCTATTCGACCTCCAATTGTCGGCTGTTTAGACACTCCGTTTTAAAAAATATATATATATTTATATATACGGATAAATAATAATATATTATAAATCCGTATATACGGATCAATAGCCACTTCGTAAAATTATTCTTCATCATGGTTTCTGCTGTTTCGAGTTGATGTTCGTTCTAGGTATAGCAAAACAGACCTTGTAAAGATCAGGACCCCAATGCTCCATTTCTCAGCCAAAACTCGTATTTCTTTTCATTCTTACTTCTTCTATTTCAGACAATCAATGTATTTTAAAAATATTATAAATTACATTTCATAATTTCTTCTTCATGTTATAATCTTGAATTTATTTATTAGTTTCAATAGGAAGTCCATAAAATCGTATTGTCCAGTATATAATTACAATTCATTATTTCATTCTAAAACTCTAATCCGATAATTTTATTTTTGGTTAATGTAAATTGTGTTTTGTAATCCACATACTTGTCATTTTGATTATTTAGTATTTCCATAGCAACATGGTGTAAAAGAGATGAAGCTATACGAAAAAAGCTGGCGCGTGCGTTTAACAGTTTCTGACTTTCGCTAGACTGCCGCGACCTATACTTTAGACTGCTTACAAAATACAGAGTAATAAATAATCGAGGGAGCAAAAATTTTTTGTTTCGTTTATTCTGAGTTATTTATCAAGATTTTTTAAAAGTCGTAGAACAAATGTTGTTGGGATTGATGTAGAGAGGCTGCCTGCAAAAGGTGCTCAACTAATTAAAAATAACCCTGTATAATGAATAAATCTTATAACAAAATCAGTAGCCCCAAAGGAACATTTCTTCCTTGTAGACATTTCTTTAAGCAGTATTTGTATCACAAGAAAATAAAATCTTTATTGTTTTTTATTCAATGTTCTCTATTACAATTTATAATAATAATTTCTGTATTTTTCCTGTCTCAGTATTTAAAAGGCAAGTAAATAATATACCAACGTTAGATAAGTTTAATGGTTTAGTAGACGTAGCTGAAGATATTAATATTTGTCTGCGGGTTACCGCAAAAAACTTTTAGAAGCTTCTACACTTTAAATTATAAAATAATATTATATAAATATAATAAGAGATGGCTATCATATAAATTGTTACTTTTAAAACAGTAAATAAATCAACGCTACAGCATAGATTTACTTACTCTTATGACTCGGCTGCAGTTTAAACATAAACTTCATCCGAGCAATTGATGTACAAAGACATGCTTATGAACATGGAAATAATACAAGGCTAAGTAGTGAAGTATTTCATTAGATTACAGATAGTATACTGTTACCTTGATCATATAATTAAGACATGTATTACTAAATATTTCTAGTACTCTAGAGCGCAAATCTCTTTCAATTAATATTCTACTCAGGTCTTCAATAGAAAAATGCATTATTATGATCTGTTTACGCCATTGTCAAATGGTAAGATGTATATTTATATTTTACAATAATGAAATTACTAGTAGCCCACATTACGCTCGAATCTCAACACATAATAAATACACAAACAAAGCTTACATTCTGAAAAGAATTTTTCATCTAGATCGGAAGTTCAGTCAACCAAACTTTGTTATTGTTTATACGAATTTTAAAGGGGTTTTTGTTATGCGGAACGACAATATGGGTTCTTCCTCTAAACTGGGTTATTTATAGAATACGTGGTAAGATTGTACTTGTACTTAATGTTCCTTCTGAGATTCGTAATTAGAATTACTGATGATCACTCAACGGCCAAAATTCGACCGTTATCTAAAGTGTTAATATTTATGAAAGTTTGGATTAAAACCTCTATGCGTATTTATTTTTGATTTTTATTCTAATACGATAAGTGACTATCAACTCTGTGCGACTATTTGACATCAGACAAATATACATTGAACATGTCAACGTTGACGTTACCATCGAAGTAGTATTTGTAATGTTTCGCATCGCGGTGTGTGTAATGTTTTTATAACTGATTTAATGTATTAAAAGTCCATTATTATTATAAAATATTAGCATTCTGCACTTTTTCTACACATAAACTTTAAGTATGCTAAATTTTATTATCCTTATTTATATATAGATTTAAATAATATTAATAATATTAATACAATCAAAGTATTACATCTCACAGACATGGCCTCATAACATAAAAAAATGTTAAATTACACACATTTTTAAAAGCACACCATGCATATATATTTGAACTAAATAAGAAACAAAAGACAATAATAATGTTTCTCAAATAGATAGTCAAGTTCTCTATGCAGCGAATGGCTTTTAAAAAAAAGATTTTATTTTAATTAAGATGATATTTAATTAACAAGTTACCACTTAGGCTACCTTTAACAGACTAAACTTAATATTAACATTATAGGCTAATACGGGTGGGAGCAGATCATCCAGTAGAGTTATTCGCATTATTCGGTTACTTAGAATATTGGCTTCCTATAGGTGGTAGACGCTAACTCAGCGGAGCCACCTGGCTGGCGACTAATGGAATGTGTCAGCTCAGCGGTTTTGGACGACGTAACTAGTTACATTTAAGAACAAATAAACAACATTAATTTACATTACAAGTGGTTTAAAAAGTAATTTCTGTTAATGATTCTTTCTTTAGTTATTTCACATTTGTATAGTAACTTATGTTTCAATATAATAAAGATATACTAGCTTTTACAGACGGAATGGTTTTCGTGGTTTTAACATTTTAGCTAGTTTTTTCAACAATCTCAATTAAATTAAACAAGTTAAGAATTCTTGAAAGATATAAAAAGAACTGCTTGTTAATTATGTTTTTTGTTGAAGTTGTATTTCTAAAGATTTTTTTATAGAAATAATATACTATTAGAAAACAATATTTAAAAGGATACTGTTAGGTTGTTACTTTTAAAACACGTTTTACTCTGACAGTTAAACTGTCGTAATACAAAATGTACTGAAGAGCTTTGACACGCTCCATGTCTCTGGAGTGCACAAATAAATGTAATGTCGATTAGAAAGTGAACGATAAAAATAACCATGCGGTATAAAACGTTTTTGTGAAATGTCAAAAGCTATAACATTTTCATGTAAATAATAAATAACTTAAAATTTGTGATTAAATTAAATTAATGTGTGATCCTTTTTAACCACAATACAATATTTGGTTGTCTATTGTACTAATTTCTGACTTCTTTTTCCTACTAATGCTTATTCTATGTTTTGGTGCGATTTACGTAGTAATTATCGTTAATTACTAATTTAACTTGTTTAATTAACTTAAACTAACAACGCTGTGTTATTATTTATGTATGTATGTATGTATCATAGCAGTTAAAATTGTTCAAGTATAATTTAATAATAAATTATTTTAACCTCTAAAATGTTTAGAGGTCTCGTATGATTTGTTGAAATAGTTGAGCTCAAAGCTTTATATATTCATCGTTTACGGTAACCCGGTTTTTGGATAAATCCCGATGCTCTTTGGTAACTCAAGATCGAGAATAATTAATCATTATGTAGAATATTGTCAAATCACGTGACACACATTATCGTAGAAATTTATTCATCTATATCTTTCAACGAACATCTCGTGTCAAGAGGGTTTGTACTGGATATTGATTTTGGTTACTACTCTTTACCCAAAAAGATAAAAGATTAAGTATATAATGTTTGAAAATATCTATAAATATGTATGCTATAATAAGACTATTTAATTTTTAATAAATATAGAATGAAATATAAACTGATACAGGCAGGGGTTCGAACTCGCGACCTCTGGGAAACCGTCCCGTCGCTCTACCTGTTGAGCTACTGTATTATTAAATTCATAAAACACTGTTAAATTTCACTTCAAAAGTACAACTGTTGAGTTTCTGGCCAGCTCTTCTGAACAGAGCAGCATTCCGAGCTGGTGGTAGCTTACTTACGGACTGATTATACTGACCAATTTACAAAAACACTCCAGGGGTAGGACAGATAAGACTACGTGGAGTCGGGGTTGCCAGAGTCAGCTTTGAAAATATCTATAAACATGTATAGCCATGTTAAGCTTACTTAAATTTATATAAATATAGAATGAAAAACAAATCGATGCGGGCAGGGATTCGAACCCTCGAATACTGGGAAATAGTCCCGTTGCTCTACCATCTGAGCTACCATATCGCTGTCCGCCTCGGTAAATTAAGCATTCTATATGTAATCGTCTTAAAGTTATCAATAAAATCATTTTTGAGGCGTACGTACTAAAAACATGTTAGTAAACAGCAAAACAGCAAGTTTACTCGCTGTGCTACTTATAAGATATATTGTGTCCAAAAATCTTCCAATTTGGAAATCGTGTATTACTATGTTGACATACCTTAATCTGTAAATTATTTCAGATAGCAATCTAAAGCAAGTAGCTAATAAATCATCCCGCGCGCTACAACTTCCTTCTTTTATGAGATTTATTAGACCGCAATTAAATACCGTGCTATACGAGTTTAGAAAATGTAAACTTAGGGCAACAACTTTTATCTTTTAATCTTTAGGCACTATTATAGGTCATTAAATTATTAAACTTATTTTTATTTCACAAAGTTAAAGCTAATAGTCTAGTTTTTTATTCTCAGTAAGTAATCACCATCTCAAATTCTCTATAAGTAAATTAATAAAAACAATTTAAATCAAAAATTTATAATAATAAATAAATGTAAAACGAGTTAAGACTTGAAAAATAAATGAGACGTTCAGAGATCATAATTATAATATTATATTTATTAAATCACGCTCATTATTGGGTTGTCATGCTCATTGTGCTAATTATAAGCTAAGAGTATCTAATTAAAATATATTCTCATCACCGCACACACACAAGTTCATCTTCATTTTAAATAACATACTTAGTTACGTTGGTAATTTTTTTAATTTCGAAATTGGTTATATATATGTACACAGAGTTTTAAGTAAAAGGGGTTACAAAACATAGATCTATTTGCAGTATTTGAAGTCAAGTCACCACCTGTCTTTCGAGATTTCCCGACTTCAGCTAAATTCCATAATTTGCGAAATTATCAATATCATTGTAAGACAGAAATGTCTACTGAAGTAATTATTAGATAGAGAGAATTTAACTTATATAGACTTTGTAGCCAATTCAATTGCCAAGCTGGTAGGTTTTTGATATAAAAAAAAAAAGAAAAAAATGTTTCTAATATGTTTTTTACATCATCATCATTATAACACCGACTTATATACTAATAATAGTTTTAACTACTTTTTCATACCAATCATAAGATATATATATTCTCAATTAAAACGTAAATGTTATAATGTTCCCAAACAGCCTTTGCGAAACTGGAAGTCTAAAGACTTCGGATGGTAACCTTCAGTACGATAAGCAATGTCTTGCTTAAGCTCTTCAGTTCGCTTATTGCCTGGTACATTAGAAGGGTTGGAACTACATTGTATGTGGTTATATGCAAGAGAAGCTTCGTATCCAACCCATGTAACAAGCCTAAAGAAACACCGTTTACATTATTACACCCTAACGCCTGATTTATTAATTATTAACATAATTTATAATTTTTATTTTCATCTTAATTTACCTATTTGTACTGGGTGGTATATCTTGTAGTACACTAGTAGTTTTTATTTTACTTTTCTAATATGTAGAGTCAAGGGTAAAAAATAAATATCATAAAACAAAGCAAGATAATAATAAATTATAACATTTGTTATTTTGATATAGTCTCTTAGATGAGAGACTGAAAATACAGAAGAATATAATTATGTCACTGAAAGTATTTACATATCAAAGTGATAGCAGCTGCTTTCATTTAATTAAATAGTGTAAAAGAGTTAATTTCTATGAGGCTGCATCGTAAGAGATAAGACGTTGCAAGCGAGGAACTTTTGATGACCACCTGCGAATAGTTTTAAGTGGCACTCTTAAGATTGATAAGATTCAAACTTTCAACTTTTTCCAGAAGGATGTTTTAAAAATAAATATTGAAATTAATGTAAGGAAAGTATTTCATTGTTAAATGGTACGAAGTACTTAATGAGAATAGAAAAACACACAAGTTGAGCATAATTCGTATACTTTTCAAGAGATTTCAAATTGGCAAAGTAAGAATATATATATATATATATATATATATTGTATACACCTATATATATATAGAGGTGTATGTACAGGCACACACACACAATAACTTAAAAGCAGACAAATACAAATACTTTTTGAATAATATTGACACAATTTATTAAAAAAACTCAAGACTAAACAAACTTTTAATCCAATAAGTTGAGTAACTCCCAAATATAGGAAGTAATCTTAAGTAAATTTAAACTATACGTTATAAATAATAAAAAAAAAAACTTTCTTATACTGTAAAGAATTGCTTGAACGACGGTATGGACTGGAAATTAATTGTATTTTAGCGATTTATTAGTAACTTCCGCAATTTGTTTGACATTCTTGCGGTAGGGTTGGGGGCCAGGTTGCCCCTTACCTCAAATGTATGAAGGGTGTGTTGGCTGACCCTTCCTTTATGCTTGTGAACGTGTACCACTTCCGTTGACCTGTCGTCTTACTAGACACTAATTTTACTGTTTTGAATATATTATTTTTTCAAATTTAGTTATCTATATTAATTTTCATATTATTAATTACTAACTATTAAGTCTTCTAAATTAGAGAAACATTAACATTTGTGAAACTGCGATGGCAAAACAATACCCGGATAAGTTTGTAGTATGGTTCGTCTCAGACCAGGACCCGTTTGAAACACTCGTAATTAGCATTTTAAGTTGGGTTTTTAAAAAGGGCTTTTTATACCATACTTGTGTAGATAAGTATGCTATAAAAAGGCCCTCCTTACACTTCAAAGTGGAAAGATATATTTATATCTTTGCCACTTTGAATCAAACTAAAAGATCACGTTTGGCTTGCAATAGGTATCGACTCTTTTGATATTGTCTCTTTTTGTTTTCTAACGGTAAAGATGTAAATCGAAACTGTAGATTTAAGAGCAGGTACGCTGGAGCACGCTATTCGCTGATATCATTATATTTGTTGGTGAAATTGCGACTGAGATCGAGAGCAGTCTAGAACAAAGGCGAGAGATTGGGAATAGTCGGTCTGAAGGTCTATAACTCTAAAACGTAGAATACATTCTGCGACTTTGACAATTTATTCAATTTCCATTCAGTTACCTGAAATGGAATACTTCTGTAAGTATGTTTCGATTTTCCGTACTTCTGGTTGTTTTCCAGGAAGACGGTATAAGTAATCGTGATGTGACAATGCATTTGATCGGGTCTAAGTCAAAATGTTAACTATCTGTGGAACCGCTCAATAAAAAGATTAACATACAGTCTGCCTAGTTTTTAGTGGTTGGTTGACTATCACAGTGGTTGGTTGTTTTTAGTGACTACTACAGTTGTTCAGTGAACTGAAAACCACTCAAAATACAAACAATACAAAATAATAATCAATAAAACTTATATCCTCGTAGCAAATAAAAGTATTTCATACTTTTTGGCACGGTTTTCTATTATTTAATGGATGACCAGGAATGTATCAGTTCAATAATAATTTATTGTCACTGACATATGGTGGTAACATTAATATGATTTACGAGTAATATTTCAATTACAAAAGCAATTTAGTGATATAAAAATTATGTTCAATAAAAAGAAAATAGTATCCACACAGCATACCCTTTTATCCCTTCAAATCTCTTCTTATTTTATCTTATCTTATGTAGAAAAGTTGTTTTTTTTTTAAATAAAGAATAAAATTTTAAGTTTTGATATGGCTTATACTTTTTTTTATATCTTAGACATTAGTAAAAAATGTCGCTTATTGTAGTTTTCTTTCTATTGAACAAATAGATTTAAATAACAGAAATGTAGGTAAGTATAGTTGAGAAAATGAGAAACGTGATCGGTATAATATGCCGGCTATTGTTCAACAAAGATTTATTGACCGCCGCTGACTACTGTCCGAGCGGCGAATATATTATGTCAAAGTGTCGCTAGTAACTGGTTTTGGAACTATTAAAAAATACCAACTTCTTAGTAACAAAAGTATTATTACTAATTTAACCGGTATATGAATGACGTATGTGTATATATATCTGAATAATAATAATTAAATTTAAGAAGAGGATGATTCCATCAGTTTCAGGGTATCGTTGAAACCATATTTAATATAAGTTGAGGGTAACACTATAAGATCTCTGACGTTACATGATACGTCTAGATTCACTATACTAAAATAAATTGTCTTCTTAAGTAGCTTCTAAAGTATTAATAAAAACCAACATACTGGAATCTGATATTGAGATCTCAATTTCTAAAGATTGTAGAATTAAGCTTATTTAGAAAATTTCACTCGCATACGAAAATACTCTGTGTGTTATATAGATTATTTTTCCAAGTCGTGTTAGTAAATAGTTTTTTATGGTATTTTATGTTGTTTGTGAAACCTTTCATTTGGATTATTTCTTAGTGAGAAAGTTCTATAACAAAATAAAAGAAGTATATAGTTGTTGTATTTAATATAATAGCGTGACCATAAAACCGTTCATAAAGTTCACCCTTTATTAATAAACAAGGTTTGACAGCTCACTGATGACCTCGTATATATTCGGAGAGGGTCATGTTAAAAACGAAGCCATCAAATACACATATCATATCAGAATATAGCTTCTGTTTCAACGCACTTTGAAACAGAAGTTGAAATATAATAACAGTGATTGTTTTATTATAATTTAATTTACATAAAATAGTATTATTCAATTAAGACGATTGTCTGTATGATGTATTCCTACGCCGCAACAAGTAATTTCAGTTGGCCATTTAGTATAGTTCAACTTGTTACTAATTATTACTGGGGACACATGATTTGAGTTCAAACTCTACTTTTTATTGGCTTTTATTGCAATCATAACTCTTTTATTTTATAATAACCGCATTGACATTGATAATATTACATTTATTATTAGCATAAATGTTTTTTATTAAACAAAGACTACGTTCCTCCTTTTCATAAGACTTTCTTTTTTTCCTTTCTCTAACAACTTTATTTCTTAGCACGCACTTGGTTGAGAATATTCCTTTACATTTGTCTAAAATAGAGTGTTGATTATTAATATATTAAGAAACGAAATATTAACTAGTTTAATGATAAACTGAATATATATAATGAAATGTTTATCTTTTACAAAGATTATTTATAATTAATACTTACTTACTTTTTGTGCAGGGCCAAATCCAATTCTAGTCAACCTGTAACAATATACAATATCAATAAAATAAAATAGAGAATATGACATATATATATTTATGTAAGGCTGCTATGCTCTCTCGGTTATAAATAGTATTAGTTGTATTATATACAGACTAAAATATACATTGCAACCATATATTCATTTGTTTTTTTTTATTTGAAAATATTAACTTTTTATTAGTATATATTAGTTGACTTGTTGCATTATATGTTATTTATCGTTATGTATAAAAATTACAATTGTTATTAGATTTAAACAACAGTGAAGTAAACTTTAAGGATTATCATAATATTATGTTTTTATTAACGTGTTTTTTCCAATCCTTGCTCCAAAAAGTGTTTGACTTATTCTCATTATTTTCCATAATTACCTTACGAATTAACTTTATTCTTTTCAAAGAATAATGACGTTTTCTATATTCACAAGGTATATTTAAAAGAATATGAGTAATATAATACTTATAACCAATTGTAATGCTAAAAAGGAACTATCCCTTTTGTAGACATATAATATCTTAAAACAATTTTTGTATTATAGGTGTTCACCAAAATACATTTTTTTTTCTTTATTTAATCTCCGCTCATAAATTTTATTTCAATATTTTTTTCTGTAATTCATATGTTAGTTAATACTTAGCTTGCTATCTGTGTTTTAGGAAATATATTTAAATATAAATTGTTATTTTTGGGCCATTTGTTGATTTTTGCTATAAGCTCTACAGCCGTGGCTCAAGAACGTTTTAGTGAAAATAGAAATTACAAACAAAAAAAAAAAGAGGTGATTACAGACAAACTAGAATTACGTATTCATATAAGTTGTATCTCTTATATTAATACGCAAATCTCTGAAACCTGATTAGTATTCCCCCCACTCTACATTGTGACAAGTAAAGTTTTCAATATTTCCATAGATTATTTTTTATTTTAATGTTAATGCGTTAACGAAACAATTTTCAAAAATTTGCCAATAATTATGCAGTTAACTGCAGACTGGACGGCGTAGCTTCTGTTCTAATAGACGTTAAGAGTCGCTACAGTTACCTAGTGTCTGTACTTTGCGTTCAGATTAAATTATTATAAATATTAAATAATTGTTATTACCTCATTAATTAAATTGTCACGATCTATGGCCAGATATTATAAATAAAATCTAAAGGTAAAATGTAGATTTCCTCGATTGAAATAATTTAACGATAATTAGTAACTCAATTGATATATTTACAAAGCAATTACAATCGATATTTCACTTTCGTACCACATGACTGAGGACTCTTTGAAACTCTTTCAGCTACGTTTTTATATAACAATATTATTATTAGTGTCAACATAAGAGCTCTTACTATTAAAATACGATTGCTAAATAATAGAAATGTAATAAATATATTTAATAGTTAGTAATAGTTTAATATTTACTTCAAGTAATATAAACTATGAAACGAAATTGTGCTGAAAATATATATAATAATAAGAAATGTTTAATGAAGTATTAATATATGTTAATTATTCGTATTTTCTTAGACATTTAGATAAAATGACGTATGGTTATATAATATTACCACGATCCACATATATATTAGACACTACATTATAAATGTACAAAATTTACAAATTCTTACAGGAAAAGTTAAAACCATATATAACTATAATTATATTAGTATAGTTAGACAAATGTAAAGTTTGGTGTAGTGCTGGTGTAGTATTCTATCTTAGTGAACATCTAGAACACTTATCAAACCGAAAAACCTTTTATTTCCACGAAAAACCACAAATTTTTGGCCTATACTTACAATAAAACTAACAAATTTTAAGTGATGTGACTTATATATATTTTAAGTGATAATTTATTCTTTGAGTCAAGAGGACAGAGAAGGAAGAAGTTAAAAAAAATTGTTATTTATTGTAAGGCATTATTAAAATATGTATAAAATGCGGACATTCTAGTATCCATCTTATAATGCGTTAGTATTTACTTGGGATGGTTATTTACATTATTCCATAACTTTAGATTACCCAGATTAAAAAAAAAAATAACCTAAAAACAATCCTAACATAATATTATAAAATGTATTTTAAACAATAGTTTATATTTTCTCAGTGAAGATTATGCTGAAATATGTTTTATCTACCATTAAGGGTCACACAGCGGTCTAGAAGTTATCTCTCAACAAATTCTAAAGTAGAGCATAATCTCTTAGGCATAAATAAAAGACTAATTAGTATAAATACCAGAGCTTTATTGAATTTTGTTAACTAATGATCGTTTAGCAATTATATTTAGCTTATAGCTTAATTAAATCATCGGAAGCTACTCAGCGACCGAGAGTACGTATTAGGATAATTGTCAACTATATGGTTGTGGTATGTTCTGAATGACTGGAACCTATGAATCTATTATTGTTTTGTTCGATTATTACATAATTGTATAGAATTTGTGGTTTTGTTATGCGTATTGTGAATCATTTTCAAATCCTTTAAGTACCTAAATAAAAGGGAAATATTTTCCTTGTTCAGTGGAATAAATAAATTTTCCAGTTATAAATTGTTAAGGTTCATAAAATAACTTTTAATAGTTTATCTATCTGTGCGTCGGCAGTGAAGCAGCTGATATACTTTATAGGTTGCTATTGTCGTGTTACTAATGTACGATGTTCAATATTCAAAGCCGCTAATATCTTTGGTGAAGAAATTTCACAAAATACATAATTTTACTTGTTTGTAGCTTTTGGTTGTTTCTTGCTCTTGTAATGTGAATAAGACAAGTTGTTTTTCATCAATAGACTTATGAAAGCCTGTTTAATTGGTTTTGGAGCTTATGCATATATATATATAAAGTTTCAATTTATCATTTGGTACATCAAGAATTATGTAATTGTTCCTTTTACTGCTTTTTTTCTTCATTGTAATAAAAAGAAAGCGAACCAGCTTGCAAGTCACCTGATGATAACTGCGCATTGCAGCCCAAATTCTCTTCCAAAAGACCGTAGTCGCCGGCATTTGAGGACGGAGTAAGCGGTCTTTTTGAAGAGCATCCGTGTCGATCGTTATATTTAGTTTTTATTTCAGGTTTATAATTTTGACACTTTCTTAATTATTATTTATAATATATTTTAGTATTTTCATAAAATTATTTTAGTTTACTTTTTATCTTATTGTATTATAAAGTAGCGATAATTCAAACTTTGTCTAAGCCAACACGCGTTACAAACATTATTTTAATGATTCAAATCATCCAGCAAGAGCGGCGGCTGTTTTAGACAGGTCTGTCAAAATATAACAGCATCTCGCATTCTATCACAAACTGTGCGAGCCGTGCTAATTACATGGCAAGTATTTTAATTTGTGTATTGGTATATATGTATTCTCGTCGAAATTCATTTCTCAACCAATTTTGATCAAACTTTGGTTTCTTGTTCCATAATTGCCACCACTGCGACGTTGACATAGCTTTCAATAGTAAAGAGCCCCGAAAGTCAAGCGAAAAGTTAAAAAAATATGAACTTAAAATACTTTTTATTTCTTCTTAATGTTCAGCATTTTTTTTATACAAAGTTTTTTGATTGGAAAGAATTTGAAGGTCGCGTACCAATTATATGCACCCCTCTCGCTCACTCAGTCTTCGTAGCACGTCACGACTAATTATACTTTAGTTTAATTTTAACCGCTTTGATGTATTTCTGGACAATTGAAGAACCTATGGTATAAGGAGTGCTACGTCCCGTAGACTTATAGCTGGAAAAATATGTATAAAGATATTTTTAATGGCTACATATTACACAAATAATAACTGTTTAAAAGGTAGGGTACATGTAGTTCCGGGTTTAAGTTACATTTATCGAATTTCAACATAACCCGAATTTTGTTCAAGCAATGAAGGGATCAAGAATAATTAATAAATCTGATAAATCCCGATATGCCTCCTTTCATATGTCGGATTTAAAATAACTGAACGTAATATTCTAGTAAAGTGTTCGCTGCTATGAATGTAGTTTAACCTTTATTTGTTTTTAATTACTTTAATCCATATCAATCACCGGGACTCGTGAGTCATTTCTTCAGTCAGATGTCTTTAACGTGTCAAAGAATTTATTCAGTAAATTTTCCCTACATTACAAATTGACTATAAAAATTTATGTATGATAAAACTAACTGCACAGAGCCGAAATGAAGTTCGGGGGAAACAAGAATATGACTGCAAGAAGTTTTTGTACAAACATGTTCTATTTAATTTTATACAGTTTTAAAATATGGGAAAAATTTCAAGACTTGCAACGATACATAGTCTTTAAAAAACGAAAGTTTATTTCGATTTTTTCAATTTGTAGAATTTGTAAAAAAATATATGTTTTCTTCATAATAGATTGTTAGGTATATTGCAGTCGTAGTACAGTAGGTACTCACTAGTTTATTGATTTTACATTTACATACTATTAAGCTTCAATAATTGTTTATAACACTAAACTAATAAATAAATATTTATTTTTTAAATACATTTTTAAATCTCTACGATTTTGTTAATTCGATTTATATAATGAATAGTAAAAAGTACAAACACAAAACACAAAATAGAAAATAATTCAGTAAAATTAGTTTTTTTATTATTATAATAATTAATCATTATTATATTATTAAAAACTTAACCGAAGTTTAAGAGACAACAACAGACGATAGACCTGTTCCCGAAATTTAATAAATGTTTCATTTACTGGACTGTTATTCATTCCCTCTAATGTGATATTAATCTCTTGTTAAAAAGAATTTATTCTTTGAATCTTGGTTACTGCAATAATTTACCCATTAGAGGCCACCTCTAATAAAAGCTATAAAGTGTAATAGAGGGCATTACACTTGTCACTTCATTTGAGAAAATATAAGTTAAGATAATATAATATCGCTTATTACAATTATAAGATTCGAAACCATATATTAAATATAATAGAATATATATAAGATGTACATAAATATGTAATATTTTTCTTAAACATGGTTCTTAGCCTCATCGGACTAAGTCGACTTATAGTAAATACTGGCTGATATTAACAACAATAGTTTAAAAAACTAAAAAAACATTACCCGAACTAAAAACTACAAAATATTTTTTAATGAAAAATTTAAGTTATTAACAGAATAATTCAATTCTGAGTAAAAATCGTGGGGTGCATTTTACTGTGATTCATAACTATCCTCTCATAGATAGTTGCTAATAGAATGATTGTAATACCTTAAATATCGAGCACCCCACGCTTTTTACTCAGAATTGAATTATTATTATTATATTATTATTATTATGAAGTATATTTTGTTTTTGGCATAAAAAAACAAAATAACTCATTGTATGCAGTAAGTTAAAACAACACGTTTTTTTCACCAACATCTTAATAACAATTGCTATTGTATAAAAAATGTCAGCAGTAATGTTCTTTTTAAACTTTTTTTATTTTAGTCAAAAGATACATTACAAATACATATTTCTTTCATAAAATGAAAATTTCGTTTTTATAAAAACATATATTTTTTTTCAGTTCGTTCGTTCTTTCAGTTTCTATAAAACTTTCCTTGTGTGTATAACGTGTTCAACAATAATGCTCACGAAATCTGTTTAGTTTGCATAAATCTATATACATTTATACAAGCAATGTCCTCTGAGCACTCGGATTGAGATTACATTTTGATACTTTGCTTTCCGAAAACCGATTCTGAAAAATACTCAATTATTTTGTACAAATAACGTAATTATAACCAAAGTCGGTTTTATAATGTTTTATTTATTTTAACAGCATAATATTTTATGTAGTTATAATATATTGATTAGGATATTATATATTTTTTGTCTTAAAGATGTCGAAACAAAATTGAACACTGGTAACTTTTGAGGTTTGATTTTATTAGCCTTTTGTCAACATTAATAGTTCAAATTTTTTAAGGACTTTATTAATAAATTGTTAATGTTCTGCCTTTTTATTTTAATCTTTATTAATAAACAATCTTGTAACAAATTATTTTAAGCGGAGATTAATCTTTGGAAGACAAAATAATATTTAATATTATATACACTCCGGCATTAATTGTCAAGGGTTCCGAGTAACACCCGTCAACAAAAGCTGCTCGAGATGAACCCACATTGCCTCTTGTAAAAACCAGACAAACCAACTTCTCTGTTGATTACTTGCAAAGAAATTAAAAGAAGAAGATAGGACATTCACTCTTAATGACAATTTCGTGTGCTGACAGAACTTTTAGCATGATATTATTTAAACCATATTTTTTTTATTTTAGTGTTATCATTAATCCACACACAAAGATTTACAACAGAATATTGAAGTTTTCCTCTACAGGGAAAAATTCTGCCTTTGGTTTTATTTTGTATACGGTCCGAAATTGGCTCCGAGGAAGTCATGCCTCGGAACGATTTTATCGAATACTAACAACCTAATTCGCTCGGGTCACAGAGCATACGTGGCATACGTAGCATGTGAATACAAAATAAAACATTAACAAACTTGTAGTGTTTTTGCTGAAGAAGACTATCAAAATGAAACAGAATTCGTGGTCCTATCACCAACTGTCTTGTAATCGAAAAGACCGTATTCATGAGAAATTCGAAGCCAATTATCACAATCACAACGTAACAATAGTTATTAATACGTTATATAATCTGTAAATATCTATCTATCTGTAATTATTGAGTTATCTTTTATTACTAAAAATGTTTTTGTGATTTCAATGACAGTTGCACAGATTCATAGATAATATTCCTTATTTTATGTCAAACTTAATTGAGAAATAAGTCTTCGTAAATCCGTTGTTTTACAATGCATGGCTATTATAAGATAATTTAAGAGCATATTTTAGGAGCTTTCTTTCGTTTTAGTACGCTATTCGAAAGGCTCGATAATAACTCGTTCATAAAACGCGTTAACTGCGATGCTCGAGACTCGCCGTTTTGGCAAAGTGATTGAATATTATTTAATTTAATGTCGCCGGTTACCTACTTTTAATTCCTGCCTTTGGATTTTTATATAAATGGACGGAACAAATGCTTTAAAAGTATTGTAATTGATGTTTTAATAACATTTATATGAAAATTCAATAAAAATTGGACCACTATAACTCCTGTCAACATCCAGTATCATAATGTGCAAGCTTTTCTGAGTTCAAAACCATCAATAGTATGCGCCCAGCTTGCTGTAAAATAATTTACATTAGATGTAACCACATTAGATATCAGATCATATTATCATCATTGGTATCTATACTTACTGTTCTGTTTAGGTTTCAAAAGACCAATTTATTACACAATAGTTTCTAATGAGCTTTAATTGACAGCGTTGAAGTATAAGGTAAAATACTTTACTAATATAACTTAACTTTGTTTAAAATTCTAACCGGCCTCGATCTTATGAACTATCTCAAACGTTGCAAGTTTAAAATTTCCACTAAGTGGCTATAAAGAGTTCCTGTCTCATAGTAAATAATTTCTGAAAACTTAAGCCTTCTTTAAAAAGTATATCAAACCGTATTTTACCTATCATGATAACAGCAGCTTATACCTTGTTTTTAGTAAGTGTCCATTAACAGATGTATTAGTGTATACATTAGAAACTTAATATTTATATTATAAACATCAATGAAAGTGAAAATAAAATGAAATATATATGTATATCATTTCGTAGAATTCCCGTATTCAACTGTGTTGCTATATACAGATATAATTACACATCAAATCTTACTATATACCATTTCATATTTAAATGTGATCTCTTTTGTGTGGATATCGACATTTGTGACGCAGTTCACTCTACTACAGATGTCAACGGAAAATTATAAAAATTATAGAATAAGCACAAATATAGTTAATATTAATATCGCTACTCGTTTTTTAAAAAAAGCAAGAAAGACATCAACACTGTTAGTGATTGCTGTATAAATCGAATTTCCATAACACAGTGTAATACAATAATAACCTGGTGGAGTATCGCAACCTTGCCGAGTAAGTATAGTAGTAAATTAGATTAACAGTTAACTAAAAGCGTCGTCCTCTGCTATATTGAAATACGGGCCCTTCTTATAAGATGGTAAGCTCCTAAAGACTTTATGTCTTACCACACCCAGACTCCAGATGCATTATGTAATTCAACTCCTAATGGAATAAGAAATATATTACTAGACTAAGTTGACGATTTACTATTAATGATAACATCTCACACATATCTCTCTCTCTAATATTACTTTTATTTTTTTAGTGGTCTTTTTGTTTATTTTTTTAGAGGTTTTTTGACGGGAGTTTTTAAATTTTTAATTTATTTTTTCTGCTTTTCCGCAATCAACTCCGTCCACCCGTCTGGCTGCTACATTGCCACAAACAGACACACAGACACACAGATTGTCAAGTCAAACTTATATCACCCCTCTTTTTAATCTCTCTTAGCTCTCTGACTATACAATTATTTATAATTATAGGTTATTTATAATTACAGATAGATTTGTTAGTGATAGATGAAATACATTTGTAATCATAAAATCATAAAATATTGTTATTGTTTTATTATTCATTCATTTGTTATTAATAATATTACATTCCTTCTATTGTTAATATTATCAAAATCTAATTCTTTACATCTGTTACAAATAGTTGACATGTTTTTTTTTACATTTATATTCTATATTCTGTATATAGAATAATTCAAGAGCTTATTGTTGTTTAGAGAATTAATGAAAGATATTAATTCAGAATTCATATATGCAGTCATATTATGTAATAGGTATCTAACAAAAACGTATTAAAATACGTCGTATATAGGTGAAATATCAATAGTGCGTGAAGTGAGCACGTCACGCACAGACAAAAGCCCTATATAATGTACGAAATAATATTTGTCTGCCACTTACTGAAAATAATAGTAATACTCCATTAGTTTATTCGCTGTCTCCTTTTAAAAAAGATACTTTCTTCACAAGACAAGAAGTCTCCACAATATACCTACTTATTATTTTTACATAAATATCTCCCAATTGAAGTGTTTTATCCTGCCTTCCTTCTCTATAAGATATAAATTGTATTGCCTTTTATACAAAACAGTCAATATATATGCAGATGAAATGTTATTTTAGAAAGCCTTATAGTATTTTAATATTCACAGAAGCTATAAAACTCCTAACGTTCCCACAGTCCCACGATACTAGCTTACATTGGTTATTTGAAATTTATAGATTTCTAAATCTAAATTTAAACAAAGTGTGAAGAGTAGTAAACCTCTTCTGTCATCTCGACTAGGCTCATATTGATAATAATGAGACAATAGATTTCTAAATCTAAATTTAAACAAAGTGTGGAGGGAGTAACCTCTTCTGTCTTCTGACTAGGCTCATATTGATAATATTGAGATTATAGATTCTAAATCTAAATTTAAACAAAGTGTGAAGAGTAGTAAACCTCTTCTGTCATCTTGACTAGGCTCATATTGATAATATTGAGACAATAGATATCTAAATTTAAACAAAGTGTGGAGGGAGTAACCTCTTCTGTCTTCTGACTATGCTCATATTGATAATATTGAGATTATAGATTCTAAATCTAAATTTAAACAAAGTGTGAAGAGTAGTAAACCTCTTCTGTCATCTCGACTAGGCTCATATTGATAATATTGAGACAATAGATTTCTAAATCTAAATTTAAACAAAGTGTGGAGGGAGTAACCTCTTCTGTCTTCTGACTAGGCTCATATTGATAATATTGAGATTATAGATTCTAAATCTAAATTTAAACAAAGTGTGAAGAGTAGTAAACCTCTTCTGTCATCTCGACTAGGCTCATATTGATAATATTGAGACAATAGATTTCTAAATCTAAATTTAAACAAAGTGTGGAGGGAGTAACCTCTTCTGTCTTCTGACTAGGCTCATATTGATAATATTGAGATTATAGATTCTAAATCTAAATTTAAACAAAGTGTGAAGGGTAGTAACTTCTTCTGTCATCTTGACTAGGCTTATGTTGATAATATTGAGACAATAGATTTCTAAATCACTCTACAACTAAGGAACTTATTAAAATTAAATCTTTGGTAATAAAACTTTTGTCTGTACAGTAACTAAAGTTTCTAAAATAATAAAATAGAGACATATTAATAATAATACAGCAGCAACATATCATCTAAGACACACGCTTAGTGTGCGAAATATTAATATGTAGTATTAAAGATATTAACGTCGTTATAATATTAATAGTTTAACGTGTGAATATGTAAATAATATGTAGATAACTATGCGGGTTATTAATATGTACTTGTACTCAGAGCCGTCGTCGTGTAGTAATATTGTTTTGTGTTCGGGATAAATGTATCCTCTAGTATCTGTTTAGTTTAAGTTATAAAATGATCTAAAGAGTGTTACTGTTCCATATATCGGAGACAATTATAGTGATATTGTGAATTATTTATGTGAAAAATACAAGGTTTCTTTAAATTCTTTAGTTAGATGATTACTTAGCATTTTTAGTAAATATTTTAATATTTTATTTAAAAATTCGAGTATTACTTTTTTATTATACCACAAGGTTTACTACTTAAGTTCTTTTTTAATATACCACAAGGTTTTATATAATTATACCTCTATACCATATCTTTACTTTTAGGCTTCATGCCTTTTCCTTCAATAATAAAAAAAACCGTGAATCTTCAATTTTTACTAATCAACCAATCGAATAACAAGTGTATTTTAATCGATGGAGATGTGTTTTTTTAAATTATGTTCAATAAAAATCCAATTGAAAATGACCGAAGAAGATTAATCACTCTAATATCCTTTTTCATTGTACCTTGTAATTGATATTGTATAACATATGTATCTATACCCGGAGTCTTAAAAACTATTGTAGTCTTTGAGTTTAGTTCCAAATAACTTTTTGTATAAAAATAATGTCAAATATCGTATGGTATCGAGTATCGTAATTAAAAGTAAAATATCAAATATTCAACTTCATTACACATAATGTAACTTTTTATTATCAGTTCTAAACAGCGAGTGAACATTTACCTACATATTATTCAAATTAAGTCAAGTTTCTCCGAGTCTTCTCGTAGAGACCGACTTAATATAATCTCATCTCTTCACTAGAGAGAGAGAGAGAAGACATGAGATAAATATACCCATGTGAGTGGATGTAGATTCTCATCTACATCCATTCTCATGGGTATTGTACACAACAACACTACCTCTAATAGAATAAACCGTAAAACAAGATAGTAACTTTGATGTTAAGGATTTTGTATATCATGTTTTCACTAGGTATGTGTTTTCCAAAATATTGCCCGCACTATCAAGTTAGCGCGCTCAAATGTTCCAATTAAATAGTAAATGTAATTATTATCTAAAGAGTGTCGAGTATTTACGATAAAGTTGATATTCAAAATAAATTGTATCCTTTTATAAAAGTAAGACAATACTTCATCTACAATATAAGTACAATAAAACATGGCGGTGTCTCTCATCTTGTAGCTACAACGAGCCCCCGAGGGATGCGCTCGCTCAACAAACTATGTTGTAACAAATAAAACGATATATCCTTAGATAACATCAATATTATAAAAATAATAATTTATGAAAATCGGTGCTTGCGCTCCACGGAGCATACTCTCACTAGATTGAGTTTATATTTCTCATTACAGTTTCAGTATTAAAAAATATAAGATGCTAAATATTTCTAAACATTAAATATATTTTATTTTATATTTAACATATTATTTAAGTATATAAGATACATACAAAAAATGAGGATATATTTAATTTAATTTAAAAATCTCTAATAATAAAATTATAACAAAATTAATTAATAATTTTCATTCCAAAGTCCTCTCATTTTCAAATGTCACACTAAACTATAAAAATAATTAAAATAAAATAATAATAATTAAAATAAAACTTATATTTTTATTAATGCTTAAATCCATTTTGTTTACAAGTGCTTTTTATATTAGAAAACTTCTCGTATTTGTAGACTATAAATAAACAACTTCTGACTTGACTCTATGTTTTCTCTTGAAATTCAGGAAAGGGATATTTAAATATGAAACTACAAGTTTAAAAAGTCACTACGGTCTTACACTTAGATCGTAACGAAGTATCGTGATATACTTAGTTGGTTGTTACCGTCGTGTTACTTATCTAAATATAGACGTTCGTTATCTAAACCTGCTCTACGCGCTGATATTTGTGGTAGAGTGCACAGTTTTATATAATATTGTCTTTTTTCTTTGTTCGTCTGATCTCATCTCGATATAAGAGCGTACTATGATTGATGTATTCCAGATCTGAATCACTTAAAGTATTCACAGCCACATGCTTGAAACGAAATCGTAACAAATTATAAGTCTATAAAATAGAATATATAAATTTCAGTTGTAATAATATATATTATAATTATATAAATCAAAATTGGTAATTGAAATTTAACTTTGTGTTGTTTAATTTAATCACGTGGCAGCTGTTAAATACTCTGGCAGCGATTAATACACGGTTCAGTGATAAGACGTATTATTAAATCTGTTACGAACTGCAAACAGTTTCGTGTACTCTACACGTTTATGTAACACACTATCATATGTGAGGGTATTAGTATTTTAGATGTAGGTAATAAGTACTATCAAGATAATGGTGCAATAGAAAGTATCATTATTTTTTTATTTATTATTATATCATTCTCCAGAGAATGAAAAGTTAGAAAAGGCGGTCGTATATGAATTATATACATGTCGGAGATTTATTTAAAACAATGATAAAAAAAATAGAGTAGAATCGCTGACCGTATAGTGGTCATCGATTTTGTTATATTTAAAAACAATAACTGTAATTATGTTAGTATATAGAGACTATATTTGGGGGGCGTCATCGCCGAGAACCTCCTCGTGTGCCCGTCTGTTTCCCTTGTTGCTCGGATTTGTTCGGTGGCATCGGAAGCGGTACGGGCCGGTGCTCCCTGGGCAACAACGGTTAATGTGATCCTTCGGGTTTGCATTAGCCGTTGGCTAATACTCGGCGCGAGGTGGGTCGGCCACGGGGGTTTGTGCCCGGTTCATGGCTGGCCGGCGGGCAGGCTGCCTTTCGGGGTGGTCTGTCTGCGAGAGGGAGGCTTGGACCTGGAGATGGTCTGGGCATTTTGCGGTGCCTGGGATTTCCGTTGCCGTTTGCGGTGCTGGGGCGCATTCGGTGGCGGAGGTTTCGGGGGCAGTCGCGGGTGCGGGGGGTTCGGAAACAGTGATGGTTTCCTCCTCAGGTATCCAGCATCGCCGGGAGGAATTCCATGGCTGTCGTGGGAGGAGTGCGCTGGAGCACGTGTGGTGTAGGGTCGCGAGATCGCTCCTGGTACTTCTCTGATAGCAGAGTTGACTGTGGAGTGGTTCCGTTGCTGTATTTACAGCGCTGGAGGTTGGGAAGGAGAAGGGTTCAGCCCATTCCTTCCCAGCCGTAGGCCTAGGTGAGAGGGGAGGGCGACCTCTCTCGCCATTGCACTAGGTCTATGAGGTAGGGGTACACTGGTTGCCCGGGGTACCCCTATATGGAGGAATTCCGCCGGGGTGCCACGGTGAGTGCGAAAGCGATCCCGTGGCGTCCCATTGTAGCGTCGTGGGCAGCCGTTGGTTTTTTAGTGGGGTGCCTTAAAAATGGCAGTCGCCGGGTGCCGCACATACCGCCCGGCCATCGCCTTTCTGGCCTGGGTGAAGATGCGAAAACGCATTTTTCCAACGATAAAAAAAAAAATAAAAAAAATAGAGACTATATTTATGACTTAGTAACGAGTTTGAATGACTATTAATATGTAAGACAATTATAAGGAAGGTAGTTCTAGTAAATCAAATAGGTTTTTTTTTTTTTTTTTTTTTATACAAAATATTTACAATTATTTACATCAGCAATGTTTAATTAAATCCATTTAAAAATAACATAGATTGTACTTACAGTGTGTATTCTTCGAAAATCAGCAACCAATTGAATGAGCTCTATGCTCTGAACACATTTTATACAAAACCGTTTCCCTCTAGGGGTAAATCGTTGCTAGTCAATTACAATACTTTGTTATTATCACACACCTTTTTACTATCATAAATAAGCTCGTATGGATGGCTTAAGTTATTTACAATTAATAAGATAACGTTTTAAATAGAATAATTATTTATAAAATTGCTTAATAATAAACAACAATAATTTGATCAAATAAATAATTAATTAAAGTCAAAATAATTACTTATTAGAACATTCGTCGTTAATAACACATTAGCAAATATTTAATTAAAATAGAGGATTTTAACTTTAATTTTTATTAACAATTAATGCTTATGAATTTAAATACTTGTTCATTTTGGCGGCGTGGAGTTTAATCAAATAGATTTTTCAATAAGTGTTCATCGCGACGACATACACAATATCGAGATCTTCTCGAGATATTCGAGTAGTCAGGTTTCTTTTATTTAATCTATTAAAGAATTTTATTATTATTGTTACGATCTTCAACAGGCAAAGTGTAGTTTAAAAGGATATTTATAAGTCAGTGAATTTTATAATGTTCGGTTTGACTTGCTCGCTGGGTACATAGTAAGCTCGAAACAGAAATAAATAAACTTACGTCTAAATAAAATAAACAAATACAGTTTCGTGTGGAAAAAAGTTATTAGTGTAACCCTTGAAGGTCGTAATTAATTTAGGCTCCCTTAAATAAATTGACCGCTGTAATGTTGGACTCAGAGTCGGCTCTTTGTCTTTTTTTAGACGACAAAATGTTAACTCTTTTCTTTTCTTTTGTAGCCTTAATTGGCTTTTTACTTTTTATAGTAGCTTAACCGGAACGTATGACAATTTTTCATCAATTTTGAAAATATTAGAACATTGTATTTTACCGTTCTTGTGAAAATATTTAGCAAAGTTAAGTAATTGCCTAGTTTTTCGGGATATAATTGTCTTAAATAAAGGAAGTATTCAAAATGGAAGTAGGTTACCAAGGCAAATATCAAATCATATAGTCTAAGTTCTCATTCATTACAACGCTCGTACAACGTTACAGCGATCCCCCGACGCAACGACTTCAATAAGTACAGAATAATATTATCTTTAACCTAAAAGGATGTCTTTTTGTATCAGGGATCATTTTGTTTTTTTTACATTATCTGATTGTTTGTTACTTCTACTATTTGTATATAAAAACAAATCTTTCTGAATTGAAACTGCTTAGAAGTTATATCTAGCAATATCCCTTTGTAGCGATTTCCTTTTATCCTAATAGGTATTTAATTGCCAAATTTCGCCGTCGCAGCTTTTGTGGCATCTGTGAATACCTACTTTTTGACAGCTAGAACAATGTTTCGTGTATTTATTCAACGCTTACAATGTGTTACTATTATGTATTATTAATTATTGTCACTTGTAACTTTTTTACCAACTATTATTTTAAAATATAACACTAAAACCTACAAATACTATGATCGTTGATATGGTAACTATTTCATTTATTATACAATATTTGGTTACTAATTATTGTACCCATATTAAAAATGTAAGAAATAGAAACCTAATCTGATTAAAAATAAGGTAAGATTGTCTACCAACATCGTTAACTTTGTTTAATATTCTTAGCAACCTCCAGCGTAAAGTTAAGCATTTGATGAACAGATTTAAAACTTGCAAGTTTTAAACTTTCTACGAAGTGCTTATTAAGAGTTTCTATCTGATAGTTATTTATTTCTGAACACTTATACTTTCATTATAAAGTATAACTAAAAAACATAAGTACTTATAAACACAAACCAACAGCAGCTTTAAACGTTTTAGAAAAAGACATGTAGTAGGTTAAGTTACACACGAATGATTTAATATATAAAATACAACTTAAATTATAATTTCTTTCGCCAAAATAATAATATCTTTTAATTAATATCCAGTGAATTAATATACTATGTCTAAATTGTATTGTTTCGTACGATTTCATCTCTTATTGTTACAGGCTGCTAAATGTACATGGTATAAAATAATTCAAATAGACCCCCAAAGATACACATATGCTAAGATAGATGCAGCCAATAAGAGATCTAATTACATTGACGTAGCCTTTCGGCTTCGTTCTGATATATAGTTTTAAATAGCTTTTCTTATGAGAAAACTATTTTCACAAAGTAGTTCAGAATATGAGGATTAAAAATTACTTATCGTATGATGATGAACGAAAATTTAATAATTTGTATTCTTAGTAAAGCTTAGGGCAATAGTATTGTTGTAGTTTATCCAATGGTGTCGCCAGAGTACTATATGAAGTTGTCATTAAGGTTATTGAGACAGTTATCACCTAATTAGTTATTATGATAAGCCATTTATTTTTCAATAATTTATAATGCTTACGAGGTTTATATGTTCTATTCAGTATAAATTTTATTCAATATTCATTTTAAACAAATGAAATCAAAATCAGAATAATAATACTTGAATTATGAATAATCCATTTTTTAAACTCAAGTCAGTGCACTAAATTATTTAGTTTGATAGCATTTCATAGTAACAATTTATCTTGTTTTGAAACATTTTTAAAAGGCCGATTTGTTTCCTTTTTTAACCCCCGACTTAAAACCTGACCTGTCGATCTCTGTATCTGTGTGTCTGTCTGTGGCTATGTAACAGCCAAACCTGTGGACGGATTTGATTGCGGTTTTATTAATCGAAAACCTGGTTCGTCAAAATGGTTCTTAGCTACGTTTGTTCAAAACGGAAATAGTCGTCTCTAAGATATTGAGGTTTTAGTAGTGCAGGGGAAGCCCTCGTAACTTAGTACTTTTTTGAAATCGCCACATTGAGATACGATTACCTCAGCTATTCCAATAACAAACTCAGAAATCATTACAAATTTAGATAGGTTTAACATGAATAATATGAAGTTTTCAAACTAACCTCGTTAATGATTTCATTAATAAAAACTGATTTTATCAGAAGAACACAAATTAACTTTTCTCTTCGCCGTCTTACGACAAAATGACCGAGAGCTATGAGAAGTTTGGAAATGACAGATGGAAGTCAAATGTCTAATGTTTGAATGTTCCATTACCTAAAAATCTAAATAGAATTCTTATTTTTGGTGCAAAAATATTGTAAGTGTCGATGACTGGGTACCTGTCCATTACTAGTGCCATCACCCTAATTGTTTTTATTAAACTGGTTAATGTGTGATTAATAAATAACTGTAAAAAGTAAGACATATTTTATTATAATGTATAAAAGTTATGTTAAAAATTAAAGTACGCGCTGTAAGTCAGAATTTTTTAATTTAGAAGACGACAACGACAAAAGTAAAGTAAGTTGTAAAAGTAGCAAAATAAAAAATCTATGCAATGAATACATTATACATTCGTGTTTTTTATTGTTTTAAAATAACAAGAAAGTTGTACTGAAAGAAAATATACTTTGAACACATCAAATATTTATTATAACATATTATTTTATCACACAAATCATTTTTGCTTTCAGCAGAAAATTAAAATTAGATGACATAAGGAAGTGCTGTCAGACACAGGTCGAGTCCGCCCTGACAGTAAGAAAGACGTGTTATTTCTATAATGAACATATAAATTATCCGAATTTGATTTAGATTGTTAGAGTATTTTTTTTCCTTTTTATTAATGGCACTAAATTCAAAATATACTTTTCAGAAATCAATAACAATAAAAAATATTCAGCATTTTGGTTTTGCGGAACATGAGGCCTTGCTACGCCTCTGGTACTTTAGTTTTTACCGGTTTTGCATTTGATGTTTAAGACTTGTCTTCCAACTAAAAAGTAACAGGCTGTTAACACTAACCAGTGTATTTGAGAGAGATCCTCGTTGAAATCCTCAAACTTATGCCGTTATACTTAAAATATAGAAGTAGTAGGTATCATGAGCAAGAAATAGGGACTATTTCATTAAGTCTATCCTCAAAAGTCAGTATATCATTTAGTTATCTGAATGAGGAAGAGATTGAAATTAAACCCTTAGATTAATCGGACCCCACCTGGCCTCTTTTACGTAAATAGCAAAAAGTTTTTTGGCACTTGTATTAATCAGTTCACAAACTAAATTCTAAACTACAATTGTATTGTTCGGTTTCTTAGAGAGGTCGTCTATGGTATCACGTGATTAAAAGTTAAGCTATAAAATTTAAAAGCTATTGGTTTTGCGGTGTTTCTGAAGAAACAAGTTAAGTGTAAAAAAAAATATAAAGATGGAAGCTGATTATTACGAAACAAAAATACGAAATTACCTAAATTCAAGTATTATTTCGTTATGATTTACATGTTATTACCAATAACTGCGTCAAGATCAAAGGTTGTGTTTTTCTCCATATTTCTTATAAAATACATTACAATTTCATTTTACCGTTTTTAGAGAATATCGTTTTTTTATATAGTCATCTGTTTTATCTCCAAAGGATTTGTGTAATGTAATCCTGATAACGGAATCAAAGCTACAAAGAAACGTTCCTAAGAAAATATTTGATAACTTAAAACAGTATTTGTATCATTTCCTCATAAAAATACAATCTTTATCGTTTTTTATTTATTCTTCTCAGCTCCATTTTCAAAAATTGTATTCCAAATAGCAATGTATACGTTTAAGCTATTTATTTGTTTACGTACAAATATTTAATAAGTAAACAAATAAATAGGTTAAGGCTGTAAGTTCTGACCTCTTGACTTAGCTGAAGATAATATTATATTTACAAATATTTAATAACAAAACAAATAAATAGGCTGAGACTTAAAGTTCTGACAACTAGACTTCGCTGAAGATTATATAATATGTATTTATATTCAGGTCGCTCGAGAAAACTACTAGAAACTTCAAATCTAAATTAAACATTACTGAAAATAATATTTATCTCATTAAACTGGATCAGAGAGGTTTTACTCTATTTCTAAAAACATTATATTAATTTGTGTTACAAATAGTACTATTGATGATCTGTATTAACCTTTCATAAAAATGACCTTCCTACATGGTGATATTAATTAATTTTGTAGTGAGGTGCTTTATCAAATGACAGACAGACAACAATTACATATTAGTTAATATATGTATCTCGGATATGCGATCGCATATCTCTTATACCTAATTAAGATATAGTTCAGTCAGTAGATAAGTTATTATTGAATAGAAATATACATTGTTATTGTCTGTTTACTTCATCGTAGTTAATAAACATGTAAACTACACCACATTCTTAAAAATGTATTTGTAGTTGAAGGCTCGCTCGTTCCTCCAGAAGACTTCTTTGGCCTAAACAAACTTTATTTATATATTTTGTTGGTCAAATATTCTTATATTCTCTTTTATATAATGATGTTATCTTTAGGTAATGTGTATTTTTATCGTCCTATAATTGAAAACTTATTAAGTTGCTTGCGACCTGTACTAAGGGATTTTAATAAAAAAAAACAATCTCCCCAATTCTCGATTCAAAAATTCATTCTGGTGGGGTATTGACCTCTTGTTGAAACCAATGTATTAAAAATCATGGTTACTGAAGCAGTCCTTCTATTATGTGGCGACTTCTGATAATGGATATTAAGTGCGTTACATTTAACATAAAAGAGGACATTAGTCTCACTCAGAAAAGATTGCTGAAAATAATGTTACAATAGACGAACATATTATATTCACTATATCTTATATTTAAATATGTCTTTATTTAAATATCCAAGTTAAAATGTTTTCTTTTTTTGGTGGTGTCCTATTTCTTTTAAGATAGTAAAAATATATTCCATACACGTTTACGTTTACGAAACTGACTTTAAGTGATATCGATTTATAGCTATATATAATCTAGTTGTCATTATCCTTTATAATTTATTAAAACTTGAAGATAAGTTATAAATTGTATGTGGAAGGTTTATGGCCTTAAAGTGGTAATAAAATTAAAAAACAAACAACAGTAGGGTTTTATTGTATGCAATTTTTACTGCCGGCTTTTGGTACTAAAAATATTCTATTAATTTTTTTAATAATCAAAATAACTATTTTGCTTATTGAAAAATAAAAATAAATATTTAACAGTAAATATATAATTTTCTTTAAATGAAATTCACTCGAGAAATATTTGATTTATTACTATTTTAGTATTATTTAGTTGTCTTACAAGTTTGTTACTAGTTAAGAATGTCTTTATAACTAAAGATCGTATCTGAAAAAATCTATCTCTCACAACAGTACCTCATCCTTGTCCAGATCATTGTGCCTCGAGCCTTGCTTATAAGATCATACAATTAGCCTCTGCCACTTAGAAATCTATTTTGTTTATTTTTTAAACATTAAAGTAGTTATTTTATAATTATAATATCCGATAAATATTAGTAGGTAAATATAGTAAAACGATGTAAAAAGTATTAGGTATACAGTATTCTCACATTGCTGTATAGATAAGTATGTTTTGTTTTGGCTCTTATGTTGTTATTGTTGGCTACAAAGGAAGGGTATATTTGTTATTTAATGCAAGGAAGCCTTGTATCCGACCCTTGTAACACAAGAAAAGCCTTACCCGTACTGTTATTACAGCGTTGCCACAAATTTATTATAAGCTTTGATTTTGAAGAAGGTTTAAATAAAGAAAAGATTAAAGAACAACAATTTAAATATACAAAATATCATTTATAAATGCAAGACACATTTAATAAATAAATTATCATGTTTATGTACCTGATGTTATCTTTATTTTTTTAGTTTTATAATATATATTAAACTTGGAGACTATTCTCAAAAAATATGTTTTTATTTTTATCATTTAAATATGAATGAAATATTTTGTAAACACTTCAAGTATTATAATATAGTGTTGTCGTTATAAAATCGAACAACTAATTGTTTCATGTTTTTTTTTGTATGGAAGTCCCTCTCAAATTTTTATTTTATTTTTTGTTATTTGTTGTTATAACAGCAACATAAATACATCATGTGAGAAAATTAAAAAAAGAGAATAATATGGTATTCGTGTTTAATGTAATGCAGTATTTACTGCTAATCAAAACATTCTTCATGAGTTAGTCTTAATGTTATTTAGTTTTAACTTATCTTGTGTATTATTGTTTTTAATTCTACTTTCATATTGCTTTTAAATATTTCTTTCAATCTCTTATAACGGCATGTGATTTGTACTCGTCTCTCTATTTCCAAGATACTAGATTACTGTTTCTATTAAATCCTATTTGTTTTCCCAATTATATATATTGGTCAGTGTATTTAAGATTTGTTATTTATTTATTTTATTTATTTGCTATTAGTCATTGCTATAGTTTTTGCTAGATTCATATATAGGCCAACCTTTTTACTAGCTGAGTTACAACATAGTTTGTAAATCTGAACTTTTTACAACCAGTAGGTACTAAGTCGTCATCAAAACGCAAATGGCTAAGGAAGGTATTGTGAATTTTTATTCCGCATGTTTTCCAGTTTAGCTTATTGATTGTTGATTCCAAAACTGCTATAAATAATTTTGGGAAAAGCGAATCGCCCTGTCTTATCCCTCTTTTGGTGGGGAGGCAGGGTCTAGTCAAATCCAGTCTGATTCTGCATGAGCTGTTATTCTAGATGCTTTTTTATTATGTTTATATACTAACTTTTTACCCTGTGAGCCGTTAAGGTTTCCCAGATGCCGGTATGATATATGGTATCGAAAGGATATAGTATTCAGTTAAAACCATGTATAGTGGTGTCCGATATTGCTGGTACTTTTCGATTATTTGTTCAATAGTGTGAATATGATCGATTATTTAATAACTTTTCTTGAAGCCAGCTTGTTCAATAGGTTGTTTTATTTCTGATGTTCTGCTAATTCTTTGGTTTAAAATTTTGGAAAATATTTTATATAGTGATGGCAGCAAGCTTATGGGCCAATAATTTCCAATATCATATGGGTCACCTTTTTTATACAATAAGATAATGTCGGATTATTGCATTTATAATTCGTCTATTATTTTGATTTTACTTGCATTTCTAATATAAACATAGCATGTATCTGATGAAAAATATTCGTCGTAAAGATTTTTGTAGAACTCTGTCGCAATATTTAATATTTCTTTACGGTTATACAATATTTTTCCTGATTTTTGAGGCCCCTCTATCCATGTTTCATTTAAACCTAATTCCTTAAAAATATAGAAAATTATTCAACTTGTGTCTGTTTATGGCGTCGTGACGTCACGCCACGATCTGTCATGGCGGCCTGATTTTAATTAAACTTAAATCGCGCGAAATGAAATTCAAATTTACTTTACCTAATAAAAATAAAAAATATGTCAAAGATAAGTTACATAGTTATTGTTTACCTTTAAAGCTATCAATTCGAATACTTCTCATAGTTTATTTTGATCCTATAGGTCTAGTAGCCAATTAATTAACAAGCAAATAATGTTATTTCTGATTCGATTGTTGAACTAAATTAATGTTCCCCTTTGTACTCAATGTGAACGATACATCACAATAGCATTCATATTGTTATAAACAATGTTACAATATTGTTTTAATAATATAATCGTATGAACGATACGTGAGGCGAGTGCGGCGATGAGAAGTAACTATCAATTATTACCAACTGTCAGTACATACTCGCAGTATACAGATATATATATGTTAAATAATGATTGTATTAAGAATTACATGTGCAATGTTTTCTTTTCTAGGGACAAGTTATAAAACGTAAGGAAAGGGACTTTTCATTTTATATTCTCTTCCTATAAAAGTAAATATATCTATGTCTTTCATTGAATACGAGTTATATTCCTCGAATGTCTACGGAAGCTGAAAGTGTTTGAATAAGGGAAGGGACAAGATAAACTAATAAATCTAATAACATCCGGTACTCAGCTTCCTTTTAAACGTCGAGCTTAATAAAACAGAACTTAATATTGTAGTGTAGTATCCGCTGTTGTAAATATGTTTTTTTACTGCGCGGTTCATCTATGGATGCTCGGATCTTTTTCTACTTTGAGAACTAAGCCACGTAAATAACAATTTTTTTTGGTAAATATTCCGTTCATTGAGTATTTTTACAAATCTCTTATAAAAAGTAATAATTCATAAAAGTTATTGGACAGTGCTGACCGCCTCAAGCAAGAAGGAAACATAAAAATCGAGACAAGAAGTTCAAGTTAGAAATAACATAATTCAGTTTTATAGATGTTTTAAACAATCATATCGTGAAAGTTTGTGAAGCTAAATACCGCTTAATAAAAGTCTGCAAAAAGAATAACAGAAATCTGGTTATAAATTATATTTTACGTATTTATATTTTTATGTTGTCAATATAAAAAAATATAAAAATAAAGGTATACGTTGTTTCATGAAGGGTTAAATTGTCTTTGATTCAAGTACTTGGTTTCTAAAGGTCTTGATAAAGTCCGGAGATATTATGTACGGTATTACAGTAAATAAAGTTAAAGCATGTAACATGTATTAGGTGCCTAAGTATTGTAGTGCATATGGAAGGAGAATTATTCTATGTCCATATTTTATAAGATAGTATCAATAAAATGAATGACAGTTGAGGATGACCGCGTGACCAATAAAATAGTTAACAACATCACCTCACGGATTAACAGTTAACAACTTAAGTGTAAAGTATGTAACTTAACAATACAACTTAAGTGTAAGTGTAGTGTAAAGATTTTAGCCTCATCAATTGCGTCGTTTATGTAGTTACCTAATTGTTTTGTTTAATTATATTTTTGTATACTTTGTATTTCAAGACTGATTTGTTATAATTTACTATAAAATTCATTCAGGGCCTGTTTATTTTAACCTTTCAGAATAGGTACGATAATGCATTAATAATAATTATGGCAAACATACCATGAGGTGTGTAAGTAATTAAGTACGACTCAGGGACCATTTCGTCTGTAGTAATTAGGCGATTTGTACACATTTTAGCAAACATAATATTATATTGCTTATTTGTAAATAACTAAATATGTCGAAATATGAAGACTATTAAATTATATACTCGCTGTGCCTGCGACTTCGTTAGAGTAGATTTCGTTTTTGATGAAAAGTACCCTTTGTACTTACCAATGTATGTAAAAACTATAAACATTCAAAGTTTCATCAAACTCAATCAAGTAGTTTTGAAGAACCTACGTGTAGGAGTATTAATAGTTTATAGTAGTTTATTTCGTATATATTTTTCAAGTAAGTTAAGTAAAACTGCATCCAAATGGTTTATTCCTTTTTTGAGACTAGTGTGAACAAATATACAGAATAATACAGACATACGGACAAACGCATGCATAAACATACCTACAGACGAACAGACATAACGAAAAACCATTGTTTTGGGTTCATAGAAAATCACCCCAAACCCCCTCTCCCAATAATTGTTTTAAATATTTTCCATGTAAAATATGTACTTTTTTTAAATCATGGATTTATCATTTGTTGATAGATAGTTGACATATATCAATGGTGATATTATGTATATTTTTTTAAATAAATATATAAATATATTTAATTTTTGATTAATTATATTATTACATTTTATTAGAAGTACAATATTTTCATTACGTAAAAGTAAAGAGCTTGCAAGTAGTATACATAATAATTATGAATCAAAACAAGAAGGTACAAAACTTATATACCATATAGGTACTAGATACTTATATAGTCATGTTATTACTATTATTGTATTAAAAAACATAACAGAGACGTACAAACAATAACTTGAAATAAATAATATTTTTAGACCCAATAACTTATTACACGCCATTTTTATTTAATTAGTCTGCTGCAAGAGAAAAACTTTTAATAAGCCAGTAAAAAGTTAAAACTGGCAGCTAAGTGACAGTTAGTAAGAATCTGAAACTCAACTTTTACGAGAAGATTGAAAAAAAAAGTAACAGAATAAAGTGAATTAATTAAGAAGGTTATTTAAGAAGTTATATATTGTTAGATTGTCACATGTGGAATGTTATATTGTTGAAGAGTTACACACTGAAAATGTAGAAAAAAGCAGTGCCGGATGCAGAGAGACGAATGTTATTTAGATACAGCAGTATTTCTTATAATTAAATTAAGAACTTCATCGATAAATAATGTAAATTAAGCCACGTTACCAAATAAAATAAATGAACTTGAAATCATAACTCGGTAATAATGAACTAATTATCATTAATATAATAATTACAATAACAAGTTAATAGTTACAAAATATATTTCATTATGTGTACTTAAACACAGGTTTGGTTAGTTATTGATATTTTTTTGATCGGTACTCTTTTATATATTTTTTAATAATATTTAGTTTTACTAGAGTTGCACTTTCGACACATTATTTCAGTGCTTCAAATTATAAACTTGTGAAGTAAATGAATGATATATAATTGTCATTTAGAGCAATAATTGATAATGACAGCCTCTAATTGAAGTACTACGTAGTGATATCGGGAATCATTGACACGATTCATGTCAAGGTACTAACCACATCTCTGGCCATACGAGACTTTCGGTAATATAAAAATGGACAACATGTCCTCATTTTATACGTGATGTTCCAGTTAACTGTACCAGTTAAAGTAGATTATGTATAAATTATAGCTTTACAATAGCGTACTGAAATATAGTACTGTACTGGTAGTGCTTTTGTACAACAATTTATACTTGTTGGTTTTAACACCCTCACTAATATGACGTGCATTTTTTTCATTCATAGTTGATTTGAGTAATAAATAAAGAAAGGTTGTTAATAATTATGTGTAATTGGAATGAAAGTATTTTCATTAATAATAAAATGATTGATATAGTTCAATCATTTATGAAGAAATTAAAAATATCCGTAGATTTATCGAAGCGAAAATCAAAATCATGTTATTTATATAAGGAATCGTAAATGCAAGTTTTCCACACTTGCTCCACATATCTCCTCGATAAGAACGCTTCGAAGTTATTTAATATTATTATGTGTCAATATGATATTTAAAAAAGATTGGAAAACTAACGATATTCTATTAAAAAGATACTTTTCTGGAAATTAAAGCTTATAGAAAGTTGTATAGTTCTTAAGATAAAGACTGGAGTGATTATGTATTTTTTAACCAGTGATATTACTGTATATTTTACTTTAGTAGAGATTATTGTTTTTTTTTTTTTTTTCTTTTTTTTTTTTTTTTTTTTTTTTATCTAACCCCTAAGTAAGCAAATTATTTGCTTGTGTTAAGGATTTTAGACAAATATACAAATACATAGAAATACACACATAAATACTGAGAATATATTTAATAAACGACCAAACCCAGAAACAGACATCTATGCTCATCACATACATGTCTGTCTCCGCCGGGAATTGAACCCGAGCCCCATTGCGCCGTGAAACTTTAGGCGTCTGCGCTAACCACTCGACCAACGGGGCGGTCTACTATTTAATAGCTCGTTAGAAGTTAAATGGTCATCTTTAGTCTATATGGAGTTCAATAAATCATTATTATGAAGCTTGAAGCTATAGAAAAACTTACTAAATCAAATCAAATCAAATCAAATCAAATCAAATCAAATCAAATCAAATCAAATCAAATCAAATCAAATCAAATCAAATCAAATCAAATCAAATCAAATCAAATCAAATCAAATCAAATCAAATCAAATCAAATCAAATCAAATCAAATCAAATCAAATCAAATCAAATCAAATCAAATCAAATCAAATCAAATCAAATCAAATCAAATCAAATCAAATCAAATCAAATCAAATCAAATCAAATCAAATCAAATCAAATCAAATCAAATCAAATCAAATCAAATCAAACCAAACCAAACCAAACCAAACCAAACCAAACCAAACCAAACCAAACCAAATCAAATCAAATCAAATTCAATTAAATTTTAAATTAAATATCTTATTCCCATTCAGGCAGTGCCCGAAAAGTACGTATCTCAAAAATAATCATTACAATTATTTAAATTAAATTTAAGTAAACTACGAAAATTAAAAATGGGAAGATTCTTATATCTGACTACAGATGTAGCATATACGCGAGCAAAGTTTAGTTAAATCTTAAAATATACAACCTTATTAGTGTGACGTATTAAGTAAGTTGTGTGTACTTTAATTACCGGTCGTAAGCACTATATATATACTATATGTATATATAGTATATATACATATATATATATATATATATATACATATAGTGAATCATTGAATCATTTCTTTAATTGCTGCAATGTGGGGATCAAATAATACAATTATTACGCTTGGTGTAATGGTAAGTCTAGTTATAACAATATTAAGATTTTAATTAACTCTATTACATTAAATACTACGGGCTGGCGTGAAAATATGACTACATATTATTATATTATTAGATATCACCAATTCAATGCATTATTATTTAAACTTGTTTATTAAAAAAAATAGGACTAAATCTATTTAAGTCATAATTCATCAAATCATCATGTAGCAACATTTACTGTGATCGTAATGATTACTTAGAGAGTATCGTAATTCAATTACAAAATACATAAAATAATGTTACAAGCAGGGATTTATGTTTCTTTTACTTGAAAGTCTTATAATAAGTAAAACCGAGCAATTCGATAGTATAAGTCTCTTAACTGTAGATAGAGCACTTGCAACTAATTTAATAACTTGGAGTTACGTGCGATATTTTATAATTAACAAAAACTTTATATTGTGACATTAAACGGAAGAACGCGTGTTGATCTGTGGTTAGCAAAAACAGAAATAATTGTCGATAGTCTCTCAAATAATAGATTGGAATTACTATAATTTGAGTAATGTAGTTACAAACAATAGGGATATTATCACAAAACGAGGAAAACTATATTATATCCCCTATTGAATATAAATAAAAATGTTATTTTATTAAAAGATTTTTCCGGAAGGAAGCCAATAATTACAAAGTAATTGTTTTCTTCGGTCTATCTATGGATTGGGATTAAATATCTACTCGAGATACCAACATATGTCAAGGTTGGAAACTTTCACTGTTTTTGTTTTTATCTTAAGATGCATAGAAGAATTTAGGGTATTAAATATTTTTATAAATAAATAAGGGTTTATATAAATTTAATAAATATAAATATTTCAAATATGATATTTTCTTTATATTCTCAGATTTACTTTTACGCTTTTAACTTGATTTTGCCAAACTTTGAAATGTTGAATTGATTTAATTTGTGCATACTTATCAAGGACCAATGATAATCCAATATTATAAAAAAAGCTTTTTTAAAACAAAAACAAAAAAGTTTTAATTTTACCCCGTACCTATCTAGGACCGATGACAATGCCATATTATGAAGACGAAACTAAAAAAAAACGCTTGTATAAAGAATGTAACTAAAAAAGAAATAATAAGTCACAGTTAAAAAAAATTGGTTTCTGGAAATAATTTTCAAAATAAGTAATATAATTTTTTTTTTAATTACACAAACACTTATAATGCATAACTATGACAATACGGCAACCCACTACACCTACAAGATAGTGTCAAAGCTTTGTTTGCGTAGGAATATAATTTATTAATATTAATAATATTACCTCCCTTTAATATCAACGCTTTTAACGTATAATATTGAGATAAGAATATAAACTATTCGGATTATGAATCTTACATCTGTTACTCAGATACTAGCCGTGTATTTGTGTAAAATAAAATTAATTAAAATCCATGCAGAAGTGTTTTTGTAATAATATATGTAAAATTCTTATGCAATTGAATTCAAATAGGAATCAATTAATACATAACATAATTACATAAATATCAAATCTAATTTGATCTACAAATATCTAAAATATATTCATGAACACCCTAATTCATATTCCACAGTAGCTATGTCCGTAAATTTTAAAGGCTAAATTCTAAATCTACTTCCGGCATCAACGAATTTCCAGATTCCTGATAAACGAAATTAATATTGCCTAGGAATTTATTGTCAAGTCGCTTCTAATACTGTTTTCCAACTCCCTTTACTATAGGATACATATTGTATATTTTGTAATATTGACCCTCTCAAGATTGCCTTAAAAGAAGCTTTGAAAAATATTACCACCTTTAGGGCCTCTTAACCCGGCGTGAATGAGGTGGGGTATCTCATACCCGTGAAGTTTTAAAACGCAAATTGTTTAATGTTATTGTTGCTATGCAAGTCCCGACGTTGCAGTAGCTGGAGGTAAGGGTGTCTTGAATGTAGTTCGGCATCGAGTTTAGTTATTCACCAATTGCGAATGGAGATATACGATTGCAAACTTCGCCAGGGTATGACATACCCCACCTCGTAGTTGGTGTCACATATTTGGAGTGACACTAAGTTTATAATTAATTCTTATTTTTAGTATTTTGTGATTTATTTTAAGATTTATCAAGATGTATTATAAAAAATAATGAACACCGGAATAAACACTAGAGAAAGAAGGTTGACAATTTAATATTATAGATAATTTAGTTGACAATATTAGTGACCATTATGTGCCTTCCGAGAACTTTACTATTGATAAAATGTAACTATCGTTTCATGTATAAATATCTAACAAACCGGCCAAAGGTGGACTCAAATTTTAAGCTCAATATGCGAAAAAGTTTTCTCAAACTGGAGCTATACGCAAGGAAATAACCACCTGAGTTATATGGTATATATAAACTATCATAATCTACAGGGCAAATCACTTAAGGGGGAAAAAACGCATTATGCACCGTGATTATATTCGTAATTTAGGTCTGTCTGAAGTCTGAACCTAATAAAAGATAGTTTTTGCAACATTCAAACTAAGATTGTCTTCCAGGGGAAATACGAAAGAGAATTGCCGATTACCTGTGAAGACCTTTACCAGCAGTTCCTAAAAATGGTTAGCAAATATGTTAGATATGGTATGGCTGTCTTCAAAAAAGAAATAAAAAGATAAAACATTGCTGTTCTAAATGTATAAAGCCAATATGTATGGACCACGCGAATTTTGTGTGCGGACATTGTACTGATTTTTAGGTGTAACTTTAGCGATATGTTACATGATCTCATAAGATCTTTGAGTTAGAATAGTTAGAAAATAGTTTTATTATGTTGATTTTACAAAGAAATTAGAATTTTGCGAGATTTTTATGCAAAAAGTTAATTAATCACCGAAACTTGTATTTTTTTCATAGAATATTTATTAACATAGTTATTTTAATAATCATTAAAACTGTGTGTACTTAAACCTCTTTTCTTTTTTGTAATCTTGTTTGTTTAAAATTGCGTTTTGATTGTTTTATTATATGTAATGCAAATTAAACGTTTGTATAAAAAAAAATAACATTAAAGTTTTGGGTATCTCATACCCACCTCATAGTTGGTGTAACAATTACTCACCTCATTCACGCCGGGTTAAGTTGTAATTCCGTAAGAATATTACACAACATATCATAAATACTTATTTCGGAAGCGTTTATGATGTAATGTTTTTATTTAGTTAATTAAACAGTTTTTAAAAATTATAAGTGATAATGTTGAAGATCCCTTTTTACTATAAGGAATCTAAATATAACATTGTACCTATTGCTGACTTGTTTTTATATGGTCCTTTGTTATATATCAAAACTGTTTCTTTTCCGATAAAGAGAAGAGCTGGCATAACTTTCATAATAAGTAAATTTAAATAAAAAAAATAATTTTAATATTAAGAAATGATTTATGAGTTTAAAAAAAAATCAGAAAAGTCACCGAGGTCTCACACTTTAAATGTATCTTAAGATAGAGAGTTATTTCGGGCTTTCATTAAAGTATTAAATTCCAAAGCATGAGTTAAATGCAGTCATCTGTGATTAGTAACTATTACTAATCATTTTGCTGTAAACATTTCCGTTACATCTAGCTATCTCGACGGCGGCAGGTCACATTACTCTATCAGTGACACGTTATTGATGCACTAGTGCTTTTAAGCTTTGACCTTTAGGCTTTATAATTCACTTTACATTTTGGTACTTGATCATAACGAAGTATCTAGTTCGTGATAGAATAAGCGACAAAATGGTAACATTAATAAGTTTCGTTAATTACTTTTAAAACATTTATTAATGTTTTCTAAGGCTTTCACGAGTACTACACATTGAAATAAAACTATTTTTACGGATTTAACTCGAGTATATTGAATTAAATATTAAATTAACATTTTAAATCTAACCCAAAATAACCTTAAATGTAAATTTAAAATTTAATTCAATATACGCGAGTTAAATCCGTAAAAGTAGTTTTATTTCAACATTTATTAACTTTTCCTGAGAAATTACAAAATTTACATGCTATAAATATGAAGGATTTTTTTATTATTGTTTCATAAAAAATATCTCTTTATAGAATTAACATTTTCAATCTTGACACCAGTCGGCAAAAAAGTACGCAATGGATGCGGCAAATCATTTAAATTGCTGGCGTTCATTGGCAACAATTTATTTTTGTATGAAACAGAAGATCGGGAACAAACTTTCTTCTTGTTTTACTTATTAGGCGTTATTATTTACTTATTGCTCTTGATAATAATTTATAACTCCGAAATTATGACTTAACTCTAACAGATTAAGAAAGTAACTAATTGAACAGTTTGTTTTGTTGTTATACTCTTAAATGGTATTGAAGAGTTAGTTACAATATAGCTTTGTAATACCGATTAAGTTTATTATTGATATAAATGTTTAAGTACTTTTATACAATAAAGCAAAATAAAATTTGTAACGAATTTATTTTATTAAGCCAACTGTATATACTCGTAACTGCATATATATTGGACTTTTATTAAAAAATAGCTATGTTTTGTAAAATGAAGTATCTATACTTTGAAGAGGTCAACGATATTTTCTAATATTTATTATGTTTCTTTTTAAATAATATAAACTCATTACACTTACTCAGATACTTACTTAAATGAGAAAAGTGTAACTTACTAATAGTATAATATACTCACTCTTTATTTTGTAACTTTTTGTACTGAATTATTAAAACAATTGTATTACAAAATCACACATTACAAAACTAATAACTTTATTTATTTAATTAAAGAAAAACTAAACTAATTCTAATAACAACTAAGTATCGTCCCAGTTAGTTAGTTAGGAGTCACTGAGTTTGCTCTGTAGAAGCGCGTTGCTACGGTCACTCTACGCGCTACTGCTGCACTGGTCGCTTCTCGATAACAAATCCGTGCCGATATATAAATGGCGATCTTTTATCGTTTTAATAAATATTTATGAAAGTTATTTTATTAATAATAATGTTTAGGCACCTTTGAATAACCTAGTGTACTGAGTAAGTTTTTTTGTGGAGTAATTTCTTTCGATTATTCATTCGAAAGTAATTCTATGTTCCCTATGTCATTTTTTTACTACTTAACAGATTTTGATAATATTCTATTTATGATCCTTTTACATCAGACTATTATTATTCTCGAACATCGGCGGAAAAAAATATAATTGTAACTACTAAATGACTCACTAATAAATAAGAAAAATATTTTATTATTTATTTATTTCACAAATTACCATTTTTCAAATCACTTTGCTGACACGAACACAATTTGGTTGCCAAGGTTGGGACTACTCTGTTGGAAGTATTTCTAATACATTTCTTTTATTTTACAAAGTTTATATGCTTGTTTCAACTCCGCTTTTCAAACAGATTTGTGTTTATGGCTTATGAGTATCGCTTTTTCTTCTACGTTTGATAAAAAGCGTTGAATATTTTTATTTGCGAATCTATTTAATTATTGTATTAAAAGCGATCTACTTTTGTGTATATGTAAATATTTATTCATAATAAAAGACAGTCCTTGTTTACCTTCCGAAACGTAACTACAAAAACTAAAATCCTTGTTTACAAATGATAGTAAAAAATTAAGTTCTTTAGTATTCGAATTGATTCCCAATAAATATATAGAGTATAGTAACTCAAACTCTAATCGTTTCATATGGAGTTTTTGTTACATAAATTACTTTGTTATTTCTAAGTCGCAAAAAATCTGTTATTTAAAAAAAAAAAAGGATATAAAAATAAATTAGAAATACCCCTAACGAAAAAACTACTTGGTGGAGTTTAATGAAACTTTGAACGGGTACGTTTTATCTAAATCGAAACTACGCGTACGAAGTCGCAGGCACTGCTAGTTTTAAATAAAACTATCAAAGTATTATATCTCAAAGACATTGCCTCAGGTTAACATAAAAATATTACAAAGAAAAAAAAAATAATTACACATTTTTTTAAAGCACATCATATATATTTGCACTGAATAAAAAACAAATGACAATAATGATATTTCTCGAATATAAGTAAATTTCTCGAATATATAAATACTAAAGAACAAATAAACAATATAAATTTACATAAGTGTTTTAAAAAGTACAAAGTACATTACAAAAGTGTTTCTTTAGTTCTTTTATAATTGTATAGTAACTATTTCACTATAATAAATATATACTAACTTTTACAGACGGCATGGTTTTCGTGGTTATAACATTTTTAGCTAGGTCTTTCAACAATCTCAATGAAAGTAAACAAGTTAAAAAGTCTTGCAAGACATAAAAAGAACTTCTTGTGAATTATGTTTTTTTTTTGTTGAAATTGTATTTAAATTAATATAAAAATATGGTAATAAACCGTATGGTTAATAAACCGATACGCGCAGGGATTCGAACCCGCGAACTCTGGGAAACCGTCCCCTCGCTCTATCAATTGAGCTACGGCATCGCTGTCTGTCTCGGTGAATTAAGCATTCTATATGCGATCGTCTTTATCGGGACGGTGGTTTATTTTTAATTCTATGTTTATATTAATTTAAATAAGCTTAACATAGCTATACACGTGTGCAGATATTTTCGAAATTGTATTTCTAAAGAAAAGTTAATGAATCTAAATAGAAACTTACAACATAATATTAAGTATGTTTGAAACAAATTAGGGTTTTGTAATCAATTGTACGTAAAAATAAAAAAAAAACACAAAAAAAATGTATTATAACTTAAAACAAGTCATAATGGCCGTACTTGAAATAGGTTGTTACTTCTAAAACACGTTTTACTCTGACAGTTAAACTGTCGTAATACAAAGTGTACTGAAGAACTTTGACACGATCTCTCTGGAGTGCTCGAAGGTACCGAAAGCTATCCGAACGTATTTTGGTCAAATATACTTGTAAGAGCAATGGAACGAACAAAGGTAGAATAGAAAAAAGATGAAGGTAGAATAGAAAGTGAACGGTTAAATCTAACGTCCGGTATAAAAATTGTCTCATAAATGTCAAATAATATTTAATTTACATGTAAATAATAAATAAATTAAAAAAATAATATGGAATTTATTGCTGGTATTTCTTTACTGATCATCTATACACAGCACTCATTATCTATAGTGTTGTTTATATAACAAATAAAAACTGGTTTTTTTGCTCGAGATGCTGCATTCGATCTACACTCATATGAATTCGCAAATAAACCGACTTACAAACATTTCAACGGTAAATATTTGCTACACATTATACACTGGCTTTAAAAGAGGTAATCAGTTCTACTTTGTTTTTATTGTTAAAAACTAGAAACCTTCAAAGTTTCATCGAACTCAATGAAATAGTTTTTGCATATTGGAGTATTTCTAGTTTATTTATGTATATTTTTTTAGGTTTAATCGCTGGTAAGTAGCAATGGTACGAAAAGAAGAGATTATTAAATTCTTTATTTGTTTCCAGATTGTTAACAAAAACAAAATGTTTTAAGTGAAGCCCATTACACCATATTCCCGAAAACTACATCCAAATCGTTTAATACGTTTCTCATACGAACCATAGACGAACAGAAAAAATGAAATACCATTCTTTTGGGTTCTCTTGCTTATATAAAGTCATCCCCCCGATATGATTTTTTTTATGTATAGACAGCGATCAGTTACAGTCTTTTGTATTGTATAAAGATACATTTCTTGAACAATTTAAATAGATATATCTTTTGATAGAGTGAAAAGTGTGCAATGAAAGTGAAAAACTAAATGTTATTCAAAGTGACTCTCAATTTTATGTGTTAAATTGGCAATATATTTTTTACGTGTTGCTTGCACAAATAAAAGACAAACAGATGAACAGACTTTTTTTAATGTTAAAAATGGATTCTGTTAGTCATATCAATACATTCTGGCTATTTATTTTTTAATATTTTCAATGTATAGAGACTACTCCTGTACAGATTTATTACATGCATAGAAAATTTGCTTGGTACCTATTACGTGATTCATATAAATAAATGTACATAACTTTTTTACTTCTTAACCGATTTAAATAAAATAAACACTAAATGTTAAGTGAAAACTGTTTTAATATATTTCTGAAAATTGCATCCAAATTGGTTCAGCCGTTTCTGAAATTAGCATTTACAAACATACAGACATACAGACAAAATGAAAACCCATTGTTTTGAGTTATCTTGCTTTTATTCTCATTGTAATATATCACATACTGTCAGATAATCTCAAATACCCGTCCACGGGTCGACGGCTGAAAGACGCAGTACTGCCTTAATGTTTTACCATAAACTACCAATTGACATTGATGTTATGAATATTTATAGAAGGACTCAGTGTTAGTGTTACTACACTTATCGGTTTTTATGATAAAGGCTCTTGAAATATTCCGAAAATATAACATATTTTGTATTATATCTATCCGCGGAAAGCCGCATTTTAAGAAAAGTAAATAACACGTGGTTGTAATACCCCAAAAAAAATGATTTTTCATGGAATAGAAGTTAATTAAGTAAATTATTATAGAATAAATTCATAGAAAATTATAGATTTAATATTTTATTATTATTTAAATTTAGCTAGACCAAACGTATGTTACTTTAAAAAAAATTATATAATTTCAATATTAATATTTTTCAATATTTCCCTTTAAATACGATCGCAATATCTGAGAATTCTTGCTTGTACAGACGAACAGAATGTACGGAACTCTCTAATAAGTTGTTACAGATCCCGTTGGATAAATTTGCTTAGCTCTACTCGCGTCACTCAGGGAGAGAGTCTCTGGCTAGATCGTTGCCAAATATAATGTTAGATTTGTGGTTTGTCATACAATTGATATTAAAAAATATTACAGTAAAATTAAATAGACGTAGCTTTTCATAGAAACTTTTCCAGAATTAATATTCATTTCGCGATTGAAGCTTATAATTAAATGTGTCTGATTCGATCAAAGCGATATAAAGTTATGCAAGTAACGTACTCTGTGCGCTCTAATTGAGATTACATTTTGATACTTCGATGTCTGCTGCAAGTGTTCCAATAACTGACTTTGAGATGTACTTTTCTTCTAAAACTACTACTACTGTTGGTTATAACTGGTTATAATTTGAAACGAGCGCTTGACTAACATATCCCTGCAAAGTATCACATACAGGTACTATTTTTCCTTTTTTTTTGTTATCACAGTGACACGATGTTTAATTTAAAGAAAAGGTTACCTACTTTCTTAGCGTTGTAATTCATAGAAACAACAATATAAACAAGTGCATTAACAATTTAAATCTAAGTTTTCATAATTATTGTAACATATAATTATACATATATTTTAACATGTGATAATTATACGTATGTATAAAAGTATAATAATATTTTAATATATATTAGAATATTATTATAATATACTTTGAAACAACAGTGGAAACTTGAACAATATTAAAAGTGATTACCTTACTACAATCGAAATTTCATAACAGCATGTAATTTAATATAATATTTGATAGATTTATCGAGGCGAGTAATTTAAATTGAGCATTTAGTTCACAGTCAAGTCGCGCCTAATTGGTACTGATAGACTAAGAGGTACTGGCACACATACGCTGCTTGTTACCTTTGTAATATATATATATATATATATGTATGGGATATATTACATACAAAAATCTTCTACTACCATATGATATATTTTTTAATTGATACATACTAAAAATAAGAAAATTCGGAACTAATAGCTACAGGAATATTATAATAGTAAATTGTTAATAAAATATAAATACTATAAATTATTTAACCAATTCTCTGAGTCTCTCAATCAGTGCAGTCATTGTCAATGACGTCATACGAAGCCTTTGAAGTATTTGTAAAGCATTCGACAAAGGCCCTGTAATTGATTGGAGTAATTTGTATGTAGTAATGTTATAATATTGAGATATCAGATGTACACACACATAGACACAAATATAATGAAGTGTGTAAATACGTGTACGTAACAGACTTGATTGTTTTCCTACTTAAGTTAATTTATAAGTAGATAACCTAAAAGTCATAATTAAAATACTTATAATTAAAATAAAAAGCTATTAAGTATAAATCTCTAACACTTTTTTAACCAAGTGTGAAGTTCAGTGAAGTCAATCTGTAACAATATATAATATTAATACAGGAGCGCGATTATTAAAAAAATATACAGTAGGCATAAATATAAATAAATAACTAATTGAATATTATTATATCCAATTTAGTCACAATACAACATTTGGTTTGCACTAATTGATGACTGTTTTTCTTACAAACTCTCATTTTATGTTTTTATAAAAAGTAAGTAACATTGTAATTATCAATAGTTATTTACATAAATGTGCTCCTTATTTAACTAAAACGCTGTGTAATTATTTACCTAATTGTATCATAGCAGTTATAATTATTCAAGTATAAATTAGTAATAAATAGTTTTAACCGCTAATTAATTAATTTTACAGGTAATTTATCTTAAAACTTTATATATTCAACGTTAAAGTAAGCGGGTATTTGAATAAACCATAATGATCTTTGGTAACCCAAGATGGAGAATAATTAATCATTATATAGAATATTGTCAAATCACGTGACAGACATTATTGTAGAAATCTATTCATGTATATCTTTCATCGAACATCACGTGTCAAGAGAGTTTGTACGGTTTATTGATTTTGGTTATTAATCGTCATCTAAAAAGATAAAAGATTAAGTAATGAAATTCAAATAATATTTTTGATCATTATAAAAGATAAGTTGTAGTTATAAAATTGTTTTTTTTTAATATATGTTTATTGAAGTTTAACTAGCGTTTTGCTATTTTTATTATATTCTTTCACGAACACCTTTATTAATTATATTTTATACTATATTTAATTATTTGTTGTTTTTCTTACAAACATATTTTGCTGAAACCTATGATAAAATAAATATTCCCATGTGCGTTCATAAATTCACATACACAGTTTTATTTATCTAAGACTTTGAATGTGCGAAAAATATTTAATGTACAGACATTAGATTTTTACTGTCTTATTATATGTATAAGTTATATTTTTTACTTTTAGTTAGTTTATCTATATTTATATATCTTTGTTTACCAGACGTTTTAACAGATAATGGAATAGATATAGTAGAAGTCGAGAAATCTCGGAGCTACGTGCTCCATTAGCCACGAACTAATGTGTGCTTCGATGAACTTCAAATAGATCTATGCTCTTTAACCTTTTTTGTTGAATACATTGACCTTGAATTAGAATTTACAAAAATACTTAACAACGTAACGTAATGTTCTATTTTATGTCTTCCTTTTCCTGTTTATTATAATAAATGACATTAAATTGATTACAATAAGAAAATAGCATTCATTGCAAATTGAAGTTAAATTTGTGAGTCAGCTAAAATATGGTAAAATAAATAATATTATTTAACCTAAAGAGTCTGCAAATGGTTTAAGTTATTTACTATATTTATTTGGATAATAGACAAAGCACACATTTTAAACTTACCTATTAAAATAAAAATATGTCATGTACGATCTGTTTATAAATCGTTTATTTTATAGGTCTAACTTATTTTTAAGGAATTATTTTCTATTCTAAGCGATCCAACTTCTCCTCGTTACTGGAAATCAAAATTTCAACTACTGAGCTCATCTCATGATTTGCATCTCCGATCAGCTTCTAACCCTAGATTATTTGTACCTTCTCACTATACTGGTTTTCTTTCTAACTCTTTCACGGTACACGCTATGAAACTTTGGAACAGCCTCCCTGATTTGCTTCGACGTGCCCTCAATAAACAGGTTTTTAAAAAGCTTATCCTTAATTATATTAACCAGAAAATAATATATTTTTATTTTCTTTAACCTTGCGTAGTGATATTTGTATTATATTTAGAAATAATTTATTATATTATATTTAATAGTTTATATATATTTATGCATTTCTACGTATTTTGTGTATGTGGAACATATAATACTTATAAAAGTGTTTTGTTTTCTTTTATTATAGTTTTTGATGGTTTTTAATGTTGTCGGTTTTTTATTACTATTATTTTCTCTATTGTACCCATCGTTTGTGTTTTCTGTTAATTTAATCAGTGGACTGGTAGAGAGTGATTTAGTATTAAGTCCTCCAATTGTATAAATTTGTTTGCACTTTAAAGATTTAATAAATAAAAGAATATAATATTCGTTTTTTTAAGAAAAGAAAAATTCAATCAGTTTCAGGGTATCGTTGAATCCCAATTTAGTATTAATGAAGTGGAGTTAACACTAAACGGTCTTTGATGGTACATGATACGATATAATCAACTAATATCACAATCATACTAAGTATCTTCTAAAGTATTAATAAAAACTGACATGCTAAAATTCTAAAGATGTTTTTGAGAATTAGGATTATTTAGAAATTCCTTTCACATACGGAAAATCTCTTTGTGTATTCTAGAGATAATTTTTACGAGTTGTGAAGTAGTTTTATTATGGTATTTTTGTTGTTTATAGAACCATTCAACTAAATGGGGATTATCTATTAGTGCAAAAGTTGTATAAAAAACTTGTGAATACATATAAAAGGACTAAATGGTTTTCGTATTTAATATTATAGCGTGACCATAAAATCGTCCATAAAGTTCACGCTTTATTAATAAACAAGGTTTGACAGCTCACTGTTGACGTCGTTTATATTCGGAGAGGGTTATGTTAAAAACGAAGCCATCAAATACACATATCATATCAGTTTAAATTGACGTTTTATGGAGTTTTTTAATTTCTGTATGTCGTGATTATAGATAGAATTTAAAAAAAGTAGCTGTATAAATAAAAAAGACCGTTATTTTGTTTAATAACACAATGATAAGTTTTGGTATCCCTAACTAAAAGTAAGCGTAAAAGCGTAAGTAAGTTGGAAGTGCTTTTACTTGAATACAGAGTCTCTTGCTGATTTTTATTGAAATAGAATTTAGGTGCGTACTATAAAAATGCAAAATTATAATAATTATGACACACTCATACCTAAAGATAATAGATCTGAGTATTGCTCTACAGATATTTAGTTGAATTGTTTAATTTACTGTTTTATAGAATAAAATTGATATCCTCTTTGCTAGTTTTGGGCATAATTTTCTATTATTCAATGAACGCAAACGAATGTTTTAGTTACAATAATAACTAATTGTCACTGACATTTGGTAACATGGACACGATTTATATATAATATTACACTAACAATAACAATTTTGCATTTTTTATCCGTTTATCACTTTTCAGAAAAAATGTGTTTTGCTTAAATAAAATTTTATCTTTGATATCGATAATATAAGCAAATACATTTTCCTATATAATTTTAATGGCCATCAATTAAACCAACAGCTAATGAATCGTGTAGTAATAGTTGTAGTAGTAGTACAAGAACAACAGGAGTAGTAGCGACAAATGTCCTTGTCTTTTAAACAAAAAGATGGAAATTACAACAATAAAAGTATAGTTGGAGGAAATGAAAAACATGATCGGTATAATATGCCGGCTATTGTTTAACAAAGATTTATTGACTGCCGCTGACTGCTGTGCAACACTAGCGAAGAATATATACATATGTCTAAATGTTACTACATGACTTAGGTTTTCCAAAAATTTAAAATACTAACTTCTTAGTAACAAAAGTATTGTGACTAACTTAGCCGGTATGGAAATGACGTATGTCTAGGTATATCTGAATAATATTAATGAAATTTAAGAAGACGACGATCCCATCAATTTTAGGGTATCGTTGAAACCGAATTTAATATAAGTTGAGAGTAGCACTAGAAGATGTCTAACGTAACATGATACATCTAGAATCACTATACTATAATAAATGGTCTTTCTTGAGTAGCTTCTTAAGTATTAATACAAACTGACATACTAAAATCTGATATAGAGATTTCAAGTTCTGAAGATTTATTAGAGAAATTAAGATTATTTAGAAATTACACTCACACACAGAAAACTCTTTATGAGTTCTATAAATTATTTTTTCAAATCGTGAAATAGTTTTTTTATGGTAGTTTTGTTAATTGTAAAACCCTTCATTTTGAATTATTTCTTAGTACGAAAGTTCTATAAAAAAATGTGAACAGATATAAAAGAAGTATATAGTTTTGTATTTATTATTATAGCGTGACCATTAAACCATCCTTAAAGTTTATAAAGTAAATGAAAACTTTTTAAAAAATATAACCTCGAATACCAACGTTGTTTATATTTCTGCAACCAATTTCCAAGAACTCAAAACCTAATATTTGCAAGCGTGTCCTACTACTAATGCCGCTACTCGCCTAAGGAAGCTTTACACTACATTTCACTTATTTCAATCTATTCGAATCGCTTGCCTCTTCATTTCCGAACTTAAATTATTTACATACTTGTTATTAAATTGTCGATTCAGTTCATCTCAATGGAAACTTTTCCTAAATATTTGATTTATTTTTCATGCATATAATGTATTCCAAACTTTTTTGTCTTATTGAATTGAATAAAAAGGTTTTTCACGTGTTGTTGATTCTCAGTCCCGTTCTCGAGTTATAGATAAAATTAATTACTTACATTAGAGTATATTATACACATATTTCCAACATCTCGTCTCTGACATTTTTTATACATAATTGTTTACTAATACCTAATTATAACTTTAATATGTACATCTTGAAGTATATAATTGAATTCTTTAAATCACAGTTTAGAGTGACATATTTTCACAGTTAAAACAATCACAGAGACAATTTACAAATAGACGAAGGAATATCGTTGATTATTGCCATTTAATTAATTACATTTATTAATGTAACTAGAAATTTGCTAGACGCTAACCCGCGATCTCTGTTGCTCTACCGGCAAGATATTAAATAGCCATATTCATGATCAACGCCTTTCTGTGTATGAATCTAACACTGGATCTTAATTATACTTAAATAACATAATTACTATATCTAATATGTATACATAACCATTTTGTCTGTCACCAGTGTGTAATGTCTTTATCAGCTATCAGATATACGTCACGAGTATCACAATGAAGGTGACATATCTGTAATAACATGTTATTATTTACGTGCTACTGTAACAATAACATCAATACTATGTCAACAAGGTAAGCGAAATGATGTGACGTCAACACTTTTCAATTATCTCATTTATAATGTCATTTTGATGATTAAAATGAATAATTCATTTGCTATTAAATGTGAAATTTATTTAAATATTTCCAACTCAAAATAACAAAGTAACAATTATTTTGTTAATTTTACTAATTTAGTTCTTTCAATTTTGCAACAACATAATTGACGTTGTACATATTACGCAGTCATAAATAATACTCATGTTGCATCTTTATTGTTTTTATAAAAAAGAACACACATAAAGGAATGTATACGCTAAAGACAGCACAGGTTCATAGGTTCATCACAGGTCACCCTGTATCCTAGAAGTTAACTTACACGAAAGAATAGATAAAATACTCCCCATATAATATTTTCCTGTGAGACGATGTAAAATATTTATAGACAGAACATAAAAAAATATCCTTTATACATTTATTGACTATAAAATAGTTCGCCCGTAGTATAAAAGTTAGCGTCGACAATAAAATAAACTATTAATACTAATAATCCTGCACTATATTGTGATTTAGTACACCAACACCGCTATCAGAGCGAGAGAACGCATACTATCATTTTTTTAAGCTTTTTAAGTAAGTTACTACAAGCAAGAAAGCCTTTATAAAACATGATTTAGACAAGACTTAGTTTTTAAAATAATCTTTTTCTGCAAAATCAATAAGTACTTTTAACTAACACTCTGTGAAGCTAACCTTCGTAGTCTATTGTAATGTGAGAGCTTTTTCTTTCTTGTTTCTTTATTTTTATTAAAGAGAAGCGCATATCGTAGCGCGTAGACTTAGTGAGGCGCTCAGATTTAGGAATTACAATGACACTACGAGGTGCTGTATAACTGAGTGCAATTGATTACTATACCATATACGTTGAAGTATGTTCAAAATACTTTTATGATTACGAAAAATTACAAATTCTATCATTTTATTAGAAGTGATTTATGTTCGTCATAATGGGAGTTACATAGATCATATAAGCAGAAAGATTGGCAAGCTCTTTGTAAAATATTTTTCAAATTATGTTTTTATTCTATATTTATTTTACATGTTCGTAAAAATTTATTGTTGCCGGTTCCGCAGAGTAATATTATATTTTATTGGAATACATTAAGCAAGAATTATTTTAAGCTTGTATTAACTCAGGTTAAAGCTTTACCTACTTCAGTTAAAACAAATGAGAGATTAAAATATAAATGGGAAATAAAAAAACGAACTTTAAAACTAATAAAAAAACCGACTTTAAAACTAAAAAGTAATAAATAATGAAGATTTAATATTTATTATATACTACCTATTATTTATATGTCCTATTTACTAATAGGTTTGAAGTCGGTGCCTGTGTTGATTAAACCTTGTTTCTAATAGGAATGTTCGTTTTTGAATTACATATAATTATTTGTAACTTATTTATTTTCACACATAAATTGTATCAGTAACAAATGGAAGTTAATGTAACATAGTGGATTTTAATAGATATTTCACAAGTATTTTGTTTAAACGACGTACACATTTTAGGAATAACGACACTTATTTTATTAAAATAAAAAAAAAACTAGTGTTCTTATAAACAGAATTAACTATTTTTTTCGCATTTTGGCTCAAGGCTTTGAATACATACATGACATTACATGTGGCAAGGATCTCGTTTCCTTTTTAATTATGGAACAGTGAAAGATAAAACCTTCTTGACCTCTAAAGTTATCCCGCTCACTTAATAAAGCTCAATTAATAAACGTCTCTTGGGTTACATAAATCTATGCGACTTATCGTGTATGTAATGTAATATAATAATATACGCAGTACATGTAGACCATAAATTGTAATCAGTAGATTCCTACCCTTCCAGCAGCCCTGGAGCGGCGCCGAATTTTCATTAAACGTGACGTCACCATTCACGACATTCTTATTTAGATAAATTATGTATTTTTATTTAGATAAATTAGGTATTTTTTAAATAGTTTGAAAAATATAAGAAACCCCTGAAAATATCACAATTCACACACACAATATTATTTATCCAAAAAGAAATAGGTAATTTGTTTAATTAAGTGAACTAGCGAAGACAATCGCGGCGAAAAAGCTTTTGTAATTTGTGACCGTTTTGAAGAAATTTTATTGGTTCTTAATATATAGCTTGTTTAACGTGGTTAAATATTGATTTAATATTTATAATGGTGTTTATGTCTAGTGTTTATAACGTTTTAGAATCTAAATAAATGGACAGCCTTCTCGTTTCTAAATATTGTTTCCATAAAGTCTTTAATTGAGGTGTAAATATAAAAGAGAAAAAAAATCTTTTTGCGGATAAGAACTGATTCTCGGTACAGAGCACTACTGGTAGGTATACACATTAATGTATATACTGTTGAGAAAACCGCGAAAATATGACAGCAAACAGATATATCTACAATAAAGTTTTCAACATTTTAAAAAGCTTATGAAAAGGAGGTCGGAATGGGCTTTCGTAACTTTCTTTTTCTCTTCCGGTTTCATTTTAAAAAATCATAGCTACTTTATACAGTACTAGCAGACTACTAGTCAATTGACTTGTTTATACAGTATAAACAAGTAAATTGACTAATACAGCAGAATACTAGCTACTTTCTAAAATTAATAAAGATTGTATATTTGAAACATTGAGAAGGTATTTTTTTACTTATTTGTATACTTCTATAGCGCAAAATAATTAATTGTGTAAACAAATATGTAAAATTTTATTTAATAGATATTTTTTTGCCCAAATCTATTATTTTAATGTAAATTATTTCACAGATATTATGAAATTCTTTTATCTCTGTAGAAAATTCTGAGAACATGATTTGTATTAATTCTTACTACTAACATACAAACTTTCCAATAATCCAATCGACAATAGAAATGTTTAATTTCTACAGACACTGGTGTATATTTCTATAAACGATACAATAAATATCTCGGACAGTAATCTAATTGTATGAGGAGTGTAGCATCCCATCACTACTGAGCTTACGGAAGCAAATAAATAGCGGAACTACGATACCATTCAATATTATATTTTTTTAAAATAGTTTGAATAAATAACGAATTTAATACGATATTTTGATATCGTATTGAATAATAAAACAGTAGTTTGCTGTGGATTTATAATAGTCCATAGACTATCAAAAATATATTCGTTAATTTGTTAATGGGTTAGTACAGTTCACAATTTTTGACAGTTTACAATATCACAAGATAGATAAACTAACGGTATTTGTAAACTTACAGTGACATACATAGTTGTGAGTAATAATATAGTTTTGAGCATAGTTAGCTTATTTATATAAGATATTTCAAGTTCAAGTTTCAAGACTAAGAAGTCTAGAATAGAGATTTCTCCGGTTTCTATATGTATTCTACGTATTTGATTTTTTGGGATAAAAGATTAATTACCGTACGTTACATAATTCTAATATATTTGAACATTTTACTCAAGCAAATTATTGGTTTTTCATTCCCAGTATTCGAGTTAAAATCAAAATAAAAATAATTCGTATTAACATCCACACGGGTCCATTTTCTCCACTACCCACTCCTCTCCTTCTTTCTCTACCCCACTACTGCTGTTATTGACTCACACATGGTATTAATGAACATTTGAAGGTAATTTTATTTTTTCAATTGTATTTCATGTAATTATAACTGTTAAACCGATCTCAGAAATTAGCAGCAGACATTTAATGCAGATACATAGCTTTCAAATAAATAATATCCCTTAATAACAATAATAAACAAGTGGTTTCTAACAAAAAACAAAAGAAAAAGCAATTAATAATAACTTAAAACCATATTGTATTCGACTCACGGATATTTATATCTTTCAATATTAAGCTACTGATACAGATATACAAAAGCTTCATACTATCGATCCCTATCGTGGCCAGATGAGAAGGTTTAATAAATAAGCCTTTAAGAGAGAGTTAATTATCCGCCTTAAACCGCCCCGTTGGTCGAGTGGTTAGCGCAGACGCCTAACGTGTCACGGCGCAATGGGGCTTGGGTTCGATTCCCGACAGAGACAGACATTTATGTGATGAGCATAGATGTCCGTGTTTCTGGGTTTGGTTGTTTATTAAATATATTCTCAGTATTTATATGTGTATTTCTATGTATTTGTATCGTTGTCTATAACCTTTAACACAAGCAAATAACTTGCTTACTTAGGGGTTTGATCAATGTGTGTAATTTGTCTTGATGTTATTATTATTAGTATATTAAATAAAGCAAATACAGAATTATAAAAGCTGATTAATGTTAGCATACTGTAACTCGCTCACTAACTAATCTATAAGTATACTAATATATATAATTTTATATATATTGTTGTAATATTTGTGATATTCTGTTAAATCCTCAATTTATAAAACCAGACAGGAAAGTTGGAACCTAAAATAACACAACAAATTGCTTTTTTAAGTTGTTGTGACACTACGAGACCAAATTTCGATTTTGATTAAAAACGATTAAAAAGCATAAACCTATCTGTGGCCGTCGAAGCACGCGTCAACTATCGACTGATTGAGTAGGTCGCTTTTCGCAGACATTTCACGATTTCTAAATTCCATTATCTAAAAATACTTTGATGAGAATATTTTTATAAGGCTGGAAAGCCTTTTCAAAAAAAAATATTATATCATGAGAATCTAATTCTATAATAATATTATTTTAAATGATGTCTCATTGAGTGTATGTTCACTTTTTATTTGTTTATAATTTGAAATAATTCATAAATTAATTGATTGAATAATGAAATTAAAACATCTAACAGTTCTCGTTTTTTTTTGTTTATCTTTACAAAAAAAATCTTATAAACAACATATTTTTGTTCATCATTTAGAGATATTATGTTATTCTTATTATCCTAAGAGTAGAACTACAACATGATATAAAAAAATATCATAGAGTTCATTTCATTTTGCAGAGGAAATGAAGTCAGATAAAGTCATGATGTAATCAAATCAGGCTATATTTTTTTTATTGCTTCAGGACACTATGACAGATTCGTATCATATACCTAATATCAAAACATAAAAATCATTATTACAATCGCAATTACTCGTATCGAGAAACATTTATTCCACGAATAACCTGCACTATAATGATGACTTATGTTATTAGAAATCAATATTGTCTTTACCATCTTCATTATTAATGGTTTTTTGAGAAACAATAAATAATGGTTTTTTGCCAATAAGGGAATCACTTCATGAAGTTCAATATGAAACAAGAGTAGACTATTTACAAACAGAAATAAACAAATTTACGTCTAAGTAAAATGAACAAATAGTTTCATGTGGAAAGAAGTTATTAGTATAACCTTTAAAGGTCGTAATTAATTTAGTGTCCCTTTCACAATTAATTTAGTGTCCCTTTCACATACAAATTGACCGCTGTAATTTTGGGCTCAGAGTCGGCTTTTTGTCTTTATGATGCAAAAATGTACTACCTACCGGAACGTAACCGGGTCGTATGACGATCTTTTATCATTTTTGGCAATATTTGAATACAATATTCAATTTTTCCGTTCTTGTGAAAATATTTAAGAAATTTAAGTAATTTCCTAGGTTTGTGGGGTATTATTGTCTTTTTTGTGTACCGCAACTATTTATAATAATTAATATAAATTCTCTAAACTTAAACTAATAAGAAATTATTAATAACCAATTTAATTAGTTAAGTTAGTTCTAAGATATTAATTTATCTTCCCCCTAACCATGTTTATTACTATATATTATATTTGTATCAGAATCCTAATAGCGAACATTCCCAGTAATATTCTCAGTAATCGTTTAAGTTGGCTATCAAACTGATAGTTTAGAGCTTGTATTTCTCAATAAAGTTTCAAAGACCAATAAACTAATAAACATAGAGTAGACAGAATCAAGACTGTAACACAGCACGAGACACGATACAACATTATTAGTCCATTGAGACTTGAAGTTAATATCACAAAATATGTGCAAAGTTAACGTGGACAGGACCACATGGGGGGCCGTCGCCGGGAACCTCCTCGTGTGCCCGTCTGTTTCCCTTGTTGCTCGGATTCGTCCGGTGGCATCGGAAGCGGTACGGGCCGGTGCTCCCTGGGCAACAACGGTTAATGTGATCCTTCGGGTTTGCATTAGCCGTTGGCTAATTCTCGGCGCGGTGGGGGTCGGCCATGGGGGTTTGTGCCCGGTTCATGGCTGGCTGGCGGACAGGCTGCCTTTCGGGGTGGTCTGTCTGCAGGGGGGCTCGGGCCTCTTTCCATCGTTTGATCACGTTGGAAAGTTGGCCTGGGCGTTGAGGGTGGGAGGGCGCAGGCCCTCTTTGCCGGGGTCAGCTGCGGAATTACTCCTGGTACTTCTCTGATAGCAGAGTGGACTGTGGGGTGGTTCCGCGGCTGTGTGGGGGGGTTCGCGATTAGGGTCTGGACCTCTTTCCACCAAGCACTTTAGAGAGGGTGCTTGGTGGGGAGACGGTCCGAGACGTTGCCTGGATTAATCGTTGCCGAGCGCGACGCCACGGTTGCGCTTGGTGATGGTTGGTCTGGGCGTGGTGGGTTCCCGACTTATGCCTTTTTCTTGCTGGTCTCGGCTGATCACCGTGGCCGGCGGTAAAGGCCTGTCGGGTTCGACGTTGGGCCCCCTACGTGAGCGGACTCACGTTCGACTCCAGTGTGTTGCAGTGAGGCTGTCTGCGCATCACTGGGTCTTATGGGAGTGTGCTCTTCCAGGGGGTCTGACCGGTGGTCTCCTCTCGGGGAGATAACCGGCGGCGGAGCTGGACACGGTCAATGGTCGAGTCGGTCTGTCCAACTGGCTCGATTCTGAGACTGAGTCCAGCTAGAAGGGGGTCTCGGCCCCCTTCAGAGGCAGCAGGCTTGGGTGGGGGGAAGGGGATCCCTCCACGATCTATCAAGCCTGCGATAAAGGGATGGGTGCTCCTCGTTGCGGGGTGCCCTCTCCGTGGATCACGTCGGGGCATCGCGGTGAATGCGAAAGCGATCCCGTGGTGTCCCATTATGACGGCGGCGGCAACCGTCAGGTTTAGTGAGTAGGAGTCTCACATAACCACCTCCATCATCTCCTTGATGGAGGTGTGTATCCATGAGGATTCCTGACGTTAAAAAAAAAAAAAAAAAAAAAAAAAGGACCACATGACCTGAAAATGACCTAAAGATGTTGACAGAAGAGGCTTATATAATTTTATTATAGAAATATGTTTGTTAATTTATACTAGATATTTATGTATTAAGTTACGTTACAGTTACGATATTTTAAATAGTTTGGAGTTCACATGCATTCCAATAATTAAGTGGGTACCATAGACAAAAGTTAGAAATCAATTCAATTACTTACACATTCTATTTGATTATAAAATTACGAACGTATCTTTTTTTTTAGAGAATTCTTGCATATGTTTCAAACTTTTCAAGCCAACCAAGTATACCGTAATTTAAATAAATGTTTTTAAATGAAAAAACGTCTATAAACATGTAAAAAAAAGAATGGGAAATTAACCGATATCAGCTGAGATATATCTGTTTTTATTATTAGAAATATTTAAACAGTGAAGTTTTGAAAATTTAAAACAAAAAGGTTCTCAAAACACTATTTAATGAGAAAATTAATATATTTTTGAGAACGATATTAGTAGGCCTACAGAAGTAACTACGGCGTGCTACGCAATTTCAACGTCACGAACAGGATCTTAGCTAAGTATAAGCACTTGTTCTTGTGTTCGTATTTCGCAAAAAAATATTCTGTTCACCTGAATTTGGTCGCACAATAGTAAATCTACTTCCATAAACAAATCGTAAATGTTTAACACCGCCATCACGTAACCTCGTTAAATTGAATAACGTTGCCGAAGTTAATTACAGAAATGATAATAGACATATTTACCCAGGACCAAAAAAGAGGGGTGTTATAGTTTTATTTCGTACAACATAGAAAAAAGTAAAATAACTTTAAAAAGCAGAAGAAAAACGTATAAAAAGAAACCAGCGATACAAAAAAACGTCTAAAAAGGATAAAAATAATATTATTCTGTACTCATTGAAGTCGTTCCGTCGGGGGACCGCTAAACAAAGGAAGAGTTCAAAATGCAGGTAAATTACCGAGACAAATAAGGTAATAACAATTTCAAATCGTATAGTCTAAGTCCTCATTGATTAGCTCGTACAACGGTACAACGATCCGTCGACGCAACGACATTAATAAGTACAGAATAATATTTATTTATTTATTTATTTATTTAAAAATTTTTGCACATATCCTGCAAAGGCAAGCATAATGCCACAAGCATTCTCTTCCAGCAAGCCCTCAAAAAAACAGTAAATACATCAAGGTGCATAACAAAACCAAAATAAAATAGTAGCTATATATAAAAATGAAAAAAAAATATATAAAAAAATGAGAAATAAATGAAAAAAAAAAATACTAATCTACTAACAAAATTTTCTAAGGAATAATAGGATAAAACAAAAAGTTAAATAAGAAATTTTTACAAAGGAATAGCTTGAGATAACAAATGGTTTTTGACAAGGCATTTAAAAATATTTCTGTTAGGAGCTTTCCTAATGTCGGTAGGTAATGCATTCCAGAGTTTAATAGCTTGTGTAGTGAATGAGTTGAATTGAATGTCAGTGCGACAGAGAGGCATTCGAAGTGTTAAATTTTCAGTGGAGCGAAGTTGACGGCTATGGGTATCACCAAGAAAATGAAAACGAGATTTTAGATAATTAGGAGAACATGGATCATATAAAAGAGAAAAGAGAGTGCACAAAATTCTTAAACTTCGGCGATGTTTGACAGAAAGCCATTTAAGTTTAGAACGATAGTTGGAGATGTGATCGTATTTGCGAAGACCAAAAATAAAACGTATACAATTATTGAGAAGACGATCAAGTTTATTTAGCAGTGAAACATTGATGTCAGAGTAACACACATCCGCATAGTCAATAATCGGTAATAATAAGGTTTGCACCAGAAGTAGTTTGGTGTTTGTGTGTAATATTATATTTATCCTGTTTAGACTTCTCTTTGTACCGGGGTATTTTTAATTTAATTTTTATATACATAATTTAAGCTCATATCTAATGCAAATTTTAGATTCAGTTTATCTCTACTAAGCCTCTTGCATGTTAATGTTTTCTACGATCCTATTTGACTTGTTTTATTTCAAAGTTAATTATCATCCATATAAATATGTAACTTATAAATCAACATTACTCCATAGCAGATTTACAAATAAAAAGAGAGAAAAGATAAATAGGATGGAGTAAAAGTTTTTGTTTCGTTTACAAAATCGGGTGTGTGTTGGAAATCAAATAAACGCTACTTCCTTAAATTAAACTTCTTTGATTGTTTATTTTTATTATTGGAAAATAGTAAAGTCTGTGACGCTAGACGTAGTGAAACGTGGCATAGCAATGACTGGTAGAAATATAAAATGAACCGAAAAAAAAGTAAAAGTGTAAAAACTACTTTATTATCATGAAACTTTAAATCCACATGAAAATTTATAGATTTGTCAGAAAACCTGCATTCTTTCCGATAATAAAAGGTTAAAACTTAAATCTAATAATAGGTAATAAAATTTTCCCGAAAACTAAAGTTAATTTTGTAGCTCAAGATTTTATTAGCCCAAGGATGCCTTCTACCAAAACATTACATCATAAGTCAACAAGAGAAAGTTAAGCAATTAGCGAAAAACTATTTCAATTACAGTTTAGAAACAATTTACTAACTTATGAACTATTACTCTAATTCTCAAGTATTTCTTGTTTTGTAAACTCTATTTTTAAGGTTTTGACAGCTATTATAAAATATCGGGGAGACCAGTAACAACAATATGATTGTAGACCTAAGTTTAAGTTTATTTTATATTTTTTGACCATGCCGAACGCATAATGTAACAAAATGAATAATGTGTAAATCGTCATTATGAGGTTAAGTTGAAAGAGACTGTAAATACAAGTGAATATATTATTTATTATAACACTTGTTAACTATATAATCGAGTCTTTATTGTATTATAACCTTGATGTAACGGAACAATAAATCATTAAATTATGGTTTATCAAAGTATCATTCTCAAGGAGTCATCCATATATGTAACTGTGTTAGTGTGTTGTTACACAACACAGAGACAAACAACGACACATTAACATATATATTTGACAGTTTAGATTCATTAACATGTGTTAAATTTTTTATTGTATCTAAGTTTAGATGTTTCACTGACATGGCATTATCTATATTCTGTCAAAGAATATCTAATGATGTGACCCTAAACTATAAGACTAATATGCTTAAAAAATAATAACTAATTATAATAACGTTATGTCAACACCGCAGATTTAAAATCACTTACTCACGTAGTCAGTAAAACCGGTGAAAACGGAATTATTAGGTAAAATGATTCTCTTTGTGACCAACTGCTCACGAGTCACAATACTTTTAATATCTAACTTAATAATAGATAAAGTATTTAATTTCAAACATACCATGATTTTCATTCTTGTTCTTTCTTTTCTGTCTTTGTTATTTATAGAATTCGTTTCGCAATTAAGATTTCATTTTACTTAATTCCATCCGTTTAATTGTTCAAATTGATTGCTGATCCAGTCCTCCATTGGTTTAATTTAAATGATTAATCCCTTTAAAGCAATGAAATTTTAGATTTTACTTGAAATTATTACAATTTTTTTTTTAATAATTTATGATTGGATTGTTTAAAAATCTAAAAAATATCGAATTAATATAATATGTGACATTTAGTGCACTGTTATATTGAGCGCTGTAAAAAGAAATTCGTTCAAATTGGCCAACCTTGGATACTGCACAATTTTTTCTCTTTTCTGATAAAAGCCATAAAGTGCGAAACATCCAACATAATAGAGGCCCATTAGACTGACTCGGGGTGTTATATTGCGTTATCCGTTTATAAAACGCACAATGTATAGCAAAAACATTTTTAAGGCCTCTAAGGCTTTTCATGTATAAATATTATTATACTTATGTAATGTCGTTACTACACTTTCTCTAAAACATTATTTCCGTATTTTGTTATTCGTTTTGTTTTAATATGTTACCAAAATTTGTTACTAAAGGTTCTGCGGCAAGTCATGGACATGAGTAGGTACTCAAAATATGAATTAAATATTAATTCAAATTCGATTTTCCCTCTTCTTAACCTTTTCTGTTAGTCTTAATAAACCTTTTTTTTACAGCCTTCCCGCAGAGAACTTCATTAATTGCCAGGATTATATATTGTATATTTATTATTTGATTTTAAGTATTAAGAGATCGGGCTTATGAAATTCTAATAGCCCGGTTTCAAAATGGTAAGTTCGTCAAGTACATTAACTAAGAAACTCCACAGATATAAGTAATTCGTTTTCTTATTATTTTCCAATATATTTTACGGATAATAAATTTTTTTAATAAAAAAAAAAAGGTAGACAACCAACCAATAAGTAACGTCAAAAAAGCTTGGATTTACGATAATTATTTAACATCACGTCTAAATTGGCCTTTCCTCGTGTATGATATAAATAAAACCCTTTTGTCAAAGTTAGATGCAAGCGTCATAAAGACATTGAAGTTATGGCTCGGGTTAGCGCACTCAGCGGACTCTTCAACCTTATTTAGAGACCGTAACAACTTTGGATTAAAATTAAAGAAACCATCGGAGCTCTACAAACATCTAAGAGTTACCAAAAGACATATCATCGGAAAATCTAAAGATGATACTGTAACTTCTCTCCCAAAAGACAAAGTTGCCTCAGAGCTCGAGTCACGACTTCAATTCCATAAAAAGTTTATGATAGGTGCTCAAACAAATAAAGTAGGGCTAGGATCAAGTAGGAAAGTTCAAGACATAGACATAACAAAATCTTTTATTCGACAAGACGAAAACGATAATTACCGACTCCACGCGATGAGCCTAGAAATTCAAAACGAATGGGTGACCATAGGAGATTTTTGTATTTCACTAGCTTTGAAGTGGCGCACCTTAATTTATGATTGGTCCCCAGCATTATTAAAATTCTATCTTAATGCATTCCAAATGACTCTCCCAGATCAAAGTAATTTAGTAAGATGGGGCAAAGCCACCGAAAAGTCTTGCAACATCTGTGGGGAGGCAATAGGAACCGCAAAACACCTATTAGTAGGGTGTAGGGTACTTCTAGATAAAGGTCAATACTCGCGTCGCCACGACAAGGTATTAGAAATTATACGGGAAGCGGTTAGTCTTTCAGTAGCAAGAGCGCGGAAGGGTATAACAACCACCGAACGATCTATAGAATTCGTAAAAGAAGGCTCCTCCAAAAAATCAAAAGCGAAGCCTTATTCAATATTAGGCGCGGCTCCTGATTGGATTCTCATGATGGACACGTATGAAAAGCATTACAAAATCCCTGGGGATGTTGGTGTTTCGTCATCCAGACCGGACTTATTCCTGTATTCGAAACATCTGAGGCGCGTGATACTTGTGGAGCTTACTGTTCCTTGGGAAACAAACATCCCAAGGGATCACACATTCAAGCTCAATAAGTATTACGAACTAACCAACGAACTGATCAGGAATAAATTTATAGTTAGTCTGTACGCGGTAGAAGTGGGAGCGAGAGGTATAACAGCAAAATCTCTCTATAGCCTACTTAAAGATCTTGGCCTTTCTAAAACAAGCATCGGTTCATTTCTAGAACGTACTTCAAAGGCGGCATTAGTAGGTTCTTTCCAAATTTGGTTAGGTAGGGAGAGGAGTGTTTAGGGTGAAGGTGAGCGTTTTTGCGCATAATAAAGGGGCCCCTTAAACCTACTCCTGGGTCGCAAGTCCCAGGCACTGCTTGCACTCCTCTCCTTGCAACGCGATGGGCCCGGCACCCGCACGGTGAATCCATGGATTGCTAAGAAGCTTCGTCTCGTCTGTTATTCCTCCAGAAAGCAAGTTATTGATAACTGCCACTGCCCAAAGCAACCGCGAGCAGCATGTATATATTGGTATGGTTCTAGTTCGTTAGTTTATTAAACTAAAATATTATTGGAGCAAAGTTAAACTGAATATTTCTAAACATTTCCTGCCTCTTTAACTGAATAACTCCAATTAAGAAGAAGATGGTTCAATTCGTCAGAGAGCTGATGAAGTCTAAACTAATTTAAGTTAACGAGAACTCCCAAATGTATATGATAGTATAAAACTACGAGTTCTCTTAGATCATATGTAGGACATTATTATTGTTAAGGTTAATGAAAAAAGGAATTTTACTCCTTGATCAATTTACAAAAAGGTATCTAACAGAGCGCTTAAATAATAATTAAGAACAACAATATAAAAAGTTAAGCGTTTTATTTTTTGCTATTTTATTTAGAAAGAAATATATAAACAATTCCTTATATCTTCTAATTTACATTACATAACGTAATTCCTTTAATATTTGTCAGACATGTAGTTTCAGTTATCATCTAGTTTACCAAGTATACCAGTTAGTTTACAAAGACCAAGCTACGTCTTTATCGTTCGAGAGTTGTTGTTAGAGACCACGAGCGACTGATTGCCGCCTTGTACTTTTCAGGAAAGATTTATATTTATCTTATCAGTAGTACCTACCTATAATAATTAAAATACTTTAAGTAATCCAGGAAGCAGTAAAAAGGGGTTTTGTATAAAGATATTCAATACTTAGGTACTTTCGGATGTTATGAAAAATGTTTATTATTTAATATTAAACACTATAACTTGGTTAGTAAAATGAAGTAAATAATATTTCCTCATCCCCCAATATTGTTTCTATAACAATATTTTCAACCATATTATATGTAAGCAGCATGTGCAATGTTTTGTTATGTACCTACCTAATACATAAAAAACATAAGCTACCATGAATTACGTAACAGTGAAATCTGAAAAAACTAAGATGAGTAGTTTTAAAACAAGAACGTTTTAAAAATTTAAGACCTTGCTAGTACCTATTATTAGAAAATAAAAACATTAAATAAAACAAACAACAAAAATACAAACCTTCAAAACTACAAATAAAAACTTCAAAACCTTAATCAAAATTCAAGAAGCATTTTTTTTAATAATATTTATATTAGTTTTTGACGTCAGTTTACCCCTATTTAAAAATACGTCGCCAATTTAATATATTTTGTAACATTTAAATTGCAGGTTATATTAAGAATCTATAATAAAAACATTTTTAAATCACAAAGACAGTACATCATCTTACTACCTACAGTGTAATATTAATAATGAGTGTACATAAACTGGCCCAGTTAATATATAGTTCACACTTATACTCCCAAACTGGTGGCAGTCGGCAATTTCACCAACAGGAACTATTGCTTCGACAACATAACCTAAAGCATATAATTTAATTAATGCAAATGAGTTTTGTTAACTGCGCTCAAAACGACCTCCAAATAAACACAAATGATTAACGATTGAACGATTATCATAATTTGTAATCATTTTAATGTCAAGTTATATAATTATTAGACGCATCCCAAAAGGTCAAATTGTGATTTGTTTCCAAATATATATTTGATTTTATAGGTTAGAACAGTAATGAAACAATATTGATCTCTTAGTAATTCCAAGTATTTTTTTTTATATTGTAGGTATACCGGCAAACTTAGCGGTACCGGTATCATCACGCTTTGGAATTATTTTATCGTATACTACTAACGGTAAGGCTACCATAAATTCTTATACGTAACTACCATAGTTAAAGAAGTATTGTTACTATATTGCAATAGTAACACTTTGATTCGTATCATTAACCTTATTATTTTTATCAAATAATATTGTTTTATTCCTTATTAGTAACGTAAATGAACGAATGATTTTAATTTTCTGTAAAAGAAGGGAATAAGGGATCAGTATTATAAAATAAATATGTAGAACAAGAAAGAATTATAAAAGATGATGCCATAAAAACTTCTCATCGAAACATTATTACAGTAATATTACTTTTAGGATATCATGGTACGAAAATCGAAAGTAAGATTATTGCAATATTACTTTAAGAGATGCAAAGAATATTGCGCACAGGTGTGAGAGCATATTATGTTTCTACTTTTCACTAACTCATTTCAGGTTATTGCATTGTGCACAAGAATATAAGCCAACATAGGAACAAATTAGTCTCCCGTGGTAAAGAAGACTATTAAAGTCGAACGATTCTGAGATACGATAACGTATACGATAAAACTGTAGGTATTCGTAAAAAAGTCGAATCTAAAGCAATAGTGAATGATATCAACATAAGAATAGTGCACTATTTAATTACATATTTGTTATGTACATATTATATTCATATTAGTAAAATAGAATCGGTATCAATGTCATATGCAACAGATTCGTAGATAGCTATAGCATTTTATGATTTAATTTCATACTAAATTGTGAAATAAGTTTTTTTAAAGCCGTTCTTGTAAAGTAATCAGATAATTTAGCGTTCTTTTAGTACGCTATTCAGAAGATTCGTGAAAAATTCGTCCATAAAGTGCGGTAACTGTTACGATCAAGCCAAGACGTTTTAGAAAGTGATTGAATATTATTTTATTTATTGTCTCCCGTAAGTCGAAACTTTCTTTACCTAATATTATTTTAAAATATGGCTACAAAACCTACAAATAATCTAATCTACAGCTGTTGTGATCTTATCAGATCTCATCATCATCGTTGGTACCTATAGTAACTGTTCCAAAAGAATTTGTTAAACAACATTTGATTAGTACTAATTATATTCACATCAAAAATGTAAAAATAACCTTCACTAATGAAAAATAAGGTAGGATTATTTACTAACATCGTGATCTTTTTCTGTATTTGAACTTTCGTAAACTATGATGATTGTTAAATAAATATTCACCCGGCTGCATAATGTAATTTAATCGGAATTTGCCCGACTAGTTTCGAGCCCATTAAGTAAATGTACTTATTCCGTAAACTTTGTTTAATATTCTTTGCATCCTCCAGCGTTCTTCATCCTTCCATTTGATCTTATAACAAACTTTAAACCTGCAAGTTTCAAACTTTTCACCAAGTGCTTATTAAGAGTTTCCATCTGATAGTTATTTGTTTCTGAACATTTAATCTTTCATCACATAATTCTTATAACGACAAACAAGCAGCAGGTCTAAACGTAGGTACTTTAGAAAATTTAAGTAGTATTTGTAAATTATTATTGTTCTATAACATATGTACACATCTATCTATAGGTTAAAGATTTAACAATTATATCCTAAGTTTGAGAAATAATTGTATACAGTTTAAATTCATAAGCTCACTTCAGCCCTTGAAAGAATTTTATTTCACTCTTCTAGTTCATTACACCCTAACTTTCTAAGAAAAGTGAGCTGACGGTTAGATAATATGGTTTAATAAAATCAGATTAAAACGAGTTCTGTTAAGTCTTTCCACAGACACCGTGCGTAACATAATCTCACGTCCATTATACTTATATTGATGAGGGGTGTTGACATAGTAATCTAAAGCATAAAAACCATAAAATAATGAATTACTCATAAATGTACTACTATTATGAAGTAGGTACCTAATCAAAATGTTAAAGTAATCAAAATTTTGTAACAATAATATTTTTCTTATATCTATCTTTGTTTATCTTTTATTTTGTACATATTAATTAAAACCTCTAGATTGTTTCACTAATCACTTTATATACCTATATCGAAACTAGCAAGTTTCACCTATCTCCTACCACCATATTTAAACATAAACATGCATCCTATGTAGAAGATAAATCACTTTTAATAGATATCTATAACAGTGTTCGTGCAGCGCTGCGTTCATAATGAATTTAGTGATTTTGAGTTTAGCTTTATCTCATCATTTAAATATTTATTATATCAAGCTTTTTATATTGTACGGTATATATTGAATTTAATAGAATTTATCTCATTTTAAATTATTATTCTCGTTATAAGAAGTAAAATGATTCATTACCAAAAATATTTTACACTAACCCTGTTAAAACCAAAATCATTTATTAAATATCAATTTCAACCGTTAAAAAATGGAAACTTACTATTAAATTTAAATGAAACGGTCGTTAATCATTATGTTTGATTGAAATTAAATCTCGAATGATTTCAACTGTCAACATTTTCAATCTATTATTATTTCTCAAAGCGTCATTTCAAGCAACATTGTAGGTCACGAAGAAAATGAACGACTAATAAATTAGATAGATTTTGTAAGAGAAGAATTGATAGTAATATTTCTTGTAATTATATTTGTTAACAACACGCAAAGATACTTGTCATAATACAAAATATATCACCTCATGTGACCTTTAGAAATATACCTAATTTAATCACACCAATTTATTCAAGACACGATGTTACAGTTTTTTAAAACTACATATGCATCATTCAATATTTATCAACTACATATTTCTCTTGTTTAAAATTAGTTGTGAGTTGTTCAAAACCTACCTACAACATGTCAGACAAGTCAGCTGTGACATTGAACTCTCGGCCCCGAGGATTTACCCCCGAGCTGATAGTTCTTTATTGCAGGATTTATTTACTGCTAACAGTTTCGAGTTACAATTTTACGTTTATATATACTTTCTTATGCAACGGCAATTTATTCATTATTTTACTTCCCGTGACAAAAATAAAAGCATAGAAAGTAAAAGTCTTAATATTATTCAATGAGTATGAAGTAAGAAGAGCATGGGGTCTCCACGCTCTTACATTATATGATATAAGAAAAAATATAAGACAAATATTTTATTCCTAGCAGAACCCTGAATACTAGGATCTTCTTACTTTATTAGAATCAGTTATTAGTCCGGTCAAATTAGATCAAAAAATTAGGGTGAAATTACATAAATTCGCAACAAGCTGAATTTTGGTACAATTGTTCAAAACACGATTATAAACAATAGCTGAAAGTTCCCCATCATTCCCGTGTGTGGAAAAAAAAATATTCAAGGTCAAATGTCAAAAAAATGAGTTTTTCGCGATTTTCAAAAAAACCGGTAAGTTTTATCAGAAAAATACCTCAGACTAAAATTGTAGATCATTAAATTATCTATAAAAAATATATCAATACTTTTTTTCTCACGAGACACCGTTTCGGAGATATCGCAGTGTAAAAAGTTGTAACAGTTGCAATTGTCATAACATGCATGAGTACGTCACGTATATTCATCCCTACAAGTTGCCAAGGCAAGTCGTGCTCTAATGTTGAATCACCAACAATTGATGATACATTCGACGTCAACGAGCCGACTTGCGATACATCGTTATTGGCTGAATTTACTTGCACCCAAGACGAGGATGAACCAGAAGAAAATGAACAAGGAAAAAATCTAGAAGAAGAACAAGGAGAAAATCGAGAAGAATTCGAAAATTACGACTCGGACTAATAAATGTCTGTACTTTTTTTTTATCAACATCGCTTTTTTTCTGGCTAATATCAATTATTTACGATAGTTTCAATTACACTGGATAATTACTGACTTGTGGAGTAGGCCTACTGGGGAAACCACGTTAAAAAAAACGCGCTAAGTACACTACCTCATAGGTGGCGTGGAAACGTCTGCATTTTATGACAATTGCAACTGTTACAACTTTTTACACTGCGATATCTCCGAAACGGTGTCTCGTGAGAAAAAAAGTATTGATATATTTTTTATAGATAATTTAATGATCTACAATTTTAGTCTGAGGTATTTTTCTGATAAAACTTACCGTTTTTCTGAAAATCGCGAAAAACTCATTTTTTTGACATTTGACCTTGAATATTTTTTTTTCCACACACGGGAATGATGGGGAACTTTCAGCTATTGTTTATAATCGTGTTTTGAACAAGTGTACCAAAATTCAGCTTGTTGCGAATTTATGTAGCACCGAATGTCTAATTTGACCGGACTATTATCGCGGAAAGTAATTATAACGAGGCGCTGTAGTGTATAATGTAGGCCTATTAGTAAATACGACAACTAGTGAAACAGTTTACTAAAGGGAGTGTTAGAACATAGTAGGATTATATAATATTTAATAAGCATTTAGAAGAAAATAAGAAGAGAAGTCGTAGCATTCATTATATACCAGCATCGTCTCGTGTCTCTGAGGACCAAAGACACTAACTTATCTTGGTTAACCGATCCCTTATCCGATCCTTCTAGATTACTATTAGGTACTATATTAAGACATAGTTTACTTTACAATATTGTTGACAAATAAATAAAGAATACTTCTTCTATTTAGTTGGAGAAAATTCTAATGTTACATAAAATATTTTGTTATCGACTGATATTAGGTACACATTCTCGTATTATGAGTTCAAACGAGATGTGTTGTTGAGCTGTCTGTATCTATCGCCATTATTAATACTTACTTTAAAAAACTGAAAAAATATATAAAATGACATAATTAATAATGTAGGTAGTAAGTAGCCGATGTAACCAAATTCTCCAAGCAATAATTGCTTAATTAATTACAATACAAAAAAAATACAGGACAGATTTTAATGAAATTGTATAAAAAGGTTAGCTTAATTAAAGTCAACATACGATATGTTTTATTTCGGACAATTGTATCCTTTTCTAGAACAAACACAAACACACAAATTAAATTTATTTGCTTCATAATTACAATAAAACGAAAAATCGTTATTATCCAAAACATTTAATGTCTTATCATTTAAGTCAATAAATAGAAGATGAGAAGATATATTGCTTAAGAATGCATTTCATTAAATTCAATCTCGGCGTACTTTAATCGCTAACTTCAATTTAGCAATTCAAATATTTAAATAATAATTTAGGTTTTAAGTCCACCTCTTGGGGAAAATGGATTTATTTGAAAATAATTGAATGCGCTTTACGAACTTTTCATTTCATTGTATGTATGTAACATTATTCATTATTTGTAAACAACGTTAATATTAAAATCATTATGCTTATTAATTTGTTCAGTAATAAAAAAGGTATGAGGGAAAAAAATCTAAAACAATAATATATCTTATAAGCACTAATAAGTTACTTGTTGTGGCAACGTTTAAAGAATTCTTTTGATGTATGTATGAATGTAAAATAAAAAAATGGTAGAAATAATCATGTTGATTGAAATTTGAATCTTTTAGTATCATATAATCATATGATCACCCAGATCATCGCTCCCCTCTATAGAAAAATGAAATGTCAAGTGACAGTTGTCAGTTGAGTTACTAAACAATGACAATCTGATCTGCAATCATAATATTTAAATTTATGAATCTTTGTTTTGAATCATTGAATACATAGGATAGGGACAGACCACAAATCTCTATTACAATACGTTACTAATAATAAGTCACCATTTTAAAATAAAAAAAAATGGTAGAAATAAATCTACTTTGGCGACATACTTTGTTTATTAAATTTGTAGTTTAGGGGTTTTTGAAATGACTTTTAGGGGGAAAAATTTTCAAGTGTTGGCGACACTATCTATACATTATATTTATATTTTATCAGTGTTGCCGATCCGTGGGGAATTCCCTAAAACGTGGGGAATTTTATACTTATGCGGGTATAAAATGGGGAATAAAATTTTTGGGGAATTGTGGGGAATTGAGGGAGTTTCATTATTATTTCTAAAAGAATTTGTTAATTTCATTAAATTATAACATTTTAAATATATATGAGATAAAATTTGATAAAAAAAATTTATTTCCTCATTCAAGTACAATCATTCTTCCCGCTCATCTTGCCACGCCAATCTTTCGTCGGTAATTAAAATATCTTCATTTTTGACTCCTTCTATTTCCTCTTCATTGTTCCCGTTAGAAATTTCTAATTCGTCTTCAAATGGCATTAAATGGCAAAGCACGAAAATGAAGTCACCTTAAATATTAAATATTCTCTATGAATTACAAATATAATACAAATTTATTTTTAGCATGATTAAATTTCGCTATTATAGAGATTGGGGAATGAATGGGGATTTTTTAAATTACTAGTAGGGAATGTGGGGAATTTTATCTTTGCTTGTGGGAATGTGAGCTAACCCCTGACGGCAACACTGTATTTTATAATACTCTATGGTCTTCTCACTCGATTATTTTGTTAATTGTTTAGGAAACGTGTTTCTTTAGTTATTTTATCTAATTAAAGAATGGCCAGTCTTTGAAAAGTAGCAATTGAAGTTTAAATAAATGAAAAACGCACACAATCGTGATAAACAAATTTTTTTGCTGTAAGTTGTAACTTTTCCCTTGCATGTGGTTTAAGTAGTAGTAGCAGCGTAGTCGCCATTGACTATCGTGAATTTTTTCTTTTCCTAAATTCTTCTACTGTCGACAGTAATCGCATGTACGAATCAATGATCAATGATCTTAATTATATATCTTCTGCTTTTAGGTTCTTTTCTGCTGTTTTTTTTTTGCTCTAATGCTCTTATTTTGCTGTACAAAATGAAGAAATTGATCAAACAGGTTATCAATTTAGTATTTTACTGCAAGCAAATATTATCTTTCGCGAAATGTTGAATTACTTAATTTAAATGCATGAAGTATGAAAGCTTAGAGCTGGGCTGCAACAACACCTGCTTACTGATGGCCGCCAAAAGAAGAGTTTTGCTGATGAATTACTGTGGCTGAATACTCTGTTCAGACCAACAATTTTATACAATATGCTTATGGTAAGTACTTTGTTATATATTTTAAGAAGAGCTATATGTTATTGGAATATTTAGATAAAATTTTAATTAGGTTCTTTGGTTAAATATTTTGGTATTTTGTTATAAAACTAAATTTTTTTTACATAACAAATATTGCATGATTTAATTGATTTTATATTCCATATTTCCCTTCATTTAATATTGTCATTTTAAATAAAACATAGCATAAATTTGTTGAATATTAATAAAAAAAACATATATTATTTCTTTAAAGTTAAGTGGATTAGTTTTTCTTACTTAGGTAATATAGATCTGAATATAAGGAACAACTTATTAATTGTGTTAATATTTATATTAATTGAGAATATAATATATATTTTTAATTAAACTCCACATAGATTAGATTGTTAGACATAAATGTTTCTATCATTTATATAAAACTTTTTATCCAGAGTTTTCTACTGTTATTGTTTGATACATATAGATAATATTGTACCTTCTCCGTCTAAACTTAGTGCTTTAAATACCTAATAATATGAATAATCATATACATTGAACAATGTATCTGAAAATGATATTAATACACCACATTCAGAGCAGCTTTCTTTGACAAATTTGAATTCTTCGTCTCAACCTGCCACATGTTTTATCTATTATTATTAAATGTGATAACGGTATTAAATTTACATCTAAACTGTATAGTGATTTTATTAAAGGTTATTATTTATAAATTAATTTATATTGCCCCATATGCTTCTCTAAATAATTCTATTAAATAATAATATATTTTATGTTATGTTGATACTGATCTAAGAACATGATCTAGAAACAGTTATTATAATATAAAACGGTTTGTCATCAAGTTTTAACTGCTTTATTATTTTACGCCACTGGGTCCTACCAATACTCGGTTGGCAATATGGAGGAGCATTCTATGACACAACAAATTGTCAGCGGTAATTTAGAAATTACAGAAGCTCTCAATACTTCTACAAAAAGAGAAAAAAAATTAATATACATTCCAACAGTCAAGATCAGAACAGACTTAAAGTACAGTGAATTAATTAGTGTAACCATCTTTTATAGCATGAATGTTTCCGTCAGCTACAATTTCATACAGTCACTAAATGTCTCATAGTAACGTCACAGGGTCAAATCCTGTCCACGTAAATTTATGATGGATCTTTTTCATCTTATATTTTTTGTCTTTTTACTTTTTCATAAAAACAATGATATTGGAATGCATTTTACAGATTTTACAAAAAAGTAAATAGATAGCTTATAGAACTTACATCCAGCTGATAGTGAAGAGCTCTACTATTGTCGGAAGTATTACTATTCATTGAATGTGCAGCTGATGGTACTTATGTTCCAATCTAATGTTTCCTTAATGCAATGCCTTATTTATTAATTAGCAATTTTCTTAATTGTTAATATTAACAGCATCTTTTCTTACAAAAGTTAAAACAGCATTTTAATCATAAAAAATGTTTAATAACTACTAATAAAAAGTATTTGTTTTTATTAACTTACAGATCGTTGATGCAAATTTGAAAATTATAAGTGTAAATTCAAGTCATGGGGGCGCCAATTATAACTTCTTTAATTGGAACAATCATCTGCTTTAACATTATTTAGATTTTTTTATGTAGACAAAAATTGGCTTCCAGGTTATAGTTAGTGTAGTGTATGTAAATATGATAATATAGATGTTACTGTCGTCTCATGCTTAAGCACCGCGCGCTAGGACAGCGGGTAGTGGCGGGGGTTGACATATTCCCCCCCGCGCGGACACTTCGCTTGCGGCTACAAAGCGGGACGGAGACGCGTGCGGTGTTTATAGCAGGGAGCCGATACTTTACTAGTTGGTATACACATTTGGGTAGAAGTAAACAGTACATTTTGGCGACGAGTCTGTGAGTACTGTTAATTTGTTTTTTTTTGTTGCATAATTGTTCTACAATGTTGAGACCGTATTAACCGAATTATGAGTGTGTTGTAGTATTTGACCGTACTAAATATTATTAAACTTATTTAAACAATAAAACATAAAAAAATTAAGATTTCGAGTCGACAACATATATCCGCAAAACTCGGTTTGTTGAGTATTTCGTTAAATTCTAACATACAAATCGTAATCGCCATATTTGCCATTCTAGTTTTTCATTGATTCACAAATCGCGCTATTTTTGAGCTTATTTACGTTTTCTATAGTGTCTTATAAAACAGGCAACGGCATTAATGCTATAATGCCAAGAAAAATATTTTTCAAAAATAAAAAAATATATATATATTGTTATAATTATAAAAAAAAAATTGAAAAATATATTATTATTATATTATATAATAATCACACGTGTATTATGAGTTAAATGTCACCCAAATTCAAGCGAAGCGGGTTTTTCTTCAAGTTATTAAATAAATATATTATGTTTTGTTACTGGCCATCATCAATTATCCAAAATAGGAATAATGTAATAATAATATTGAATAATTATTATAATATTATTAATTATATAATACTCCTTATGGAATAAAGTTAAATAAAATAAAGAAAAAAGGACGTGAAGGAAGCAATGAATTAGTATTTCAAATGAAATAAAATAATTTGTCGTGTCATAAGACGGGTGACGCCCGTATTGTAACCAAATGGTTTTGGATGACAGAAGATGGAAGTGAGTCATAAAACGGGTGGTGCCGTTTCTTGACCAGATGTTATTTTCATTTCAGGTAGAAATGGCAAATGAAATAAAATAATTTGTCGTGTCATAAGACGGGTGACGCCCGTATTGTAACCAAATGGTTTTGGATGACAGAAGATGGAAGTGAGTCATAAAACGGGTGGTGCCGTTTCTTGACCAGATGTTATTTTCATTTCAGGTAGAAATGGCAAATCTTACACTTGATAAGTTTGAATGCGAAGGAGATGTGACGTCGGTCGGTGTGAGATGGGAAAGATGGAAGAGAAGTTTGGGCATTTATTTAGAAGCCACGAATTTGACCACGTCTAGTCAGAAGCGAGCAAACCTTTTACATTGGGGTGGATCAGAACTACAAGAGATATTCTATAATCTTCCCGATACAGGCGCGAAGGATGCGGCAGACACGGACGTATTCAAATCCGCTGTCGAGAAATTAGACGAGTATTTTGCACCTAAGCAAAGTAAAAGGTTTGAAAGACATGTATTTAGACAAATAAAACAAGGAGAAAATGAAAAGTTCGACAAATTCATTGTACGCTTACGACAACAAGTTGCTAAATGTCAATATTCGGACGTAGATGATCAACTTCTCGATCAAATTACAGAAAGATGTTATTCAGAAGAATTAAGGAAAAAGATATTAAAAGCAGGCGATAAGATGAAACTCGAAGAAGTAATAGCGGAAGCAAATGCTTTGGAAGCCATAAGCAGACAATTAGAAGATTTCAGTGGAAAACAAAAAATTGATCAAGATGTAAATAAAATAGAAGCCAGAAAGAAGAACAAAAATTCTACAGAAAAAAGAGAGTGTTTTAGATGCGGCAGTTGGAATCATTTATCTTTTGATGAGAAATGTCCAGCAAGAGGAAAAACGTGCGTAAAATGTGGGAAAATAGGACATTTTAAACTACAATGCAAAACCAATCTTATGAAAAGGAAAATAGAAGGAAACACACCGCAAAGCATTAATAATACTTCAAAATTTAAAAAGCCAAGGAAAGAGACTAATAATGTAGTGGAAGAGAATGATACAAACTCAGATGAAGATACCAATTATGTATTTAATGTAACTAACGATGATACTGTAAGCTGTGAAATAGGGGGCGTTAAAGTGGATATGCTAATTGACTCGGGCTGTAAATTTAATCTGATTACTAGTAAATCGTGGACTGCTATGAAAAGTAGAAATATTAAAGTTCCGAATCAAATAAAAAACCCTAACAAAACGTTTTATGCGTATGGAAGCAATTCATCATTAAATATTCTAGGTGCTTTCAAGACCGTTATAAAGTTGGCTGGAAGAACTGAAAAAACAGATTTCTATGTAGTTGAAAACGGCAGCCGTAACTTATTAGGTAAGATAACGGCCATGAGTCTAGGAGTTCTTAAAATTGGATTGGAGATTAATCAAATAAATCAATTTTAAAATGTGCTAATACATATCCCGATTATCAAATAGAACCTAAAATTTTCCCAAAATTTTAAAATGTGCTAATACATATCCCGATTATCAAATAGAACCTAAAATTTTCCCAAAATTTTAAAATGTGCTAATACATATCCCGATTGATGATACAGTGAAACCAGTTGCACAGCCTTATAGACGAATTCCAATTCCCGTGGAAAAAAAATTAATGCTAAAATCAACAAACTTCTTCAAAATGATAATATCGAAAAGTTGATGGACCTTCAGATTGGATCTCACCAATAGTTCCTATCTTAAAGGAGAAGGAGGTAAATGGATCCCTAACTTAGCCACAAAAACCGAACCTCTTAGAGAACTACTGCGTTGTAAATTCGGCAGAAACGCAGATGTCTGTTAGTTCTGGGGAGAAAGTCAGCAAGCAGCTTTTAACTCTTTAAAGGATGATCTTAGTGATATACCGAATTTAGGTTATTATAACGTAAAGGATAGAACAACTGTATTCGCTGACGCTAGTCCTGTAGCCTTAGGTGCTATTTTAATACAGGAGAATGAGGCAGGACCACGAGCAATCGCATTCGGTAACAAAACGCTCAGAGGTTATATTCAATCCTAAGTCAAAACCCTGTGCGAGAATTGAACGATAGATGCTCCGATTGCAATCATATAGATATACAGTTATCTATCGTCCCGGAAAAAACAGTATTACTGATCCCTTGTCAAGGTTATGCAAACTCGTTCCGCAAAACGATTGTGCAGGTGTTGATTATGTGCAAAATTTGATTGAATTTAATAGACCTATAGCAGTATCATTGAGTGACATAAAGCGTTACTCAAATGAAGATCCGGATATACATAAAGTCAAACAAGGAGTTCATGAAAACCTATGGGATGAGAAATTAACTGTTTTAGGCTAATACAGAATGAGCTATGCTTCCACGATGGGATTCTCTTAAGAGGAACCAAAATAGTTATACCTAAAGCATTGCGAAATCGTGTTATATCTGCGGCACATGAACAAAGGTTTGGTGGCCTAGATATGACCGAGATGCAGAGAGACTTGTAAAATCATGTAAAGGTGGTACTCTGGTATCAGTACCTAATCCACCTCAGCCATTAAAAAGGAGAGAATTGCCGTTTCAACCATGGGTTGACATTGCAGTCGATCTGCTAGGTCCATTGCCGAGCAACGATTACATACTAGTAGTAATCGATTACTATTCTCGATATCAAGAAATAAAAGTCTGCCGAGACATATGTAGCAAAGAAATTATCAAATTGTTAAGAGAAGTATTCAGTAGATTAGGATGCCCCGTCTCCCTGTTGGCAGATAACGGAAAACAGTTTGTTAGTGAAAATTTCAGGTCATTTTGCGAGGAAAATAACATCAAATTATACCATTCCGTTCCTTATTGGCCACAACAGAATGGAGAAGTAGAACGCCAGAACAGGATTATACTTAAAAGATTACGAATAAGTCAACAGGAGAAGAAAATTCATTGGAAAGAGGCTCTTATTGATTTCTTAACCATGTACAATAACACTCCTCATACAGTGACCGGTAAAAATACCATAAGACCGGTTAAAATAAAAGCACAAAATGTGAATTAGAATCAGGGGAAAAAGTGTACGTTAGGGATATGAATAAGAAAAATAAACTTACTACAAATTTTAATTTGACTGAACACAGTGAAATCACGCATCGGGGGTGATGTAGAGATAGAAAATGACGAAACAGAACAGCGATTGAGACGGAATATTGTACACCTGAAAAAGGTAGAAGGAAAATGGAAAGTAGTAGAGAACGAAGAGAAAGAAGCAGCGCCTGGATCAGAGAAAAAATTAAAGGAAGTTCAAACAAAGGAAGTTAAATAACTTGGAAAGGACGAAGGATAAGGAGAAGCTGTACAAAGCTAATTGAGGAATAGGAAGTAGGAACTTAGGGATTAAGGGTGGAATAAAAGTATGAAGCACAAATAGGAATAAAGGAAGCATGACGAGGGTAGTAATTTGATAATTTGAGAACTGAAGGAAGATTTAGATTATAGGAATTAATTGATTTTGTTTAAAATGATTTTCTAGATGATTATTGAAGAATGTTATTACTTTATTAAGTAAGGTCAATTTATTTGTTTTGAGGAATAGGAAGTAGGAACTTAGGGATTAAGGGTGGAATAAAAGTATGAAGCACAAATAGGAATAAAGGAAGCATGACGAGGGTAGTAATTGAATAATTTGAGAAGTGAAGGAAGATTTAGATTATACGAATTAATTGATTTTGTTTAAAATGATTTGCTAGATGATTATTGAAGAATGTTATTACTTTATTAAGTAAGGTCAATTTATTTGTTGAAGCTTTGAAATAATTGATTAAAAATAAATTACAATGTGAAGTGACTTAGCTAATACTTAATTAAAGAAGTGAATCACATTAAGATGCATTTAATTAATTATCATTAAATTAAGGAAGAGATGTAGTGTATGTAAATATGATAATATAGATGTTACTGTCGTCTCATGCTTAAGCACCGCGCGCTAGGACAGCGGGTAGTGGCGGGGGTTGACATATTCCCCCCCGCGCGGACACTTCGCTTGCGGCTACAAAGCGGGACGGAGACGCGTGCGGTGTTTATAGCAGGGAGCCGATACTTTACTAGTTGGTATACACATTTGGGTAGAAGTAAACAGTACAGTTAGGTTATAATTAGGTTGTAATTAGGTTAATTAATTTTATTAAAACTTACAAATCAGGAGCAAGGAAGGGCATAAGAGATCTTATAAAGTTAATTAGTGAGTGATAAAATATAACAAAACAATAAAAAATAAAGGAAATACATTACACCATATATTTTTTTATAGTACTAAAATGACTCCAGTTTTTTATACGCAGTACTGTTCCACCACAGACACATTATACGGAATTACATGTTCGGTCCAGGAACTTTGAATTTTATCGGGGAGGGAGCATACACTTGATACGCCACCCCAAAGATTCGGTGCCTGCAGAGGGGTTGCAGAAGTAGGTCCCATGCCTAACGCTGGAGAACCCCTCACGGCAACCCCGATTATCGTCTTCCCTTCGTACTACGGGGAAGGCAAAAAGAGCCTTAGAGCAGGAGTCCTTGCACAAAATTATTGTTTTGGACTCGGAGGAGCTGACCCAGACGAACGGTTCTTTCGCTTACTACATTGCAAAATGCAACACCGCTCGTCGTGGACGCTCCACTCCGAACACGCGGCGAAGAGAGCTCCTCGTAAGGGCGAAAACAGAGCTGCGAGTCCTCAACATGGAAGCCGAAGAGGCCCAATTTGAGCGGAAGCTCCAACATCTGGCCTTCCAGAAGACGGCGGATGCAGCTAGGAGTGCATCGAGCTCTGAGGAGGATACCTCCTTGGAGGTGCTTCCTGCGCCGTCGTGCTTGAGTGCCAATGAGTTTAGTGCAGCCGCCGCGCGACATGCTGCCTCGATTTTCGAGTTCAGCCGAGTTGCTGACCCTCAAAGGCACCATGGTCAAGACCCTCATAGACGAGTCGAGCAAACTGCTCGACTCGTCTCTGTTTGTTCGTTCTTTTTTTTTTTTTTTTTTTTTTTTATATGATCTAGGGCAATGCTTGACTACATTCCACCTGATGGTAAGTGGAATGTAGTCTTAGATGGTAAGTCGCATTGCCCTAGCAACCTATTCACTCTTCTCTTGAAGACACCCACATTATATTTGGCCGGAAATACCGACGCAGGCAAATTGTTCCAGTCCTTTGCTGTACGCACTAAAAATGAGGAAGCAAAGCGCTTCGTTCGGACAGGTGGAATGTCCACAACAAAAGGATGGATACCTGCCGTGCGTCGGGACGTCCGGTGATGGAAGGGGGACGGGGGAATTAACTCGTGTAATTCCTGCGCACACTCACCAAAATGTATCCTATAGAATACTGAGAGGCTAGCAATTTTACGCCTGTGTTCAAGGCTTTGGAGGTCGGCTTCGACCAATTCGGGATCGCCTATAAGCCTCTTTGCTCGCCTCTCAATTGAGTCCAGAACCGCAAGATGAGACTTTGCGGCACCAGCAAATATGTGTCCACAGTACTCTACACACGACCGGATCTGTGCTTTGTATAAAACAAGAAGCTGTCCCGGTGTAAAGTACTGCCGAACCTTCGCAAGAACGGCAAGCTTTGCTGCTGCTGCTCTTGCTCTGGACTCAATGAACCGACCAAAGTTGAGGTTCGAGGAAATCTCTAAGCCTAACAACTGAAGCCGGTCACTGTATTCCAAGGATACATTCTGGAAAGTAGGAGCCAAGGTGCAAGGGCTCCTTTTGGAGGTGAATAGACACGTCTGCGTTTTGGTGGCGTTGAACTCGACAAGATTGGCATTGCTCCATGCGGAGACTGCCTGAAGTTTGTCATTCAAACGTTGCACTATGGCTTCTCTTTCAGACTGTACTTGATCTCGACTAGCCCGAGTACTCGGCAGATATCTTTCTACAACTGTGCTGTCGTCTGCATACCCATAGATACCGGGCTTCGACAGATCATTAATGTGCAGCAAAAACAGAGTTGCAGAAAGAACGGACCCCTGAGGCACTCCGGCATTTATTGTCAAGGGTTCGGAGGAACACCCGTCGACAACTACTCGGAGAGATCTGTGGCTCAGAAAGTCCGTTACCCAGCCGATCAGATCAGGAGATATACCGTACGCTGAAAGCTTGCATATAAGGCTCGCATGCCAGACCCTGTCAAATGCCCTCGAGACGTCCAGAGAGACGGCGATCGCTTCTCCGTTCTTCTCGATGGCCTCGCCTAAAATGTGAGTAGCATACACTAGGAGGTCCCCAGTAGACCTATTACGGCGAAACCCGTACTGTTGGTCACTGAGGAGATCGTTACCTTCTAGGTATGCTAGTAGGCGCGAGTTCAATACACGCTCCATAATCTTACAGAGTATGGAGGTGATTGAAATCGGTCTGTAATTGACAGGGTCGGCACGGCTGCCTTTTTTGGGCACGGGTTGCACATTAGCAAGCTTCCAGGATTTCGGCACTATTCCAGTCGTGAAAGAGAGGCGATACAGACGTGTCAGTATAGGAGACAACTCAGCTGCGCATGTCTTGAGCAGAATGGCTGGTATACCATCAGGACCACTGGCTTTATTCACATCTAAACGACACAATGTTCTCCATACCTCTTTGTTAGTGATGCGGATTTCAGGCATCGAAATACCGCAGTGAGGAAGATGTGCTGGAGAAGCATTGCCAGTGTCTAGATGCGAATTCTCAGCAAACAGAGAAGCAAATACATTCGCTTTCTCTGTTGCAGTGTGGGCCAGGGATCCATCAGGCTTCAGCAGAGCAGGCAGTGAGGGTTGGCAGAAGTTCGACTCGATCGCTTTGGCAAGAGACCAGAAAGCTCGACTGCCAGTTGGTCTGACAGAGAGCTTTTCGCCATTCTTAACGATCCGATCAAGACGAGCCTTCCGCAATGCCTTCTTGTAGGACTTGGCAGCTTGGTTAAAGGCTCTGTTCTTCAAACTTACATCCGGAGTTTTGCGGGTTCGAGCATCAGCCCAAATGAGATATGCCGAATGTTTTCGGTCTTGAGCATGACCACATTCGGCATTAAACCATGGGCGAGCTTTGCCACCGATGGGTACGTCAGCAAAAGGAATAAAATACTCCATTGCCTGATGCACCACATCGGTTATAGCATCCGCGCAACTCGACGGATCCAAAGAAGAGAAGCAGACCTGCCGCCAAGGATAAGACGCAAAAAAGTGTCGCATCTCATCCCAATCTGCTGACTTGTATTTCCATACTCGCCTAACACCAAGAGGTTCGAAAGCTGGTGGGGAATATGTAAACACAGATTTCACCAGACAGTGATCGGAGGTTCCCAAGGGGGAGGTGACTTCTACACGATACCTGTCCGGATCAGTTGTCAGCAGAAGGTCCAGGCAATTGGCTGTATGGCCTACCACATCTGGTACCCTTGTCGCTTGCTTCACCAGCTGAAAGAGGTCCAAGGACAACGCAAATTTCCGCGCTTCTCTTCCAGCATGGTCGGTCTTCTGGTACGGGAACAGCCAGTCCTGATGACAGGCATTAAAGTCCTCCAGAAAGACGAGCTGCGCCGAAGGGTACTGATACAGAGCCATATCTGCAGCCTCACTAAGATACTCAAATAAACGAGTTGTCTCCTGGTCACCGCTGTGCGAACGGTAGACACAGGAATACAGGATTTTTTCGTTTCCTGTGTCCACTAAAACCCATAGGGAAGAAAAAGTGGGGTCTCTGTTGTTCTCTAATTGTCAGAGTCTTGGCCAGCTGGAGCGAGCCAGATGAGAGGATCCGTGATAACGCGCTTCTCCACAGGGAGGTGGACGCTCTGAAGTCGGAGTTGAAGGCTCACCTGGAGGGAGTTTGTCGAGGTAAGGGCATCTGTGGTCAAAGCCGCGGTTTCCGAGATATCCTCCTCGAAAGCGGACGCTCCCGAGGGGTTGAAGCGCTCCATCATTACCTAGGTGTGCGAAATAGTAAATGCCCGCTTCCGGGGTATAGAGAAGCGGCTTCTTCCCGAGAGGAACCTCAGGCCTTCTCTGGTCGAGGATAGGAGAAAGGAGGTTGCTGCGGCCGCCCGGAAAAAGCGGAGAAGTTGCCAGTGTGCCTCCGTATAACCCTGGAGGGAGTGGCAGATGTCGTCCATCCTATAAAAAGGGTAGTAGTTAAGATCGTTGGCTTGGACGATTCTGCCACTTGCTAGAAAGTCGCGGCAGCGATTAGCCACACCTCTAAGTGTTTCGCTGATTCGCTGGTCCAAATGGGCACACGGCCATCATCTCTACCCGGTGTCCTTTCAGTGCGGCCAATTCCCTCGACGCGGGACGGCTACTGGTCGGGTGGAGTTCGGGTAGGGTGAAGCTCCTGAAGGAGTGTCCCATGCGGTGTTTCGGGTGTCTCAAACCCCGACACACTCGTGTGCTTTACCCCTCCAGCGTCAACCGAAGCTTGGTCTGCTACCGGTCCGGCCTAGCGGGTCAATCGCGTGCAGGCTGCACCGGTGTTCCCAGGAGTGCTATCTGCTCAAACCTAGAATTACCAGCAGGCCACGAGCTTGTTGTCGGCTGCAAGGCTTCCCGTAGGCGGAAAAGGGTGGCGGGACCCTCTCCAACGTCCAGAGTCATTGGTAGCGGGAAAAAAAGATAGGTCTTATTGTAAATGCATGTGTCATATTACATAATATAATAAAGCATTTACTCCTGTGCCACAACTAAGCGACGAAGAAGTGTACGGAGAAGCGTATTCAATTCAAGCAATTCACAGGTAGTAAGTTGGCATGGAGTACATATACGAATGAATAATGTGTCAAGAAGTTTTATATAACGCTCGTCCAATTAGGTAAGTACTTAGCTATACTCAACTAACATTCAACTAACATTCACACTCACAGCTTGTATGAAGAGTTAATTGGCAGCGCTTCTCAGTTGGTCAATTCCCCGACTACTGCAACTAAAAACCCCTGTGTCACTATAGATTTAACAAATGACACATTGAACTCACAAAGGCTAGGTAACTGTAGCAATAAGAAATTAAAAAAATATATTAGAATTAATAGATATATTAAGAAAATCCAAAAATTAACCAAAAAGAACAAGTTTTTTACAAAATCAATTATTAATAAAAATATATTGTTAAAAAAAATTAACTTTTGTAATATAGAATTAGAAAATAGAAATAGGAGATATGAATCTGACACACAATTATTAGAAACACATTTAGCCCGTTTGCAGACAACTTTAAGAAGTGTTACAAAAAAATATGAAAACACACAAAACATGCTAAGCGAACAAAAGTCAAAAGTAGTTGAACTATTAAAAAATGCACAAAATAGTTTGGAATGTATGAACTCACAGACTAACAGTTGTTCATGTGAGTGTAATAATAAGTTATTTTCTGTAAAACCAACATTGTCCTCCCCCGCTAAAATATTGTGTGACAAGGTTGATATCCCTGTTTCTAATAATAGTGGCTCCCTCAAATTAACTCCTGTATATGACACTTATATGTTTAGCGATAATATTGGAAAAGGAATGGGATCTGTACTAAATTCTTATTTTGAAAAACAAAATGTATTCAACAGCTGTTCACCTGACAATAATTTAATGAATATTACTAGACAAATAAAGAATTCAAGTAAACAATTTACTAAGTCAACAAATATAATATTTTTTGTAGGAAATAGAGATAATGTAAATCATTTGGAATTAAAAAAATGTTTTGAAACTATAAGTAGCTTAGATGTCAATAAAATTGTCTGGTTTTCATTACCCTATAATCAAAGTTTGCCACAGGCCGAAAATAAAATTAGATATAAGATAAACTTACTAATATATAATTTATGTTTGTATAATGACAAATTTCATGTGATTGACACTAACACTAATGTTAGTAACTTTTATAATTTGACTAATGGTAGGTATTACCTATCTCCATATATTAAAAGACAGGTAGCTTCATCGCTATTATATTATTTTACTATGACAGCCAATAATTTGGCTAAAATTGTTTCTATTGAACAGCATTCAGTTACTTGTATAAGTAAAAACAGTTTGGAAATAAATCCAACTAGTAATAGTAGTATTAGTAGTAGTTTAAACTAGACATTAAGACAGTAGAGATATCCTCCAGCCAAATAATTAAGATATCAAATAATGATATTAATGATCATTATAGAAATACAAAAATTGTTAAAGTAAATAATAAAAATCATAATATAAACTGTATCAACCTGGTGCATCAGAACATTCAGTGTATTAGAAATAAGGAATTAGAAATTGAATTGTTTTTAAATACTTTTAATATTAATATTTTTTGTGTCACTGAGCATTGGCTTAAGAATGATGAATTAATATTTAATTTCAATAACCACCAGGTTGGAGGTTCGTTCAACAGAGTTAATTCCATACATGGTGGCTCTTTAATTGTTTTAAACAAACAGATAAAATTCAAAGAACGCAAGGACATAGTGAGCCACTCTGTTGAGCGGACAACTGAACTTGCTTCAGTTGAATTAGAAGAGTTCATAATTGTAAATGTTTATAGGCCACCGTCATCTAACTTTGAACATTTTGAAAAGATTATGGATGAGGTATTGTATAAACTATCACATTCTAGTAAAAAGGTAATCATTTGTGGAGACTTCAATATTAATATTCTTGAACAAAATTCAATAAGTATAAAGTTTTTAAATTTGTTCAAATCTTATAATCTTTTACACATGTTTATGGAGCCTACTAGAGTCACAACCACTAGTGCCACTTGTATTGATAACATTTTTACAAGTGTTATTCCAAATTTTAAATGTTTATTCAATACATTAGATTCTGATCACTATGGCCAATTTATTAAATTCAGTTGTAGCAAGAAACAAAAATCAAAACAGAAAATAAATTTTATACCAGTGACTGTAGAACGTATCGAACAAATTAAAAATGGCTTAGTACGCTATTTGCCCTTGATGAAAAATTCAAACCCCAATATTATGTATAATGACTTTTTTAGTACTTTCACTAAATTATTTAACTTTATATTTACTCCAAAAACAGTGGTTGTTAATGATAAATTAGTGTTTAGTGATTGGGCATCTGCTGAGTTACACAAAAATAGAGAAAAATTATATAATATGTATGCGGAATTGATGTTTAATACTAGTAATGAGTTTAGGGATGAGGTAAAATTATTTTCCAAATCTTTTAAAAAACAATGTAAAATAGCTAAAAATCAACATATTCAAAATAAAATAGGAAATAGCAATAATAAAATAAAAACAACTTGGAAAATAATTAATGAGGAAACTGGAAGAGCTAAATCCCAGCGCAGTGGTCGGCAAAGTGCGGCTCCAGAGCCGCATGTGGCTCTTTGGCTTCTTAAGTGCGGCTCTGGCACAAATATCTACAGAAGACGCAATAATATTTTCAAATAAAAAAAAACTTTGTAAGAAAAAAATTACATCTTATTTTGATAAATTGAAATTCTTCTAGAAATCGAGAACATGTATAGTTTTTTGTTCAAGTTAAAAGATAGAAAGGTAATTAAAATTTTATATTGCTCTAAAAATATGTAACGAACATCAAGTTTAATTTCATTAGTTTTCGTAAACTTAAACACATACCATGTACCAGATACCGGCTGAAATTGTTCGTATGTTTTCGGCGAACTCCGGTGTGATCCAAAAGTTACCACAAGTATGCGCGCGCATACTTTTTCTTAAGTACGGGGGGCAAATTGGCATCACAGACCAGCAGTTGCAGTGTCAACAGTTTTGTCTTAACTACCGTGTCTGCCGTTGTCCTGTCTTATTAAAAAGTTGTTGTATTTTTCAATATTTTTTCGGAATATTTTTAAATGTTCCTCAATTAACATATGAAAACTGCGAATCTAAAGTTGAGTGGACAGAGTAGTTTGCGTTTTTTTTAAAACTTGAATGGACTTCCGACATGTCTTATTTGGAAGGAGAATTTCGCCCATAACAAGAAGTCAAATTTTGAGAGACACTTTACAAAAAAGTAGTTTAGTCAAGCTAAGAGACCCTCTCCGTACCGTACAGAGATGGCGAATACAAAAAAAAATGTTTTATAAATGAATCCGAAGAGCTATTTCGGGATTTTAAGAACAAAGCAGATATTCTGAAAAGAATTAAAGAGTTACCATTATATCGAAGATCTGAAATTGGTTACAGTTTTATCAATAGCAGTTGACGAGTCTTGTGATACATAAATGATACGCAAGTTTCATTTTTTGTGATTTATGACTCATTCAGGCCCCAACGAAGAACTTTTAGGATTATTAACACTCAAAGGTCAGACGCGTGGAAAAGATATTGCTAATGCTGTAATTGATTGTATAGATACCAAAACCCCAAAATATGCCCGGTGTAAGAAAAGGGTTTATGGCTATTTTGAAAGAAAAAATAATCACGAGAAACTTGTTTACCATTGTATCATTCACCAAGAAGCGCTTTGTGCGCAAACATTTGAAATTTGTAAAGTTATGGAATTAGTGATTACCATTATCAACTGCATTTTAGCTAAAGCTCTTAATCACCGACAATTCAAAGAATTTTTATTTGAAATGGAAAGGCAGTACGCTGATCTTCTGCTTCATACCAACGTACCTTGTTGGTTATCAAGAGGGAACGTTTTAAAACGTTTCGCGTTCCCTTTTTCGGAAATTAAAGTGTTTCTCTTTGAGAAGGGCATTTACTAACCAGAACTAACAGACGAAAACTTTTATTTCATGTTAGACGTTACGTTTCATCTAAATAAGCTTAATGGTAATCTACAAGATAAAGGAAACTTAATTTTTTCGATGTTAGAAGAAGTATTAACATTCAAAAACAAACTATCCATTTTTGCTCAGGATTTTGAAAGGGAAACATTGTTTTACTTTCCGAGCCTGCTGAAGCATCGCCAAGAAAAATAATTCCTCTATTGATAAACACCATTTTAAAACGATAATTTTAAAGATGAGGGAAGCATTTCTCAAAGGGTTTCAGGAATTCAAGAAAAAAGGCAGCGCAACTTTAGTATTTGTGAAAAATCCTCTTAATGCTACTACGATAGCCGAGTTGAAATTTTCTCTTTTGAAATTGATATTAGTACTTTTGATATACAATTGCTGGATTTAAAAAGTAAGGAAATATGGCGCTCTAAATTCGAACGTCTTTCGTTTTGAATTGGAAATATTGGAGAAGAAAAAATGTAATCTTAGTTCACAACGCAGGTGGTTCACTTTGATTGACCTGGGGAAGAAAGTTATGATCATTTTCAACGCTTGGAATACTATTCCTGAATCTTAAGATCAGCTGAAACAGCTCGCGTTTGCCGTTCTTTCCCTTTTCGGTTCTACATATATATGCGAACAAGCTTTTTCAAGTATGAATATTATAAAGAGTAAACTGAGAAGTCGTCTTATTGATGAGAACTTGGAATCATTCTTAAAAATAAAAATTACACAATACAAACCTGACTTACTCAAACTTTCCAAAGAGATATAAGCCCATTGTTCACATTAATAAATATTTATTAAGTATGTAATTTAGTTTTATTTAGTGTACTACTATTACTAAATAGTAGTACATAAAATTAATAAACGTTTACTAAAAAAGCAGATTTGGCTCCCAACAGTTTTTTAATTGTTGTAATGTTTATATTTGGCTCTTTGGCTAATAAGTTTGCCGACCACTGTCCCAGAGGATCGACTTTAAATTAAATATAGATAATAAATATGTTACGTCTGACCTCGAGGTTGCTACTGCTTTTGAAACCTTTTTTACTAATATTCCAGTGACTACAACGTTATCTTTAAATTCTTCTACCGCTGCAACTATGGGTTTACTTAGAGAGAATGTAGATCCATGTGTTAGCAGTTTTAAGTTTGAAAAAGTTAATGCTCAAGAAGTAATCAAAGTATTTAGATCAATTAGCGTTAAAAAGACTAGTGATCTTTGGGGGTTTTCTGTTGACATACTTAAGTCCATAATTGACATTGTTTCGCCAGACTTAGCATTAATATTTAATAATTGTTTAGAATATGGTATATTTCCTGATCTAAAGAAACAAAGTAAAATAATTCCATTATTCAAATCCGGCTGTTCATTAGATCCTAGTAACTATAGACCTATTTCAGTCTTACCCACTTTTAGTAAGATTTTTGAGAAAATAATTCTTAATCAACTTGTGGCATATTTCAGTAAAAACAATCTCTTACACAAAAACCAGTTTGGTTTCACTGCCGGTCGCTCTACAACAAATGCTGGTGTAGAGCTATTACTAAACATATTTGAAGCCTGGGAAGGATCACAGGATGCACTTGGCATTTTCTGTGATCTATCTAAGGCGTTTGACTGCGTTCAACATGAAATCCTTATAAAAAAGTTAGAACATTATGGAGTTAAAAATAAGTCCCTAGATTTAATTAGTTCATATCTTAAAGATAGAATTCAAAAAGTTGATGTAAATGGAAAACGTTCCTCTGGTTCTTTGGTAAAAATAGGTGTGCCACAGTGCTCTATCTTAGGGCCTTTCTTGTTCCTCATTTACATAAATGACTTAAATCACCTAGTGAGGGAAAAACATGGGATAGTGTTGTTTGCTGATGATACTTCTCTTACTTTTAAAATTAATAGACGGCAATCTGTTATTGACGATGTAAACAATGCTCTCTCAGATGTACAATGGTTTAACGCCAATAATTTGTTGCTTAATAAAAAAAAGACAAAATGTGTCAAATTTAGTTTACCAAATGTTAAAAATGTTAGAACCAATGTACAATTAAATAATGAGGATTTGGACTTGGTCAAATCTACTACTTTCTTGGGCATTACTTTAGATGAAAAATTGCAATGGGGTCCTCATATATTTGATTTGTCAAGCAGACTAAGTTCTGCTGCATATGCAGTTAAAAAAATACGTCGATTAACAAATATGGAAATTGCTCGATTAGTTTACTTTAGTTACTTTCATAGCTTAATGTCATACGGTATACTCTTATGGGGCAATGCGACTGACATTGATACCATATTTACATTGCAGAAGAGGGCTGTTCGCGCAATATATAATATGAGACCAAAAGACTCTTTAAGAAACAAATTTAAAGAATTTAAAATTATGACTGTTTACAATCAATATACCTATTTATGAAAATTTAATTTACGTTCATAAAAATATTTCAAAGTTCAAGAAAAATTGTGATTTACATAAAATTAATACAAGACAAAAAAATAAACTCGCTATGCCCGGCACTAGGCTCCATAAAATAGGTAAATCCTTTAAGGGTAATTGTATACGTTTTTATAATAAGCTCCCAAATGAAGCCTTAAGCCTATCATTAAATAAATTTAAATTATATGTTAAAAATAATTTAATAAAAAAATCCTACTATAGTGTAAAGGATTACATCGACGACGGTATGGCCTGGGAATGAATCTGTATTGTATTGCGAATAGCTAGTAATCTCCGCAATTTGTTTTTTGTTGTAAATTAATTTTGCTTTATCGACCTTCTGCATCACACCGATTCCTTAGAAGTCACTACTTGCGGTAGCATCGGGAGTCGGGTTGCCTCCCTCCCTCAAATATGTGCTAAGGGGGTGATGGCTGGCTCTTGTGTTATGTTCGTGAACGGGTGCTGCTTGTAGTGACTGGTTGTGTGGCAGGCCGAAGATTTATATATATATATATATATATATTTTCTGTTATTATTATTTAATTTTCGTTGCCTGAAATCATTAGGCTTCTTTTCCGATTGATTGCGACGGTTCTAGTTGTTCTAAATTTGCATTTAAGTTTGACGTTTGTGAAACAGAGATCACAATAACAAAAATATATCCGGCTGAGTTTGTTGTGTGGTTCTTCTCAGACCAGGACGCGTTTGGAACCCTCATAGCTTTAACATTAAGATGGAAAGTGCTTTTTCAGAAGGGCTTATTTCGATAAATCTAGTATCTTAATAGGCCCTCCTGACACTTCCATATTGACGGACACAAGTGATCACTGATTATGATTCTAAGTGGAAAAGATATAAATAAATAAATAAAAATAATAAATAAATAAATAAATAAATATATGTCCTTAAAGACTAAGAATATTTTTAGGAGTAAAATTATAAATATTTATGTATGTCATTATGCTTAAATAGATTGTTACTATTTAACATACCTACATATTTAAGATTTCCAATTACATAGCTGGAAACCATTCAAAACCAATGTCTTTGGCATTTAAAGTTCCGCACAATTACATTTAATGCAAAAAAAGGATTTTATTACCATGGGTTTTAAAAATTTTATTGTTCAGACGTCGTCTTTAGTATCACGTGACTAAAAGTTAAGCTTAGCTATAAAAAATGAATCTAAAGATATAAATTTAAGTGTCCAAAAGAAATATAAAGATGGGATCTACGTGAAAATCCTAAATTTTCTTAATTGTAGTAGGTATAATATGTTATGTCAATATGTCATTATCAATAATTGCCTCAGGATCAAAGATTCGCCGCAGTTTTCTCATTATTTCCTATAAATACATTACAGTTTCATTTACTTTTTTGTAGAGAATACTGTTGTTTTATAAAGTCATCCGTTTTATCTTCAAAAGTATTTGTGTAATATAATGCTGATACCGAAATCAAATGCTACAAAGAAACGTTCCTTTTTGGAAAATATTTGATATCTTATAACATGCAAATATATTTTAACATTTCACAATAAAATACACAATCTTTGTCCTTTTTTACTTATACTTCTCTGCTACAGTCTCTAAAATTGTATTCCAAATACTTTATTTACAAATATCTAATAAGGAAACAAATAAATAGGTTGAGGCTGTAACTTAGCTGAAGATATCAAATAATAATATTTGTATTCAGGTTTGTGGAGAAAACTTCTAGAAACTTTTTATCAAAATTAGACATTCCTGAAAATAATATTGATTTCTCATAAACTTGACCAAAGAAAGTTGTACTCTACTTTAAAAAACAGTGTTAGTTTGTGTTATATATAAAAGTCTGATAATAGTAGAGTAGTGCAAGGACCTTTCTAAGAACATGGCGAAATTAACCAGTTTTGGAGCGAGGTGCTTTACCGAACCACAGTTGGATTAGAATTAACTACATATTCATTAATATATGTATCTCGTATATTCGATCGCATATCTCTTATACCTAATTAAGATTTAGTTCAATCAGTAGATAAGTTATTATTCAACGATAAAGAAAGATACATTGTTATTGTCTCTTTACTCCATCATAATTAATAAACCTGTAAACAACACCACATTCTTACATATGTGTTTGACAACTCGTATGCTCCTGCAGTATACTTCTTTGGCCTAAACAAACTTTATTTACAGATCTTTTTGGTCAAATATTTTAAATAAGATAATGGTTTAATGTTATAGCGGTGGTTAAATCTTTTAAAGGAATTTTAGTACAATTATACAGTTAGCTATGGAATTATCCTCTGACTGCTGATTGTGGTAATTAATGACTGCGTCCGGACTTATCAAATAATTGTTCATTTCTATAATAGTCCGTAAAAGTTAATAATAGTCCGATAAAACAGTCCGTAAAAGTTTTTGAATCCAAATATGTCCATATAGTTTCTTTAATCTGCTGTTTTTCTGGTCAATTTAGTAATCAATATCTGTGATATAATAATTTTCTTACATAATCATATATATTGATTTCTATAATAGTGACAGAGTAGGTAACAAAGTTTTTCTGTATTTTGTATTAGTATTTTTATGTATTGATTAAAATATAATTATAATTAATAAAATAGTTGTAACATATGAATATAACTGCAATCACTTTTTCTAATGGTTGTAGATGAGATCTATAAGAGAGGAGGACTTAGACATTTTTCCCATAGAATTCTGCAACGCTCTAGCTGATGATTCTGGTAGTGATAATGAGGATCTTGAAGAAGACTAATCAGAAGAAATGATCAGAAATATTTAAGTGAACAGTAGTAACCAAGGAGATGATACTGAGGATCCCATTTCCGTTGAATCGACTAGCTGTATGTGGTCTGAGGACTATACTTCTTTAACAAGGAAGAGACTTGTAAAGAAAAATCAGGCTCTAAAGTACAATCAACAGTTCTATTTTTTATATTTATCCAATTATGGGATATAGACACTATGAAAGAAATAGTTTTTCAAACCAATCACTACGCATGGCAGGCCAACACTGAGAAAAATGAACGTGAAGAGGGGATAGGTCCCAAATCACGCCTTCACGAGTGGAAGGAAGTTACTGTTAAAGAATTGTATAGTTTTTTTTTCAATTTGTATATACAGTAGACGCCGCTTATTGTGATCACTTTCAGCCAGCCCGTTTTGATTACAATAACCGAATGATAACATTATTCGGATGGTACTTTTTCGTACATATTAAGTTTCATAATAAGAAATTCTGTTGTTTGCTCAAATTTTTTATTTATTTACACTATTAAAAATATTCTAACATAAGATTCATTTGAAATATCGATATATTGTTGTTTGACACTTTTTTTCATTCATAATCATTTGAATATAATTCTCAAAATCGTATAATTTTTCGAAGTTTGTTGCTCGGTGTTGAACACCACGTCGTATCGAATCGTCGTATCGTCGTCGTCGTCGAACAAAAATAGAATTTTCTAATCCTTTAACTTGAGAATTTAAAATTGTACCCTTCTAAATATAGCCAATAACAATAGCCGGCTGATAACATTAACCGTGATCACAATAAGCGGCGTCCACTGTATGAGTTTATGCTACTGCAGTCAGGCAGGTATCGACGAGTACTGGACAACTGGAGCTTTGGAAATGACAGAGTTCCGGAAAGTAATAAGCAAAAACAGATTCTTTTTAATTTTACGGTTTCCACATTTTGCCGACAATTATCAGCTAAGTTCAAATCTTCACGGACACAGCCGCAAAACCGCAAAGATAGACCCAATTGTCCAATACTGCAATATGAAATTTAATCTGTTGTACACACCTCGGCTTGACATAGGTCTCGATAAGTCGTTGCTGCTTTGGAAAGGTAGATTGAGCTGGGTTTAATTTATTCGATCGAAAGCGGCTCGATTTGATATCAAAACCCACGAGCTATGTGAGGCTGAGACCGGTTATTTGATAAGAATGACTAAATATTGTGGCAAAGGAGCTAGTTCTTCTGAATCTGCGAATGGTTTCACTGGAGCCACATCAAAAATACTCATTAAATTAATGGACGAATTTTTAAAAACAGGCCATTGTTTATTGATGAACAATTTTTATAAGTTTAGCTTAATTCTTAAGAGGATAGGGTACTAATGTAATTGGGTCATTAAACAGACGATGACTCAGTACACCCCTATGATATAAAGGTATTAAATGAGATATTAACTGAAACAGGGGCTACAGTAGTTCGAAACAGCGGCAATGTATCTGTTTTATCTTGGAAGGATGTTGGGTTGGTGACTGCTTTCCACATATCATAATGCCAATACAGCACCTGGAATTTGTGCGGGTGCCGAATGTATAAAGCCAAAGTAGTAAAAGTAAAGTAGTAAAGTAAGTAACAAATACATGGGCGGAGTAGATATGAAAGAACAAACACTGTCTATGTTTGTTGTACTTCTAATATTTGTTAGAGTGCAAGCGTGGGCTCAAGTGGTATATAAAAGTCTTTAGAAGACTCTTAAAAAGCAGTGTTCTAAATGCATTTATAATATACCAAGTGAATAGCTCGTTGTTTTGTATCAAGATTTGTAAAAAGTTGGCCAATGAATTACAAATAACCCTGTATATATATTTAAGTTCCTTACCATTTTTAACTTATTTTTTAGTTTTCTTAACAAAATGTGTTCTTAGAATTGTAAACGTTTGTGGTAAAAAATAAATCTTAATATTAATTTAAGTGTTTAAATTTGTAACAGCCTGTATAGTCCTTCCTATCCAATGAATTATTTTTAGTTAAGTTTATAATTTTAACCGTTTTTATATTTAAAGTTATCTTATATGGTTAGATGATTTTTTTTTTGGCTTTAATGGATTTTATCGTAATCAAATATCGAAAGTAACAATGTATTAATTAAAATCCATTTGTATAATAACCCACGAAAAGTATTTATAATCATCTAAAAATGGTGCTGTTTTATCATTGATGAGTAAGGTAGGTAGGTACATTATATTATTTTTTATACTTAAAATGTTTGAAACCATTTTTCAGTACAAAACGATACCGCAGAAAGTAATGTAGGCGGCAAACAACGCACTTTTTAAATTTCGAGGCGCGACATACCAGGGTTCTTGAGAAAAATATTATTAGTGAAATTATATTATTTTCAAATAATTTTTCTAGGTACAATTATATTTAAAAAAAATAGACTTCAATAATATATGTTATATTTACCTACATACTATTTACGCAATCCAATGATGAAAAGGTTCTCATATCCTAAAATTACACAATTAGGTAGATATTTTTATTTTCTCCGACGCAAGCTGCTGCTAACTGTTATTTAATGATTACTGTAATTAAACTGCGACCACTAGCTGCTGCACTCACAGAATAGAATAAATATAGTTTGAATAATATAATTGGAGCACGCTCTGTATAATTTAGAGAACGTAAGTTAAAACGAATGTTTGTGTTGAATTCTAAAACATATGTGATTTCGCTAGAATAAGAGTGTTTCTTGGCTTTTAATAAACAATTGAATACATTTGCCGCCTTGACGAGTCTATTACTGTATTAAGGGTCTAACACCTTTGCCTTGGAACGCGATACACTTAGTGGAACTACAACAGACGAGACTATAGATGTAAATGGCACATGTAAAAGGAGTGGTAAAATAAAATAACTAATATTTATAAAAATTGATACTTCTATACCATTATAATATTTACTTATATGAAAATTAAAATGATCTTATATGAAAATTTATTTCTTAGCTTCTTGCAACTTGTTCATTAAAAGGAATATTTAAACAAAGTAAGCTTTAAAGACTCCTAAGTTCTTCGCATCAGTCTCAGTGTTGTATAATATTTTCAAAATGTAATATGAAAGTCTTATATACTTTGTTAGAATAATAACTAAACATACGACAGAGACGATTGCTTCTGATGCTGTGAATTGTACTTACCTACATTAAACTATGCGCTGTTTGTAAAACACGATGTTAGGAATTTTCATATCAATATGGTAAAAGAAAACTTTGGATCCCTTTTTAAGCTTATGGCGCACACGAGAATGAGAAATTTAATATAGTTCAAGGTTTTATTACGAAGGAGAACACAGGGCTGGGGTTTGTGTGTAATATGTATTACAAATACATTGATATATTATGATTACCTAATATATTATTGTGTGATCGCACGGTAGATGTCAAGTAGGTATGTATATAATAGTCTGATATCAATATATGACCAAGGACTTAGACAAAGCATTCTTTGTCTTCGGCGGAGGGTATTTTTCGCCTGGCGTAATAAATACCTACATATTGTAATTAAATTGATATATTAAAAAAAATATAAAATACGAAGCATAAATCAATAAAAAACAAAAACGCCGAATAGGTAAGTAACATAACCGACACAATTTTTTTTTCGAATTCGGTCCCGTGAGTCAGGTGAAGTGACTGGTAATTTGTGAAATGCTCTATATGGCCTTTTTATTTAGTGATAAAGTAGCCTCATACATATTCATAGTTTGAGATTCGACAGCTCAGTTCAGTTTACATTTAATATAATAATATTAAATTTACTAATTTCACTCGAATCAAACTAGATTATAGATTGATTTCCATCATTATGTATGACACGCGACTAATTAGAATAGGAATTTTGGAACAGTAACAAAGTAAATTAACACAGTTAGTAAAATACTCCGACGTAGTTGCTGTAGACCATATACTGGCATTCAGTAAATAATCATTGTTGGAAAACTAACATGCAACTGTTGTTGTTAACTTTTTTTTTTCACAATTAACTTCACGAGCGAGGCGCCATTGCAAGGTGACCTGCATCATGGCTTACTGGCTATGATTTTTTTTTTTTTTTTTTTGTCTATGCTGTTAGCCCTATTGGTTATTACTGCGTCACCGGGGGGATGCTTACTGGCTAACTGAACTGAATAGTCAATAACAAAAAAAAAAAAAAAAAAAAAACAACAATTTAAGTTATATTAAAATATAGTTTTTGATTACAAGTTATTTTCTTCATACATAAATTTAAATAAATATAGAATGAAAAATAAACCGATACGGGCAGGGATTCGAACCCGCGACTATTGGGAAACCTTCTCGTAGTTCGTCGTCCCGTTCCCAGTAGTCGCGGGTTGGAATCCCTGCCCGTATCGGTTTATTTTTCATTCTATATTTATTTAGGTTTAAATAAGCTTAACATGGCTATACATCTAAGATAAGACAGAATGTGTAACTAAGGTGTAATATAGATATATATATATATATGTATACTTTGTACAGAGTTTTCCCTATGAGGCAAACTGTACAATATGTGCTCCACATAATATCTATCGATATATGTATATAAAAGAGTAATCTTTTTGCACAAGTAACTTTTTTAGGAAACAATGTTTTTTGCAGAAAGTCGGTAGTGAAATGTCTTAATATACTTTATTGGTAGTCACCGTCGAGTCGCGTCTCTTAGGATCTGTGTTCGTTATCTAAAGCCGCTCGGTAACGCGCTGATATCTTTGGTAAACTACCTACCCTACCTACACTCTTTCATAAAACGTAATATTGTTTTGCTTGTGGGGATACTTTTTGCCTGATTTTGTATTAGAATAAGGAAATAAGTTTCTCGTCAAGTCTCCTTCGAATGTCTGTTAATTATTTTCGGAGTTTATGTTTATAATCAATTAAATATTTCTTCTTTTTCAAATGCTATTTTGAAATATAATATTTATTGAATAATTTATGCCATTAAGTCAGGGATTTCCATAATAATTATGATAATTTAAACTAAAATGCTTTGTAGGATTAATATAGTGATATAGATTATATTACATTACCTTATTTTAATGTACCTAAGTAGTAATGGTAGGCATCAAATTATCATTAAAAAATATATGAGTATATTTTAGTTACCTGTAGCTTTTTGTTCATCTTTTTTGTGTCTTTTCCATTTTCTTATAATTCTTTCTAACAAAGCACGTAACGGATCGATTAATTATCTTTACCAAGAGAAACGTGATCGAATTGAACATGTGCAAAGGAAAGACATTCCTTTCTTATTAATTGATTGTAACTTAGTTTGTTTCTATAAGAAACTTTTAATACTAATCTGTACTACAGCTTTATTGGTATAATGTATCACTCTCTGGGATATGTTATGATCATGGTGTGTTATGTACTAATTTCAAACAGGAGTGGAGTAATCCAACTTGTACTATTTGATTAAGTTTTCACCTTGCATTTAGGATAATCATTCATTAGAATAAATGAAGGTAATTATTTATTTTAAAGTTATTAACAAACTAAGGTTTCTAGTGGTCAAGTTCAAAGTAAAAGAACACATTTACACACAACGAACAGTTTTTTTTTCCATTTATCTGTTTGTATATATATACAAACAGATAAATGGAAAAAAAACTGTATATATATAAATATATACAGTTATACAGTATAAACTGTAATATATATATATATATATATTTATATATATATATATAGACGTATAACCCGATAGATAATAAATGAATTTACTGTCCTTTCTTTTAAGTGAATTAATATAACAAATGAAAGGGATAAAAAATAGTTTTTAAATAAAAAATAATATTACTGTAATAAAGCTCTAAATATGTGGATTTCTATTTTAGATTTCGATGTCGTGAATAATATATTTAGAAGTAAAAATATACTATTGAAGTTATAAATAAACATATTAACTAAATTGTTTTAAAATCATCCCTAATAGACTTATAAACTATCAAAAACGAATGGCAATAAATTTGTTTCCCCGGATATTGATACTAGAGAGCAAAGAAATATAACATTGTTATTAAGAATTCCTATAGATGGAGCAATTGGTGCGCGTAAAATCGTGTGGCAATATATTTTACTGGAAACTTGTTTTCCGTGAGTTTAAATATTAATAGGTCTTAAATTTATAAATATAGAATGTAAAAAACCGATACGGGCAGGGATTCGAACCCGCGACTACTGGGAAACCGTCCCGTCGCTCTACCAACTGAGCTACCGTATCGCTGTCCGCCTCGGTGAATTAAGCATTCTATATGTGATCGTCTTTATCGGGACGGTGGTGACATCTATTAGGTTTCTTTCGAAAATCCTAACCAATGTTTCTAACTTTCCAGTATAGATAAACATTGAAAAGATGCCACTACCGAAATCAATTTTTGAAAATATCTTTAAACATGTATAGCCATGTTAAGCTTATTTAATTTTTTTTTTTTTTTTTAATTTATAAATATAGAATGTAAAAAAAAAAACCAATACGGGCAGGGATTCGAACCCGCGACTACTGGGAAACCGTCCCGTCGCTCTACCAACTGAGCTACCGTATCGCTGTCCGCCTCGGTGAATTAAGCATTCTATATGTGATCGTCTTTACCGGGACGGTGGTGACATCTATTAGGTTTCTTTCGAAAATCCTAACCAATGTTTCTAACTTTGCAGTATAGATAAACATTGAAAAGATGCCACTACCGAAATCAATTTTTGAAAATATCTTTAAACATGTATAGCCATGTTAAGCTTATTTAAATTTATAAATATAGAATGTAAAAAACCGATACGGGCAGGGATTCGAACCCGCGACTACTGGGAAACCGTCCCGTCGCTCTACCAACTGAGCTACCGTATCGCTGTCCGCCTCGGTGAATTAAGCATTCTATATGTGATCGTCTTTATCGGGACGGTGGTGACATCTATTAGGTTTCTTTCGAAAATCCTAACCAATGTTTCTAACTTTGCAGTATAGATAAACATTGAAAAGATGCCACTACCGAAATCAATTTTTGAAAATATCTTTAAACATGTATAGCCATGTTAAGCTTATTTAAATTTATAAATATAGAATGTAAAAAACCGATACGGGCAGGGATTCAAACCCGCGACTACTGGGAAACCGTCCCGTCGCTCTACCAACTGAGCTACCGTATCGCTGTCCGCTTTTTACATTCTATATTTATAAATTTAAATAAGCTTAACATGGCTATACATGTTTAAAGATATTTTCAAAAATTAATAGGTCTTTATGAAAAGATTTCTTAAGCATATGAACAAAACTGGTTGTCAATTATGTTTGATTTTAAATTATGTTGCTTCGATTAGATAAAAAAATATATCTGGTGCAGAATATTGGTAGAAGTATTGTAATTGCTACGTAATTCCTACGTGATTGCTACGCAATTGCTACGGCGTGTAGAAGTTCGTAGTCTGTAATATTAGTTGGTTTCAGGAACGTACAGAAAACACGTCTGTTTCTGTACATTCCTTCGATTTACAAAATAGAATATAAAAGAAACAGAAGCATCTAAAAAACAGAACATCGGTTTGACAGCACTTTAAATAATTATTATACTTATTCATATACTTACATTATATTTTTCTATTTGTAATCTCTATTGCTCTATCTTTTTTTAATCGCTATCATTGATCCAGCTTTACCTCATATTAAGTTCGCCAGCTTGTGTGACGTTACTACCTTTTCTCACCCCTAACCCTAATTATGAGCGGAAAGCTTCCGATCATGTCCTGAAATAATAAATCTGAATGACATACATTAATCATAGTAGGTAATATATTCGAGATTATCTTATATCAAATAGTACGGTTCATAAACTCTTAAATAAAAAAAAATATCTCAAACATAATTATACAAATTTTGACTGTAACAATAGTATATGAAATGTAACTTTTTAAAATGGCTGAAAACAAATATATTAGTAAAGCAAGTATAAAGTGAATTGTGAGTTATCCCGGACATACAGCGTCAGCTGTCACATGAAATACTCAGTTCGGTAAAGCTTATTATTTGTATTGTTATGAACAGCAAACAAACCGTTTCGTTTTACTATATATCATACCACACACTACCATATGTAAGGTTTTACTTATTTTTTTTTATATATTCTTTATAGGTAATATCACACCAAGGAAGAGAAAATATATATGAATTCAACAAATAAGACTTGTTCTCGATTGATGAATATAATTATTATTGTTTCGCTCTGCAACAGCTAGTTTAATGTTATATAATATTATCGTTGTAAGTGTTGGTATTAATTTACGTTTATGAAACTTCACTATCACTCCTTCTTTTTAGTTTAGTTCGCATTAGTAAAGACACAGATTGATTTTACATTACTTTAAAAACACACAAAACTTCTATTTTGTTAAAGTTTAATATTCCAGAGTAGGATATAATATAGAATAATTATTTTTATATAAATAAATACGAATACCTAAAATTGTTCTTTTCTATTAAAACGAATGCTAAAATATTTGGCTTCGTATCAAACGCTATTTATAATATTTCTATTACAAATCGAAGCACAAGTGAACAATATGCAAGCGTATCCTAAGAGGATACTCTTAACTCGGCCAAAACCAGATAAATTTCTAAAGCATTTCAATATTTTCTGCGATATTATTTATCTTATTTTATTTAACTTACTACATTCTGAAATAATTTTCGTAAACAGGTTTTCTTAATTCGTGTCGATTATACATGGTTTAAGCGTTTGAAATTTTAGTAGGGAATTTAGGTAGGTATCTCACATAACGAAACATTCATTCTGTTACCTCTTCCCGTATTATGTGATAAAATTAATATGTTCTAAATGTTTCCAACATTCTAATTTGATATTCTTTATGTCTAGCTGCTATACAAAAATATATTTGAAATAGATTTTAATTCGACGGTATTAATTCCGTTGTTTAGAGAATACAACAGCGACATATTGTGTTCTCAGTACAAAACAACCACAGCCGCGCTTCACAAATGACGGGAGGAGAATAATTTGCCATTGTAATTTAATTTACATTCCTGTCACAATGGTTCTACAGATAGAAATAAACTTAAAAAATAAATTAAATAAAAAACACGTAAAATGTGTTTATTTTTAGATCAAACCACCAGCTTTCTGTGTTTCGAAAGAAATTGTGTCACAGGAAGAATTACATATGCATACATTTACTGTCTGTATACTAGTTTTATTTTTTCTTATGAATTTAAATTTTATTACGTTTATTTATTTAAAAACATTGTACTTTTCTAATATCACTCATACTTATTCTCAGTAGGTACCTATTATTGCATTTACCTACAAAGTCTTATAATACACAATAAACGCTACAAGTTATACTAAAGCAAAGCAAAAGAGAAACCGACTATTTGAATTTTGAATTATTTTAGAAAAAACTAAAATCCATAAATAAGAACCAAGCAAATGTCTTCATTTTTTTAAGTATTCGACTGTGAATTTGATTCACAAATTACGCGACTTTTTCAAATTTACCTTTCGACTTTGGTTTAAGTTAATGAAACTTCAAAACAATGTCACCGTTTTCACAAGCAAAGAAATATATTGGTTACTAGAATAGCAAAAAAGTAAGTAGGTATATTTATAGAATTTCATTCTTGTTTATTTTTATTTTTAGAAGTAAGTATTTGAGTTCATGGGAGGTAAGTAGACGTGGCAATGCGTTGGATTACAATGACACTTACGAAGTGCTCTAATAAGCGCAAGTGTTAACATTTAAGATATTTAGCTTTAAGTTAGGTGTTTAAAAATAAATATGTATATATAATCGTGATATGACAAACCCAACAAATAATGATCCTAAAATGCTTCATGTAGGCGAAAACATTGGAACAGTTTGTTATTTCTATTATTATTAACATGTTACGCATATTCAAATTTGAAAGTCATATAAGTAAGTATTATAATAAAATGGCTTTTTACTCCGATTTTGTATTTAACTTCGTTCTTTTTTTCTATTTTCATTTATATTCCTTTAATATGTAGGTACCTACATAAAAATTGTATTGTTATCGTTTCTGGAAAGTTTTCAAAAAACAATTTTATGTTTCATTGAACTGGATAAAACAAGGATTACTTCAGAATTATATTTACAGATAAAATGTTATACGAATGACACACGTTTCATATTGAACTTCAACCCGCTGATTGAATATTGTTTGTAACAGAAAAATGGTGTTCTAAATAAATATATTGTTGGAAATAGTTTTGTATATCAGGAAGCAACTAAAGATAACGTATCATAACGAATAGTACCTATACTTGTTCGAAAATTATTTTAAATTATTATTTACATTTTTTAAACTATTTATCAATTTGTATAATTTCATTTATAGGAAATCATTTTATCACAGAATAAATACAAAAAACTAACAACCCTTAATTATTATAGATAATATATAAAAAATAAATGCTAAAAACCAATGTTATTGCAATTATTTTTAAATGTTGAGCAATACTTAATACAAAAAAGATATCCTTTATCTTTTTTTTAATTATGAAGAAGGTCAAATTTAAATCATTTCTTAATCTTATGTTGTTTGTATTATATAATATAACTCGTACATGTAGACTATAAATAGGAACAAATGGATTCTTGCGCTCCCGGCAGACCTGGTTGCGCTACCGAACATTGGTTATCTTTGATACTGCTTTTAACTTTAACTTTGTAATCTATTGTTGAATAAATGCTAAGATATCTTTATAGTTTAATTATCTTAAGGCTATATTCAAAATGTTAGGTTTCTTTTATCATACTTAAAGATTATCCTCAACAAAGAATATTAATTCCACATCATGGAATTGAATATCGCAAATTAACTTCTAGGCGAGCAAGTATTTATTTAAAAGTACACCCCTGTTAATTTACAAGCACTCTTAGAGATTGCGTGGGAAGAAAGCGCCTTTCTTTTTTATGAATATTGTTTCCGCTGCAATAAATTAGCATATTTTTATATTATCTAAGAAAATACAACCTATATAGAAATATTTTGTTTCATTTCTTAAGTCGGTGAAAAATGTACGTGACGGTTGATCTGTGAGTTACCAACGTTTATTTTTTGAATTCAAGTACCTAAAATATCTTGACGTAGAATACCTTACTGATCGATTTCTGTGTAAGGAATACTTGCGAAGTTTTGAAATGTTAACATAATGTCGCAGTGAACTACAATGTCAACGTGAGGAGTTGGAATTCTTTTATCTCTGGAAATATAATACGTTACAATCCTCAAACCATTTAAAAAAATATCATATTGCCGTTTCTGAGATTTTATTAGTATCTAATTCTGAATTATAGTTTCCTTTCTTGATGCAGATGGATATAAGTTCAACATAATAATACACATGAAAATAGCAACCAATATGCTTCAAATTGTTATAAAGGCAATTTCAAGTATTAAACTATTTTGCTGTCAATGTGGAAAGCACATGTCATAAAGAATGCGAGAGGCGCCAACAAGAAACAACTACCATCAATTATTACCAGCTGACAGACGACACTCACAGTACACAGATAAATAAACGATAGTTGCTTGAATTTAATAGTGAATTAGATTAAGAGGTAACATTAATATCCCTTATCTCATTAAATTAAAGAAGCGCCTACAATGTATAAAAAATATACCACATTTTATTGATATAATTGTAACTTCGTTACAATACAAAATGTAGGTAATGAGATTCCAAATTGTACCTTATATTAAGTTCTAGAATGTATTAGATTTACGAACGTAACTAATATAATCTACACATATTTACTAATCCATACTAAATTACTAAAGCTGAATAGTTTCTTTTGTTGTCCCTCTGTCTGTCTTCTGGCTGTATCTCATGTAACGTCAGTCAGTCGTAAAAATTTTCGCAGATGATGTATTTCTGTTGCCACTATAACCAAAATATTCAAACCACAGAATAAAATAATTAATATAGGGGGCTCCCATAAAACAAACGTGATTTTTACGCTCCATATTAATAAAGGTAACAGCTAGACGCATGAAATATTCATCGAGTATTTAATTATATACTCACACTAAAACATGTATATACACAACAGATCCCTTCGTCCGACTCGCACTTGGACAGTTTTAACAGTTTCTATTGCTCCCGCATTTTTTAAAGACGTCGACATAAAGATGACTTCAAACTTTTGATTTTACACAAACATTAACATATCATGTAATTAAATATAATTGACACTATTTACATATGTACAGGATATTCATTCATATCAGCGGCATTCTTCTTTCTTAGACATAAAAATAAAATAAGATAAAAAAATTCTTTAGTAATTTCATCAAAGTTTCTTTAAACTTTAGTTTCAAAATTAGAATTTTAACACTAGTAAAATGCTATACACTTATTCTATTTCATTCGCAATGGTCGCTGTAGCAAGACAAGGTGTTTTATTTGTGTGTTGTGCTTTTATGTTGTTTGTTTGGACTTTTTTTTTTTGTTTGTCTATACTGTTAGCCCTGTTGGCTATTACAACGTCACCGGGGGAAAATTGTTTGGACCATTACAATCGCCGCTAATAATATCTACTGTACAAAGAAAATTGGCTGTAAATAAAATAGGAATTATCAAAGGTTATTAATGTTATTAAACATTGTTTGCTAGTTAACGGGCTCGCTGTGATAATTAACCATCAGTAGTTCATGTCTAGGTCACAGAAGCTACAACCCGGGCCGCGGTCAAACTCGTTAAATCAACTATGTTCGGTTCGACTCAGGCAGTAAACACAAATATTAGTTTAGGTATAAACACACAGCGGCGTGAGTTGTATGTATTATTATTGTATTATTGTCTAAGCCCTTGATTGCTCAGGTATTTTTCAACTCTCCTGACCTGTTAAATAATCTCATAGACGGCATCAAAGTAAAAAAAAAATCTGCTATACAAATAAGTTTCTCTTTGTTTATGTTTTTAAGTTTTCGTGATTATTATTTATTACCATTATATGTATATAATTATTCACGTTATATAAATCGGACCAGTCTATTCGATGTCCTTATTATATAATATAATAATTAAATTAAACCATTTATAAAGTCCTAAAAGTGAATTCAATTATTTATTTATGATAAAATTATGGATGAAAAGTTAAAAAGACAAAAATCAAAATTATAAAATCAAAATTTTATCTTAAGTAAATAAAATGTACATTGGTATCTTTTATTAACCTAAAACTGCTGCTACAAATAACTGTACTTTAATTAGAGATCTTGTCTTATTACAATAGATAGAATATTATATTATGTAGCATTTGTTATTTTCTAAGTTTCTAATTATTAACAATTAAAATATAAAATAACACATAAAGTTACTTTGGTAAGTTGTTCTTAACGATTCGATATCTAAGTCAATAGATTAGAACTAATAGTATATTTAAAAAGTATTAATCTGTTTGACGTCTGTCGAAGCAGAAATTCAATTCACTACTAATGGAGTACATCGCACTGAGATTTTTCAATTTCTACTAAATTCTATTACTTGAAAAAAGTGCATGAAAATATTCCTGTCACAGAGGAATGTATGCGGTGTGAATGATCTATCGGATCTATCAAGAAACTACTCTTCTAGATAATTTCATAAAACTGTCATTCTTGTGACATTTAATATTTTATTGTTATTGTTTTAAAAGTACAATAATGGCTGTGTTCCGAAATACAAACCAGTATACTGGCCAGGGCTAATGACGTCATAAGACCGACGCCATATTGCACTGGTGTCGGCCACATTGTACTGGTGAGGTAACTTTATAGTAATCTGTGGAAATATAGGCAAATGTAGAATAGTATTCTAACAATAACTAGAGTTGCCACTTTTAAAAAATACATTATAGATAAAGGACAACTTAATTTTCGTCATTCTAATATTTGAAAAATATATATAATTTATATTTGTAAGTTTTATAAATTATTATCACAGTTACAATATCATAAATGCACAGTAACAATGCAGTAAATTTAATTTAAGGTAAATAAATGATTCTTTTTTCATTTTCGTTTTTATTAGGTTTAAAGATATTTTATTTCTTTCGTCTGACCATTTACTATTAATTAATTATAATCATAGTCTTATTAAATAATTTTTGTACTTGTTTAGAACTAAATATCTGATTAACAACACTTTTTGTTGTAATTGCTTTGTAACTCCATTCTTTTGGAACTTTATTATTTTATGTAATAAAATGTATAACTATCTAAAATAGACACATTAAAAATAAATGTGTAAGTAGTCACAGATTAAAAAGAAATTTGTAATACTCTGTCAGTAGTGTCAATTTATGCTGTCAAAGTATTCAGTGCTGGCCATCATATTTCGGAACGATTCACCAGCATGGCGTCGATTTTTGACGTCATCAACACTGGCCAGTATACTGGTTTGTATTTCGGAACACGGCCAATATGTCAACGAATAAAGTAATCAAGTTCATGACGACTTCTGAAAATAATACGGATTTTAAACAATGTTATGTTTATTTCATTTAATTTTTAATATTCTATTTAAAACTCAATACTACTACAATGTACGATACATTGTAGAAAATATGTATAAATAATATATTTTATAAACAACAATTTGTTCCTTTATATTATAGAGATTTTATGTCACCGTAAAGGCAACAAATTAGAGTTTGATTATTTATACTTGAATAAACTTTCTAGCTTCCCTTAAATTATAATATTTATTATTAATTGGCAATTTGTAGATACTTATGAACATAAACTTTTCAAGAAGAACAATAAACAGTAAACAATGTCACAATAACAGAATATTAATCACCAAGTTAATGAACACTTCGAAATATTAAGCATAATAAATTAAATTAGTCGTCCACTTACATCATTATCTTCTACATGTATGAAATGTTAAAGCTTGAAATAAATTTATTGTTTTAGTGGCTCTGCGGACACACATACATTCACACATGCACACACACATACACACTCATACATACACACACTAATAAACATATACACACTACATTAAAACAAATAGTTCCGCTCGTTCATAACAACGATATTTGATATGCAAAACGGCACAATTGTTTTATTAAACATTTCTTTTTGAATTTATACCCTTTACGAAATCCAAAACATGGAGTAAAGCGCAGTTAAGTAATTGTTTATGATTCTTCAAGTATTAACTTGTTCTTATAAAGGTACTCAGTTAAGCGGCTTATTGTTATAGACATTTATATATACTAAATTAGTTTTTAATCTTATTTCAAACAACATTTAGTGCTACAAGTAAAAAATAAGGATATCCTTGAAACAGCGCATCATTGCAAAAACAGATTCCATAAGGATACTTGCGATATATGTATATATTTTTTTTCTCATATATTTAATGTTTAATTATTACTTCTTCAAATTATTTTTATATTATTGATGATTAAGTATGTACATATTATACATGTGATAAAATTACAGATTATTATTACATATATCATATACGTTTTAATTATTCAGTGACCTAAAAGTAGCTGAATACTTCGGTGGCTGTTATTTGATCTTTTAGAATAAAAAAAAGCAAGTCGAGTTTAGGCCATTTGTGTTAATCATAAAGAGATACTACCTCCAGGCTTGGTGGAGTGGACTTGAAGGTATATCTATGAGGTCCACAAGCATTCATCCATCAGGGTACCTTGAGATCACTCCATCAAGTCTGATGATAAGATCTTATCAAAGGCAATAAAACAAGCCCATGCTTGGTGCACCCAGTTCTATTTATCTAGGAGATCCACTAGCATCCATCCATCAGGGTACCTTGAGATCACTCCATCAAGTCTGACGGTAAGATCTCATCAAAAGCAACAAAACAAGCCCATACTCGATGCACTCAGCTCCATTCGTCTATGGGATCCACAAGCATCCATCCATCCATCAGGGTACCTTCAGATCACTCCATCAAGTCTGACGGTAAGATCTCATCAAAAGCAACAAAATAAGCCCATACTTGGTGCACCCAGTTCTATTTGTCTAGGAGATCCACTAGCATCCATCCATCAAGGTACCCTTGGTTCACTCCATCAAGTCAAGAAAAATCGGTAATAATCCTTACGTACTAGTAGCAAAATAAAAAATAAAAAAACACTTTAACAAATAGAATAAATTTATATATTAACTGTAAAGTATCAAGTTAGGTTTGATTACATATTTTGTGATCATACAACGATCTTTCATATTGGTATGACATTTTTGCTAACAAGCGATACAGTGATAACTCCCGATAACGGCCTCACGCCGACTGAGATGACAATTGAATTTTATAAATATTTGTTAAAAAGGATCAACTAAAATGGCACATAAAATGAACCTTATTAAAATATATTAAGAGTCATGTTAATTACAGATACGTAATAAAAATTTAAATATTTTTATTTATTTTCTGATGTATTACGTAATTTTTTAGGGTTTTTTCTCACACATTTTTAGTTGAAACTTCTTAGCTTAGGTATTTTTTAAGCTCAAATATATTATAATATTTACGACAAAAATGTACCTAAGTTCCAACCGATTTCGTAAAATACGTGATGGAAAATAGTTTTCTTAATATTAAAAATTACAATATTGCAGTATTTTCTCTGAGGACACTAGAGATTAAGAAACATTATTTGCGTTCCAATTATTGGTTTCACTATATTAACTTTGATTTTGTAGCATTATGTACCGAAAAGTTGATAATTTTGGGCATAACCGGAAACACGTCCTTAAGTCTGTTTTCTAAATGAATATGAATTCAAATGCTGCCAACATTCTTGTTATTACAACACGGACACATGATCATACTACATATTCCTGTATGTAGTTTTTTATGTATCTACTATTTATAAATATTATAGTAAGTAACTGATTAAATCACACTGACAATATTCAAACAGACTTAATACTTAGATCACAGACGGATTCTCGGCGTTATGTTCAAATCCATTTTAATGATCGTTGATATAATTTACTATAATTTATTGTCCTGTATTACGGAGTAACTGCATATATGTCTACTCGATTGCTGTTGTATTTACCCTTTTCATCATTACCTTGTCTAATCACCTGAGCGATGTCACTAAATAAATAACTCAGTGAATTAATATAAATATAGTTTTAATACGGTCATGATTCATTAAATTGACACTGATATTACTCTAGACATAGTATCAATATTTTTATTTCTTAACTCTCAATACTCTACGGTAGTTAAGATCGACATAGTCTATCTACAATGAGTCTTCACTGATCTGCTACGAGCTATAATAATACAAAAGTTGCAGATGCTCTATAATTCACAGATCTAATTTTCAAAGAATATTTTGACTGACTGATAGGCATTAGGTGAGATCAAATCGCATTATAGTTTTACATTAACAGAACACTTTATCTTATATCCAAAATGTACCTACTGATAGTTTCATTGACACAAAGGATAGTATTATCTGTTATTACATTCATTTACAGTTTAGGCATGTTTAGCTAGAAACACGTTAAATATGAATCGTAATACGAGGAGCACTTTTCATGCTTTCAGAGCCTTCAGCAAAAACTCTTTGAGAGGTCTTACCTCTCGAACTGGACTCTTTATATTAAAATAACATATTTCAATTTATCTATACACACTCGATAACGCCCTCGGTGGCATCCAATTGATATTGTTCGAATATTTCTGTCAAAGTCTACATTTTCAAAAAAATATATTTTTTTTATATAATATAATAATTAACAATGTATGTTTTTAGGCCAACATAAAAAAATCAAAATATATATAAAAATATAACCTATCCTATATAAACTGTGTAGTTGCAATATAATATTAAAAAAAGTTAATCATTAGAAATAGGTACCTAATTCTACAACTCATCTGAACACAACCATTTTTAGATTTATATATTTTCCAATATTGAAACGCAACAACGAATAAACTTTGCCAAGTTTTACTTGGCGGTGATGCTAAAATGTTTTAGCATAAAAATATTATCATTTTATGACAGGAGTGAGAAAGCCATATCTTACTCAACCATTCATGAAAAATTACAAAAATGAATATTGTTTTTATGATTAATAAAGGTTTTTTGATTGTACTGTTTGATTTTATATGTATTTCTATGTTTTTATTTAATTTAGATATGAAAAATGCAAAAAGAAATTATAATCTCATGAATTATAATGAAAAATATAATTGCTTGTATTTTTTTTTTATGTCTGTCTATGCTGTAAGCCCTGTTGGCTATTACAGCGTCACCGGGGGAGCGGGTAAAATTGCTTGTAATCTAACAAAAAACCCTAGCTCTTGCTTAACATGGCTGTTAGTAAAGATAAATATACTTGTATAACGTGTATACGAAAATTATTGGTCGATAAAACGTGTACGAGATCCTGGCATTGTCATTTGACATAGCCTTCAAAAGAAAATATACGATCATAGTAACATAACTAGAACCGTGAATACTTATATATCTATTTACAATTCTTAATTAACATATTATTGATGTTGTTAAAATATGATATGTATTACCTTTACCAGACCGTTTATAGGATACTTTATAAAAGAATTAGCCTCGCTCGTGTTTACAGTTGATGCCTGAAGGACCTTTACTTACCCCCTTATTATAATATTGATATGTTTTTATACAACGTCCCAAGATTTAATTTTAATTATGTCACATGTGTAACATTTGGATGTTAATGAGATTGACTTTTATGACTTCTTTTATTATTTTGCATTTATTGTTTCATGTTTAAGGTCAACATCTATTAGATACAACTATTATTTTCACCTAGGTACAGCAGCACCTAACTTTTTATTTGTTACTATATTTAATTCAAAAGGTTCACACTTTTTGGCAAAAATATATATAAAAGTCAAGGTCATTTATCACTGTCTGTCAAATATCAATTTATACCACGGGTCAACGATTGATAGATCATTGACCTTTATATTATAATAAAATAATAAATTCTAAGGTGTAGGTTAGTAATAGCATTTAAAATATAGAATAGAAAACTATAATACACATCGTGTGGATGATATTTGGGAGAATGAAACAAAATCAATAACAACGATGTATTGCTCTAAAAATACTGTTACGAAATAATACGTTTATGTAATATATCTTTGTGCAATTTGCAAAGCAATATTAAATTGCTTTGGGCCCAAAAATATAAAGGGTAGGAGACAGTTAATAGTGATACTATATATCCTATTCATCTCTATGAATGGACTGTTATTGGTTCTATCTGGCTTGTATTGATCTCTTGTTGAAAGCCGAAAGACTATTAATTTGAAATCATGGGTTTTGAAGTAGTTCTTCTGTTTTGTGCTGCCTTCTGATAATGGCTATTAAATGAGTCACGTCTAACATAATAGAGAGCTATTAGTTTTACTCCGAAGAGATTGCTGAACATAATGCTCCAATTGGTTCTGCGTGAAGAATATATAAATTGAGCGTTATACTCACTAGCACATATGCTCATCTGTCCTAATATAATATTAAAAAAGCTGTTGTAAAGGTCATATGCGGTTTTTGTTTTATGAACTGTGTGATAAAAACTATGAATATACAATACTACCTACCTGCTACCTGTTTCTTGTTACTACAAAAAGGTTTACATGGCGGGAAACCACATTTATTATGAATTTCTTTATAAATTACTCTTTAGTAATTACTTACAATACTTTTATCATAAATGTTTAAAAGGTAATTTTTGAAACTCAAATTTCCAATTCTATAAATGATTCGTCTAATATACATAATTAGTACCGACCGCTTTACCGATAAAAAAATACAAATGTATGAATTATTTTATTTTATTTTTTAATTATATATATTTTACATAGTTTACAGAATGGATGAAAATATCGCGAGATAGTATCTTTTAGCCTAATGTATTTTGTTAACCAGACTCCCTTTCTGCAATGTACGTTAAAGTCTTGTTCTTAAAGTTCTTTGTGGTCCTAAGAACTAAGATAGAATTTAATTCAGAGCTAAGTGCAATGCTGAAGCAAATCCCAGACTCTAAGTAGGGATAACTGTTATTGTTATCGTTATAAAATAGATTCATGTGTATTAGTCTTGGGATAAAAGCATAAAGAGTTTACATAACTTTGAAGAACTCATTTCCTATTTAACACAAACAAACACATGACAAATAACACACATTGACCTACCTCCTACATAAGCAAATTATTTCCTTGTGTTAATAGTGCTAGACAATGATCCAAATACATAGAAATACACATTATAAATACTACGAAAATATTTAAAAAACGACGAAACCCAGAAATACAGACATCTATGCTCATCGCATACATGCCTGTCCCTGTCGGAAATCGAACCGAACCCCATTGTGTCGTTATAGGTTAGGCACCTCTGCTAATGTTAATGTACACATTAACACAGTTTAATGTAATGTACAGTACGGTACAGGTTAATGTACACATGTATAAATTTTGAACATTACTTGTAACAGTAACAATGTTCAAAATTTAGAGATGCAATAATTGTTTAAAATATTATTTATGAGTACAAAATTAATATGTTTAAACCAATATTGCATTTCGTTAGTAGATCCAAAGAGCCTACTGAGAGTTGCTTACATAATACAAAAATCCCCTATATGAAGAATAGTATTTAATATTATAGCTTCAGTTCTAAAGATATTCATAAAATGCATACCTACCTATTATTTATACCTACGCAAGCTTGACAGCTTACTGATGATATCATTTGTGTACAATAAAATACAAGTATATTAACAGAATACTCTATCAATGCTCTTTATAACGAAATAATGCTCTTTATAAAATAAAATGGTATTCCACAGGGTGACATTCTGTCTCCATTACTTTTCTCTATTTTCATCAATCTTATTACCTCTTCTCTTGACTGTTCTTACCACTTGTATGCAGATGACTTGCAAATTTATTCACAGATCGCTATCTCAAACATTGATATTGGAGTTGAAAAAAATAAATAGCAACCTGTGTAAAATAAATTCTTGGTCTGCTAAATTTAGGATCCTTGTCAATGTGGCCAAATGTCAGTCTATCGCCTTGGGTAGCTCAGGTCAATTATGTAAAATGGATTTGGGATCTGTTCCACCTGTCATGCTTGGTACTACGGTCATACCATTCTCATCATCAGTAAAGAATCTTGGTATCCATTTAGATTCAACATTTTCCTGGTATACACAAGTAAATGAAATTAGTAGATCGGTCTTTGCAGTTCTGCGATCCCTGCAGCGTTTTAGAATTTTTTTACCCCTCACTACTAAAAAGTATCTCGTTGAAACTATTGTTTTTCCCATTCTTGATTATGCGGCTGTGTGTTACTCTGAAATTAATGAAATTCTTCTTAATAAACTTGATCGTCTCGTGAACTACTCAATACGTTTTATTTTCTGTCTACGTAAATTTGACAATATTACCTTTTATCGTCGCCAGCTCAAATGGCTTCCAAATCGCGAACGTCGACAGTCTCTTATGCTCAATCTACTTTTATCTATATTATTCAATCCTCTCTCCCCTGATTACTTAAAAAGCAATTTTCATTATCTCAGTGATTTACATGAGAGACGCTTTCGTTCTCCTAATACTCTCCGCCTAGCCTTTCCGGTTCACCGCTCTGGATTTATATCCCATTCTTTCACGATCCAGTGTATTCGTCTTTGGAATTCTCTTCCCAATGACGTCAAGAAATCACGCACAGAGCTCAGTTTTAAAAAAAGAGTCTATAGTAATTTTTCTAAGAAACTTTTATATTAAATTTTTATACGAATATGTGTATCTTTAAAGTTATTTGTCTATTATATTTGTGTATTTTTTTTTTCAAATTAGTTATATATATATATGTATATATTTATATATGTGTATGTGTGTATATATATGTATGTGTATGGGTATGTATATGTATATATGTGTATGTTGGTGTGTATGTGTATGTCCATTTCTTCAATTCCATATTATTTTCTGATTTTTTTTTGTATTTTTTATTATTTCTTTTTTTTTTTTGTTTTATTGTACCGTCTTTTAAGTCTCTGTACATCCCCAAGGTTGACTGTTAGAGAATGCTACCTAGCATTAAGTCCGCCAATTGTAACAGTTTTTTTTGGAACAATAAAGAATAAATAAATAATTTAAACAACAATAACAGTGATTACCTGCTTCCTTATAATGGAATTATCACAACAGTACGTTCCTAATACAATAAAGATCTGGTGTACGTGTCGCGACCTCGTAATATAATTTCAGTCACATAGTTATTTTACAGTCAACGAGTAGGTTCTGTAGAGGAACATGATTTAACTTTAAACGCTTTTTTGTTTTTATTCGTTGTTGCAATAATAGTTAATCCTTGGTTTATGTTTAGCTATTTTTAAATATCGGTTTGTTCAATCTTTGACATTTATACAATATATCTGAAACAAAGATTATTGTTTTTAAACAAAGAAATAATACAATCAAGGCTACCAGGATCCTCCTCTGCTAGATTACCTTTCTCATAAGATTATATCAGATTTTTGAAAATATCTTTAAACATGTGTAGCCATGTTAAGCTTATTTAAATTTATATAAATATAGAATGTTAAAAACCGATACGGGCAGGGATTCGAACCCGCGACTACTGGGAAACCGTCCCGTCGCTCTACCAACTGAGCTACCGTATCGCTGTCCGTCTCGGTGAATTAAGCATTCTATATGTGATCGTCTTTATCGGGACGGTGGTGACATCTATTAGGTTTCTTTCGAAAATCCTAACCAATGTTTCTAACTTTGCAGTATAGATAAACATTGAAAAGATGCCACTACCGAAATCAATTTTTGAAAATATCTTTAAACATGTGTAGCCATGTTAAGCTTATTTAAATTTATATAAATATAGAATGTAAAAAACAGATACGGGCAGGGATTCGAACCCGCGACTACTGGGAAACCGTCCCGTCGCTCTACCAACTGAGCTACCGTATCGCTGTCCGTCTCGGTGAATTAAGCATTCTATATGTGATCGTCTTTATCGGGACGGTGGTGACATCTATTAGGTTTCTTTCGAAAATCCTAACCAATGTTTCTAACTTTGCAGTATAGATAAACATTGAAAAGATGCCACTACCGAAATCAATTTTTGAAAATATCTTTAAACATGTGTAGCCATGTTAAGCTTATTTAAATTTATATAAATATAGAATGTAAAAAACAGATACGGGCAGGGATTCGAACCCGCGACTACTGGGAAACCGTCCCGTCGCTCTACCAACTGAGCTACCGTATCGCTGTCCGTCTCGGTGAATTAAGCATTCTATATGTGATCGTCTTTATCGGGACGGTGGTGACATCTATTAGGTTTCTTTCGAAAATCCTAACCAATGTTTCTAACTTTGCAGTATAGATAAACATTGAAAAGATGCCACTACCGAAATCAATTTTTGAAAATATCTTTAAACATGTGTAGCCATGTTAAGCTTATTTAAATTTATATAAATATAGAATGTAAAAAACCGATACGGGCAGGGATTCGAACCCGCGACTACTGGGAAACCGTCCCGTCGCTCTACCAACTGAGCTACCGTATCGCTGTCCGTCTCGGAGCTATAATAATACAAAAGTTGCAGATGCTCTATAATTCACAGATCTAATTTTCAAAGAATATTTTGACTGACTGATAGGCATTAGGTGAGATCAAATCGCATTATAGTTTTACATTAACAGAACACTTTATCTTATATCCAAAATGTACCTACTGATAGTTTCATTGACACAAAGGATAGTATTATCTGTTATTACATTCATTTACAGTTTAGGCATGTTTAGCTAGAAACACGTTAAATATGAATCGTAATACGAGGAGCACTTTTCATGCTTTCAGAGCCTTCAGCAAAAACTCTTTGAGAGGTCTTACCTCTCGAACTGGACTCTTTATATTAAAATAACATATTTCAATTTATCTATACACACTCGATAACGCCCTCGGTGGCATCCAATTGATATTGTTCGAATATTTCTGTCAAAGTCTACATTTTCAAAAAAATATATTTTTTTTATATAATATAATAATTAACAATGTATGTTTTTAGGCCAACATAAAAAAATCAAAATATATATAAAAATATAACCTATCCTATATAAACTGTGTAGTTGCAATATAATATTAAAAAAAGTTAATCATTAGAAATAGGTACCTAATTCTACAACTCATCTGAACACAACCATTTTTAGATTTATATATTTTCCAATATTGAAACGCAACAACGAATAAACTTTGCCAAGTTTTACTTGGCGGTGATGCTAAAATGTTTTAGCATAAAAATATTATCATTTTATGACAGGAGTGAGAAAGCCATATCTTACTCAACCATTCATGAAAAATTACAAAAATGAATATTGTTTTTATGATTAATAAAGGTTTTTTGATTGTACTGTTTGATTTTATATGTATTTCTATGTTTTTATTTAATTTAGATATGAAAAATGCAAAAAGAAATTATAATCTCATGAATTATAATGAAAAATATAATTGCTTGTATTTTTTTTTTATGTCTGTCTATGCTGTAAGCCCTGTTGGCTATTACAGCGTCACCGGGGGAGCGGGTAAAATTGCTTGTAATCTAACAAAAAACCCTAGCTCTTGCTTAACATGGCTGTTAGTAAAGATAAATATACTTGTATAACGTGTATACGAAAATTATTGGTCGATAAAACGTGTACGAGATCCTGGCATTGTCATTTGACATAGCCTTCAAAAGAAAATATACGATCATAGTAACATAACTAGAACCGTGAATACTTATATATCTATTTACAATTCTTAATTAACATATTATTGATGTTGTTAAAATATGATATGTATTACCTTTACCAGACCGTTTATAGGATACTTTATAAAAGAATTAGCCTCGCTCGTGTTTACAGTTGATGCCTGAAGGACCTTTACTTACCCCCTTATTATAATATTGATATGTTTTTATACAACGTCCCAAGATTTAATTTTAATTATGTCACATGTGTAACATTTGGATGTTAATGAGATTGACTTTTATGACTTCTTTTATTATTTTGCATTTATTGTTTCATGTTTAAGGTCAACATCTATTAGATACAACTATTATTTTCACCTAGGTACAGCAGCACCTAACTTTTTATTTGTTACTATATTTAATTCAAAAGGTTCACACTTTTTGGCAAAAATATATATAAAAGTCAAGGTCATTTATCACTGTCTGTCAAATATCAATTTATACCACGGGTCAACGATTGATAGATCATTGACCTTTATATTATAATAAAATAATAAATTCTAAGGTGTAGGTTAGTAATAGCATTTAAAATATAGAATAGAAAACTATAATACACATCGTGTGGATGATATTTGGGAGAATGAAACAAAATCAATAACAACGATGTATTGCTCTAAAAATACTGTTACGAAATAATACGTTTATGTAATATATCTTTGTGCAATTTGCAAAGCAATATTAAATTGCTTTGGGCCCAAAAATATAAAGGGTAGGAGACAGTTAATAGTGATACTATATATCCTATTCATCTCTATGAATGGACTGTTATTGGTTCTATCTGGCTTGTATTGATCTCTTGTTGAAAGCCGAAAGACTATTAATTTGAAATCATGGGTTTTGAAGTAGTTCTTCTGTTTTGTGCTGCCTTCTGATAATGGCTATTAAATGAGTCACGTCTAACATAATAGAGAGCTATTAGTTTTACTCCGAAGAGATTGCTGAACATAATGCTCCAATTGGTTCTGCGTGAAGAATATATAAATTGAGCGTTATACTCACTAGCACATATGCTCATCTGTCCTAATATAATATTAAAAAAGCTGTTGTAAAGGTCATATGCGGTTTTTGTTTTATGAACTGTGTGATAAAAACTATGAATATACAATACTACCTACCTGCTACCTGTTTCTTGTTACTACAAAAAGGTTTACATGGCGGGAAACCACATTTATTATGAATTTCTTTATAAATTACTCTTTAGTAATTACTTACAATACTTTTATCATAAATGTTTAAAAGGTAATTTTTGAAACTCAAATTTCCAATTCTATAAATGATTCGTCTAATATACATAATTAGTACCGACCGCTTTACCGATAAAAAAATACAAATGTATGAATTATTTTATTTTATTTTTTAATTATATATATTTTACATAGTTTACAGAATGGATGAAAATATCGCGAGATAGTATCTTTTAGCCTAATGTATTTTGTTAACCAGACTCCCTTTCTGCAATGTACGTTAAAGTCTTGTTCTTAAAGTTCTTTGTGGTCCTAAGAACTAAGATAGAATTTAATTCAGAGCTAAGTGCAATGCTGAAGCAAATCCCAGACTCTAAGTAGGGATAACTGTTATTGTTATCGTTATAAAATAGATTCATGTGTATTAGTCTTGGGATAAAAGCATAAAGAGTTTACATAACTTTGAAGAACTCATTTCCTATTTAACACAAACAAACACATGACAAATAACACACATTGACCTACCTCCTACATAAGCAAATTATTTCCTTGTGTTAATAGTGCTAGACAATGATCCAAATACATAGAAATACACATTATAAATACTACGAAAATATTTAAAAAACGACGAAACCCAGAAATACAGACATCTATGCTCATCGCATACATGCCTGTCCCTGTCGGAAATCGAACCGAACCCCATTGTGTCGTTATAGGTTAGGCACCTCTGCTAATGTTAATGTACACATTAACACAGTTTAATGTAATGTACAGTACGGTACAGGTTAATGTACACATGTATAAATTTTGAACATTACTTGTAACAGTAACAATGTTCAAAATTTAGAGATGCAATAATTGTTTAAAATATTATTTATGAGTACAAAATTAATATGTTTAAACCAATATTGCATTTCGTTAGTAGATCCAAAGAGCCTACTGAGAGTTGCTTACATAATACAAAAATCCCCTATATGAAGAATAGTATTTAATATTATAGCTTCAGTTCTAAAGATATTCATAAAATGCATACCTACCTATTATTTATACCTACGCAAGCTTGACAGCTTACTGATGATATCATTTGTGTACAATAAAATACAAGTATATTAACAGAATACTCTATCAATGCTCTTTATAACGAAATAATGCTCTTTATAAAATAAAATGGTATTCCACAGGGTGACATTCTGTCTCCATTACTTTTCTCTATTTTCATCAATCTTATTACCTCTTCTCTTGACTGTTCTTACCACTTGTATGCAGATGACTTGCAAATTTATTCACAGATCGCTATCTCAAACATTGATATTGGAGTTGAAAAAAATAAATAGCAACCTGTGTAAAATAAATTCTTGGTCTGCTAAATTTAGGATCCTTGTCAATGTGGCCAAATGTCAGTCTATCGCCTTGGGTAGCTCAGGTCAATTATGTAAAATGGATTTGGGATCTGTTCCACCTGTCATGCTTGGTACTACGGTCATACCATTCTCATCATCAGTAAAGAATCTTGGTATCCATTTAGATTCAACATTTTCCTGGTATACACAAGTAAATGAAATTAGTAGATCGGTCTTTGCAGTTCTGCGATCCCTGCAGCGTTTTAGAATTTTTTTACCCCTCACTACTAAAAAGTATCTCGTTGAAACTATTGTTTTTCCCATTCTTGATTATGCGGCTGTGTGTTACTCTGAAATTAATGAAATTCTTCTTAATAAACTTGATCGTCTCGTGAACTACTCAATACGTTTTATTTTCTGTCTACGTAAATTTGACAATATTACCTTTTATCGTCGCCAGCTCAAATGGCTTCCAAATCGCGAACGTCGACAGTCTCTTATGCTCAATCTACTTTTATCTATATTATTCAATCCTCTCTCCCCTGATTACTTAAAAAGCAATTTTCATTATCTCAGTGATTTACATGAGAGACGCTTTCGTTCTCCTAATACTCTCCGCCTAGCCTTTCCGGTTCACCGCTCTGGATTTATATCCCATTCTTTCACGATCCAGTGTATTCGTCTTTGGAATTCTCTTCCCAATGACGTCAAGAAATCACGCACAGAGCTCAGTTTTAAAAAAAGAGTCTATAGTAATTTTTCTAAGAAACTTTTATATTAAATTTTTATACGAATATGTGTATCTTTAAAGTTATTTGTCTATTATATTTGTGTATTTTTTTTTTCAAATTAGTTATATATATATATGTATATATTTATATATGTGTATGTGTGTATATATATGTATGTGTATGGGTATGTATATGTATATATGTGTATGTTGGTGTGTATGTGTATGTCCATTTCTTCAATTCCATATTATTTTCTGATTTTTTTTTGTATTTTTTATTATTTCTTTTTTTTTTTTGTTTTATTGTACCGTCTTTTAAGTCTCTGTACATCCCCAAGGTTGACTGTTAGAGAATGCTACCTAGCATTAAGTCCGCCAATTGTAACAGTTTTTTTTGGAACAATAAAGAATAAATAAATAATTTAAACAACAATAACAGTGATTACCTGCTTCCTTATAATGGAATTATCACAACAGTACGTTCCTAATACAATAAAGATCTGGTGTACGTGTCGCGACCTCGTAATATAATTTCAGTCACATAGTTATTTTACAGTCAACGAGTAGGTTCTGTAGAGGAACATGATTTAACTTTAAACGCTTTTTTGTTTTTATTCGTTGTTGCAATAATAGTTAATCCTTGGTTTATGTTTAGCTATTTTTAAATATCGGTTTGTTCAATCTTTGACATTTATACAATATATCTGAAACAAAGATTATTGTTTTTAAACAAAGAAATAATACAATCAAGGCTACCAGGATCCTCCTCTGCTAGATTACCTTTCTCATAAGATTATATCAGATTTTTGAAAATATCTTTAAACATGTGTAGCCATGTTAAGCTTATTTAAATTTATATAAATATAGAATGTTAAAAACCGATACGGGCAGGGATTCGAACCCGCGACTACTGGGAAACCGTCCCGTCGCTCTACCAACTGAGCTACCGTATCGCTGTCCGTCTCGGTGAATTAAGCATTCTATATGTGATCGTCTTTATCGGGACGGTGGTGACATCTATTAGGTTTCTTTCGAAAATCCTAACCAATGTTTCTAACTTTGCAGTATAGATAAACATTGAAAAGATGCCACTACCGAAATCAATTTTTGAAAATATCTTTAAACATGTGTAGCCATGTTAAGCTTATTTAAATTTATATAAATATAGAATGTAAAAAACAGATACGGGCAGGGATTCGAACCCGCGACTACTGGGAAACCGTCCCGTCGCTCTACCAACTGAGCTACCGTATCGCTGTCCGTCTCGGTGAATTAAGCATTCTATATGTGATCGTCTTTATCGGGACGGTGGTGACATCTATTAGGTTTCTTTCGAAAATCCTAACCAATGTTTCTAACTTTGCAGTATAGATAAACATTGAAAAGATGCCACTACCGAAATCAATTTTTGAAAATATCTTTAAACATGTGTAGCCATGTTAAGCTTATTTAAATTTATATAAATATAGAATGTAAAAAACCGATACGGGCAGGGATTCGAACCCGCGACTACTGGGAAACCGTCCCGTCGCTCTACCAACTGAGCTACCGTATCGCTGTCCGTCTCGGAGCTATAATAATACAAAAGTTGCAGATGCTCTATAATTCACAGATCTAATTTTCAAAGAATATTTTGACTGACTGATAGGCATTAGGTGAGATCAAATCGCATTATAGTTTTACATTAACAGAACACTTTATCTTATATCCAAAATGTACCTACTGATAGTTTCATTGACACAAAGGATAGTATTATCTGTTATTACATTCATTTACAGTTTAGGCATGTTTAGCTAGAAACACGTTAAATATGAATCGTAATACGAGGAGCACTTTTCATGCTTTCAGAGCCTTCAGCAAAAACTCTTTGAGAGGTCTTACCTCTCGAACTGGACTCTTTATATTAAAATAACATATTTCAATTTATCTATACACACTCGATAACGCCCTCGGTGGCATCCAATTGATATTGTTCGAATATTTCTGTCAAAGTCTACATTTTCAAAAAAATATATTTTTTTTATATAATATAATAATTAACAATGTATGTTTTTAGGCCAACATAAAAAAATCAAAATATATATAAAAATATAACCTATCCTATATAAACTGTGTAGTTGCAATATAATATTAAAAAAAGTTAATCATTAGAAATAGGTACCTAATTCTACAACTCATCTGAACACAACCATTTTTAGATTTATATATTTTCCAATATTGAAACGCAACAACGAATAAACTTTGCCAAGTTTTACTTGGCGGTGATGCTAAAATGTTTTAGCATAAAAATATTATCATTTTATGACAGGAGTGAGAAAGCCATATCTTACTCAACCATTCATGAAAAATTACAAAAATGAATATTGTTTTTATGATTAATAAAGGTTTTTTGATTGTACTGTTTGATTTTATATGTATTTCTATGTTTTTATTTAATTTAGATATGAAAAATGCAAAAAGAAATTATAATCTCATGAATTATAATGAAAAATATAATTGCTTGTATTTTTTTTTTATGTCTGTCTATGCTGTAAGCCCTGTTGGCTATTACAGCGTCACCGGGGGAGCGGGTAAAATTGCTTGTAATCTAACAAAAAACCCTAGCTCTTGCTTAACATGGCTGTTAGTAAAGATAAATATACTTGTATAACGTGTATACGAAAATTATTGGTCGATAAAACGTGTACGAGATCCTGGCATTGTCATTTGACATAGCCTTCAAAAGAAAATATACGATCATAGTAACATAACTAGAACCGTGAATACTTATATATCTATTTACAATTCTTAATTAACATATTATTGATGTTGTTAAAATATGATATGTATTACCTTTACCAGACCGTTTATAGGATACTTTATAAAAGAATTAGCCTCGCTCGTGTTTACAGTTGATGCCTGAAGGACCTTTACTTACCCCCTTATTATAATATTGATATGTTTTTATACAACGTCCCAAGATTTAATTTTAATTATGTCACATGTGTAACATTTGGATGTTAATGAGATTGACTTTTATGACTTCTTTTATTATTTTGCATTTATTGTTTCATGTTTAAGGTCAACATCTATTAGATACAACTATTATTTTCACCTAGGTACAGCAGCACCTAACTTTTTATTTGTTACTATATTTAATTCAAAAGGTTCACACTTTTTGGCAAAAATATATATAAAAGTCAAGGTCATTTATCACTGTCTGTCAAATATCAATTTATACCACGGGTCAACGATTGATAGATCATTGACCTTTATATTATAATAAAATAATAAATTCTAAGGTGTAGGTTAGTAATAGCATTTAAAATATAGAATAGAAAACTATAATACACATCGTGTGGATGATATTTGGGAGAATGAAACAAAATCAATAACAACGATGTATTGCTCTAAAAATACTGTTACGAAATAATACGTTTATGTAATATATCTTTGTGCAATTTGCAAAGCAATATTAAATTGCTTTGGGCCCAAAAATATAAAGGGTAGGAGACAGTTAATAGTGATACTATATATCCTATTCATCTCTATGAATGGACTGTTATTGGTTCTATCTGGCTTGTATTGATCTCTTGTTGAAAGCCGAAAGACTATTAATTTGAAATCATGGGTTTTGAAGTAGTTCTTCTGTTTTGTGCTGCCTTCTGATAATGGCTATTAAATGAGTCACGTCTAACATAATAGAGAGCTATTATTTTTACTCCGAAGAGATTGCTGAACATAATGCTCCAATTGGTTCTGCGTGAAGAATATATAAATTGAGCGTTATACTCACTAGCACATATGCTCATCTGTCCTAATATAATATTAAAAAAGCTGTTGTAAAGGTCATATGCGGTTTTTGTTTTATGAACTGTGTGATAAAAACTATGAATATACAATACTACCTACCTGCTACCTGTTTCTTGTTACTACAAAAAGGTTTACATGGCGGGAAACCACATTTATTATGAATTTCTTTATAAATTACTCTTTAGTAATTACTTACAATACTTTTATCATAAATGTTTAAAAGGTAATTTTTGAAACTCAAATTTCCAATTCTATAAATGATTCGTCTAATATACATAATTAGTACCGACCGCTTTACCGATAAAAAAATACAAATGTATGAATTATTTTATTTTATTTTTTAATTATATATATTTTACATAGTTTACAGAATGGATGAAAATATCGCGAGATAGTATCTTTTAGCCTAATGTATTTTGTTAACCAGACTCCCTTTCTGCAATGTACGTTAAAGTCTTGTTCTTAAAGTTCTTTGTGGTCCTAAGAACTAAGATAGAATTTAATTCAGAGCTAAGTGCAATGCTGAAGCAAATCCCAGACTCTAAGTAGGGATAACTGTTATTGTTATCGTTATAAAATAGATTCATGTGTATTAGTCTTGGGATAAAAGCATAAAGAGTTTACATAACTTTGAAGAACTCATTTCCTATTTAACACAAACAAACACATGACAAATAACACACATTGACCTACCTCCTACATAAGCAAATTATTTCCTTGTGTTAATAGTGCTAGACAATGATCCAAATACATAGAAATACACATTATAAATACTACGAAAATATTTAAAAAACGACGAAACCCAGAAATACAGACATCTATGCTCATCGCATACATGCCTGTCCCTGTCGGAAATCGAACCGAACCCCATTGTGTCGTTATAGGTTAGGCACCTCTGCTAATGTTAATGTACACATTAACACAGTTTAATGTAATGTACAGTACGGTACAGGTTAATGTACACATGTATAAATTTTGAACATTACTTGTAACAGTAACAATGTTCAAAATTTAGAGATGCAATAATTGTTTAAAATATTATTTATGAGTACAAAATTAATATGTTTAAACCAATATTGCATTTCGTTAGTAGATCCAAAGAGCCTACTGAGAGTTGCTTACATAATACAAAAATCCCCTATATGAAGAATAGTATTTAATATTATAGCTTCAGTTCTAAAGATATTCATAAAATGCATACCTACCTATTATTTATACCTACGCAAGCTTGACAGCTTACTGATGATATCATTTGTGTACAATAAAATACAAGTATATTAACAGAATACTCTATCAATGCTCTTTATAACGAAATAATGCTCTTTATAAAATAAAATGGTATTCCACAGGGTGACATTCTGTCTCCATTACTTTTCTCTATTTTCATCAATCTTATTACCTCTTCTCTTGACTGTTCTTACCACTTGTATGCAGATGACTTGCAAATTTATTCACAGATCGCTATCTCAAACATTGATATTGGAGTTGAAAAAAATAAATAGCAACCTGTGTAAAATAAATTCTTGGTCTGCTAAATTTAGGATCCTTGTCAATGTGGCCAAATGTCAGTCTATCGCCTTGGGTAGCTCAGGTCAATTATGTAAAATGGATTTGGGATCTGTTCCACCTGTCATGCTTGGTACTACGGTCATACCATTCTCATCATCAGTAAAGAATCTTGGTATCCATTTAGATTCAACATTTTCCTGGTATACACAAGTAAATGAAATTAGTAGATCGGTCTTTGCAGTTCTGCGATCCCTGCAGCGTTTTAGAATTTTTTTACCCCTCACTACTAAAAAGTATCTCGTTGAAACTATTGTTTTTCCCATTCTTGATTATGCGGCTGTGTGTTACTCTGAAATTAATGAAATTCTTCTTAATAAACTTGATCGTCTCGTGAACTACTCAATACGTTTTATTTTCTGTCTACGTAAATTTGACAATATTACCTTTTATCGTCGCCAGCTCAAATGGCTTCCAAATCGCGAACGTCGACAGTCTCTTATGCTCAATCTACTTTTATCTATATTATTCAATCCTCTCTCCCCTGATTACTTAAAAAGCAATTTTCATTATCTCAGTGATTTACATGAGAGACGCTTTCGTTCTCCTAATACTCTCCGCCTAGCCTTTCCGGTTCACCGCTCTGGATTTATATCCCATTCTTTCACGATCCAGTGTATTCGTCTTTGGAATTCTCTTCACAATGACGTCAAGAAATCACGCACAGAGCTCAGTTTTAAAAAAAGAGTCTATAGTAATTTTTCTAAGAAACTTTTATATTAAATTTTTATACGAATATGTGTATCTTTAAAGTTATTTGTCTATTATATTTGTGTATTTTTTTTTTCAAATTAGTTATATATATATATGTATATATTTATATATGTGTATGTGTGTATATATATGTATGTGTATGGGTATGTATATGTATATATGTGTATGTTGGTGTGTATGTGTATGTCCATTTCTTCAATTCCATATTATTTTCTGATTTTTTTTTGTATTTTTTATTATTTCTTTTTTTTTTTTGTTTTATTGTACCGTCTTTTAAGTCTCTGTACATCCCCAAGGTTGACTGTTAGAGAATGCTACCTAGCATTAAGTCCGCCAATTGTAACAGTTTTTTTTGGAACAATAAAGAATAAATAAATAATTTAAACAACAATAACAGTGATTACCTGCTTCCTTATAATGGAATTATCACAACAGTACGTTCCTAATACAATAAAGATCTGGTGTACGTGTCGCGACCTCGTAATATAATTTCAGTCACATAGTTATTTTACAGTCAACGAGTAGGTTCTGTAGAGGAACATGATTTAACTTTAAACGCTTTTTTGTTTTTATTCGTTGTTGCAATAATAGTTAATCCTTGGTTTATGTTTAGCTATTTTTAAATATCGGTTTGTTCAATCTTTGACATTTATACAATATATCTGAAACAAAGATTATTGTTTTTAAACAAAGAAATAATACAATCAAGGCTACCAGGATCCTCCTCTGCTAGATTACCTTTCTCATAAGATTATATCAGATTTTTGAAAATATCTTTAAACATGTGTAGCCATGTTAAGCTTATTTAAATTTATATAAATATAGAATGTTAAAAACCGATACGGGCAGGGATTCGAACCCGCGACTACTGGGAAACCGTCCCGTCGCTCTACCAACTGAGCTACCGTATCGCTGTCCGTCTCGGTGAATTAAGCATTCTATATGTGATCGTCTTTATCGGGACGGTGGTGACATCTATTAGGTTTCTTTCGAAAATCCTAACCAATGTTTCTAACTTTGCAGTATAGATAAACATTGAAAAGATGCCACTACCGAAATCAATTTTTGAAAATATCTTTAAACATGTGTAGCCATGTTAAGCTTATTTAAATTTATATAAATATAGAATGTAAAAAACAGATACGGGCAGGGATTCGAACCCGCGACTACTGGGAAACCGTCCCGTCGCTCTACCAACTGAGCTACCGTATCGCTGTCCGTCTCGGTGAATTAAGCATTCTATATGTGATCGTCTTTATCGGGACGGTGGTGACATCTATTAGGTTTCTTTCGAAAATCCTAACCAATGTTTCTAACTTTGCAGTATAGATAAACATTGAAAAGATGCCACTACCGAAATCAATTTTTGAAAATATCTTTAAACATGTGTAGCCATGTTAAGCTTATTTAAATTTATATAAATATAGAATGTAAAAAACCGATACGGGCAGGGATTCGAACCCGCGACTACTGGGAAACCGTCCCGTCGCTCTACCAACTGAGCTACCGTATCGCTGTCCGTCTCGGAGCTATAATAATACAAAAGTTGCAGATGCTCTATAATTCACAGATCTAATTTTCAAAGAATATTTTGACTGACTGATAGGCATTAGGTGAGATCAAATCGCATTATAGTTTTACATTAACAGAACACTTTATCTTATATCCAAAATGTACCTACTGATAGTTTCATTGACACAAAGGATAGTATTATCTGTTATTACATTCATTTACAGTTTAGGCATGTTTAGCTAGAAACACGTTAAATATGAATCGTAATACGAGGAGCACTTTTCATGCTTTCAGAGCCTTCAGCAAAAACTCTTTGAGAGGTCTTACCTCTCGAACTGGACTCTTTATATTAAAATAACATATTTCAATTTATCTATACACACTCGATAACGCCCTCGGTGGCATCCAATTGATATTGTTCGAATATTTCTGTCAAAGTCTACATTTTCAAAAAAATATATTTTTTTTATATAATATAATAATTAACAATGTATGTTTTTAGGCCAACATAAAAAAATCAAAATATATATAAAAATATAACCTATCCTATATAAACTGTGTAGTTGCAATATAATATTAAAAAAAGTTAATCATTAGAAATAGGTACCTAATTCTACAACTCATCTGAACACAACCATTTTTAGATTTATATATTTTCCAATATTGAAACGCAACAACGAATAAACTTTGCCAAGTTTTACTTGGCGGTGATGCTAAAATGTTTTAGCATAAAAATATTATCATTTTATGACAGGAGTGAGAAAGCCATATCTTACTCAACCATTCATGAAAAATTACAAAAATGAATATTGTTTTTATGATTAATAAAGGTTTTTTGATTGTACTGTTTGATTTTATATGTATTTCTATGTTTTTATTTAATTTAGATATGAAAAATGCAAAAAGAAATTATAATCTCATGAATTATAATGAAAAATATAATTGCTTGTATTTTTTTTTTATGTCTGTCTATGCTGTAAGCCCTGTTGGCTATTACAGCGTCACCGGGGGAGCGGGTAAAATTGCTTGTAATCTAACAAAAAACCCTAGCTCTTGCTTAACATGGCTGTTAGTAAAGATAAATATACTTGTATAACGTGTATACGAAAATTATTGGTCGATAAAACGTGTACGAGATCCTGGCATTGTCATTTGACATAGCCTTCAAAAGAAAATATACGATCATAGTAACATAACTAGAACCGTGAATACTTATATATCTATTTACAATTCTTAATTAACATATTATTGATGTTGTTAAAATATGATATGTATTACCTTTACCAGACCGTTTATAGGATACTTTATAAAAGAATTAGCCTCGCTCGTGTTTACAGTTGATGCCTGAAGGACCTTTACTTACCCCCTTATTATAATATTGATATGTTTTTATACAACGTCCCAAGATTTAATTTTAATTATGTCACATGTGTAACATTTGGATGTTAATGAGATTGACTTTTATGACTTCTTTTATTATTTTGCATTTATTGTTTCATGTTTAAGGTCAACATCTATTAGATACAACTATTATTTTCACCTAGGTACAGCAGCACCTAACTTTTTATTTGTTACTATATTTAATTCAAAAGGTTCACACTTTTTGGCAAAAATATATATAAAAGTCAAGGTCATTTATCACTGTCTGTCAAATATCAATTTATACCACGGGTCAACGATTGATAGATCATTGACCTTTATATTATAATAAAATAATAAATTCTAAGGTGTAGGTTAGTAATAGCATTTAAAATATAGAATAGAAAACTATAATACACATCGTGTGGATGATATTTGGGAGAATGAAACAAAATCAATAACAACGATGTATTGCTCTAAAAATACTGTTACGAAATAATACGTTTATGTAATATATCTTTGTGCAATTTGCAAAGCAATATTAAATTGCTTTGGGCCCAAAAATATAAAGGGTAGGAGACAGTTAATAGTGATACTATATATCCTATTCATCTCTATGAATGGACTGTTATTGGTTCTATCTGGCTTGTATTGATCTCTTGTTGAAAGCCGAAAGACTATTAATTTGAAATCATGGGTTTTGAAGTAGTTCTTCTGTTTTGTGCTGCCTTCTGATAATGGCTATTAAATGAGTCACGTCTAACATAATAGAGAGCTATTAGTTTTACTCCGAAGAGATTGCTGAACATAATGCTCCAATTGGTTCTGCGTGAAGAATATATAAATTGAGCGTTATACTCACTAGCACATATGCTCATCTGTCCTAATATAATATTAAAAAAGCTGTTGTAAAGGTCATATGCGGTTTTTGTTTTATGAACTGTGTGATAAAAACTATGAATATACAATACTACCTACCTGCTACCTGTTTCTTGTTACTACAAAAAGGTTTACATGGCGGGAAACCACATTTATTATGAATTTCTTTATAAATTACTCTTTAGTAATTACTTACAATACTTTTATCATAAATGTTTAAAAGGTAATTTTTGAAACTCAAATTTCCAATTCTATAAATGATTCGTCTAATATACATAATTAGTACCGACCGCTTTACCGATAAAAAAATACAAATGTATGAATTATTTTATTTTATTTTTTAATTATATATATTTTACATAGTTTACAGAATGGATGAAAATATCGCGAGATAGTATCTTTTAGCCTAATGTATTTTGTTAACCAGACTCCCTTTCTGCAATGTACGTTAAAGTCTTGTTCTTAAAGTTCTTTGTGGTCCTAAGAACTAAGATAGAATTTAATTCAGAGCTAAGTGCAATGCTGAAGCAAATCCCAGACTCTAAGTAGGGATAACTGTTATTGTTATCGTTATAAAATAGATTCATGTGTATTAGTCTTGGGATAAAAGCATAAAGAGTTTACATAACTTTGAAGAACTCATTTCCTATTTAACACAAACAAACACATGACAAATAACACACATTGACCTACCTCCTACATAAGCAAATTATTTCCTTGTGTTAATAGTGCTAGACAATGATCCAAATACATAGAAATACACATTATAAATACTACGAAAATATTTAAAAAACGACGAAACCCAGAAATACAGACATCTATGCTCATCGCATACATGCCTGTCCCTGTCGGAAATCGAACCGAACCCCATTGTGTCGTTATAGGTTAGGCACCTCTGCTAATGTTAATGTACACATTAACACAGTTTAATGTAATGTACAGTACGGTACAGGTTAATGTACACATGTATAAATTTTGAACATTACTTGTAACAGTAACAATGTTCAAAATTTAGAGATGCAATAATTGTTTAAAATATTATTTATGAGTACAAAATTAATATGTTTAAACCAATATTGCATTTCGTTAGTAGATCCAAAGAGCCTACTGAGAGTTGCTTACATAATACAAAAATCCCCTATATGAAGAATAGTATTTAATATTATAGCTTCAGTTCTAAAGATATTCATAAAATGCATACCTACCTATTATTTATACCTACGCAAGCTTGACAGCTTACTGATGATATCATTTGTGTACAATAAAATACAAGTATATTAACAGAATACTCTATCAATGCTCTTTATAACGAAATAATGCTCTTTATAAAATAAAATGGTATTCCACAGGGTGACATTCTGTCTCCATTACTTTTCTCTATTTTCATCAATCTTATTACCTCTTCTCTTGACTGTTCTTACCACTTGTATGCAGATGACTTGCAAATTTATTCACAGATCGCTATCTCAAACATTGATATTGGAGTTGAAAAAAATAAATAGCAACCTGTGTAAAATAAATTCTTGGTCTGCTAAATTTAGGATCCTTGTCAATGTGGCCAAATGTCAGTCTATCGCCTTGGGTAGCTCAGGTCAATTATGTAAAATGGATTTGGGATCTGTTCCACCTGTCATGCTTGGTACTACGGTCATACCATTCTCATCATCAGTAAAGAATCTTGGTATCCATTTAGATTCAACATTTTCCTGGTATACACAAGTAAATGAAATTAGTAGATCGGTCTTTGCAGTTCTGCGATCCCTGCAGCGTTTTAGAATTTTTTTACCCCTCACTACTAAAAAGTATCTCGTTGAAACTATTGTTTTTCCCATTCTTGATTATGCGGCTGTGTGTTACTCTGAAATTAATGAAATTCTTCTTAATAAACTTGATCGTCTCGTGAACTACTCAATACGTTTTATTTTCTGTCTACGTAAATTTGACAATATTACCTTTTATCGTCGCCAGCTCAAATGGCTTCCAAATCGCGAACGTCGACAGTCTCTTATGCTCAATCTACTTTTATCTATATTATTCAATCCTCTCTCCCCTGATTACTTAAAAAGCAATTTTCATTATCTCAGTGATTTACATGAGAGACGCTTTCGTTCTCCTAATACTCTCCGCCTAGCCTTTCCGGTTCACCGCTCTGGATTTATATCCCATTCTTTCACGATCCAGTGTATTCGTCTTTGGAATTCTCTTCACAATGACGTCAAGAAATCACGCACAGAGCTCAGTTTTAAAAAAAGAGTCTATAGTAATTTTTCTAAGAAACTTTTATATTAAATTTTTATACGAATATGTGTATCTTTAAAGTTATTTGTCTATTATATTTGTGTATTTTTTTTTTCAAATTAGTTATATATATATATGTATATATTTATATATGTGTATGTGTGTATATATATGTATGTGTATGGGTATGTATATGTATATATGTGTATGTTGGTGTGTATGTGTATGTCCATTTCTTCAATTCCATATTATTTTCTGATTTTTTTTTGTATTTTTTATTATTTCTTTTTTTTTTTGTTTTATTGTACCGTCTTTTAAGTCTCTGTACATCCCCAAGGTTGACTGTTAGAGAATGCTACCTAGCATTAAGTCCGCCAATTGTAACAGTTTTTTTTGGAACAATAAAGAATAAATAAATAATTTAAACAACAATAACAGTGATTACCTGCTTCCTTATAATGGAATTATCACAACAGTACGTTCCTAATACAATAAAGATCTGGTGTACGTGTCGCGACCTCGTAATATAATTTCAGTCACATAGTTATTTTACAGTCAACGAGTAGGTTCTGTAGAGGAACATGATTTAACTTTAAACGCTTTTTTGTTTTTATTCGTTGTTGCAATAATAGTTAATCCTTGGTTTATGTTTAGCTATTTTTAAATATCGGTTTGTTCAATCTTTGACATTTATACAATATATCTGAAACAAAGATTATTGTTTTTAAACAAAGAAATAATACAATCAAGGCTACCAGGATCCTCCTCTGCTAGATTACCTTTCTCATAAGATTATATCAGATTTTTGAAAATATCTTTAAACATGTGTAGCCATGTTAAGCTTATTTAAATTTATATAAATATAGAATGTTAAAAACCGATACGGGCAGGGATTCGAACCCGCGACTACTGGGAAACCGTCCCGTCGCTCTACCAACTGAGCTACCGTATCGCTGTCCGTCTCGGTGAATTAAGCATTCTATATGTGATCGTCTTTATCGGGACGGTGGTGACATCTATTAGGTTTCTTTCGAAAATCCTAACCAATGTTTCTAACTTTGCAGTATAGATAAACATTGAAAAGATGCCACTACCGAAATCAATTTTTGAAAATATCTTTAAACATGTGTAGCCATGTTAAGCTTATTTAAATTTATATAAATATAGAATGTAAAAAACAGATACGGGCAGGGATTCGAACCCGCGACTACTGGGAAACCGTCCCGTCGCTCTACCAACTGAGCTACCGTATCGCTGTCCGTCTCGGTGAATTAAGCATTCTATATGTGATCGTCTTTATCGGGACGGTGGTGACATCTATTAGGTTTCTTTCGAAAATCCTAACCAATGTTTCTAACTTTGCAGTATAGATAAACATTGAAAAGATGCCACTACCGAAATCAATTTTTGAAAATATCTTTAAACATGTGTAGCCATGTTAAGCTTATTTAAATTTATATAAATATAGAATGTAAAAAACCGATACGGGCAGGGATTCGAACCCGCGACTACTGGGAAACCGTCCCGTCGCTCTACCAACTGAGCTACCGTATCGCTGTCCGTCTCGGTGAATTAAGCATTCTATATGTGATCGTCTTTATCGGGACGGTGGTGACATCTATTAGGTTTCTTTCGAAAATCCTAACCAATGTTTCTAACTTTGCAGTATAGATAAACATTGAAAAGATGCCACTACCGAAATCAATTTTTGAAAATATCTTTAAACATGTGTAGCCATGTTAAGCTTATTTAAATTTATATAAATATAGAATGTAAAAAACCGATACGGGCAGGGATTCGAACCCGCGACTACTGGATAGCACATATAGAATGCTTAATTCACCGAGACGGACAGCGATACGGTAGCTCAGTTGGTAGAGCGACGGGACGGTTTCCCAGTAGTCGCGGGTTCGAATCGCTGCCCGTATCGGTTTTTTACATTCTATATTTATATAAATTTAAATAAGCTTAACATGGCTACACATGTTTAAAGATATTTTCAAAAATTGATTTCGGTAGTGGCATCTTTTCAATGTTTATCTATACTGCAAAGTTAGAAACATTGATTAGGATTTTCGAAAGAAACCTAATAGATGTCACCACCGTCCCGATAAAGACGATCACATATAGAATGCTTAATTCACCGAGACGGACAGCGATACGGTAGCTCAGTTGGTAGAGCGACGGGACGGTTTCCCAGTAGTCGCGGGTTCGAATCCCTGCCCGTATCGGTTTTTTTACATTCTATATTTATATAAATTTAAATAAGCTTAACATGGCTACACATGTTTAAAGATATTTTCAAAAATTGATTTCGGTAGTGGCATCTTTTCAATGTTTATCTATACTGCAAAGTTAGAAACATTGGTTAGGATTTTCGAAAGAAACCTAATAGATGTCACCACCGTCCCGATAAAGACGATCACATATAGAATGCTTAATTCACCGAGACGGACAGCGATACGGTAGCTCGGTTGGTAGAGCGACGGGACGGTTTCCCAGTAGTCGCGGGTTCGAATCCCTGCCCGTATCGGTTTTTTACATTCTATATTTATATAAATTTATATCAGATTTCCTAAAAACTTGCTCATCACACAAAGACACAATATGAACTTAAAAATATAATAAATATATTAACTATACTAACTTAATCGTTTAATATAAAATAATATTATTTCACTGTACAATATTTACACTGGGGTGTTGAATTTTATTAAATGTTTTCAGTGGCTGCAATGAATGTTAATGTTCATACGACGCTAAGCCACAGTTAATTTGGTTACTGCTTTGAAGCTGCACTTAATGAAGTACATTCATTTATATTCTGCTAAAATACTTTGTAAATAATTAGTATGTGAAGAAACAAAACAAAACAGATTATTTGCTTCAATTTATACGCCTATGAGGCAAATAATTTGTGATATTCGAATGGAATGTTTTAGACCTTTAGAAGAGCTATCAATACAAGAGCTGGAAATAAATAAGGGCAATAACACAGCAATAACTGTGCTGACGGCGGATACGGGCGCTAGTAACGATGTATCGTTTTATCTTATGAATTATATTTCTGTGAGTTACAGTCATGGAATTTAAAAGGCCGTTAAATAAAACACTTTTTTAGGTTTTTTTTACCTAAATAAATCCACGTCATATGCTAAATGCATTTCAAATTATCAAAAAAACATTAATTACTTCCACATGTTACGTTCTACAAATATAATTGTTATTTAATACTAGATTATAAATATAAAAAATATTACAATTAGAAAAAATATGCAGTTCTTTAGATCACAGATCATAGCAAAATGTGTTGGCAACACAATACATTCAATGCGACGGATAATATTATGACAAAACTATGTGTGATTATTTTTAGATACAAAAATCAGAAAGTAATTTTAAATAATACTTATTTTAAAATTATGTACCTACTTGTTATTCAAAATTGTTTTATATAACATAACATAACATAAGCAATATTTAATCCAAATTTCTAACGTTATCCTCCTTGTTTAGAAAGTTGATCTAAGTACCACAAACTACAAAAGTATTTCTTGATTTATTTTATTATCAGATTTTCTTTTCTTCTTTCATAAATAATTCACTTCATAATAATTTCACATTTATTAATAATAAATTTATTTATATATTTATTTCCAATACAATTCCAGTAGTATACGAGAGACGAGACGACGAGAAGACCATACAAAATGTTTAGCTAATTTGAGCTGGGACTTATGTTTTACATCAACATATCAAGTACTTAATCTCTCCGTAAATGAGAAAAAATAATTAACAAGTTTCGTTTCAATAAACAGCGATCACTCTCTAAATCATCTAAGTAACTGTAGTAACATGTAACTGTAATAACAGTAATATATATTATTATATTATTATACAATAAATTACAAGCATATATTTTAAAATAAAATCCAAAAAAACTCATTAATACACAAGTATTATTAAGCGAGATTACTGTTAAGTTCATTTCTATAATAAATCGCTCTGCTTAATAATTAACATTTCTCTTGTCCTAGTTAAAATTTTGGGTCTTATCTTAATGCTATAATATCTCGATGTCGGAATAATAAAAAAGTCGTTTTCCCTGACTGTTAAAGAAACGTGTTAACTTTATGTAGTTCAAAATTAACATTAAGAATTAGAAGACTCAAATATTATCAAAACTATTTATTTACAATAAAAACATATTGTCTTTTTGCAAACACTTTTTAAGTGACTTTCTCTGAATCAAAATTCAATTCTTTCAATCAAAGTTTTAATAACAATAAGAAGTTAAAAAAAGTCTTGGGAACGGTTTTCGTTTTGTATTAAGATATAAAAATATTTGCGTTCTTTAATTTAACTGTTAGTTTCTTTAATTTACCTGTAATTTAACTCTACTGTAACAAGAATGTTGTGATCTAATGTAATAAATATATTGTAATATTTGTTATTATCTGTTGTATTTTGTCGATATTTGTTAGTTTCCGTTGTATGTTTTATGTGTGTCAACAAGACAGGACAACTCCAATGTTTATAAACTGATCAAGCGACATTTTGATGTTATTGTTTAAAAACAAGGTCTTCAACTTATTTGAAGTCCGTCGTAGCACACGTTAACTCACAGAAATTACAAAAAAATTGAAAATAATTATCATTAAAAACGAAAGGTATTTTGTTGACAGCCCTAAAACTTAACACCTATTATTCTATTCTATTTTTGTTTGTTGGCAATTTCATAAAGTCCAACGTAAGTTTTTTTAACATGTAAACAAAATAAAAAATGTTCAATACAATAAAATATTTTAATATGTGAAGCAACTTTTAATGCAGCAGGACTAACGTTTCACAAAATATTCATAACTCATTTTTCTTACTTCATTATAAATCATTATATATCATAGTATCTCTTTATACGCCAATATCACACCGATAGATTTTCACAAACTTTCTAAAAGCGAAATACAACTCACTGTAGTCTAGAGAGCTTGTAGTCTCTAATTTTTTTTTTTAATACTGAAATGTAATTAATTTAGACTTAGGTTTATTTACGACGTATGTACTCGCTAAAGCGGGATTTTGCAAGATTTTAAACTTCAGGTGTTTTAAGTAAGATATTCGAGTTTGAAAAGCAGTTTCTTCATTTGTGAAAATACTTAGCAAAAGTTTACGTACGGTCGGATTCTTTTGCTTAAATTTCTTTAGAATAACTTAAAAAACAAAGATATTATAAGATTTTAAATATTTCATGTGTTTTTTTAGGTTTCGCAAATACAAATACTAGTTTTGTAAAAAAAAATTGTTTTTTTTATTGTATACTTTGACAGTTGGTGGAGCGGAAGAAGACCTAGTGTATGATAATTCAGGTAACTGTTATGAGCAATTAAAAAAATCGACTGATTAGAATACGTAGTCTTAAAGTTATAACTTTATTTCTAATTACCTTGCTTCATACAAATCCAATCAGGAGATTACCTGTAGACAAAAAAAAACATATTTTTATTATTAGTTTATTAGACTATCACTATAAAAAATATATCATCATAACATACCAAAAATGTGTCCGTATAATTTGTGTCAACTGTGAGAGAAGTGTGTGAGTGTGAGTGTGTATGTAATCGTATTTATCGGTCACCACCGTCCCGGTAAAGACGATTAAATATAGAATGCTTAATTCACCGAGACGGACGGCGATACGGTTGCTCAGTTGGTAGAGCGACGGGACGGTTTCCCAGTAGTCGCGGGTTCGAATCCCTGCCCGTATCGGTTTATTTTTCATTCTTTATTTATATAAATTTAAATAAGCTTAACATGGCTATACATGTTTAAAGATATTTTCAAAGAGGTATAATGATGTTATCTTTAAATAATGTGTATTTTTATCGTCTTATAATTGTAAAACTTATCAAATTGCTTGCGAACTGTACTAAGGGATGAAGGCAGTTTAATAAAAAAACAATCTCCCCAATTCTGGATTCAAAAAGTCTTTCTGGTGGGTAAATGACCTCTTGTTGAAAGCTATGTATTAAAATCATGGTTACTGAAGCAGTCTTTCTTTTATGTGGCGACTTTTGATAATGGATATTAAGTGCGTCACATTTAACATAAAAGAGGTTACATCTAACATAAAAGAGGTTACATTTAACATAAAAGAGGTCACATTAGTCTCACTCAAAAAAGATTGCTGAAAATAAAGTTCAATAGAAGAACATATTGTATTATATTCACTATCTCTTATATTTAAATATCCAAGTTAAAAGGTTTTCTTCTATTGGAGTCCTATTTCTCTTATAATAGTAAAAATATTAATATGTTCCATACACGTTTACGTTAAAATACCCGTTGTTTTAAACAAAACTGGCTTTAAGTAATATCGATTTATAGCTATATAAATGTAGTTGTCATTATCCTTTATGATTTATTAAAATTTGAAGATAAGTTATAAATTGTATGTGAAAGATTTATTGCCTTAAAGGGTCAATAAAAAACAAACAATATTAGGGTTTTATTGTCTGCAATTTTTTTGCTGGCTTTTGGTACTAAAAATTGCTTTTGCAGTAAATATTCCATAACGAGTATTTAATGCCATTTTTAATAACCAAGATAACTAGTTTGGTTATTGAAAAATATAAAAAAAATATTTAACAGAAAATATATAATTTTATTTAAATGAAATTTAAAGAAAAGTCTAACAAGACTAAAAAGTTTGTTACTATTTAAACATGTCTTTATATCCAGAGATGGTATCTGAAAACATATATCTCACTCAACACTACCTCATCCTTGTCCAGATCATGTGTTCCAGAGTACCTCGAGCCTCGAGCCTTGCTTATAAGATCATACAACTAACCTCTGCCACTTAGAAATCTATTTTGTTTAATTTTTTAAACATTAAAATAGTCATTTTTAAATTATAATATTCGATAAATGTTAGTTACTATAGTAAAAATATGTAAAAAGTATAAAGTATACAGTATTCTCACAATGCTGTATAGATAAGTATATTGTGTATTGGTTCTTATATTGTTATTGTTGGCTACAAGGGAAGGGTATATTTGTTATTTAATTCAAGGAAGCCTCGTATCCGACCCTTGTAACAAACGAAAAGCTGTACCCGTAATGTTATTACACCGTAGTCCCTTATTTATTTTAACCTTTGATTTTGAAGAAGGTTTAAATAAAGAAAAGATTAAAGAACAACAAATTAAATATACAAAATATCATTTATAAATGCAAGACACATTTAATAAATCAATTATCATGTTTATGTACCGGTATAAACTCTTACTAGGTATATACCGATGTTATCTTTATTTTTATGTTTTATAATATACATGGAAGTTAGACACTAGGCTCAAAAATTATGCTTTTATTATTATAATTTAAATATTTATCAATTTTGTTAACCCTCCTTTGTTTTATATAGTATTCACTTCACTTTGTATTATATAGTGTTCGCTTCACTTTGTATTATATAGTGTTCACTTCACTTTGTATTATATAGTGTTCACTTCACTTTGTATTATATAGTTTTGCCAATATAAAATCGAACAACAATTTTTTTTATGTTTTTGTTGTATGGGAATCCCCCTTAATTTTTTTTTTATTTTTGAAATTTATCAACCATAAATGTATAGGGATACATTTATGGTTGATTTGAAAAAAAACAAACAACAACAATTAAACAATAATTAAATAAACATAGAGTATAGTAAGTCACTGATGATACTTTGTTATACCTTGTTTATACTGGGAATGAGTTTTACTTAAAATAGAGTCAAAAAATACAAATACATTAGCAAAATATTACAACAATACACTATGTAACATAACTAGCAAATTGAGTTGAATCGTTTGACTTTGACGTTAAAGTATATTTTTATTAAAACATATTATTTTTAAAACAAAATAACAGAACCAACTGAAAAAGCTACTACGTTTTTCCTCTGTTAGATTGAGACTACAAACCTTTCTCCTTAGAATTCAGTTCCTAACAAATGGAAAATTACTACACTAATTACATACATAGTTAAACACAAAATATCAGTTAAACGTTTTTAAATTAAACAGAAGAGAGACCGTGTTATATTGTTAATAGTATTAACATGGGCTTGACTTGAATTTTAATTAATTCTTTTGTTTGTCGAGATAGATCTTGATGGCTTCATACCTGAGTCCAGTTTTCGAAGTCGGGAAGGAAAACGTAATCTTGTATTTTGGATTGTTTGAATAAGATAACATAAATATATTATACTTAACATTTTTGCTTAACATGTATATTTAACAATAGTAGTCATTATGTAATCGATTTTGGGAATTACAATGCTGCTGCTGATTTGTATCAAGCTTAAAAAATATATCTCTTTTAATAATCTTATTTTCATTCTATCTTAATTTTCAGATTTAGACTAACAATTAATTTGAATTGCATTTATGTTTCATATTCTTGATTAAATTTTCTTAGACCTTACTTACTCGTACTACAACTTAGAATGATTTGAGAGTGAAATGTATGGTTTTAGAAGAAGATTACTAAGTAGCTCTTTATACTGTAAGATTGCGCTCTCAACAATCATCTACTGTTTAATAAATCTGGGAAGCGAGAAATCAATAAAAATAGACAGCAAGTGTATGACCTACATTGAGAGAAAACACAATCGCAGTGACATCTTTACTTAATACGATACAAATTATGCAAAATTATTTAAAAGGTTGTTCATAAACCAGGTCATTACACATCAGAAACTTAATTGATAATTTATTGAAGAAAGTTTCAATGACCTGGAATAACATGTAGTGCGAATCTGATATAAACAAAGTTTACCTTCATTGTTCGTCACATCGATAGTCAATTAATAAAATCAGATTAGCAAAATTACTTTCGCTTTTATAAATTAAGATCAATTCTAATTTTTAGTTGCCACTGAATGATAACCTCCAGAAAATAGTAATACATGTAATAATCATTTATATTTTATGAAATTGAGTCTAAAGATATAATAAAATGTTTGAGGTATTCTTTATTATATATATTAAAAAGTTTAAATTGATATAAATATAGAATGAAAGATAAACCGATACGGGCTACCGTATCGCTGTCCGTCTCGGTGAATTAAGCATTCAAAGGTTAGGATTTAGGATTAGGATAGTTAGGATTTTCGAAAGAAACCTAATAGATGTCACCACCGTCCCGATAAAGACGATTACATATAGAATGCTTAATTCACCGAGACGGACAGCGATACGGTAGCTCAGTTGGTAGAGCGACGGGACGGTTTCCCAGTAGTCGCGGGTTCGAATCCCTGCCCGTATCGGTTTATTTTTCATTCTATATTTATTTAAATTTAAAGAAGCTTAACATGGCTATACATGTTTATAGATATTTTCAAATATTAGAAAGTTAATCGTAATGTTTTGCAACAGTATTAAATTATTATTATTATTAGACTACAGCAAGTCTTCAATATTAATATGATAATCCTTCCTCACTAAGCCCATGTATTAATATTAAACCCAAACACTGAACTATTATACATTATAGCATTATTGGTGGACCTTAGCTTGAGTGTTAAGTGTGTGTAATAATCGTGATAGACACGTACTACAATAAACACAAAACATTGTTGAATACCTTACCAAATTTTAGGTGAAAACATATTGAAAAGTAAAGCTAGGAAACGAATTTGAAGATAGACAGACATTTATTCGAGTCTCATTAAAGTCACATTCACAGTAAAGCTTCAAATTGGAAAGGTAGAGTTAGTAGTGATAGTGAAGTTGTTTGTAAGTTCATTATAAAAGTGAAATGTCAAAGCTATGTTGTCATCGTATCTGTAACATCCAACCAGCGAGGCGGCCGCAGGTCACGTTACTTTATCAGTGACATATTATTGACGCACTTATGTGTATACGCTTTGATCTGTTGCGTTTCTAGTTTGCTTCAAGTCCTTGTTTTTTGATTGTTTTCCATTTCATATTTTTCATTTATTAATAAGCCATGGTTTGTATAAAACATATATGGTATCTATACTACTAAATGGTCATCGGTATTTTTGCATACGATCATTAATTTTTTTATATATTTATTAAACATAATAATGTAACATTTTCAATTTTTCTTTTCGTGACAGTAATATTTTAACATATGCTCGAATTCAACCATAAAATTTAAAGTACACTAAGAAAAATCTATATTTAGTGGTAAATAACATATTTGCAAGAATTCACTTAAGACACATTGATTCAGTTATATCAACTACTGTACTAATGAAAACTAAATAACATTAGTACTAACTGATAGGAATGTTTTAATTGGGTTCCAATAATAAACTGATCTCTTGCAAATCCTTGCTTAACATAATATCTTATTAGAAATATGATATTAATTAAGTCTTCGTAGCATGAAGTCGCCTCGAGACTGCGTTATTTTCATCCAATTAATAGTGGCTATAAAGCGGGAAAATGATGATATAAGAATGGAATAGTTCTGAACGAAAACCATAAGAAGAGTTATCTTTACAAGGGTTCGTAATAAATTCTGGCAAAACCAGCCGATAAGTCAGATGTGCACTGAAATTGGCACAGACAGTTTCCGTGAGCAATTATCGAAAAAATACATAAATTATAAGAATTCAATAGTTTTTAGTTACCTCTGCACTTTTAATATTTATGTAAGTAAAACGTGATTTTTTATAATGGTATCCTATAGAGTTAAACGAAGTCTCTCTTGGAAGATAACAATTTTTAATTAGGTATTTCATAATATGATCTATGAAATGGACTTATTCAAGGTGTAAATATTTAAAATCATTTCAACACTATTAAACACTATTGGTTTTCATCGAGGTTTAAAATTTGTTACAAATAGTAGACCACAGCGCTATATATATAATATGTTAGTTAGTCTGAAGAAACAGTTTGGTCGTCTCATAAAACTCTAACTTATGTCAAAGTGTTAAAACATATTAATTACATTACAATTAAACATAATTTTAGGTTTAGATCTTTAGTAACGAATAATCAGAAAAAACATTTCGAATGTTGTAGTTCTTAAACTCTTTATTATACACAAAATAATATCATCGTTGATATATATATTTTTAATGAGTTGCGAGTAAAATTCATTGGCGTATAGCTGGTGTAGAATAAAATATGTTGTCGTATAAGTACCCACTGTATTTAGTGCATATAAGCGAAGATCCTATTAATAATAAAATATATATTTTTAAGTACCAGAGTTTTAATAAAGGGCAGTAGGTAATTTAAATGTAACAGCAGAATATTTTTAGTTATTTTAACTACTATTTCAAAAACTTTGGTTTTTTTATAATTTTTATTCGAATTGAAATAAAGTATAGCACTAATAAAGAAAATATAATATATTTATAAAAAAATGGGTTCCATAAGAAACTTCACATTGTAACAAAAATCTTTTATTATTTTTGTTGATATATTTACTAATTAAATATAAAAACCGATGAGTCCTTCTATTGTTCCAGAAAATAAATGTTTAATATTTTACATATGCAAATATACAAAACTTAAAATTCATTTATATAACAAACATTTTTAGAACATTCCTTATGGACATTTGTTCAGCGGAAAATGCTTTCCACACAATTTATTACAAAAGATTTTAAATTTCAAATTATTCTTTGAAGCGGGAACTTGATTTAATTTATTACTTTTTCTTATTTTTTCTTTCTTCGGATGACCGCGAGGAGTGCATACTATGAAAACATTTGAAATTTATTATTGAAATAATAAAAAGCAAGCTGTAGTATTTAAGTACTTCATATAAACGGAAATATTTTTAAGTTTAAGTATTTTAACGGCTCTAATTACTTAACATAATATTTTCTGTTTTAAAACAGACGTACACAAATTGTAGACTGTCCAGGCTGCTTGGTGCGCTGTAGCTAAGTGCACTGAGGTCCAAAGTTATACGTTGGGTTGGATATAATTCCTCCTGGAGTAATTAGCATCACCGGCTGGTATAACTATAAACATACCATTTATATAACTATACATTATATAACTAAACATATCATTTATAAATATCTCTTAGTCTAGTTACGCATGTGTTAGACCCCAGATACCATTACCCCGACTGACAGCTACCGAGCGATGCTTCCGGGACCTCAAGAGGACAGAAATATATTACCTCTAGCGTTAAATATTATTAATATTATTAAATATTATTAATATTATTAAATATTAATATTAGGTCAAATCATTTATTGGAAGAGTAGAAGAAGGTATTGGGACATGTTACTTGAGGCAACTTTAGACATATTGCTGATGCACGGGGCCACCACTTGAAGGTCTCAGAATTTAATTCTGCTATATTGATGATGATTGATGATGAAGATGTTGCAGTTTACGATATCGTTCGTGACTTCAGATTTGGTTCACTGTGATTCACACTTCGAATGCTTCAATATAGTTAATTATGTTATTGTAGAATATATTTTAATTTTAATTAAAGTTAAATAAATTATTTCAAAACAAATGTTTTATTTATTCTGTGGCTGTAAGCCTTATAATTGACGTCGATTTTACAATTAAACAATTTGTAAACAGATTACTGCCATACTTTTCGTGAAATAGTGTTACAATAAATGTTGGTTTCATTGTTACATAGGCTTTGGATTACCTGGATTAAAAATTTCAATTTTAAATTCCAAGAACACTTAATGAAAAATAATATCATACTGTTTAAGAAAAACTACTTTTACCAAGAAAATAACGCTGGTTTTATTTTCGCATTAAATTTATGTTCAATAAAACGCGCTGCACAGTTTTCCCGAGGGACTTGCTCGCTCAATAAATTATCTGAGTTATTATGCTTCATGAACATAAAAAGATACAGAAATATGAACTGTTAGATATATAGATAAGGATAAGCCATTAGCATACATTTGCTTTTGCTTTTAATCAAAATTAACGAAGTTTAGAAGTTATGTAATACATTGAAAAAAACTGCTGCTGATTTAGGTTTTCGTCTTTGATATCTGCTAAAAAGAAAAAGATTACAAAACACTGCTCTAATTAATGAATGATATATTTTGTAAAATAATAATGGTTGACTTACGATATATCAATTTCTACGCCACGTAGAAAATTCGTAGCTGGAATGCTACGGCTTTTTCTATAACTATTTTTTTATTAAACAAGTGTTAGCAGTAATATATATTATAGTTTTACTGTTTAAAAACACAAGCGTTCTATATTTACACAATGAAGGCAAGAATTCTTAAATTAAAAGGTAATTAAAATTTGTTACTAAATATTTCTTTGCTGTTTATTTACTTTAGTTACCCAATGGTTATGATTCGAACCGTTTTATTTATTTAAAAATGAATGAAATATTTTAAGTATTAACACTGAGTTTAATTATAAATCTCTATATATATTAAGTGTTGCATGAATAGAATAAATGTTACAATTAATATTAAAATAGCCGTGTCAAATAAGAAAAAACATTATGTTAATTTTAATTTTATTTAATAACTGAAACAAAAATATTAGCAATCAAATCGCATAAGACTCGTTTCTACAACTTCTAGCGTATCAAAAAGATAATACTAATAATTTTAGCTTATTTGGATTAAGTACGATAAATAAATAAAAAATAATTGAAGATATCAAGCATTTAATAAGCAAGAAGCAATGACTCGGCGAGTTGACAAATATAAGACAGTATCTGTCTAGTCTAGATTGAGTCTCTGTTAATGTATCGTCTTAAATAATTTTTATTACTAAGAATCGTAGTAATACGGCCTTATTGATTGATTGCTCATTCGTTCGTTCGTTTAATGAAAACCACCATTTATCATAAAAGTCTATCTTTCCTCAAATTTCTAAAACATACAATTTAAGATTTGATTTAGATTTCAGTTAGAATTAATAAGAAACAAAAGAAAGAAAGAAACAGAAGAAAATTTCGAATGTCATCATTGATAGATGGTGTAGAATAAAATATGTTTTCATATAAGTACCTGCTGTATTTAGAAAATACTAGTAAAGATTCTTTACCAATAAAACAAAAAATTAAAGTACAAGATTTTCTTTAGTCATTTTGGAAAATTGCAGAATACTTGTATTTTTCGAAACACTAGGTTGCTTATTATTTGTGTAGGAATTGAAATAATGTCTATGTCATTAAAAATAAAGTCGGAGTATATCTAAGTCTAAATGTATATTTTCTAAAATAAACTTCACGCTTTAACAGAAGTCTCTTAGTATTTTTATTTATATATTTACTATTAATACTTATATAAACCGTTGTGCCCTTTTACTTGTTTCGGAAAATAAATGTTTCATATTAAAAATATACAAATATACAGAACCTATTATGCGAACAAATAATTCTGAAATCATTTCATAAAGAAATTGGTTCAACAGAAATTGCTTTCCAAACATTTATTAAAAAAGATTTTAAATTTCAAACTATTCTTTGAAGCGAGAACTTCATTTAGTTTCTACTTATTCTTATTGTTTCTTTCCTCGGAAGACCGCGGAAAGTGCATATTATGGGTACATTTTTAATCCGTTATGTAAATAATAAAAAGCAGGCTGTAGTACTGAGTTACTTTATATAAACGGCAATATTTTTATATTTTAATATTTTAACGGCTTTAATTATTTAACACAATTTTTAAAACATTTTAAGTAATTGTTTCGTGTTTTAAAAAAGCATACAATGGACCAAATTTTTATATATATTTTTTAAATAACATTTTTTAAACTTGTCACGAGTAGACCATGGCCGTTGCATTAACAAAACGTCGAGAGTCGAGATAAATACTTCGATTAAAATAGTACGCGATTAAGTCCCGTTAACAGTATAAAAATATGAATACAAACCGTGAAAGCTGAAAACAATCCACCTTTTCTTCATATTCAGTATATTAAACATATACCTATTTAAACAAATGTTGTCTGTAAAAGTTAAATATGAAATTTCACTTTACAACTTAAAAAACCTATATCTAAATAAATATCTAAATTAATCCCTTATAAAACCAGTTATCACAGAAAGCACAGTGTCCGGTGTCAGCTGTCCTGCGAAAGCCGGTAAGCCGGCAGGAGGGTAGTCCGGTAATAAGGTTATTTTCACAACAGTTATGAACTACAAACTATTTCATGTTACTTTTTATATTTATATAATAAACTGTCACGTGCAATATTAATATGATTTAGTTTATTGTAATAGTAATATGTATGTCAATGTATCCAATTTTTAAGTTCTTCATATCAGGCCCCAAGGAATAGAAAGTTATAAAAAGTCTAAAGTAACAAAATATAAACTGTAGTTTATATATAGCGACATTCCAGTTGTCAGTATTTCTCTTAAACATGAGATGGAATCCTGAGTAATTAATAAAGGAATATATATTTATATATATATATATATATATATATATATATATGTTCCTTTATGTAATATATATATAAGTATATGTCCAAATCCAGTAAAAGAAATACTGACAACTGGACTGTCGCTATAAATATATATATATATATATATATATATATATATATATATATATATATATATATGTATATATATATTTTAAAACTGTTTAGTTCAGTTCATAGACACGAGTGACAAATTTAACTACCATTTTGCTATGCTACCATTTAAACTTTTTATATATTTTTATATTTGAATGTATTCAATATCTGTATCAGCTATCAGATATTCGTTACGAGTATCGCAATGAACGTGACATATCTGTAATAACATATCATTATTTACGTGCTACTGTAACATGACACGCAACAGGATGTGACGTCACCAATTTTCTGTAGACGACAATGTCATTCATATTATCATTTCGACGATAACGTTATTACGCTTTGTTTTAACAGCGAATACTTCGTATTTATATTTGTAAAATGTCAAAAGTTCCATTGTCCATTTCTGTAACGGATACTACGAGTGTTAAATTGTTCTTCCAGAACTGATTAAACTGTTATTCTAACAGAAAGGTCGGCTTCAGAATTAAATCCATATAAGTGAAAAGAAACATAATTAAATTTGTTTATATAAACAAATCTATTTTAATTTATATAATTAACAAATTAGATGTAATAATACTTAGAACCGTGACTTATTTTACCAGAACCTAAGACTTAGATATAATGTGAAAGAATTTTATTATAGTTTAACGTTTTGAATACTTTGTTTAAAATTATTTATATATTTAAATAAATTATCGTGATCTTTATATATATAAATATAAAAATCACGATAATTTAACGATAATTAGTAACTCAATTGAAAAAACTTATTTCTCTAAAGGCTATATTTACATTTTTACATTTCTTACCCTGAAACCAGCTGTATCCCAATAAAAACTTTCATTCCCTAGTTAATAATTTAACTTCAATCCTTTCTCAGAGAGCTCCTACTTACTTTTTTAAAAGAACTCCCAAACTTAATTTCAGGCTCATTGCCCTTGTACTTTTAAGGAGTTCGTGATGAATTGACTCTTAATTACTCTAAGTATAATAAAAAGGAATAATCCTTTTTTAGTATATTTATTGCTGATAGATATCCCTTGACAATGTTTTAAATATTATTTGCGGAAATACTAAAGAACAAGAAATACTGTGTTCAACTGTTTATTAAGTACTAGCTGTTGCCCGCGGCTCCGCCCACGTGTAGGTCGCTTTTCGCGTAATCTGTGGGAACTACAATTATCCAGACCTATAATAGAATATTTTTTTTTTATTTTTTTACACCTTGCGTTAGAATATTCAAGTTTTAGTAATCATCCCTATTTTTTTGAAAATGAAACATAGCCTATGTTACTCGGGAATAATGTAGCTTGCCAACGGTGAAAGAATTTTTGAAATCGGTCGAGTAGTTTCGGAGCCTATTCATTTCAAACATACAAAAAAATAATCAAACCTTTCCTCTTTATAATATTAGTATAGATCAACGTTGCAGGTCGTATTGATTCAGTCCTATTTCGACGATTCATAACAATAGCAACCAATAGGACTCGTATGAATATAAACAGTGTTAAATTATTATTTAAATAAAGTAATCAAATATATGATACGTGAGACGCGTAATTATCAAGTGTCGGAACACATTCACAGTATACAGATAGATAGGTGTATATATATATACACCTATCTATCTGTATACTGTGAATACTCTATATATATATATATATATATATATATATATATATATATATATATATATATATGTCGGAGATGGAGGCACATTCGTGGCTTGTTCGGTATTGATGACGTCTTCTGGTACAGGATCTGAAGCCTAGGTCTCAGGCAATTAAACCACACAGACACAATATGACAATTACTTGTATTAAATGTAGGTAATCACAAATTATTTAGTAGGTATACAATTATCAGAGTTTTGTGAACCACCGGTCCCGTTGGGGGGGTCCGGACTTTAAGGCTCACACTAATCAATAATCATGTTCATGTTCGGATATATAATAGTGATCTTATAATATTACTTTACCTTTGTCCATAATACACCACATTTTGCTATTTTTTTAATTATTCTCTGTCTATCGCAGTTTTAACCCCATAGCGTCTAGCAAGATAGCGATTTCATCTTTCATATAAAAGTTTAGTCCAAATGTTATGCTTTTTAAAGTAATCACCTACATCCGCACTTTATTCTTTATAAGGACAGGTAATAAAATATAAAGAAAAGGTCTTTTCATTTTATATAAGTATCTAAATGTATGTCTTTCATTGAATACGAGTTATGTTTTTCTCGAAACTTGGTTTAAGTAATGGAAGGGACAGAAAAATAATAAATCTGACAACATCCGGTCAGCTTCCTTTCAAACATTTTTTATATATCAGATATTTCTCTTATGAAATGATAAAAAATCATACATTGCTCTTATGAAACGTCAAAGTTTAGTTGATTTAAGTAATGGATTTTTAAGAATTTTAAAATAAAACCGTAGATGTTATGTATTGTATTACAGTAAATAAAGTTTAGTTATGAAACAAGTGTCACCTAAGAATTTTGATTAATATTGACAAAGAATATATCTGTTGGACACATATATTATATTCGTCAATATTAACTTTGTAAGATAGTTAGTATTAATAAAAAATATGACAATTGTAAGTTTCTAGAAAAGTTATAAAATAAGTGTTATTAAGAGAGAAGTGACAATCGCGAGACAAATAAAATAGTTAACAACATCACCTCACGGATTGACGGTTACCATCTTAGGTGTTACTATAGTTTAACTACCTCAATTACATCGTTTATAAATTTATGATCGTGTTATATCATTATAATACACTACAACATTTATTCAAGGAATGTTTATTTTTAACTTTACCATAAAATTTGCAACTGTCCATTAATAAGACGACAGACGAAGCTTCTTAGCATTCCATGGATTCACCGTGCGAGTGCCAGGCCAATCGCGTTGCAAGGAGAGGAGTGCAAGTAGTGCCTGGGACTTGCGACCCAGGAGTAGGTTTAAGGGGCCCCTTTATTATGCGCATAAACGCTCACCTTCGCCCTCCACACTCCTCTCCCTACCTAACCAAATTTGGAAAGAACCTACTAATGCCGCGTTTGAAATACGTTCTAGTAATGAACCGATGCTTGTTCTAGAAAGGCCAAGCTCTTTAAGTAGGCTATAGAGAGATTTTGCTGTTATACCTCTCACTCCCACTTCTACCGCGTACAAACTAACTATAAATTTATTCCCGATCAGTTCGTTGGTCAGTTCGTAATACTTATTAAGCTTGAATGTGTGATCCTAATGGGAGAATAGTAAGCTCCAGAAGTATCACGCGCCTCAGATGTTTAGAATACAGGAATAAGTCCGGTCTGGATGATGAAACACCAACAACCCCAGGGATTTTGTAATGCTTTTCATACGTGTCCATCATGAGCGTCCAATCAGGACCCGCGCCTAAAATTGAACAAGGCTTCGCTTTTGATTTTTTGGTCGAGCCTTCTTTTACGAATTCTACAGATCGTTTTGTGGTTGTTATACCCTTTCGCGCTCTTGCTACTGAAAGACTAACCGCTTCCCGTATAATTTCTAATACCTTATCATGGCGACACGAGTATTGACCTTTATCTAGAAGTACCCTACACCCTGGTAATAAGTGTTTCGCGGTTCCTATTGCCTCCCCAAAGATGTTGCAAGACTTTTCGCGGGCTTTGCCACATCTTACTAAATTACTTTGATCTGGGAGAGTCATTTGGAATGCATTAAGATAGAATTTTAATAATGCTGGGGACCAATCATAAATTAAGGTGCGCACTTCAAAGCTAGTGGAATACAAAAATCTGCTATGGTCACCCATTCGTTTTGAATTTCTAGGCTCATCGCGTGGAGTCGGTAATTATCGTTTTCATCTTGTCGAATAAAAGATTTTGTTATGTCTATGTCTTGAACTTTCCTACTTGATCCTAGCCCTACTTCGTTTGAGCACCTATCATAATTTTTTTATGGAATTGTCTTTTGGGAGAGAAGTTACAGTATCATCTTTAGATTTTCCGATAATATGTCTTTTGGTAACTTCTAGATGTTTGTAGAGCTAAATTACGATATTTTATTATACTTGTTTGTTACTTCTTTATATTAGTGTTACGTCAATTCAAATTAAAAGATTTATTAAAATACTAGCTGTTGCCCGCGGCTCCACCCGCGTGTAGGTCGCTTTTCACGTAATCTGTGGAAACAATTTCATAGAACATCATTTTTGCGTAACTTTCACCGTTTTCGCAGCGCACGCAGTTTTTTGTTTATTTTTTTACACCTTGCGTTAGAATATTCAAGTTTTAGTAATCATCCCTAATTTTTTGAAAATGAAACATAGCCTATGTCACTCGGGAATAGTGTAGCTTGCCAACGGTGAAAGAATTTTTGAAATCGGTCCAGTAGTTTCGGAGCCTATTCATTTCAAACATACAAAAAAATAATCAAACCTTTCCTCTTTATAATATTAGTATAGATAAAAAAATAACCATTGTAAATTTTAAAACATTAAATTACTCATTCAACTCATAATAAAACGCCGATATTACCGCAACCAATAGTTTCTGAAAAGTGAATAATATTTATATTATTATAAAAGTATTTCAGTAAAATGTTGAGCTTAGAACAACAAATTAGGAAAACATATAGAAAAATCTTCTTTCTCAACAACTCTCTCTTTCAGTTCCACTTAATGTAACCTAAATAGCAAGACTACATTCGTATTTAACAGCAGTAGTAAGTAAACTTCTGAAACTTAGTCAATGAAACTTTGAACCAATTTGAGATGCGGCTTAATTCTTACACCCACAGTTTAATTGGTTAATCTCTCGGTAATAAACGGGATTATATTAATTTTGCAGTTTACTTTCATTAAACAGTAATAATTTTCCTAATTTCGTGTGTAAGGCGTCATGTTTATAATTTTACCTATATGTGCTTTTTTTTACTTTCAGAGATATCTGCCAAAAGCTCGTCCGATAGTGTTTTAAATAACTATTTTCGGCTCCTACACTACACAGGCCATATTTATTAAGCCGCTAAAACTATCATGAGTGAAAAAATAGAATATGTATTTATAATTTATTTGCAAATTAAAGCAGTTACATCTTTATTGTAAGAGTAAATAAATTCTTTTCAAATATATTAAAATTACGATATCAAATTACCTTAAAAAGTTAAGACTTTTACTTGAACACAGTAAATCTGTAAATTGTAACAAATGCCAACAGCAAGCTACGAATAAACAGTGCGTTCGATAATTACTTTCCGCTATGAGTTTTACAAGAACAAGATTTACAGCGAAGAGTTTAGAAATAGTGAAACTATTAAAACAAGTTTTATTTAAATACTTCAGGCTCTGCTACAGTACTTTGATTTAATGTTTCTTTTAACAAAGTTAAAAATACTACGGTCATAGTTATTGGATACTTGAGTCAATAATTAGAATTAGTTTATATAATGTTTATTTCATTCTAATTATTATATATTTTTTATAAAAAAAACGTACATTATGTTTATATACATACACAGTCAGATTGCTGGCGAGTATAAATACATTACAATAAATATGGTTTGACGTTGGACTTTTACTTTTGAATATAAATATTTAATAAGGTTAAGAAGTTAGAATGTTAATATACTATTATATATCTATAACACGGTACTCCTTAAAAATTTAATTAGAGATAAACCTAATAAGAATAAAAAATATACTAAATTCTATATTTTAATTTAATTATAATCAGCCAAAATAAGGTATCATTTGATTTTTATAATTAGTAAATATAATTTATTAAATATAGTATAATACTTTTTACCTTGATAGTTTGTCATGACTTCGGAAAACCCTAATTAGGTCAATAAAACTACGACTCTACGAATATTTTCTCATAAATTATAAAAAAAATATAAATAATGACTGACTAAGATTCGTTTCTCAAATTAATTCATTATTAATTTGGTGTTATTTACTAAAAGACACGTTTACAAATCTGTCAACTCCATCTCTGTTTTAAATATTTTCTTTTCTTAATAATACATTAAATGATTTAATAAATATATTTATAACGTCCAATATTACGCGATAAATCGGTTATTTTCATAATAAAATGGATGTCAATGAAATAATTCCTGACCTCGATTTAAATAAACTTTATCTGGAAATCATACAAATTATTATACAACATAACACATATTTTTTAAATACCAAAGTATAAAATTTTATAAGTTAATAATAATAAGTAGTTGGATATTTAAAGTGTCATGTTAAACATATAAAATACAATAATATTTAATTCAAAAGAGACACTATTTTTATCATCGGAAACAGTAGATTACTTAAGGTAATCTATCACAGCCTTACTTATTTTTTTTTTATCGTTGGAAAAATGTATTACGCATCATCCCAGCGGCCAGGAAGGTGATGTGGGACTACCCGGCAGCATAGAGGACGCTGCCATTTTTAAGGCTACCCACTAAAAAACCAACGGTTGACCTCATCGCCTTGGTGGGACTCCACGGGATCGTTTTCACACTCACCGTGACGCCCCGGCGGAACCCCCTGCGAGGGGCCCCGATCGACTTAGGGACACCCTCACCTCGTAGGGCTATAATAGGCGGGGGAGGTCACCCTCCTTTCCCGTCCAGGCACTACAGCTGGGGAAGGAGACTGCCTATGACACATCAATTTTTATCAAATACTACCAACGGATCTACAACTGATTACAACTACTTACTGCCTTAATGGTTTATCACAAACTGATCTCATCGTTATGAATATTAATACAACTCACTTAGTGCAAGAGAAAAAACTGACGTTTTGATAATCCTCGTGGTTGTATTATTAAAATAAACAATATTAAAATAAATAAAAATTGTAATATTTGGTCCTTTTAGTATTCTATAGGATACATTTTGATGAGTGTGTCCAAGAAATACAAGATAACATTCTTCTGTCCCCCTTCCATCACCGGACGCTCCGAGGCACGGCATCCTTACATTGTGGATATCATCCTCACATTATGTGAAGCGCTTTGCTTTTCCTTTTTTAATTCGACTTTTTTAATTGGAACAACTTGCCTGCGTCGATATTTCCGGTCCAATACAATGTGGGTGTCTTCTAGAGAAGAGTGAATAGGTTAATGCGTCTTACCACCTATGACTACATTTTTACTTTCCATCAGGTAGAATGTAGCTAAGCTTAAGGTAGATATAATAAAGCAAAAAAAAAACATGAGATTCCTGTAGACAATAAAATCCTTTATTTCCCAAACTCCATGTGCACGAAAATAACCAAAATATTAAACTAAAATAAACAAATACAAAATGAAAATAATACAACAATATCAGGTACCACTCTTAATTAGCGTTTGTTGCAGTATATTTTAATTATGATTCTAGAATCTAGTGCTCACAGTCTATTAAATATGTCTCAGACAGACCCCTGACTTAAACAGATGAACTCAGTAACTTTTATATACACAGAATATACTTAATATTCTGTTTATATGTCTGAATATAATAAACACTTCAGGAACCAGTTTACAGTGCCACTTATCAGGACCAATTGTAAATCTAAGCTTAAGTTATTAAAAAAAAAAAAAAATAAATAAAAAAAAAAAAAAAAAAAAAAAAAACCTAGTCTGAGTACCAACTCTTACCAACATTCAAGTAAAAAAACTACAACACATATAAAATACTAATAAACTAATAATAGGTTTGTACTCAACCGAGGAATCTTAGATTATTGAAGAAGATTAGAACCCTCGTGCGTCCATATGCTTATATTGGTGGAATCACATTCACCGTTGAGCAGTCGACCGGGACACATGTCCCTCTTACCTGCTCCGCCTATCCGCGCCACCTACCTGGGCCGTCACGCTGACCGCCCAGCCACCTGCACCGACCACCTGCACCGACCGTTCGTACACCTGCGCCAGTCAAGATAACGACCTCCATTGTGTGCAAGCCAGCGGTGTGATTGTGTTTGTGTGTGAGTCATCGCCGCAAGCACACCTGCGGGCCGGCGAGCCTGCATAGGGGTCCAACAAGTCCGACGTCGCCCTAGTTAGGGTACGAAACGCAATTCAAAGACTTCGTCGTAATAGCCTGCGTCGTGTAAGTACACAGTCGTTAGGGTATTAGGCACACCTCTGTCACCTACTGACAGAGATTCGATAGGGTCCACGTTAGGCACTCGCCTCCCTGCTCACGCAGGGAGGACGGCTCATATCTCCGGGCTCCACCATGGACCCCAAATCCGCGGCGGAACCCGAAGATCTGTCCAAGTCGCAGTTCTATGGTTGGGTCCACGGAATTGCGCCTCAATTATGCCTGCGCTACTCTGTCTTGTTAGGCATCGAGTCTCCGCCCTCGACCTCGCGCGCCGCGATCGTGACCGAGAGCACCTCCGACATGGAGGTCGAGGCCGCCACTCCTACGGAGCAGACGGCCTCGGATTCCGAGTCGGGGAGTTCGTCCCCTTCCTCGGACGCTGACGAGGACGACGGTTTCACGACCGTGCAGACCAAATCGGCCAAGAGGAAGGCGACGAAAGCGCTCTCCTCGAACGTCCCGCGAAAACGGGCCTCAAAACCCGCTAGTAGCGAACCCGCGTCGCCCGACCGTTCTTCGGGCCCGGGCCCGACTCGCGAACGCGCGCCGATCGCGCCTGAAGCGCCCGCGTCCGCGTCGCCGTCGTCCGCGCCTTCAGCGCCCGCGGAGGCACCTTCAGCGCCACGGAAGTCCCCCGCGCCGCCGCCGCTTTACATAAGGGACAAGTCTAATTGGGACACTCTGTCCGCACTTATGACAGAGCACAAGCTCCATTTCACGTCCGCCCGAAATACCGCCGACGGTATCCGCGTTCAAACCGCGTCTTCGTCGGACCACCGTGGTCTGACTCGTCTCCTCCGCGAACGTGGTTACGGATACCACACCTACGCGCTAGAGGATGAACGCCGCTTAACGGTGGTCATCCGAGGGCTCCCCGTGGAGCTCACTACTGAGCGGATTTTCGAGGACCTTAAGTCCCAATCCTTCCCCGTCATCTCGGTGCACCGCATGTACCGAGCGACCACTAGGGTCCCGTTCGATCTTGTTCTCGTCCATCTCGAGCTTTCCCCGGAAGGAAAGCAAATTTTTAATGTTAAGGCAGTCTGCCAACTCTCCGGCCTTAGGGTCGAACCTCCACGTGGTCGCGGTTTTCCTGGTCAGTGTCATCGCTGCCAGCTCTATGGGCATTCCCAACGTTTTTGTCACGCGCGTCCAAGGTGCGTCAAGTGCCTGGACGACCACGCGACAGCCGACTGCTCGCGGAAGGGACCGGTCCCTGAGGATCCTCCCAGCTGCGTCCTGTGCGGACAGAAGGGCCATCCTGCGAATTATCGCGGATGCCCCAAAGCGCCGCGCAGGACACAGCCGGCAAGGCATCCTCCTCGGTTCGCACAGCCTCCATGGGCTCCTCTAGCCCCTGGGAGGCCCGCGGCCCCTCAGGCATCCCAGGCCCCTCAGGCACCCGCGAACACGATCGCGAACGCTTGGGTGAAGCCTCCGAGGATTATCCCACAGCCCGTCCCCCAGTCGTTGCCGCCGCCGCCGGTTCGTAACTCCACCGACGGAGTTGCGAGTTCGCTCGCGTGCGTCACGAGCCTCTTCGGTGTAATAGACATCGAAGAGCTCCTAGTCTTTTCAAATGAAATGAGGGATTCCGCGCGGAACCCTCCCGCGAGGATGGAAGTGCTCCTCAAGCACGCCGTCCTAATCAAATCGATATACGAACACACGATGTCAACATGATGACATCGCGTGGAAGGGTAAAACCTCGCTCTCTGACTGTCGCTACATTCAACGCGAACGGGCTACTTAAGCAGATAGATCTAGTGCGCGACTTCGTGGTCACGCACCAGATAGACGTCCTGTTAGTACAAGAGACCTTTCTGAAGCTGACACTTCTTAGCTTTAATTATACGAGCACTTAAAACACGTCTGCACTGTTTAGAGTCAGGAGGAGGAACTGATTATAAATATTATATACCTACAGCCAATTTACTTCCTTATATATTGTTATCTACATGTTGTAATATGTAATAGGTATGTATATTCTAAATATATAAGCAAGTATTATTTCTTTAAGATTTACAATAAATAAAACTGAGCAAATTGTCGAGGTATAAGTATCTTAGCTCAAGCTAAAGTGCCTGTAACTTGTTAAATAACTTCGAGGTACTCGCGATATTTTTATTATTAACTAAAACGTTATATTGCGGCATTGCTCGGAAGAACAAATGTTAAACTAATAAACTAAGCTAGAAGAAACAGAAATAACTATCATTGTCTATCCAACAGATAAGTGGAAATAACATTCCTATTTCAGATAACAGGAATAGTTACCGGTAATAGGCAATTATCGTTCATAAATATTTATAGATTGCTTACCGCAGCTGGTGTTCGACGCTGCCTGCGATTATATATTAAGGCCGGAAGTTACTGCATCTGTTTAGTTTTATTAATATAAACTATTTGTGTATTATTGTGTTAAGTTTTACAATGTAATGCTACTGGGTAATTTACATTTTTTTTTAATTACAACAATTTATACTATGAAATAACGAATGAATTTTCTTTTAAACTAAAATAGTAATTGTGTATATGTGTATTCTCTCCTTTATCTAAATATGAATCGATGATGCCTCAACTGTAATAAGTTGAAAGTAACATTTAAAAAGACTCTCTGAATTCAAATGATACATTTAGATTCATTATTCATTTATCAAATGGTTTCACTAAATTACAGAAGATGAGATAATAATAAATATGCAAATAATAATATATTACTAGTGTTTATAAAAATAAAAACGAATGATGTAGAATTTTCAATTTATAATAACGCATTATTTTGAAATGTTTATTAATTTACATGTATATTCTATATTATATTATTTACTTCTCTCAATATTCAAATTTATATTCTTTATTAAAAAACTAACTTCCTCTAACTAACCTCACTGATCTTCTTGTGTTTATTTGTAGCTATCCATGTTAAAAAGACGCTCACAACAAATTCAAATATCTTATCTAAAGCTTAAAAATATCTATAAACATGTATAGCCACGTTGAGCTTACTTAATTTTATATAAATATAGAATGAAAAATATACCGATACGGGCAAGAATTCGAACCAGCGACTAATGGGAAACCGTCCCGTCGCTCTCCCAACTGAGTTGGTAGAGCTCAACTAGCTCAGTTAGTAGAGCTCAACTAGCTCAGTTAGTAGAGCTCAACTAGCTCAGTTAGTAGAGTTCAACTAGCTCAGTAAGTAGAGCGACGGGTCGAAACATTTACAGTATACCTGAGGTTTTAACTTGTAAAATGTATTTTCAGTAAATTGAATGAATCTCAATGTCGATGCAGATCCAAAGCCATAGTTAATGGACTTGCTGTTGTGAAGTCGCACTTAATTAAGAATATTCATTCAAATATTTAGTAAAGATATTAAACAAAGTAAAAGCACATTATTGGATTTGTAAACAGATATATGTTCAAAGTTAGTTAAATACGTTTGGTTTATTCAAAACCTTCAGGTCTAAAGCAATTACTAAATCTTGCTCGACATTTTACCAATGTTACCAATTTTATGTCACTGCATCGAAATTATTTCTTTATTATAGTTTTCCAAAATAAAATAAAGATACGACATCTTTATTTAAATTAACTGAAATTAACGAGAGATATATGTAAATATAATATCACATTGTTTTTTATATTATTTCTAATAGGTAGTATTTACTATATATATAATATATATATATATATATATATATATATATGAAGAGAACTGATTCTATACACTTATGATATATTCAATATTTGTTTTGTATTTTAACGGATAGCAAGAAAAAACAAGAATCAAAGTCGGCATGACCAGTTATCAATCAACTCTTTAACAAGACTGTACATAATATGTTACTTTCAATTTTCTAGTGATCCATAGACCGTATGTTACCGTATATGAGTGTTCTAATGTGATAACTGTAATTCTATAGTTACAAAGTTTAAATAAATAATAATTATAGAGTTTTTTAATTCATTATATTAACTCGGGACGCAAGACTAAGATCTTGTAGCTGATGCTTATTGGACGCATGTCTGAGTGTAAAACAAAAATCATCTTACTCATAAGCCATATATATTATTGTTATATTTAAAAACGTCACTTTTACGACACTGGCTTATTCCGTTTAGAAGAAACCAAAAAGTGCGTTGGTTTTATATGGAAAGAAAAAATGAATGCAACTACTTACTTGCATTATTATATAGGGTAAGAGCCGGATAGTTGCCTCGGACGGATACATGCCTCAGTTTCAAATACTCTATGTTAGACGTATTGACAGTGTTTCTATTTAGTCATTATTAAAAGGGTTTCCCGCGTAGGCCTCAGTGCCCTATAAGTCTTTGAAGTAGGGGCACATGTTTGGTCCGTGTGAGTAAAAATCTTCCGCGGCGACTCTTTGATGAGCGTCATAATTATATTCGTATGTAATCTCTTTTAAATATTTTTATAACTGATTGCGATTTTAGTAAAAGAAATATTTCTTTGAATACATTAGAGTTTAAATTGCACTGTTTTTTACGTTTTATTGTTAAATATTTTTTATTTGTTTTATAAATAAATAGGGCAAGTATCCGTACCAAAAAGGATAGTTGCCCTACTGTCTTTTGCGGATTGTTGCCCTAGGGCAACTATTTGGAAATGGATTTTAACTAGGAAAAGAAAATTTTTTATCTACAGTTCCGGCAGTGAAAATGAAGAAAATATTTTAAGTTTAAAAACAATAATAATAATATAATTAATTAATTATTTAATTTATATTATTTATTAACTTCTCTTAGTACTTCGTACTTAATAAAGGATCTCAGTAAATAATAAGGACTGAATACTTACTTAATAGATGCTAATGCCAAATACTTATTTTCTTTATTGTTTTAACTTTTAATTTTAATTTTTAATAATAATATTTCATTATTAGGTATTTTGGATACCATTTTGGAGTCTATTTTTGTTGTAATTTTATATGTAGAATTTAACTTTAATTAATACTTCATAAAAGATTGTATTTAATAATAAATACTGATTACTTAAATTAATATACGTTCATTTTTATTTGAAAAAAAAATTATACAGGCATCTATCCTCACATTAGGCAAGTATCCCCCGAATCATTTTTAACGTTAGGCTACTATCCGCCATAGTAGGCAACTATCCCCTTTTTTAGAGGTCACATTAAACCGGATTTACTCAAAACTAATAATACTTATACTTGAAAAAATAGGCTTTTCTAGAAGACTTATAAACAAGGTTTAAGAATACACTTTGAATAAAAAATATTTTGGTACACATTTTTAATAAAAGATCTTTTTTAAAAAGTGGGGCAACTATCCGGCATTTACCCTATAATAATAATAATGCAAGTAGTATATATTATTTATTATTGACCCGACACACTTTATAAGGGCAAGCTATGCAAAAAAAGTTTTAGCAAGATTTGAGATATCATAATACTAGCTTTTTTCCTCGGCTTCGCACGCCTCAAATTCGTAGTAAAACAATACCCCTTTCCCTTTTTTTGTATTGGCCTCTATATGACTTATTTTAGGTGATACAATCAGTGATAAATCGGCAGACATCGCTTACTGTCAAAAATCTATTTAAAGTTTTTAAATATAAGGATAAAATAATATATATATAATTTATATATATTATATATTATATATATAAATTATATATATATTATTAAGTATAAAATAATATAAAATAATATATATATAATTTATATATATTATATATATAAATTATATATATATTATTTTATCCTTATATTTAAAAACTTTAAATAGATTTTTGAAAAACTTTAAAAAAAAAAATATATATATATATATATATATATATATATATATATATATATATATATATATATATATATAATAAAATAAAATTTATATATATTATATATTATATATATATATTTTATAAAATAATATATATATAATATATAATATATATAAATTATATATATATTATTTTATCCTTATATTTAAAAACTTTAAATAGATTTTTGAAAAACTTTAAATATATATATATATATATATATATATATATATATATATATATATATATATATATATATATATATATATATATATATATATATATATATATATATATATATATATATATATATATATAATAAAATAAAATTTTATATATATACAATATTAGATAATGTAATTTTTTTATATCTCTCTTGTTTTTACTTAAACAGAGTACTTAATAACCATTCTAACCATTCAGTTAGCTATATGCATTAACAAAATATTCAACACTGAACATTCACAAAAGCCATTTTTGAGACGGTTTGCACGGTTCCATACCATAGTGCGCCGGCCGACCGTACCGCCGCAACCGCGATGTCCCTATATTTTAAATCTGTAATATCTTTGAAAATATTCATTTAAATTACATACTGTCCTGGGCTATATTGTTTAAAATTAAATGTAAAATGTATTTAAGATACTTAATTAGATGAGGATTAAAGCTGTATTGCTCAGAATTGCTTCGTAAATAAGCCATTATTTCTCGTAAAAAGTAAACGATAAAAAATTGGTATTGTGGGTTATCCCTAAGAGATAAACATATACCATTACGGACTTTCTTGTAGAACTTTTTAAGGTATACAATACTTAGAACATTTTTTTGATCTATCTCGTAGAGTTTGGCCAGTGTTTGCTATGTAAGCGTAAATCAATGTGTTTAAAATCTAGAAATTTTGAAATTACCAGTGGTTCTTTGATATATTAAGCATATTATTATACATATAAACCTTTCTCTTGCAACACTCTACCTTGAAAAAAATTTCATCAAAATCCGTTGTGTAGTTTTGAAGATCTAAGCATACGTATGTATGTCTGTCTGTCGTATGTCCGTATGTCTGTATAGACATAGTATTTTTGTAGTGTGATAATATTGTTTATTTATTTTATTTTAAACACAGATCCGTTTTTGTTATAATTTTCCTTTTTTGTAAGAAACATATTTTAAATTATATTTCATTACTTATTTTATTACTTTTGGAGAGAAAACAATATGAACAATATTTCTATGTAGGTAAACATAGAAAGTTATATCGAATTTTTACAGTAAAGCATAAAAACAAGTGTTTGTTGAGATCACTTGTCTCTAACTACTAATATATAATTACATAAGCGAAATTTCAGAGTGATAATGTCATCGTATCTCTAACATGTTCTCTCTTACAGCACAGCTACCACAGGTACTCTATATAAGCTACATGTTATTGATGTACTGGAGCTTTTAAGCTTTGACCTGTAACCTTTATAATTCACTTAAAATGTTAGTATTTGGTCGTAACGGAGTATCTAGTTCATGATAAATTAAGTGACAAATTTATAACATTAATAAGTTTCGTAAAACCTGTTAAAATTTTTATTATCTTTTTTTGATTAGTTACAAAAATTCTATGGATTTTTTGTAACTAATCAGAAATTAGTATGCTACTCGTATATTAGAGGGGATTTTTATATATTTATTTTTTACGGTTATTAATTTTATAAAAATGGGTTTTTATAAAATTAATATTTTTACATCTTGACATCAGTCTGCAAAAAAGTACGCAGTGGGAGCGGCAAATGATTTTTGCTGGCGTTTATTGTCAACAATTTATCTTTGTATGAACCAGAAGAGCGGCAACAAACTTTTTTCTTCTTATACTTATAAGAGTTATTATTTACTTATTGCTCAAGTTATAATTCCGAAATTAAGACAGAAATTAAATTAAATTAACTCTAACAGATTAAGAAAGTAACTAATTAAACAATTTGTATTGTTTTTATATTCTTACATGTTATTGTAGAATTAGTTATACTGTTGCATTGTAACACCAATCAAAGTTATTAATGATACAAAGGTATCAATACTAAGGTATCAAATATAAGTACTTTCTTCTTAAAACGAAATAAAAACGGAATATTTTAATAAATTTAGTAAGTAACTGTACGTAGGTTGGCTTTTCAAATTATCATATATAGTTACATTAATTATGTTGTTTTTTATAATAAAAATAATAATATACTCACGCTTTATTCTGTACTACTGTGACACTTTTGTGTACTGAATTATAAAAACAATTGTACTACAAAATCACAAATGTCCACAATCACACATTACAAAACAAATAACTATATTTATTAATTTAATTAAAAATTGAACCAACTCTAACAACGAGTATCGTTCCAACTATCAAGTAGGAGCCGCTGAGTGTGTTCTGTAGAAGAGCGCTGCTACGGTCGCTCTACGCGCTACTGCTGCACTTGTCGCTTCTCGATAAACAATCAGCGTCGGAACGAGAGGTGCCGATATGATAATGGCGGTCTTTTATCGTCTTAATATTTATTAAATAATATTCAATCATATCATATCATATCATATCATTTTATTTGTAATCTTTGTTGATTGTTGTCAAAGTTGAGCCTGTACGGTTGGAGGCAATTTTAGTACATTTGTGGCCAACGAACGTTTTACACGATCTTTAATAGTCTCATAAGAGCGTGAAATTGTGTTTCAAAGAGCATTTTACGGAGACGACTACTTTTATCGGGTCCCGTTTCTTGAGATCTATATTTTTTAAGGCGCACAACACCTTCTGTAGGTCTACCCACGGCTAATTGATAATGTAGCCAAGCCAAGCCTTAAACAAATAATTATATTTAACCACTTAAATGAATACTAGCAAATTAATACAATGAAATTCAAATTCAAATTCAAAATATCTTTATTCAAGTCGGCATTTACACGCACTTTTGAATCGTCAATTACATTAAATTGGTCAGTATAGTCCGTCTGTGAGTAAGCTACCACCAGCTCGGAATGCTGTTCTGCTGAAAAGAGAAGAACATAATTAAAAACAATTAAATCTTAATATTATAAGCAGCTCAATCAGTACGAAGTTTAGTGCAAAAAATCCAAAACTATGAAAATGTATTCAACAGAATTCTTAAACTAAATGGACATGTAAATTACGAAATGCCTACTTCAAAAATTAAGATACGTAAATAAAGCTATAAAAAAGCCAATAAATCTTAATATAATTATTCGCTTGAATCGATACGAAGAATAAATAATTACGAAAATGTATTTAACCGAATTCCTATACTAAGTGGCTTGACATCGACTTCGAACTATATTAATTTAAATAAGCTTAACATGGCTTTACACTTTTATAGATATTTTCGAAATTGTATTTCTAAAGTCAAGTTTTAATAATAAATATACTATTAGAAAACGATATTTGTCGATATTTAAAAGAATACTAAGCTACGCGATGTCTACGACGCGTGCTTCGTAAGCAATCTAAGATTTTCAAAGTAAAATAAATATTCTTCCACTAGCGATAAGAAGTCAAGCACTCGATCGTGAACCGTTTAATTAAATATTTCACTGAAGTTCACTCCAAGTAACTCATTTTAAATAATTTATCTATGAATAGAAACTTCCGATTTAATATTAAGTATATTTGAATAAAACAAATTAGCGTAACTAAAAATTATAAAAAACACAAATACAAATGTATTATAACTTAAAACAAGTCATAATGGCCGTACTTGAAATAGGTTGTTACTTCTAAAACACGTTTCACTCGGACAGTTAAACTGTCGTAATACAAAGTGTACTGAAGAGCTTTGACACGCTCCATATACTTGGAGTGCACGAAGGTACCGAAAGCTATCGGGACCTATTTTGGTCAAATATAAGAGCAGCGGAACGAACAAAGGTAGAATAGAACAAAGGTAAAGGTAGAATAGAATGTGAACGATTAAATCTACCGTCCAGTACCTATAGAAGTTTTTTTATAAATTTCTATTATTATTGAATTATCATATAAATAATAAATACCTTAAAAAATATTGAAGAAATTTATTATTGGTATTTCTCTACTGACTTACCATATAGTACCGCGGATATAGATTCTGACGTTTTAAGTGTAATGTATGCATATTTGAATCTTAAAACTTTGGCCTTATTAAATTCTTTTTATCCATCTATTATTATAAATTATATTAAAATATAATATTATCTAATACGTTCTACTTGTGACACAGCCAAAGCAATCTGATATCATTAATTTTCTAAGATTATTTACGAAAGCTGCCAAAAAAATAATAAATAGTCTTTTGTTATGTAATGTTAATAAATACTAAAGATAGCAACGTTTAATAATATTATGTTAACCTGAGAGCGTGTAGGATGCTGGCGTTAATGTTGATGTCATAATTAATTATAAATATTCCATGAAAACATATAGGTATATTTTATTACAATGTCAACCTGTTCGTAAAAACAATACATACCTATCCTTATCCCTCAGCACTCATTATCTATAGTGTTGTTTATATAACAGATAAAAACGGGTTTATTTGCTCGAGATGCTGCATTCGATCTGCACTCATATGAATTCGCAAATAAACCGACTTACAAACGTTTCAACGGTAAATATTTGCTACACATTGGCTTTAAAAGAGGCAATCAGTTCTACTTTGTTTTTATTGTTAAGTAAAACTTTATCGTCTGGTTCCACAACAACAATCAATTTTAAATTTTAAAAAGTAGTCAACGTTATCAAAATACCTATTTAATAAAATATAATGAAATAATCAGAAAATGAAAATCCTTGATATTGTCTTGCCTTTTTTGGTGATAACACTAATCGTATCAACCACATAATTTAAATAAATAAATTAAAATAATTAAATAAACATTAAATCAAAAAAATTAAAAATCTCAAAATAATATAAAGTTAATAAGAATTATGGGGCATTTTGTGTAAATTGTTAAGTTGTAAAGATTAACATATATTATGATTTTTATTTCAAAGCATCCATTGATCTATGTTATTGAAGAAGATATAACATATAACAGACTGCACAAGACGAGTAGCAACTTCGAGTTATTGTGATTGTGTATATTAACGATGTCACTATCAACTATGATACATCAATAACATTTCCAAGTAAGAACACTATTTAACTCAAAAGTCCTTGTTTTTTATTTATTTTGAACATTTTTATATGTATAGAGTTTGATAAATTGCAAGTTTCTTAAGATAAACTTGGTTAAATTTAATTTAAACATTTTGAACTTCGTACAGTGTGGGTCAATTTAAAGTGTGTAGTTAGTTCAAAGTAGTTTAAACGTTGAATACATAATTCAGGTGAAGTTTGTGAACCGAACATACTTAATATTAATGTCCGCAACAACGCTGTAGAGCTATCTAACATACATAAGTATATACACTCTCTGATGAGGTTTAAAAGTTTTTGTAGTTTTAACGTTTGCTTTATAAAAACTACTGCTGTTGATATACGCAGTACTGCCTTAATGTTTTACCATAAAGTACTGACCTTGACGTTATAAATATTCATAGAACTCACTCAGTGTTAGTGTTACTACACTTATGGGTTTCATTCACCGTTGAGCAGTCGACCGGGACACATGTCCCTTTTACCTGCTCCGCCTATTCGCGCAACCTACCTGCGCCGACCACCTGCACCGACCGTTCGTACACCTGCGCCAGTCAAGATAACGACCTCCATTGTGTGCAAGCCAGCGGTGTGATTGTGTTTGTGTGTGAGTCATCGCCGCAAGCACACCTGCGGGCCAGCGAGCCTGCATAGGGGTCCAACAAGTCCGACGTCGCCCTAGTTAGGGTACGAAACGCAATTCAAAGACTTCGTCGTAATAGCCTGCGTCGTGTAAGTACACAGTCGTTAGGGTATTAGGCACACCTCTGTCACCTACTGACAGAGATTCGATAGGGTTCACGTTAGGCACTCGCCTCATATATCCGGGCTCCACCATGGACCCCAAATCCGCGGCGGAACCCGAAGATCTGTCCAAGTCGCAGTTCTTTGGCTGGGTCCACGGAATTGCGCCTGAATTATGCCTGCAGTACTCTGTCCTGTTAGGCATCGAGTCTCCGCCCTCGACCTCGCGCGCCGCGATCGCGACCGAGAGCACCTCTGACATGGAGGTCGAGGCCGCCACTCCTACGGAGCAGACGGCCTCGGATTCCGAGTCGGGGAGTTCGTCCCCTTCCTCGGACGCTGACGAGGACGACGGTTTTACGACCGTGCAGACCAAATCGGCCAAGAGGAAGGCGACGAAAGCGCTCTCCTCGAACGTCCCGCGAAAACGGGCCTCAAAACCCGCTAGTAGCGAACCCGCGTCGCCCGGTCGTTCTTCGGGCCCGGGCCCGACTCGCGAACGCGCGCCGATCGCGCCCGAAGCGCCCGCGTCCGCGTTGCCGTCGTCCGCGTCGCCGTCGTCCGCACCTTCAGCGCCCGCGGAGGCGCCTTCAGCGCCACGGAAGTCCCCCGCGCCGCCGCCGCTTTACATAAGGGACAAGTCTAAGTGGGACACTCTGTCCGCACTTATGACGGAGCACAAGCTCCATTTCACGTCCGCCCGAAATACCACCGACGGTATCCGCGTTCAAACCGCGTCTTCGTCGGACCACCGTGGTCTGACTCGTCTACTCCGCGAACGTGGTTACGGATACCACACTTACGCGCTAGAGGATGAACGCCGCTTAACGGTGGTCATCCGAGGGCTCCCCGTGGAGCTCACTACTGAGCGGATTTTCGAGGACCTTAAGTCCCAATCGTTCCCCGTCATCTCGGTGCACCGCATGTACCGAGCGACCACTAGGGTCCCGTTCGATCTCGTTCTCGTCCATCTCGAGCTTTCCCCGGAAGGAAAGCAAATTTTTAACGTCAAGGCAGTCTGCCAACTCTCCGGCCTTAGGGTCAAACCTCCACGCGGTCGCGGTTTTCGCTGCCAGCTCTATGGGCATTCCCAACGTTTTTGTCACGCGCGTCCAAGGTGCGTCAAGTGCCTGGACGACCACGCGACAGCCGACTGCTCGCGTAAGGGACCGGTCCCTGAGGATCCTCCCAGCTGAGTCCTGTGCGGACAGAAGGGCCATCCCGCGAATTATCACGGGTGCCCCAAAGAGCCGCGCAGGACTCAGCCGGCAAGGCATCCTCCTCGGTTCGCCCAGCCTCCATGGGCTCCTCTAGCCCCTAGGAGGCCCGCGGCCCCTCAGGCATCCCAGGCCCCTCAGGCACCCGCGAACGCGATCGCGAACGCTTGGGTGAAGCCTCCGAGGATTATCCCACAGCCCGTCCCCCAGTCGTTGCCGCCGCCGCCGGTTCGTAACTCCACCGACGGAGTTGCGAGTTCGCTCGCGTGCGTCACGAGCCTCTTCGGTGTAATAGACATCGAAGAGCTCCTAGTCTTCTCGAATGAAATGAGGGATTCCGCGCGGAACCCTCCCGCGAGGATGGAAGTGCTCCTCAAGCACGCCGTCCTAGTCAAATCGATATACGAACACACGATGTCAACATGATGACATCGCGTGGAAGGGTAAAACCTCGCTCTCTGACTGTCGCTACATTCAACGCGAACGGGCTACTTAAGCAGATAGATCTAGTGCGCGACTTCGTGGTCACGTACCAGATAGACGTCCTGTTAGTACAAGAGACCTTTCTGAAGCCGTGTAATCGTGATCCGCGCATCGCGAATTACCGTCTCGTTAGGAACGATAGGGCAACCGCGAAGGGGGGAACTATCATCTACTACAGAAGGTCTCTTCATTGCACTCCGCTCGATCCGCCCCAACTAGTTAACGTAGAAGCGTCATTATGTCAGGTGGGTATGACCGGCCATCAGTCGATCGTACTAGCATCCGTCTATCTTTCTCCCAATAAAGCCTTAGTTGAGAGGGACCTTAAGTCCTTATTCCAATTAGGTAACGCAACCATTCTGGCCGGCGACCTAAATTGCAAACATCCCCGCTGGAACTCTACTGTCGCAATTAGTAGAGGAAATGTCCTTGATAGGCTAAGCTACAAGGCTGGTCTCGACTTCGAGATCACCGCGCCTTTGAGTCCCACGTGATACTGCGACACAGACTTCCGACATGACAGACCCGACGTGCTCGACATAGTACTCTTGAAGGGCGTGACACTCCAGTTACGTTCTATCGAGACGCTATCCGAGCTAGACTCTGACCATCGACCGGTCCTATTTCAGCTAGGACTTCCTACCCTTAGGGAATCCGCGACAAAAACAATTATTAACTGGACGAAGCTTCGAGAGCAACTCCATTGCCCCGTATCAGCGCACCTCGACAAAATTCCTGATCAGCTTACATCGGTCGAGGACGCTGTCTCAGCCGCGACTAACTTCACAGAACATTTGGTAGACAGCATAGGAAAGTCCTCGAGGGAGGTCCGAGTGAACTTCGAGGGTTACCGAGCACTCCCTCCGGACATTAGACTTCTAATCACCCGTAAAAACGCCGCGATTAGAGCCCACGACCGATACCCGACAGATGACAACCGACGGAGGCTGCGCCGTCTCCAGAGGGAGTCGAGACAATCTCTCGACGACTTCAGAGATAGCGGCTGGGATAGGACGCTTGCGACGCTCTCTCCAACACACCAGGCATTCTGGCGGTTGCAGAGAGCTTTGAAGGCGGACACTGTCTCAGATATGCCTCCCTTGGTTAGACCTAACTCCGCCATCGCGTTTGACGACCCTGACAAAGCTGAGTGCTTAGCCGACAGTCTAGAGAGCCAGTGCCGTCTGTCTGCTCAATCGGTTGATCGCGATCATGTCGAAATAGTCGACAAATCGGTCAATATAATGTGTTCTCAGCCACCGGTCAGTCCGCCAATCAAGGAAACGAACCTAGACGAGGTGACGTCCATAGTTAGGGCGCTTCACGCCAAGAAATCGCCAGGTCCCGATAGGATCACTAACAAAGTGATAAAGCTTCTTCCGCCTCCTTTAATTTACCTATTGGTTACCATTTTTAACGCTCTACTGGCCGGTTGCTCGTTTCCGACCCAGTGGAAAGAGGCCATAGTGATAGGGTTCCATAAGCCGGGCAAACCCCGGCATCTGCCTAGTAGCTACCGTCCCATTAGTCTTCTTAGTTCCTTAGGGAAAGTATATGAGAGAATCATCCTCTGTAGACTTAGATCGGAAGTCGAGAGACTCAAAATCATTCCAAATGAGCAGTTCGGCTTTAGAGCCAACCATTCATGTTCCCATCAGGTGCAACGCCTCACGGAGCACATACTGATAGGAGCCACTGTGAGGGCCAAGAAGCATAGGACAGGAGCGCTCTTCCTCGATGTAGCTAAGGCGTTCGACAGGGTCTGGCACAATGGACTGGTGTACAAGTTATACCAGTTCAAGGTGTCGGACAGACTCGTACTCATCATACGGGACTACCTGACGAATCGCTCCTTTCGCTACTGAGTGGAAGGCGTCTTGTCAACCCCCCGCCCCATCAGGGTGGGTGTTCCCCAGGGTTCAGTTCTCTCGCCCATCCTCTATTCCATCTACGCTAGCGATATTCCTAGACCGCAATCTAAAGTACACCTTGCCATGTACGCGGACGATACCGCGCTTTACACGTCCTCTAAGGATCACTGGGAGATATACCAACGTCTCCAATCCGCAGTCGACTCCCTCGAGAGTTGGCTGCGGAAATGGCGGATCGAGGTAAACCCTGAGAAGAGCGCTTCGGTGCTCTTCGAACGGGGCCCCCCAAGGATCCTCCCGCGAATCAAACTCTTTGATAAACCGATACCTTGGAAAGACGAAGCAAAATACCTAGGAGTAACGTTAGATAGAAAGTTAGTTTTCACTGCGCATATTAGGACCGTTCGTAGCAGAGCGGCCTACATATTAGGTCGTTTATATCCGCTGTTAGGCAAGCGGAGTAAAATGTCCCTTCGCAATAAGGTGACACTTTACAAAGCTTGCATACGTTCCGTCATGTCCTATGCGAGTCCCGCTTTTGCGCACTGTAAGGACTCCTCGACGATTAGGCTTTTTAAAAAAAAGGCTAATTTATTAAACACTGTGTATTCACTTGACAAATAAAATAATTAAACAGTTTATAAAATGAAGTGAGAGAATTCGGTAAAAGGAGTGTCACGTAAGAGAGCTGGGACTGAACTGAGGATCAGGGTGGTCGGATTGTGTGAGAAAGCTAGAAGCTGATTAGGCATTTATGCTGGGAATGGAATGGAATGCAGAGGTAGATGCTAGGTCAGCAATAGGGGCAACATTACAGGGTTATAACAACCCCCCGGATAAGATGAAACTTACGCGGTAAAAGGAGATTGCGAAGTTTCAGGAAGAAGTTCTTAAACGTGGAAGAGGAATTTCGTTTTCGTTTTCCACTTCTGTATTTTGGATGGAAGAGGAATTAAGGATTATTTTCTTACCGAATTTCTTTACAATTATGTAAAATAAAACTAAGAGTATTACAATAAAAGTACATATTGATATAATGGGATAACTAGAGTGATATTCCAATAAGTTCTTAGGTTCATTTAATATATTATTTAATTTTGGAATTAATTGATCAAATAAAGGTTCTAGACTTTTAAGTTTTTCTAATTTTAGATTTGTTAACTTAACTGGAGAAGAATTGGAATATCTTAACATAAAATCTTTATAATTACAACATGTGTTATTAATTATATTAAAATCTGATTTTATTTCATTAACATATATTTTTACCTTAGGGGTGTTTATCATAACAGTATTCTTACATATGCCGGTACAGTTTTCAGGTAAATTAAAGATACCTGTTCCGTTAACATTAAAGTCTGTGATATTTGAATTACATTCCAAAGTTAACTTTGCAATCTGGGATTGTACATAAATATAGCGGTTATTTACTAATTTTTGCCAAATATCTAAATTACCGTGGATTGTTTTGGGTTTACACAACTCAGGTAACTTATTGTTTGTTACTTTTAACATTATATCTATTTCACAATTAGGAAAATTATCAATAGAGAATTCATCTTGATTTTTACAGATGTAAGTATTATCTGGTAAGTTTTTACACAAATCAAGGTTATCTAAATTGGTATAGGTAAGTTTATCTTTACTTAAACAGATGTAATTACTAGATGGGATTAAAAATGTATAAATATTTCGATTTGAAGGATGAGAAACAGGAATAGAAATACTTTTATAAAGATTATATACTTTATGGTTTACGAGAGGAATCCTTAATACAAAAACGATTTTATTATCTTTAAAGTATACATTCAACTTACTTAAATCTAAAATTAAATGTATATTCTGTAATTCTAGATCAGTAGAAAATTGTTTAGAGTTAGGTAAGTATCTAATGCTATTAACTAGTTCTGTAAATAATTGAGTAGGGCTTAAAACAGAAGAATGCAGTACATGGCTCTTTGCAAACATTATAGCATTTTGCAAATCTTCTAATTTAAATGACAAAGTGAATAAACTGGTCGATAAAATATTACAAACTGGTTTAATTTAGATAAAAATCTAGTTTTATTAAATGATTGATTCATATTATGTATATCTAAAGTAACTTCTCTTACAGCGTCATTCAGACGTTCTTCATTAATTGAGACAGATGTTAAAGTATTATTATAATTTTCTAATGCAGTTTTGGTAATAAAGATATTATCTTTTAGTGAAACAACTAAATCTTTATTGTTCTCGTGAAGAGTCTGAATAGCTCTGTCATAATTGTTTGCATCATTTTCATCCATAGTGCCAAAAATATGTTTTAGGACAGTGCCAACACCTGCCATCCAGGCTGACCTTTTTGATTTAAAATCGATGAGATGAGAAATGGCAGAGTAGTCTTTAATTAAATCATTAAATCTAACTGTAAGTGGTTCAATATAATTATTACATGGTACAGTATCTATTAAATTTAATTGATGACATAGTTGTCCAGTTGTAGTTAAAATATCTTTAATGTTATTAATATGGGGCTTAATGTAGGATATGTCAACGGGGATAAGAACGTGTAAGTAATCGTCATAAAATTTAACATGACCTATATGATTAAAATATATTCCAGGGCTCTTGTAAATCGGTGAAATAATTGCGCTTTGGGCATTGCAAAAGTTCACAATTCCATATCTGCAATATAATAATTTTATAGTTAAAGTAAGATTAAAATTAAAATAATGATTAGGATTATAAGATTAGAGATATACTTAATTTTTATTAACTTAATTCGGATGTTTCTGCTAATTTTAGCTCATCATAATGATGACGTACATGACGACGATTAATTATAACAGATAACGTGTTGTTGCCATGTATTTTAATGACCTTATAAGGTCCTTTCCACAAAGGGGATAGTGCTTTCCTAAGTCTTACATGGTTTTTGATGTATACAAAGTCACCGACTTTATATTTTCGTGGCTTTGTCTTTTTATCATAATAACTTTTAGACAGATTTTTGGATTTGTTCATGTTCTCAACCGCCTTTTGGCGTGAGTAACTAAATCTCTGTTTAAGGACTCTTATATAATCTGGGTAGGTAACGTCTGGATTTAAATCGTAAATAGAACTTGAGAAGAATGCTTTATGACCATAAAGAAGTTCATATGGAGTGAAATTAGTAGTGCAGTGTACACTTGTGTTATATGCTAGCATGGCAGTATACACGTATCGTGGCCAATTTGATTGATTTTCATTAACATATGAATTTAAATATTCTTTAAGTGTAGAGTGACTCCTTTCAAGGGCACCCTGCGTCTGGGGATGGTAAGGAGAGGACCAAAGCTGTTTTATCTTAAAGAAAGAACAAGTCTGTTTAAATAATTCCGCAGTAAAATTTCTTCCCTGGTCAGTAAGGATGTATTTAGGAAGTCCAAAAATAGAAATAAAATGAACTAAGCACTCAGAAGTGCATTCAGCAGTTGTGTTGGAAATAGGATAGGCGAGAGAGAATTTCGTAAGGTCGTCTTGTATAGTAAGAATGAATTTAAGATCTGCAGCAGTAGCTTCTGGTAATGGGCCAACTATATCTAAAGCAATACGCTCAAAAGGTTGAGTAGAGGTACTTGTTATTTGCATTGGAGCTCAATGCTTTGTTAGCTTGACATTGAGCACACTTCTTTACAAAATTTTCTATGTCACTTCTCATATTTTTCCAATAAAAATTTTCCATAACTCTTTTTAGCATACGGGTATTTCCAAGATGACCAGCAAGAGGAATATCATGATTTTCTCTTAGAATTTTAGGAATTTCAGAAAGAGAAGGATATATTATTCGGTTTTTATATATATGAATATTTATACTAGTATTATTAAATAAATAAAGAAACATATTGTAAATTTTTATAAAGTGATGCGAGTCGAAGGGATTCCTGAAGTCTGTAATTGCAATATCTGAAATTGGGTTCTCGTTTAAATTAATAATTAATTCATTTCTGAGTTGTTTAAGACTTTTGTAAATATCTTCATAGTCAGATTTGTCAAAGTGATGAACTTTACTGAATAGGAAATAATAAACTTTGTTTTCATGGTTAAAAGAAAGAAAAGAGTTTAGAGTTCTTTCTTTTGATAAAATTATAGAAGTATCAGGTATATTATCTATAATATTTTGGACAAGGTAGTTAGATTCATCAAGATCGATAACAGTTGGGACAACAATGATTTTATACATAGTTTTAAGAATATCTGAATTATATTCACGAATAACTACATTTGATGTAAAGGTTTTATTATTTATTGTTTTTAGGAAGTTGGAGTAAGTGTCATCATCATTTAGGCAATCTAATGGGTCAGTAAAGAGAGAGTCAATGGGATTTATTAAGTCTAACTCAGGTTGTGTTCTAGGAGTTGGAATGTCAATATTTTGAGTGGTAGGATTTTCTTCTGCAGGTGGTGATGCAAGAGGATTTTCTGATGGACTTAAATGAATATCTTCGTTATCAAAATCAGGATCAACAAAAACTGTTTCAGTATTAGGAATTTGGACGGGATTTATTAAGATGGAATTATTAACTGGGAAACGAGAAAGAGCATCTGCATTGCAGTTAGTTTTTCCTCTTTTATACTGAATTTCATAGTCATACTCTTCTAGTTTCAGGCGCCATCTTACTAACCGTGATCCTGGATCTTTGCAATTAAATAACCAACTCAGTGGCTTATGATCTGTGACAATTTTAAAACGATGACCAAAAAGGTAAGGTCGGAAAGTTTTAGTGCCAAAGATGATGGCGAGGCATTCTTTTTCTGTAACGCTGTAATTACATTCAGCTTTATTAAGAGTACGGGATGCAAAAGCAATAGGAAGATCTTTCCCAATTTCACCTTGGGATAAGATAGCAGATATAGCGTAATTAGAAGCATCGCAAGTGAGGACAAATGGTTGAGTAAAATCAGGATATATAAGAATAGGAGCAGTTGTAAGTTTATTTTTTAGTTCTTCAAAACCTAATTGTTGGGCGTTAGTCCAATCAAAAGGTATATCTTTTTTTAGAAGATGAGTAAGAGGTTTAGCATGCTTAGAGAAGTCAGATATAAATCTTCTATAATAAGAAGCAAGGCCAAGAAAGGATTTTACGTCTTTAGGGCATTTAGGTGTTGGGAAATCTTTAACAGCTTTTATTTTACCTGGATTAGGCATCACGCCTTTGTCACTAATTATGTGCCCTAAATATGCGACTTCTTTGCGGAGAAATTCGCACTTATCGGGTTGTAACTTTAGGTTAAAGTCTCTTAACTTCTGGAATACTTGGGTAAGTTTTTTAACATGAGAAGGTAAATCAGGAGAGTAGATTACTATGTCATCTAAATAAACGTAACAATGAATACCCTGTAACCCAGAAAGAACGGTATTCATCAACCTTTGAAAAGTTGACGGAGCATTCTTTAACCCAAAGGGCATCCTAGTAAATTCAAAGTGCCCTTGAGGGACACTGAAAGCAGTTTTCTCTGAATTTGACATTTTAATCTGGTGAAACCCGGAAGCAAGATCTAAGGTAGAGAAGTATTTACTATTGCCTAGTTGGTCAAGGATTTCATTTATTTGAGGTATGGGATATACTTCACCAATTGTAATATCATTTAGTTTAGGATAGTCAATGACTATCCTCCACTTTCTTTGATTAGAAGAATCTATTTTTTTTTGGAACTATCCAAATTGGTGATGACCAAGGTGATGTTGATGGTCTTATTATATCTTGCTCTAACATTTTGTTGATTTGGGATTCTACTTCTTTCTTATGACATTCAGGGAAACGGTAAGATTTAGTGTTAATGGGAACAGAAGAATTAGTTTTAATTTCATGCTCTATTGAATTAGTGTGAGATAATTTATCACCTGGTAGGTAGAATATATCTGAGTAAGTGGAACATACTTCATAGAGGGAATTACTTTCTTCTTTATTTAAATGCGAGGAGCGGAGCAGTGATAGAACTTGTTGTGTTCTTTGATATGTGTTACAATAATTGAGCTTATTTGAATGAGTTACGTTATTGATGTTATAAGGAATTATGTCATTGTCAATAATTGGTAAAAGTGTAAGTTTCAAGTCAGATTGAATTGTTATGGGTCTTTCAGACGTATTTACCACCGAAATGTTTGCACGTGAGTTTGCTTTTACTTTCACTACACAATTGGCTATAAATATAGAATCTATTGGACTTTGTTCCAAAATTAAACCTTCTGAAATATCAGAATTCAGAATTGTGCATTCAATTACAGTTTCTGTTCTTGGAGGAATTGTGTAAACTGGTTCATTAAATAATATTTTAAATTGGATATCATTAATTGTAACAATGTTTTTTGTATAATCTATGTTACTTTTTGATTTGCTAAGGAAATCGGTACCTATTATATCGTGATAGGGAAGGTCAAGTTCTGGAATTATATGGAGGTCATGAAGAGTAGTCTTATTTTCTGATAAGAATGATACTGATACATGACCTAAGGTTGTAACACAGTTATCACTACTAGAATCGATGCCTTTAATCTGAATTATATTGTTATTTATTTTAGGCATTTTGTCAATAGAAGATTGTTTAATTAAACTTACAGAAGCACCGGTATCTACTAAAAAGGTCAACGGTTTATTTGAAACAGATGTCGGTACACAAATATAAGGTAAATATTTTTTGTTAAATTCCTTGTAATTTCATAAATATATTCGTCATGATTTTCTTGTATGAGTGTATTTGGAACACCTAATATGACGGGAGAAGACGAATGATTATTATAAGCATTTACGGTTTGGGGCTGGTTACCCTGTCGTATAATGCTACTGGGATTAGAAGCAACATTTCCTATTTGGGGCTGGTTACCCGGTCGTATAATGCTACTAGATTTAGAAGCAACATTTCCTGTTTGGGGCTGGTTACCCGGTCGTATAATGCTACTGGATTTAGAAGTAACATTTCCTATTTGGGGCTGGTTACCCTGTCGTATAATGCTACTGGATTTAGAAGTAACATTTCCTATTTGGGGCTGGTTACCCGGTCGTATAATGCTACTGGATTTAGAAGTAACATTTCCTATTTGGGGCTGGTTACCCTGTCGTATAATGCTACTGGATTTAGAAGTAACATTTCCTATTTGGGGCTGGTTACCCGGTCGTATAATGCTACTAGATTTTCTGGTGTCGATTTTGGAATGCTGATGTCCCGCACGACACGACGGCGAGACATTTACTCGTTTAAATCTCCTTCAGTAAATTCTTGAGTATCATTATTTTCGTCGGAGGGATTTTCAAAAGGTTGAGGTTCTCTTTCTACATAATTAACGCGAGGGGTAAACTTTCTATTTTGGTTAAAAGTTTGATTACCCGGAGTAAATGATTGCGGTCTACCATATTTCTTATTATTTTGTTCACGTAAGATACATTTTTCTAGGGTATGGCCTATTCTTTTGCAATAACGACAAAAGGGAGAAGATTTATTAAAATTATTATTGTTGCTGTTGCTGTTGCTGTAAGAGTTAAAGTGAGAAGTAGGGGAATTAGATTTATAGTTTTGTCTAGAATTAGAATTTATCGGTTTATTCTGTTTAAACAAAATCTGTTGGATCTTTTCTTCTGAAACTGCTAAATTTACGGCTTCATTAAAATTAGATGGATTTCTACATCTTAATATATTACTTATTCGTGAATGAAGCCCTATACAAAAGGTGTGCAATGCCAGGTCCTCCATACCGGCTACACGACCTGGTAATTCTTCTTTCTTATAATTGGAATTCTGAATTTCTGTTAACAATTGAGAAAGACAAGTCTCGACTCTCAAAGCAAATTGATTGACTGTTTCAGAACTTCCTTGCCTACATTCTTGCAGGTCGGCTAGAAGGTGAGCTGAGTGCTTTCTCTCTCCAAATTGGTTCTTTAAAAAGTCTTTCAAGCTACTCCACTTATCGAATTCTTTAATAGAGCATGCAACTTCAGCTTTTCCTTCTAACTGACTTAAAATATATTTCAAAAGTAAATCTTCTTGTAAAGGAGAGGCTAAGGAAAAGGCATTATTACAATTGTTAATAAAAGCATTTAATTTATCTCTGGAACCATCGTAGGGTTTTATGAATTTAATTAGGAAATTTATACTTAAAATTGTATCTTCTGACTCTTTTTTAATATCTTTTTTAGATTTAGACATTTTAAAAGAAATAGTAATATATGTATAATTAAGCAAAAGCGGCAAAGAATATAAATAATTTATATTTTATATTTTATAATGATGAATAATTTATAACTAGTTTCGACTACTTATCGGAAGTAATTTAATACTAAGTTGGCTCGGCCACTTGCCAGGATGATAATGATACAGACAATATTATGTTACACCTTCGTAAAATTAATTTATTTTTATGAACAATTTAAAGATCTTATTAAATTTATAAATTAAATTTCAATTGATAATTTTCTTTTATAAAATTATATATACTATTTAATTGTATTGGTTCTTCTTCATTTTAATGGACTTTAAATTAGCAAGCATAAAATCACTTACAGTATATTGATGATAACTAAGGTAGAAAAATTACACATTTCTTGAATTGTAGACACGATGAGGGTGTTGGCGATCTCGTCGACAGCAAGGCCCTCGCTGAGGAGAGCAGATATCCGAAGATCTCCCTGAGACGGTCGCCAAGGTTCGGCGTAATATAGCCGGTTTGATGAGTTCAGCCCTGGATTCCCAAGCCGGGATTTTGATTTTTTCTTATGACACTTGATGATTTTCTTGTTTGTTAAAGTTTTTGTTACCGATATAAAGTTTCTTAATCACTGAATTTAAAGGCGACCCCGAGAATAACGGAACTTTCCCGGGATCCCACCGCTGCCACCAAAATGTAAGGACTCCTCGACGATTAGGCTTTTTAAAAAAAAGGCTAATTTATTAAACACTGTGTATTCACTTGACAAATAAAATAATTAAACAGTTTATAAAATGAAGTGAGAGAATTCGGTAAAAGGAGTGTCACGTAAGAGAGCTGGGACTGAACTGAGGATCAGGGTGGTCGGATTGTGTGAGAAAGCTAGAAGCTGATTAGGCATTTATGCTGGGAATGGAATGGAATGCAGAGGTAGATGCTAGGTCAGCAATAGGGGCAACATTACAGGGTTATAACAGCACGCTAATCTGAAACCCCTTCAGGTGATTCAGAACAGGTTTACACGGATTGCAACCGGGGCGCCGTGGTTCGTACGCAACATCGATCTCCATAGAGATTTAGACCTTCCGACCATCGCTCAGTACTTCAAGGGGCTTTCCCAAAAGTACTTTGAACGTGCTGAGCGACACCCGAACCCACTGGTGGCTGACGCCGCAGAGTATAGACCACGTAAGACTACTTTAGTCAGAAAAAGAAGACCCAAGTCGGTACTCGTTGACCCCGACGACGCGTTCACAGTAGGTAATAACGTGTACGCGTAGGCATAATTGACACCACACAACATACAGACACACACCGTCTGTACCGGTATAGACGAGGTCCCAACTGAGTAAATGCTCCGTTACTCCGGCGTTCTGCCGTCGGAGGACGCTAGTGTCCAAATTTCCTTAGCTTCCCTCCTGACTAACGACGCCCCGAGCCGAGGTCCGTGTCTCAATCTGAGACGCCCTCGCGACGTCGTTCCCCATGGGGGCCCATCTGACCCCCCCTTGTTAAGGGTGGGTCTCCAGACCCACCCGCTCCCCCGGTGACGCTGTAATAGCCAACAGGGCTAACAGTATAGACCAAAAAAAAAAAAAAAAAAAAAGAAAAAAAAAACTTATGGGTTTTTATTATAAAGGCTCTGGAAATATTCAAAAAATATAATATATTTTGTATTATAGCTATACGCAGGAAGCCGATTTCTTAGTATAATAAAGTTAATTCATTATTAATTAAATGATTGCAGACTTAATTCATAATTAAATTAATCATTTATTATTTTATTACAATTTAAATTTAACTGGAGCAAATGTATGTTACTTTTTTAAATATTTATAATTATCATTTTAAATAATCATTGAATAAAATAAAAAAATATTACAATATAAATAAAGAGACGCTTTCTAATTGAGATTACATTTTGATACTTCGATGTCAACTGCAAGTGTTCCAATAACTGACTTTGAAATGTACTTTTCTACTAAAACTACTACTACTGTAGGTTATAACTGGTTATAATTTGAAACGAGCGCTCGAGTAACATATTCCTGCAAAGTCTAAGTATCATATACAGGTACTATTTAACCTTTCTTTTTTTATTTTTGTGATCACGGTGACACGATGTTTAATTTAAAAAAAACAGGTTACCTACTTTCTTAGCGTTGTAATTAATAGAAACAGCATACACAAGTGCAATAACAATTTAAATCTAAGTTTTCATAACTATTGTAACATATAATTATACATACATTTTTACATGTAGTAATTATACGTATGTGTAAAATTAGGTTTGTCTAGTAGTTTATATTAGAATATTATTAAAATATACTTTGAGACAATAGTGGAAACTTGACAATATTAACAGTGACAACCTTACTACAATCAAAATTCCATTACAGCATTTAATATAATTAAGATCTGATAGATGTATCGGGCCCGGCGAGTAATTTAAGTAGCGCCTTTAGTTCACAGTCAAGTCGCATCTAAGAGGTACTGACACACATACACTGCTTGTTACCTTTATAAAAAATAAATATATTTGGAATATAAATATATTCCATAAAAAATAGTCCGCTATCATATGATATATTTTTAAATTTATACATACTAAATAAAACGAATTTTGAAAGATTAGCTATAGGAGTATAAAAAGAGTAAAATAAAAACACAAATATAGAAATGGTATTGTGAACAAAGCATAGCTGACTATAAACTATCTAGCCTATTCTCTGCGTCTACCAATCAGAGCAGTTATTGTCAATTACTCAATACGAAGCCTTTGAGCTGATTGTAAAGCATTCAACAAGGGCCCTGTAATTGATTAGCAATTTGTATGTAGTGTGATATCTTAATATTAGAACAATGACAATATAATATTAAGATATTAAATACTTTTATGACGTATAACAGAAAACTTTAAGCAATGTTTAGTAACTTAAGAATAATTTTTCATCTGCTACTTTTCGGTGCAAAAAAAATAGAAAAGTATTTATAAAATATTGACTATGATAAATAGTTTAAATAGTGTTAAACTAAAATATATGCCAAAAAAATACTATATTCTGTTTTGGCATATAACATAAAGCTGCTACAAAACAAAATCAATCAAAACAAAATTATTGTGTTTACAAAACAATAAGGATTCTATAAACAGATATCCCCGAGAGCTTAAAGCTCTATTTAGAATCGGTTTTTGTCCACCTCTATTATGTCATTATGCGATGTTACTAAAAAAAAATATGTTTTTTATGATCTAGGGGAATGCTTGACTACATTCCACCTGATGGTAAGTGGAATGTAGTCTTAGGTGGTAAGTCGCATTGCCCTAGCAACCTATTCACTCTTCTCTTGAAGACACCTACATTGTATTCAGCCGGAAATATCGACGCAGGCAAGCTGTTCCAATCCTTCGCTGTACGCAGTAAAAATGACGAAGCAAAGCTCTTCGTTCGGACAGGTGGAATGTCCACAACAAAAGGATGGATACCTGCCGAGCGTCGGAACGTCCGGTGATGGAAGGGGGCCGGGGGAATTAGGTCGTGTAATTCCTGCGCACACTCACCAAAATGTATCCTATAGAATACTGATAATAAGTTTATTTAGTAACGTTAATTATAGGACAAACATAAGTTAAAAATTGTATGAAATACTTTTCACTAACATCTGCAAGTATGAAACACATCTGATATTTACATTTAAATAACTCAGCACTTCTCCTAGTATCCTAACTACTTTATCCAAGACATAAGACAAATATAATGGAGAGTGTAACTACGTGTACATGTAAGACATAATTGTTTTTCTCCTATAGGTATATTATAAATAGATTAGCAAATAGTTAGAATTAACCTACTTAAATAAGAAGTGATATTTACCTGTTAAGAATAATCTCTACTTACTTCACCAAGGGTGAAGTTCAGTGAAGTCAATCTAAAAACATGATATCAATTTAGAAACAGGATTGCTTTTTTTTTATTATAGTAGGTTTATAGGTATTAATATGTTTAACTAACTAATGGAACTAAATACGTGATCCTATTTAACCAAAATACAACAATTTTCTTATCTATTGTATTCATTTCCGACTTCTTTTTCCTACAAATGCTTGTTTTACGTTTTTTACAAAATTTTGTTGACATTGTGATTATCGTTAGTTATTTAAATGTATTCTATGTTTACCTTGTTAGTTAATGTTTTAACTAACAACGCTGTGTAATTATTTAAGTAAATATATTATAATAGTTATAATTGTTACAGTGTAAAAAAGTAATAAATTATTTTAACCGATAAAAGGTTATAAAATTTTAATTTTAAATTTAAAATTTCCTTCCAGCTCTTCTCAACAGAGCAGCATTCCGTGCTGATGGTAACTTACTCACAGACTGACTGATACTGACCAATTTAATGTAATCATTGACGATTCAAAAGTGCGTGTAAATGCCTACTTAAATAAAGATATTTTAAAGTACATTTTTTAATTAATTCAAGAAATGTTTTTCTTTTCAAAATAAAAACATTTTCAACAAAAAATTTTTAGATTTTTCTAAAGTAAAACTAAAAACCTACTAAAAATGTAAGAACAACAGCAAAACATCAAGTATACTCGCTGTGCTATTTATAAAATATATTTTGTCCAAAAATCTTCCGACTTGAACGTTTTCAACTTTGGAATCTGTGAATTACATCAAATAGCAATCTAAAGCAAGTATCTAATAAGTCATTCCGCGCGCTACAATTTCCTTTTTATGAGATTTATTAGACCGCAATTAAACTCCATGAACCTCCACGAATTTAGAAATTATAAACTTATGCCATCAACTTTTATCTTTTAATCTTCAGGCACTATTACAGGTCATTAAATTATTACATTTATTTTTATTTTACAAAGTTTAACCTTAGTGTTAGGACTTGTTTCAGTAATTCGCAATACTTGCACTTCAATATTTAATATCCAACAACTTGTAAAAGAATCGGCGAGAACAGCCCTTACAACGCGTTTTATAATATTTTAACACTATAATATTTAGGTGAAGGTAATTTAAAATTTCAGAACCACTTACAGTATATGCTATTATTTATACCTTTTAGTAACTTTTAATAATTAATAGAAGGTTAAACATTATGTTAAAATATCCTATGCTTCTAATTCTTAAAACATTTAATAGTAAATACTAATTAACATTCCATAATTTATTACATAGGTGGCGCTACTGTTGTATACTATTTCGTTCGAATCTTATGAACTAAAACATGTAGGTGGATCAGTGACATGTCCACCCTGTATAAAATTGTGAATGGCTCCATTAATAGTACTCTCCTAAGTCAGCTGTACTTTAATGTACCTTCTCGATCTGTGCGCACCCCGCAGCTGTTTTGGATACCAAAGTACAACAAAAATGTATCTCGAAATAATCCTCTCTTTCGAATGTGTAGAGAATACAATATTATTCACGCCAATGTTGATATATTTTCTAATACTCAAACCAGATTCATAGAATCTGTACACAAATTGTATAGACCATAAACCCTATGTACTACTTTAGTTTGTTATTATTCTTATTTTGAAGCTGTATAATCTTTGAATGCTGTGTACAGTTGTAAGTGGAGGGCAGATTTAGAATTCTGTTATTTTAAAATTATATTTAATACTTATATTTGATCTGTACTCTGTAACTGTGCCTTTTTAATAAATAAATAAATAAATAAATGTAAATTCCGATGTATTTAGCATTTAAATTATTATAAATAAATATTACTAACACTAGTTTTTTCTTCTCGGTAAAAATCGTAATATTATTGTTTTTTCTGTTAATATTTACTTATTTGTGTGTATGTATATCGAGTTTTCGTATTCATAGTTATCAAAATTTATTTATTTATCTCAATTGTACCATTTATGTAAAACCGAACGTAGCCAAAGAAAAAAGTAAAATCTTAAAAGGAATATTAATTATCAAAACTATAGCCTCGAATAAGATTTCAGGTATCTACGAGTCTTACTTTCCTAATACACATACTATAACCGCTGCTTACCTAAGCAGCTTTAATTATCTAATTAATTGGTGAACCTCAAACAAACAAAAGTTTAAGTGCAATTTTCTTTAAAAAAAATGTTCTTATGCTTTAATTAAAAACCTGAGTAATAGAAATTTATCGCTATCCAGTTTTATATCGACTATAAAAGGAACACATTCCAGTAAGTAGGTCTCTCAAGAAAAAGCACAAGAGAAGCTATCTGTACTAGGATTGATCATTAGAAGCAATTACAACCGATACTTCCCACACATACGAGTAAGTAATGACTCTTCCCTCACATACAAGTAGGTACCTCACGATTTGATATTTTCCGTTATATTAGCACTTTCCTTATACAACGTCACAGTCGTTTTTTTTTAAATTACAATATTGTTATTAGTAGCAATATAAGAACTAATTAAGTCAGGCCGACAGGCAGGACTAAAAAAAAACCGATGTTACTGAAGCAGAAATTTATTAATTAATTACAATTATTAATTACAACTAAACAGGTGACAATTGTTCGATGTTAGAATCAAAAGTGATACCATTTATGGAATAAAAGCGGAACGTAGCTCGTTCTCACGCGTCACTACTTGCGGAGTCAGCATTGCTTCATTGTTGCCGGGCTGATGCAATCCTCGTTGTTAAATATAATGTACTTTACTTAATCTGCACATTCCATGTATAGTGCGTACTTAACATCTCCCTCCTGAAGATCAGCGACTATTGATGAACTTTAGTTTGAAATAGCGCTGAAAGGTTTGAAGGATCAGAATGGCTTTTCTTTGCAGTTTCAGCATAGGTGTTTCTTTGCGGTGCTTTTTCAGTTGGGGTGTTTTGTTCAATTGTAATAACTTGATGTCGGTTCTTAATCATTTTACGCAGTATAATTCCTATACCAAGTATACATGCACCGAGTAGTAGTACATATATAGGTATAACTGTATATATCGGTGTAATGTTCACTTTATCTATAGTTAGAGGTGTTTCCATAGATATCTCAGTGTTACTTTGATGCAAACTATGTAGGTTTATAGTGTTCAATCTGATCTTTTTCTCAGCAGCAGTAGGGTTCTTGTTATTTTCTTTTGACAGGTTCATGATTTTAAGGGCTTGACCTCTTACTCGGTCATCACTATTGGTTACTTTTAACAATTTCGTTTGTATGAAACATCCCTTTGGAATAGTAACTAGGTAGCTACCTTGTATGCGGTTGTATTGAGACTTCGTGCAGGATAGGTGAATATTAGTCTGCTCGGGAAAGTTGATGACATAATGCCGGTCATCAAGTTGATCCACTGCTTCAAAGTTCAGCTCAACTGTAGTAAACTGGCAAGTCTCGTCGATGGTTTGAGTGCTTACTAATCGCTGTATGCAGTCCACATGGTTGTTTGAATAAAGATTAGAGTTGCCTTCACAAATATAACCGAAGCTTGCCTTCGGGCATTCTGCCTCAATGTACATAAAATCATTATCATGTGTTGCTAGGAAAGGATGTGTAGGGAGAAGAACCTTTTTGTTTCGGTTAGGGACAACGGAGAGCTTGTATAAGTTGTAAGTTGCAGGGAAAATAACAGGGAACTTGAAAACTAACACTATCTCTCTATTCCTATAATAATAACCTAATTGAATTACTTCAAAATACTCTCTAACACTAATATCCAAAATTGTATCTCTGCTATAGAGAATGCTTAACCTATCTTTCATTTCCTTAAGGGTATCTAACTTAAACATAAGATGATGTGTGCTCTTTGCACGAACAAATGCTAATAAATTTTCTAATCTAGAAAGCTCATTTTCTAGGACTTCTATATTGTCTGATAATATAAAAAGAAACTGTGCTAGATGGGCATATTTAATCATATCTGTTTCACGTTGTAAATCGCTGTGCAATATATTATTAATAGTAGTCTTTATTTCTTTTTGATTATGGACTAAATTCGATAGTATGTTTGAACTTTTAAATATCCAGTTTTTATTAATGCTGGCACGATTATTAATTTCTGCAACTATTTTATTATCGTTTTCCTGTAATATTTTAATAGCATTGTCATATCTAATTGCATCTGTATGATCTAAGTTCCCGGAAATGCTCTTAATTATGGAACCTAAGCCATTAACGAGACCTCTCTTAAATCGAGTCGGTTCGAAGGTATCTAATTGGGTAGATAAATCCTTAATTTTACTATATAAATATTTAACGTGTGGTTCATATAACGAAAATGTCTTATTATGAAATTCAGAAGTTATATTATTTAATTGGTCTCGAATTATATTAATATTATTGCGCAACATATCTAAATCTACAGGTTGTATAAAAGAATGATAGTGGGAAATAATTTTAGTTGTACCAAGGTTAAAAGGCAATAGGCCGGGTCCGTCATCTAGGCTGTCAAGTGTTATCTCTTGCGCTTGAACCAGGCTCAGAAGTGGAAGGAGGATCCTGTAACAAGCGCGAGCTGTTAGGGACTCTCTTCAGACGAGATTTCGCTACCGGTCCGCGTTTCTTTCTAGTATAAATATGTATAGGTAAATCGGCTAATACTACATCTCCGGTATAACGAGGGGCTAATTTTTGTCGTGACGCTAATGGATTTCGTACGAAAACCTGTTGATCTGGAGAGTACTCTTGCTCATTTTCGCGATCTTTATTAATATTTTCGGTAATTCTTGTTCTATCGTGCAATGAAAATTCATTTATCATATCAAAAACTTTTTGCATTTTATTTTTATGCTCTAGCATGTACTGTTGAAGGATATTTTCTGATAAATTTATATCTAAAGGGTCGCGAGGGTCTAAATGTCCGGTTATAATGTCAAGGGGTCTACATTTTGTGAAACTGTGAATCGAGCTGTTGTACGCTAAAAGAGCATAGGGCATTAAGGTACTTACTGAATCTCTACGGCGTTCTAATTTGAGTAATCTTAAATGTTCAAGTAAGGTCGAGTGTAGCCTCTCAATCATACCATTTTCATTAGGCGTGCATGCTAGGATTTTATGATGTTGTATCCTATGTAACCTAACAAATTCCAAAAATATTTGATTCGTGAACTCGGGTCCACGATCCGTAACTACTGTCATAGGTACTCCGTGGTGTGTTGCGAATATGAGCAGAGCTTGAACTACGCTAACTGCTGTTGAGTCTTGTAACAGATACGCTTGTGCGTATTTAGAGAAAGAATCAATAATGGTTAAATATTTTTGGCTTTCTATGCTTAATAAATCTAAATGAACTATATCAAAGGGCTTAGTCGGTGGTGGCACTATGTGGAATTTTTGTTTTATGGGGTTTCTGTCATATTTGGCTCTACCACATACATTGCATTCGTTAATGTATTTAGTTATATGTTCTTTCATCTTAGGCCAAAAATACCTGCGTGATAAAGACAAATAGCATTCATTGATTCCACGATGATTCGTTTTGCCCTCATGGTAATTTTTAATAATTTCCTGTTGCTTTATATAGTCCTTTACATTGTCTAATTCTATTTTCGTTAAAACTAAATCCATAGCTGAACATTTAAATGCATCTTGAATGATAGGAATAATAGAGTACATTTCTAACGTAGGGTTAATAAGTAAGCCTGTTTTTACTTTGGGGTTAACAAATTCTTTTATGGAATCTACAACATCCTGTCTCATATTGTCTTTAGATATCTGAATATGTGTCCTAGTATGTGACTCAAAAGGCTTAGAAACTGATGGTCTACTTTTAATATCATCCACTATGGTGAATATAACTTGTCTATTAAATTTATTAAGGGGATAGTCAGAAATGGGTATTTCTAATATAGGATTTTCTGCATCGGTGTGTACTGTCGCAGTATCTGAGTTCTCACTTATATGAGGAGGGTTTTCGGATGGATTAGCTATTAAAGAATTAGTCTCTTCATTATGCAACTCTATACGAGAAAGGGCATCGGCATTCGTATTAAACTTTCCCTGTTTATATATGACATTAAAATCGTACTCACTTAACCTGAGTCTCCACCTGGTAAGTCGTGAATTTGGCTCTTTTATATTCATAACCCATTGAAGGGGTCTATGATCTGTTACAATTTTGAATTTTCTACCGAATAAGTAAGGCCTAAAATACTTAGTTGCCCATACAATTGCCAATAACTCTTTTTCAATAGTACTGTAATTAATCTCGCTACTATTGAGTGTTCTAGAGGCGTAAGCAATCGGTTTATCTGATCCAATGCAACCTTGTGAGAGTACAGCACCTAATGCTAAATTAGAGGCGTCTGTTGTTAGAATAAACTCTTTTGAAAAATCTGGGTATTGTAATATTGGGTCATTCGTCAATAGGACTTTACACTTTTCAAAACATTCTATATAATTCGAATCTAGATTAATTTTTGAGCCTTTTTTTAAACATTGAGTCATTGGTTTAGTAATCTTTGCAAAATCACATATAAATTTCCTATAATAACCTAAAAGTCCTAAAAATCTTTTAATTTCTGTGGGTGTCTTTGGAAGGGGGTAGTTTTTAATCGCTGAAATTTTGTCTGGGTTTGGTTTTACACCATCTTTACCTATAATATGGCCAAGGTAAGCTGTCTCTAACTTAAGGAACTCTGATTTGTCCATTTGGACTTTGAAATTAGAGTCTCGCAATCTTTTAAAAACTTTTTCAAGGTTGACTATATGCTCTTGGAGAGAGGTGCTAAAGACAATAATGTCATCTAAATAAACTAAACAAACAGTGTTTTGCAGATCTCGAAGCACATTGTCCATTACCCGTTGAAAAGTAGAAGGACCATTTTTGAGGCCCATTGGCATTCTCAAGAATTCAAAATGGCCATGTTCTACGTTAAATGCTGTTTTTGAAATATCAGTGGGACTCATCTCCACTTGGTGGAACCCACTAGCTAAATCTAATACGCTAAAATATTGGCAGTTTCCTAACTTATCTAATACGTCCGCAATGTTGGGTATGGGATATTTATCGTCCAGTGTTTTTTCATTTAATTTACGGTAGTCAATAACAATACGCCACTTAGTTTTACCAGATGCGTCTGATTTTTTGGGTACAACCCAAATCGGGGAACTCCAGGCGGAATTAGAAGGTCTTATAATTCCCTGGTTTAACATTTTGCTAATTTGGTCTTGAACCTCCTGTTTATGTACAAAAGGATAGCGGTAACTTTTCGTATATACAGGTTGTTCATCAGTGGTCTTAATGGAATGTTTAATTTGATTCGTAAAAGTTAATTTTTCACCTTCAAGATAAAACACATCGGCATATTGAGAACATAAGTTTTGTAAGTTAATACGTTCTTCATCATTTAAATGGTCCGTTCTTAACTTTGAAAGGACTTCTGTAACACGATCGGGTGGCTTTGTGGACTTAGTGCATTGAAAATTATGTAACTCTGCTTGTAACGGTCTATCCATTGAAAAAATAATGTCATTCTTGCTAGGATTGTATACTTCCACAATTCCGCGGCTATTTTTAACGTTAGTTAAACATTCGACTATATGGCAATTCGACATTATTTGTTCATTAACAAATACATTCCCGTTTTTAATATTAATCGGTAATTTAATTAATTTCGAAGTTCCGGCTGGTATAACTTCTTCATACAAATTCGCATTACGTGAGTCATAAATCTGAATAGGGTTGGTCGCATAACTTGTAATTAAAGACTTTGTTTTAAAATCAATTGTAGCTTCCCATTTATCTAATAAATCCGACCCTATTAAACCGTCGAAGTAATCGTGAAATTTATAAATAAAGAAAGTAACATCACTATTGTCATTGAATTCTGAGAAACACGGCACCGTTATCGAATAGTCGCTTCGGGTTACCGCATGTACATTACTCACTTCAAATGGATCGTAATTTAATTTAATATTATTGTAATATTTACTTACAGAGTCAGGGCTTAAAAACGATTGGTTTGCTCCGGTATCTATTAATAATTTTAATGGAGGGTTGTCTGTCTGTATGTAAGGGAGTTGTCTCTGAGTTTGTAGATTTACTTCTATTTTAGCTTGTCGGATCTGAAAGGCTTCGGAAAATTTTGCCCACTAGTGGGACTAAGAGTGGGGTTTGATTCATTAACCTCACTATTATTCTCATAACTAATTTCGCCTTGTTCTTGAATAATTTGAGGGTCTACAAAATCGGTACAGTAAAATTCGGGGTATTCTATATTATCGTAATAATCGTTATAATAATAGTCATATGCATTATCGTAATTACAACAGTCATTAAAATTCATTTCTCTCGATTTAAAGTAGTTATTAGGGGGAGGATTACCTAATTTTGACCAATCATGACCTCTAATAGTCGGGGGTAAATTTCTAGAAACAAAATTACTAACACCACTCATTGGGCGAACTTGTTGCGAACTAGACTGCGGGGTAGTATATGTATTATTACGCTGTGGCATTCGGAACGCGTTATAAGTATTATAATTAGGTGGCACAGCCCTGAACATTTGTTGTGTACGGGATGGACCGGGTTGATTATAGATATTATTATTTGGTCTCCACTGAGGTCCCTGATGTTGCAACATAGGCCTGGAAGGGTTGGCTATAGGCATATTAAATGAAAATTTTGGCGGAACCATATTAAAGCTATGAGGAGGCTGATTTAATAATTTATGTTGAGTAAAAGGTTGCGACTTCTTATCTGAGCTATAATTATCATTTTTAGATTGCAAGTACAAGGTATTTTGCTCCTCGTGTACGTATTCTAACGCCTTTTCTATTGATATAGGGCGCATACACCGAATACGTGCGCCTAAGGGGTCCTTTAAGCCTCTTAAATATGCCTGTAATGTTAACTTTTTGTATAGATCTCGCTTAGCATCAATGGTAGTCTGAATATTTTCGTGTAAAGAAACATATGTCATTATGGTACTAAAAAGTGTCTGGCATCTCTCATAAAACTCCTGGGGTGTTCCCGACCCCTGTGTTAACAATGCCAGGTCGTTATATAGCGCTGTTTCATCGCGCTGATCGGCGAAGTTATTTATCAAAGCGCTACGGATACCTGCCCAATCTGATGGTATACCGTTCGCGTTTATTAATCGGGCGGCGGGCCCCGTAACTCTATTCAATATACCATTAATTAGAGCAAGTTCAGATAACTTATTTGACGGATCTCTAACTATAATTTCTTCTACTAACTGGTCGCACAAATGAATAAATCGTGTAAGCACATTACAATTGCCATCAAATTCTGGCACTAATCTAAGAGCTTTAAAAATTTGGTCCAAATCAGCCATATTAAATAAACTCAAACACGTATCTGAATTAAATTTATAATTTAATATTAATTCCCTATTTGAATCGTGATACCTATTCCTATTTTTACTAAATTCAACTAACCTAGGGTTTCTCAATTTCCTAGTAAAGGAAATGGTGACAAAAATATATAAAATATAACACTTAAAAGGCTAGGATGGGAGAGCAACACATTAAAACGATTTTAATGTACTCACAATATCTGCATTCTGGTCTTCTTGCTGTATCGATGGCTGGATACTCCCGCTGCCGTTCTGACGTGTAAGTTCGGATCCTCGAACGCGGCTTGAAAACCACAGGAACAGCTCCACAGGGTCTGGTCTTCAATGGTGGAAGGTGCCTTGCAGTGCAGTTCTCGAGTATCCTACCGACTGCGCCAATTAAGTCAGGCCGACAGGCAGGACTCAAAAAAAACCGATGTTACTGAAGCAGAAATTTATTAATTAATTACAATTATTAATTACAACTAAACAGGTGACAATTGTTCGATGTTAGAATCAAAAGTGATACCATTTATGGAATAAAAGCGGAACGTAGCTCGTTCTCACGCGTCACTACTTGCGGAGTCAGCATTGCTTCATTGTTGCCGGGCTGATGCAATCCTCGTTGTTAAATATAATGTACTTTACTTAATCTGCACATTCCATGTATAGTGCGTACTTAACAAACTCTTTCTATTAAACTATTGTTACTAAAAACTACGAAAGTAAATAAATATAAATATTTGCTAAATATAATAGTTTTCGTTTATATAATTTTACGAAACACATTTAAGTCTTTGTTCGAATCTTTGCATCAGTCATTGCATTTTCATGCGTTCCTCCTAGTGTCACATGGTACAGTGGATAAATTATAATTATTATTTTAGCAATTGCTTAACGAAACAATAGGAATTACAAAAAAAAAGTTTATCCGATACTCCGATCCGTTGGAGCGTACATAACGATTCAGTAAAGTTAAGCAAAGAAAACATGAAGACAATTTTAAATGTTCTTAATTTTTTGAATATGGTATTAATTAATATGATATTAACACCGAAAGATGAAGAAGAAGCAAGGTAAAATAAAATGGCGGGTAAACTAGCTCATAATGCTGGATTGTCGATTCGAGATGAAATAAGTCTGACAATATTTGAATGCATTGACCATAAACAATATTTTCCAAATAGTTAAAACAGAAATAAAGGTGGAAACTTCAGATTACGCTGGCTGTAGCACTAAGAGAATCTGGTAAAAATTTCAACCAATTTAAGAATCAGGTTTTAAAGAAATAAAAAAGATACAAATATCAATTTAAGAATCAGGTTTTAAAAGAAATAAAGGCATAATCGTCTTAACAACACGGGTACAGATGTTGCATTTAGATGGACAGCCCAGAAGTCCGGGCCTCTGACGAGGCTAGTCCGCCACTGGTTGTGTGTTTGCTGTTTTTCTGCTGTTGGTTTGCCGTGTGTCTGCCTTGTGTCTGCCGTGTGTCTGCCGTGTGTCTGCCGTGTGTCTGCCGTGTGTCTGCCGTGTGTCTGCCGTGCGTCTGCCGTATGTATGCCTCGTGTCTGCCGTGTGAATTGAAATTTCGCTCTAATATGTATTCCATACAGGTCTTTTAAATGAACAAGATATAATTATATTGAATGAGTTTTAAGAATAGAAACTTGTGTCCGTGCGTGCGTGTCTGCCGCGTGTATGTTGGGTGTATGGCGCGTGTCTGCCGCGTGTATGCCACGTGTATGCCGCGTATATGTGTATGTAATTGTTAATCGTACTTTTCAACTCTTATTTATTCTACATTTAAGTTAATATTTACATTAATTTATTTTCTATCATTATCACGACCTTGCTTCCTCTTTAGTAAAACTTATTAAACTATTTAGTTTCTTAATTATTTACGTTTGTCTAATAAGACAATATATACTTATAAGCTATATATGAATATATAACATATGGATTAGACATTGAACATAGATCCTTTACTCCTTAGATATTTATTTAATTTTTTCAATTTCAAACAATTTAGATAGCACAATAACCATTTAACAAGGATCCTTGTCAATAATTGTCGATCTCATAAGAGCGTTATAACAAATAGCATTGATCTCGTAAGAACTAAACACTGTACGACTTTGAAGATTGAAGACGACTTTAAAACAATGCAATTAAAATACGCACCAAGGCCTATTCGAATTTATAATGGATATGAAATATTGAAGGCGTTAACATGAGCGCGAATATCGTTATGATTAAGATTTTAACACGTGTCTGCCGGGTGTATAACGTATGACTGCCCGTGTCTGCCGTGTGTATGTCGCGTGTCTGCCGCTTGTATGCTGCATGATTGACGCGTGAATGCCGGGTGTATGTTGGGTGTATGCCACGTGTCTACTGCGTGTATACTGCATGTCTGCCGCGTGTATACTGCATGACTGCCGCGTGTATACTGCATGTCTGCCGCGTGTGTGCTGAATGTCTGCCGCGTTTCTGTCGTGTGTGTACCGTGAGTGGGTCTGTTTTTTGTCTCAAGTTCACCTATATTTAATTTACTCCCGAACTGAATGGCATATTTTAATCGAAAACCAAATACGTAATATAAAAAATATAGTAATTAATAGTTATATTACAGTATTGTAAGTGAAAAGTTTGTAAGTTGAATAATACTTAAAAATCTGGTCCCCTTTGAGTGTCTCGTGCAGAGTCGATCACCATGAGACAAAGACTCACTGAGAAGATTCTATTTATTTATTTATTGATTTAATTCTATTGTCAGGTATTATTTAAAATGTCTATTTCAAATAAATAATAATATAACAATTCAATCCAATGGTAGAAGATTAGTTTCTAGTAATAATGTATTAACAAAACAAGCTGGTGAAATAAAATTAAGTGTTTTGAAAAAGAATATTTTAAAAATTTCATGCGTTCCTTCTCGTGATCTTTTTGAAGAGTCCATGTCGATCATTATTTTTAGTTTTTATTATAGAATTATAAGACCAAGACTTTCAAAATTAAGTAATTAAAAAACAATTTATCATTTTTTTTCATAAAATAATTTTAGTATTTATTGTTTTTTATTGTACATAGTGCCGATAATTCAAATTTTACCAAAGCCGACACGCGTACAAACATGATTTTGACGATTGAAATCACCAAGCGAGAGCGGAGGCTGTTTTAGATAGATCTCAAAACATAACAAACCGCGTTCTATCTAAACTATGCGAGCCATGTCAATTATATGGCAAGTATTGTAATTTGTGTAATAGCATAAATATGTACTCGTGTAGAAATTCATCAGTCAACCAATTTTGATAAAACTTTGATTCGTGTGCTATAATTGCCAAAACTGCGACGTTGATATAGCTTGCAACATTAAAAAACCCCGAAACTCAATATAAAACTTAAAAAATTGTGAACTTCAAATACTTTTTATTTGTTCTTAAGATTTTATTTTTTTTGTATAAAAAGTTTTTTTGATTGGAAAGAATTTGAAGGTCGCGTGCCAATTATATTCATCCCTCTTGCTCACTCAGTCTTCGTAGCACGTCACGATTAATTTTATTTGAGTTTAATTTTAGCCGCATTCAAGTATTTCTGGAAAATTTAAATGAACCTATAGTATAAGGATTGCTACGTCACGTAGACTACCTGTAGATGGCCTGTACCTAGAATAATGTGTATGAAGATAATTTTGAATGGTTACATATTACACAAATAATAACTGTTTAATAAAGACCAAAACTTTACATTTTTAACCACCGTTCCGAAAAACACGATAACATATAGAATGCTGAAATCACCAAGACGGACAACGATGCGGTAGCTCAGTAGGTAGAGCAAAGGGACGGTTTCCGAGAGGTCACGGGTTCGAATCCCTGCCCGTACCGGTTTATTTTCAATTCTATATTTATATAAATTTAAATAAACTTAACATGGCTACACATGTTTATAGATATTTTCAAACATTAGAGAATTTTCCTTATTTTATTTGCGGCTGAATGGAAAAAAAAGTCTTCGTAAATCCGTTGTTTAAAAATGCATTGATATTTTCAGCTACTTTAAGACCATATTTTACGACCTTCCATTCTTTTTAGTACGCTATTATCATGGTTCGATAATGACTCGTTCATAAAACGAGTTAACTGTGATGCTCTAGACTCACTGTTTCTCACAAAGTGATTGAATATTATTTATTTTAATGTCACCGGTTACCTTCTTTACCTTCTTGTTTATTAAAATATAATATAATTTGTTAAAGTAGTAGAGCCTCGCTGGTAACATCATGAATGGGCTGGCTCGGCCGGGGAAGTACTACCCTCTCACAGAAAATCGGCGTGCAGTAGCAGTATTCATACTGGTGCGTTTCGTTCGGTGAGTTCGGTGAGTGGTGAGTTCCGGACGCCCAACAGATGCAAGGATGCATCGGGTGCAGTAGAGTATCCCTGAAGCCATATCACACAGTCCAATGACAACACAAAAATTTGCTCCTAGTTCTATACTGCTGCAACCGCTGCCATCTTTATCCACCCCCCCTCTCTTCAACCTCATGGCAGTACAAAGAAAAGTATTTGGTACAACAGCGGCCATTTCCTCCCCCACCAACACTCTATTTGAGGTGGAGTTCACTAACATCCGTGGACTCCATTCAAACATCAATGCCGTCGACCAGCATCTTGAGATGGCACGCCCGAGCTTGCTTTTCTTAACGGAGACAAAATACACCGTCCTGACGACACTGCTATTATCCCGGCTATGTACTCGAGGAAAACTTCCTAGCAAAAGCTGTAGTCTGCCTTTTCCTCAGGACGGTTGTTTGCCAAAGTTCTCTGCGCTGCCTGGGGTACCTTCCCTATCTCTCCTTTGGGTACACGTAAATCATGGCCATGGCTTTTTAGATTTCACTGACTGCTTTACAGAGTGGAGTGATTTTAGTAGGCAAATATAAATAAAAAAATAAAATAAACAAAAATATATCAATATACTCGTACGTTATGGATTATATTTGTGTTAGTTTCTGTTAGTTTTTGTAATATAATTTACAACTGATGTAACCATAACAGATCACATTATCATCATTGTAATCTGTACTTACTGTTCTGTTAAGGTTTCAAAAGACAAAGAAAGAACAAAAGACATATTGATAGTACATATTGATAGTACATATTGATAGTACGTATTGATAGTACATATTGATAGTACATATTGATAGTAGGTATTGATGGTACGTATTGATAGTACATATTGATAGTAGGTATTGATAGTACATATTGATAGTACATATTGATAGTAGGTATTGATGGTACGTATTGATAGTACATATTGATAGTAGGTATTGATGGTACGTATTGATAGTACATATTGATAGTAGGTATTGATGGTACGTATTGATAGTACGTATTGATAGTACATATTGATACTAGGTATTGATAGTACATATTGATAGTAGGTATTGATAGTACGTATTGATAGTACATATTGATAGTACGTATTGATAGTACGTATTGATAGTATATATTGATAGTACATATTGATACTAGGTATTGATAGTACATATTGATAGTAGGTATTGATAGTAGGTATTGATAGTAGGTATTGATAGTAGGTATTGATAGTACGTATTGATAGTACGTATTGATAGTACGTATTGATAGTACGTATTGATAGTACGTATTGATAGTACGTATTGATAGTACGTATTGATAGTACGTATTGATAGTACATATTGATAGTACGTATTGATATTACGTATTGATATTACGTATTGATAGTACGTATTGATATTACGTATTGATAGTACATATTAATAGTATATAGTGATAGTTCCCCTCAGGGAATAATAATAAACTTTCTAGTAAAAAAATACAAAATTGGTCTATCTACTCATAAAAAAATATCTATGATTAAAAATAAAAATAAAATATAAAAAAAAAACTAGAAATCTACTTACGCTACGCAAAAACTACTTGCCGGAATTTGATGAAACTTTGAACGGGTAGGTTTTATCAAAATCTGAATCTATGCGCACGAAGTCGCAGTCACAGCTAGTATCACCATCAATAATCGTTATAAAAGCCACAAACTGCTGTTCTCTTATAATATCATATGTATCACATTCGCCATAATATTGAACTCAAAACGCAAATATAATTCCTTTTATACATTGCTCCTGAATCCTTACTTTTTTAAATGAGTATTCAATCCTACCTGAGTGTAATCTATATATATAAAAGAAAGTCGTGTTAGTTACTTCACTTATAACTCTAGAACGGCTGAACCGATTTAGCTGAAAATTGGCAGGGAGGTAGTTTTTATCCCGTTCGACAGCATTCCCGTCTGACTTGACATGAAACGTCAGTCACTATAAAACAATAGCTGTCATTATACGTCAATTACATAGCTGTGATATGTAATTGACGTATAATGACAGCTATGTAATGAAGTATGGATGACAATTAGATATTTGTAAGAAATCAATAATAAAACTATTTCTATTAAATGAATTATTAACAATTATAATGTAATGAGAGTGCCGGTATAGTATATAAACAGTGAAGTGAAGTGAAGTTGTTGAAATTGTGTACATGTTTTATACAGGCCACTAATACATAGGCCACTAGCACATCACTCTACCTTTGTGGTAATTTGTAAAAAAGTAAAAAACATAAAATTCAAACTAAGAATGTAAAAAGGGATATAAAAGGACTGTTTGATTATTTTAATAAAATATTATGTGGATTATAACGTGATTGTTATTTACATAACCAAAATACTCCCACAACAGAAGTGAACTATAAAATTCTGTATGGTTGAAAATTTGAGTTTTTAGGTGAAGTGAAGTTTAATTAATAATGCCGCGACCAAGACGATCGAATCTTTCCCGACAAAGCCGTAATGCAAGAAGAATACGAAATACTGCAAATGAAAGGACTGAAGAAGAACAAGAAATTGCAAGTGAACAGTGCCGCGATAGTATGGCTCGACTTCGTGCTTCTCAAACACGAGAGCAAAGTGAAGCAGCCCGTGAAACAGCTCGGTTAGCAATGCAGAATCGTCGAGCGAACAACAGAGGTCAACAAATAGATAATTTGCGACGCAGAACAAGACATTTATCAAGTGCTGATTTGAATCGAGCAGCGTTTCAATACGATTGCAGCATTGATTACAGCTTGCATCCTAGCGTTTGCATTGGGCAAATGGACGTAGTTTGCGAGTATTGTGGTGCATTAAAGTTTTCCGGAGAAACGCCTGGATTATGCTGCCTTAATGGTAAATTGAAATTGCCATTGTTGACTCCGCCACCTGAGCCATTGTATTCATTGCTTTGTGGCGAAACACAAGAATCACGCCACTTTCTTGCAAATACTCAAAAATACAATGGTTGTTTCCAAATGACGTCATTTGGGGCACATATTATCGACGACCGAGGATTTAATCCGACATTTAAGGTATTTATTTTTGTAGTTATATACAATGTAGTTAAAGAATATCTTACTTTATCTATTGGTAACTATGTAGTATATTGCTAATCCTGAACTCTAGGCTCTCACTGAAAAAAGTGTTTATAACCCAGTTAATACTGTCTGGTTTTTATTTTGTAGATACAAGGACAGATTCATCATAAAATTGGATCATTACTACCTTTCGAAGATACACAGAATAAATTTTTACAAATATATTTCATGGGCAACATGGAAGAACAACTTGATCGACGCCTAGAGATCAATGCAGGAATGAAGCGAGCAATTCTTCAAGACTTGCAGTGTCTGCTTCATGAACATCATGCGTTGGTCAGGTTGTTTAAGAGTGCTTTAGAGCGCCTGCCAAGTGATGACTTTAAAGTTGTCATCAAAGCAGATAAACGACCATCTGGAACACACGAAAGGACATTTAATGCTCCAACAGTAGACGAAGTTGCCAACCTGATTGTTGATGAACAATTAGAAAAACGCGATATTGTGCTTACACGTCGCGATACTGGGCAACTGTAACGAATATCTGAAACTCATCGATCATATGATACATTGCAATACCCGCTGATGTTTTGGCAAGGAGAAGATGGATATTATTTTAATATTAAAATGAAAAATCCATTGAATGGTGAGTATCAGTATCATAATTTATTTCATTTATTTATGAAAGACGCTGATTTAAAATAATGCTTATTAAAAAAATGGTTGATGTCGATATTGTTTGCCTTTAAAATTTGCCTTTCAAATGGTTAATTATCAAATTTTTCATTTCAGGTGAAGAAACTACAAAGAAAGTTAGCTCAATGAATTATTACGCATATCGCTTGATGATTCGTCAAAATGCTGACAACTATTTGCTGCGGTTTCGTCGATTGTTTCAACAGTATTGCGTTGATATGTAATGAATGAGGAGATACATAATCGTGCTTTACTCTTGATCGAAGATATGTGTTACCTCATGTGCGGTAATTTATTAATCAGGTTAGGAATGCCAGCACCATATCGTGAAATGAATGACGCATTTAATCGAGAATTGGAACGGGAACGTGAATATGATCACCAGGAATTAGATTTAGTTATTCAAACGAATGTACCCCTATTGAATTACCAACAAAAGGAAGTTTATGACACTTTAATGAAGGAAATCGATGATGAAAATGGTGGTTTATATTTCCTAGATGCCCCTGGTGGAACTGGCAAGACATTCCTCATGTCATTAGTTTTAGCAACTGTTCGGGCAAGATCTAACATAGCGGTTGCAGTTGCTTCTTCTGGAATAGCAGCCACATTGTTAGAAGGATACCGTACGGCTCATTCAGCATTCAAATTACCGTTAAATCTTCAAACTATTGAAGAACCAACGTGTAATATTGCAAAGCACTCAGCAATGGCCAAAGTTTTAGCGGTATCGAAAATCATCATCTGGGACGAATGCACAATGGCGCATAAACGTGCATTAGAAGCACTTAACCGAACATTAAAAGATTTACGCAATGACTCGAGATGTTTTGGAGGAGCAATGATTTTACTCTCTGGCGATTTCCGCCAAATACTGCCAGTAATTCCAAGATCTACGGCTGCCGACGAAATAAACGCTTGCCTCAAATCGTCAAATCTATGGCGCTATGTGAAGAAACTACAACTGACAACAAACATGAGAGTTACATTGGTTAATGATATAACTGCAGAAGATTTCTCGGAGCAATTGCTGACTATCGGTAATGGTCAAGTACCTGTCGATGAATCGAGCGGATTAATATCATTTCCAAATAATTTCTGTAATTTTGTCTCATCAAAAGACGAACTTATCAACAATGTGTTTCCAGAAATTATTTCTAACTACAAAAATAATGAATGGTTGAGTGAGCGAGCAATTTTAGCGGCTAAGAATAAAGATGTAGATGACCTAAACTACATAATTCAAAATAAGATCATTGGAACAATGCATTCATTCAAATCTATTGACTGCGTCACAAATGAAGATGAAGCCACCAACTATCCTATTGAATTTTTAAACTCTTTGGACGTGCCTGGCTTACCACCGCACAATTTATGCCTAAAGGTTGGCTCCGTAGTAATCATGCTTCGAAACATAAACCAACCAAAACTGTGCAACGGTACGCGTTTGGTGGTTAGAAAATTGATGAACAATGTAATTTACGCTACGATAATGATAGTAAAATTCAAAGGTGAGGAAGTTCTCATTCCGAGGATACCGATGATCCCAACCGATATGCCGTTTGAATTTAAAAGACTTCAATTTCCGATACGTCTTGCATTTGCCATGACCATCAACAAATCACAAGGCCAATCCTTAAAAGTTTGTGGTTTAAATCTAGAACATTCATGTTTTTCCCATGGTCAATTATACGTGGCATGTTCACGGGTCGGAAGACCATCTGCGTTGTTTGTTTTTGCGCCTGATAATAAAACAAAAAATGTCGTGTATCACAAGGTACTTAAATGAAGAGCAACCTATGTACTAAAATAAAGAAATAATTATGAATGATTAATGTAGGTATTTCATTTTTTTGTATTATTTCCAATTAAAAAATAAATCTGCTTATTTATTGCCATTAAGGCGGAACAAAGTTTGCCGGGTCAGCTAGTAAGTAATAAAAGACATTCATTTCATTTTGTGCATTCTATATCTTTCATTACCTTTATATTCTATATTAGCTTATTATTGTTTAGAGAATTAATAAATGATATTAATTCAGAATTCATGTAGGCAGGGATATTATGTAATAGGTACATACCTGCACAACAAAAACGTATTTTAATACGTCATCTATAGTCGTAATATCTATAGCGCTTGAAGTTAGCACGTCACGCACAGACAAGAGCCCTATATATAATCTATGAAAAAATATTTGTCTTCCACTTACTGAAAATAATAGAAATGCTCTATTAGTTTATTCGCTGTCTCCTTTTAAAAAGATACTTTCTTCACAAAACAAGACGTCTCCACAATATACCTACCTACTTATTGTTTTTACATAAATATTTCCCAATTGAAGTGTTTTATCCTGCCTTCCCTATCCATAAGATATAAATTGTATTGCCCTTTATACAAAACAGTCAATATATATGCAAATTAAATGATATTTTAGACAGTCTTTATAGTATTTTAATATTCACAGAAGCTATAAAACTCGTAACGTTCCCACAGTCCCACAACTAGCACTACTAGCTTACATTGGTTATTTGAAATTTATAGATTTCTAAATCTAAATTTAAACAAAGTGTGAAGAGTAGTGACCTCTTCTGTCATCTTGACTAGGCATGATAGACTTGTTTCATGATATTGAGACTCATGTTTTTGAACTGATATCCTTTAGTTCGTTCAAAATCGTTCGTTGTAAACGTAAAGAGATATAGAAACGTCACTTTAATGTAGAACAAAAAATGTTGTTCTTATATAGAACGAGCAATTTTTGGGTCATATTCTTTACCTAAGACTTTACAAAGTGTAAGTTGTACAATTAAGATTGTTGCAAGATTACAGTTGAAATGAATCTTGTATCTTCTAGGGTACAAACAAAAACCTCCTGTAATGATTAAATTACAGGTTAAACTACATAATAACTCTAATCTTACATTCATCTATTCAAATAACAATAATTTATAATACCTTATGGAGGTAAAAGGCATCGCAAGCAATAACATTAGCCTATGTCGACTCCGAGGGTCGAATCAGGACAAATACTGAAATATTACCACGTAATAACATTAAATAAAGTCTCAAAACCTATAAAACATCTCCTAATTTAGAATAAGGATTCAAATTACTTACGAAATATTGTTCCAACAAACTTTGAAACTGCCCGGGAAGTGCCGGATATAGGAATTATAATTATTCCATAATAAATTTATAGCCCTGCAATTAAACACACTAATGAATTTAAGAAACAACGCTTCAAATGCGTTAATAAGATCACAAATAACTAAAACACTCACCGAAGGCTAATATGATATTCAATTCGGAAGTGCTTCCGAAACAAAAGACTCTAAAGGTCACGGCATTGAATTTTATAATCAAAATATGCATAATAAGCAAACAATGTGGCTATGTACACGCCGCGTTACACGAAATGTGGGTAAAATTGATATTAATCGGAAGAAGACCAATATTTAAGTAATTTAAGAACAATGCACTACTTATCTACAGGAAGAAACGAGTGTAATATATTGATAATAAATTGTTATACTAATAAATATAACAATAAAACAACGTTGGCTGCAAATAAGCTTCTGAAACAATATGACAGCTACTTTTAAATAAATATCTCGCGATATACTAGCCTTAAAAATGATTAATAAATGAAATTTAGAATAGTAATTATTAATAAAATGTTTATATTTTCAATAACATTTCGGGGACTATAAAGTTAGCTTAAGCTGGCCACATACAATATTTTAAACAAAAAGAAATGTCACAGACTAATTAAGAAATTGTAATTAGCTGTCAACAGATAAATAATTTACCTTGTCTACGAATTTGACAGATAATAAGAAATCGATAATATTAAAATTATAAATATTTCATTATCTACAGAAATGAAATTTCTATGTAACAAGGCATTATATTTGCGTTTTGGGTTCAATATTATAGCGAATGTGATACATATGATATTATAAGAAAACAACAACTTGTGACTTTTATAACCGGCAAGTAGTTTTTGCGTAGCGTAAGTAGATTTCTAGTATATTTTTATATTTTATTTTTAATCATAGATATTTTTTTATGAGTAGATAGACCAATTTTTTTATTTGTATTTTTTTATTGGAAAGTTTATTATTATTCCCTGATTATTCCCTGAGGGGGACTATCAATATATACTATTAAAATGTACTATCAATACATACTATCAATATGTACTATCAATACATACTATCAATATGTACTATCAATACGTACTATCAATATATACTATTAATATGTACTATCAATACATACTATCAATATGTACTATCAATACGTACTATCAATATATACTATTAATATGTACTATCAATATGTACTATCAATACGTACTATCGATACGTACTATCGATACGTACTATCGATACGTACTATCGATACGTACTATCGATACGTACTATCGATACGTACTATCGATACGTACTATCGATACGTACTATCGATACGTGCTATCACTACGTACTATCAATACGTACAATCAATATGTACTATCAATACGTACTATAAATACGTACTATCGATACGTACTATCAATACGTACTATCAATACGTACTATCAATATGTACTATCAATACGTACTATCAATATATACTATCAATATATACTATCAATATATACTACCAATACGTACTATCAATATATACTATCAATACATACTATTAATACGTACTATCGATATCTACTATCAATATGTACTATCAATATGTACTATCAATATGTACTATCAATATGTACTATCAATATGTACTATCAATACGTACTATCAATATATACTATCAATACGTACTATCAATATGTACTATCAATACGTACTATAAATACGTACTATCGATACGTACTATCAATACGTACTATCGATACGTACTATCGATACGTACTATCAATACGTGCTATCAATACGTACTATCGATATGTACTATCAATATATACTATCAATACGTACTATCAATACGTACTATTAATACGTACCATCAAGATATACTATCAATACGTACTATCAATATATACTATCAATATGTACTATCAATACATACTATCAATATGTACTATCAATATGTACTACCAATACGTACTATCAGTACGTACTATCAATACGTACCATCAATATGTACTATCAATACGTACTATTAACACGTACCATCAATATGTACTATCAATGCGTACTATCAATACGTACTATCGATATGTACTATCGATATGTACTATCAATACTGTTCAATCAATAAGGTTTTTTTCTCACACATTTTTACTTGAGTATGTCTTCTTAGCAAAGGTATTTTTTATACTTAAATATATTATAATGTTTACGTACAAAAATAAAAAAATGTACCTAAACTCCTCCCGATTTCGTAAAATAAGTGAGGAAAATCATTTTTTTTTTAGTATTAAAAACGTCAATATTACAGTATTTTCTCTGAGGACACTAAACATTCTATGCGTTGCAATTATTGGTTTTACTACATTAAGTTTGATTTTGTAGCATCATGTACCGAAAAGTTGATCATTTTAGGCATAACCGTAAACGCGTCCTTAAGCTTATAAAGCGTATATGTAAATGTCTTTATTTCCTAATAACTCTTTTAATTTACCACAAGGATTTATATAAGTATACCTTTATACCATATCTTTACCTTATGCTATATTTTACCTTTTATAATATTTTTCACATATTTTTACTGTAATATACACACTATAAATTTTGTTATATTGATCCTTACGATAAACTTAATACAATACTCTATTAAGGCTTACCACTTATGAGTTTTTTATTTTTAAATTTATACATACAATCCAGGTCTTTAATCTTTATATCTTTTTTATTTGTTAACAGCTGCTATCTTATTAATTTGTAATTATTATATCTATATGAGAAGCATTTGAGGAGAACATAGCTTGTTTTAAGTGCTGATTGAGAAAAATATTTTAACATTATTTAGATTTTAACAAATTAAAATTGTTAGTTACATTTTAAATAAATAATACTATTTAGATGAAAGAAGTCCAAAAACTAGAGTTAGTTAAAGTAGTGACGGTGTTTGTGAACTGTGACCAATACCTAATTACAGAAGTGAAATGTCAAAGGTATAATATCATAGCATCTGTATCATCCAATCAACGGAGCGGCCGCGTGTAACTTTCCTCTCACATCGATACGTTATTAATGCACTAGTGCTTTTAAGCTTTGACCTTTAAGGCTTTAGCGTTTCTAGTTCAACTAAAATCCTAGTGCAAGATCGTTTTACATTTAAAATGTAATATTTCTTTTAATATACCGTAATCAATTTCTGTTTGTTTTTTTTTTATTTGAAATATTTACACAACATTCTAAGTATCAAAAAATTAAAAAGTACGAAATGGGAGGAATCATTTAACTTGACAGTGTAATTCGGGACAATTTATCTTTGTTTGAAACAGAAATGACTGGAACTGATTTATTAAGTCTTTTATTTAAGTTATTTTTACATCTTTGATAACTTGCCATAACTCTAAAGTTAGGACTAAGTTATTTTAGTAAAATAAATAAAAAAAGAATCTAATTGAACAATTTGATTTTGTTACTTTAGGTACTTGTTAAATTTCATACTAAGATAAAAAGTACTAATTAAAGATATTATCTAAATTTAGGTTTTTAAATATTTTCTTTTCATATCTGAAAAAACCACCATTACTTTCCGAAACAACTGTTTTATAGACTTACGTAAATTATGAAGACAGTACTTATGATAGTTTGAAATAAAATCTAACTTATAAACTTGCAATTATTGCATTGAATTGTCGTCGGCTAGTATTTGTAATTGAGAACGATCCTTTTATTGTCGAATTAAGAGTTTTATTAACCAATTTGTAAAATTTACTAAACAAAGAAAACTTCATATTGTGCTTACTGCAACCTACCTACCTACTGCACTGCTTAGCAACACATATAAAACATATATTTTAATCTTAAGTTGAAAATACTAAACCAAAATTTAATTAAAATAATCAATTACATGTTCATGGTTTGCGGGTGCGGTCAATGGGTCCGCAACTATTTGATGCAGTGCCGATATATAATTTTAACTCTTCGGCGATTGCACATTTATATTCGAGAGTAATCATAAGATGACTAACATAAAAATAAATAATATTCTGTACAAATTATTGGTCACCGACCTAGTCTTGTTGGCCACGACTCCAAATAATAAACCATCTATCATCACATAAAGCCTATTTTTTTTTTTTTTGTCTGTCTATGCTGTTAGCCCTGTTGGCTATTACAGCGTCACCGGGGGAATGGGTGGGTCAGGAGACCAACCCTTAAAAAGGGGGGGCCAGATGGGCCCCCATGGGGAATGACGTCCCGAGGGCGTCTCAGATTGAGACACGGACCTCGGCTCGGGGCGTCGTTAGTCAGGAGGGAAGCTAAGGAAATTTGGACACTAGCGTCCTCCGACGGCAGAACGCCGGAGCAACGGAGCACTTACTCATTTGGGACCTCGTCTATACCGGTACAGACGGTGTGTGTCTGTATGTTGTGTGGTGTCAATTATGCCTACGCGTACACGTTATTACCTACTGTGAACGCGTCGTCGGGGTCAACGAGTACCGACTTGGGTCTTCTTTTTCTGACTAAAGTAGTCTTACGTGGTCTATACTCTGCGGCGTCAGCCACCAGTGGGTTCGGGTTTCGCTCAGCACGTTCAAAGTACTTTTGGGAAAGCCCCTTGAAGTACTGAGCGATGGTCGGAAGGTTCAAGTCTCTATGGAGATCGATGTTGCGTACGAACCACGGCGCCCCGGTTGCAATCCGTGTAAACCTGTTCTGAATCACCTGAAGGGGTTTCAGATTAGCGTGCGCAAAAGCGGGACTCGCATAGGACATGACGGAACGTATGCAAGCTTTGTAAAGTGTCACCTTATTGCGAAGGGACATTTTACTCCGCTTGCCTAACAGCGGATATAAACGACCTAATATGTAGGCCGCTCTGCTACGAACGGTCCTAATATGCGCAGTGAAAACTAACTTTCTATCTAACGTTACTCCTAGGTATTTTGCCTCGTCTTTCCAAGGTATCGGTTTATCAAAGAGTTTGATTCGCGGGAGGATCCTTGGGGGGCCCCGTTCGAAGAGCACCGAAACGCTCTTCTCAGGGTTTACCTCGATCCGCCATTTCCGCAGCCAACTCTCAAGGGAGTCGACTGCGGATTGGAGACGTTGGTATATCTCCCAGCGATCCTTAGAGGACGTGTAAAGCGCGGTATCGTCCGCGTACATGGCAAGGTGCACTTTAGATCGCGGTCTAGGAATATCGCTAGCGTAGATGGAATAGAGGATGGGCGAGAGAACTGAACCCTGGGGAACACCCGCCCTGATGGGGCGGGGGGTTGACAAGACGCCTTCCACTCTGTAGCGAAAGGAGCGATTCGTCAGGTAGTCCCGTATGATGAGTACGAGTCTGTCCGACACCTTGAACTGGTATAACTTGTACACCAGTCCATTGTGCCAGACCCTGTCGAACGCCTTAGCTACATCGAGGAAGAGCGCTCCTGTCCTATGCTTCTTGGCCCTCACAGTGGCCCCTATCAGTATGTGCTCCGTGAGGCGTTGCACCTGATGGGAACATGAATGGTTGGCTCTAAAGCCGAACTGCTCATTTGGGATGATTTTGAGTCTCTCGACTTCCGATCTAAGTCTACAGAGGATGATTCTCTCATATACTTTCCCTAAGGAACTAAGAAGACTAATGGGACGGTAACTACTAGGCAGATGCCGGGGTTTGCCCGGCTTATGGAACCCTATCACTATGGCCTCTTTCCATTGGGCCGGAAACGAGCAACCGGCCAGTAGAGCGTTAAAAATGGTAACCAATAGGTAAATTAAAGGAGGCGGAAGAAGCTTTATCACTTTGTTAGTGATCCTATCGGGACCTGGCGATTTCTTGACGTGAAGCGCCCTAACTATGGACGTCACCTCGTCTAGGTTCGTTTCCTCGATTGGCGGACCGGCCGGTGGCTGAGAACACATTATATTGACCGATTTGTCGACTATTTCGACATGATCGCGATCAACGGATTGAGCAGACAGACGGCACTGGCTCTCTAGACTGTCGGCTAAGCACTCAGCTTTGTCAGAGTCGTCAAACGCGATGGCGGAGTTAGGTCCAACCAAGGGAGGCATATCTGAGACAGTGTCCGCCTTCAGCGCTCTCTGCAATCGCCAGAATGCCTGGTGTGTTGGAGAGAGCGTCGCAAGCGTCCTATCCCAGCCGCTATCTCTGAAGTCGTCGAGAGCTTGTCTCGACTCCCTCTGAAGACGGCGCAGCCTCCGTCGGTTGTCATCTGTCGGGTATCGGTCATGGGCTCTAATCGCGGCGTTTTTACGGGTGATGAGGAGTCTAATGTCCGGAGGGAGTGCTCGGTAACCCTCGAAGTTCACTCGGACCTCCCTCGAGGATTTTCCTATGCTGTCTACCAAATGTTCTGTGAAGTTAGTCGCGGCTGAGACAGCGTCCTCGACCGATGTAAGCTGGTCAGGAATTTTGTCGAGGTGCGCTGGTACGGGGGAATGGAGTTGCTCTCGAAGCTTCGTCCAGTTAATAATTGTTTTGGTCGCGGGTTCCCTAAGGGGAGGAAGTCCTAGCTGAAATAGGACCGGTCGATGGTCAGAGTCTAGCTCGGATAGCGTCTCGATAGAACGTAACTGGAGTGTCACGCCCTTCAAGAGTACTATGTCGAGCACGTCGGGTCTGTCATGTCGGAAGTCTGTGTCGCAGTATCGCGTGGGACTCAAAGGCGCGGTGATCTCGAAGTCGAGACCAGCCTTGTAACTTAGCCTATCAAGGAGATTTCCTCTACTGTTTGCGACAGTGGAGTTCCAGCGGGGATGTTTGCAATTTAGGTCGCCGGCCAGAATGGTTGCGTTACCTAATTGGAGTAAGGACTTAAGGTCCCTCTCAACTAAGGCTTTATTGGGAGAAAGATAGACGGATGCTAGTACGATCGACTGATGGCCGGTCATACCCACCTGACATAATGACGCTTCTACGTTGACTAGTTGGGGCGGATCGAGCGGAGTGCAATGAAGAGACCTTCTGTAATAGATGATGGTTCCCCCCTTCGCGGTTGCCCTATCGTTCCTAACGAGACGGTAATTTGCGATGCGCGGATCACGATTACACGGCTTCAGAAAGGTCTCTTGTACTAACAGGACGTCTATCTGGTGCGTGACCACGAAGTCGCGCACTAGATCTATCTGCTTAAGTAGCCCGTTCGCGTTGAATGTAGCGACAGTCAGAGAGCGAGGTTTTACCCTTCCACGCGATGTCATCATGTTGACATCGTGTGTTCGTATATCGATTTGATTAGGACGGCGTGCTTGAGGAGCACTTCCATCCTCGCGGGAGGGTTCCGCGCGGAATCCCTCATTTCATTTGAAAAGACTAGGAGCTCTTCGATGTCTATTACACCGAAGAGGCTCGTGACGCACGCGAGCGAACTCGCAACTCCGTCGGTGGAGTTACGAACCGGCGGCGGCGGCAACGACTGGGGGACGGGCTGTGGGATAATCCTCGGAGGCTTCACCCAAGCGTTCGCGATCGTGTTCGCGGGTGCCTGAGGGGCCTGGGATGCCTGAGGGGCCGCGGGCCTCCCAGGGGCTAGAGGAGCCCATGGAGGCTGTGCGAACCGAGGAGGATGCCTTGCCGGCTGTGTCCTGCGCGGCGCTTTGGGGCATCCGCGATAATTCGCAGGATGGCCCTTCTGTCCGCACAGGACGCAGCTGGGAGGATCCTCAGGGACCGGTCCCTTCCGCGAGCAGTCGGCTGTCGCGTGGTCGTCCAGGCACTTGACGCACCTTGGACGCGCGTGACAAAAACGTTGGGAATGCCCATAGAGCTGGCAGCGATGACACTGACCAGGAAAACCGCGACCACGTGGAGGTTCGACCCTAAGGCCGGAGAGTTGGCAGACTGCCTTAACATTAAAAATTTGCTTTCCTTCCGGGGAAAGCTCGAGATGGACGAGAACAAGATCGAACGGGACCCTAGTGGTCGCTCGGTACATGCGGTGCACCGAGATGACGGGGAAGGATTGGGACTTAAGGTCCTCGAAAATCCGCTCAGTAGTGAGCTCCACGGGGAGCCCTCGGATGACCACCGTTAAGCGGCGTTCATCCTCTAGCGCGTAGGTGTGGTATCCGTAACCACGTTCGCGGAGGAGACGAGTCAGACCACGGTGGTCCGACGAAGACGCGGTTTGAACGCGGATACCGTCGGCGGTATTTCGGGCGGACGTGAAATGGAGCTTGTGCTCTGTCATAAGTGCGGACAGAGTGTCCCAATTAGACTTGTCCCTTATGTAAAGCGGCGGCGGCGCGGGGGACTTCCGTGGCGCTGAAGGTGCCTCCGCGGGCGCTGAAGGCGCGGACGACGGCGACGCGGACGCGGGCGCTTCAGGCGCGATCGGCGCGCGTTCGCGAGTCGGGCCCGGGCCCGAAGAACGGTCGGGCGACGCGGGTTCGCTACTAGCGGGTTTTGAGGCCCGTTTTCGCGGGACGTTCGAGGAGAGCGCTTTCGTCGCCTTCCTCTTGGCCGATTTGGTCTGCACGGTCGTGAAACCGTCGTCCTCGTCAGCGTCCGAGGAAGGGGACGAACTCCCCGACTCGGAATCCGAGGCCGTCTGCTCCGTAGGAGTGGCGGCCTCGACCTCCATGTCGGAGGTGCTCTCGGTCACGATCGCGGCGCGCGAGGTCGAGGGCGGAGACTCGATGCCTAACAAGACAGAGTAGCGCAGGCATAATTGAGGCGCAATTCCGTGGACCCAACCATAGAACTGCGACTTGGACAGATCTTCGGGTTCCGCCGCGGATTTGGGGTCCATGGTGGAGCCCGGAGATATGAGCCGTCCTCCCTGCGTGAGCAGGGAGGCGAGTGCCTAACGTGAACCCTATCGAATCTCTGTCAGTAGGTGACAGAGGTGTGCCTAATACCCTAACGACTGTGTACTTACACGACGCAGGCTATTACGACGAAGTCTTTGAATTGCGTTTCGTACCCTAACTAGGGCGACGTCGGACTTGTTGGACCCCTATGCAGGCTCGCCGGCCCGCAGGTGTGCTTGCGGCGATGACTCACACACAAACACAATCACACCGCTGGCTTGCACACAATGGAGGTCGTTATCTTGACTGGCGCAGGTGTACGAACGGGCGGTGCAGGTGGTCGGTGCAGGTGGCTGGGCGGTCAGCGTGACGGCCCAGGTAGGTGGCGCGGATAGGCGGAGCAGGTAAGAGGGACATGTGTCCCGGTCGACTGCTCAACGGTGAATGAATATAAAGCCTAGTTAGTTAAATAAAGTTAGTTTTATATTAATTGAACAACATTCTCAGTATTTTGTATATGATTAAAAAAGCTTTCATTTTCATATACAAATATTATAAAAATAAAGTAAAAGATAAATTCTTCTTGATCTCTAAAGTTATCCCGCTAGTTAAAAGTAAAATAAAAATAATTAGTATTATTATCCACCCGGGTCCATTTTACCCACAACATCTCATTACCTGTGTTCACTCCTCCCCTTTTTCCTCAACTGCACGTCCGCTAACTAACGCTTAATATATTATTGAACAACTAATGATTTTTTTCAGATGTATTTCGTATAATTATTACTGTTCAACGGTTCTTATGCTTTTTAAAGCAGCTAAATAACTTTAAAATAAATAATGAACATTTTGTTAATAATTAATAACAATAATAATCAAGTAGCGGTTGAAATTGAAACGCAAATAATAGGTAGATAAGTAATTAATATATCCTAATAACCTAAAACCGTTCGTTGGTTAGTTAACGTAATAATAAATTAATAATGAAAAAATAATAACTTTATTTATCCATTTATCCAGCTCTAGAACGCAAAAATAAAAAAAAACTTATAAAAGACCTTGTTAATAGTTTTATAAGTTATTTATTCTTTTCGTTCGTTTTTATTTAAGTTTTACTTATTTTTGATGATTGGTTGTTATCTGAATAGAGAACAGAATATGGCTAACATTGTATTTTTTGCAGTAGAAATGTTTTTAACTACTACTAAATATGTGTTATTGTCTGGGGACAAAAAAAAATATTTTTTTTTATTGTTATAGATATATTTTTTTTCGTTCTAAGGTTAAGTAGGGCTACGATGATCAAATGCAAAAAATGTATGTTATATACCTATACACTTGTTTTTGGACAAATTCGTTAATACTTATATCAGACACCTACTATTGGAATATTAGTATTAGTATTCAGAATATTAGACTCTGAATAGAGAATAGTAGAATCTGAATTGTTTGTAACGAGGAAATTTTATTCAACGAATATAACTTCTACCAACGATGACTAATATTATTAAAATAACTAAATAATTTTATGACCAAAAATATGTGATGTTTTTTGTTAATAACGTAATATTTTTTAAGAGGTTGTATATAAGATAATAATTTACGATTTACAAACATAAATAAACAAATTTACATCTAAATAAAATGGGCAAATACAGTTGTGTGTTGAAGGAAGCTATTAGTATATAACCCTTAAAGGTCGTAATTATTTGAGGGTCCCTTTCGCCGACAAATTGACCGCTGTAATGTTGGGCTCAGAGTCGGCTGTTTGTCTTGATTTAGATGACAAAATGTTAACAGTGGTTCTTTTATATCCTTACCTAAATCTTTTTTTTTTATTGTAATTTAACCGGAACATATAACAATCTTTCATCATTTTTGTAAATTCTGGACATTTGTATTTTTTCGCTCTTGTGAAAAAAAATCAAGTAATAATAAGTAAGTTATAATTTAACTAACAAAAGGAGAGGGACAGACAAGGTCGTTGACACAACCTAGTTTATTACTACTTAGACCCGCTTAATGACTAGAATAATATTATTTTAACGTTACTGAAATTGTTCAGGGTTTTTTTTTATTTCTTTAAGATATTTGAAGATTCTATTGCATGTATATTATATATATATATATATATATATATATATATATATATAAATTCTACAACTTCATTGCAGTTTTCACCATAACAACCTATGTCAAACCAATATGTATAAAGATAATAATTGATTATTATGTAGAAGAATTTCAAATCACGTGACCAATATTATCATATAAAGTTATTCTATATCTAGAATCTAGATTCTTCTTTAAATCATACAAATAATAAAAACAATATTATTATGTACTCATTGAAGTCGTTGCGTCGGGGGTCCGTTGTACGGTGGGGTCTATTTTATGAGGTTACAAGGTCTTAGACTATACGATTCGATATCGTAATTTCTTTATTTGCCTTGGTTACTTACTTGCAATTTAAATTTCTACCTTTATTAAGCGGTCGTAATAATATTATTTTTATTCTTTTTAAAGATCTTTTAGTATCGGGATTTTTTTTTATTTTTAATTTAATTGTTTTCTGCTTTTTTAGGTTATGTTGCTGAGAACATAGTTAAAAACCATTTTGACGATCCAGGCTTTCGATTAAAAAGCGCAATGAAATCCGTCCACGCGTTTGGCTGCTAGAATGCCACTGACAGACAGACAGATCAACAGGTCAAACTTATAACACCCCTCTTTTTGAGTCGATGATTAAAAATGTTATAAAAATTAAACGTTTGATATATATTAGCGGTCCCCCAGAAGCCTAAATTGTAAGTTTTGATGTAAAAAATAAATTGAAAATTTAACGCAGGAATATATACATTTATACATGATTGCGTTTTAATTTAAAAACAAATCTAAGGTAATATCTTCAATATAAACCAAAATAATACCAACAACTTCAATGATAACACATAATTATACAATAGTTAGCTATTGTGAACTTAGTATTTCAACAATGTTGCGTTTGATATAATTAGTTAATTAAAAGTATAAAATTTATGAATAAATTAAAAGTATAAAATACAAAATTTATGTTTACGAGGTAACTACAACTACACAACCAACCAATAACCCTAAAAAATACAGAACAAAAAAAAAATACTCTCTCTTTTACTTATTACTCTGTATTTTATAAGAAGTATATAAAAGGTTAACGCCCAGGCGCTATGCCTACGCTCCAAGTTAATGCAAGTTCAGAGGCAACAAATAAATGTTGCATGAGAAAACTTAAATTTTAAAAACTATTAATTTTAAAAAGTCGTAGAACATTTGTTATTGGGATCAATCTAGAGAGACTGCCTGCAAGAAGTGGCCAATTAATTACAAATAATCCTGTATATTCTAGCTAGATAATGTATAGTGCGTTGACCCTGAAAGAAAATGACATATCTAAATACAATACAAAGAAACGTAGAGAAGTAGATTATGTTTAATCATATCATACTTATATTGATAGCAAGCGTAGGTAACATAAGTTGGTTATCTTGTTTTTAATACACTTTAAATATCTAACTTACAGACACACTATATCATAGGAGAAATAGCGTTAATTTATGTCTGTGAAAAAAAATTATTTGTAAGAATAAAATTTATGTCTCTATATATTTAAACTAATGTTAAAAATAAATTTATAAATGTATTTTTACATTTGTTAAATTACCTTCCAAGAAGAGACTTTATGTAATGATGTTAGGTATGCTTTTTATTTGAATTTTATTATTAAATTCGTAATTGAATAGAAATAATACATTTATTATTATTGTATGGTTTCTTTCAATTGCTTAATTTACTCTTACGTATACGGATTGTAAAAAGAAACAAATATTCTTATAATAAGTTAACCAACTTAGTGTTTTCTAAGTTTTTACGAGTACTACTCATTTTTACGGATTTAACCTGCGTATATTGAATTAAATCCATAAAAATAGTTTTAACTAACTTATAAAATTAGCTAAGTGCGAGTCGAACTCGAGCACGAAGAGTTCCGTAACAAAAAAAAACTTCTAAAAAAATGTTTCTGTGAATATTTCAAGCGTCTACATGTTGCTGTTAGAAAAACCGTGTTGTGGTAGAGGGGTCAACCTCAAATATAAATTTTGTTCTGATTTTAGTACCTGTTGTTACAGAGACACATCTGTTAAAATATCTATAGTCTAAATTTATATAATAAGTATTTTTAATAATAAGTGCCTTTTACAGGTCTAAAAAGCATGCAAAGGTTGGCGTTTTTCTAGCTGTATAGTGTAGGTACGGTTAGCTTGAGGCACAGCATGGCACTGTCCGTAGACAGTTCGGGCCTTAACCTAAACTGAGCGTCATAGGTTACAAAGTGTTCAGCCAGCTGTCCCTCCAGCAAACTGTCCATTACCTTAGCAACAACAATAGCCAAATAGATGGCCCTGTAATTAAACATGTCGCGGCATCCTCGGTCTTGTTCCTAATAATTTTTACTCAAAGTATCTACTCGGCTATGTTTACCTAAATTAATTGAGAGCAAAATGGCACTTCTCTGCTTACCTGCAGCCAGATACTTTGAGCAGGAATTCTCCGGCTTCTAGGGAAAGTACACAGAGTAGCTGAACGAAAGTACCGAGCTCGCTATCGGGCTTGCTTTCAAAAAGTAGTTGTAACTAAAGTAATACTGTCGCCACCTGACATAGGTCCATAGAGTAGATGTAACAAAAGACCTACCCTCGCTACAAGTCATGGGTCGTAAAGTAAATGTAACGAAAGTTACGCTATCGCTGCTGGGTATATTTTAGCAGACTTAAATTGGATCTATAATTCATAATCTTCTTTTATCTTGTTTTCAGTGATATTAATAACAAAAACATAACATGAACAAACAAAGATAAAGTAATACTGAAATTATGTCATGTTTGCGTTCTAATAACAATACAATCAGACGAAACCTAAGTTATTTAATGTTTATATACCTCTTTAACTATTATTGTTAGTATTTGATATCTTAATTATGAAGTATGTTTTAATTGTTTAATAATTGTAAATAGTTGAAAATACTATAAAAGGTTTCTATTTCAATCGAGGAAGTTACAACACGTTATATTTTCGTGTAACTTTTACAAAAGTTGAACGAAATGTCCAAAATTTGTATATTATTGTGTTACGTCTGTCTGGCAAAAGGTAAGTTCTTTTACAATTGTGTATTCAACGACACGATTCCGTTAAATAATAATGGTCGAGTTTTAAGTTAATCAAATAAAGCTCATGTGACAGCTGTCAGTGCTGTCTCTTGGAGCGAAATACCTGGACAATTCTCTGGGCGCTAATATTTCGAGTCGTCATTTTGGTTATAAATTAAAAATAATAAATTACTTGGCTTTGGGGGAGAAACACATAACACACCTACGCATGAGTAGTATTAGTAGGGGAAACCGTTTGCCATCCCTTCCTGTCCCTATGTTCCATAACCATTAGTACCTACCGCCTAAACTCTTATCTTTTCCGGATGGGCAACAGATCTAACACAACTTATTTTAATTTTTCCTTGGCAAAGATAACCTTTTACCTATTTCATTCATTTATGAAATACTAGCGAACCAAGCCCGCTTCGCTGGGCTAACCCTTACTTTACCTGGTGGCGAGTTACATCAATGGGCATAGCATATTCGTTTTCTTCGAGGAAAAATACATGGTCATACCAATTTTTATGACAATCGGTTGAACGGGGCGGAAGTCGATATTTGACAGCGCCGCCTGGTGGCGAGTTACATCAATGGACATAGCATATTCGTTTTCTTCGAGGAAACATACATGGTCATACCAACTTTTATGACAATCGGTTGAACGGGGCGGAAGTCTATATTTGACAGCGCCGCCTGGTGGCGAGTTACATCAATGGGCATACCATATAAACCTTCTCCGTGGAAAAATACATATACATACCAATTTTCATAATCATCGGTCTAATAGTTTCTGAGTTCATCGATTTCATATATACAAACATCCTTCTTTATATATTACTAGCGAACCCAGCCCGCTTCGCTGGGCTAACCCTTACTTTACCTGGTGGCGAGTTACATCAATGGGCATAGCATATTCGTTTTCTTCGAGGAAACATACATGGTCATACCAACTTTAATGACAATCGGTTGAACGGGGCGGAAGTCTATATGTGACAGCGCCGCCTGGTGGCGAGTTACATCAATGGGCATACCATATAAACCTTCTCCGTGGAAAAATACATATACATACCAATTTTCATAATCATCGGTCCAATAGTTTCTGAGTTCATCGATTTCATATATACAAACATCCTTCTATATATATATAGACTAGCGAACCCAGCCCGCTTCGCTGGGCTAACCCTTACTTTATCTGGTGGCGAGTTACATCAATGGGCATAGCATATTCGTTTTCTTCGAGGAAAAATACATGGTCATACCAATTTTTATGACAATCGGTTGAACGGGGCGAAAGTCGATATTTGACAGCGCCGCCTGGTGGCGAGTTACATCAATGGACATAGCATATTCGTTTTCTTCGAGGAAACATAGATGGTCATACCAATTTTTATGACAATCGGTTGAACGGGGCGGAAGTCGATATTTGACAGCGCCGCCTGGTGGCGAGTTACATCAATGGACATAGCATATTCGTTTTCTTCGAGGAAACATACATGGTCATACCAACTTTTATGACAATCGGCTGAACGGGGCGGAAGTCTATATTTGACAGCGCCGCCTGGTGGCGAGTTACATCAATGAGCATACCATATAAACCTTCTTAGTAGAAAAATACATATACATACCAATTTTCATAATCATCGGTCCAATAGTTTCTGAGTTCATCGATTTCATATATACAAACATCCTTCTATATATATATAGATGAAATATTATAATACAGACCATGTTATAAAATAAAAAAAGATTTATTATTTTCTAAATATTAAATATAAGATTTATTATGTTTTATTCCATTAGGTTATATACTGCCACAGTTCTTCGATATACCAAATCCTCGTATAGTGGGAGGTGAGAATGCAGCTGAGGGAGGAGTGCCACACCAGGCTTCTTTAAGAAGTTTATTTGGTTCTCACTTTTGCGGAGGTTCTATTATAAACAAGAGATGGATATTGACAGCTGCCCATTGTACCGTTGGGTGAGTGGACAGATTTGTTTATCAAGGGTTAAAAAAAAATTATTACTTACCCGTTAGAAATTATATGCAAAGGTTGAATTGAACTTAATTAAGAAACATTTTGATGGTTGTTGATGTCGATTTTCAGAAAAAAATATTATAACACATAGGTCATGATTTTTTATGTAATATGATGTATTATTATCACTATACATATAAGTACTAATTAATTCCATTCATTAACTAAGAATAACATTCATATAAAGTTAAATTTTACTGTTTTTGTAAATTTTTACTGAAATAGTTGAATTATAATTAATTTATATTTTATATATAATATATAAATACAATATAATAAATATTGAAATATCAATATTGGCGATATTTTAGGCAATCCAGTGTAAGCATGAAGGTGGTAGTCGGAACTAACAGTCTTACCAAAGGCGGAGTCAAATACTCTGTAAATAAAATCATAGTACACAAAGATTTTAATAGTTATCTGATTGCAAATGATGTGAGTGTTGTCAAGGTGTCCAAGGATATAGAGTTCAATGAGTTAGTGCAGCCGATACAATTACCAGAAACTGATACAGAAGGAGGCGCTGAGCTGATCTTATCTGGATGGGGCAGGCTATCCGTGAGTTGCACAGTTAAAATACATTAAAGCATTATTATATACAGTTCTAGGCCTGTATTCACGTTTAAATAGTTCATAATTTGCTAGACTAGTTTCGAATTTCGCAGCGTGATCTGTTAGCGATATCTCAATTGATAGAGCGCCGGGGACGATAGATCAGATGTGGCTGGTTTAAGTCACAGGGATGAGGGATGCTATTTCAAAAGTGGAAGATTTTACTCGATCATTTTTTATTTATATATATTTTTTTATTTATTTATTTCATATACCAGAGTTTTACCTATAACAAAATATGCACAAAACTGTACACATAGAATAAGCTTATCTCTCTTCCAACTACCCATGATTTTTTTGTATAGATTCAAATAAAATAACACAATCTGTGCATTATTTTTACAACAATTTTATGCTTTTATTTCAGTACCCAGGTAGTCTCCCAGATAAGCTGCAGATAATAAATCTGATAGCACTAAGTGTAGAGCAGTGTCAGCAGATCTACAGCGGTGTCACGTCGACACAAGTGTACGACACACAGATATGCTCATTAACTAAGAGAGGAGAGGGCGCTTGCCACGTAAGTCAAATTTATAGGTATTTTAAGTAAATGTAAATCGATTTTGTATACATGTGCGTGCATATTTAATTGTATTTGACACTAACTTATGGTACATTTACCTACTTTATTTATTTTCTTTTTTAGTAACAATTGTTTGAATTTGTATCTATTACTAATTTTGACCAACTGCAAGATTTCTTTCTTTGACAAAATAAAATTAATAATATTAAACGATTATATTGTTAAATTTTTCGTATTAGTAGACGTAAAAGTGACATTGTGAGAACAGAAAAATATTTTCAATACTACACTTCATTACACTCTCAAAATTATCAAAAAAACTCAGACGTCTATTTATTATAAATGTAATGTGCACATTTATAATTGTATGTTGTGTAGTGTCACCAAATTGTAATAACTGCTAATTGTGAGGTTTGAATGCATACCTTATTGGATATGCACGAAATTAAAATAACAATATCTACAAAAGCATCCAATTAAATAAATGAATCATTCATTCAATCATTCATTCAATCATTAGGCCATAAGTTTTACTATTCGCAAATCAATCATAATTAATCATTTATTCACTTTAATCATTTTATTATTTTTTTTGCAGGGTGATTCGGGAGGCCCCCTAATGGAAGGGGGCAAAGTCGTAGGAATCGTGTCATGGGGAGTTCCATGTGCAAAAGGATATCCAGACGTCTACACCAGGGTATACGCTTTCAGAGACTGGATTATAGAGAATACAATTTCAGAAGAAGGACATATGCCCCTTCTGCAGTAAGAGCGACCATAAAATTATTATTAGGTTTTTCAAATAATATTTGCTACATGTAGATTAGTCGTAAGTAATAATAATAATTGGTAAAGCAACAATTTTTGACAAAATACAGTTAACTATTATAAAATGACCTCTACATCACAAAATATCGGGGCCTATTATTACCATAGGGGCCACTTTTTTCAATCAAATGATTGAAATTAATATAAATATTTTATTAAGATCTAGTTATAGTATAGTAGTATAGTATAGCCAACCAATTTTTATAGTGATGCATACAAGACAGAAAAAAATGTTATACTTTTCATGTACTTAACTGATGGGAAAAGCGTTGTTAAAACTGTAGATAGATTTATTTTAGGAAAGAAAATATGTAGCCGATGTAGTGCATTTTGTTAATAAATAAACAATAATCACTCTTAATAGAATTATTTTATTATATACTAACTTTTGCACCTTCGTCAGTCCGTTCCTCAAATAATAAGCTCTAATCTTCTCTTTACATGTATAAATAACCTTAAATCGTTAGTTTGATTGTAATTATAGAACAAGCCCATTACTGTTTTTCAAAAAAAAAAAAATATATTCTGGACTTAAAAATCTTATATACTTTAATTGTTGATAAGATAACACCACACGACATGTCGAAATTGTTATCTTTTAGTGTTGTATTTTAATTTTAACCCCAAATTGTTTATTTTGTGTATAATGTAATGATAATGTCCTAACATTCATTAAAATAAAAGTAGGTTCATATTTTAATACCTTTTCTTAATTTACGAACCTACGAGTATGTCCATTTAATAACTATTATTAATAGTACAGTTCAGTTATTCTAAAAAGAAATATAAAAAAATTAAACAGAATATTTTGTTCACCATACAGTTGTGTTTTAGTTAAATATAAACATCAATCAGTTAAAACTAATTAGGTCGTTTTTACTAACGTGGGTGGAACTTCAAAGACTAGTTAGGTTCGTTAGTTTGATAATTAACTACAAACTGAATCAATATCACGCCTGAAAGGTTTTCAGGTTACATATTGATCGATCTCGCAAGTACTAATGAGAATTGATGACTGTCTGTAATATCGGCATACTTTTAATTTTGCTTGTATTGGTTAATTTAAAAGTATGGAAACATAATTAAACCATATTCCAATAATTAAATTTTCTGACTTATCTGTCCGACTCTTACTTTGTATTAATCTTCAAAACTACCGAAACAACTTTACGGAAATGTCTAAGAAATTCTTGAATTTTTGTTTTGCAATAAGAAATCTAGTGAGTCTAATACAACAAAAAAAATCTCTTAGAGCTGCGGGTCAATAGCCACTAAAAATAAATACAATATACATATACATATTATAACATTTTTATCAAGTATGTAATAAATGTTAAATGTCTGAACACTCAACTTTATTTATGTAAATGTAAAGTATTTCAAAAAAAATATTCAAACCTATTTAGACTAAGTTAATAAGCTACTGCTGTTACGAAGTCATTTAATGTCATTAAAAAAAAAATGTTAAGTCCTACTTCAAACTTTATTTATGATGTCACCTTTAATTAGGTTATATTCGACAGCTAGATGTTTAATTCGGAGGTGTGGTATGGTAATTTGTTTTTATACTATTTCGATTACCTTATGCCTTTCCGTATAAGAACAAGAATCATCAACATCTTTTGATAATCTGATACGTACCTAAATCATTCATGTTTAAATAATTTAGTCAAAAAAATATTATTAATCTATTAATAATTAATAAATCAGGCCAGAAGTCCAGTCCAGAATAATAATAAATAAATCAGACCAGAAGTTAAATTTTAGAAACAACCAATATAGATATGACAATTTTCTTATAAAAGTATGGAGGTATACTGAATACCACCTTGTACTTCAAAGAACTGAGCTTCGGCGTAATCAAATACTGAATGGCTCTTGACTATTCAGTAACCTCATGACAATAACGTAGCTTTATTGTTTTTTTTTTGTTTCCTTTTTATGGTAAGCAACGTTTATTTTGACATTTGTTTGTAGGACGTCTTATGAAACAGTGAATCCATAGACAATTTGTTTTACTTAAAAAGAGATTCGACCTCAACAGTCAATCATATTATGATTTTTTGGAGTATGTATGCTGCTTGAAGTAAATATCACTTAGACTTTGAAGACTGTGTATTTATGTTTATTTACTAGTATTAGATATTTTTGTCTGATAAAAATGTAAAAACAAAAAAAATGATAATCAAAAATAGATATTTGGGATAGGATGGATTTTTAGCTTCTTTGTAGCCTCTTCTCAAGATTTGATGACTTGATATAATGTTATCATAAGATATTGATCAATATTTTAAAAATCTATTTTAAAACGTGATAGTTCTGTCAACTGAAGTAAACATAAAAAGTGAAAAGTCTAAACACATTAATGTCATACACGTGCCCCAACTCCCAAGCATCAAATACCATCCCTTGATTAATGTTTACTATTTTGAATATAATTTGCACGTAATACCTAAATCATAATATTTATAAAGTTAGGTTCATAATGAATTTTATAGTAGATACTGTTGGTGATGAAGGATTGCAAGAAAAAAATGAATTATTGGCAAGAGAAGACAAATTGTTTATAGGTTAGCTTATTTATGGTCTTGTTTATTTTTCTAGTACAACTAAATTCTATACCTAAAACATTTAATTTCTTTTAGATAAAGAAAAGAAAACTGAAGCTATATTAGAGTTGTTTTTGAATAAAAAGCAAGAATTAGATTTGAAAATAGAAGCAGAAGAGGAAATACAAAATAAACTGAAGGGCCTCAAAATAGATAATTTGTATGATGATTTTTTCGAGGAAATGCGATGGACAAATTCTATTATACTTAAGAAAGAAAAGAAAAATAGGTTATTTCAATTTGATCAGTTAGATAAAGAAACTGGTAAGCTAAAATCAAACCTTGGAGGAGTGGATGTTAAGAAAGAAATGGAAAAGTCTGTACTAAAACCAGGTTTAGAAAAAGAACATAGATTACCCAAATATGATGTTAGTGATAAAAAACTAAGGGCTATGCGCAAGGTATTTTTCCTATCAACTAAATATTCTTGCTTTTTATTTTTTCTACTCAAATTAAAAGTTTTTAAAAATATACAATGATTAATATTTTATTTGGTCTTTACATTAACAAAGACCACGCAAATGCTTTAGAGATTTCATTTTATAAATGAAATAAACAACCTGTATTGAATGTGTTATTTTTTACAGAGAGAAAAACAGAAATCCAAAGGACCTGGCTGGTTCAATATGCGTGCCCCAGAAATCTCTCAAGAACTTAAGAATGATCTGCAAGTCCTGAAGATGAGGTCAGCTTTGGACCCCAAACACTTTTACAAGAAGAATGACATGGAAGTGTTACCTAAATATTTCCAGGTATGTATTATGTTTTTGCAGAAGTTTTATTAATGCCTTAAAACATCTTAATTATCTTTTAAATTCATAAATCCATGAATATAAACAAGTACTGACAGAACAATTTGTATTCTTCCTTTTTTGTTTCTTTGTCAGAAATACTTATTTGTAGTTAGCTTATTAGTTACTTTTTAGATAACTAGGTTAAAATAAAACAATTTAACATAACAACTATATAAGGGATACATAGTGCATGCTGTGGTTTATGGCTTATACTAAGTCAGTAAAATCTTAATATGCATAATAAACAGTACTTTCTAATAGTTTTAAATATAACTATATAATATTCTTGAATTATTCAGGTTGGTCGTATTATGGACTCCTCTCTAGACCATGTGAATGAAAGGATATCAAGGAAAAATAGAAAACGAACAATGGTTGAAGAACTTTTAGCTGATGCTGACTTCCAAAAGTATAATAAAAAGAAGTACAAGGAAATTATTGATGAAAAGAGAAAGACAGAATACAGAACCTTCATGAAGGATAAAAGACAAAAGAATAAAGCGGCTTATAAAAGTAATAAAATGCAAAATAAAAAACCTGTTAAATAAAGTTTTTAACATACCTATTTAAGTCTTTTAGTTTCTACTTGAGTTTGTATTTTATTATATACCATGTTCTGTTTTAGAATGCTGTTCTGTTGTTAGAATATATTCTATGATTAAGTTCAAGCCTAAACTTAGTCATTAAAAATAAATTCCTTTTTGAAAGATTTTCAAAAATATCACAATAATAATAAGACTACAAACAAATCTCTAGTGAAAATATTTGAATTGACAGTTTTTAAAGTATTTAAATTACAGTTTCAATATATTGTGTTCATGTAAGACAAGATGTAGTCTTTTCTGTCAATTTTTAGTAGTAATACCGCCCCGTTGCATTGGTCGGATGGTTAGCGCAGACACCTAACGTATGGCGACGCAATGGGGCTCGAGTACGATCCCCGACAAGGACAGGCATAAATGTGATGAGCATAGATGTCTGTATTTCTGGGTTTATATAATATATATTATTAAAATATGTTTAACTAAAAAGTGTTCAAATACAACTGAACACCTTTTTATAAAGAGCAAATGAGAATTTTCGCAAATCATAATAATAATAAATGTAAGCAAGCTGCTAAAAATTATAAATAATAAAACTAAAACTTGCTGCCTTTTTATTAATAAATATATTGTTATAAAAAATATTTTCCATTTCATTTTTTTAAACACTTTATCAAACGTAAAAACTGTACATATAACAATGCCCTGGTTTTATTGAATACTTTTAAAAACCATTTTAGCTTAATTAAAACCTAGGTAACAACCATACATTAAAATTTTAGAAATCTTTACAATTTATGAAATTAAGACAACTATGCATTATTAATAGCCCCCGGTGACATCAATTGCTGCACCGGTAATGAAAGAACTTTTGTCAGAACTTAAAAATGCAATGACTTCAGCCACCTCTGGAAAAAGGAAAATCAATAAAGTTTATAATAAATATATAAATAATGAAAAAAGAAGTTATATTACAACTAAATTATCTGCACCTTGGTATAAAGAATAGTATAAAAAATAATAATCAACATATTATTTTATACTTATTTTATAGCCTTGTTATTTTGAGGTCCGGATTTTCAAAACAAATTTGTTTCCCATTTTATTAACACAATTACGTATCAGGATAATATGTATTGTATTTATATTTTTTTCAAATCATAAATTATCTATTTATAATTTTGGTTAAAAAATGGCTCTTCATAGAGGATTTACTTTTATTGTTAACATAGCATCAAAAATATAAATATAGAAATTTCAAAGTTTTTGCCTCCTTCAAAACAACAACTTTAATTTATAAAATATTGTTTCGGAAAATTTATTCTTCTTTTTTCCTTATTTTGTCATATCACAATGAAATATAAGATACCTGAAGGTTCTCCAAGTCTCCCTAAAGGAATAAGTTTCATCAAACTATTTTTCACCTTTTCAGGAACTGTACTAATTATTGGTGTATTCACAAATCCTGGCAAAACTGCATTTACCCTGAAATCAAATAATAAATTGGGTTTCACTTTATAAATTTCCAAAAAAATCGACTTGTAGTTTTCATAAGACCATTATTATTTTAAAAAATAAAATATAATGTTGTTTTCATGATATTATTATAATACCAAGATTATTTTGTATAAATAGTTTTCTTGAAAATTCCTCCGTTGCCCATCTTAGTCTAATGTTCTTGTGATAAAAAAAAATATACACTATACAAAAGATATTGAGGAAATGGTTCAATTTTACTAAAAAGCTAAACATTAAAAAAGGGAAATTATTCATACCTAACATTAAATTTACCAAGTTCCTTGGCTGCTGACTGTGTCATAGCAACAACACCAGCTTTACTGGCTGAGTAGTTTGTTTGACCTAAACATATTTAAAGAGTATTGTAACTGTATTCATAAAAAAAACTATATAATGTTTTTTAAATGTAAGTAATTTCTTACCCATATTTCCATATTTGCCTACAATACTAGAAATATTGATAATAGAACCAGCTACTGATGCCTCTGTCATGGCTTTAGCAAAGGTCTGCATTATTAAAAATGTCCCCTGCAAAATTGACACATTTTAATATCAAGCAGCATATGTTTGATAAAATATATCTATTAAAAAGCATTTAATGTCTATGGTAATATGTATCACAGGCAATGATTTGATATTGCTTGTAAGACATAAGCTCATAAACTACAGAAGAAATATTAGCAATTCAATTTCAAAACAAAAAAGCTATATTTTCCTTGACTATGACCTTTTGATAGGTATTCTTTAAACCATAATAATGATTGTATTTGTGAATCATGACAATGCAATTAGCATTGCTTGGGTGTTTCGTTATTGTGGGCCCTTTTAATATAATAAATAGAATATTATTTAAGGACAACCACTACACAGAATTACTTACTTTACTACTTAAGTTGTAATATTCACCCTCATTAGTATATTAATATTACCTGTCTGTATATTTATATGGATAAATATACTAAGAGGTAATGGAGCAAAGATAGTTTTAAATATATGTAATCACAAAAACTTTAAAAACTTTCTAAAGGGTGTATCTAAAATTGCAGAATATAAGTTTAGGATTTCATAATCATTTTTGGAATAATTATATCAAACCTTCAAGTTCACATCAAGTACACTATTGTAATCCTCCTCAGATAGTTTGAGAAGCCAATTATCTCTTGTAATACCAGCCGAGTTCACTATAATTCTTGGAGTAGTTTTGTAATTAGTTAAGATGGTTTGTAAAAGATTTTGAACTGATTTTGAATCTGATACATCTAATTCTACAGCACTATGGTCACCAGTTGCTGAAAAATACAATTAAAATATTATTTTTGTTATTTTTATAACAAAATCAATGTTATTAAAATTATGCAAATTAAATAGGTATTTATTCATAAAAAATATGAAAATTTAATACTACCATTAGTGCCTGAGGCTAAAGCAGCATGTTTCTTTATAGTTTCTAATGCAGCATCATAATTTCTATCTGCTGCTATAACAGTAGCCCCCTCCCGTGCCAAAACTTGACATGCCGCTCGCCCAATACCTGATCCTCCACCTGAAAACAAAGACAGTATTTTGTTTTCTATGTTGTATTTTATTACAAGTCTATTCAAGCCAGACCATATACACGATATCATAGGTTTAGATTTTAAACAAATCATTTATTAGTACTTACCGGTGACCAGTGCTAATTTTCCTGATACGAGCCCGCTTACCATTTTAAAGGTTTAATATAAAATACACTTATATTATGCCTATTAAATTACATAAGGTGTTGTTATAGTTTTAGTTCATATCAATGACAACTTAAATTGCTCTTTGCCCCCGATAGAATATATTTTACTGTAACTCTAAGTCTAATCACTAGATTACCGCGGTCTTGTAGATTTCAAAAATATATAAATGATCACAAATCTTATATCCACATTATTTTGTTTTCTCTAGAGTATAAGCCAGAAAAAGATTATAGAATTCCTTTTAGTAATAAAGACAATATTATTTATTAAACTTTTAGTACGGAATGATAATAGTAAAAAAAACAAAATTATTTCTTACTGTAACTTTAGTTGTTTGACAATTAGTTACCTAATTCAGTTCAGAAATTTTATAAGATACGTTTATTTATTCATTAACGATTAACCAATATTTATTCTAAAAATGATCATATTACAAAACAAGATTTATGTTAATTTAAAAAAATCAATATAATAAAAACACAATTAACAAAATGCTTAATATATTTTTTCGATTTCTGTATGTTTCTAAATAGAAAGTGTACCACTGAGCGGTTAGAAAGAGAGAGCGGGAAATCTTAAACTTATCATATAAAAAAAAAAATATAGTTGGGTAATGGGTATTATTTTTATATCTTTTGTAAATATTCATACATGTTTGTTTAAATTTAGTTTTAAGTGTACGTACGTATTATTTCTTGAAATTGATGAATGTTTTATATATTATTTTGAATGATCGTCCCGCTAACCTGGGGGTCTTTGACCCCAAGTAGCTATATTATATCAGAATACAATGATAAATCTGGAATGGATATAGATATTATAGCTTTCTCCACTTGTACTTTAAAAATATGTAGAAACTATATTTGTAAACATTGCAAAAAAAGGAGTCACCATGATTCAGAAATAGAATCTTTAGATTGCAATTGTCATATTGAAACTATGCTATTGTTGATTCTCATCTCGTTATCGCAACACTAGAGACTTCTTCCTATAATTCTGCAAGTACAAAAAACTATTCTATCCCTATTAACTAATTACTCACATAATATAGGAACTAATTACAACTTTAAATAATTTCTTAGCCAAGTATGACTTTATTTCACTCTCCAACATAAGTAGTAGCATTAATAAAAAATGTAACTTATCTTCAAATCATAAATAATAATTCCAGTGGAACACTCACTAATAAATACAAAGTAATGGACTTTTGCTACATCAGTACCAAGGTACAAGGTACCTGGCAACTTTTTTACATTCATGGTTATAAGTTACTGTGTTATAAGGGATGATCTGATAGATTTAAAAGTGGTGATGTATTTATAGGCGGCGCTTCAATTTAAAGAAGACCTTGTACTAACTTGTGGACTTATAAAAAATAAATATGATTTAAATCATGTACATTTTGGAATAGCTCCATCATTTTCCTCTTTACTTATTAGAGACTTTATTACGTTTTTAAGACTAGTTTTCTCACTATTATGATCTTTGCTATAGCATTTTTACAAATTTGTTAATTATCTTCAATAGTGTGATATTAAATTACTGAAAATATATTTATTGAACTGCAAATTTATTACGTAGGGTATCAATGTTTGAGGAATTATTGAAATATAATTTATTATTATTCATGTACTGTTATGAATTAACATAAAAAAATATACATATAAATATATTGTCTGCCTTTGGCATACACATTTATTTTCAGAATCAGATCCTCATATTCATAAACTTAGTTTACACAAATTTAATTAGGTACAGTAAGACACAGAAATATTATCACTAGAAAAGTACTAATAAGTTAAATTACTATATGCTATATATTCACGATTGGTTGGAATTGAAACCACAGTCTATCAAATTCAGTCTGATATTGGCTCACAAGATCTTTTTGGGATGTTACAGCAACATTTTCCCAGTTTCCACTAAGAGCTTGGTTGGTCCAATTTAATGAACCCATAATTACAAATGGAATCGAGTTACAGTCATCTACAGAAGTGTCAATTAAACAGAACTTATGGTGCATTAAATTTGTTGACTTCATCCAGCGTACAGGAATTCCTAGTCTTTCTAATCGTCTCAATGAAGACCCATTCGAAAAAGCAGCATCTGCATCAAGTATTACTCTTACTTTAACTCCTCGCATCTTTAATTTTAGAATGGCATTCGTTAAATCTGCATTAGTCATTACATACATGCAAATATCTATGCTATAGCGAGGAGAATTTAGATAAAACAGAAGCCGGTCCATACTTCGTGTAATCATGCATCGTGAATATTTGCTTTTCTTTAATTCCACTACGCCAAAAGAAAACATTATCACTTCGTTTATTTCAGGTTTTTTCATTATTTTTCTGTTGTTATAATACTTGTATACCATGTGAGATATAAAGGCAATTGATATACAAGCTATGAAAGCTTTGCTTGAACTTTGCGACAACATTGATGTAATTTTAAGAATAACAAAAATATTTCCAAAAGAAATAAATATGTAGAAAATTAAAAAATATATATTTGTATTAGCATTAACTAATTAAAGTAAACTTTTGCTTATTCAGTACTCGTATATACAAAGTATAGCAAAATACATTTTATTTCTACCCGAAACAGGCTAAAGTTTACAGTAAAACTTTCATTTATTGACAATGACAACGTCAACAAATATAATAGAAATTTTAATTCGATTCCAGATTTGACAAATTCAGTGTTACAAGGTAATGACTACTACTAAATAGTGATTAGTGACTACGCGAAATTAATCGTTACGGAAATGATAATTTCTGAATCGATTCATTTCGTTTATCTAAACAACTGCTACCTTAATCGAAACTAAATATTTCTGAATTGATTATTTTTTTTTTTTTTTTTTTTTTTATACAATCTAGGGCAATGCTTGACTACATTCCACCTGATGGTAAGTGGAATGTAGTCTTAGATGGTAAGGCGCATTGCCCTAGCAACCTATTCACTCTTCTCTTGAAGACACCCACATTATATTTGGCCGGAAATACCGACGCAGGCAAATTGTTCCAGTCCTTCGCTGTACGCACTAAAAATGAGGAAGCAAAGCGCTTCGTTCGGACAGGTGGAATGTCCACAACAAAAGGATGGATACCTGCCGTGCGTCGGGACGTCCGGTGATGGAAGGGGGACGGGGGAACTAAGTCGTGTAGTTCCTGAGCACACTCACCAAAATGTATCCTATAGAATACTGAGAGGCTAGCAATTTTACGCCTGTGTTCAAGGCTATGGAGGTCGGCTTCGACCAATTCGGTATCGCCGATAAGCCTCTTTGCTCGCCTCTCAATTGAGTCCAGAACCGCAAGATGAGACTTTGCGACACCAGCAAATATGTGTCCACAGTACTCTACACACGACCGGATCTGTGCTTTGTATAAAACAAGAAGCTGTCCCGGTGTAAAGTACTGCCGAACCTTCGCAAGAACGGCAAGCTTTGCTGCTGCTGCTCTTGCTCTGGACTCAATGAACCGACCAAAGTTGAGGTTCGAGGAAATCTCTAAGCCTAACAACTGAAGCCTGTCACTGTATTCCAAGGATACATTCTGGAAAGTAGGAGCCAAGGTGAAAGGGCTCTTTTTGGCAGTGAACAGACACGTCTGCGTTTTGGTGGCGTTGAACTTGACAAGATTGGCATTGCTCCATGCGGAGACTGCCTGAAGTTTGTCATTCAAACGTTGCACCATGGCTTCTCTTTCAGACTGTACTTGATCTCGACTAGCCCGAGTACTCGGCAGATATCTTTCTACAACTGTGCTGTCGTCTGCATACCCATAGATACCGGGCTTCAACAGATCATTAATGTGCAGCAGAAACAGAGTTGCAGAAAGAACGGACCCCTGAGGCACTCCGGCATTTATTGTCAAGGGTTCCGAGGAACACCCGTCGACAACCACTCGGAGAGATCTGTGGCTCAGAAAGTCCGTTACCCAGCCGATCAGACCAGGAGATATACCGTACGCTGAAAGCTTGCATATAAGGTTCGCATGCCAGACCCTGTCAAATGCCCTCGAGACGTCCAGAGAGACGGCGACCGCTTCTCCGTTCTTCTCGATGGCCTCGCCTAAAATGTGTGTAGCATACACTAGGAGGTCCCCAGTAGACCTATTACGGCGAAACCCGTATTGTCGGTCACTGAGGAGATCGTTACCTTCTAGGTATGCTAGTAGGCGCGAGTTCAATACACGCTCCATAATCTTGCAGAGTATGGAGGTGATTGAAATCGGTCTGTAATTGAAAAATTAATTTTATTATGACGATTAATCAAGGATCTGAGAGTTTTCTTTGATAATTGTGTGTGAAATTAATAAAAAAAGTGATTATGAAAGAACATGAGAGATAAAACAAAATATCGCAGTGAAACAAGACATTCGTGCAGTCAAACTGAGAGAATGAACTATGAAGCCGAATAACAAGAAAAACAAAATGGCGGTAGTTGTACGAGCCCGCACGGGTTACCAATACAGATAACTATTTATTTAAACTCTCTTATTATAAGTTTTGTTATTAATATTATTAAAGAAAATATTAGCTTTAAATAAAATAATGCAGAGGTTATTTATTACCAATAGTTATTATGAATAATAATGTATTTATTTCAATAAAAATAGATAATTTATGATCTATTTTGCACCCCAATTATAATAATTATATAAACCTAAAATCGCGATTGTTTATCGATTGGTGTGTCAATCACTATTAGATTATGTATGGTATCATTATTTTACGAAGTGACAGTAGCTAATGTCAAATCTGGAATCGATTAAAATTCCGACTATAGTGAAGTGGCTGTAGGGCTGCTAACTGCTCGGCTACTTGTCTGAATGTTGTTAAAAATCGTTCAGAAACTATAAACGTTTGTTCCCTTAAGAAACCTTGTACAAGTTGAAGTTGAAAAGTGTTTTGAAAGACAAATTTATATAAATTAAGTACGTAGATCCTTTTACTAACGAGTGAACATGCGATAAATGATAGTACAGCTAAATTAGAATGCTATAACATTGATTTTACTTTAAAAATACATAAATAAATTGAAAAGTAATTTTTACACTTATAGCATGTAGGTTTTTTTATACTAAACACATCTATTACAAATTTATTTTTAAAACAGCTTAGAATATTTTAGCAAATTTTGACAGTTTTAAACATTTAAGAAAGTATTTAAGAACTACTATAAATAATACATTTTATATTCTTAGCTTTACCTAATTGATAAGATATTAGTTAGTCCTTTCCTTAACCACTAACCAGTCAGGTTTAAACAGTAATATTTTTAAAGTAAAACTTTTATTACATCGTCTCAAACTTTTTCGTCTGTGTGTTGCATGTCGCGTGACGGTCGGCCGCGGAGTATTGATAAAGTGAAAGGCGCTCGTATCGATGCGGTTTTTACTAGATACATTGAAAAAATCGAATGTAAGTCACTGTTCACGTATTTAATTACCATAAAATATTGGTTACATTTATAAACTGTGAAATTCATGATGAAGATGGAATTGATAATAGAATGATTGAAAATAATTGAAAAACGGATCAAAATGACTCAACGATTATAAAATATTGTTTTCAGTGTTTTAATATGTGTATATCATCTAAATAATTGTTAAGTATTATGTATGTCGTACTCTAAGACACAGAGTTCAATAAAAATATTAGTATGAGACCTAGTCTACTTTTATCATTTCCCATTATCATTCCCATTTTCTAAGTATAAAATTAAGATTGATGAAGCAATTTTTATACCCTTAATGGAATATTATTCCGAAAATTTTTAGTTAAATGTCTATAATGTGAAAAAAAGTTTCACTTTTACGGTGGTTTCATAAAACCACACAAGTTTTTTTTTTCATCAGGTTTTATTGTAACAATTACAAATTTTTCCCTTATATGTGAAAAATAAAAATAAACCAAGATAATATGAATTATTTATTTTTTATAATTACTTCACCTTAAAGAGTTATATTATTTATGGTAAAATCATGAGGTCTAAGTCTTAAATTTAGATTATAGGTGCTATGATGGGCCGGTTGCAAAGCTCCACTATAGCTTCCTATTAAGGCACACGAACTGTAATTGTTTTCACTCGAAGATCCATAATTTGGAACATTTTGTCCCATTAGTGTATTCGAATTAGGTACATATTGCCTGTTTCCTACATTTTGCATCATCAACGCGTAGTCATTCTGATATAAACTTGTATTAGCGATGGGCAGACCTAAATTAAAGTTAAGGTTATTACTTTGGAAGTGATGCATCCAGGGTTCTTTTGTATTACGGTTGTAATCCTGTCTAGGGTCTACTTGGGGAATACCAATCGGAACAGGTATCGGCTCAGGCGTTGTTTGACTGGTTGAAGTCCTGTGGGACGAAAGTGCTGTTCGCTCATTTCTCCGGAATTTCGCTCGTCGATTTTGAAACCAAACCTATAAGAAAAAGAACATTTTTACACCACTATTTCTATTTTATATATTGATGCTAATTTATGTACTATAGATGTCTACCTGAACCCTAGCTTCAGTTAAATTAACCCTCGTCGCAAGATCTTCTCTTACAAACGCATCCGGATAATGAGTCTTTTCAAACACCTTTTCTAACGCAGCCAACTGCTGACTTGTAAAAGTAGTTCTATTTCTTCTAGGCTTCTTTCTTTCATCAGTCTTTCCTTCCTTATCCTCCTCTAATTCTTTTCTTGTGTCTCTGTCTTTTTCTTTTGCTGCATCGAATTTTCTCCTCATGTCTTCATATGCCAAATAATCCACAGGTTTTATGTATGGACGTTGCAGATCCTTTGGATACCAAGCGATATCATTCTGGTAGCTTGTTTCATAGCTTGCATTTATTTGTCGTCCCGCAGTGAGATGATGAAGTCTTAGCAAACTATCTTCATGGCATTTGATCATTTGGTATAAATTGTGTTTGTTTTCTGGATAATTTGGGGCATTGATATTGTAATTCAGCTGACCCTGGGTTTTGGTTTCATATATCTTAGATATCACGCCTTGCTTGAGATTATCTATAGATAAACAATACTTATTAGTTTTTTAGTATTTTATATTATGAATTACTATTTTTATAATTATGTGTAGGTATATAATATAATTATAAGTGGGTATTTTTACTTAATATATTATATTATTACAGGTACATGTATCATAGATATTAAATGTCATAAATAATTAATAAAATTAAAAAAAATAAGCTGTAAATATAATATATTTCATATAAATCAGCTTGACACCTTTTCGCTGTTATTTTATGTATTGTCCTTTATTTTTAAGGTTACCTGGAATAGACTTCTTATTAGATTAGGTCGCCTCTTGTATATTTATAGTTTATTTTGTTTTTTTTCTTGTTAATATGTATATGGAATGGTTATACGATGAAGAACATTATTCTTTTATCGAAATATTTTGTATATATTACAAACATAAAATTAGGAAAGAAAAATCTTCTCAACCGATATTTATATCTATCTTTGAAACTGCAGGAACTAATCGTATCCTCGTAAGTACATTTATAAGTATAAGCAAAGCTTTTTTCATGTGTATACGGTCGGTCGGTCTGAGTGTGTTGGTCATTGTTGAAAGAAGTAGGTAGTAGTACACGCGGTTCGCAAAACACTATCAGTTACAAACATGTGCGTTAAATAACAAATCAGATTGAAATAGATACTTATGATACTAATTTATTTCAAATTCAAATTTTTAAAACTTGATATTGATATTTTTATAGGATTTTAGTTGCCAATCAATCTACTGATATCACAATATGACTGCGCAACTCATCAAAGTTGCACCGGAATTGGTATCCTTTATTTAAAATTATGTAATAAGTTTAGAATCCCGAAATAAAGTCGAATAAAATTACTATCGTTTCGGGATTTATTTTTACGTGATTTGTTTTTTGAAAAATTACTTGGAACTTCGCAATTAATTTTTAATTATATCAGGGACTAGTTCCTAGGAAGGAAATGGAAGGCAACAAATTCTTTGCAAAGCGAGTGATAAATAGATCATTTGTGGATACATACGGGCATAACGATATCAGAACCTAAGACATACAACGACCGACATTTTAGATACAAAAAAAAAACTTCAGAGTTAGACATCTAAATGAGCTTTCATGTTCAATGAATGTATCAATGAGTTTTCTTAGCACTATATCTGAATCGCGAAATAGCGCGAAATATGCAAATTGCATGAATGTATTTTATTTTCCATTAGCTTTTAAACTTATAATTTTCTCAGGTTCTGGGTTTTTTATTTTTTTTTCTTATCCATATATTTTTATTTTGTTTGTTACTTTTTAATTTTTGCTTTCTTTCTCAGAGATTTACATAACAAGTTTTTTGTCACTTTTTGATAAATTGACACTTTTATATGATTAATTTTGAAGAAAAACTTATATTAATAATAATAGGCAGACTAAACGAGTGTTCACTTAAATAAATAAATACCTGACTGTACCTATATATTAATTATAAACTTTAAACATTTTAAGATGACGTCCCAGCAAAGTTGACTTTAACGCTAAGCGGTTTCTTTCATTTTACTGAAGATGGTTGAGTAGCTAATGTGTTTGTATACAAATTTTTATTTGAAAAATACTAATCGGTGTTGCTAACTAATCAAATATAATATTAAAATCCATTTAAAAAAAGAGATAAAGAGTCAGATTTTAGTTAATCAATCAATTTGGGTTAGTACGTAGCTAAGCGGAAAAAGTTAATCAACGTATTTATTTAATAAATAATTGATAATAATTCCACTTATGATAATAATATTGATAACTTTTTGCACAGGTGTTGTTAAGCACTAATTTGGTACTGAGGTCATACTACGAAATTTGTCACGGAAATCTGTCTAGAAGTTTTGTTGTGTGATTGTTTAGAATACTGTATAGACATATTTTAAAGTTCAAACGAGAAAAGAAATATTTTGATAAGTTACCATATTTATTAAAAAAAATATCCATTTCACTAATATAATACATTTAATTTAGATTTATAAATACTGGATTGAAATTCGAACCAACGAGAGTAGATAAAAATTTAATGATCTTTACAGTAAGAGGGAATGAAATGACAGTGGCTCCATCACGCAACACATTAGAAATTATTGCAAATTATTTTATGGGATTTGTTTACAAGCAATTTTAAAATTAGAATCAAAATAACCTGGAATATCATATAGTGAGAATCTGATAAAAGCAAACCTCACAACTCACAAAGAAATTAGCATTGAACATTATTTGAAAGAATTACAGTTCCTCCCGTTTCTCTTTTATTGTCGCTTAGTCATTACTTCAAGAAGAAGTTAAAAACACTTTTAAGGCCTTAAATTTTAAGAACAGTTTCAACTTATAGGGGATTTCTGTGAAGGTGATAAGATCAATAGTGGACCTTGTTGCGCCTAGTTAATTTTAATGACTGTATTTCTTGTGGAATATTTCTTGATCCAATCAAATATCGGAAAGTCTTTTAACATCTGGTAATACTTCAAATCCCTCTAATCACAAACAAATATCGGCATTACCTTTTTGTAATAATGTATTGGATCTCGATTGGATAGTCGAATATTTCAATAAATATAATTTGCTTTACAATTAAGACTTCGTTTAACAAGAGACTTTGGTGTCTTTCTAATATAGTTGAGGCCTGGGAGGAATCATGACCTACTTTTGAAGTACTCTTTAATCTATCTCAAGAATTTGATTTAGTTTTTTTGATACAATCAAATTCTTTCATTTCATTGGTAAGTAAATTGTACTATTATGGCATTAAAAACAATGATACTTATCTAATAGCATTCAGAGGGTTGAGGTGAATAGAATGAGTTCAGCGTAGGCTTCTATTGATATGGGGGTACCACAAGGTTCAATCTTAGGCTTATTTCTCTTTCTTGTAAAATAATATAAAAGATCAGACATTATGAGATAGTACTGTTTTTGCTCATGATAATTCTTTATTATTTCAAGTAAATCGTCATCAAACAATCTATGACGAGGTACAAAAGGTTCTCTCTAAAATATTGTGTTGGTTTAGTGTTAACAACCTGTTACTTAGTAGTAAAATACCAAATTTGTATCTAGTCTTTCCGTTATTAGACTAAATAGACTTAGATTTATGACACCAAATATGAATTAGGTGCAATCTTGTGTGAATTACTGGTAAATAAGAAAGAGATAATAGTTTTAGAATTCACCGTTATCTATTAAAACTGTTGATGTTAAATCGCCCGAACTAATGCTGGACTAGTCAGTAAACTTTGTTCTGACAAATCACTGTCATCAATCAAATCAGATCCTCTACTGTCGAGACTAACGCCAAGTTAATCAATGTATTCGTTGTCTCTGGTCAGTATAATTTGTAAACCATAGTGATATATACAATATAAATAGGAGGGACAAAACAATCTTGCGTTACCCGGTAGATAACCGACTCAAAAAAAAAGTGCGGAGAAACTAATTTTTGGGGTAATGTATACAATTTTTAACAAGGTCCCAGCCAAACCTCAATTATTATATTTCCCTTTAACCAATGTAAAAAAGTAGCTAAATAATATCTGTGATAATGGACACAACAATATTTACGAATATTTAGAGAATGATGTTCCGTAGGTGTAAAGCGTTGCTGCCAGGTTATTTGAAGATTTTTTATAATGTATTTATTTAATTTAAGCATTAAGTAAGGCTTTAAAAAATCAACATAAGACGACCAATGAGATTCTTTGCCAGGTCTTCAGGTGTGATATATTTATGGCCAATAACTTTTCAAGCTGGTGGTAGCTTTGACCAAATCAAGAAAAAGAGCAAAAAGAACATTATAGTTGAGCAGAACAATAATTTATATTTACACCGGATGTTATTATAATCCGTCTAATAGTTTTTCGGCGAATGAACCAGCAGATAAACAGAAAAAAAGGACAGATTTGACCTCGACATTATTTTATTATAGGTAGGTGTTATATGTGTAGCTACAGATTATGTTGATAAGTTACCTAGTAATTAATGTTATTACGATGCGTTAACAGCGATACCTAAATTTTAAGGCCATCGAAATATAGATTACTAAGAATCTATTAAATGTAATTCACTTAATTGTTATGTTATAAATATAGTATAGTTTAATTCATGATTATTCGTAGTATTTTTGCAAGTAGGTATTGTAATTTTTTTTTTTAATAATTTATTCACTTATCTTTTTACCTATTTATAGATTTAGGTAACTAATAGTATTGTTAGTATAATTAATCATCTTGTAAAATGAATTCCTGTAATTTGTTTAGATGTTAACTCCTGTCGTTAATATTAGGTTAGTAGTTGGACCTTACTATATTGACTACTATTATTTTTACTACTAACTACCCTAATATATTTCCTAGTGCTATTTTTTAAATACTTATAATTTCAACTAGGTACGTTAATTGTATACAAACTAGTAACTGTCTTTAATAACTGATAACTATAACTTTATATATACGTATAATCATGGGCGTACCGAGGGGGGGAGGAATTTGTATTTAACATTAAAAAATTTAATAAGGTTTAGAAATGCTTTCTCAGGAAGGTTAGTCGGGGACGAGTAGCTTTTCTGTTATTATAGATCAGTCTTTCCCAAAGTGGGCGATAACGCCCCCTTGTGGGCGCTGGAACCCTAGAGGGGGGCGGTGAGGGACCGAGAAAGATTTGGGGGGCGCTGGTGTCATTTAGGGGGGCGATAGATGATTTGTAACTTTATCTTATTCATTTTTGGAAATTTCACTAAAAGTTAAATCCTACTACACAACATCCATTTATTAATGTTTTTAAATTTTAAATAAATGTAAAATGAAAAATACATGGTTACCGAAACACATCCGTTCTAGGTACAGTTTCCCACAAGTCGCAAATTCGTATCTTTGCCCGTATCGATTTATTTTTCATCTATATTTATTACAAAGAATACGCTTTCAATAGTTATACAAGTTTATAATTATTTATAAACCATTAATATTCTAGTTTATTATATAAATAAAACTTGACAATATATTAAATTAACCTTATAACATATAATTAGAATGGCACGAGCTCGAGATGAAGCGACGCGAGATATCGCAAAATGTCTTAGTGTCAGAAATTTAGGGTACGCTGCTTTGTCGTTATACAGCAGTCAGTCAGCATCCGTGCAGGCTTCTACCCGACCTACCATCTAAACTCGGACTTACCCTAATAACCTTTGACGAAACTCTTGATTGCCTTCGACGTATGAAGAACGGAAAAATGGTAGGATCTGACGATCTTCGGATAGAAGCTTGAATATCGTTTAGCTCTGTTGGTACGAGCACACCAACAGACCGAAACCAACACCAACAGACATAAGACCGAAACGAAACGCTTACTGACCTTTTTAACCACATTTTGAACACTGGAAAGATGCCTAAGCAGTGGCGACATAGTTTTATTAAACCTATTTACAAGGGAAAAGGCAGTGTTCAAGACTGTGGTAATTATAAGGGCATTAAGCTTATGAGTCATGAGCCATGAAGATCTTCGTGCACATGAGCGACCTCAGGCTCCGCCAAAAGTGCACTGTCTCTGAGTCTCAATGTGGATTTCAGCCAAGATCGAGTACTATAGACGTTATTTTTGTCTTCAGAACTCTGATGGAAGTATACAGAAAAAAAAGAGCTCTGCGCGTAATCTTTTTAAATTTGCAGTAGGCTTGTTGATTTTAAAAAATCCATCCATCCTTATATTGAGACTATCAGAGACATGTACCACGACTCCTATGGTTAGGACCTCTGTTGGCGACACCAAACCCTTCCTGATAACAGTAGTGGTTCACCAGGGCTCAGCCCTTGGTCCGTTCTTATTCACTCTCGGCTCACATCCAAGACCAGTCTCCATGGTTGATGGTGTATGCCGATGAAATAGCACTCATTGATAAGAATCATCTAATGGCCTATATTTTATACAAACTTAGTTGTTGCTTGACTACATTCCACCTGATGGATATTGGAAATGTAGTCATAGGGGGTAAGGCGCATTAACTTAGCAACCTATTCACGCTACTCTAGTAGAGACTCACATTATATTCGGACGGAAATACCGACGCAGGCAAGTTGTTCCATTCCTTCGCTGTACGAACAAAAAAAGACGAAGTAAAGTGCTTCGTTCAGGCTGAAAGAATGTCCACATAGTAGGGATGGATACCCACCATGCGTCGAAATGTCCGGTGATGAAGGAAGGAAGGGATGGGGAAATTAAGTCGTGTAATTCCTGCGCACACTCACCAAAATGTATCCTATAGAATACTAAGAGGATAGTCATTCTAAGCCAGTGTTCAAGGCTGTAGAGGTTGGGCTTAACTTATTCAGTGTCACCTATAAGCGTCTTTGCTCGCCTTTCAATTGAGTTCAGAACCGCAAGATGAGACTTAACGGCACCAGTATATATGTGACCACAGTACTCTAAACACACGACCGAATTTGTGCTTTGTATAGTACAAGTAGCTGTCCCGGTGTAAAGCACTGTCGGACCTTCGCAAGAACGGCAAGCTTTCCTGCTGCTGCTTTTGCTCTGGACTCAATGAGCCGACCAAAGTTGAAGTTATCCAAGCCTTCTTTTTTTTTTGTCGTCGGAAAAATGCGTTTCCGCATCGTCACCTAGGCCAGGAAGGCGATGACAGGGCGGTATGTGCGGCACCCGGCAGCATAGGAAACGCTGCCATTTTTAAGGCACCCCACTAAAAAACCAACGGCTGCCCTCATCGCTGCAATGGGACGCTTTCGCACTCACCGTGACGCCCCGGCGGAAACCCCCCCCTCCCCCTCCCCCCCCCGATAAGGTTACTCTGGGCAACCAGTATACCCCTACGTCATAGGCCCGTGCAATGGCGAGAGAGGTCGCCCCCCCTCTCGCCAAGTTATCCAAGCCTAACAACTGAAGCCGGTCACTATATTCCAAGGATAAATTCTGAAAAGTAGGAGCCAAAATGAAAGGGCTCCTTATAGCGGTGAACAGACACGTCTGCGTTTTGGTGGCATTGAAATTGACAATATTAGCATTTCCCAATGCGGAAACTGCCTGGAGTTTGTCATTCAAACGTTGCACCATGGCTTCTCTTTCAGACTGTACTTAATCTCTACTAGTTCGAGAACTTGGCAGATATCTTTCTACAACTGTGCTCTCACCTGATACCTATACCCATAGATACCGGGCTTCAGCTGATTGTTAATGTACAACAGATAAAGGGTTGCAGAAAGAACGGACCGAACGGAGCTGGAGCGTAAGTTAAACCTATGGAAAGGTACGCTTGAGAACGGTGGTCTTAAACTAAATATATCGAAGACTGAGTACATGGCTTGCAGGAGCCCAGACTCAACTACTATCCATACAGGTCCAGAGCCAGCCGTTAAGTTGGAAAAGTTCAGGTAACCTGGATCTGTTATGTAATCGCAGAATATCGCCTAAAATCAAGGGGCTGATAAAAAGGAGCGCCATCCGACCGGTTCTTATATACGGCAGCGAATGTTTGCCAGTACCATCTCGGAACACACAGGAAATTCAAGTCACGGAAATAACTGACCGAATGACGAGGGAGGAAATGATGCTGAATTGGATGTGCGGCGTTACGCGGTCTGACCACATACGTAAAACATTCATTTGAAGTAGTCCAAGATCGACGCCTGAGATGGTATGGCCACGTTGCGCGCTCGTCTATGAAATATGTCGGATGGAAAAGCCTTGATATAAGGCTTTTCCATGGAGTGAGATCTCTCGGACGTACAAGGAAGTGCTGGATGGATGTCGATAATCGTGCAAAGTGGAGTAGGTTGATCAGGAAGACAGACCTTGATATACGTCAGGATGAAAACCAGGAAGATGATGAAGAAAACTTTTAATTGTGAAAAGTGGTATTACTATTGATCAATCTTAACTGTTGTTATTTTTTTTATAAAAAATGCTTTTTTTTATGAAAAGTTGTATTACTATTGCTCAATATTAAATGTAACTTTTTAATCAAAAATACATTAATTATTGTAAGGTTGCATTATTATTGCTTTTTCTGGTAAGATGACTTATCTTACCAGAAAGGAATAATAATGCAACCTTTCATCTTAAAAACTTGAATAACAAATCTAATCTGTTATTCAAGTTTTTAAGATGAAAAAAAATTGGGGGGCGTTTCAAAATAACTGACTTTCAAAGTGGGCGTTGGACGAAAGAAGTTTGGGAACCTCTGTTATAGATCTATGTATTACAAACCAATACAATTCTCTACTAAAACTTTTAGGAAACACTTTAAAGTCTAAAATATTAACTAGATGCGAGATTCGGCAAAGACAAATCACCAGTGTTTGCTCTTTCATCGTTAAACCATGTTCAGAAACTTAAAATGACAGCTCCAAAATTACAAAAATATATCATTGAATGAAATTGTTAAGTAAACGTAAATTCTCTTTAAAATTGGAATGCATTACCTACTGGCATATAAAAAGCTCCTAATAGAAATATTTTCAAATGTTTCAATTCCTTAAAAATTAAAAGTTATTAGATTGTTTGTTTTTTCTCCTCTTATTTCTTATGGTTTTTGTCTTGTTTTTCTTGGTACCTGGAGGTTATTAAAGGACTATCGTGAGGACAATTTATAAGTACCTACCTTAATAAAGTACAAAAATATATAAAGTGAAAAAAAAAACTTACAGTACCTACTTACTAATGATATATTACTACTATTACCTACTATTGATATAATAGGAATATTTAGTATGTATGTTTAATATTTAATATCCGTATAATGTTTTATATCCCTTAATTACATATAGTATGTAATTAAGGAGTATGGCAATATAATATGGGCAGGTAATATAGGTAGGTAACGTTTTAGTAACTTCTAACTTTTTATAAAATATAAACGATTATAATAATAACGTAGGACCCGCTCAAACTTCATTTAGATATTATATTTTTTTGTTTCAATCAAATACCAATTATCAGGGATATAACTTGAGAAAAAATCGAGTTTCATCCTATGAAGGACTTAGAGGTAGAATTACCAAATATTTTGATTTTTGACGAATTTCTTAACATTATAAAATATCCACGTTCCAAATTCCTAGACTCCATTTGTTTTGTGTGTGCGTTGTTAGTCTTTACTAGCGCTTTCATAAGTATATATAGATTAAAGTTTGTAAGATTTTTGATATATCAAATAAGTAGGTATTCGTTATCTGGTAATCTATAAACGAGTTGAAAACTTATTCCGGTAATTAATGTAGGTAGGTAACAGGCACAAGTTTATCTGCGCCTACGCATCGTGTCTGATTATATAGTATTAAAAAAAAAACTCACCTTTATTCTGGTCCATCTAGACATAAAAATTGCTTTGACACTTATCAATTAAATAATCTGAGAATAGTGTCGTGTAGCTCAAATTAAAATAATTGAATTTCTAAAACAATGTCACATATAGTTTAAATAAATGTCAATGTCCAGTTTCACTTCGATCGAAATTCAAATGATTGTTATTAATACACCACCTTATTGAATTACTATAATTAAATAATTCAACTAACTCAGCTAATGTGCGAACTAATGGAGTCTCTATCGTGATCTGGCTTCGTGGTAACGATACTAATAACATGTGTGCATGAAAAAATCCTTGTAAACATCCCTCTGCACACTCCTACTAAAGACGCTCAAGATTATATTAAACTTTAAAGTAAAGTAAAAGAGTTTTAAATTGATAGACAGAACAAATGAGATCATTTTGTAAGAAACTGTTGCAATTTAAACCTTAGTTTCAAGCTGAGTTAAGCTGATTTCTGAACGAATGAAAAAGATCTTTGAACGTTCCTAATTTGAATTAAGAACACTTGAAGGCGTGGCATACGCTTACCCGCCCGGTCGAAAAAAGCGGGAATAATTTTGAGTCACAATTATTGACGTGTCAACTTATATTATTTATAGGTTGGAAAATTATGTTACACTTTTAAAGTAATTGGTCTTGAAAAGTTTATTGAGAGTGCGGATGTGGAAACTGTTTTTTGACTTCAAACTGAAATAGATCAAACGTAAAAAGAAGTCCAATAATATCTTCATTATAGTGTTCCGGATAAAAACCTTTCTATATTATTGAATTCGTATGTATAGGTATCTAGGTAGCTCAGTCATCTGTTTCTATTTTCAACTATATACTGAACAATTTGATTTTAGCTATATTTTTTTCTAAGCAAAATTATTTTGGCAATTCACATGTAAAATTTTATTTATAGAAAGTTATTTTATAAAACTTCTAAATTAAGAGATACTAAAAAAACTTTTCAATTAAAAATCTGATAGGATGTTATAATAATATTTAATTCAAATGCAATGTTCCGTACTTATATCGAGTTAATTTTTGAAGTTTCCGTCGTACTGCATTCGGCTGTGCCAAGCCGGGAATAGAACCGAGGCCCGTCGCTTCGAATTACTGTTAAATGTTGAAAAACGTCTGTAGTGACTGCCAGACGTGCTCGCATTCACGTTTATATTATTTATATAATTATCATACATTCTTAAATTATGGAACTCGAATACAAGAAAGTTTATTGCTTTCTTAAATTAAAATAAATTCCATTGGATTTTCTTTTATTTGAGCATAATATTGTCAATTGAAATAAATGGATATATTATTTTTAGTTCTGTTATTTAAAACATATAAAATATACAAAAAAAAGATATTTTTTTTATATATTTTTTTTTATATTGTTTGTGTTTCCTACTTAATAAACATGAAATATATATCAAACAGAAATAAAGAATACCAAAGAATAAAATTCCTGTAGTCTTAAGATTCAAAGCAAACGCGCCAAAGTGTCATGGCTGCCATAATTAGGGGTGACAGTTGTCAGAGTCGGGACGGGCTTGTTTGCGCATGCGCGTAACGAGAACGCACTAATCTTGTCTTGTTCTCTAATAATATACCTACTTAAATAAATGAATATTAAAATGTCTGTCTACATAGATTGTCTAGATTGTTCTAAGACTTTGGTTAGGTTCTAATACCTACATCTTTATATTTTTATATTCGTAAGATTACTTACCGAGGAATTTAATTAACACATTTAATTTTAAAATATTTCTTAAATTACTCAATACAAATCTATGAAAGAAGAAAGGCTTGAAGGACCATTTACTTGAAGAAGTTGCTTAATTTTTTTCGTACTTAAGAGTGTCAATAAAAAATGGTTTAAACAGCAAAAAGTATTGATATGTATATAATCATTCTCTTAAATTGCTTGCTATTATCAGATATAAATATTATCTATCGAATTATAAATGTAAAAAATATGGAAAAAAACATTAAAATTGCTGATAGTATATTTTTCATTTAGCAATAAATCACACTCAGAGTTTTTGGAATAATTAAGTCGTGTTTGACGTTTTCGCTACGGTGGTCTATATTGGCGTGCATGTTCATCTGAGCACTCCCAATAATGCGTGAACATAACCATTTGTCAAAATACCATCCGGTATTGTAGCTATGTTTCAGTAAATTTAAGGATAGGTGTTACAATGAATATTTAATTTTATATTTAATATTTATTTAAAAATGAAACAATATTTCGCTCAGATCTGTTTAGAAAATAAAAACAAATCATATCATTACGTTATATTCAGTTTATTTTAATATTGTAGTATCGCATATAAATATTTACATTATTAGTATATATTTACTGTTTTTGATGTCGTTCAATTGGTAATTTCCTTTTCTCATACCTAATAGCATGGTCACTATGCCTGCGCTCGCGCATCACAATTACCGCAACTCAGTACAGCCATCACTCACGTCGTATTCACGCAACGCTTCGCCCCAACGATTAATTAGTTTATTTTAATACTGCATTTAACTAAATGAAAATATTTAAATTATTTTTTAAATGGAATTGTCTTCTAAAGTTGAAATCTTAAAAGGTATTAAAATTTGGAAGTTATTGGTTGTTTAAAAATAAAATATTGTTAATGTACTAAGCTATCTTTGCGTTTATAGTAAAATATGAATAAGGCACCACATTTTACAAATATTTTAAAAATTGCTGATTGCAAGATACAAACCCCTAAAAAAACATTATGAAATATTCATCTCACCTCAAAAAACTACTGGAATAGATTGTAATGAAATTCGGTTTATTCACTATACTCCTTATACAAATACAACATCATTTACTGGATGAAATGAAATATTTTATACTATTAACATTCAATTACTATTCGTTCGTAACTCTATTTACTAATTAGTTGATGCAGGATAAAAATTCAGACCCAATTTAATAACCACCCATTCATCATGCATCTCTTCGCCTCGTCGCCAAGTACTCGTGTCGACGTTTGCTAAATTAATGAGCTTTAAAGTTAACGGATCGTGCAATCTGCGACGCATCCGGAAGTTGTGAAGGCGCCTGCGTGTGCGCAGACAGACACGCTTATTTACATTTTTTTAAATATTCTATTATTTCATTTAAGTAACTAGCTTTTGCCCGCGGCTTCGCACGCCTTAAATTCATGGTAAAACAATTCTCTTTTCCCTTTTTTGTATTCTATATGACTTGTTTTAAATGATCCAATTAAATTTACGACATCGGCAGACATCACTCACTGTCAAAAATCTATTTAAATTTTTAATAAGGAAACAATATAAGATACTGTATTTTTTATACCTCTCTTGTTTTTACTTAAACGTCCATTTAACATAATGTTTTTTAAACTGAATACTTAATAACCATTCTAACCATATATCACACTTATAGATTTTCTTTCAAAATAATCAAAATATGATCATATAAACTTGAGGAATTCTGAGCTACACAATCGACGTTATTTTGACCATCAACTTGCAGGTCTGGTTTTATTAAAAATATATATATATACATATATATGTATTCTATTTTAAATGCTACATAATATGTATTAAACATTCAGTTAGCTACATGCATTAACAATATTTTCAATATTGAACATTCACAAAAGACATTTTTGAGACGGTTTGCACGAATCCATACCATATATTGTATATGTATTGCTTAAAATCGCTTCTTAAATAAGCCATTATTTCTCGTAAAAAGTAAAGGATAAAAATTAGGTATTGTGGGTTATCCCTAAAGAGATAAACATATAAGATCGCAGAGTGTCTTGTAGAAATTTTTAGGGTACTTACAAGTATATACATACTTAGTACATTATTTTGATCTATCTCGTAGTGTTAAGCCAGGGTTTGCAATGTAAGTGCAAAACAACGTGTCTGTTTACGACTTCGCATTAGAAATCTTGCAATTATCAGTGGTTCTCTAATATATTAAGCATGTTATTATACATATAAACCTTCCTCTTGAATCACTCTGTCTATTAAAAAAACTACATGAAAATCATGAAACTCCGTTGTGCAGTTTTAAAGATCTACGCATACATACAGACATATAGACAGACGCGGAAAGTGACTTTGCTTTATACTATATAATGATAATGTATCAGGTATTAATATTTTTATAAAATATCATATAATCACAGATTACATGTCTGTAATCTGTAAATATATGATATTATATCAAAATTTTAACATGTATAAATTTTTAATCAGAGTTTTATCCTTGTAAGGACATGTACCCTGCACATGACCTTCGCAAAGGCTTATTCCGTAAACACGGCGCGTGCAAGTGCCGAAATATATTTAACTAAATAAAGAAATATATTCTGCAGAGACTAAATATTATTTACTATAACTTATGCCTACGGACTGCCTCTGTCGGGTTAGTAGCACCCACTCATCAGATATCAGTGTGATGTAGATATTGTAGCTGTTAACTGTTAGCGTTAGAAGTGCATAGCTGTAATTACTTGACTGATGAATCTACTGAGGTATTAATCCACAGGAGAGCGGCGTGAAGTAGCATATTATAAGAAATAAAAATAACCTGCACTTCATAAGGTAACTGATAGTTCTGATAGACTTAACAACAACTTGAAAAGAAGATTGTATTAAAAATGTTTCAGTTGTCGGATTTTTTATATTTAACACATATCATTTATCTTGTTAATAAACATTATTTTTTAACGTAACGTTCTAACAGTTAGTAAGGAGATCGTTTATGTTAAAAACTATTAAGTGTTCTAAGTTACTTAACATGACACATGTCACTTACTTAAAATGACAAAAAACTAAGAATACTTAAAAGTTTTTAACATAATTATATATTTTGAAATTCCTAAATGTTCTAATGTACAAATTTTGTTTGTAATACACATCTTTTAAAAATGAAATATTAACATTAATTTCTTTAAAAAAATACAAATCTACAGTATTATGGTACCTATAATCTTTAACAAGATGACCAGCGGTAATGTTATTATTAACTAGCTGTGCCTGCGACTTTGTACGCGTAGATTTCGATTTCGATACAACGTACCCTTTGTACATATGAATGTATAAACTATAAACCTTCAAAGTTTTTCAAAGATTTCTAAATTATTGTTATATATTTTTTTATTTTTAATCACAGAATAGGTAATCCGATTTCGTATTTTTTTTTTTTGGAAACTAAAGTATTATTATTCCCTGAGGGAAGGACCACTATTTCACTTTTGAAATCTTACCGCAATGGATCTTACCGAAATTAAGAGATTATTAACTTCTTTATTTGTTAACCGATTAAAAATAAAAAAAACACTAAATGTAAAGTGAAGCCCATGACAATATATTCCCGAAAACTTTTACCAAATCGATTTATCCGTTTCTGAGATTAGCACAAAACATACATACATACAGACAAACAGACAAAAAGAAAAACGATTATTTTGGTTTCTCTTGCTCTTATAAAATTTTTACATTTATTTTTTTTTTTATAATTTCCATGTACAGAAATTTATTAGTGACAATTTTATTATACGTATAGATGATAATATGTGTATAAGTATTCACTATTGAACATAATACATTATAAGATATTATTATAATATAATATAATAAAAATATAACAGTAATATTAATTAAAGAAGAAGATACTACAAAATTATTTATTTATTTGTAGTCATAGAAGGAATGATAGCCACAGCCTACAGCTGGGTTTACAACGGACAGTAGTTACCTATTTTTTACAGATATCGGAATAAAGCAACAAATACCTATATCAGTGTTGCCTGACGACGGTTATAACTTACCGTCGCGTCGACAAGAATCTTATATAGGTACCTGCTACAGCTAAATCTGCGTGTGCAATATTGTTGTTTAGAGGCCAAAATTAAATCTATATATTTCTATATTATTATATATTGAAATATCTAAGCTATTTATAAGTATATACTATCCTTATCGTATATACTGCTTCGTATATATCGTATATCGTAACTATTCTTATCGTATTTAAATCAATTTTGACATATATAAAAAACCTTATCTCTTTATTTTGGGAATTTACAAATAAGTTGTAATTTTTTCTCTAGTTTCCTGAGGATATCTATAATTTGTGATCCATAATATTAATTAAAAACACACCACACCGCGGTCTTTTTAACTTTTTACGTCCGTAATGTCATTACTATGACGCTTTTTACGATCCCGCCCAATCTCTTCATCGGTTTAGTTAAGAGCTTGTCAGTTGCTTTGCTATTTTTACGGTTTCTGTTGACATCTCGCGGGATTTGAATGCACTTCGGTTCTGACGTGTAAGCTTTTTTAATGACTTTTTTATTCTTAAAATCTTGCAACAGTATGGCACTAATGAATTTATTTACAAAAACTAAAAAAAGAGTATTTTCAGGTAGTTCCACAAAAAACAGTATTATTATTATTATCTTTATGTTTGCCAAAATGTTTTGACAATAAAAAAAACAGTACATAATGTTATCTAAATGATAATTTAAACGGGAATTCAATATCGTACAGAGTTTCTCGGAATCCTCGTAAATAACCGACCACCCTCGGTTCTGTATCCACAGTATCGGTTTCAGAGATCTCGCCGACAGACCGACAGACACTGTCAGCTGGACCGTGACCTGTCAAACTTACAGTGATTCTTTATTTAAATAGGTTGAAAGTTCAGAAACAAATTTACAGAAGCCTCAGATGTTTTATTAAACATGAAACATTGTTAATGTTAAAATCTCAAACTTAAGCAAAATTAAATCAATTAAAAGCAATTATGGCCACTATATTACCCTGGAAGCCATTATTTCATTCGAGTAAGGAATAAACAAGATAAAATCGGAGCCTCTTCATTTAGTTTTGATTTCAAAGAGTGAAAATTTGTCTGACAATATTTAGTGCGACAGCAGTAAGTAGATCATGATATGTCAACATCAGAGCTGACTACTGTGACCACACTTTTATTATTACGGGTACATTGAAGACATTTTAAATGAATTTAATTAAATATTTTTTGTCCATTGAACCCATAATTTTAGTCTTCATATTACTGTCATATTTATTTTTTTCTTTAGTAAAGGTATATATAACATAATACTACATCATAAATTTCAAAGCGATCTGATTTAATGTATCCGTAAAAGATAAAAAAACATTAGTAAGTTATTTTTAATCCTAACAAATAGTATCAGTAGGTAGTAACAATACATTTCTGGTTGAACATTTTCTGTTCCTATAGTTTTTTGTAATATCGTACTTAAAATAATATATATTTGACTTTATATTCAGGAAATATTTTATTTTTAATATTTCTTTAAGTATTTTTTATTTTTTTTCTATCTGTAATAGTTAACCTTAATTTACCTACATATTCCGAATTACCCAATAATGAATGGTTACTATACAGTTTAACCGCCACGTGTTAAGAAACATGAAGGTCGCATTGCTCCCGGGGGAACACTTGAAAAAACTAAACATGTATATTTTGTAAATAATATTATATTGCATCTCGTTTGCCGACGCCGAAAGAACAGTAGCTGAAAATGTTTATATATAGGTATAAAGCACGTATTGCAGATAATAAAATATCATTTAAAATGATAATTTTTTTTTAACATCAAAAAAATTAAGAAATTAGTAACTGTTTCACTTTAATCTCCTCTTTTTAGAACAACTTCAATAGTGTTGTTATATTGACACCTATAAAATTTGTAATATTTGGGAACTTTCATAACATTTAGATACCCCAAAAAATAGGTGTTTTTTTAAATCCCTAAGACTAAATTTATCTGATTTTTCTAACCTGGTTATAATTTCTTCGATGATGGTAACATAGTCTCTATTATCTAGGATATAATCTCTATCGTCTGTTGCATGCATATGTAAAAAGTCGGCTTCTCCCCGGGGTTGTGCATACACTCTTGCACGATGGTGGCGTGTATGATGCAATGCCCCGGGGCTCCCAATAACCTACATTGGAGTAGCAACCATCATCATTTCCCTTAAGAGAAAAATAAGAAACGGAACATTAATACTGTTTGTAATCATTCATAAAAGTTATATTTTTACTAGCTGTTGCCCGCGGCTCCGCCCGCGTGTAGGTCGCTTTTCGTGTAATCTGTGGAACTTTTAAAGAGGAACAATTTCATAGAACATCATTTTTGCGTAACTTTCACCGTTTTCGCAGCGCACGCAGTTTTTTGTTTATTTTTTTACACCTTGCGTTAGAATATTCAAGTTTTAGTAATCATCCCTATCTTTTTGAAAATGAAACATAGCCTATGTCACTCGGGAATAGTGTAGCTTGCCAACCGTGAAAGAATTTTTGAAATCGGTCCAGTAGTTTCGGAGCCTATTCATTTCAAACAAACAAAAAAATAATCAAACCTTTCCTCTTTATAATATTACTAGTTGTTGCCCGCGGCTCCGCCCTCGTGTAAGTCGCTTTTCGTGTAATCTGTGGAACTTTTAAAGAGGAACAATTTCATAGAACATCATTTTTGCGTAACTTTCACCGTTTTTGCAGCGCACTCAGTTTTTTGTTTATTTTTTTTACACCTTGCATTAGAATATTCAAGTTTTAGTAATCATCCCTCATTTTTTGAAAATGAAACATAGCCTATGTCACTCGGGAATAGTGTAGCTTGCCAACGGTGAAAGAATTTTTGAAATCGGTCCTGTAGTTTCGGAGCCTATTCATTTCAAACATACAAAAAAATAATCAAACCTTTCCTCTTTATAATATTAGTATAGATATTATTACTAGCGAACCCAGCCCGCTTCGCTGGGCTAACCCTTACTTTACCTGGTGGCGTGTTACATCAATCGGCATAGCATATTCGTTTTCTTCGAGGAAAAATACATGGTCATACCAATTTTTATGACAATCGGTTGAACGGGGCGGAAGTCGATATTTAACAGCGCCGCCTGGTGGCGAGTTACATCAATGGACATAGCATATTCGTTTTCTTCAAGGAAACATACATGGTCATACCAACTTTTATGACAATCGGTTGAACGGGACGGAAGTCTATATTTGACAGCGCCGCCTGGTGGCGAGTTACATCAATGGGCATACCATATAAACCTTCTCCGTGGAAAAATACATATACATACCAATTTTCATAATCATCGGTCCAATAGTTTCTGAGTTCATCGATTTCATATATACAAACATCCTTCTTTATATATATAGATTATTATAATTATTAATTGGTTGACTCTGAGTCTGCACAACCGTTGGCTGGTATTTGCTGACCACCCGCCTTGAGACCCTCAAGGAAGGGGAGGTTCAGCTACCTGATTTATTTCTGTATATGCTGTATTCCCTAAAACTTTGCTCAAAATTGTTGTTGTGTGTATGCTTGCTTGTTTTTGTAGAATGTGTGAATCTATGTTTGCATCTAAAAGGTTTATATAACGCTGAAGGCTCTTCGCAACTACTCCCGTGGCTCCTATGACTATTGGTATTGTTTCTGCTTTAGTTTTCCATAATCTAGTGATTTCTTTTCTGAGTAAATGGTATTTGTTTAGTTTTTCAATTTCTTTTGCCCCTATGTTGTAGTCGGATGGTACTGTGACGTCGATGAGATAAGTTTTATTTTCTAATTTATTTATGTAAATGATATCTGGTCTATTGTGGGCCACGGTGACATCTGTCTGAACTGGCATCTCCCACATTAGTTTCGCTTCATCATTTTCTGTAGTTTGCGGTTGTACTAAAATTTCTTTCCACCAAAGTTGGTTAACATTAAACTTGTGTTTCCTTGCAAGGGTCCAGTGTATATATTGTACTATGTTATTGTGCCTCTTAACGTAGTAGGTGCCGGCTATTTTTTCGCATCCCGAGACGATGTGTTGCACCGTCTCATCCTTCGCAGCGCATAGCCTGCACTTACCATTTATAGGCTTCTTTAAAACATCACGTTCGAACTGTCTCGTAATAATATTTCCGTCCTGTATAGCGAATATGGAAGCTTCTAATTTGGGGGATATGAGTTGTTTTCTGAGCCAATTAAATGATTGTTCTTTGTCTATGTTCTGTGCGTTTATGATTTTGTTGTAAAATTGTCCGTGTAAAGATTTCGTTTTCAATGTATTTATTTTACTGTGTGTTATTGCCTTTCTTATCTCTGTATCCGTGTAGTTTTTGTGTTCCTGTAGTTCTATTTCTTTAAAGTGTTCTACCGATTCTTTGTTAATGGAGTATTTTGTTTTATTTTTATCGTGTTCGTTAATATTTTGAATTAAATAATCAGTAGCTTGGTTCAGATATTTCCTATACTTTATCATTTGTACTTTGTATAGTGTTGTGATGTTCGTGAGTCCCCTTCCGCCTTCTTCTAATGGTAAATATAGTCTTTCTACGGCTGATTTTTGGTGATGTAGTTGATTTAAAGCTAACAATTTTCTGGTTTTAACGTCTACGTGTCGAAGATCCTGATTTTTATAATTAATTATCCCGAAAGAGTATAGTAATACTGGGACTGCAAATGTATTTATGGCCTTAATTAAATTTCTGGAAGCTAAATATGAATTTGTGATACACTTAACCCTTTTAAAATATTCTTTACATAGTTGTTGCCTAACCTCGTTATGGTCGATCTTGCCTGACTCTAAAATGCCTAAATATTTGTATTGTTGGCCTTCATTAAGATGTTGGAATTCTTGGCCACTGAGTAGTATATGATGTCCGGTTTCCTGTTGTTCTACTCTTTTACCGCTCGAAAGATGTAATACATTACATTTATTGAACCCAAACGTCATCTCTATGTCTATTGTGAAAATCTCTGTGCTGTCTAAAAGTACTTGTAAGCTATTTTTGTTATTGGCGTAAAGTTTAAGGTCATCCATATATAAAAGGTGGTTGATTTGTGTGTTATTTTTAAGCCGGTATCCTTTGGTTTTATATTTACTGAGTGTATGTGATAGAGGATTAATTGCCAGACAGAATAAAAGAGGCGATAACGAATCACCTTGGAATATTCCTCTGCGTACGTGAATTGGATTCGTGGTTGCCGAATTATTCGTTCCATGGGCCGTCATTATCACCCTCCACTTGGGCATTACCGTTTTCAGAAAGCATTTGACGGTGTCTGGACATCTTTTTTTTTTTTTTTTTTTTTTTTTTGTCTGTCTATGCTGTTAGCCCTGTTGGCTATTACAGCGTCACCGGGGGAATGGGTGGGTCAGGAGACCCACCCTTAAAAAGGGGGGGCCAGATGGGCCCCCATGGGGAACGACGTCCCGAGGGCGTCTCAGATTGAGACACGGACCTCGGCTCGGGGCGTCGTTAGTCAGGAGGGAAGCTAAGGAAATTTGGACACTAGCGTCCTCCGACGGCAGAACGCCGGAGCAACGGAGCACTTACTCAGTTGGGACCTCGTCTATACCGGTACAGACGGTGTGTGTCTGTATGTTGTGTGGTGTCAATTATGCCTACGCGTACACATTATTACCTACTGTGAACGCGTCGTCGGGGTCAACGAGTACCGACTTGGGTCTTCTTTTTCTGACTAAAGTAGTCTTACGTGGTCTATACTCTGCGGCGTCAGCCACCAGTGGGTTCGGGTGTCGCTCAGCACGTTCAAAGTACTTTTGGGAAAGCCCCTTGAAGTACTGAGCGATGGTCGGAAGGTTCAAGTCTCTATGGAGATCGATGTTGCGTACGAACCACGGCGCCCCGGTTGCAATCCGTGTAAACCTGTTCTGAATCACCTGAAGGGGTTTCAGATTAGCGTGCGCAAAAGCGGGACTCGCATAGGACATGACGGAACGTATGCAAGCTTTGTAAAGTGTCACCTTATTGCGAAGGGACATTTTACTCCGCTTGCCTAACAGCGGATATAAACGACCTAATATGTAGGCCGCTCTGCTACGAACGGTCCTAATATGCGCAGTGAAAACTAACTTTCTATCTAACGTTACTCCTAGGTATTTTGCCTCGTCTTTCCAAGGTATCGGTTTATCAAAGAGTTTGATTCGCGGGAGGATCCTTGGGGGGCCCCGTTCGAAGAGCACCGAAACGCTCTTCTCAGGGTTTACCTCGATCCGCCATTTCCGCAGCCAACTCTCAAGGGAGTCGACTGCGGATTGGAGACGTTGGTATATCTCCCAGTGATCCTTAGAGGACGTGTAAAGCGCGGTATCGTCCGCGTACATGGCAAGGTGCACTTTAGATCGCGGTCTAGGAAAGTGGGTGGGTTGACAAGACGCCTTCCACTCTGTAGCGAAAGGAGCGATTCGTCAGGTAGTCCCGTATGATGAGTACGAGTCTGTCCGACACCTTGAACTGGTATAACTTGTACACCAGTCCATTGTGCCAGACCCTGTCGAACGCCTTAGCTACATCGAGGAAGAGCGCTCCTGTCCTATGCTTCTTGGCCCTCACAGTGGCCCCTATCAGTATGTGCTCCGTGAGGCGTTACACTTGATAGGAACATGAATGGTTGGCTCTAAAGCCGAACTGCTCATTTGGGATGATTTTGAGTCTCTCGACTTCCGATCTAAGTCTACAGAGGATGATTCTCTCATATACTTTCCCTAAGGAACTAAGAAGACTAATGGGACGGTAACTACTAGGCAGATGCCGGGGTTTGCCCGGCTTATGGAACCCTATCACTATGGCCTCTTTCCACTGGACCGGAAACGAGCAACCGGCCAGTAGAGCGTTAAAAATGGTAACCAATAGGTAAATTAAAGGAGGCGGAAGAAGCTTTATCACTTTGTTAGTGATCCTATCGGGACCTGGCGATTTCTTGACGTGAAGCGCCCTAACTATGGACGTCACCTCGTCTAGGTTCGTTTCCTCGATTGGCGGACCGGCCGGTGGCTGAGAACACATTATATTGACCGATTTGTCGACTATTTCGACATGATCGCGATCAACGGATTGAGCAGACAGACGGCACTGGCTCTCTAGACTGTCGGCTAAGCACTCAGCTTTGTCAGGGTCGTCAAACGCGATGGCGGAGTTAGGTCCAACCAAGGGAGGCATATCTGAGACAGTGTCCGCCTTCAACGCTCTCTGCAACCGCCAGAATGCCTGGTGTGTTGGAGAGAGCGTCGCAAGCGTCCTATCCCAGCCGCTATCTCTGAAGTCGTCGAGAGCTTGTCTCGACTCCCTCTGAAGACGGCGCAGCCTCCGTCGGTTGTCATCTGTCGGGTATCGGTCATGGGCTCTAATCGCGGCGTTTTTACGGGTGATGAGAAGTCTAATGTCCGGAGGGAGTGCTCGGTAACCCTCGAAGTTCACTCGGACCTCCCTCGAGGACTTTCCTATGCTGTCTACCAAATGTTCTGTGAAGTTAGTCGCGGCTGAGACAGCGTCCTCGACCGATGTAAGCTGGTCAGGAATTTTGTCGAGGTGCGCTGGTACGGGGGAATGGAGTTGCTCTCGAAGCTTCGTCCAGTTAATAATTGTTTTGGTCGCGGGTTCCCTAAGGGGAGGAAGTCCTAGCTGAAATAGGACCGGTCGATGGTCAGAGTCTAGCTCGGATAGCGTCTCGATAGAACGTAACTGGAGTGTCACGCCCTTCAAGAGTACTATGTCGAGCACGTCGGGTCTGTCATGTCGAAAGTCTGTGTCGCAGTATCGCGTGGGACTCAAAGGCGCGGTGATCTCGAAGTCGAGACCAGCCTTGTAACTTAGCCTATCAAGGAGATTTCCTCTACTGTTTGCGACAGTGGAGTTCCAGCGAGGATGTTTGCAATTTAGGTCGCCGGCCAGAATGGTTGCGTTACCTAATTGGAGTAAGGACTTAAGGTCCCTCTCAAGTAAGGCTTTATTGGGAGAAAGATAGACGGATGCTAGTACGATCGACTGATGGCCGGTCATACCCACCTGACATAATGACGCTTCTACGTTGACTAGTTGGGGCGGATCGAGCGGAGTGCAATGAAGAGACCTTCTGTAATAGATGATGGTTCCCCCCTTCGCGGTTGCCCTATCGTTCCTAACGAGACGGTAATTTGCGATGCGCGGATCACGATTACACGGCTTCAGAAAGGTATCTTGTACTAACAGGACGTCTATCTGGTGCGTGACCACGAAGTCGCGCACTAGATCTATCTGCTTAAGTAGCCCGTTCGCGTTGAATGTAGCGACAGTCAGAGAGCGAGGTTTTACCCTTCCACGCGATGTCATCATGTTGACATCGTGTGTTCGTATATCGATTTGATTAGGACGGCGTGCTTGAGGAGCACTTCCATCCTCGCGGGAGGGTTCCGCGCGGAATCCCTCATTTCATTCGAAAAGACTAGGAGCTCTTCGATGTCTATTACACCGAAGAGGCTCGTGACGCACGCGAGCGAACTCGCAACTCCGTCGGTGGAGTTACGAACCGGCGGCGGTGGCAACGACTGGGGGACGGGCTGTGGGATAATCCTCGGAGGCTTCACCCAAGCGTTCGCGATCGCGTTCGCGGGTGCCTGAGGGGCCTGGGATGCCTGAGGGGCCGCGGGCCTCCCAGGGGCTAGAGGAGCCCATGGAGGCTGTGCGAACCGAGGAGGATGCCTTGCCGGCTGTGTCCTGCACGGCGCTTTGGGGCACCCGCGATAATTCGCAGGATGGCCCTTCTGTCCGCACAGGACGCAGCTGGGAGGATCCTCAGGGACCGGTCCCTTCCGCGAGCAGTCGGCTGTCGCGTGGTCGTCCAGGCACTTGACGCACCTTGGACGCGCGTGACAAAAACGTTGGGAATGCCCATAGAGCTGGCAGCGATGACACTGACCAGGAAAACCGCGACCGCGTGGAGGTTCGACCCTAAGGCCGGAGAGTTGGCAGACTGCCTTAACGTTAAAAATTTGCTTTCCTTCCGGGGAAAGCTCGAGATGGACGAGAACGAGATCGAACGGGACCCTGTCTGGACATCTGTATATATCGAGTACCTTTAAGAGCCACTCGTGCGACACGCTGTCGAATGCCTTCTGGTAGTCGATCCAGCTCATACTAAGTTGTTTTTGAGACTGATGTGCGTCTTCTAGTATGGCTTTGTTTAGCATTAGATGATCCTTGCATCCCCTGGATCGTCTTCGGCAACCACGTTGTTCTGGTGCTATAATGTTGTTAATGTCACAGTGTGTGTATAGTATGTTAGCAAGTACGGAAGTTAATAATTTGTATAAAGTAGGTAGGCAGGCAATGGGTCGCCAGTTTTTAGGATCCTGTGTGTTATTGTAGTCTTTCGGAATTAATATGACTTTGCCTGTGGTAAACCACTCCTCCAAACCTTCTCTACCTTGCAGAATGCTGTTAAAAATATTAGTGATGAATGTATGTGTGGATGTGAAATATTTGAGATAGAAATTTTGAATTTTATCGACCCCCGGTGCCTTCCAATTGTGTGTTCTTTTAACTGCATTTTTAATTTCGTCTACTGTGATTTCGTGTAAGTTTTGTTCCTGTATGTTTTGTTGTGATTCTTCTACGTTTTTAATCCATTCAGCGTTTTCGTTATATGACTTGGGTTCTGATAAAATATGTGTCCAAAATTGTTCGATATCTTTTTTGGCGGGTATTTCGATTGTGGATGTATTTTTATTACCTAACAGACTTCTATAAAACCTATGTTGATTCTCTTTGAACTGTATATTTTGTATTTTCCTTTCATTCATCTCATCGTATTTTCTCAGCCTTCCTGCATAAGCCTTCACTTTCTGTTTGAGTATTTCAATAGTGTTATTTAAATCCTGTTCGTTGTTGATGTTATGTTTATTAAATAATTTGTTCCTAATTGCGTTCATTCTTCTACTACTGGCTCGTTGGTTTTTTATTTCAGTTAACCTACCTAACTCTTTTCTGTTCTATTTATTTATCTTCTATTTTTCTTTGAATTCTAATTTTCCATGGGGGTATTTTCTTAGTTTTAATAATATTATCTTTGACATAAGGTGTCTGACCGTTTGCTAATATTAAAGTTGCAGCTGCAGAATAAATGACATCGTTTAAATCTCTTAAGTTATATTGATTGATTAGTAATTTAGGTAAAAATATATTTAGTTTATTTAGGTTTGAAAAATATTTTTTATTAAATTTAGGTTTCGGTAGTTCTTTTCTATCGCTAATAGGAGTTTCTCTGACTTCTGCTAATGTCTGTAAAAGTTGTACAATAAGTGGATCTTGATCTTCATCAACGGTAAAATCTTGGGAACTTTCTAAGTTATTTTGTGTATTTTCTTCTTCTATGTCACAAAGTGTGTGTTGTGTTGATTCGCTTGTATTAAGTGCATCCGTTTCTGCAGTTCTTGAGCTTACATTTATCGTTGTAGTTTCGTGGGGTGTATCTGAATCTAAATTTAACTGACTGGAATTCTGATCATAAACTACTGGTGTGGTAGGTACCGTGGGATTTTGAGTTGAATTTTCCGCATTGTGTTTTATCTCGTCAAGAACTTCTGTTGAAATTATTTTTCTTTTTATGATGCTACGTGCTTGATTTGATAGTTTGTTTCCTGTGAGTTTTGTACTTTTGGTGTTACTGTAATTTCGAGTGTAAAATAAATGATGTAATCGTGTTATGTATCCCGGTCCTTCTGACTTTGCTTTATAATAACAGTACATCAGTTCGTGTAGTTCTTGATCTGACCATTTCTTTCTGGCGTCGGATTCTAAAATATCAACATTAGAGGAGGTGTTATCTTGAGAGTTGTTCGTTAGAGTGTGTGTGTTTAGTGCATTACCATTAGATTGTTGAAAAGGAGAATTTGTCCGTTGTGTATTATTTGAAATTTCTGCATTATTTTTGATTGTGTCGAGTTCTTTAATGTCTATTGTTTTACGAGATATGACTGTACGTGCTTGGTTAGCTAATAACGATCCGGAAAATGAACGTGTTTTGGGGTTATGTGGATTTCTTAATTTAAAAATCGTGTCTAGTCTGTTGATGTATCCGGGGCCTTTGTGTCTTGCTTTAAAGAAGCAAAACATGAGTTCACGTAACTCCTCCTGAGACCACTTTCTTCTCGCGTCATCGTTTGTATTTGTCGCGCTCGCTGTGGTCTGTGTCGATGAGCCGGCAGAGCAACTGGGCCCAGCCCTACTCCGCAAAGCATCATCCACCAAATGTTCGGCTGTGGCATTTTCGGGTTTCCCGGCTCCAGCCCGCCTGTTCAGCTGGGAGCCACTGACGGTTCGCATGCTGTCACGCCCAGCGTCAGCTCCGGGCGTGCCCTGGCGATTATCCCCAGGTAGCGGTCCTATGCGCGAATTCCTTGTATACATTTCTCCATACGTGGGTTGCCATTGCCTTTGTTAGCTTATAGGATTTTACAAAATTGTATAAGTGTCCCCCTCCTGCGTGGGTCTGGTGGTCGACCCGGACGAAAAGGTTAGGCTTGAGGAGGGTTATAATTATATTATATATTATATTATATTATTATATTATATTATTATATTATATTATTATATTATATTATTATATTATATTATTATATTATATTTTTATAATAAACCTAGCATTGTCCCGCGACTTCGCACCTCTTAAATTCGTAGTAAATCAATTCCCTTTCCTTTTTTTTGGATTGGCTTCTACATGAATTGTTTTAAGCGATACAATCAAAATTACGACATCGGCAGACATCGCTCACTATCAAAAATATATTTATTTTTTTTAATAAGGATACAATATTAGATAGTGTATTTTTTTAATTCTTGTTTTTACTGAAACGTCCATTTAAATACTTAATAACCACTCTAACCATATATCACACTTATAGATTTTAATTGAAAGTAATCAAAATATAACCATGTAAACTTGAGGAATTCTGAGCTGCACAATCGATCGTTATTTTGACCATCAACTTGAAGGTCTGGTTTATTGAAAAAAAAATATTTTTTTTTTTATTTTAAATGCTAAACATTCAGTTAGCAATATGCATTAACAAAATTTTCAATACTGAACATTCACAAAAGCCATTTTTGAGACGGTTTGCACGGTTCCATACCAGAGTACGCCGGTAGACCGTACCGCCGCTAACGCGATGACCCTATATTTAAAATCTGTAATATCTTTGAAAATGTTCATTTAAATTACATGCTGTAAAGGGCTATATTGTTTAATATTAAATGTAAAATGTATTTAAGGCACTTAATTAGATAAGGATTAATGCTGTATTGCTTAAAATCGCTTCGTAACTAAGCCATTATTTCTCGTAAAAAGTAAAGGATAAAAATTGGCTATTGTGGGTTATCCTTAAGAGATAAACATTTACCATCGCAGACAATCTTGTGCTAGACAACTAATAAACATTCATATACTATTATTATTTTTCGTATGCATATATACTATAAATGCAACATACGGAAGCTTCAACGTAGAAATGTCTCTGCGGTCAGTTCACGGTAGGTACCGGAATTTAAGACGTGTTTTTTTTCAATATCCGCTACGCCTTCCCTGATGGCTGCCTGCTGTATCGAGTCTGAAGTACAAAAGACGTTAGGAAAACTGTACATACTTTGACCACATACATACAATTAAACATATAGTCTACATGGGCATGTTTTATTATCTTATCTAGAGCACACTATTCGATCTCGAAAAAAATATGTAAAAGTTTCCACCAGTCTCATGGAATCATTAATTTGCTAAAATCCTTTTAATAATGCGATATGCGCTAATAGTGACTTATTATTATGCGGCTGATTAAATTCTTTATGAACTGTACCCAGAATACAATGCCTTTTTAAATACACAGATATTGCATTATTATCATGATTTAATATAAAAACTTATATGTAATAATATTTATAATAATATCTTATGTTATTATAATTCCTAGATAGAGCTTGATTAGATTAAATTACCTCTCAACTAATTTTATCATTCATAATTATATATTTTTTTGATAATTTTTCCAGGAAATAATGTGGGTTTTTATAATAACAAAACATCTTACTAAATTCTCCTAAATCTCTAAATTGGCAAACATAGTCTTCTTAGGCCTCTTGCTGCCAGGGAAAATGTAGGCGTTTCATTCATCATTCATTTCAATCATCCAGGACTATGTCGACCGGGAACTAGCCGATGTTCTCCTCAGGGTTAAAGCGCGGAAATTGTTTTGTACAAGCAATTAATCTTTTTCCATCGCCTGTGGATTAAAAATAGTTGCAATATTCATATAATTAATTTTATTCATATAAATTCATTGAAAAAAGTTGCTAGTTGTTGTTCAAAGTAGTGTTAGCAAAAAAATATAACAAAACAAGTTAAGAAAAATATTATTATTTTGTGTAGTATAAATATTTTATTAAGGGTTCATGTTAATTACTACGGTTACAACCGCAGGATCCAAAATAATACAAATTTTTGACATAATATTTAATAAGTATAACTAATATACAAAGCTACGTGTGACTTGCTCAAAGTTGGAGACAAGACTGATTTAAATAAATGAAATTATAATTAAAAGAATTACAGAATAATAAGTTCAACAAAAAAAGGGTTCAGATATCTTAGGGTTCCGCTCTTGGATTCCTATGAAGAATGCTCGATATTTTGCACCATCGTCTAATCAGCAATTCCACGATGCATGCGTTATTGTTATTATATTCTATAATAAATGTCTATTTAGCGATCCCACGATCTATGGGAATATAACATGTTTTACTTGATTGTAATGTTAATTGCCCAAAATAATGTTATTGTTTATATTTGTTCCAAAGTATATGATTAATATTCCGTTCTAAACTCATAATTAGTGGAACTCTATTTGGACTCGATTTTACTTTAGACGTGATCATCTCTTCTGGAAAAAATAGGAGTAATGGCCAACTTTAAAGGGTACATGTTGGCCACAAGTCCAACTTATACTGAATATACCTACCGATGGTATAAAATTATAATCTTATCCATATAATATGTCGGTATGTCGTCTATTTCTATTATACGAACAAGTCCACCAGGTAAAATGGAGGATGAGGATAAATATGTTGCAAGCTGTTCTAATGATCCAAGAAGAGATGCACGTTATTGACCCAAGCTGTTTCCAAAAAAAACGGGAACCCTAATAAACACTGTCCATGAAAGAGTAATTTTTTTTTCAAGTACTTGAAAGGAGCTTCGGTAAAATAGTGATCTAAATTATACCCTATTAACATCTTCAAAAATTAATTGAAGTTTTTAAAGGAACAAAGCATGTAGGGATACTGACTTCAGAAGAACAATATCCAACGCCAGGAAACTAAAAAAGCTGTCCAAAGACTGCCTGATAGTAGAACGAAAATTACTTTTGTTGCGAGTGCGGTAGATAACTATGAAATATTTTTCGTAGTATAAGGTCTTCAATTTGATAACATGTGCTCCAAATGTAGTCAGAAAAAAAAATAGTTTAAGAATAAAAAAATAGACCAATAACTATGTTATTAAGTTATTGCTACCTTATCTATGTTATGGCTATCACATCCGGCACCTCAGGATAAAAAGTAGAAAAATATATTAAAATCTGCTGATTTTCATGAAAGTGAGAGAGACAAAAAAAGTTCGAAGCTGACTTTTTCCTCCATAAGGTATTCAGATAACAATAATTTGTTATCTGAATAGATGAATGTGAGATTAGTATTATTATGTAGTTTAACCTGTAATTTCTATACCCCCGATTATAGGGTAAATTGATAGGTAAAGTAAATAGGGTAAACCAATTATAAATGAACCCGTAACTTCTAGGGCCTGGAAGATACGGGTTCATTTATAATTGGTTAGCGGGGGTACACATGAATCTTCGGAGCGTCGTACTGTTTGACCTGTATCCTGCTTCCTGACTAGTTGAGTTTAAGAAGCTCGTATTTATTATAATGCTGATAATATGGTGATGTACAAAATTTATTTATACCATTAATCAATACTTCCATTTTTTAAAGTTTTATAAAGAACAAGTGTTTGACTGTGATTCTCCAGTACCTACTGACAAGCAGGAGGATCATGCATATAATAATAATAATAATATAATAATCATTTATTGAAGATAACAAGGATCCAGTTGTTAGTTACAATTATAATTTCTATAAAACTATATTAGTAAATGCATAATTATTCTTTTAAATAAATAAATAAATAAATTCTCATTTGATTAAACCAAATCAAACTCGAACAACATTAAATTGATTTACAACAATCTTGAATTATTATAAATTATACAAATGAAATCAAATTTATAAATTTAAAATAAATAAAATAAAATAACAATCTCAATCACTACAAGAATTAACATCATAAATCAATTTTAACACAAATTAAAAATTTAAAATATCTGAGCTTTAATATTTAGTTCTAACATTTAAATAATAAAGTATAATAAAATGGTCGTAACATTTTAATAATAAAATAAAATAAAATGGGCATAATCACATAAGTCAAATCAAGTCAAATAAAAAATAAAATAAAAATTAAGTAAATAAAAAAATTCAAATCAAATTAAATAACATCAAATTAAAAATAAATTAAATCAAATCGTAATATGACTCCAATTTCATTTTAAAAATATCAAGACTTTAACAAAATGATTCATAATCTCAGAATCAGCCTTTTCATGAAACATTTTTAGGATATTGTTTTTACTAGAACGAAGCCTTTTCAACAGGGATGATGTTCTATTTCTCAAAATTGCATAAAAATCGTTTGTTCGCTCTTGAGCAAACATGAGTGAAGGAGAACAAAAACGGGGTAAGCCCAACAGCATCCTAAATCCATTATTATATTGAACCCTAATAGCAAACCTGCGGGCCAACATATTACACCTTACAGCTAAGGCTCTGCGTTCACGCTCAATGTCCAACTGATCCCTGAGGTCCACCGTAAGGAAGTGACCTAGATACTTATAGTAATTGACACGTTTTAGCAGTATCCCGTTAAGTGAAATTCTAGGTTCGTATTTTACTTTCCTACCGGGAGCCTCAAAGATCAGGTATTCACATTTCGACACATTATATAGTAGTCCATGTTTAGATGCATAATCCTGACATGAGTTAAGCAACTCTCTAATGGAACCAGCCGTGGGAGCCAACAACACCATGTCGTCGGCATAATTTAAATTGTTTATGCTGACGCCATCTATCCAGCAACCTACTTGTTTTTTGCTGAGTTCCACGAACAATTCATTAATGTTGAAGAGCATCGGAGAAGTCAAGCCCCCTGCTTAACTCCGCACATCAACCTGTACGATTCGGAGAGTCCCTCTCCCCACCTCACGAAGTTTTGTTGGTTTGCATACCAATATTGCATGATCCGTATCAACTCCGGTTGCACGCCCGCCTTCTCCATCTTATTCCAAAGTATATCATATGACACTAAGTCAAACGCCTTGGACAGATCGAGAAAGCACGCCTACACCGGCGTTTTTCTGTTTGTGTAGTATTTGACAGTCTGCTTTAAGGTTAGTATGGCAGTTTCAGTAGAGAGGCCAGGCTGAAATCCAAACTGAGAATCGTGCAATTGGATTTTCTCACTGAATTTCCTTTCAATCAGACCGTCAAATACCTTTGCAATTATGGTAGCCATGGATATAGGCCTATAGTTACAGCTGTCAGAAATATCACCCGTTTTATTTTTAATGATCGGGATCACCATAGTTCTCATCATCTCAGTGGGGATATAAGATTGCCTGATGCATTGATTATAAAATATTGACAACACCCTGGGAAGATGAGTACCTGCATACCTTAGATGCTCAATGCTGAGGCTGTCATGTCCGGGTGATTTTCCTCGTGTCATTTTATTTAAAGCTTCGAGGATCTGTTCAGATGAGAAACTTAATGGTTCCCGCTCATAACGGAACTGAGAATCAACCAACGCGATCGATTGCCCCAGCGCGGCGGTGACGAGACCTTAAAGTGTTCCTTAAACATGTTAGCTATAGCCTTTCGTGAAGTGCATCTTGCGACACTCACTGGAAGACTTGGACGAACGTTTAACTTTTTAGTAGCATTCCAAAATTTTCTAAAGTGCTATAGCCATGTTAAGCTTATTTAAATTTATATAAGTATAGAATGTAAAAAACCGACACGGGCAGGGATTCGAAACCGCGACTACTGGGAAACCGTCCCGTCGCCGACATTCTATATTTATATAAATATTTACATTCTATATTTATATAAATTTAAATACATGTTTAAAGATAATTTCAAACATTGATTTCGGTAGTGGCATCTTTTCAATGTTTATCTATACTGCAAAGTTAGAAACATTGGTTAGGATTTTCGAAAGAAACCTAATAGATGTCACCACCATCCCGATAAAGACGATCACATATAGAATGCTTAATTCACCGAGACGGACAGCGATTGCATCCATTTTGATTTGTTCTTGGTGGTTTTGACACCACTTTAAACGACTTTTAAAATTTTTTAAAAATCGTTTAAATATGTCGTCGGTTATAATTTTTCAGTGGCGTCGAGGATTTCTTTTTTAAACCCCGACTAAAAAGAGGGGTGTTATAAGTTTGACCTGTCGATCTGTGTATCTGTGTATCAGTGTATCTGTCTGTGGCAAATTTAGGCCAAACGCGTGGACGGATTTGAATGCGGTTTTTTTTAATTGAAAGTTATGCTCTTCGAGATGGTTCTTATCCATTTTTGATTGAAATAGAAATAGTCGTCTCCAAGATATTGACGTTTTATTCGTGCGGGGGAAAGGTTCTTATTCAAAAATTAGCTGTTCCCAGCGGCTTCGCTCACGCTATATAGAAAAAAAAAGCCTTATTATGAAAGCCAAAAGGTTTTACACTTACTTACTGATGTAAAGTACTTTATTAGGGATAGCTGTTGCCCGTGACTGCGTCCACGTAGATTGTAAAAATATATTTATATGGCTTACGATCGTAGTCATAAAGAATCACGGGCTACAGCTAGTGATAATATAAATCCTTAGTATATCATAATCCTTCATAGTGTTATTAGTGATTGTAAATCATTTTAACTCTAAATGTTTATATTTATTAATATTAGTATATATGAAACCTACCTATCTTCCTACCCATATGAAAAAGCCTTGAATCATGTTACTTAATACATTTATAATTTATTACATTATCGAAACTCACGTGGATCACGTGAGTTTCGATAATACTCACGTGTCTTCAATATAATTAATTAATTCTATTAATTTATCATTTTTTTTGTTTAATTGATAATTCAATTCACCCATTATTTATGAATTATAATTTTGGTACTTTTAGTAAAAATTAATAACCAAAATGATTTAATCAATTTTTTCCTTGGAGATTTCGAATAATAATCGTATTTTCTATTTTCTGGAATTAAAGAAATTTATTTAGTATTTATTTTTAAAAAATTTAATCGACCAATTCTCAATTCAAAAAGTTGGACGTGTTTGCCTGTGAAACAATTGATATATCATAATTATGAGTCACCCTTAGTGCCAAATTTATAATTGTTAGAAAAAAAAATATATTTATTTATGTTTTTAGAATATATAACATAAAAAAGTTTCTGCAATAAATTAGTTATTTGAATTTGAAAAAATGAAATATATATTTTATGTTTATAGGGAATATGTAATACATTTAAAAAAAAAAAGTAAAATATATCACCTTCCGACCATCGCTCAGTACTTCAAGGGGCTTTCCCAAAAGTACTTTGAAGGTGCTGAGCGACACCCGAACCCACTGGTGGCTGACGCCGCAGAGTATAGACCACGTAAGACTACTTTAGTCAGAAAAAGAAGACCCAAGTCGGTACTCGTTGACCCCGACGACGCGTTCACAGTAGGTAATAACGTGTACGCGTAGGCATAAGTGACACCACACAACATACAGACACACACCGTCTATACCGGTATAGACGAGGTCCCAACTGAGTAAGTGCTCCGTTGCTCCGGCGTTCTGCCGTCGGAGGACGCTAGTGTCCAATATTCCCTTAGCTTCCCTCCTGACTAACGACGCCCCGAGCCGAGGTCCGTGTCTCAATCTGAGACGCCCTCGGGACGTCGTTCCCCATGGGGGCCCATCTGGCCCCCCCTTTTTAAGGGTGGGTCTCCTGACCCCCCCGCTCCCCCGGTGACGCTGTAATAGCCAACAGGGCTAACAGCATAGACAGAAAAAAAAAAAATAATAAAATAAAAAAAAAAAAATATATATATATATATATCGTTTCGAAAAAAAGATTTCTGAAATCCACTCAGTAATAAAAAAGTGCTATTTTAATTGTTTAAAAAATCGATATATACTTTACTTTTCCAATAAAATCTTTTTTTAGTTCTATTATAAAATCGAAAATTATATTTGAAGTATGTCCAATTTGTTACAAAAGTAAAAAAATATAAGAAATAGATATTTAATGTTTAGTGACAATAAAATATATTTGCATTTTAAATATATAGGTACAAATAATAGATTTACGTAAAAAAAATTCATTACCGAAAACCAATCGTTAAACAATAATCTGCTTTTTTAATTATTTAATAAAATGAAAAATATTATATATTTCATTTAAACATTTTTGTTCGTTCTATTATATAATCAAAAAATATAAGAGAAGTTTGTCAAATTTGATACAGAAATATAAAATAAATACAGTTTTAGTTTTTTAGTTTTTTTTTTCACAATGGGGTTGGCATATCCTAACAAGGAAAAACCCCAAATTTAAAATAAAGATTAAAAATAAATATATATATCGTTTAAAAAAAAACACGCTTTAAAAATAAATCGAACTAACTCGTAATACGGGAATTAATAATGGGCAAAATATAATAAAATTAATGTGGAAAAAAGCATCGGGCGCTTTCTGCCATATTTCTACTTTCATTTTCGATTTTGTCTTACTTTAGGTAGATAGATCCTATAGGAACATTCAAGAATTATATAATTACATAAATATAATTATGAGCATTTCTTATTTATTCGCTTGCACCATAAATAATGCTTATATCAATCCATATGATATAAAACCTTGATAAAAATCATGATAATAATGATTTACAAAAATCAAAAGATCCTTTATCTTAGAAATAATTCGTTGTTTTAAAATGTTAGTATATTATGTGGCGTAGATTTGATAAATTGCGTTGAACTGATATCATAACTGTAGGTAAGGAATCGTATGTACATTATTGTAAAACATTTAAAGACAAAAAAATGAAAACAAAACAACACTTACTTTAAACTCGATTTTGTTTTCTCAAAAAATATAGCTCTACATAATAAAAGATAAAAAAATCAAAATAATACTTATATATAACAAACATAAGTTAGAATATTGGACGTGATAACATTCTCTCTGCCCTTATAATTTTTAATATAAAAATTATAACTTACCCAGCATCACGTCAGTGTGCATGTCGATGCAAACCCCCTCTCTGGGTGACAGGCAGTCGGTAGGCCCGCTTCACCGTCAGGTTCCACGTCTCTCCTGTCACTCCTGGTAGGAAGCATTGATCGAACACCTCAGTTTTTAGCACAATGCCACAAAGATGACTAAAATACGTGAAGCAATTCCCCAAATACTGCTCAGCCAAGCTGCACTCTTCTGGTGATTTCGCCCTCAAAATTTTCTCTACCCAACTGCGACTTTTGGCCCAGGTAAACGTTGTCCTTTTTTTTTTTTTATCGTTGGAAAAATGCGTTTCCGCATCGTCACCCAAACCAGGAAGGCGATGGCCAGGCGGTATGTGCGGCACCCGGCGACTGCCTAAGGCACCCCACTAAAAAACCAACGGCTGCCCACGACGCTGCCATGGGACGTCACGGGATCGCTTTCGCACTCACCGTGACGCCCCGGCGTAACTCCTCCGTATAGGGGTACCCCGGGCAACCAGTGTACCCCTACCTCATAGACCTAGTGCAATAGCGAGAGAGGTCGCCCCCCCCTCTCACCTAGGCCTACGGCTGGGAAGGAACGGGCTGAACCCTTCTCCTTCGCAGCCTCTCCCGCTGAAGCTCGATGTGACTATGTTGCCATAGCCACAGCCGGCTCCGTGCTGGGCTCCGCGCTCGAGGGTTTCGCACCAGGTGCTAATCCTCGAACTCGCGGAGCCTTGCACACTCGGCTCCCCAATAGGTGGGTCGCTGAAAGGCCTCGGTCCGCACAGACCGCGCACCGCAACATTCCGGTGCAAGTGGCTCGGGTATGCCCCTCACCACCGCACCGGAAACAGGCGGCGCTACGGTCGACCGCGGACGGGCAAGCCGCACGCACATGCCCAGGTGCCAGGCACCTGAAGCAGCGCAGCGGCTGCGCCTCCAGCAACTCAACCCTGGCTGAGCTCCAGCCCACCAAGACTCTCTCCGCGTCGACCAACGATCTAGCCGCATCGATGGGGAGACGGGCAAAGGTAACGCCCTGGTCCCCATAGCCACCCCGACGGATCTCCCCCACGTGGAGGGCCTCGTCAGGGCAGTCAGTGATGCGACTAATCGCGTCGACCACATCGTTTTTCGTGACAGAGTCGTCCAGGCCTTTAAGCCTTACGGCCACACGCCGAACGGGCCGGACGACATCTGCCACCCCACTCAACACTGGGCGAAGTTTCGCCACCAGTGCCTCCGCCTGCTCGGGAGTGCCCTTAGGCAGCTCCAAGAGCCGGGCTCCTGCCGTCGAGCGGCGAATCCTCAGCCCATCTCTGAGGCCGATGTCGCCGAGATTAACCATCTCGGCGGCACGCCTCAGAATATGGGCGTAGGTCACGCCCGCCTCTGCCACCCCACTCTGCAGCTTCAACAAAACCGCAGGAGACCGGGGTTTCGGCAGTTTCGGCACGTCCGCCTTCGGTTTTGCCGAAGACGACTTCTGCCCCTTCGAACTGGCCCTGGGAACAACTGGCTTTTGGGGAGGGCCCTTCTTTTTCCCCTTGCCATTACCACCCCTACGGACAACCGTGGTCCAGGCCTCGGTTGTGCCGGGGGCCTTCGAGGACGACAAGGACGACATCTGCAGGATCGGCGATTGACACCCCTGCAGATTGTCCTGTGTAGTCACAACTGGCACCTTAGTGCTCCTGTCCGCCAAGAGAGGCGGCCGATGAGTCCGCGCCGGGAGGAGACGCTCCTTGATACCTCTAAAGCGTGAGTTAATCAAAACTCCCACTGAGGACAACAAGGAGCTCCTCAACTCCTCTACTGCGTCTGAACCCAACGGCGGCATCTCCGGGGGAAGCCTCGAAGAGACGGAAGGCCGGGAAGTTTCCACAGAGCTCTTGAGCTCCGCGAACTCGTCCCGGACCTTAACGATCTCCTCCCTAAGGAAGGAGACCTCGCGACGCAGACGAGCGTTATCGGCCCGCATGCGCCGCGACTCCTCGGGTTCACCCCTGCAAGCCTGCAACGAGGCCACTAGATGCCTCTTTGAGGGCCTTAATCATAGTGCCTTTTAGATTAAGGCTCTTTTTGCAGACGTTTAAAATGGATGCTGCGTGCTTCCCGGCGACTGCTCGCAGCTGCTCAGCATCCATATCCGATGGAACGGGAGCAAGTGGCGCCTCCGAAGAGGGATCCTCTTCGGAGCCCGGCGCACTTCTTGCTTCGACCATCTTTTTGCGGCGGATCAGAGCACTCAGTCCGTGCTCAAAAGCGACCTCTTCCGCCTCCTCTTCCATGGCCCGCAACTCGGCCCTTGCCTGGGCGAGCCCACTTCCGCGACCTTTAGGCGTACCCCGTCCACGCCGAGCGGTGTTGCACTTAGCCACTGCAACACCGGACTCGGGATCGGACTCAGATGCAACCTCGGGGGAACTGCGGATCACTCCATAGGTCCGCTTCCGTCCAGCGGACGGCTGTGGTTCTGACAGATCGTCTGAATCTGTCAGAACCACAACCGGACTCTCTCCACCACGCCTCACACTGTTTTTGTTTATCCTGGTCGGTGTGGTATCGACCAGGGCAGGGACTACTGCACGCGAGCGGTTCTTGCCCCTCCCAGAGTACGAGGGGCAGACGGCAGCAGCGGCCGTGCGGGATTCAGCACCCGCCTGGGGACTCTTTTTGGAATCGCTCATAATCATATTTGTTGGGCGCCCTCGTCCTTACACGGTCCTTCGGCAGACGCCGCACCTCCGGACCGACACGAAACAAAGAAAAGAAAGACGAAGAACACGACGAAGAAGAAAAAGACAAAACAACGACGACACAACACAAAAATAGGGTGATTTTTTATAGAGGTTGTCTTCCTCGCAGCCAGACGATCAGAGCAAGCTCCGTCAATCCAGCCCTCGTTCCCGCTCAGTGCGGGCTTCCGAGATCTTGTGGCCGTGCAATGCTCGCCCCGAAAGGCAAGCAGCCACACGTGCTAGTGGCTGTCCGCGCCGGCCGAAGCCGGTGCCCCCCATATCTGGGGGGACCTCCCCTATCCGCAACCCGGGGGACGCGCCAGATGGCGGCACTAGCGACCGCACACTGGAGGTAAACGTTGTCCTGGACAACTTCGAGGGCTACACTTTTGACATAAATGGGTTCGGGGACGACGTGTTTATTAAACATGAACTTGGTCTTGTACAAGTACTTGGTCTTGGTCTTGTACAAGTACTTGGTCTTGGTCTTATTCTTGAGGTAGCATTGAGGCTAGACAGAACTTCCTGCAGATCTGGCAGTAATTTTTCCATTATGACTGTGTCATCCTCTGATGACGCATCTCTATGCGTAAGACATTCATCGTTTAATTTGATACCCAGTTCATCCCACTTAAACGTCTTGATAATTTCCCGATGTGTCCGGATGGGATTACAATAACATTAGATATAAGAAAGCCTTAACTTAATAACATAGTTTTGGTCTCATTTCCTATTCTTTAACTTTCTTTTTGTCTGACCTAATTAGGAGCACATATCTTCCAATTCAGTGCAATGTTCATGTACCCAATACTGACACGTGACAGACTGAATGCCGTCTACGACGAGTAGTATGTTATACTTATTTGCTGCATTGGCGACAGTAGTTGTTTTCGTTATTCTTCTTTTCCTAATTCTTATTCTCTATCAATAGTAATGAGACATCCCCGACACGACTACTATCGGACAGTCTCCGAATAACTTTCTATAGTTCACTTATCGCATTAAATATCGCACTAAATTTATATTTGCTTCTGAATTTTTTAGCTTTTTTGGTTTTCTCCTTTTTCATATCTTCCTGTGTTAATATCATGTCCTTCTGTCCTCAATAGTGTTTCTTCTTGCTTTTACGAACGAACATTTACGAACTTGAATTAGTTTTTGAGGATTTGAATGTGATATAATTTAGATCACTATTGAAGGGAAGTTTCTTTGAAGTACTTGAAATAATTTGAATCCCGATTTTCTTAGAACTGGTTCAGGTCTATCAGTTGTATTTCTTCTACGATCATTAGAGTAACCTGCAATAGATTCACCTTGATCGTCCATTGCAGTTATACCAGGTAGAGTTGCTCATGTAATAGAAGTGTTGAACGAGATACCTCCCATTTATTAAATGTATAAAATTATATTTTTATACCATCGGTATATTCAGTATAAGTTCGCCGTGTGACCTATACCGATTAAATTTTTTCATTTTTCCGGTAAAGACCATATTTAAACTAAAAACAAGTCCAAATAGGATTCCCCTAATTTTGAGTTTAGGACGAAATATTAATAATATTGTTGGCATATTACTAATGTTATTTTGTAACAAATACAAACAATCACATTATTTTAAGAAAAGAACATCGCAATCATGTAAACCATGGACCCTTAGTGAAATATTCCAACTACACAAAACAACAAAGTAAGTTTTTACTTTTTTTTTTGTGTTATTTTGCTAAACTATTGGTCGCAGCTTTACTCACAAGCATAGCGTGAAGTGAACAACAACTAGCAACATTTATACCATGACTATGAATTATTTTGACGGCCCATCTCCCTCCCCTCGGAATTACCGATATGAGTGGCAAGAAAGCCATATGGCGAAAGCCATATAAGAAAGCGATATGTATACTTTTGGTAGTTATCGTTAAAATCTCGAAACAAAAAAAATATAAATAGTTTTTAATGCACAGGCGATGGAAAAAACTTCATTACTCGTACAAAACAATCTCCTCTCTCTAACGCGGACGAGAACAGTGGCAAGTTCCAGGGCGACATAGTCCTGGCTGACTTCATAATCGAAGATATGGTGAAGAATTACGCGACGGCAGAAACGCCTACATCTACCCTGACAGCAAGTGGCCTGACAACACTGTTGGTTGGTAATTTGCAGAGGGATATTCCAATAAGATGTTTTTTGTTATCAGATAAATGGTAAAATACTTTATCTTTTGGGTAAAATATTTTATTTTTCACTCAAATGTAATGATTTCCTTTTGAAATGGTCGAAAAACAGATTAGCAAAAGAAGGTTTTATAAAGACATTTCGGTAGAAATGATTTAAAATAAATCTAACCTATTTTATTTTGATTTATTTTTTATCACTTAATACCTTAATGATATGATTTGCTGAAAATATCAGTATATGGAATCAGTAAAACTTTAAAGATAAAACGAAGTCCATGTTAACAGCATTTATATCAATGATGTCAGATTCAGAGATAATTTAATTTAAACAATCTCTTAACGGGATTATGATAATAACTTAAGATATTATTAAATTTAGTATTAGATAACATCAACAAACCCAAGAAAACTATCTAAATTCACAATTCTATAATTATGTTTTCAAAAATACATGGTATTTTGGGAACAGTTAATAAAGAACTTAATCAGCAATGTTACCATACTGCCTTTTAAGCGCTAGGTCAACTATGGCACTAATATCGCATTATTATAAGGCTTAGTAAACTAGTGCTCCCTCCCATATGGCTAGTGAAAACTGTTACATAGTTTTTTGAGGTCAAATAGTGCGCTCTAGATTGGATTATCAAGTCGTACCCTGGTGATTTTTAGGGATTAATTTTTTTTATTACTTGTGTGATTTCGGATTTCGAGAATTTGACTCATCTATAATAATACTGGGTGTGTCTAAGATTTTCGTGATATCGGTCTCGTGGTCTGATGGGCCTTCAAACGGGTGTACCATTAGTTTTCCTGAGAGGAGGTGTAGTACAGGTGGGTCGTTTGACTTTCCTGATAGTTTTCCACAAAGAATAGTCTGAGGAAGCGGTGGCGTCCATGCTGATCAGCTGGTCCCGAAAACCTTGATTCCTATCTATTTCAAAGGCATGCCTGAGCTGTCTTATTAGATGGTTGGGACGTTTTTTTATAGCAGGACATCTGGTTAGTTGCCACTTTTATTCTTAAATTTCTTTTTATCTTTAGTTCTTCCAGGATGTTTCTGGCCACAAAGTTGTCTGCCACTTTTCGGGGTAGTTGTGGAGTCGAAGACTAGGCTGCCTCCTGTATGCTGCTGTTGAAGAATCGAACAGCTTCTGATATATCCTCCGTAGATTTCAAGCGAACTGGTTTTTTATGTAAGCTTCATCAATGAGGTCGCGAAACACTGACCAATTTGTCTTCCTGTTGTGCAGTACACATTTTCTTCTGCGTTCTTGAACAACAGTATGCAGTTCTACTAGGATCGGTGAGTAGTCAGAGGACAGGTCTACTTATCTCTTTTCAGAGATAAGTAGAACGTCTATGATGTGAACCTTTAGGAATATTTTTAACTCTAGCGAGTGGTTTGACAAGCCATATACACATGTTTACGGCTGTGAATGTGTTGGCATTTTTGACATTAATTCGGTTATAGCTTTTGTCATAATTAGCATTTGGTTCATAAGGGCTATTAAAGTTTCTTTAATGGATTTAAGTTCAATGTCGAGTTTATTGGAATTTATGTCTGTTGTAGCCTTTATTGGAAGTTTAACTCCTTTTGTGACTGTGGCATAAGATTTTCCATGGTTTTATGGATTATATGTGGGTTCTTGACTTGCTTTTGGGGATTCAATCACATTTTTTTTTAAAGGGAGGAGCTGACTATTTAATTTTTTCTAGCTCCTTGTATACTATACACCCTTTATAGTTTGCAGGAGGATTTCCGTTGCATCGGACACATTTGACCTGGTTCGATCTTTCTTTCCGAGGACATGTTGAGGTATGATGGGACCTTGCACATTTGACACATCTGGGCTGTCAATGACAAAATCTTTGAGTATGTCCGTACGCTTGGCACTTTGTGCATTGGGGATTTTTTTTGTTTGGTGTGGGTAGTTCAATTTTTATTCGACAGTGGAGTAAAAACTGTACTTTAAATATATCTTTATAATTTTTTTTAGGTTTCAGCTCAATACTCCAACTAGGTAAGGCCTGTTTAGTCTTTCTATTTTGGATATTCCAGATATTTGTCACTATATGGTTCAATTCTTCTAGGTCCATTTTTATTTCTCCTATATCTGTTGATGGAAGTAGATATCGTAGCACCACTTTGAAGTTTCTATCTTTTTTTGGTTGATAGGTATAGAATTCTGTGTTTTTGTTTTTTAATTCTTTGTAAATGACAGAATATGATTAAGCCGTTTACGGTTGGATTTTAAGTCTGTTATCTCGTAACACTTTAATTACATACTGCTCTTGTGAAACTTCTTCTAACATTTTCAGTAAGGGCTGTATGTTACTTACTCTTTCAAAAAACAACGGATTGTCTTGTTGGTTTTGGTAATGTTGTTTCAGACGCTTCTGTATCCAGTTCTTTGAAGCTGCTTGATATTGTTATAGTAGGTATTGCGAGCCAGTAGTTTAGTTTGGTCTGTTTATGGCTACGCATTACTGAGTCCGTACTGGATCTTTGTCTTTTGCGTACCGTACTTCAGTAAACTGTTGTTCAAGCGTTAGACTATTAGTTACGTCTGTTTCGTCTGGTGGCGCATTTTTAGGTTGGTTGGTCTACATCATTTGTATTACTTAATGTTAGCTACAAAGTGGATTTTTATTTTTCTTAGATTGTTTAAAAAAATACCCTAAAATCATTTAATTGTATTTTCGTTTTTAATTCTGAATGTACGTTCATTCTAGACATTATGTAATATTAAAGTTATCAACTGTAGAATCTTATACGTAACATAAGTATAACTATGAATATATCTTGTTTATTCGCTCCACTGTAACTAATGTTAATAAAACTTACTATTTTTGGTGCTCTGTAAGAAGTTTCTCAAAGACTCAATTTCCTTCCGGATCCGCGCGAGCGGGGCGTGGTTGAAGCCAATTCTACAAGAAGCAAAAACCATACGATACATACTTACATAAAAACACCAACTTGATAAGAAGTTATTAATAATCAATCTGTCATCGTTTCATTCACAATTATCAAGAAATCTTTTATTTATATATATTTATATAATTAGTTATTATAAATATTGTCTGTCAAGATTTATTGAAATATAATCCTTTAGAAACGTTTTTTGTTTCTATTTATATTTATATTAAAAGGACAGAGAGGATTTTATCACGTCCAATATTCTAACTTTATTTGTTATAACATAAGTATTATATTGATATTCTAACTCTTATTATGTGGAGCTAAGATTTTTTTTTATATATAGAACTAGCTTTTGCCCGCGGTTTCGCACGCCTTAAATTTTGTTGTAAAACAATTCCCCTTTCCCTTTTGTGTAAAGGCTTATTTTAAATGATACGATCAAAATTGCGACATCGGCAGACATCGCTCACTGTCAAAATCTATTTAACGTTTTTAATAAGGATACAATATTAGATACTGTATTTTTTTCATACCTCTCATATTTTTACTTAAACGTCCATTTAAATACTTTTTAAACAAACACTCTAACCATATATCATACTGATAGATTTTCATTGAAAATAATCAAAATATGATCAACTTGAGGAATTCTGAGCTACACAATCGACGTTATTTTGACCATCAACTTGTAGGTCTGGTTTTATTAAAAAAATAAATATATTCTATTTTAAATGCTTAATATTCAGTTAGCTATAAGCATTAACAAAATTTTCAATCCTGAACATTCACAAAAGCCATTTTTGAGACTGTCGACCGCTGCAGCGTTTGCATTGTAAGCGCAAAACAATGTGTTTGTTTAAGACTTCGCATTAGAAATCTTGAAATTATCAGTGCTTCTCTAATATATTAAGCATGTTACATATAAACAACCCTTTTGAATCACTATTCTACACACTATCCTATATACCTATACTATATATATCCTATATACCTATACTATCCTATATACCTATTAAAAAAACTGCACCAAAGTCCGTTGTGTAGTTTTAAAGATCGAAGCATACATACATACTGACATAGGAAAAGACGCGGAAAGCGACTTTGCTTTATACTATGTAAGGATAAATAAATTATATTTTGAAGTATGTTGTTTATCTTCAAATATTTTACGTTTGTCTTTAAATGTTCTACAATAACTTACAAAAGAGTCCTTACCTACAGTTTTGCTATTATATAAACATAATGCAATTTATCAAATCTATATCTCCAAAGCTCCGATAAGCTCCAAAATTTTTGAATAACCAAATTATATCAAGATAAGGGATCTTGAATTTGGTATTTCTGGATTATTCGATGAAAGATTATGAAATAATTGAATTATTATCAACGTACCTTTTATCATATGCATTTATATAAAAGCAGTCAAATTGGCGTTTTAAAGTAAGTATGTATCGTGTTACAGTACTGTTGTGTCTTGTGGGGCTGGCGCTAGCCACGCCCCCTCTCTCGAGGAGCCGGAAGGAAATTGAGTCTTTTAGAAACTTTTTGGAGAGTACCAAAACTAGTAAGTTTCATTTACATTATTTATAGTAGAACAAATAAATAAGAAATATTAATAGTTATACATATGAATATAAGGTTTTACAATTGATAACTTTACTCTCACACATTTTTTATAATGAACCAAAAACCAGATATTAAAATGATTCTAGGGTATTTTTAAAACAATCTTTAAATACAGAACATTCGCAAAATATAAATATAATTCTTTAGTCAATATTCACTGAAACAATTACACACACACACTAAATACACAATTACGATTTTTGTGAATCGAAACTAATTAAACTGTGTAGGTGTGTGTTGTGTAAAGAAACTTAATTTTGAATATAATAAATTAATGATTTATTGACTTCTTAGGGTAGATTCATAGATTTTTTAAACGTCGCGTTGTAAAAAAATCTTGCTTATTTCTATGTACACTTTTATTTATAATAAAACTTTGAACAATCATTGTTTAGATACCAATCACAAAATTTAATCAGCTAAAAACAATTAGTGAGATAATTTTATTCTTTTTTTTTTAATCACAAATGGTCACATTGGTGGGGTGGCGATAACATTAGACATAAGGAAGCCATAACTTAGTAAATAAATAATTATTATTTTTTATTCTTTAACTTTCTTTTTTTCTGTCCACATTTGGAGCATACATCTTCAAATCCAGTGAAATGTTCATGTACCCAACATTAAGACTAATAGTAATTCGCTGCTCCCGCGACAGTAGTCTTTTTCGTTTTCCCTATATTTCTTATTATCATTCAATATCAGAAATATTAAGACATCTACTATCAGTCAGTCTCCGAATAGCTTTTCTATTGTTCATTTATTGCACATAATTTAGGGTTGTTTCTTTTTATTTTTCCTTTTACATTTTCTTGTTTTCTTGGATTTTTCCCTTTTCACACCTTTACCAAGTTCAATTAGTTTTTAAGGATTTTAATTGGGTATAATTTAGATCACTATTGAACGGAAATTAATTTGAAGACAGTGTTCAATACGCCGGCTGTCTTCGAAACGTTCGGTTCTATAACTTGTATATCTTCTCGGATTATTAGAACCACCTGCAATAGATTCATCTTCATCCTCCATTGTAGTTATATCGGGTGGAATTGCTCGTGTAGTAGAAGTATTAAATGAGATACTTCTTATCTATTATATGGATAAGATTATATTTTTGTACCATATGCATATTTTTGTACCATGGGTATATTCAGTATAAGTTGGCCATGTGGCCATCCCATATCGATCAGAGCTGGCAATTTTTCCTTTTTATCCGGAAGAGATGACCATGTCCAAAATAAAAAAAAAGGACTGGCGTCCTTTTTGGACAATAAGACCACTTATTTTGAGTTTAGAACGAAATGTCAACCATTTAATTTTCAACAAATACATTAAAACTATTTAAGGAACTAACATCACAATCATGTGAAACATGAATATTTTACTAAATATTTATACTACATAAAACAAGAAAGGATTTTACTTTTATTTTATATTTTTTCGCTAAATATTGGTCTCAGCTTTGGTCACACGCATGGCGCGAAGTGAACAATAATTAGCAACATTTATACAATACAACGAGCTGCCTGCTCTTTAGGGCTGTCTACCCCAGAATTACCTATATAAATGGCAAAAAACTCCATAATTATATATTTTTGATTGTTATTGTTGAAAACGCGAAACAAACAAAATTAAAAATTGTTTTTAATCTATAGGCGATGGAAAAAGCTTCATAGCTCGTACAAAACAGTCTCCGCTCTCTAACGCGGAGGAGATCAGTGGCAAGTTCCAAGGCGACATAATCCTGGATGACTTCATGATCGATGACATGGTGAAGAACTACGCGACGGGCAGAAACGCCTACATCTTCCCTGACAGCAAGTGGCCTAACAAAACTATTGTTTGGGAATTTGCAGAGGGACAGTTTGGTAAGATGTTTTATTGTTTTCAGATAAACGGTAAAAAGATCCATTGCAATGAATTACTTACAAAATGGTTGACAAACAAGTTGCAAAAGGAAAGTTTTTTAAGACAATTACGTAAGAAAGGATATAAAATAAACTTTTCTTATAGATATTAAATGCTTTTATGTTCTTTTTAAAAAAATCATGAAAGCCGTGTTACTAATATAATTATCATTAAGGATAAAATGTCAGTATTTATAATCATAAGTAGAGCTTTACGTACTTTTATGAAGATAGAACGCAGTCCATGTAAAAAATATTTATAATTAAGATTTCAAATTCAGATTCAAAGATAAATTAATATAATGAAGCTTTATTTAGAAAATATAATTATCATTGCTGTACAATCGAAAAAAATACAATAATAACTTAAGATATTTTTAAAGGTATTATTAGATATTAGTTTATACATTGGGTCGTTAATAGAGTAGAATCACACCCAAGAAAACCATTTGAAATCCTAATGTAATATGTATATACTTAAAAAGACATTGTTTTATGGGTACAGTTAATAAAGAACTCAATAAGCCATGTACCTAAGTACACTATTTACTAAGCGTTTGGTCAACTAGGGCTATAATACCGTATTGTTAAAAGTATTTTAGTAAGCTATATGACTGGTGGAAACTCTTCATAATTGTTTGAGTACAAATAGAACGTTCTAGATTGGATAATAAAACGTGCCGTAAAAAATAAATGTAATCCGTATGTTTGTATGCATGTGGTCAAACTATGTTTCGATAGATTTGCTAATATCTTTGTTACTTTAGACCCGGAACATCAGCAAGCAATTAGGGATGGGATAGCGGATATTGAAAAACACACATGTCTAAAGTTCCGGAGCCGTGAACCAAACGAAGATGTTCCATTCGTCAATATTACGGTATGTTGCACTCTTCTATATATATTATAATAAATTGTAAATTGTTTATATTATATGTTTGTGTTTATGAAAAGTAAATAGTTTGTTATTATTCCTATTATTATTATTTTTTTTTTTTATTATATAAATATAACTTTTAAGAATGATTTTTAACTACATATAAACAGTATTAATATTAGTTACTTATTTTACTTATAAGGCTAATGAAGATGGGTGCTACTCCAGCGTCGGCTATTGGGAGCCCCGAGCCGGTCACACCATGAACCTGGCTCCGGACCCCATTGGCCAGTGGTGTTTCAGACACGCCACCATTGTGCACGAGTGGATGCACGTCATTGGCTTCTTGCATATGCATGCAACACACAATAGAGATGAATATGTTGACATCGTTAAGGAAAATATAGAGCCAGGTAAATAAAATCCGATTTAATTAGTTTTAATGATTAAAAAAAAATTTTTCGTGTTTTTCAAATGCTATGTAATTTGTGTTGTGTTTTGTAATTTCCAAATATTAAATAATTATTGAAACCTAGGTATATTCATTTGTAATACATTAAAAATAATTTTGAATAATTTAATAATATATCTTGTCCGTATGTCTGTCTGTATATCCGCAGTTAGTGTAGATAAACATATTACGATTCAAATTTAATATACGAATTTCGTATCCAGGTATGGAACACAACTTCAACATCTACACGTCCGACCTGGTCAGCAACCTGGGTATCGAGTATGACTACGTGAGCTGCCTGCACTACAGTCCCACAACCTTCTCAGTTAACAAACAACCAACGATTGTTGCTAAGAAGGTAAGATTTTGTAATCCATAAATATGTATCATAATTTTTATTTGGGTTAACGAAAAATTTTATTTAGAAGCATTTTATTTAAAAATTAACTAATAAAATCCCCTTTTTAGCCATTCGAAGGCACTATGGGTCAAAGATTGTACGTCACAGACAGTGACTGGCTAAGAATTAACAGACACTACGACTGTCCTGGTGCATGGAATTAGAAGAAAGGAGAATTAGCGACAAAAGAAGATGAAGAGCTAACTTAACAATGTAACGCAACTACAGTTATTTATATTTTAATAAAAAAGTAAACCCTATTATTTATTTATTTTTTTTGTTTGTCTATACTGTTAGCCCTGTTGGCTATTACAGCGTCACCGGGGGAGCGGGTGGGTCTGGAGACCCACCCTTAACAAGGGGGGGCCAGATGGGCCCCCATGGGGAACGACGTCCCGAGGGCGTCTCAGATTGAGACACGGGCCTCGGCTCGGGGCGTCGTTAGTCAGGAGGGAAGCTAAGGAAATTTGGTCACTAGCGTCCTCCGACGGCAGAACGCCGGAGCAACGGAGCACTTACTCAGTTGGGACCTCGTCTATACCGGTACAGACGGTGTGTGTCTGTATGTTGTGTGGTGTCACTTATGCCTACGCGTACACGTTATTACCTACTGTGAACGCGTCGTCGGGGTCAACGAGTACCGACTTGGGTCTTCTTTTTCTGACTAAAGTAGTCTTACGTGGTCTAAACTCTGCGGCGTCAGCCACCAGTGGGTTCGGGTGTCGCTCAGCACGTTCAAAGTACTTTTGGGAAAGCCCCTTGAAGTACTGAGCGATGGTCGGAAGGTAGTAAACCCTATACAAGGTTATTTACTATCTGCATTATTATATACACACTACATGTATCCTACACATTTAAGCATTAAATTAACAATCACAGATCACAGTTTTAGTAAGTAAGATATTATTAAAAAAAAAAACTAAAGATGCAAAAAATGTGCAACAATAAATAAACCCACAGTTACAATTTATTTTTCAAGGATTAAAATTAAATTACTAATGTTCTTATCTAATACAGATAATATTAAACAGTTCGTCTTGAAATTTATACAGGGTTATTTGTAATTGATTGGCCACCTCTTGCAGGCAGCCTCTCAACATCAATCCCAACAACATTTCTTCAGTAACATTTATTTATTTAACAATGTAAACTTTTTTGATTTTACAAAAGGCGAACTTAATGCATAATGGTGTTCTGTCCCAGTTATCACCATACATCCAGGTGATAAATTGTGGTAGGCGCTTGAAAACAATGAACTAGAAAATAAGAGCCTTATAAATAATAAATATATACATTTGTCTATGTAAATTTACACATTTATAAGTATATCTTCTTCTACATCAATACCGACGTATGCCAGGGTCTGCCTTCCTGCTCAATGTACTCCACTTTGCCCGATCTTTGACGTCCTTGGTGATTAGACCGTTTCCTCTAATGTCCTACTTCACAATATCCAACCAGCGCTTTCTTGGGCGTTCTGAAAGTGTCGCTCCAGGGACAAACATATCAAGGCATTTCTATCCGACATAGTTCCTAGGCCATAGCCAAGTTTTTTTTAACTATAAAAACAAATATATTAAATATAAGAATAATTATTTTTCCTTTCCTTTTTTCCTTATACAGAACCGTTACATGATCGTCTATCGCCCTCGTCGCTGGCCGAGTCAGCGTCACAGTAGCCAACTTTAAAAGTTTCCTCAGTATTCCTTATATAAAAGATTACATAATTTTCTGTAAACTTTAAAAATCTTTATACCTTTATAATTTGTTTTAAAAGTTTTATTTTTTTAACTTTTATTATTACTTATCTTGGTTAAGTGTGCATATTTATTGCAATTGAAACAACTATTTGGTTTATAGTTAATTAACTGTTTTGCCGGAAAGTTTTACTATGATGCTTTGAATAAAGAACCCAGACATTTGGCTCTTTCATTTCCTGAAGTAAAATAGTTTTGATTGAGTCAGTACCTACTTATCTTTACGCCAAAGCTTTTTAATACCATAATCATTGGTTTGTATTATTCAAGTAAAACAACTAACACCTGTGTTCTTAACTCATCTTTCACAGTATTCAGAATACTTGTCACTAAACTATAGAACGCTTTGATTTGCCTATTCGGCAATCAAAGACTTTAAATTTATTTAAAAAATATGTGAAAGATAACTTCGATGACTTTTGTGTAATAACTATAATAACTATAATATTTTGTATAATTTATTTATAACAAATTACTTTTACGTACCTACTTATTTATTTCTTTTATAATTTTCCAATCTGCCTGTATTTATTATGTAACATAAGGTTTAGGGTATTATAGCTTGTTTATTGTAGTTAGTATTTATAATTATTTACAAATCTACGTATTAGTGTGTAGTTATTTAGATGTTTGTTTATTTTGGTACCTACGCCACCGACCCATATTAATGTCGGTTACATCTACTCTAAACTCCAGGGTTTGCTGGAAGAAATCGCCGTTAAGCGACAAGGCTGCCTCTTGTACGTTCTATGAGTTTCTTGTATGTATTTTATTTTTATATTTTGTGGTGTACAATAAAGAATGTATGAATGAATGAATGAATGAATGAATGAATTAAGACGAAGCTTCTTAGCATTCCATGGATTCACCGTGCGGGTGCCGGGCCCATCGCGTTGCAAGGAGAGGAGTGCAAGCAGTGCCTGGGACTTGCGACCCAGGAGTAGGTTTAAGGGGCCCCTTTATTATGCGCAAAAACGCTCACCTTCACCCTCCACACTCCTCTCCCTACCTAACCAAATTTGGAAAGAACCTACTAATGCCGACTTTGAAATACGTTCTAGAAATGAACCGATGCTTGTTCTAGAAAGGCCAAGGTCTTTAAGTAGGCTATAGAGAGATTTCGCTGTTATACCTCTCGCTCCCACTTCTACCGCGTACAAACTAACTATAAATTTATTCCTGATCAGTTCGTAATACTTATTGAGCTTGAATGTGTGATCCCTTGGGATGTTTGTTTCCCAAGGAACAGTAAGCTCCACAAGTATCACGCGCCTCAGATGTTTCGAATACAACATTAAATCCAATATTCCGTAACTTGTGGGCTGTGGTATAACATATATTGTTCACATGCTCTGCAATGGTTGAACAATTGTCTAAAATTGTGTTGACTAGATCAGGGAGTAAATTGTCTATTCTTGTTAGACCAGAATCTTCAAATGCATTTCGTAGATTTTTTTTTCTAACCACGTAAGTAATTTACCGAATCCACAAGCAAAATTATTGTTGACCTTGTCGTCAGATCAAGCTTCAGATCTACTGATGTTCCATTAGGTTGGATACAGCTCCACAGGTCTTCGTACTCTAAATATGTCTGTACAGCAAATTACCATGTGCTATCATTTTTTATTTTTTCTTTTCAATAATTAGTCAAATTGAACATTACAAAATAACCATCTTTTTAAAATATTTTCGGTGCAAAACAAAATTTTTTTAAAAGTAATAACGGCTAATCTAAAAATCTATTTAATTCTTAACGAACGGTAGAAAAAAAAGGTTAAGATTGCCTTTTTACATTGGTGGATGCATTCATTGTAACTATTTAATATTTCTTAATGGTAATAACTTTATTCCAACAATCTGCCTTATTTATCTCTAGTCTACAATTTTAATCTCTCAACCTCTTAAAAACCTTTTCTAAATTATTAATGTCTTCTGGAAGAGATATATTAAAAAGTATTATATCATCGAGATATAGAAGACATATATTATTTTGTAAACCATGTATCACATTATCCATATCCCTTTGAAAGGCCCCAGGGTGCGTTTTTAAGACCACGGGTATTCTTAAAAATTCAAAATGATTATGTTTGACGTTAAAAGCTATTTTAAAATACCAGAAGGGTTCATCTTAATTTAATAGAAACTACTCATGAGATATAATGTTCTAAAATATTAAGTATGACCTGATTTATACAAAATAACAGATATATTCCATGTGGGATATTTATAATATGAGAAGGCGCCATTTAGTTTTTCTGAGGCGTCACCTTTTTTTTGGAATTATCCATATTGGAAAGCCCCAACCTGAGTCTGAGGGCTTAATAATGCCTTAGTCGGGCATTACTTGGATTTGATCGCTAAATTCTTTCGGTATTTCATCTATGCTTTTAAGAATATGTTTAATAGTGTTACTAAATGTCAATGGCTCGCCTTCTAATAAAAATACATTACGTAACGGCCACCAAAAATTTCTAAATTAATTCGTTCTTCCTCATTTAAATACTATGTTGGGAGACTGCCTTTTTTCGTTTAATAATTTGTTTAATATTCAAAAACCCAATAATACAAAATCAATAGCGATATTATATTATTGGCAGATGATATGTCATTATTATTAAAAGTAAAACGAGGCGAAGATGTTCTTAATGATGTATTCTTTGACCAAAATTTTTCATTGTTCATTGTTGTTCCTTGTTTAATGGAAATAATTTAGTTTTGAATAGTAATAAAACTAAACTAGCGATTATACTTAGTTCAGCAGGTTTTGGAGTTTAGAATATAAATGTAAAACATTTTCATGGAATACAGATTTTTTTACCTTTAATTGTATGTGTTTGTACCTACGTGTTATTGTCTTTTAATAAGTCTTACGTCTTTATTAAATCTTCCTTATTTAATTAAGGTATATTACAATAATATATCAAACATTTCAAGACAATCTCCATAATATTATCCTGAATGGGTAATTCTTTTACTTTTAGTAATTTCATAATAATAATAATAATATTACTTAAAAAATCGTATATTTTGGCTTTATATTCAGAATATAATTTATAATTAATACTTGTTTCAGTATTTTTAGGTCTGTAATAGTTAATTTAATACTAAAGTGTGTTGTGTACATATTCTGAAGTATCCTATAATGGATACCTAATTGTACGGTTTACCCGCCACTTGTTCAGCAACATGAAGGTCGTATTGCTCCCGGGGAAACACTTAAAAAAACTAACCATGTATATTTTGTTAATAATATTATATTTCATTTTTATTTGCTGACACCGAAAGAACAAGAACAACTGAAAAAGTTATATATAATGGAGATAATAAAAGACTTTTTATAATGTTTTTTTTTTTATTAAAGCATAAATAACTGGTGGTGGTCGTTTCTGTAGTGTTATTTTAAATTATTTTAAATTAGTTTAAATCAAAGCCATATTGAAGATCATCAAAGTTGTTAAATTTATTCTTCATCTTGTTCAATCTGTTCTATAAACTCTCTTAAGAGTTCATCTACATCCTCCTCATCATCAACTTCTTCCTCGCCTTCATCCTCCTCGTTTTCACCTTCTACCTCTATTTCTTCTTCCTTATCATCCCATGCACCATCACATTCATAGTGTCTGTTAATTCTAATCCAGTCTTTGTCTGTGATATATAATCTTTGACCCATTGTACCTTCAAATTCCTGAAAAAGTTCTTTCATTAGTTAATTTAACAAAAAAATCTAACATACATTATTTTTCTTGATCCAAAATTTAAAAAAAAATTATGGATAACAGTAACAAACCTTCTTAGCAACAATTGTTGGTTGGTCGTTAATTGAGAAGGCGAAGGGTCCGTAGTGCAGACAGCTCACGTAGTCGTACTCTATACCATGGTTGCTAACTAGATCGGACGTGTAGATGTAGAAGTTATTTTCTGTGCCTGGATTATGAATTTACAAATAATATTAGATAAATAATTTTATTTTATCTTTACTAGCTGCGGGCATACATACAGATATATGGACCAGATATATAACCAAATTATTCAAAATTCTATGTAATTAGTGTCTAACTATTTCACTTTAATATTAAAGACATTTTTAAGTTGTTATTTTTAAGTTGACAAAGTTTTTATCGAACAATATAAATAATAATTATTATTTGTATCTATACAGGGTTATTTTTAATAGGTTGACCACCTCTTGCAAGCAGCCTCTCTACATCAATTCCAATATTTGTTCTAAAACTTTTTTAAAATCTTGATAAACAACACAAAAAAACGTAACAAAAAAAATTGCTCCCTCTTTTACTTATTACTTTGTATTTTGTAACAAGTCCTTAAAAGGTCAACGCTCAGGCGCCATGCCAACACTCACAATTAATGCCAGTTCCGAGACAACAAATAAATTTTGTATGTGAAAAATTAAATTTTAAAAACTAATAATTATAAAAAGTCGTAGAACAAATGTTGTTGGGGTTGATGTAAACAGGCTGACTGCAAGAGGTGGTCAACTAATTACAAATAACCCTATATAATGAAATCAACATGGTATAATTAATCATATTTTTAAGTACACTTATATGTTGGAGGCCAAAGGTGACTGATTGTTTTTAGACTATATATTCATTAATAACAATTTAGTCAGACAGGCGATTGAAGATGCGTATCATCTATAAAAGAGAAAGTATGTGTGTTACTAACAGGCTCCAAAACTGGACCGTTTTTAACGAACATTTTTAAATAAATCTTTAGATTGACCAAGCGGGTTATGCCGTGGGTTGGTTTAGTGGAGACCGGAGATTTTATTTTTAGTACTGATTTGATGTTGTTTTCACATTAAAATATTTAAGTTCTGTTATAGCGCCATGGATCTATCCAAGTATCCTAGTAAAACGAAAAAAAAATCAGAATGTATCATAATTATTATTGCGGTGCTTTCATTCTTATTTTCAATGTATTACGAATGAATATACCTATGTTTCAATTATTTAATATTTGGAAATTTACACAAAACTTACATAGCATTTGAAAAACACAAAGAAAGTTTTTTTTTAAATCCCTAAAAATTAAACTAATCGGATTTTACTTACCTGGCCTTACATTTTCATCAATGATGTCAACATATTCATCTCTATTGTATGTTGAATGCATATGTAAGAAGCCAAGGATGTGCATCCACTCGTGCACGATGGTGGCGTGTCTGAAGCACCCAGTGCCGGGGTTGTTACGAGCCAGGTTCAAGGTGTGCACACCCCGGGGTTCCCAATAGCCGACGTTGGCGTAGCACCCACCTGCGCCTCCCTTAACATTACATTAATACTGTTTGTAACACTTATACTTAAAGGTTATATTTTTGTAATTATTTGTTATACTTAAAGGTTATATTTTTGTAATTATATAAATCTTTAATACCTATAATAATAAAATTACATGTGTGTTGCAAACTAGGTTTCAGTTTGCTAGAGTTTTGAAACTTAATATTAACAAAATCATTCACCATGAAGGGTAGTTCAAAATCGTACTTCAAGATTATTATTATATGTACATACAAAATAGTTAAAGTAAGAGACATAAACTATTGTTTTGTCTCCGTATGATTAAACTAAAAATATACATAAAACAACAATTTCTTAAATGTTTTATATATATAAAATAAGTATAAAACATTTAAATACACTTTTTCAGACTGATCGAGTTAACTAAAGGTAGTTAAATGGAAATAAATATGTTCGGATTACCACACAACTTAATCCAGCCCCTGACTAAAACATTTTTGTGCCAGACTACTAATTAACATTCATAGACTATTTATTTCTCGTATAATACATATAATATACTACCTACCTATTATATATTATAGGAACAAGAGTGCAACATACGGTAACATTGACGAAAACAGTATCTTCCGGTTCACGGTATCGGAACTTCACGCATGTGTGTTTTTCAATATCAGCTATGCCTGCCTTGATAGCTTCCTTCTGTAGCGGACCTGAAGTAACAATGATGTTAGGAAATCTAAATAAATTATATATTATACTTTGACTATGTACACATGCACATTTTACGATCCAATCTACAGAGTACTACTTGACTTCAAATAATAAAAAAAATCACCAATGAGATGGGAGCACTAGCTTACTAAGTCTTTAAACAATGCGATATTAGTGCCCTAGTCGACTTAGAGCTTAGTAAATAGTATAGTGACATTGCTGAGTAAGTTCTTTATCTTCATGGTTTTCTTGGGTTTGTTTATACAGTATTAAAAACTGAATATTAAAACTAATATCTTATAATACCTATAATATTATCTTACGTTAATATTGTAATTTTGTTTCGATTGTTTTGCAATGATAATTATAATTCATAGATAAAACTTGATTAAATTAATTTATCTCTGGATTAATTATATCAATCATAATTATAAAGTTTTTTATTTTTTTTTTATCTAACAAACTATAATAAACATTGATATTTGTTTGCAATTCATATTGAGAAGGTATTATTTGATAAAAATAAAACAAATCAAAATAAAACATTTTGTGACGTTAGAACTTGAATTATATGTACCTAAATATAGGTATTTGTAATAGTATCATAATTTACTTAGTTTTAATAAATGGTTAAGTTTTATTTTGTATCCTTTATTACACACTTGCACAAATGTGTTTCAATATTTTTATTTTGCAATTTTCATATCAACAATTTTGTAAGGAATTCGTTGCAAAGGGTGATTGCAAAAAAATTAAGTCATTTTTACCGTTTGTCTGATAACAAAAAACATCTTACCAAACTCTCCCTCTCCAAATTGCCATACAACAGTGTTCTCAGGCCACTTGCTGTCAGGGAAGATGTAGGCGTTTCTGCCCGCCGCGTAGTTCTTAACCATGTCTTCGACCATGAAGTCATCCAGGACTATGTCGCCCTGGAACTTGCCACTGTTCTCCTCTGGGTTTGAGAGCGGAGATTGTTTTGTACGAGCAATGAAGCTTTTTTCATCGCCTGTGGATTAAAAACTATTTGCAATTTTGTTTGTTTCGAGATTTAAATAATAGCAATCAAAAATGATAAAATGTTATGTTTAAAATTACGAAAACCAAAATTTTTTTTTTTTTTTATAATATTTGTTTTAGTTGTACAAAATCTTGAGTCCGTATTTGTAATTTCGATCTTTTAACTTGATATAAAAATTTAGGTATATATCTGTTTTACTGATTATTGGCTACAAAGGAATCGCCTGGATTTTTTTTTATGCAATTATTCTTTATCGCAGGATGGTTTCAAAAAATGAATGAAACAAATATTCATAACATCTTTATTCAAGTGGATGTTTACACGAACTTTTGTCTCGTTAACTACCAAATATATTAAAGAGGTCAGTCTAGTATGTCCGTAAGTATATAATCTACCACCAGATCGAACTGCTGCTCTGTTGAGAAGAGCTGAACAGAAACATAGCATGCTCTTTTAAAATAAAATTTAACAGTGTTTGACGTGTTTTATATACATTACAACATAAACTCTACAAATGAGCCAACAACCCAAGTTTCATACATTTTGATCAACCAAAAACTTTTGAATATTATTATAAGATCTATTTAATAATAAACTTTTAATTTTAGATTCAAAACTATCAAAAAGGAAGATCTAAGATATCTTGTGAAACCTTGTTATATATCAATACACTCAAGCCTATGAAAGATTTGTTAACTTTTTGAAGTCGACATTTAGTCGTTACGAGTTTATTTTTATTTCTCGGGCTTATCTTATGTCTGTTACTGCTTTATATACCTAGGCATTTAATATACATAGAATGTTATTAAATATGTATTGAGAAGCCAACGTAAGAATACTAATTTCCTTAAAAATATATCTCAGGAAATCATTAGCTTTTGGTTATAATTACCACTCATAGTTCTTTTTTGTAAAATATATATAGAATTAATTTAGGTAACACTGCCTCATAGTAAAATACCCTAAGACAAAATACTATAAAAATAACCAAATTAAACGAGTGCTGCCGTAACTGCCTGTTAATTTTCTTACTTTTTTATTTGCAAAAAACGGCCGAGCTGCGTTTGAGTTAAGAGATGTATTAAGTTATTGGGGTTCCACTGGAGCTTTCATCTAAAGTTACAGGATCTAAGAAAATTTTTGAGTCAGTCATTTCTAAGTGCTATATCTTCAGTGTTAACGACCAAACTACAATGTTGACTTTTTACATTAGGAAGTGTAAACTCTATGCATTTAGTTTTCTTAGTATTTAAAACCCAATTCTTAATTTCGAACCAATGAAGAACACGTGACAAAGCACTTATTACTTCGTTATAATTAATATTATTAAGCTCAACTTTAAAAATAAGCGAGATATCATCAGCGAAAAGGACCATGTTACATAAACCTTTGCGAAAAAAGGTAAACTATAAATATAAAGTAAAAACAAAAAGGGGCCAAGAATAGGTTCTGTGGAACACCCATTTTTAGATGAGAACCAACCGATTTAGATTTGTTTACATCAACCGTCTGGACTCTTTGATTTAGGTAAGAGGCTATAAGATCAAGCGCAACACTAGGCACACAATAGGGGTTAAGTTTTCACAGTAATGTTTGATGGTCTACGCGTTATCAAAGGCTTTAGATAAATCATAAAGCACTCCAATTGCATTCTGTGACTCCGATTGCATTCAGTTAATGTTGACGTAACTGTGCCTAAGAAGCATAGCACCCGCATCAGGAGTGTTGATTTGCCTTGGGTAAACCATATGTTCACTATGCATGATTATATTAAAACAAAATATATAAAACTTACTAGTTTTGGTACTCTCCAAGAAGTTTCTAAAAGACTCAATTTCCTTTCGGCTCCTCGCGAGAGGTGGCGTGGCCAGCGCCAGCCCTACAAGACACAACAGTAGTGTAACACGATACATACTTACTTTAAAATACCAACTTGCCCGCTTTTATATCAAAACATATGATACGTTGATAATAAACAAATTATTTCTTAATCTTTAGGTACATTAAACAAATAATTTACAAATATCAATCAATCAATCTTTAAATAATCAGGTTTTTCAAAATATTTGTGGCGTAGATTTGATAAGTTGTATTACGTTTATATTGTATTGCAAAACTGTAGGCAAATCGTATGTAAATTCCCGTACGAGGGTCACACTGAAAGTTCTTAGAAAATCAAAAACCGAGTAAATTAGTTTTATTACATATTTTCGAAATAGTGTACATTTACACAAACTATCAATGAAAAGACCACGGTGGCATCATATCTAGTGAGCTATCGCATTGCACAAGCAGGTGAAGGTCACAGTATCGCTGAGAATTTAATAGAGCTATGTGTGTTAGACATAACGAAATGTAGGCTCGATAAAAAATCTGTAAAGCATCTTTCTACTGTGCCGCTATCAAACGATACTGTTTCACGGCGAATCCACGATCTGGCAAGCTACGTCAAACAAGAACTAGTTATACGTCTACAAAAAACACGATTCGCCTGGAAAATTAATGAGTCAAGCGACATGGCTGGTCTGGCTATCTTGGTGGTTATCGTGAGATATCCATATGAAAGTTCTTTTGAAGAAGACATGTTCACCGCTCAACACGAACACTACAGGGGATTTTTTTTTTGAATTATATAAACATATTTTTGATTAAAATAATCTCAGTCGGAACGATTGCATGGACATTTGTACAGAAGGGGCCAAGGCGATAACAGGTAAAACAGCAGGAGCAGTGTCACGAATAAAAAATTAGGCGTATAATTGTAGTTCAGCCATTAAGTTCTGCTCAGACAAGCACTTGCCATGAAGCAAATGCCGTCAAGTCTACAATTAGTTATGGATGAAACGGTAAAAAAAAAATATTTTAACAAATGACGACCACTACAATCCCGATTGTTCTCATTATTGTGTGAAGATTACGACAGCAAACCTAAAACACTGCCGCTCCATACATAAGTGCGATGGCTGTCTCGGGGTAAAACTTTAACAAGGCTATTTGAACTTAGAGTGTAGTTACAAATGTTTTTTTCAGCTGATACTTCTTTTAATTTGAAGAACCTTTTGTATTATAAAACTTGGTTGTTCCGATTGGCTTTTATGGCGGCTATCTTTCAAAAACTGAACGAATTAAATTTATCCCTGCAAGGTAAACAGACAACAGTTTTCCAGGCTAATAACAAAATAACTGCCTTCAAAAGAAATTTGGATTGTTTGCGTTGACAACAAAGAAATAAAGAGCTTTACGTCACTCTGAGTTTTTTAGATAACTATTCAGAAATGTTTCAAGACGATGTGTTTGAAGAATTTGTCAGATATCTCATCTTGATGTACTAACTCACTTAGTAACTGTTTGTTACATTGTACTTTTATTATGCTTATTAATAAATACACTTAATAATACACTTCAAAAACTATTGTTTTATTATAGGGTTCCGTCAAGCATTTTGCTTTCCAAAAGGGTTCCGTCACCAAAAAAGTTTGAGAACCGGTGCTCTAGTACAATTGTCGCATAATAACTTATCTTTCTCAAGAACGGGACCACCATCTTTTTTTCCTCACTTCGACATCTTTTGACTTTGGTTGGCAACTTCTCGCAAGGAAACAACGACTGAGCTGACATTTTTTTCGTTTACGGATCACGGGATTTTTGGACTTCGGTTAAATTATGAGGCATCCACCGGGCACAAGGCTTTTGTGGACTTGACTCATACTGATGCCGAAGCTTGTCCGAATCTACTGATAGTGACTGGACTCTACTGATAGTAGATTCGGACAAGCTTCTATCGTATACCGCACAACACTAATGTCATCTCTAGTCGCCGCGATAGAAGGTCATCCTTCACGCAGATCATCGAAGAACCAGTTGGAAACAGTGAAACGAGATGGGACTTTATCGTGAAAAGCCAATCGAAGTCTATCATAAGTTTCTTGTTGAATTAAATGACGTCAAAGATTAAAAAAATAATTGTATGAAAATTTCTCCCTTTAAATGCTGACGTAACACAAACAAATTTGCCCTCAAATCAAAAAACAAATACATACTCAATAATATTGGCAAAGAGATCTGTTTTCAAACTTTAAACTTTTTTTAAAATATATTGTTAACAAGTGGGTAGTTCTCAAAAATTACAGTTTGATCCTCGTAAAACAATCAGAACCAAATGAATAACATATTTTAGAAAAAAAAAACAACACATACTTCAAAATCGACTTTATTTGCTCTATATATAAAAAAATAAATTTCATAGCTCTACATAATAAAAGATAAAATATCAATATAATACTTACTTATATATAACAAACATAAAGTTAGAATATTGGACGTGATAACATTCTCTCTGTCCTTATAATTTTTAATATAAAAATTATAACTCACTCAGCATGACCGACATGCAACCCGCGTCATTCATTCAACCTGAAAAATACTTCATTGCAAAAAAAATACATTCGGAACTAAATAGCTCTTATATAAAATTGGAATAAGTTCTGCACCGTAATGTACCATAGAAAAAAAATATTAACCCTAGTATAAAAATACGCAATACAAAACTTACATCTATACCTACATTATCAGTTCAATAAACCTCTAATTAGATGCCACCTAGTATCTATTGGCAATCCACATCACATTTACATTCATCTCATCGATACAAACTAAACATAGCTTTCATGTGGCACATTGTTATTAAATATAGATAACTATTATTATAAAAGAAGTACTTGTGCCCTTACGATACAATTATTAAAACTATACTTGGCTTGCATTACATGACAATTGATATGACAAAAATATATTAAACAGAATCATAGGTAGAGCTAAATATTATATGTTATTTTAATATGATACAAATTTATTTGATAAACATATACCATAAATCTGATCGCCAAGATGTACATAATAATGTATATACAAATAGAAAACAGCGGTCTCTTTACTATTAAAAAAATATAGTAGCAAATATAGTTTCACTTTCTACTTTAGTATCAGTGATCTGCAATAATTTTCTAACCTACCTTACCTTACCTTACCCTAGAATATTCTAAATATTATTTCGCAAAATATATTGCAACAAAACGTCTTGCTTTTAGCAATTTTTCCTAATTAACAATCGGCAGTGTCATACTGGTTACAGCTGTCACACACAGCTAAAAACGGCGCGAAAACAAAGCATAAAGTAAATAGATTTATTTTACAAACGTAAAAAAACAACAAAAAATACTTTATGCGGAGTATTGCACAAAAAATAACAAAAAAAGACAATTAAAACAATGTTATATTGTAATTTTTTTTTCTTTACCTCCAATTTTCATATGTAGTGCCATTTCGCAATCTATATTTTTAATATAAACCAAACATTATAATTTAAAAAACTTAATTAAAATGGCAATGATCATTCATTAATCAGGCCTTGATATAAAGCCTATACATACACTAAAATATATACGAATGATGGTAAACTATTAAGAAATCACAATCCAAGTACAATGATTCTATATTTTTTTCCAAGGACAGTTGCTACAAGAAAAAGGACACCAATGTATGTCATGATCGCGTTATTTTATAATTAGTGCCTGTGATAAGGTTTTTTAATATTGTCTGTCTAGAATTATTCAAATATAATTTATTGGTAAATGTTTTTTCTTCTATTCAAAAATAATTTTAAAAAAATATTTGCTTTCAAATTCTGTGTTATCTGAGTGATTGACGTCGTAATAGTAACAATCAATCACAACTCTTGATAGTGCTGTCAATATTGTTTTATTTTAATCATACTTCCATGAACCGACAGTTTTGCAGCAAGTAGCGCATGTTTATAAAATTATACAGCATATTTGGTCTAAAAACTATATCTTATCGAGGAATACATTTAATTACTTGATAAAATCATTAGAAATAAATTGTTCCCTTGGCCTTATTCGTAATTTGCTAATAAAAGCGAGTGGCAGTGAAGTTATTATTAAAATGAGCACAACGCAAAAGAGTTTCAACTATCTTTGGTATTTTAATTGTCAATGTCTTTAATAAAACTGTCATTAATAGTTTGTTTGGTTATAATTTTAACAAAAAGTTTGTTCTCAATCTGTATATTTTGGTTGAAATATCTTTTGCGCAGTTAAAATAATTATAAAATACTAAAAGAGATACTATGGAGTATTTTGTGTTTTTTGAGAGCGAAAATTTAAAATAAATGCATAATAATATCCACCGTTACAAAAATAGGTCATATGATCATTGTTAGCAATCAATATATTCATGAAAGCAGTCTTTGTTTCTAGGCCATTAGGGGCTTAAGTTAAGGCAATATTGTAATATTTCTTAACATTTACTTATTGTGTCTTTCCCAACCTTATAATAAACTTGATGCTTATAGCATTAAAAAAACTTACACATCGATATCGGAATAATCGTTACAAAATATCGATAAATCGATAATATGTTACATTCAATATAAAAGAATAGTTATAAAGTACAAAATATATAGATCTAGAAAGATCTAGAAATATCGATGTTTGTACGTACTTGTATTTAACCTATTTGCAATTGAGCAATAAATTCATATTTCATAGTCAGTGGTCTCCTCGAAGGAGTTCCATGAGGAGGTTGAAGCTGGGAGCCTCTCCATCTTTGCTCTTGTTTGCTGGATTGAGCATCTCTTTGCCAACTTGCATGAAATACTGTAACACAAATAAAATACTATTTTTAGGAAATAAGTAAAGAACATAAATATTTGCATTTGTCTAGTTGTCAGATATGTAGAGGTAGTGTTTTTTTTTATATTCAATTTAATTCAAACGAGCACGGTCTGATGTGATCTGGTAAGTGTTGACACCCAGGTGGTATGACATCATCATCCAGGTGGTATGGAACATATTGCAGGCGGTGACTTGCACCGAGGTAATGGAAATCAGCTGCAGGAATTAGGTGAAATAGCTTTCCTTAAAGCTAGCCGTAAAAGATGTGGAGATGCGACGCTCCTAACCAACGCCAAAGAGTCTAGCCTAGTACGGGGTCCTCGACAATCCGATCGACTCTTTGTTGTACATGATACAATTTTAGTAGTAGATACTGCGGTGTCAAGCCTAGAGATAAGAGCCATAGGACAATTGTTCTAAAAATAGTCAGCCTATGTACCGGCGTGAAATATCGTCTCGCTCTATTTATATCTATATTTATCTACATATCACTACTGATTTTGCGTCTTTTGAGAATTAAGCAGAACGTGAGTGAAAAAACAAACTGAAGGTTTCAACCGAAGACACAAGTTTCTTGCTTGGCCACTATATACACCCACGTAACAATTAATGCTAGTAGTATCCAACATATCATAAACATGCAGAAGGAACTATGGTCGCAGCGTTGGGATCGCTGGTATTCAGCAAATTAAAGTACAAGCAAAATCCTTCTAACGATCATTATGCTCTACCAGTAAGAAAGCTATTGGGGTCTATTTGCATATAGCCATGAGACGGTAGTTTAGATAGACGTGCCTTGTGCCACACACGAACGAAGGCTTTCACGATTTTGGCATTACATCACATTGGAGGATCACCAGCTGTTAGAGTATTTCAAGATTACATACCAGCTGTTAGACTACATACTTAATAATAATATAATAATAATACAGGACAAGTTACACACATTGATCTAACCCCGAAGTAAGCAAATGATTTGCTTGTGATAAGGGTGTTAGACAACGATACAAATACATAGAAATAAACATTATAAATACTGAGAATATATTTAATAAACGACCAAATCCAGAAATACAGACATATATGTTCATCACATACATGCATGTGCCTGTCGGGGATCGAACCCGAGCCCCATTGCGTCGCTATAGGTTAGGCATCTTCGCTAACCACTCGACCGGGTGCGGGGCGGTAATACTTCCGATCATTGATTAGTGATCCTCAAGATATGCCAGGAAATGTCAGTTTATAGTGCTCTCCATTATTTTAAGGAACAGGGAGGTAACGACAAAAAGTCTGTAGTTAACTGGAATGTTGTTTCGCTTTTCAAGGTTCGGATGGACAAGAGCGGACCTTCGTGAATTCGAGACTTTTATATAGGAGTGCCGAAATAGACGCACAGGAGTCAATCCTACATCACAAATTAGGAGCATGATTAAGGAAATGACACCCGACCAACGACACTTATTAACGTATGAAGTATTATAAAAGTGGAATCCGTCGTCGTAAATGGTAGTTTATTTTTCATACCACATTTATTTAAAATTTAAATAGACTTAACATGACTACACATGTTTATAGATATTTTCAAAGAGAACTAATTTTGACATTAGCCAGAAAGACACTGTTTTGACTTGTATCTTGCATCTACCCTATGAAGGTAGAGCCTAGCTGTAATTGTATGACTGCAGCTGGTTGGATCGAACGATAGTATTGCCCTCTCACAGAAGATCTCTAAAGAAGCTCTTATACCATATTTTTGTCTCTTTCGATCTACATAAGCGGAAGCGCTTGCGAGTCTTATTTTCGAAGATATAAGTTTTCCACTATATTTGAATAAGATCGTACCTGACAAGTTCTTTGCAGTTCGGGGATCCGCATCAGTAGTTCTCCGAACTTGGCGGAGGTGTCAGGAGAGTGTGCGGCGGTGTAGGCCTGCAGGGCCGCCAGCGCCTTCTCCTGAGAGGCTCGCACTTTCTCTGCTTCACGGAGCTCTGGGGCGTCTGGGTAAAATGTAATTTATATCATTATTTTAATAGTTGATAATGACACAACTATGAAAAACTTATTTTACACTTTGTATTTTTATCGAATTAAGATATATTCAAATATAAAAAAAAAAAAAATATTAAAAAAAAATATACCTATTAATTAATGTTTTTCTGTACATGTATATTATTAAAAAAAGGTCTTTTTAATATACCTGAAGTGAGAAGTACGATGACCTTGAGGGCAACGTATTCGTATCGGTCAACTCGAAGCCTCCTCAAATGATCGGTGAAAGTCAACATTCGTTCGATACATGGTGATAAGCCATATCTGCGAATAAGCCATTCATGTCTTAAAAAAACCTAGATGTTTTTCATTTCGTAATCATGCTAATCTCAATGCAATAAATCCTCTTATAATCATTCTACTAAAATGCCAAATTATGATAGACAAGCTTGTACTAACTTGGCACTCTGTTGCAGCGTGATGCCCCTCCCCCCTCCCACCCGCACCTCCCCCGGCGTGCCCACCCCACGGTAGCAGCACGACAGCACCAGCAACTCACACCAACTGTTGATCAGCAAGCAGATCTGGTCGTCGATCTGGATAATATGAAGGGTTCTTGTTTAAAGGAATTGGTACAGAATCCTACATCCCGTATTTATAACCTTATATAAAGTCCAACATCTTTATTCATAAACTGATACTCGGAATCAAAATCCTTTTCTAAATACTTTCATTAATTCCTTTCTGAATCTCAAGTGTTGCAATCTGCAATTACCAGAGTATTACCAGCTACCGTCACATGAACCTATTCTTAGTTCTTCAAATTTTCTAATATCTGGGTTCAAAACCCCGGTCGGTAAAGTGTACTTCTCTTCCACTCATCGCTATCATTAGTAATCTCAGTGCTCACTCCTTGTCCTAACATATCAGCTCTCACCACCAGCAAACCCAGCGAGCCCCTATAAAAAAACTTACCGATATATTCTTAAAAAGCGGCAGACTCTTGCACCACTTGACGATCTTGTAGAGCCTGTGGTCAGCGATGTTGCAGAGGTCTGCGAGGAAGTCGGCGCTGGAGTTCTGTGCGGTGATGCCGCTGGCCGCCAGCAGCGGGTTGGCAGACGGACTACCGGACGACTTGCTCATGCGACTCAGCTCCGACTCGTTGTACTGCCATAGATGTTCCACGTCCATTATTTCCTGGCAACATTAATATTGAAATTGCATTAAAGTGTGTAAATTTGTTTGTGGATTTTTCCAATAAATTTGTTTAATATTCTAACCTAGTTCTAATTTAAATATTAAATTTAATTAAGGTATATTCTGTTCTGTTAGTTATATATTTGAACTTCTTTTACCTGCAATAATGGCGGTATGTCAGGCGTGAGTCGGCTGTTACTTGATTCTCCCCGACTATTATAGGACCCTGGACCGTTTACCTATAAAAATATACAATAAATTTATTTTATTGTCATTTAGCGTTTGCATAATCTCTAGTTATAAACTACTTTTTTCTAATATGTGTAATATTCGTCGAACATAATTAAAATGGTAGATTTAATTATTTTATTTATATAACACTGACGCAAGTGAGGCTGGAGGCATGTCTGAGCGTGGCGGGCGCGTGTGCGGACAGCAGTGAGCCGGTAGAGGCGGCGCCGGACAGCGTGTACGAGCACTGGTATGTGGAGCGACCCCCGCGCGTGCGGTCCTCTCTGATAGCTGCGACATACGGGAAGGATCATAGGGTTTATTCACATACCAGGAGCGTGAAAGCGATCTCAGGACGTTTTGTATACTCCTACCAATTACTATATAAGTGTGTGAAGAAATTTTGAACGGTAAAAAATAAATTTATTTTTATTTACTTACTATGTAATATTTTTTTGGAATTAATATTGGATGTATTTTTTTCTTACTTTATATGAATTGAGTTATTTAGTACATTTGAAAAAAAAATCAAAAAATAATATCTTGTATTTTCCCAAATTAGTAAGTTGGAACCAACTTGGGCGCCACTTTTACATGTAGCTATTGATGTAAAACTATCTTACCTTCTAGTTTCATTCCACATCCCAAACATTTATCAAATCGACAGGCAGGACACTTTTTTCTCGTCGCCACAGTGACGGGACAGTTCCCTCCTCTCAGACACATGTAGTTCTTACGATTCTGAACCGTTCGTTTAAAGAAACCTTTACAAGACTCGCACGAGAATATCCCGTAGTGGAAACCACTTATCTTGTCACCGCAAATTGGACACGGACTGTAACAAATATAATAATAAAAAATTAAATATAGTAAAAATAATAATTAGTATTTATCCCACTAAGCTTAATAACGGTTATTAGGGTTACCAGTCAAGCACGAAACATTTACATGATAAACATGATAGGGTTGCCAAAATATTGACCTGTTAATAAGCTGCTGGCGGCTTATTCCTTGATGGTGGTGCAGTCTGTCGTCGGTCGTGTCCGTGTCGTCGTCGTGAGCAGGCGACGCCGGGTACACGGCCGCCTCACGATACACCACGTGCGGGTGACGACTCTGGAGGTAATTCAGTTTCGTTAATAACTTAATTACAACTTGTAGGTATATTAAATATAATTTCGAGTGGTACAGTAGCTCAATTAGTAGAGCGACGGTACGGTTTCCCAGAGGTCACGGGGTTAAATTTAATGCCCATAGATTATTTTGATTCATATTTGTTTCAAATGTTAAATATACTTACTTGTACCGGTGAATGTGTCGGTGAAAACTCCGAGCTATACGAGTAGCAGGAGGAGTGTGAAGCGTCGCTGTTGTTACGAGACAGAGACGGCGTGTAGTGTCGCGACGGACGCGGGCTCGCCGACGGACTGCTGTATACACTGCGGGGTGACAAATATACACCTACATATTGTGACACACTTTACCGGTAATGTATATATAGTGATGTAAACGATACTTGTATATATAGCGGTTTGTGTTACACTAACGGTGTGTATTTTAAACGGTAATATGTTAATTTAATGTAATATGACTAAGTAAGCAGAGTGAGTGAAACAACGAAAGAGAGTATCTTGTGTTTTTTTATTTAGTCTAATCATTCAATAATAAAATAAGATAAAATCTCTTGGTGGCTGAAGTAATAAAACATTCTTATTTCCATATTTACTCCTCAGATTAGAAGTAATTATTATCTATGAATGGTTTAGTTTAATGATATTATTTATCTAGTATCATCTGTTACTGTATATCAACAAATGCTGAAGTGATCGCACTAAAAGTGTAATCTTTTCTATGTACGTATTCTTATACTGTATGATGTCTATGTTTGTCTATGTAGGTATCCCATACCTGTGTGTGTACATGGAGTGCACGGCGGAGTCAGTACTGGCGCTGGACTGTACGCGGGGGAGTCGCCCCATCAGAGGGGACCCGTGGAGCCCTAGCAGCTTGTCCATGCTGGATGTGGGCTCGGATTTTAATTCTGTAAAAGTTTAGAATATGTTCAAGAAAGAGTTTTTTAATATGTAATATGTTTTTTCTGACGAATAACTTAGTTTTTTTCATTCATAATTTTGAAGGCGATTTTACGTAGGAATATACCATGTTACTGATTTTACAATTTACAATTAAGGGTAAAGTAGAACTTAATATATTGGAAAATAGTATTTACAAAAATATTTATAAATTTTATCTAAGTCATTTTCTATAGTTTAATTTTTTTATTTTGTCAGTTACATATTTATGAGCTAAGATTAGAGTTTATTTATTATTTTTTTAGAAATGTTTATAAAAGTGAAAGGGGCAACTACAATGCTTGTTGTTAGGAAATAGTTCTTTGACCCACCAGACATGTGTTCCTTCTTGATGGTGAGGTTCTGTACTTCCTGGTGGTCGTAGTGATCGTGGGGCGGAGAGGACGGCCGCGCCAGGGAGAGGGTGTTTGTATCTGTTAATACTGATATCTGAAATGTACAGAGTCATTAAGATTTTTGTGGATACGTCGATTTTTTAGCAAGATTAAGATTTATTTTAGATAACATTTTTTACTCTTTACAGTATAGTAATTTCTAAGTAATATTTTTGTATTGATTTTTTTTTTTAATGGTTCATTAATTTTAGGTTTTTTTATGCGATTATAACGTTATATTCTTTCAATAATTACCCTATTCATACTAAGACTCCGCTGATGTGACTGTAATGGCACAGCATACTTGAGATCCAGTACTCGTTGGTCTTCCAAACTGTGGAAGACTTCAGTTTTCAAGGGTTCTGTCTTAATGGTCACATTACGAAGCGTGTCGATTGAATCACGAGATGATTGAAGGTCCAATGAACTGCTGTTTTCGTCTTAAATATGAAAATGAATAAAATAAATTAAGATTCTCACTAGCTAATAATACTTTTTAATCATCTAGAGCAGGGGCAGCCTACTTATGGTCGGCGGAAAATAAAATAATGCTATTGCAAGTGTAGATAAATAACGTCACAATATATTTTATATTGTGAATAAAATATGTTTTGACTTGCCGCAATCGACCGAATGGCGACCCCTGATCTAGACGGTTAATTTAAATCTAAAACATCTTGTCTTTATGTCAAAGTTTCATCAAAATCAATACAGCATTTGCTAAAACAATAAACGTATAGAGCTATCACTATAATATTAATATAGTTCTAACAAAGTTTTTATGATATTACATAATTTCTATCTAAAATATTCAGCAAATGTTACGTTTATCTATTTATGAGCTAACAAGTAACAACTTTCACGGTTTTACAGCACTTCATATTTAATCTATGTTTATTTACCGTTGTTATTGCTTGTATCAATAACCATTTCTGAATCAGATAGTTCCCCCTCCCACGACATAGGACGTTCTTGTTCCGTACTCTGTTCACACTGACCGCTTGAGGAACGCTTTTTCTTATTCCGCATATTAACCTATAACAAAACAATAAAATAATATTTATTATTACAAACAAAAATATTCTTATAATAATAATATAAATAAATATATTGCACAACAAACAAATAAGAAAATGACTAATAACAAAAACATATGATGACCGGCAAAATGGCGGACTTATCGGTAAAAAGCAATCTATATGTTATGTTAAAAGTATTTCAAAAGGTTAATCTTTAAAAACTATAACCAATTTATAATTATTATAAAAAAATATATATATGTTAAACTATTATAACTAAAATTATTAGACATTCATTAGTTTTTATATATCTTGTAGTTTGTGCCCTGGCTTAAAAAAAAATAAAAAAGAGATAAAAAGATATAAAATAGACATAGAGAGAGAGAAAACAAAATGTTGTCATTAAAGTTTTTTGTTTAAATTTACTAGTTTCTTGTTCAAAATCAAGTCAAAAAGCCTTAAGGTAGATTTGCCTAAGAATTTTTTCCATGTTTACAACGGTCTCGAAAATCTACCCGGTGTCACATTAGTTGACAACATTAATAAGATAAGTTTATTATTACATATATTATTTTTTATTACGAATCTACATTTGTATATTTTTTGTTATTCGGTACATTATAGCATTGTACATTTACATGTCTTAAATCTTTACTTTATAGACTAAGTTCAATGACTGCAGTCAGTAAATTCTTTTTTAATTCCTTTTTATTTCTTACCTCATATTGATGTTGCGTGAAATCGATTTTAGATATTTCAGCATCTGTTGAGTCTTCGTCGTGAGGTTCTGAAGACACACTGATTCTAACGCCGCTGGAGCTGTACGAAAACTGACCTAAAAAAATAAAACAATATAACTGTATTTACCAGCGTTTTGGTTTATAACAAATTTGTTATAAACAAGAATGATGTCTCGGAAAATTTAAAAACGGAACATATTAATTCTAACTTATGTAAAGAAAAAATAATAAACTTACCATTGCTGGTCTCTGCGCCAGACATGCTGATTGTTGTGACGGAGACGTGCCCCCCCTCCACCTTCACCGCCTCCCCCTCACCCGACATTGTGGTATTCATTTCTATCGATAGTTCTAATCACCTCACTACACTATTAAGCACCATGAGATAGTGTTCGTATAATATACCAAAAATATTTAAAATTCATACAAAACTATACTTTTCTCCTCATAATTGTTTAGATAAATTTATCCTAAACGATCATCTTGCGTCGCTGGTCGTTTTTAAGGCATCTGAGGGCAACAGTCTTGAAATGTCTCGATGTACAGAATATTCACATAATCTTGGTCCTTCGGCGATATCAAAATGCGTAAATTTATGTGTCAGATTGGATTGTCTTTCCGATGAAACCAGCATCTTGTTTCTCTGAAAACAAAAATATAAAATAAGATTGCCAATTGGATACGATAAAAATCTACATTAATAACGCACAATTAAAACTTATTTCATAATAATTAGTTCATTAAGAAAAGATGTAATAAAACTGTCGTGTTTGTTCTCGTATGTGTAGGACCGTCGACGGCCTTGCTACGCACCCAGTGATGTGCGATAACAGTATCGATACAGCCATCCGACCTCCGTGTCATTGGCATTTTGTTTACGTACAGTGCGCTCTTAAATGATAACATCATTGAAAGTGTATTAAATTACCGCTTTTACTCTGCTTTTTTTTGTCATAATTCTAATTGGAGTTAAAAATATATTGCATTTTTATAAATTGTGTCAAATTTGTTGGGGCGGATTAAAGATGTTATTTTATCGACAAAAGCAGTCACTAGCTCATGTGAGTGGGGGGAATGGCGCGGCCTTCACAGAGCCGGTTGTGACGGCGGTCGCGAGCATTTCGCCTTTCGCGCTAACTGGTCTGCCGCTCCCAATACTAGTTATAGTACCTACGTTAGGTGAGTAACAAATAAGGGCCTCTTTAACATAGTAAATTATGTTTAGAATTTAGATATTAAAACATTAAATCTATTAAGATGATACTTTCTTGTATAAAATTTCTTAGGGTTGAGCAAACATTGAAAGGATAGCTAGATACCAAGCGAACCGTCTGGCGCACCAATTACAGACCAATAGAGTGCTTTGCTCCCCAGACATTACTTGGTTATCGCTATCAGACAGACGTTGCCTTGGCAACTCCAGTGATTGCCAATTGCACAATGCTTACATTATGCGTTGTGGAAACAGTTAGGAAATCATTATGTTTCACCTTTCCATGACAGATCCAAATTAAAACAACGATACTCCTCAAATGTTTCCTTGGATTGGTTGAATTTAATAAATAATATAAAACAAGTTTTATCTCGTTTACACGCTCGCAAGAGTTCAACGTGCGAGCAGGATGTACATATAATTCGGTGTCCCAATAAAAGTACGTCCGCACAAAACATGGCGTCATCGCGGCCTAGACAAGGCCGGCCGGTCATTATACGTCAGACGAGCACAGCTTTGTCTGTCTTCAGTATGGCGAGGAGGAAAGTTTTTAGCTATATCAAACTAAATAATTAATATTAATATGAATTATACAATAAATAATAACGATTATAAAATTAAATTTTATAATATTTCAATTGGTATTATAAATCAATTTCAATTGGTTATTTTCGTTATTGATAGATAATAAGTACAAGTAAGTAAGTAAATAACAATAACTTAAGTTGGATTCGGAGTCAGTGATGTCCTTGTGTTTGTTCAAAGTTGTCGATGGACGTGACGAGGCGTCGACCGATAACTATCTTAAGGTCACATCATTATCAGCATGACGTAAACGAACCATACATTGCGATAATAAAGGCAGGTGCAGATATATTATTACCCTTTAACGTATAAGATATAAACTAACAATATATCAAAATCAATTAATAATTAAAACATTATTTAGCTAAGCTACGGGATAGTTATTTAAATCCCTTGAAGCGTAGCGTTGATAGATCATTGACTTATAATTTGCTTCGGAATTGCGGTGATAATTTGTATGTTGAACTGTGTTTACCCAGACGCCTGTAAACTACAGTTTGTTTCCTGTGTCCTTGACCTCGATGATTGGTGAGGCCGACCCGCCTAGAGAGCGATGCACCCAAACACTAAAATAGACGAGATAAACACTACTTTGTCTAACTATTCATTATTATTATATGTATAACAATTTGTCTAACGACAAAGAGCTCTAATTACAACCAGTAATCTAAGTAAACTAAACTAGTAATCTTTTGGCTATAAAATGTACTTCTAAATAGCGTCAAAACGGAAACGTAGATAGATAGTGGATAATCATTTGTTTTACCGATGAAGTCAATTTGCAATTCATAGTCGGTTTTTGTCTTCAATCGAACTTGGAAAGAAAATAAATATATTTTATAGAAGGTGAACGACTTATTTAATAGAGTTAACAGACTGAGAACTATAGTTGAACGATGTCTGGTGATCTTCCTGCCAATCTTTAGTAGTAAAATCGAACAATTTTTCGACTTTGTGATCTAAGAAAAATAGATTATTTCTTTAGTTCTAAGATTTTCACGAGTGTGAAATAAAACTTTTTTATATTTTGAGTGTAGTACATAGAAATGAAACAATTTTTACGGATTTAACTCGGATATAATTAAATTTTAAATTTAACCCGACGCGACGTTTCGAATGCTTTGCAGCAATCGTGTTCGCGGTATGACGAGATGGAGGTGTCTGTCAGTCTATAATGCCATTGCCGTTGTTAACAATCAATATTATTTAATGTTTGACAATATCTATAAACATGTATAGCTATGTTAAGCCTATTTTTTTTTAATAAATATACGATAGCTATAACAACGAATTACCGGTAGCTCAATTGGTAGAGCGACGGAAGAGTTTCATAAAGGTCACAGGTTCGAATCCCTGATTGTATAGGTTTATTTTTCATTCAATAATCAGTATAATTTCATAAAATTTATAAAAACAGATATAATTTGAAATCAATTAATACTTACATTTGTTTTTGCTATTTCCGAAGTAATTTAAATTCGATATTTACCACCAGACGACAGCTGTCCAAACGCAACAAGCAAATAACGAATTGGAAATAAATATAACATGGATTATGGAACAGGTTTACTTTATTGGAGTTTATTATTTGTTTTTAATAACGCTTGAGGTCGCGTAACCGTCTGAGTTGCTATGTACTAACAAATATTTAAAATATATATAAAAATATTACCCCATAGCCTCTTTAAATTAATTTTAAATAACTACAATTAAAAATTCATCAACACGGGCAGATTCGAACCTTCGACCTTTGAGAAATCGTTCCGTCGCTCTGCCAATTGAGCTACCGTGTACCTTCATTGATGTATGAAACATTCTTTATATAATCGTCCTTACCAGTGCAGTGGTCAGATTCAATATTTGCTTGTGTTGTATTATTTATTCTATATTTATTTAAACAACTGTATGGCTTTAAAATCTATTATTTCTTAGTGTTTATTAAATATACACACACATACAGGATAATCTCATATACCGTTTATTAATGCTTATTTTTTAATTAAAACCAGTCAATCGTAGTACATTACTACGATAAACACTTGGAATGAGAGTATGTACATTTTTAATTATTGATCAATGCACCAATTTGCATTATACTACATACGACATAGTATTTCGTAGGGCATAAACTAGAAATAGTATATAATATCACTGAACACAAGTTACAAGAATGGATCTAACCCCAAAGTAAGCAAATTATTTGCTTGTGTTAATAGTGTTAGACAACGATACAAATACATCGAAATACATATATAAATACTTCGAATATATTTAATAAACGGCCAAACACTGACAGAACCCCGAAATACAGACATCTACGCTCATTACATACTTACTTGCCAGTCCCTGCCAGGAATCGAACCCGAGTTCCGTTGCGCGATACGTTAGGCATCTGCGCAAACCACTCGACCATTGACCAATAGGTTGAGTATACACAGAATAGTCGAGAAATAATACAATTTATAATCGACGACTTATCGAGGACGAGTCGTTAAAACCGATTAAATGTTCAATAAATATGAAAGCAACAAAAATAACGACAAAATTATTTAAATGCAATATTTAGCTTTCTAAGTCGTTCTCTATAAGTATAAATAATCTTCGCGGTAGTGATACATTCTTAATCTTTGGACGAAATTAATTATTGAGCTGAATCCATTTTTGCTACTAATCATTAAAATACAATTCAACTCTTGGCTTATCAGAACCAATAACAGACCATGGATTGAGTTTAAAAATCTATTTAATGTTGATTAAAATCTCAGATTGTAGATTGATTATTAATGCCGGTTTTCAGTATTTCTTATTACAGGTGGTATAGCCAGGTGATATATACAAAAATATCAAAATATATGTTTACATAAATAATACATTAACCGTTAATATCAGTTGCAACTGTAAATATAATTAAAATACGTAATGAAAATGTCGTTCAACTACCAACTTTATAAGGAAATCTTTCATAACTATCATTTTGTTAAACTATAAACAAGAGCGCAGATTATATTAGTTTGATATAACGGTACAGATAATAATTCATCAGTATTCATAGAAACTGGTGTCTGTGTGTTGAGTTATAAATATTTATAAATCATGAGATTTGGGACAAGCATTCAAAACCAATAAAATATAATAGTAACTAATACTTAACTAATTATTTATTTTAATCGGATTTCAAGTTGTAATCCCATGATAAGTTTGTTTTACAATTTTGATATTTTAATCCAGTAAAATCTTAATATTATGTTTAGTTTATCAATTTTAATTGACGCCCGTTTCTAAACACACACAGATAATGCAATTAATATCAAATTTATTTATTGCCGCCTTTTTAGTAATTGTCAATTTCTACGAAACTTCATGAATTGACAAACGTCAAACCGGCCATCATTGCACGGTGTAGTATTCGAGTATTGATATATTCCTTTAAAATAAATCTATCTAGATATATACTTGTTGGCTAATACGAGTATAATATCTCGGTAAATGTAGTACACCTTGGCTCCAAGAAATGTAGTTGCAAGAACATACTTACTCAATCTCAATAACGTATTTATCAGACTGAAAAAGTTGATTGCTGTCTTGATAGCTTTGATTATTTTAACCGACTGTGAAGAAGGTTATTAAAAAAAGGTTGTACCAAAATGTTTTTATGTTTTAAATCATAGATTGGATATTATAATACATTCTTATTTGTTACTGATCTTTATAAACAGCAGCTAACACTGTTTGTTTTTTTGTATTAAAATAAGTATTATTTAACAAGGTCGGAAATAAATCGTTTCAAACTAACGTTTTGTATATCGCCGGTGTGACCTCGACACTGCTCATTATGTTTTATTTGGGAAATCATATTCTATATTTTATTTCGACAAAACCCAGTGCATTTAAAATAAATATCTTTTTTATGAAAGTTTTGTAATAAGATAACAAAAAAGGTTTTGCAACTAGTGCCAGCATCTCATAGGATATTGTCAGATTTTTAATTTTAAATACTTATATAAGTTTTGAGAATAACATAATTTTCTATTCTTTAGGAATACAACATTTTTTTTTATCCGTCCACAACGAAGTAATAAATTTGACAACTTTACATATTTCCATAAAAAAATCCTAGCAGAAGACTACGCAAGAAAGTTGTATGTAAAATTATATTCTCTTAAAATAGTCATATAAATACCAAAATCCCCGCTCAAGTTTAATAATATTCAGAAATCGCCTTGTGATTGTACTTAGTGTCATTGTTAGAACACATGTCTTCCTCGTTGATTTCCTGTGCTGTTTGCAGAATTTAAACTAAATTCATATGAGATACGGAAAAAACGTTTAGGAAAATGTCGTGTCAGTAACAATCTAACTCATCTTATTCATACAAATTAAATTTAAAATTTAAAAAACCCCAGATACAAAAAGACCTCTAAAAAGAATAAAAATAATATTATTATGTACTTATTGAATTCCTTGCGTCGGGGGACCGTTGTACGTACGTTGATAGTGTATATACCTATTACGAATTTAATCATTGAGGACTTATACCTACTATACGATTCGATATCGTAATTTCTTTATTTGCCTTGTTAACTTACTTGCTTTTTAATTTCTTCCTTTATTAAACGGTTTTTATAAAAAACTTTTAACATTAGAATCCTATATTATGACGTACAAAGGTTATATTTAATACGAGAAATATATGAAATGATTTACAATCACTTATAAAACCATGATGAAGGGATTTATATTATCACTAGCTGTTGCCCGTGATTCTTTATGACTACGATCATAAGCCATATAAATATATTTTTACAGTCTACGTGGAAGCAGTCACGAGCAACAGCTATCCCTAATAAAGCACTTTACCTGAGTAACTAAGTGCAAAAACCTTTGGCCTTCATAACAAGGCTTTTTTTCATATATAGCGGGCAAAACAGCTATGAACAGCTAATTATTGCATAAGAACCTCTCCCCCGCACGAATAAAACGTCAATATCTTGAAAGACGACTATTTTTATTTCAATCAAACATGGATAAGAACCATCTCGACGAGCATAGCTTTCGATTAAACAAAACCGCATTCAAATCCGTCCACACGTTTGGCCGCAAACAGCTAATTATTGCATAAGAATCTCTCCCTAATGGCTACCTAATTGTCTCTCTCTTATATGTGTGATAAGACAAAGATAAGTAGGTATGGGTCTCTCATCTTTCTTCTATATTATTTGTTAGACACTTTCACTGACGGGCCCGCCAATGGCTCCCCCTACTCTATGTATAATACCTCCAAGTAATAAGTAATTACTTACCTTAATTATTTGACGCTTAGAGGAAACAAAAGACAAAAAAATAATGTTATTTTTTTAATATTAAAGTAATAGCAATTTTATTAAACCACTAGCTGTGCCTGCGACTTCATACGCGTAGATTTAGATTTTGATATAACGTACCTTTTGTATGTATGTAAAAACTATAAACCTTCAAACTGGTAAGCAGCAATGGTACGACTATAAGAGATTATTAACTTCTTTGTTTGTTAACCGATTGTTACAAAAAAAAAACAAAATATAAAGTAAATCCCATGACAATATATTCCCGAAAACTGCATCCAAATCGATTAATCTGTTTCTGAGATTAGCGTGAACAGACATGCAGACGAACTGACAAAATGAAAAAACATTGTTTTGGGTTCTCTTGCTTGTATAAAGGTCCACTGTATAAATTTTTGAAGATATTTTTTTCCGTATTGTGTGCACAACTAAAAGACAACATTTTTTAAAATGCTGAAAATGAATTATGTTAATATTTTCAATATACAAAGACTACTCCTCCACAGATTTATTACATGTATAGAATAAGATTTGCATGGTACCTATTACGTGATTGACATAAATTGACATAACTTTTTTATTTCTTAACCGATTTAGATAAAATAAACGCTAAATGTTAGTGAAGACTGTGATAATATATTCCTGAAAACCGCATTGAAATTGGTTAAGCCGTTTCTGAGAACAGCGGGCACAAACATGTACAGACAAACTGGAAAACCATTGTTATGGGTTCTCTTGTTAATAATAAAGGCTTCCTAAGACGTTTTTTTTTAATATTTTCCATGTACAGAAATGGATCAGTGAAAATTTTATTATATGTACTATATTAAAAACAGAACATTTTATTACATTGTAAATTTTGTCAATAAAATCTCAATATTAGCGGATTGTCGGATTCAGATCACGATATCGGTCGCTGAGTTAATTAACGTACATTGCATTTAGTTTTAAATGAATCATTATTAAGTTGGTAGCCTTGTAGTCTACAAAAAGCCGGGAATGGAAATTCCATTCGGCGTTATTTAAGTTTTAAATATAGAAACGTCAACATTATTTTTAATAGTTTTAAGTTGAACGGATTTTGTATGTAGTCAATATTTATTATACTCTTAAATCAGAATTTATTTTTACACCGCAAAACAATATTTTTAACCCACAAATCAAAATAATTCGTCTAACTAGCAACCATACGTAATGTGCATGTTAGATCCTGTTTATGGGTTTTATGACAAGGAAACAATGAAATGGTAAACCGAATATTCCCGCCGAATATTCGGCGCATCTCATATAACTACTACTATACAAGATAGAGCTTGGAGAAAGACAGATGGACAGCGAAGTCTTATTTATAGGGTTTTTACCATCTGTATACGGAACCCTAAAAATTAACAGTGTGCTTTTGTAAACAGTGTGCAGCTTTCGTAAGTATTAAGTTCGATATCAATGTAATTCAAGTCAATATACTGTGGCAGCGCTGTAGCCTCACCTACACAATATTTTCTGAATATAACATTCATTCAGTAATTTCAGAAGATTGGTCTTAATTCCAAGTTAAAGTCAAACATTTTCGCAACACGGAATTGAACGCATCGAGGGCACGAGACCGGTACCACGAGGGCATGGTGGGGGTCGAAGGGGAAGGGGGGCTCAGTGACGGGAGTATGGAAAATAGGTCGCTGCAGCCGCATTCCGCGAAGGTTGACACTTCACAATTCACATGCTTATATTGTGTTGTTTGTAAGATAGATCATTTGTCAATAATAAACGTTTTATAAAAGAGTTCTATTCTTATTTTTAGGTCTACAAATGTTCGTTGTGTCTTTCTTTCTTGCTTTCCCCCCCCCCCCTTCTGGGTCAAACCACTTCTAAACTTTTGTTTTACAATTCAAAAAAAGACTAACATGTGCTTCATTACCCGATAGTACTTCATTTCTCGGTATCGTGATTGAAATAATAAACACAGAATATTATGTTATAACTATAATATTGCAACACATAAAGCAAGTTGGAAATTGGAATAACACCTGGGCTTTGAGCAACTATGGTTTGCATTATTGCTATCATAAAAAAATACTTAAACATTTACATACCTATTAAATAAGAATATTATTACATGTAAATAAAATAATAAAAAGGGGCAAAAAAAAATTAAGAATTGGCCCATTAAATCATGATATTTCCTTCAAACTCGTATATTAAAAATCTGTCCGATGTATAAATTATACTAGACTGGCAGAATGGATTATTTATTGTTGCCTTGAAATAAAAAGAACGTAATTAGAACAGAAACAAGTGCTTAATTTTTTTTAGACGGTTAACGTTTAGTTTTTGGCGCCAAAATTTAAAATAAAAAACAAAAATGACGTATTTGATATTAAAAAAACATGGCTTCCATAGATGACCCTTGAAAGTGGTTAATAATTTGAATTATTTCAAAGGCTAAGTTTGCTTTGTTTTATTCCGACTATTTGCTTATAACTTACATAAATCGTCATATTATAAAGATTATTCTGTAGGTATGGCAAGAACATGAGATACCAATATGGCGGTCTGTTAACCGATGACTAATTTAATCGTTTGGACGAAATAGGACAAAAACGTCCGGAAATTGTTTTATGATTTCATCACGCTTTAGTTTTGCTATAAATACATCGTTTATATTATTTAATTATAGGTTTGAATATTTCATATATTGTAAATAATACGTGTTTAAGGCCTGTGATGTACCTACTCCAGGCGTATTTTTAAATAATTGAAAGCAGCAATGTCATTGTGGATTTGCAGTTTTTTTGCTAAAAAAGAACTTTTATCACATTAGATATAAATATGATAAGAATTTAATATCGCTGCGGTCTAAATGATTGAACTCGTTGAAACAAGCAGGTATTACAACTGTGAGTAACAATAAAAATTGCTACTCATTTGGAATCCATAACTCAAAATAAGGATTAGCTTTATAAAGATCTGATTATAATTATCGCGTAACTGTCAGTTTGCTAAAATGGCGGTATTCGGTAATGACTACATAGACTATTCTATTTCTATTTTTGTCATATTTGCTTACACAGGCTTAGGTACACGTTTTGCAGATAATGTTATGTGACAAGCAGATTTTGACAGAACTGTCAGTGTCACAATCAATTATTAAAAACGTAGCAAGGTAAATTCACAATGACTGATTTGTATAGAGGCAATATAACATTTTGATGTCCTGTCAAAATCTAATACCAAAAACCGCCAAGGTCACGTCAGTGTGAGCTTACCTTATGGCGGCGCCACTCAAGACCTGTTCATCGTGTTCTGAGTCACGGTATAATGGCTTCCCAGAAACGAATTTCGAATTGAACCGTTGCGAAACGGAGGATGTATTGACATTTAAGGGACAGCCACGTGTAATATTAGAGATCTTATTACAATGCCATAAAGAACATTGTTGCGTGCGACTTTCTTTTTTAGTTCGACTAAAATTTAAAGTTCATAGATTTTAAGAAATTTCGGTAATTGGCATAAGAATACACTTTATTTTCAGATATGTAAATTGCTTAACTTTCTAGATATTTTCCTTCACATGAAGCTTCTACAGGTACTACATAGTGAAAACTAATAGATAAAGTACTGCCCAGACATATGTTTTAACAATACACCCTTTGATAATATACATATATCATATAGGTATAAAAAAACATTAATAATAGTACCAACATTTTAATATTAGTTTTATTTGCGTTTCAAGTTAATTATTAATATGTACGAAATATTCTTTTTCTAAATAAATTTAATATATACTTAGTAAAATAGATTGGTAGGTATTTATTAATGCATGCATGTTTTAGACGTAAGGCTAAATTCTACAGTATTAATGCCTTTTACTTTTACTGACGACAGCTAGACACAGGTTTAAGATACAGATCTTATATGCGAGTACAGAAACCTATTCGCTTCATTGATTTTAGATGAAATCTAGATTTTAAATCTATAATAAAATAATACACAACGATTCAATATTATATATACATATTGTTTTTACTTATAGTTCATATATATATTGTTTATCTAATACAAAGTTTGGTTCTCATTTCTTTGTAACGTTTACACTAAAAGGCTTCTCAAACATTTAACACAACATTACCATAAGAATAACAAATAATCTTCTAGACAAACATACACACAAATCAATATGTATAAGTTAATAAATAATAATAAATAACAGTAGTAATGTAAACAACTAGACCTATCACAATAATGTTACTAGTTTAATTACGATAATCCGTTACTTTATTATAACGGGATCAAATCTATGTCACAACAGTGTCACCGCTAGGTCATATAGATATGCTTCACTAGGTAAAAGTCAGATTGGTTTCATTCAGATATATTTATGGTAGCATTAGAATATCAATAAAAGATATAATGTAATAAGTAATTAACTGGTTTAAACCTAAGCAATTTAATTCTAGGTATTTTTTGGAAGTTTAGAAGGTTCTAGCCGGTCTTTGCTTAGAAAATAAACTTATAATCTAAATTAACTATTAGTATAAAATAACACCTAATAGATCTAGGTTATATTATTGGCCGTAATCCAAGAACTGTATGCAAGTGTGCGTATATTGCAAACTATAAACTATTCAATGAATGATTGCTTGTGTGCATAATAATTCGTTACATTATCAAAAATACGAAACAAAATGTTAATAAAATGTACATATTTATTATTATATAGCATATCTGGAAAGTTTTAGTTTTTAATGATTAAGATATTTTATAGTAGAAATATGAACTAGGTATTTAAATGACAGTGACACTTAACGAAACAAAAATGAAAGTCACCATAGTCACCATAACTATATTATACACTTAATTACATTACTCTCATAAAATACTTAATAAAACTTAATTAAAGTTTTAAAATAAAAACAATTTCAAAAAGCATGACCTCGATGACGTCAGTTGGATGTCAGAACGGTACTCGAAGTGAAATTTAAACAAAGAACACCACTTAAACTTAAATAACTCACTTATTATGTCTTAAGAATTGAATAAATTTTAAACATACCAAATTGTTTGTTTAATTTAAATATATTATTTCTTTAAAGATGCTTAAAAAGTATGTACATGAGTCATATTTAATAAATCTAAAGAACAATAAGGTAAAACTGAAATAATTTAAAATAGTAATAGACGTAGGTCCCTGCTCCCAGACGGCTGAGTCACGCTTCCTGATAGCAAGGTCACCGGCCGCACTCACACATGGGAAAGTGGTGAGAGTACAGTCCCGTACATCATTACTTTACTAAATAATTATTATTTGTGCATTGTTTTATATTACAACACATTCACGAAGTCGGATATATATCAAGGTAGTGACAAAATACAAAACATTCAAAACAAGTCTATTTCTGTTGAATTAAAATTGGAGGTCAAATTAAATTCGTGAGCGTATTTTTGTTGCATATTTGTTAGTCAAATATGATTCCATTTTTGTAATTACAACATATTTTGTAACATCACATAATTATATTAAGATAAACTATTTAATTGAATTACTAGTACCTTACTGCATATTTAATTTATCAACTAACTGTAAAAGTAACGATTACAATAGATCTAAGATAAATTGTCATCCGGTTTAAAACAAACATTAAATAGATCCTATTTCGAAATTAGTTTAGATAACATTATAGTGATAATTAAAAGATTAACTGTGATAATAAACAATTGTTTAATATCCTTATTTGAGTATTTGTCGCATCGTGTCGTAGTGTAGTGTGATGTGTCGCATCGTGTCATAGTGAGTCAAGTCGTGTCGCAGTCTGTTGCGTCGTGTCGTGTCGTAGTGTGTCAAATCGTGTCGTAGTGTGACGTGTCGTGTCGTAGTTCGACGACGTGTAGTGTCGTCTATTAAAAACAATTATTTCATTGTACCCCACAGACAACATAAATGAACTATCTACTGATTTACTATACAATTACTACCCACATATTGAATTGGGTTGTCTGTTGGAACATTAACATATGGAGGTGCGTCTGTGATCAATGTAATGCATTCAAATTCAGTCTAGACGATATACAGATCATTTGATAATATAGCATATTACTAACTTTCTCTTAAATCAGGGTCTTTTAATTTACATAGTTATTATTTATTGCGCTATATTTACTTACAATTATTATTTTGTTATTGTTTCCTGTTATGGTAACCTCAATTTGTATATGGTTTGTATATCAATTATTTCATAAGAAACAAAGTATAGTACGATCTTTATAATTAAAATAAACAAGCTTTTCATTTACTTATACTATTAGACAAAAATATCATTAAATCTTCAAGCTAATACCTATATATCTTTTAGGAATAGCCTTTCGTCTAAAAATGTATATAATAACAAAGTCATACTCATACTTGTAAAAATATATATTCGTAATAATTATATTTTAGAATTTTAGTTAAGATAACCGATACTAGTCTAGTTTTAGCTTTTAATAATAAATAATATTAAAAAAAACCCTCGACAATATCCCCTGAGATGCTGTCTGTAGTTCTAATGAGAGATTAATATTTCGGAGGAGACTGCTTTTATTTTCACCTAACATAGATAAGAATCATCTTGACTGGCAAGGTAGGTATTCGATATTAAAAAAATAATAATTGGCAACAGCAATAAAAAAATACCTAAATCGATTCATCCGTTTTGAAGCTATGATACCTACCTCAAACAGACAAATATTCATAAGTTTAACACGTGTATGTATAACTTATAACATACCTCGTTTTTTCCTATTACTTAAAAATCTAACCTATTATCACCTACCTATATTTAAAAGTAATAACTATAATTAATGATAGCATTATACAAATACTAGTTATTAGGCTGAATTAAATTGCAGATATAACGCAAGTAGAAAAGGTATCTTGATGCCTATTAGGATACTAAAAAATAAAAACTTTTGACTTAATATTAAGTACCTACAGAAGGCGCACTGCACGTCTGTAAGGGTCAGCCAAAAACATTGTCTGTGACCTTGTTGGAAATATACTATGACTTTGAACTTGAATATATTTAAAACCCTTTACATGCCAACATATTGGTTAACAATACAACTACAATCGGTATAGTGCGGTACATACGGTATTATAAAATACATTGAAAAATCTATAAAGTAAAAGTTTAAAAAAAATGTGGATTTATTTTTAAACCTCAAAGGAGTAAAAGTTGCAAAAAAATGTGGTTGTATTTTTATACGAATTACCTAGATCTTTTTTATTATTTTTGTTAACCGTATTATACCTACCTATCTGCCTAACCTACAATGGTAAAGTAAATTTCAATACAGTGAATATTAAATGAAGTAGGGTGCAATGCTTTGTACATTTATTCGTTATTCAAATGAAGTTGCGGTTTTAAATAAAATAATTGATATATCAAAATAGAGTGACCTTGAGGTGCAACTTTTTCAACGCGTCTCGTACCGATCGCGGGGCCCGATTGTAGGCAACGATACAGTTTTTTAATAGTTTATATTATTTACGATTTACTTGTTTTACGTAATATAATAAATATATCGGTAGGTATATAGGTATAAAGTTTGGTTCTATTAGAGTCATTACTAGTAAATATTCATGAATATAAAATAGACTTTCAGACATTCTTTGTAAATAATAAACGATTATTCATATAAAGGCTTGTATATATTGTATCAACATTGAAACAATTTTGCACTGATGTTATTTGAAGTACCTACTTCTTATAGGTACAGTCATCTAACATTGATATTAGAAATTATATATTTTCCGTGATTCATTCATATTAGTATACGTTAAAGAAATTGTAATAAATTCATAGTACTGGGTATTCAACCCAGAGAAAGAGAAATCCTTATCCAGAAAAAGTTTAAAATGTAAATTTAAAATTTAATTCAATATACGCGAGTTAAATCCGTAAAAATAGTTTTATTTCAATGTGTAGTACTCGTGAAAACCTTAGAACACTAAGTTTAATAAAATTTATCTGATGTCTCAAAAAATAACTAAATTCGCTAAAACTATATATAAAGTCAAAATTATTTAAAATAATTTTGACTTTATATATATTTCAGCAAGTTTTAGCGAATTTAGTTATTTTTTGAGCCTTTAATTACCTACATGATCATAACAACTAATAAGTATCAAGTATACCATTTATTTATGATATCACAACAGTTACCAGAAACGTGAAACATTATTATGCGAGCCTGTTTATAAAGTCGTGCTACTTAGCTTGGATATCATAAGCGCATATAAATTGTACAACTGTCTGTTAGTCATAAAGCTTTTAAGCCGTTACTTAAATGTTAATTCAAATTCTATGATAGCTATAACTATTTTTTTAATATATCCAATTTATATCATATTAAATCAGTCGATTAGTTTAAATATGTATTTATTAACTGTATAAATAGTATAATATTTTACAGCGTATTATATATCAAAATTATTAGTTTTGCAGACGGGATAATTAAATAAAATTAAAATATTCACTTAAGCACGCGTCTGTCCATACAAACAAACACAGGGACAACAGCGGTAAAGGGAAGGGGTCGCGGGGGTGAGCACCCTTCGTGTCACGTGACCAGCGACCTTCAGGCGGCGCACCGACCTTGAGCGCCGCTCGCCCCGCGCGCGGGTCAGAGGTGAATGCACGCCGAGCCCGTCCCGCGCGCGCTCCAACCCGCTGCCTTGCTACGGCCCCGAATACCATCTAATGCCACTCACCTCTTTCCTATCTACGACATGGCACCACCCGCTCAGGCGCCACCGGCCTCCAACATCCCGATCTCATGCACCCTCCTGTCGCGAACAGGTATTAGCGACGCGGCACACCTTTCCCATAAAATATCACCGACAAGTTTATTGACATCAACTCGCTTGCACAATTGTGCAAATGTAACTAGTTTTTCAGTTTCTAACACGAACACTATTGTCATACGAATAAGGAAACACTTTTATAATAAAATATGTCCTTTTTTCACTCAAAAATAAGACAAAATAAGAAAAACATAGAACACGACGCGATACGACCAATAACAGACAACACCGTATCCTCTCACCTCCGCAAAACAAAGCGGAATAAGCTCATTCGAGCGAACTGACATCTCGGGAATAACTCGTTACAACACAACAGCAACGGCAAAATAAACATTAAACACCGACATCTATCGAGATATTTTAACATTATATTAAATAGTTATTTTTAGCGATCACTAGATAACTCTACATTGCCATTATAATTGCCTTAAATAATATAAAAAAAATATTTTTTTATTGTCGAAAATAGATTTAGTTTTAGAGATCTTTGTTTTATACTTATTGTTTTTTTTTTTTAATTTAAAGTAATTATAAATGCCACGATGACAACCTGAACAATCATATGATGTCAAATTTGATGTTTTTTAGTAAAATTTTATTATCTGTATTAATTACTGTCTTGATAAAAGTTTTTAAATATATAAGACATTAAACAGCTGTGTAGTCAGTGTACCTTTGCAGTTTTGCGATATAAGTAGAAATTCTGTGATTTATAATATGTTTAAGTATTTTATTTTGTTAAAACGTTAAACTATATAAGTTAGTTCTATGTGTATACTTAATAAATTTGAGGATAAGTGTCTGTAGTGTCACTTTTGGCTTGTATTACGTTAGAATCATACAAAAACGCGATATCTTCGCCTGAGGAGTCATTAATTAATTAAATAGATTTAAGCTTGAGCTCCAAGGCTGTTCTCAGAAGTGTTTGAGACTATTATGATAATAACAAAATCATAATGGTTGAACATAGTGATCAAAATTACGGAAGGAATGTTAATAAAAACGTTCTTTTAAAAATTGTAATCTTAGGCGACGGTGGTGTTGGTAAATCATGTCTAATGAGCAGATTCATCTCAAATCATTTCGATGACCATAACTTCCACACGATAGGCGTCGAGTTCATGAACAAAATGATCGAAGTTGGAGGAAAACAATATACTTTACAGGTATATATTTTTTTCTGCCACTTGTACCTTTATTGTTTCATTGGTATAATAAATAATTTATTTTATGTGATGTATGGTTTATGAGTATGTTTAGTTTTGCTTTTAATTAAATGCTGTTATTGTTTATTTTAAATTGTTTGTTATGTCATTAAATAAACAAAACCACAATATCTTTAATTATCCAAACCGTTGAAACAATTATTAGTTCTCTAGTTAATTTGATCATAATTTTTTTACTAATATATATTGTGCCTTTTATTATAAGGTTTATCTTATCATTATGGTTATTAAATATAATATTGTATTTTAGTTTTTGGTCATTCTCATCGTCCTTGATTCTGCAAACAATTCTCATGATACTCTAACTTTTGTCCTATAAATCAAATACTTAATACTTTTAAGTAGAGTAGTCTAAACTTAACTTTTATATTAGTAAAAGTAAAAATTTATATATGTAACTGACAGTTTTGATGGTACTCTAAAACTTAAAAAAATATTTTATGATTTCAGATTTGGGATACAGCAGGTCAGGAAAGGTTCAGATCTCTCCGGACTCCATTCTACAGAGGCACTGATATTTGTATATTATCTTATGCTATTGATGACAGAAGTTCTTTTAACAATATAAAGACATGGCTGAATGAGTTTCTACATTATGCTGGAGTCAAAAATGGAATTGAGAAGTTCCCATTTATCGTTGTTGGCAATAAGGTACCAACATATTAAAACTTGCTAATTTTTATGCTTTTTTTATATTAGAACCTTAAACTTATCTAAGTTATAAAGTTTTGTTATTTTTGAATCATTTATTTTTTATATTACTAACACTATCTTTTTCAGTCTGATGTGTCATCAAAAGACAGGGAAGTGTCATATGATCAATTAAAGGAATGGTGTGACGATAATAAAATAGCGACATACTTGGAGACATCAGCGAAGATGGATAATAATGTGATTGAGGCCTTTTCATTATCTGTACAGAGGTAAATTGCATTACTATACTATATTATGTTTTTATGTATCGTTTTCTAAGTAGGTAAGCATGAACATACCAAATGTCAAAGTTAAAGTTAAAGATGTTGTGAACCTGACATTTAAATTAGCTATAGTCTAGGTGATAATATCTTGATTAGTTGAAATCTAGATTAATCTTCTATACAAGGTTAAACACATAATTATGTGGCTTATCTATACATATGGCGTATATATACATATTAATGTACCAGTTTTGAATGGCTTAACCGGTATTTGTGTTTTTTTCTTTTTTATTATTTTAGAATTTTAATTATACATCATATATAATTTTTTAATACCTATATTCTCTATTATATTTGTAATTCTGCTATAATAGAAACAGACGAAAATAAAGAGTTTGCTGCCACAATTTGAATACCAAGATAGATGTGTGGTGTAACAAGAATGAATAAAGTAAAAAATTATTATTAAGGGGATAGAAAAGTATCAGTTATAGAAAAGATAACAGCTAATTGTTGGTTGTGGTATTGTCAAGTAATGCCAAATAATAAATATGTGGATGAGAGAAGTAGATATAAGACAAAAGAATTACCACATAGAGAGAAAAGAAAAACCACTTACTTTTTGTAAGTGAAGTGTGTAAAACGATATGGCAATGAACCATTTCTTCACTGGGATGATATATGATAGAAGACCGTGATAAAAAATTACATAATGTGCCCTCCCCAAATAATTAGGATGAGGGATAAGTTAATGATATCCTGTATTTACTCGATGCCTAGATATTATATAGTCCATAGTATAGTTTCAATTAACTTTTTATTACAATAGCCTTGATTAGCCTAATTTACAATAGCCTTGAGACATGCATGTTGTAGTATTATTACAACACAATCATTATTCAAACATCCCAGTTGAATAATAATCACACAATTTAAATTAATTGACATACCATGTTTAATATTAAAACAAAGTACTCTGGTTCTCTTTTATATTTTGACTGTGTTACTAAGACTTATAACATAAAAAATATGCATTAGAAATATATTATAATACTTCCTTTCACTAAATTAAGAGTAACCTTGAAAGTTGTAATATTAGGACGGAAATTACTAAAATGATAATGAGTGATACAGTAATCTCACATAATATTATTAATTATTATATCTATCCAATGTTCACACACCTTGTCTATTATCAATCTTATATGATATAATAATAAAACCGGTTATTTATATTTGTGTAATGTAATGTACACTCACAAAACAAAGTAGGTACTTAATTGAAATTAAACTATATTTACGGATTAAACTCGCGTATAATGAATTAAATGTTAAATCTGACCCTTATTTCGAATGTTTTGCAGCAACCGTGTTCACACTTCACGGTAAGGTCAGTAAGTCAGTTAATTAGTCATCTTCCTCCAACGGTTTTTAAATTTCCGGACGTACAGTTCAGATTCACACAAAACACACTAATGGTATCTTGAGGTATTACAGTGCGGTCACAGACATCGGATTTTATATTTTTCAAGAGTGGGTCCTAGGTTCAGATTAGGGCTTCCAATCCCGCAGCCTGCATCCAATCTCGGTATTTGCGGGACTATAAATTTTGAATCCCGCGGGATCTCGGTATTTACGGGATCCCGCATACTAAAAATATTCATATTTATGTAAATCAAATAAAAAAAATAATTAATCAACTAACTCCATATTTAACTAGGCATTAGGTACTATTAGTATGAGATCAATAAAATTACACTGTTTATTTATAAAAAAAAACAAAAACAAATACTGGAAACAACAAAAAATCTAACTTTTTCACCAAAACAAAGAAAAATATTAAAAAAATCAAACAAAACCCATTTTTGACTTATGACCATGATAATTATTCAAAACTTTATAATTATTTAGTTCAGTCATTTGGTCAGCTTTCAATTGAAAATAGTTAGGAAGGAAACACAAAATATCTAAAGTGTCGTCTGCCATACTACTGCGTATTTTGGAGACGATATAGCTGGCAGCAGAAAAGGCCCCTTCGGCTTCTTCGGCCTTTTCATAATAGAAGTAGATAATTCTTATATAAACCTTTTTTTAAGATGTTGCTGATTCTGTAAGTAACTCACAAGTAACAAGTAGTAGGGCCGGTTGACAGTCAACTGTGGGTGGCTTGATGTGGTTTCTGCGACGCTGGCGAGGTACGGGAAGGTGGTTGTGGAACAAGGCATGCTTGACATGCTGCAGCTCGCCCTCTAGGTGTTCAGCGTCACAGATGTGTTGTGCTCTCTGACACAAAGATTTGTTGTGCTCTCTGACACAAAGGGTGGTTGTGTGATTTATCATTTAATGTATCATATATACAAAACTCTTTTTAAACTTATTTTTTATACATATATCCAAGTTCCGCTGGGATCATCATATCAAACATTTTAGTATCCCAAGTAGATATAATCTACTACAACAGCAACTGCATATAAAAATGTTTTATATAGATAATATCTATCTAATAATAATCTAATATTATATCTATCTTGTTCCAGGTGGGCAGACCTTGAGCAGAAAGCTGAAAAGGAGCTTCGAATGTTTCATCATCCGGATACAGTCACACTGCATGGGTCTAACACTGTAACTGGCTTCAGAGCAACATGCTGTTCCCGCTTCACAAGCTTGTGAGGTTAGCTATTATTCTGATTGTGATCAATGTAACAGAACTTCAAGAGAATTATCAATGCAAGGTCAACGGACTCATACATAATCTATGTACTTTATAAATATTATTTTAATCATGTATATATTATTTACAGACTTTTATTAAGAAATAATTGAAATTTCTTATGAATTTTATATTCATGGTTTCTTAATCACAGTAGTATTACTTGCTAAGACATTGCAAGGAATGCTTCATTGGATATACATTAACTAAATGGATGTTATAAATTTTAATTGTTGTTTCTATGAATTATACATGTTGTTAACATGATAATTATTTCAAGCTTTGTAAGGCTAATTCCCATAACACTGATTATAGCCACATACATGACTTATTAATACATCAAGGAAGACAAATGTATGTATTTATAACTATTTATATGTATAATTATTTTATAAATGTAAGCTATTTAATAACTTGTAGTTCCGAGTCCTACTTGTGTTGATGATGTATATCATATATTTATTTAAATTTTTATTGTTTAAAATAGTATTAAAAGAAAAATATATGTAACAATGCACATTTACTTTGTTAATAAAACTGTCAACTTGATTTATTTTTGTTAAGGCCCTTGTCTATATTTTCTTTTGTTTTTAAGATGCTAAATTATTACTAATATTATTCTAATCCTCAGTATGTTTGTTTTTTCAAGTGTTTGGGTCAGTTTTAAAGAAATTATAACCTGAATTTATGATATTTATGACTCAATAATTTCATATAAAAATCATTGACAAACACAAAGTAAATGTGCGAATATTATATAGAAAAGAAGCATTTAATATTGATCTGTAATGTTCATCCGTCCATAATAGACAGACTAACAATTATTGTTGTATCCATATCATACACACGCATACATATGCACACATTCATACGTTATATAGTAATGTTTTTACATATCACACAGCAACAAACGTAACTTAGTAAATAACCAGTTTAACAAAGAAATTAATATATAAACTGCATTTTAAATATTTATTTAGTTAGAGATACTAAGCCCTTTTTTATTGATTCCGAACTTTGGTATTAAGGAGATGCTCCATTACAGTTTTAAAGCTACTTATCGCTTTTTTTTACTTTTTAAATACGTAATAGTTGAACCACTATGTGCGTGCGTACATGCGTGTCTGTGTGTGTGCGCAATGGAGCAATGCCCTTAAACTTGAACTTAAATGGTACATATATTGTAATACTTATCATTTTATTAATAATTTATAATAGAGTTGTAATTAGAAATAGTATTGCACTTAGATTTATTTAGATCTAGTTAAAATATTCTAATATACTTATATTACATAGATTTTATTTATGAAATTAATGTATCTCCAACACTCATTGGTTGATTTTTTTTTTACAATTTTACAAACGAGAAAATCTCGCCATTCTATCTTGAATGAATAATTATATTTGGTTGTGATAAATCATTTTTAGTATTCAGATTCTTGTTTTTATTACAAATATTACAAAAGAGGATTTTACATATTTTTATATTATAGGTAAACCTCCTTTTTACACAATTTATAATATTTTCTTTTAACGAAAAGTAAACCAAAGATTGTTATTTATTTACTTGTTAAAACGTATTTATGTCCGAATTTCACTTATACATATTTTTAATAATTAGTTTTTTATTACAAAAGAAAACACGACGTTTATCAAAAACGTTTATCAAAAATCAATACAAATGTTGATAAAATTCTTTTTTGATAACATAATCTTTGTTTGTCACCGAATTAATCTACATTTGCATTTTTTGCACGTTTGTGTAATTTATAAGATTAAAATCTTAATTTTTTTGATAGTCGTAAGGCTCACTAAGTGCCTAGCTTTAGTCATTCATGAGTATAGAATAAATTAGTTTGTAATTGTTACAGTTATGGGTTCTTTTCATTATACAATTTACAGCACACTATTTCACCTCAAAAAGTTTCCACCAATAAAAGCAATAAATAGCATTTTTAAAATGCGATGTTAGTGCCCTATTTGACCTAGCGCCTAGTAAATAGTGTAATGAAAGGGCTGACTTTGTATGAGCTATAATTTAGTGTGATTCTAAATAAATATACTATTGCACCCTTTTAGAGGAAATGTAGTGGAACATATCTTAAATAGGCGGTACATCCAAAGATCTACCTCGATATAAATCAATACCAATACGGTATTATTAATTATATTATAAGATTTGTCAACTTTGAATGAATTTTAGACAGTCCTGTGAAGAAATGAAACAATATGATTGTTTTAAAAACCTTATCTTCCACATAAAGTTTTTATTTTAAAAAATATCTTTATAAAACTTACATCTTATGAAATCTGAAATCTCATGTTTGTTAAGGAACTGTAAGCCGTTATCAATTATTATATTATTAGTTGAACTCCTTTATATTTAGGATACATAACCCGTACTACTTAAAGAGGTGTAACACCATTGTTTGAATACGTCAATGGAGCATAAATGTTTTTTCAATCATGTAAACATGACAACAAATATTGGCAGTTTGACAGATCAATTACAGGATTATAAAAAATGCATTTGTGAGCGTACTGTACATGACCCCTTACACACACACAGCCATCGTACTTTTATTTAATATTAGGTATATACATATATGAGGTCATCCATAAATTACGTCATACCTTAAAGGGGGGGAGGGTATTACCAGAAAGTGACATTGTGTGACAAGGGTTCGGGAGTCACAAGCTATGTGATGTCACATGTTAAAATTTAAAATACTCAAACGTGACACTTATATGCGAGTGAAAAACTTTGAGTATTTACGAACTCGGTCTATATTTATTATAACTTTAGCACACATTGTGAGATTATCACTCACACAACAATATCTCACATCTAAAGCAGCGTCCTTAACTAATCGTTTGTTTTCTCTAATATCAAAAATATGTTATTTTGTTAATTTTATGAAAGTTAAGAAAAAAAAAATCTTTTTCTTGATTCTTTTAAATTATTTTTAAATATATGCATAAAATTGAAAAATGTGTGACGTCACATCCAGGGGGAAGGGGTTCTGAAAATGTGACAACATGGACGGGGGGGAGGGGTTTAAAAAATTGCTGAAATTGGTTTAAGGTAATATGGATGGCACCTATGTTATAAAATGCACGCTGCATTCACCTTTATACAATAAGTTTATAAATAGCGTCTCGAAAATGCAACAAATGTATTATTAGTTAAAGTATAAATGCACTGTAGAATAGAATGTATAATTCGGATTCTATAGATAAGCTGTGATTTAAATCTTTTAAGGGATCAATAAATTGTGTATATAAAGTATTTATTTTGTTTTATTATTCAGCCTGTATTGATAATATATATAAGGTTTATACGGTTTATCCGGTAACGGTTTTTTCTAATTGACGGGTCTCAGGTTCGATAGCCACCGTGTGGCCATCGTACGTGGTGACGGTATCCTAAATACAGGCATAGACAAGTGTAAATAACGCTTGTGAAATAGAATGACAAAATGATCTTCTTTGCCGAGCTTTATTATCGCTTACATAGTTTACGTACATATAAAAGTAGAATCGAAATCGAGTGTTTTTAATTGGGCCATGGTATATCAAAAATATATTTACCCCTTCTATAATTCCAAATATTATGCACTATGGCATATTAAAAGAGTTTTTATATGTTCAAAGGTTAACTATTGCTAGAGGGTTTTAATAAAAATGCAATGTATTATATTTACCCAAGTGTATATTATTATTGTCTACAATTTAGATATATATTTATTTCTTTGGAATATTTCTTATAATATTTAAAACAATTTTATTAGTACTTAGTTGAGTATTCATAAATTTATTACCTTCTAACTTTATTCCAATTAAATTGACTAAAATAAAAAAAAACCCATAAAAACAACCTGCAAGGAACAAATACAACCATCAAGTAATCTTAGTTCTACATGCACTTATATATTAAAAATCTAATTACTAATATAAGGGTAAAACAATATGAATAACTCTTAATGATTGTGGATAATTAAGAATAATATATTTAAATAGTTTTGAGAACACCACAATCAGTCTAAAAATATCTAACATAACAAAAAAAAAAAAATTAACAAAAGATATTTTTCTTATGATTTTATAATAAAAAGACGACTATAGTAAGATTCTTCATAAAGTTTAGATGGGTTTCCTGGCTTTGACCAGAGCCTCACTGACTTCCCAGAGTTTGGTTTCTTCGTCTTTATTGAAGGGGTATGTTGAGGTGTACTCGGTGCAATTCTGGTAGAGCTTCCCCGTGTGTCCCTCCAGACGGTAGTCTGTGGCACAATGTACTACTGTTTCTGCACCCTGAAAATTTAAATCAGAGTAATTTATTTATTTAAATTAAATAACAAATATCTACATATTGCTACCCAAATACATGTTCACATGAATACACCAGTGTAAATGTATAGGTAGGTACATAGTAATAAATATTTTTTCATAACAGTGAAAATTAAAATATTAAAAAAAATCATATAAACATCAAATATACTTTTTCAATAAACCTAACATAATATTCTATAAGCAACCATTACAATACTATTATTCAAAGATCCCAAATCTTATTATCCATAAATGTCAACTAAATGTCAACATGCAAGTTGTAAGAGATAAGAGGAAAAAGATAGACATAATTTAAAAATACACTGTAGCACACAATAAAACAATGTCTTTATACAAGGACAAATATTTGTCTTTACAGAATAATGACTAATTTGATAAATAGTTACATATTAATACATTTTTAATTTTATCTCTATATGCAACCTTTTTATTATTTAATACCAGTGAGAATTCCAGAAATGAATGTTTGTTTGTGAGTTCAGTCACCTTCAAAATGAAAAGCCAAACTCAGATTTGCTTAGAAATTATTATAATTAAATACAGCCTTTTTTAGATGGGCATGTGTAACCTCTTCCAATTTTTGGAGATACTTCATCTATATTGTTAAGTTGAAATCAGTCTTTTATTTTGTAGTAAGTATCTAATTATAGCACTTAAGAAGTTAAATCATAGTCTTGACCTGATTATAAGATATTTGCAAATCTTTAAAAAAGATTTTTAAATAGTTTATTTTATGTACTATTATTATTTGCTAGGTACTAGAACTTAAACTATAAAAATATTTGGCTTGGTAAATAATGTACAAGTTAATTATTTACTAATTTACTCAGACAATTATTTAAAAATATATATTTAATAATTAGAATTAAAATGATTACTTAAGGAAACAGAGACGAAGCTTCTTAGCAATCCATGGATTCACCGTGCGGGTGCCGGGCCCATCGGAAGAATATTCGGGTCATTTGTAATATATATTTACTCCGAAATTAATATTTTAAAAACAAATCGAGTATACCAGAACAAATTTATCAGTCTTGCGCTATAAATGTGTGCTTTTCAATGAAGGCCAATCTATTTTTGTTTAATTGATCATAAAAACAAACCACATGCAAATGTATCTCAACCACATCATTGATGGCTTTGGCATTAAAGATTCAATGGAAAATAACAGTGAATTATCACAGACAATACTCACTTGTTTTGCTGTTTTCATGAAGAAAAATGCTACTGGTGCCATGATTATATAGTGGTACCACCGAATGAAATTTCTGAAATAAAATTTATTTCATCAAATAACAAAGCTTTAAACAACACACTCATTACAATATACATAATATAAAAAAACTAAGAGAGGTTTACTGATAAAAGAACAAAGTCTATATATGTGTCAATACTATTAATCAATAAATAATATTCAAAAATAACTATGTGAATAACAGGATTGCTTTAATTAAATAGTTTTCCTTCTCATGTTCCTTTTTCTATAACAAACATACATCATACATCACAAAATATATTTTTAATAATAGTATAAAATAGTGAAATTGAACAGAAATAAATTATTAAAAATATATTAAGTAAATTTCTGATAGTACTATAATGCATATTCGTAATAAAAAACTTACCTAAATAGATTAGTATAACAGAATCCTGGACTGCAAGCATACACATCTATTCCTGAGTCTCTGTACTTGGCAGCTAATGCCCTTGCATGGTACACATTCATTAACTTTGAATTACAGTAGCCGGGGTTGTGGCGGGATACTTTACCGTTTTTAGCATTTTTAATGTCACTCCCTATTTCAAGATTGTTGAAATCTAATGCACCCTTTTCATGAAGAGTTGATGTTACTATTACAATTCTGTAATTCAAAAATATATATTTTACAAATGTTACATTGTTAATATAAAGGTCATATCAATGTTGTTGGATAGTAAACAATAAATATAAGTATATTCACTGCTTATACATTGTGTTATCTAAATATAATCAATGATAACAAAATGATCAATGAACCAATGCATCATACATCAAATACATTGTTGTTTTCTTGTTGACATTATTAAAGTAAAGGAATTAAAACCATGGGTGAAAATAGTTGAATATGTAATAGGATGGATTCTAAGATCTGATTGTATAAACAAAATTACCTGCTTGGTGAAGCTTTTTTTAAGAGGTCAATTAATAAATTAGTGAGATAGAAGTGTCCCAAGTGATTAACTCCAAAATGAATTTCAAATCCCTCTTGTGTCTTTTCATCTAAGTTTAATGGAATAACAACTCCTGCATTGTTAATTAATACATCAATTTTATAAAACCCAGCCCTCACTACTTCCACGAATTTTTCTATTGATTTGAATGACGCGAGATTTAACTGCATTGGAATCTAGAACAGAGACATCATTTGTTTTTTTCGTATAAATAACTTAAATTATTACATAACTATGCAAAAAAAATACCAATTCGCCGCCGGCGCATTGAGTTCTGATTTCTGAAACAACTGTTTTTGCTTTTTCAATATCTCTACAAGCTAATATTACGCGAGCCTTCCTCTGTACCAGAGCTCGGGCTGTTTCCAAGCCGATACCGCTGTTGGCACCAGTAATAAGGAAAGTCTTGCCTCTTAAACAAGTATTACTCGCACACTTTGTCCAATTCCTTGATTTCCATTTACGTATTAACCCTAAGGCCACTACCACTGATACAGGCACAGCCACGTAAAGAACACTGGCTGATACCATCGTTCTATTTTTTTTGTCGGAAATTCTTAATATAATTTTCTTTTTTTTTAGGCGGTTATGTCGTAACGTAACTCAAGATGCACAAAAATAAATATTACGTTTTACGCTCTGCGATCAAAATCCAATGGAAATATTATTTGAAATATGAAATAAATTTAATGTCAAACGAACGTCAAAGTCATAGGTCAGTTTATCGTTCAGAAACGAGTAAATAAATGGCTAAAAAAAGTATCAACTTACTAGGGCAACAATTTACCAGGATAATCTTATCTTTTGAGGTTTTTTGTGCATATTTTTTAAAGTTTGAACTTCCAAATACAATTTTAGTAAATTTGTTACACATAGATACATAAGATGAAAAACAAGCAGAAACGTTCAGAAAATCCGGATCCGAATCTTAAACTACCGATTTTCAACTATTGGAGTTCTAGTATATTAAGTAAAATATAGGTAACGTCATTGACGAAAAGCTCTGAGCGAAATTTGGAGGGAATAACTGCTTATCTGTACTGTCGCTCACACAATACTTAACGCGACTGGAGTGCATTCACTATTACGTACGCCCGTCCTTCATCCCTCGCAGTCCCCTCAGACATCTTAATTTAAACTTTGCGCAGTCTAGTCCATGAGCGCTGCTTCTTGCCGTTAGTTATACTAGATAGTGAATGGGAGTTTAGAGTTTAATAGGAGTCAAACGTTTGTATAAAAATTTTATTTTTCAAGTTTTATCCAAGCATGTTTGTAACTGACTCTCTAATTAAAAATAAATAGCTATGTTTTGCAAGAAGTCAGTAAAGAAAGGCTTTTGAAACTTCTTGGAAATCGAGGTGGGTCAGGCACTAACTGACTTAGTATAATTATAACAATCAGTTGTTAACCTTTTAAATTTGGCTCAATCCTGATACAATATATTGCGTCATAAATAATAATAATTATTCTTATTAACATAATTAGAAACCAAATTGTAGTTATAAGGGTTTTAATCTTTTTAAAGAAATATCTGGTAAAATTAAAATAAAACCAATATTATAGCTGCTCTGTATATTTAAAATACGTATATTATAGGGACAACTAGATAAAAAAATCTTTACCAGACTATGAAAAAACAATTGATATGGTAACAATTTACGAAACATTTTCTCACGGACTGTTTAACTGTAGATAATATAGATGTATAGTTTAAAATATATCTACATGATTACATATTCTATGTAGCTAGAGGAATTACATAACGTCTGCAAACATTTCGTAGATTAAATAAATTTAAAGCTCATAATGTACAGCGTGCACCTCGTAACAATAAAATTTTGGCGCCAAAATATCTGTCAAACTTATTAAAGTTACGAGCACCAGTAAACTTAGTGGTTCAAAGTTTAAACATACAAGTCCCCTATTACCTTGTTCACTTTTATGTGTTTATTTAATAATTAATAGCATAAGAACACAATAATTGCACCAAAAATCTTGTAGATTGAATACTAACATTATAACAATAACAATAAATTGTGGAAAAGAGTAACATTTAACAAAAAGAGGTTATTATTCTATCTAATTTATAAATAGTTAAAGTAAGTAAGTAGTACTACTAGTAAGATTCAATTTAAGAGTAAGTCTAGTTGAATTTTTTTTTAATTAAAAGCCGTCTATATAAAATTGTTGTTATATGTAATCATGGCAAATTAACTCATTTAGGTACATTTATAGTATTTATAAAAGGTCTTAATTTTAAAGACATCTAATTTATAGTTTAATAGATACTCTTAACAGTAATAACATAAAATAATAAATTTCAAACTACCAGTGGTCTTATTCATTTCATTGTACAAATCTTTCTAGAGATCATAGACAAAAGAGATCTTAGAGTAGATTAACCATAAATTACGAAAAGCATTTAGCAATAAGTGATAAGAAAAACCTGTACATATTTGTAAAAATACAAAATATACCTAAATTTTCTAGGATATTAAGATAATCTTCTCAATTTGTTGGCACTTTTCTTTACTGATGATAAACTTTGCCATGATTTATGAATTATATTTTAATAGTAATTTTATTATTAATCTTGTAAGCAAGAATCGTACCATATTTTGATGATAATTTTTATTGAAGATGTATTATTAAATAATGTATGAAAATTATATATTGATAAGATTTTCTGACCAACTAAAATAAATATCATTGACTTTTCACGAAGCAATTTTGTGGGAAATATAAATATTTTATAAAATAATGTTTTACTCATGAAACTTCACAAATTATGGGTACATTAATAATTTAACTATAATTTCAAATTGTTTAAGAATGTTTTTTTTATACGATATAATTTATTTGCATACCTACAAGCCTTAAATGCTTTGTATAAAATTACGTTAATGACATAATATTTCATTTTATAAATATGTAATATCAAGTTACAATATTGTCATAATTATAAAGACAAGCACATTATTATAAATATATTAAATTTCTTAAACCAAGAAAGTTTATTCAAGCTATAGAGAGAGTTGTTGATACTATGGTATTAATTAATTTGACTTTTTAAAAATGATTTTACCAATATATTTTGGATTAATTAATAAATATACTCAAATACTGTCATTGCAAACACAGGCTTATAAAATAAACTATCAATTATTAACGAGTCCTTTGCTAAATTGTTAATGTCTTTTAAAGATCAGGAATTGCAGTTACATTTGTCTTTTAAACTGAGCATCCTTATTGGTTGTATGTTTACGTACAAATATATCTATGGGATAAAGATTATCAGAGATAAGGAGCACATTTAACATCAATTCACATAAGAGATTCAAAACATGGAGCCAAGAAGAAAATATCAAACAAGTCAGCTTCATAAGAATACAGCTTTGAGCGATTATATTCTTCATACCAAAAACCGTATGTACAATTCTAATGGATACCAAGGGATTTACGACTACATGGGTGTTGACAGCTGATGTTTGGAACGATCCACGCCAACATCCACGGTGGTCACCTTGCTATCCACTGGAGTTCCACAGTCCGTGTCACTGTCCGGCATAATCACACAGACAAACGACCGCCCATTGGACACGTCTCTTGGATATATTGTCATTGGAATAAACCTATCACTTGTACCGTCTACGTAAGCCGCCAGCCGCGAATAAACCTCTGGGAAGTGTTTTTTTAAAACTACCCCCCGATTTTCCAACTCGTTTAGGATGTTTTTAAAACAAATTTCTCTGAACTTGTGCGCTGTTGCTGCGTTCTTCTCTCCAGCGTTTGTCAACTTGGATGTCAGTATTAACGTTTCCCGATCTTCAGGAGTTCCTTTACTGTCTCTTCTATTTCTTTTTCGGTTCTGTTCTTGGATGGCAGATGATACTGATTTACCTAGTCGTAGTTTGGCGCATCTGGACACCATCTGTCGTTCCCATTTAACGGCACCTTTTGTTGGTACTTCGCTTATAATACACACGGCTACATATAGAATAACTCTTGTTTCTGGATTATATGTTTTGCAAAGCTTTACAACTTCGGTATATAATTCTGCACCCATTTCGTTAGGCTGTAGAGATGTCCATTTCACAAATTCTGGTTCACTTAAGTATTGGTACCCGTGTGTTGTGAACTTTTCGGCAGCTTCTGGACTCGTGAAGAAGATTTTAACGACACCTCTGCCTTGAGCAAGATATCCTTTATGAGCAATTGTACTTATTTGGTGTAAAGAGTCCGAGTCCTCTTTTGCCGCCGAAATAATTTGTCTGCATAAAGTGCTCGCTCGAGAATGAAGACAAACTTTCCTGTGTTTTTCCCAGTGGGCTCTTCGGCATTCCTTAGAACAGTACATAGTGGTGCAGTTATGGCAAGTCTTGTAATGCCTCTTGGCGTCTATTAATGGGGCCCGAGAGGAACATTTTGGGTATTTGCACTTAACAAAAGCTTCGTCGGTACTGTTCTCTGTTTGAAGAGAAGTAAGGGAAGTTTTTGAGTCATGGTGAGTGAGGTTTTGTTCGCGGAGGGCTGCCACGTCGAGGCTGGTGCGGCGATCGAGGGATGTTGTCGGGCGGACGAAAGGCTCACTTCTCCTGCGAGACCGCTCGCTCTGAGACTTTGAACGCCTCGGTTCTTGCATTGCAGGAATATCAACTGTATCCTTCCCTGTAATCAAACCAATATGTTGGATCGAAGACAAAGTCAATTATAGTAAGACTCAGGACCTTTTGCTAATAAATAATAAATTGCTGTATAATAACAAGATGCTACATGACATGACATGCGTTTGGGTCCATTCAATCTAATCTAAATGGGGTCATGCAGATCCTATTGTAATTTTGACAACATTTGAAGCGGAAAGAGGATGAAAATAGGACCATAAAGTGGAATCGAGGGATATCAAATAAGAAAATGATAAAAAATCTGGCCGTGAAAGGGATTAAAATCCAAAGATACCTGTAACCTCGCAGCTCTCGATGCATCTCTGTCCTATAACGGTTCACAATCGGTCAAGCTCAAGCGATAAAAAAGGCGAAGGTAGGTATAAAAATTTGGAACGGCCTTGACTTACATATCGTTCCTACCTGGTCGGTCAGGGCTGGGGTCGGTGAGGGAGCTGGGCGCGTCGCTGGGGGTGGCCGCCCAGCGCGACGCTGGCGACAAACTGCTGTGGCCGCTGCTGGCCAGCTGCTCGTAGCGGGGACTCTGGGAAGTTTTTCTGGTGTTTGCTTGGAGTGTCGTGTTTTTATAAAGGGACTATGGTGTCATTTGTTTATTTTATAGTGCTGGTATCGATTTGTCTTGACAGCTTCACCAGGAGTGGGAGAAGGGTCAATCAATAATAATATCTATACTACTTTATCTATAGTGGAAACGTAAATTGAGGAAATATTTGTTTGTTTTCGGTTTGATTTATTGTTTTTAGATCAAATATATTTAAACAGCGCCAATGTATTTGTCATTTGTTTGTTAACCGGAATATGTATATACCTTCCCGCTCAACAAGTAATATGGGCTCGCAGATTTCCTAGGACTGGGCTGAGGGGTAGGTATCCTTGTGGGTTGCGACGGGAGCCCCAGCAGAGAGTCAAGCACGTCTTCGAGGGTAGTGGACCCCGGAGACGGCCGGGTTACACCAAGGTTTAGAGAGCGCTCGGTATCTTGCCAATCTGCAAGTATTAGGTTGGCATTATAGTAATACAAAGTTGTTTTATTCATCGATTATGAGAAATGTATATTTTTGTGATTTAACTATATTTATTCCTCAAATAATGAGAAATAAATGTGTTTAAGAGTTACAAATAAATTTAAACTTTTTAAAGCACAGAACATAAACGATTACTCAACAGGTGCAAAAACAGGACAATGTGTTTCTAGACTTAGATAATGTTTACTTACCACGGTTAGTGATGTTATTTTTCCAAAATCTATTGACACCTTTTAAATGAACAAGTCACCATAATTAAATGCTAAAAGTATTATGTTTACTAGCAAAAATAAATTAAAGTAAAACAATGGCACATAATCAAAATAAAACAAAAATAAAATAAAACTGAATATATTTAATAATTATCATTATAACTTAAAAAGAACATACAATGATTAATAATAATGAAGACAGATACAATATGTTCAAACCAAAAACGACCATAACATTATGAAAACAATAGTTTTTCGAGATTCTATCATATATAATCTATATCTACGTAATTACACTTTAGGTACTATGGTTAATATTTCAAACAGTCTAGAGAGCTATTTTGAAGCACATTCAAGAGCTTGGCGCCAGTATTTTTTAAATAAATTTCTGGAGAACCGACTGCAGTCAAGAGTCATAGATAATAAATAAGACTTAGGCTATTGGTCGTTGATTAAAAAAATAATCGGGGCGTATTTTCGGAGTTCTTTCGGCGGTGCGAGTTTTTTTACGCGAAACATTAATTTCTAACCTAATCAGAACCTGTATAATTTACTGAGGGACTTGACCCAGCATAAATTACGAGGTGATTTAAGTAGAAGGAACTTTACTTGAGTCTGTGTTACTTCTCACCACCACATAACTTTCTTATGGTTCTGATAACTGCCGCCCTCTGTCATGTGATGAAGCAAATCTGTCGTATAATGAACATGTAACTAACGAAAAAAATAAAATATTAAATAAGATAAGTAGGTAACAGATTAGCACCTAAAATAACAAGTAGCGACGTTATATTTTATTTACAAAATACGAATTTATTTACTAGCTTTAAAACTAATTAATATAGATTTGCATTAACATAAACACACAAACAAAATAATTTACTCTGTACATTTACGATAATATTAACAAAACTGGTTTTGTGTTGGATTTTATTGAAAATATAATTATGGCAAAAAAATAATCAAGTCTTATCTATTGACTTTACATTTAGTGCATACTCTAGATTAAAAAAATATTTATATTCATTAAAAATTCGTTATAGAAATGCATGAACTTGATTGATGTCTTACAAAGTCAATATAAAATATTCAATAAAAAAAACATTAGTTGGCGGATTTTAAATAAATAAACTCTTCTGACAAACTGTCAATTTACTCAATTACCGCCAATTTAACTAAAATGTGTAACAAATATAAGCGACAAGAATGTTTAAGCCACTACAAGCCAGTGCTCAAAACACTTGTACATTTTGTGTAGTGCATACTAAAATACGTATAAAATGGTCCTGAGTCTTACAGTTTATAAAGCTTTTTTCACAAACGAAATCCGATGGCGGTTTCTTTTCACAGATACGTAACAAACAAAAAATACCAACATTACTAACATAGACTGCAGGTTTGGATATCATGTGCTAAATGCAGATTAAAAATGTATAAAATTCAGGTACTAAACGGATACTGGTACTCCAGTGCTTTGTGATACATCGGTGATCATGTAAGGGAATGTCGCTTGTTGGTATCAAATCCTGCAATGTACTCAGTAATAATAAGCTCTACAGGTTTAGATACTTATTCCCTATACATGGACGATTTAATATGGAATATCGAGTAGATATTTTGATCTCCGGTTGTATGCAATAAATCGGTATTTCAGTATGGGAACGTCACGCGGGTTAGTATCGAAACCTGCAATGTACGAGGTGGTCACGCTCGCTCACCGGGCGCCGCGCGATGCTCGAGGCGCAGGGAGGAGGGCGGGCGCGGGTGCGGGGGGGGCAGCGACTCCGAAACCACCAGCGGGGTTTGGGGCGACTCTAACGGCTTTGTACCTGGAACATAGTTGTTATGTTATGTTACTATTATTTGTATTTAACATTTAAAAAAAAATAAAAAATTTAATATTTTATAAAATATTTAACCGTCATCCTGAAGTGTACACCTGTAAGCTTGAGAAGTCGCAGCTTTTGAGTATTTATACTTACCAACAAACGAGCTTTCAAGCCAAAACAACTTCTGACTTGACCTGGGCGAGGGTTGTCTATCAATGTCTCCGTTGGCCGGCTCCAAGCCAGATACGTAGTGGACGATCGCTGACGTCACTTCCTTTATGGATGACTGGATCTCCTCTGATGCTTTCGCCGAGGCGGATTGCTGAAGAAGAGACGAAGCTAACCTGGAAATAAGAAATCAGATAGTAGAACTTAGTGAACTTTGGAGATCACTCTGATTAAAAAAAAATCATCTAGTCACCTCTCATGCGGTGTCCTCGGAGTTGAGTTGAGTCTCTCTTGGCTTCGCCAGCCGAGATATGGCTGCCTTGCGCTGAATGACGAGCGGGCAGATGGAGAGCACAGAGGGCTCGCGCCGCGGATGCTGCTGCGAGTGGACGAGCACGGGGAGGTCTGCCCATACATTTTGATTGTTAAATGGATGCTCGATTTTAGTGGAGTCATTTTAAAGTCTTAACATAGCTGGATAGCTGGTTGGCATTGATTTTAACAGAACATAATAATTTCATATGTTTCAAATCTATGGAAGACATCTAGCTCGCACTGCTGGCTCGCACTGAAAAAGTTGAACACTCAAGCTAACTAGATGGATGGAAATAATTTGTTGATTAAACTACTTACTTGATTCGAGTTAAGTCGACTAGTAGACCATCTACCGAAGCTGGTTGTATGAGGGGAGAGTTGCGGCGGTGGTGGTTGAACGTTGTTCGCACCGAGGCTGCCCAGTGAAGTAGTCTTTGAGTTGAGTCCACTCCACCTGGCTGCTGATGAAGCATCAGACAAACGCTTGCGAAGCAGAAAGCCCTCGCGTGGGGCAGGAGCGTTTTTGTACCTGAAATATGTTTCTTTTTTTTAAATTCTTACACTAAATAAAACTAATTTACATTAAAAATTAAAGAGTCACGGAACAAAAATGCATATGAGAATTCGCATAACTTTCGTATGTCGTTCGATCGATTTAACACAATAAGAACAATGGTTAAAGTTATCTTGATCCAGACCTATAGGAACCCAGCCAAGCGCATCTACGGCTACATTAAAAATAGCTCAAGAATACTTCATATGCTTTCTTAATTAAATAAAAATTGAATCAGCTTCATTATAACTTAATATGTTATATAATTTTCTATGTACGATATTTTTATTACGAGATTGTCATATCTGCGTTGTCGTATACAGTATGAATAATAACGTCATTGTTTCAAAGTATATGTCCGCAAGTCACAATTAAGAATTCATTAATGATGATGAACACTCATCAGTTCAAGTCAAAGCGTGGGAAACTGGCGGGTAGTAAAATTAAACATTTTATACAGAAATACGGAGAATATGAGTTCAAAAGATATAAGCAGAGGCCACTTACTTCGTAGAGTGCGTGCTTGTTAGCCATTTCCATTACATGAAATGCGGTCGTAATATTTACGAGATTACGTGCGCGAATTTCCATTTAGAATTTTTTATTTTGTATAAAATATCATGACTCTCCGCACAATAGGTCAACCCTATTTTCAGCGTCCATATATGCTAATTACTCACAGGATGCACGATCAAAGGTCACGTTTAATTGATTTACACTCAGTAAAGAGCAATATAATAAGTTAGTTAAAAACATACCATTCGGGTACATTAAGCTTCTGCAGCGATCTCTGAACTCGAAGTTCGTGCTCAGAGAGCACACGATCGGAATTCTTCTGCAATTCGTTCTCTGGAGGCTGTAACAAAGAACAATCTCATTACCATAGAGAAAATATTAAAGTAAATAAGTAATAAAATCTACTTACAACATCTAACTCAAATAGTATTGGACTGATAGAAAAATAAAACATGCAATCTGTATTGTAATAAAATTTATTATATTTATAAAATATCTAATATTATTTATTATAGAAATACTAATTATTAAAAAAAACTGCTGATTTTTTAACATTTACCGCATCTTCAAAAATATCCGCGGGCGTTAATTGATAAAAAGTTTTACATAAAGATGGATTTATTTTGACGATGGACCTTAACAATTCATCGTTCTCATAATTTAACTTTTCTATTGACGAAGAATCCTGAATCGTTTCCTTTGTTTTCAAAGTCTGTTTTAGTTTATTCAAAGAAAACTTTGCATATGCCGCTTCGTCGTCATCATCGGATATACTTGATATATCTTCGTTAATAACATAATGTGATTGACTTATAACATTTTCAGTTGCTTCAGTGCTTCGACAAACACTATCACTCAATCCACACATGTCTATAATCTCTGACCAAGATATTATGAAATCAGAATCGGATGCAGGTTTTCCTGCATTGCACGAATTTTCCTGTGGGTCACATAATTCTGAAACTCCGTAAATAGTTTCGTACCATTCCGCTTGATCACAATCTGATCTGACCGAACTAGAACTTAAATTGGTTGAGCGTTTAGTTCTCTTTAAAGTGGAAGTAACTGGTCCTAGCCCTCCATCGGAATTCAACTGAAGCATTCTATCATTTTCAAAGTCTGCATAGTCAGGAACATCAATACAGTCTATATCATTTAAAAGTAATTGCGGTTTACAAATAATGTTTCTAGACGCAGATAGTTCCTGCACAGGTGGAGGTGGTACATTTTCGAACAGTCTATTTAAGAAAGCATTAACTCTTTTATCATTATCCACAAATTTTTTAGAAACATTTTCCTTATTAACTAATGACGTCATTCTTGATACTACATTTATAGTAGAATTATTATTTATAGATTTTGCACTAAACGTTGAATTCCTATTTTCAGAATCAAATTTCCTGATATTTATCTTCGATTTCCACTCTTGATGTTTCGTCCTAAAGCCTTTGAACGTTATTGAAACTTCATCTTCTGATTCACTTCTAGGTATGTCGGGATACCTTGCATAATAAACATCCCTGGGTAAAGGTTTGGCAAATACCTGTTCTGGCTTGACCTCTTCAAAAGGTTCCATCTCTTGCGTAATCCAAACTGAATCCAGACAGTACCAAAAGCCGTTTCTCTGAAGAACCTCTTCAGTTGTCAATAAAACTATAGAAACCATATTTATTTATTTAATATGGAGCACTTCCATGAGAATCACAAATGAACTAACTTACTACGAAGACTCGTTAAGGAAGACAAATATTTGACCACTACGTGTGTTTTCAAAAATATGAATAGTTTATTAAAATGTACACATGCTAATTATCTTGTTTATGAAAACATATTATCTCTGTTTGATTATCAATTAAAGATTGTTCCTTATATAAGTAACGTTATTAATAATAATTATAAATAATAGTAGCAAATTGTTTTGGTGACTAATTGATGCGTTCTTTGATTTTAATACATATATAAATTATGTATATATATAAAAAGATGGTTAATTCAACCGTATTGTAATCTTCTTATACAGAGTTATACATTGAGTAGGTTTTGGTTGAATTTATATACATTTCATTTATTCTTTAAGGATCAAAAACAACAAAATACATACCACATATGTACATATATATTAATATATATTATATTTAATATGTATTTATTGTCCTGTTTATTATATAATGTCCGATAAATATCATATTGTCCTGGCCGTTTCTAATCGATGGTAACCTTGATTTTGTAAATATTTTAATTCGTAATAAGGAGCTCAAGGCAACCTTGAATTTATTTGGTAATGGACTCACCCTGACGTCAGATGAAGCAAGAAGTGCACAAGGGCCGAGTAACCCTACGCTTTCCCAACAAGTCATCACAAAAAACTTTTTTTAACACTTTTAAAGTCCTCTCAGCTTTTAAGCTCTACCCGCAACCAGGTACATCACATTTCGATGCAACCCTCACTCCGTAACAGATTACGTAAGGTGTTACTCTCTTTTGAAACTTAAATTTTGAGAAACATATAAAGCATCTACACAAAGCTGAGCCGATGGGAAGTAAAGCAAGATGCAATATCAAAGCGGAAAGCGCTTTCCAATCAAATGAGTATAACGTTGCTTATCGAACGCCAAAATCCAATTACAAGGCTAAATCGGAGGGCCCTCGGGGCTTCGGTGCTTAAGGTCGCTCTGCGGCCTTCCGCTGGTACTGCTTGGTCAGGCATGCGGGCTCGGGGCGGTCTCGCGCGCTCGCCTATGCGGTACTCCGCATGGTACTCACTGGTTGGAGACAGGTAGCCGCGACGGTGCCTCCCGTCATACTGAGCCACGGCTCGTGTCCTTGGACCGCGCGCATGCGTACACACACCCTTACTACCAATTCCCACTGTCTTTTACAATGCGTAGAGACGGCTCATTGCAATGATGGCATACATCCTTTCAGTTGAGCTTTTCAGTTAAAAACTGTCTCTGAAGAGTATTCTTTTGTGCATTGTCTTTTTCATTTGCATGGTTTTTACGATGATTCTAAAAATGGTATCAGAGATCAAAGAATTGATATCTGTCTATAGGTATAAGATATAAAGCTAAAGTTGTGAATGTTGACATTAAAAATTTAGTTCTGGCCAACTTTAATTGAGTTTCGGGATTGGGTGTTGCTTTCCTAAGTTTTATAAAATAATTTGTCAATACTCAATAAAAACTTAATCATAAACTTCTAGAAATTGCTTTTACACGAAATATGTTTGTGTCTATCTAGACATATTTCAGTGTGGAGGCTTTGGTTATTAAATTAACCTAGATTCCGACAGCCTTTACACAAAGCGATTCTTATCTTGAAGTTGGTTTAGAGACAACTCTGAACTATATAGAACTATTCTCATAGCACAACCAAACAAACACTTAAACTTCTATTGCACAGATACACTATAGAATTTATGACATAAGAGAAGCAGTTGCAATGTAGACCTAATTTAACGAGACCAGCAAATTAATGCTAATTGTGATAATATGGTCTATTAGACAGACCAGACCAAATATAATTAACAAGTGCAACTCATGGTCTAGAAAAATAAGTTGCTTAATTTAAATGTTAGTTATATATAAAGTGACAAAACATCAACGCCTTTTTTCGAACTTACAAACTTGGAGAGTACTATCTGTACCCCTAGTATGCATTTCACGTTACAACAACTATGACAGACAGTTTACCATATCAAAAACTATTTACATATTTAAACAATCTGTTCAAAAAAATATGAAACTTAAGTTATTTAGGATCATTTTATAAATTATCCTAAATATTTTATTTATCATATTTTTTAAATATGATAATAGATTTTGATTCATAAAGTGTAAAATAATTACATGTTTTGAATATACTATTTAGTAAACTTTCATAGTTTTGAAGGTAGTACAGACTCTATAAATATTTAAAAATTAAGTAACTTTAACATATTCTTCTTTATTTTTCTTTTCTTTTATAATATTATTAATATTCTTGTTTAAACGTTGCTTCAGATAACTTTGAAGATATAAAAAACGTATTAAGTAAGTAATACTTAAGAAAAGGTTGCTAGCGTATAAAAACATAGTAGTAGATTGCAAAAAAATAGGAAGAAGAAAAATAGGATCTTAATCATTTGAATATTTTATTATTATATTTTCCATTATTCAAATTTTAAAATTATTTTAAATTTATAAATAATATAGGTAGTGTTGCTATAATTGTTTTTTTTCTTGTAATGAGCACCCTGACAAATACATTTAAAAGACCGTCTGTAGTTTAATTAGATATCTATAAAAGACGACTTATCTTAAGGCTTCACTGGATAATGAAAAAAGACCTATCTTCTCTGTACATAAGAAACAATAATCCAAGTGATATGTTGGCGTTCATTTGTCCTTTTAATTGAATTCTGACTGACTGAAAAATTCTTGAATAATAAAACATTACAAACAAATACAACTATTATTAGTAATAATTTACTTTGCAAAATATCAGACGTTATAAAGTTAACTGAAGTCTAAAACTAAATTGTTTTATCTAAAACTTAGTACATAGAGTGTAAAGTAGTTATCACACGCGCTGTAGATCTAAATTAATTACAAGGTGAGGTAAGAGTGAACCCGTGTATCCTGGGAACGTGTAATAAGCACTTAATGGTGGCGCAACTCTAAACTTTTCAAACTAATTTCATTTACAAATTAAACCTAATTAGTTTTACTGGTTTCCACGCTGCATTGCGGTTTTAATGAAATCTCTAAAGCATTTCTATTTAAAACTATACATGATTTCATAAGTTCTAAAATCGAATTACTTCCTAAATTAAACTCATATTACCAGTTAATAAAACTGTAAATAACTTTCTATATAATATAAAAAAATCTTTTGGTGATTAGTCTGTTTATTTCAAAATGATAATAAAACTTAAAAAAAAATAAAAGAGTGTAATTCTGGCAAATCTTCTGAACCCCGAATTGCTTTTTATATTTTAAATACATATATATGGAAAAAAATCATCGATACCGACAAAATTCGAACCTACGGGAAACCTGCCTACCTAGAAACCTACCTCTGAGAAAAAGTCCTCTCGTTCTACCAACTGCATCTTACATACGTTTATGAAAATCTTTAAGCTACAACTGATGTCTAGTTTGATAATATAATTCAGAACAAGATATTTTGAACATTCGATATTTGAGAATGATATACTTTATCCTAATATATATAATAACAGTTTGATTATTTTTAACCTTTATCAAATAACTGGAATATTTATTTATTTCAATAAAAGAATTAGGTTTCAATACACGATTTTTTTTTATTTTCAATTTTGTGGTATTAGATTTTGAAAAGAAACCGAAAACTAATTACAAAATGGTTCTAACAATTAAAATATTAAATTTTACAAACTATTTATTAATTAAGGTATCATAATAACGCCATGAAATTCCATATATTATGTCGTCAATAATCAAATAGTATAATGAATAATCTGATTCCAAAAAACGCTACAGACATGTACATGGGTACATGGTAGTACCAGTATGATATTTATAGCTTAGATAAATCAACAATTGTTCACCTACCCCGTATCTCGTTCAATCTAGCTAAGTGGGAGCAGCCGGCCACATCTAAATTGGATCGAATTGACCGATTACGATTATAGAATCATCTGTTAGGGAGTGATGATGACTGATGGGAATATTGGATTCCAGTTGTATTTTTAAACTTGACGTATTATCGTGATAACAAGGATGGATAGATTCAGGGAGTATGAGGATGTCTAAAAGTAGCTCCGGTTACGGAAAAGTTGAGGAGTAATAGATTGGTTAGGGATGAGAATGTAATATAGCATTACATATGTATGTGGATTGTAAAAAGGGAAGGAAGTCTGAAAAAAAATTGGATGAACTATATGAAGAAAAGGAGTGTGCGCTGAGATGACGAATGATAGAGGTCAGAGGAGAGGGATAGAGATAGATAGAGATATACTTCTTGTACCGATCCCAAATAGTGGTAGGAAGAAGATCGTAAACTGATTGCGCACTTCAGATCTCTATTTTAAGAAACAAGGAAAATCCTAAAATATACAGAAAGCAATACAGTTTTCAAATATTATTAATACCTAATAGCGGAGAAATGATTAAATATTCTGATGAAAGTTTTATAACCTAATAACTAAAATGGCCGTAATTGTAACCTCAGAGTCAACTGAAATGGTGAAAGATTAGTTGACCTTAATAGAACGGAAATAAGAAACGTTTCCGGAAATGAAGTTTGCGTATGGGAAATTGATGGCGAGAAATTAGGTTTATGCGGTTGGCAGCATTGATCAATCAACTTTATGGCTTGGCTGGCCCTTTTTTGATATAACTTTGAAGTTAACAGGAAACAATTTCTTGTAAAACACATCCGGCTACATATAATTTTATTAAGTTGATATTTCTATAATCAATGTAATCTGATATCAATATATGAGTTAAAACGAAAATACGTCGAAGAAAGGGAATATTTGTTCTACAAAATATACCTTAAACACATCAACTACAAGAATGTACTATTTACGATGCATTGAAACTATTTACGATGCATGGTATTCCAGAGACTTCGTTTCCAGATATATTTTATTGTAACAAGACTTTAGACAATACAAATTTTCTTGCCACTTCAGTATAGTTAGTCAGCAATTAAACACTGTTTATTTCGAACATGCATTCTTTGGCACGGTCTTCGCTGCACAAAATTGGAGCATAACTGCCCATTATTTGGACAGACGGTGTTTACATAATATAATATAAACAGAACAATGCCCTCTTGTTTATTTTAAGATCATACATAGTGTTGTTTGATAAAAACTTTGTTATATTACCTATAAAGTACTTGTGATAGAAGATTATGTTTAATTTATACTTAACAAATCTGAAAAGCTTTTATTCTTTTGTTTAAATAAATTATTATTTGAATTAGTAGTAGTTAGTAGTAGTAGTAGTAGTTTAAATAAAAACTTTTTGAATCTGATACCTTACTTATTTATGCAGACCTTTACAAAAAAATAATGTGATGGGTAATATTGTAATTGGTGATATGGGTAATATTTTGGTTGGTAAATAGGTGACGTTGATATGGATACAAGATAAAATGGGTAATAAATAGGTATAATGTTCCTATCATTATATAACGCCTTTCTGTAGTCATTGTGTACGGATTCGCGGGCACTATAAAATAAATATTATGACGTATAGAATTTTGATTTTCTCTTTAGTAGTTCCAAGTACAAACCCAAGTTTCGTAGATCGAGATAGATCCATTATAGAAATACAGTTAAAAAATCTAAATATCAGTTTTTCCAAGTCAAAATATTAGTATTTTAAAGTGTCGCAAAGTTTCATAATTAAAATATGATCTCAGGCAAGTATCACAACTCCTTACCCTACAAAGGGTGAAAGAGTATCCTTTCAGGTAAGATTTCCCTTTGCAATGTTGAAAGCTATGTAATGGAACACGTCTGAATGGCTAATACCCGCTGAATGAAGCGTGGCCGCTAGGATCGCTGAGTTACTGACCTGCTTTTGTAATGTTCTCTCGGCTTATGATGCCCTGGTAGCTTTGAAGTTTTATTTTCTAACTTCTTCCTATTTCCGTACTTTAATTAGATTATTTATTTTATTTTATTTTTTTGTAGGATTCCTCATGTAATTGTTTATTTTATGTTAATAAATAATTTTTCTCAAATAATTCAGGAAATGTTTGATATCATGGAAAAAGTCCATGTCTGATATTTACAGATATACTTTTATTATTTTTTATTTATAGACTAATAATCACATAAATGCATAAAAAACCGGCCAAGTGCGAGTTGGTTCAGTATCATAACATTTGAAAAAAGGCAAAAAAATCACACACATATGTTGTATGAAACCCCCTCGAATATTCATTTTATATTTTCTGTGAAAATTGCAACTGACTAGCTATCAGAGTTGATGAGATACATCCTGAAGATGGACGGATGGATATTATAAAAAACATTACAAACATTCAAAGCATACAACCATATTAAATTATTATTCGTTAATGATCTGTCTAGACTCTAGCACAAATATAAAAATTATAACAAATATATCATTCAAAAATCTACAAAAATATATACTTTTAAAGTACATGTGTTTACATGCTGTATGTAGGCTGTAGCCTGTAGCTAAGACGTTATACTTAAGAAGAGTATATTTAATATGAAGTTCCACGCTACGACATGACAGATCATTGCAACAATAATTAAAATATATATTGTTTTCTTTTGTACTATTTACAAAAGAAAATATTACACCATGAAGAAACAATGTCAAATATAGTTTTAATTTAATATTCCATTTTATATACATATTCATATACACGTAACGAATAACGATTTGAGTTGTTTTAAAACAACAGAAAGGGTCTATCTAGGACAGGTAAGGTTTCTATTTTTTCTAAGTAGTAAGTTCACGCATCCAACGCTAGATGGCGCTCTGAAAAATAAAATTTATAAAATAAAGAAATAATCTTTTTATATTTAGGTACTACTACCGAACCGTAATTTACTGTTACTGATCTTGTCATCGGATTTTTTTTATAATAGCACCATGATGATGGTTTTGCAACAAAAAAATTGGTGATCGGTCATGTACTATAGGAATAATCAACAAAAAACAAAATTTCGTCAAATGTACGTACGAATAAGATCATTGAATCTGTCTTAACTAAGTCAGAATGTCTGTCAACCTACTATTTATTACTGACATAATTTATTTTGACGCAGTTTTTAAATGCTTATGCTGTTCCATTCTTTTTAAACTTTCAAAAAAGTAATAACTAATTTATTTCGGTAATAAAAGACATAAAAAACTTTCATCGGACCTTAGAAACTTTGAAGAATAATTGAAGTATCGAGAGCAACTTTCATAAATATAATAATTGCTTAGTTGTATTTTTTGTCCGGATGCAATAAGGGCCAGCCATCTCGCTTAGATGAGACTTCAATTAAGATGTTAAAGATATTGTATTTTACATTGACTTTACAATTATTAGATGTTTTATAATTTTCCACTTTTATTATCTAGAATATTCGATTTACTTAAAGTACATTTTAAAGTATTAAATCGGTCTGTATATTCATCGAAATCGTTACAGCCCTTTATAGAATTATCAACAAAATTCAGAAATTGAAAAGATATTAGTTTTGGGGCAGATTTTTATTAGACATAGGGTGATGTCCAAAAAATTTTAATTCAACCACCATTTAATTATTTGTTAAACGTGGACAGAACCAGGCGAAAATCTAGTTTTTCTATAATTCAACTGTAATATTGTAACATAACATACCTACTTTAGCTATATTTATTAACCACATCAAAAACCTCAGTTTCTCAAAATACAACACAAATAAAGACGATAACGTAATCGTGTCAAAATCAAGCATCATAATTCTATCCACCATATGGCGAATTACAATCATACAAAACAATATCGACTTTAAATTTACACGAATAAGGTGGATAATTATAAATCAAGAGGCGTAGGAGTTTCCTTACCTTTCGCCTCAATGCAGAAATAAAGGTCAAATTTAAATAAATTGTAAGGATATCATTTCTTAACACTAATCTTTCAGCTAATTGTGATCCGTATTCCTATGTTTATTAGGTTTAGATTTCTATAAAGGATTAACAATGCATATTGCGCCTACACTACACAGATTTATGTCTCTAAGTCTAGTTTATAGACTGACAATATGAAATTGATAATAGTATTCTTGTAATTTTATCATCTAACAGCTAAATCCTGAGTCATGATAAAAAGATCTAGATAGTAATTTCTCTCAAACATCACAAGAAATAACTTCGATAAAACATGTAAATATTTTATAGGTACATGCCTATCTATATAATTATCTGTAGAATTTGACAAAAGTGATAGTGCCAATATGGCGCATTCTTTTATTTTAACTAAGTATAATAACTTTGATATAACTTACTAAATATTGAAATATTAGATCTATTAATTTGAAGCACTGTGCTGATATGGCAGATAAATTAGTAATAGTAATAGATAATTATATTGTATTATTTATACTGATGACTGATCATCACTAAGGTTCTAGGTTATTGTAAAGGGCATAGGCTCTGTCTAATCGCATCAGAGGGTATCAGCACTCCCGTCTCCCACCCACGACGTTATCAACACATTCCAAAGGATTAGCTGCATTAGATGACATCACAAAATGGCGGCTTCCGTTTACAAGTCTTTATTGTGAGAACTTGCAGAATTGACAAATAAAACCGAGGAAGTAAAACCTTTCTTGTATTATATAACAAAACATTAGACATAATAAAATGTTGTTGGATTCTTTTTAAAAGACTAAAACGTTAGGTCAGCAACTCTTATTCGTAGAATAAATATTTATTCACAAAAAAGTACAAACCTTTTTTTGTAAATTTTGAGTACATTTATAAATATTTAATGCTATGAAATTCTAAAACAAATTTGTTAGTTGTGGATTCATAAGTCGTATGTGTGAACACATCCATCATTTTAACGAACTACGTACTGTTTGTCGGAAAGAGAGTAGCAACGGAAACTACGTATCAACGGTCGCTATAAATATAAATAACTGCACGTGTGGGCTCTGCCTTAATGCTCACCTCACTTAAAATTACAACTTTTAATTCTAGAATTCAATGTTTTTCCTAATTTGTGGTTTATTGCACTTATTTTTTCTAAATTCAAAACTTTATGTAATCAATGCTAAAGCACTGTATATATATATTTTTTTACAGTTTCGACGAACAGAATAACAATTGAACAGGAAGTCATGGCTGCCTTTATGGGTCCTCCGTTAGTTTAAGAACCGTTTGTTTATTGTCACAGATAGCGTATATGCAAATTGCAATAAACACTATTAATCTAAATTATAATACTTAGTTATCTCTGTGTCACGACCAACGTGCATGTACGTCAATATTATATTATATATATATATATATTTAACGGCCGTATTCACATAAATTCATTATAATTTGCTTCACTAGTTCCAATTTGACGTTCTGATATGGCCGACTCAGCGAGTAAAGAATAGGATCCCTTAATGGGTTCCAAACGAGTCTAGCAAATACGATTCATTTAAATAAATACACCCGGAGAAACAAATCTAATAGTAACCATGAATACCTTTTGGATTTTTTTAAATTCTGACGTTTGATAAGTGTAATATATTCAAAATAATTAACTTTGATAGTAATTTGTTATAACGGTGAAGCAAGACCTTAGATTTCTCCGAAGGCTAGCATCATTACCATTGCATCATTTGCTGACACGTGTGAAAAAATGTGTCCTTACTTAGAATATAGCGTTCTACGTGTATTGTTTACTGATATAAAGATTGTAAAATACTATTATCTGTGCGCTAAACTACAACAGAGTTTATATATTAAAATTAAATTTTGGGTGGTCTAATCTTGGATATACAGTATTATACGTAGTTAAATAAAATCTATTAAGCTGTTTGATGGTTATTGTGTTTAAATAATATTTACATTAAAATCTAGGATGTTGTAAACTGCTGTGATGAAAAATATCAATGAAACTTTATTGATTACGAAAAATCATTTAGAAGTTTTAGTAAAAGTAGAAAAATCATTTAGACAATAACCTACTTAAAATAATAAAATATCTTTAAAAAATTGCGAGACTAGTATTCCTGTGAACAGTATCTATGAGTTGGTAAACATGTAAACACAATTTTGTTTACATCTCAGACCGGTCAGTCAGTCAAGGTGAACGGCTCTGTTTGATTATTCGAGTGAATTTATATTTCTTGTTTAACATTAACTATAAACGTAAATACTGGGTGTAGTCAATAAACAAATATTTACTTTATGTATGTTGGCAGCATTTAAAGATTTTATTATTCAATTTGTTCATACAAATAGAGTAGGTTGAATATAAATTATAATATAAATCCTTCTTTAGTAATAAATTGTTTTAAATGTCTTATTCGAATTTCACCCGCCAAAATGGAGTTTGGGTTGGAATTCGAAAGATAAAAATAGAAATCTTTTATATACAGGTAGATAACCAAACATCGTTCATCTTATTCATAAAAATACTTTATTATTTATCGATCTCGTGATCTGTCAATTTAAAAGCAGCCATTTGTATTGTCAAACAAAAACGTCAAAAGATGCAACCTAACTCAATAATATGTATCTGTACCGAGGGAATATATTATGTATTCAGGGTTCATAAATCCGATCAAAAGGTTAAGATTCGAAATTCAAAATGATTGGATTCGATACGGATTGCATTAAATGTACGTTCAGAAATAGCTGTATGTTATTCGAATTCAGAACGAAGGTCAGCTCTTTGGTTTATCTCAGTTTTATCTCCAAACATTGAGTGGTGTATAAATATTTTTGCGATTTGCATACAGATACCTTATTTATTGTAAAACAGAGAAACGCTTTAAAATTTCATTACTAGCAATATGTTAACAAAGTTAATATTTAAGTAATCATAATTAAATTTTGAAGTGGTTTCCTATTTCTTCCAGCTATCTTGTGCCGCAAGATCAAAGGGTTCGTTTCACGCATGTGCTGATAATAAAATTACTGCGCCCGGTTGAATAGCTACCGGGTACTGTGAAACCCTTGGCTTCCTCGAAATAAACGTATATACATACAAGACTTATTTTAGTTATACTTGCTGTAGTTTGTAAAATAATAAACACAAAGGTAGCATATACCAATAAAAATACTTCATGTAAAAATACAAAATTGCCAACATAAATGTTAGTTTATAACTTTATACCAACACTCAAATTCATACTCATATATTTTCATAAAATATTTTATAACAAAAACAAACATAGCTTCCCCATTGTTTATAATAGAAAGATCGATATTACGAAATCGAATCTACTTTTATATCACGGTTCGGAAATGCCTCAACGGTTTGTAAACAGCTCGCGTTCAATTCGGAATGCGGCGATCCAGAACTATTCCTGGACGAATACGGAACTATATGCATACCGCGCAAACATTTGGATTCCTTTTTTGACGTTACAACATGGCGCCTATCCAATGTTGGGAACAAATTGGCTGACAGATGCAATTGGATTGTTAATATGTTTATTATAAATGACGCTGGAATTAATTAAAACAGATACCTTCGTGTCGGATTACTTCATTTATATCAGTTCGCTTGGTTTAAGTACTTAGATTTAATTCGTATTACAATTTTTATCTTTAAATATAAAATAAGAAGCAAAACGTAAAGATAGTATTATGTAAAGATAGTTAATGTAAAGATAGTATTATATATAATGTTTAAAAACGATGATTATTTTGCAAAATGCAAGCAAAATATAAATAAACAGAAAATCTGTCAACAATGACAATGATTTTTGACATTGATTCAATCTACTTCAATATTGTCTAGAAAATCAACTTTTGAAGATTTATATATGATGAGACTATTATCTAGCTATTACCATATCTTTTAATTGTGCAAATATAACTATATTTAATTAAATAAAACTTAATACAAAGTAAATACATAAATGACGAGACATCAGCATGGGACGTGACTGCAAATATTATTAATGGTAATGCGATTAGAAAGCGGCCATTTTGATAATTAAACTAACATGTTAGAACTAAAGAGAAAACTAAAAAGGAAACAAATAGTGATGTTTGAAATAATTAGATTTATAGATGAATGTAGATAGATTAGATTATTCAATATAATAATAACATAACAATCAAATTGAAGGGACTGAAGTTTTAAATCTCATATTTATTTATAATAAATTAATTTAAAAACATTATACACTGTGAAAGTTTTCCTCAGTGAGTAAGAAAAATTATAACATTTATCTTAATATAACATAAATGTGCATAAATATTAATAGTAAATAAGTATTAATTTAATATTTTTTTAATTTAGAATTTTCTAAAAACTTTTAAATAATATAATATAATATAATGTACGTATAATACATTTGATATAAGTAGGTACATAACATACATGGCACATGTCCTCAAACTTTTTTTAATCTAGAGGGCGCAAAGGATTCTATTCCCTTGGATCCGAGCCAATGAATGTTATGTGATCAAAGGAATGTTGCCGCTCGTGTTACGTGACAGAAGTGTTGAAAAGTTTTTGTTACAAAATGTTTTTTTTTTACCTGAAGTAAAGTTGAACAATATCAATTTATAAACATTTAAGCATTTATTTTTTTATGCAGAAAAAAAAACATGTCAATAAGATCAATATGAAAGTAACAAATTTTCCTATGTTTCAAGCACAGTTTAATATTTTAAGCACAGATTTAGCCATAAAGTTATTGTACATAATTATAGGGATTTTGCAGGCCAAATAAAAACAATGATATCTCAATATGACACTAATAAATTTATCAATGTTGGAACTAACCGATAGAATTATACGAAATATAGATTATTTAAATATTTTAAGCATAGATTTACCCGAAAAAAACAATGATATATCATTTCGACAAAAAAATATATATGTCATTATGACAGTGAGGCAGCATGGTAGTAGACCTTAGCCTGTCCGAAAGGGCAAATCAAAAAAATCCATATTACAGTTGTCAATTGGTGTTTCACCTAAAAGTTACTATAAAACCTAGATTAAAAAAACCTTTCGATGTTTCGATGTTTATATCATCTAAGTAGCCAGATGTAGCTTGCATTACGAAAAGACTAGACGTTGGTTATTTGCCAAGTTTCAGCTTCCTTTTGCCATTAAACTTAATGAGCTTTTCAAATTTCATGAACTTTGTAAGCCTCCGAGCTTCCTGGATGTAATGTCGTTAAAATTGAAACCAGCGTGTTAAATTATTGAAAAGTCCCCATAAACAAGTAGTAAAGTAATATTGTTACAGTTATTTTTTATTTTAATTTAATCTGGATAATTTTTTGTTTATTTTATAAATACTCGTCCATAAACAAACCATCTGAAAGCAACATTTTATAAGTAAACAATGATATATTTCTTTTAAAAGCTATAAAGTGATAAATTCCCCAAAAAAAATTCTTTCGTCCTCAAAGAAATCGTAAAAACAATCTGACTAGCTCTTATCGCTAACTTTACACTAGAATGCTCCAGGAGCACTACCCTAGGTATAACGAGGTGACCTAAAAACTTGTCTAGTAGACCTAGACTGAAGCTAGAATGTACTGCTTCGTCCGCAAATGCACTTTATATACCAGGTATCTGATTAAACCTAGTTACGAACTAATCTAATTTGTTAACTCAGTTAGTTATTGATGTTAACTTTGGTAAGGTTACTGTAATTTAATAATAAACTATTTTATAACTTGTTTGTTAACTATATCCTGTAATTGTATGTGACGTAGCTATTTCTCAGTATTTATTATTTCTGGGATAGATAGGGGTGCAGGTTCGAGTACAGCTAGTGTAGAAGTATTTTTTTTCATAATAATTAATAATAAATAATTTTAGAATAATATTATTATGTTTGTCATTTGTAGTTTAACATGTCTAATATGTTAATATTTTTTTTAGTATTTTATAATATTTGTAACAATGCCTCCGAACAAATTTTTTAACATAAAAAAATATATTATTAAAATTTTTATTCAAAATGTAATTACAATTACTTTGAATATCTTATATATTTAAATTAAAAGGTTAGGTTTATTGGCATACAATAAACTACAGTTTTTTAAAAATAAATAAATTTAATCAAGCCGATGTATTTAATGGAGGAGGGACATTTCTCCGAAATGTTATATCTCGGAAAAAACGAATTAAATACATTAGATTAAACATGAAATATACAATTTATTGAAATTTATACGAATCTATTTTTATCTAATAAATAATATTTTTTTAGTGTGTGTCGTAACTATTTATTTAAAGTATTTTTTACCTACATACATATTTTTAATCTATATTTAATGGGCGGTTACTTTTTTATAACGACGCATGCGGGTCAATAAAACAGAAAAGGGTCTATGATTTTTAAACTTATTAACCAAAACTTATTAACTTATTATTATATTATACCAAAAGTAAATTCGGTTCTCCATATTATAATATATTAGAATCCGAATATAGCTTAAGAATTCACTAAATACATTAATTCTATTTATATATCCTCTATATACGGCAGATAAGACTTAACCAGAGAATAAGCAATTTATCTATAGGATATCTGTCAGAACAAAAGTCATATCATAGTTATCTCTAACTTGAAGAATAAGAGTTAGATAGACATAAGTTCTTGAAGTATAATGATCACTTCAAGTATGATGAATCACAATGAAGTACAATGAAGTACAATCAAGTACAGTGAAGTACAATGAAGTACAGTGAATTACAATCAGTTATTGATTTAAATAGGATATCCTTATGCGATTTCAGAGAATGTATACAGTAATTGAATACGCTTTTACCAGAACCATTGACCACATGTGTAACGTAACTGGATCGTGTTGAAAATAAAACCAATGAGATAATAACTTTAGTAATTGGTACCCGTATGAGAATATTGTGGGTTTTGTTTGTTTTACTCTGCTAATAATAATACTTTTAGGTCAAAATAACATTGGTATGTTATATATGAAGAGGATTCTTCTTAACTTTTGCGGTTTTATTTTTAGAGTGTATTTAATATTTCTTTACAATGTTCTTTAGATATAAATCTAAGAATTGAGAGAGGAACAGACATAGCGTTTTATTTTCATTTTAATATTAACATAGACTATAAAACAAATTACTTTTTTATTAATATCTTCAAAAAGTAAAGTATGGTTGTTGAACAGATCCTTGACCGCAATAGTTGTTTATTTATTGTTCGTTTTCTCTTTCAATTGCGCTTAAATCATGACTTAGACACTTTAAATAACACAGATATACTCACACTTCTCCAACATGTATACATACATAGACACTCCACCACACAACTATATTAAAAGTGAATTTAACATTGTGAAGTAAGGTTGTCAACGTCACTACTTTTTCGCCTAGAAATTTAAAAGTAATTAGATCAACTAATTTATAATTTAATTCTAATGTTGTATTTCAAGAATACGATATAAGTATGTACTTATAATTGCGAAGAAGTACTCGTGAGAGCACTCCTCGGCTTCAGGCAGGTATTATGGAGAACTTCAGGGTATTAGACTTTTCAAATTGTCTGTCAAAGATATATTCTAAGTGTCTCACCTTTTATCGAGTGTTAGATAAATATCTTCTTATATACTTGCCATTTATACAGATTATATTTAATAATTGAAATAAATACTACACTACATATTATGAATGTTTTCCCTCCAAATAATCTGTCATAATATGTTCAAGTAACGAAGGGTTAGTTATCGCTGGAGTGGTTTTTTCGTCTATAAATATAGATATAGGTCACAGACGGGAGCCATTGACGAAGACAATGTGTTCAGGAGAGTCTATAATTTATTTATATTTTGTAATAATAGTTATTATTATCGTCATTGGTGAGTTGCCGAAAGTTATCAGAGAAAGCTGTATTCATAACAGACGCACTTAACAAAAAGTAGAGCAGGTAATGTAACCATTTTATATGAAGATACCATAAAACTAATGCTCGTACTGTACATTAAAGTTTTATGAGTAACCAAACCTTTTGTTACCAGGAGTTTTGTTTCTAAAATTAAAAAAAAAAAACAATAAGGCACATCCCTAAAATGTATATAAATAGTTCCGCGTTGTCTTATAGTACTTATATTACGGAACCTAAATCTGCAAGTTTCCGGCGATGGCCCTCGGCTCACCGGATTTCCTTTGTCTCCATCCGACAAAAATCCTTTGACCACTTGACATAAAATTGTGTTTTATTGCACGAAGGAAGACGACATGAAGACATGTTTAGAAGCAGGTTATATTTAGCTAAATATTACATTATTATGCGTATTCTATACATACAAATACATACAGATACGAACGATCATATGTATATACATGATGTTAGTTTATAATATTTAATAATAGTTTTGAACTGAACTGTTTGTTCCAACATCTTGCATAAGTTTCTCGACGTATTTTGATGGATTTTTGTCTGGAAATAGTTAATTGTCTAAGTCAATATTTAGGGATACTATTTACTTATGTATTTTCTATTATTATTTTGCATATTGTACTATACGAAAATACAAAAACTTATTTGCTATAAAATAACTAGAATGCTTCGAATGTAATATTATATAATTTATTATAAACATATTTTGTTTGAGTTGATGTATTAAAAGCAGATAAATTCGTGGTAAAAACTAGTATTTATTTGAATAACAATACAAAAGAAATACGTATTTATATACGTCAAAGACGACTTAAGAAAAGAACCTCGTGACAATTTCAATAATCGCAAATGGTTCCATTAAGTTACATTGTCTATAAAAAACAAAAGATAAAATCCACTGGTGAATAACATAACATAGACATGACGCTGACCCATTTCTCTTAATTGCATGGCAGATGAGTGGTGGCGCTGTTGGCTTTACCACACAAGATGAAGAGAAAAAACATGTCCACGTTAATGATATCTTGTTGTACTTATATAAAACATATCGTATATATCGTAAGTAACAATAATAACAACAGTTTTTATTTAAAAAATGTACTTTTTTGGGTATTTTTGAAAGTTATGACTAATAAAATTAATCTGAATGTGTTAGAGAAACTATGCCTCAAGGTATGTTAGGTCAGATTCAGATTGATTGTACTAACTGGTTTTTACGAGATCAGAATCAAGAGAGATAAAAGAATACAGGAGTCTTTAGATTTGTTAACTTTCTCTTATTATATTATAACTATTTGCAATTTTTATTGCTCTCACATCTAATTAATTATATTTGTAATTGCACGATAATAATAATAATATTAGGGCAAATTAAACACATTTATCTAACCCCCTAGGTAAGCAAATTATTTGCTTGTGTTGTGGGTGTAAGACTACGATACAAATACATAGCAATACACATTAAAAATACTTTGAATATATATTTAATAAACGACCAAACCCAGAAATACAGGCATTTATGTGATGAGCATAGATGTCTGTGTTTCTGGGTTTGGTCGTTTATTAAATATATTCTCAGTATTTATAATATGTATTTCTATGTATTTGTATCGTTGTCTAACATCCTTAACACAAGCAGTTAATTTGTTTACTTAGGGGTTAGATCAATGTGTGTGATTTGTCCTGATATTATTATTATTGAATGAATATATAATTGATGAATATATAATTGATGAATGAATGAATGAACGACAGAACGAATGAATGGAGAAATGAACGATAGAATTAATAAATCGTACTAGAATAAAATAATATCGTTTTTATTATAAATAACTTAGCGTATCTCCTGACAGATCGATTAGTTATGATCTTAATTATTCTTTGAATATTTTGGCAACGGATATTAGATCCAAGAACGTCAAATCATGCGGAAAATGAAAAGAAAGTACACCTTTCTATTACTTTAATAATATCTTGAACTGTGAAACGGTTATGACATTTATTTTATGTTTTGCCTTTCTATTTTAAATTAAAATTCAGCACTAATCACAACAATCGAAAAAACCTAATAATTCTAATAACTACATTTAATTCGCACAGTTTTTTAAATGTTATTAAAATAACTTCATTTTAAAATATTGAGTTCAGACATCAAATAATAATTTAATAATAATTAATTTGTCATCAGCGCGTTACAAATCGCTTCTAAGAACGTCAGACACAGTCAGACCACAAAACATGTAGCTAATGATAGCGCGGTGGTTTATTTACAATCCACATGTTAACGAGATTTTAAAACGTAAATACTTATAGAATAATAATTTAATGTTTAGCTTAGCATTAAAGTAATTATTTTAACAATATTCACTTAAATTTGAATCATTTTATTGGTAATTGGATATCACAATTTACATGTATATTGGAAGGTGTGAATTTGCATAATTTTAATGTGCTTTTGTCGGCAAAATCACGCGCATGCGTAGATTCTAGCTTTTTTACGATACTAGAAAAAAAAACAGATTTTTTTAATAATAATGCAATTGTAAAATATAACCATTTTTTTGTTTGTTTTATCCAAACATGGCTTCTATATAGGTAAATAGTTTATCCGTGCATCTGTAATACTGTGTCGTATTCTGTGCGAAACAAAGTGTGAATAATAATATATGTAGTAATTATTATACATCCTTGGATATAATGACATAATCAGAACCGCTTTGTACTGTCAATAAATATGAAGCCACCATTTGTTTACAGAATATATTTTTATTTAAAACGGTATTTTAATTAGCAATAGTTTAAAAGTAAAAGTATGTTGTTCTGAGACATATTTTGAACTTACGAAACCTATGACAGTTTAGTAAAATCAAAACATTATTTACACTGTATGAATCAAAATCTATTGAAATAAATATTTTAAAAAGTCTGTTTAAATTTATATTTAACTTCAGATATTTATTTTATCCTAAATAACTTAAAATAAGTATATTTTTAACAGACTATTATAAATATGTCGCTAGTTTTTATTCATAGTGTTTAATCATTTTTTGTTTTAAATTTACGATTTGGTAAACTCACAGTTTTCGTAACGTCAAAACTCGTACAAGGGATATTTATTGGTGCTTTTATTGTTATAACATAGGAGTTTCATGAAAAAAGTTGATTACGAAGGAGTTGTTATTACTTAATTCATAATAATGAGGTGTCATATAACGTGTGGGAAACGATATCATAGTTATGTAAGAAATTATGTCAATGTCACAAAAATCGTGGAAACTTTAGAACAATACACGTCATAAATACTGTCAATACTATTGTGTTTGACACGGAAATACTTCAGATATATTTTATGGTTATATTTCATTTGAATCTTATGTAATAATTATCAATTTAATTTCTTCTTGAAATGGAAATCGTTAATTAGATCAAGTTATATGATTATAGTAATTTGTCGGTTTAATTATTGTTTAAGATATTTAGTCAAAGTCGCCGCTCGAAGTAAACTTAAATTCGCATTATAATTAAAATAAGTCAAAGATCACGCTTAATAAGCAAAAACCTTGTGAACAATGGCGTCTGTATTTAGTAATTTGACGGTGTTTAAAGCATTTATAATTCGTAAACAGCTATTCAGAATTTACCAGCTCCTTTTGTTATAAGCTACGTCTTATCTTTTAGCTTCTTTCTTTGGAATTTTGCCCGTTAGCTTCACATTTATCTAATCTTGACGATAACTGGCTTAGGTTTATGGGAGCTTATATATCGCTGTCGGCTTAACTCGATTGCCTCTGAAAGTTCCTTTGAGAAATGTTCACCCTAACATACAATAATAACATAAATATTTCTATTGTTATTTTTATTTAAACGCTAAGTTGTAACTTATGGAAGATTTAATATTGTGTAATTTTTGTTGAAGTTATTTTGTCAGTTGCAACTTGCATATTATGTACTGTAATAAATGGAACTTGAAAACGTTGGTGATAATACTTAGTTCAGTTAAAATTCAACTGGGTAGATATAGTTTTAGTAATGGCAATAACAGTCGCGACGGAAATGGCGGTCCAATAGTAACGCACTTTCACCTCCGCCCTCAGTGGCGTGCCAGTGTGTGTGTAACCCTATTGGGAATACCGTTGTCATTAACATACTGCATTGTAATACACAAACCTACCTACAGTTTGTAGAACAGTTGCAGTGTTGTTGTGAGATACCAATTTAATGTTTTATACGCATGTGACGGTTTCAATGGTTGATTGAACTATTTCTACATATAATTAACATTTGAAACATTAGTGTAGGTCGGTTTTGTTAGAAACCGTTTAAAATTACACAATGATATGAATTGCGGGATTAAAGCGGTATTGGAGGTGCTGTTTGTAAACATTGCGGCAATATGTAATACCGCTTTTAGCAATGCGACCTGCTTATGCTATACGTAATGGAACTGTAGTGATAATAAGGAGACTGACCTGTATAGCTTGCGCGCTGTCCTTATCGAGCAGGAACTCCATGGACTTGTGTGGTCTAGGCGCGCGCTGGTCGGGCGGCGCCAGGGCGAGCAGCGAGCGCGCGTGCAGCACCGTGCGCTGCGTGTCCACGTCGGTCTCCAGCACGCCGGGCGCCGGAGCGGGCGGCGGGCGCGGCCGCGGAGGCTTGTGCGCCACGCCGCCCGCCGGGGTGGCCGCCGGCCGCGACACACCCTCCTCCTTCAGAGGGATCCGCACATACTGCGGCGTGCCAGCCGCCGCTCGCACTCCCTGCCCCGCGTCTGCCGCCGTCGCCGGACCGACGCCCGGTCTTCCATTCGCGCCTGCGCCCCTCGTTTTTTTTTCCTTGCGTCCGGAAAAACGGAAGTTCGCGAATCGCGATAGAAATCCTGCGATCCTGCCTCGCGGCGCGCGCGCGGCCGCTTCCGTCATCGCGGCGGTTCGCTCTGCGACGTGCGCGCGCGCCGACTCGCCGGTCCCCTCCACTACTACCACCTCTGCGTCCGCCGCGTCCACGCTCACACTAGAGCTCTCGCTCGTTGATCTTTCCGTACTTTGAGTGCTACTCGTACTCGTCTCTCGCCAACTAACCTCCGCTACGAAGGGTGAAAATGTAACTCCCTTTGAACCAGTGGAGATGGAGCGCGCTGGCGGCGTCGGTTCGATCGGTCGCGGGGTCATCAGTTGTAGTGAGGCGCGTAGTTCTTCCGGTGTTTCTCGTTGAGGTGTCGCTCTCGCCCTTAGCTCCGGGGTTGAACGAACTCTTGCGTCGCCCGACCGGAGGGGTGTCGATGAAAACACCGGCTCCCGAATGGGGCCCGGTGAGGGACTGCGCGGCGGAGACGGCGTGGCAGATGACGGTTCCATACGTCTCCGTAACTCATCGAGGACATCATCCCAGGCACCCCATGAATCTTGTAGGCGGCGCGCCGTCAGTACTGATATTTCACGGTCATAATTTCCTGTATCGGCTAACGCTTTTTTGGCATTTTCGTCTAATCTACGTGCGGTGGCTTCCATTTCTCTTGTGAAAGCTCTTTCGGACTCGGTGGTAGAGTCGCTACCAGCGCTCGGCTCGCGAACCGGCGTTACACGAGGAGTGCGTACCATCACAGCAAGGGAGGGCGGCGGAGGCGGGGGAGGTGGCTGATGTGAGGGTCGCGGCGGGGGAGGCGGGGGGAGCCGCGGCCGCCGCGGCCCCCCGCGGTAGTCGAGAGCCGTCAAGTCGGCCACACTGACGGTGAAGCTGTCGCAGACTTCGAAGGTCTGTCGGAATCTTGCAGAATGAGTAGCGTGTCGCAGCGGCTCGGCGCACACGTCGAGCTCGGCCGGCAGCGATAGCGCGCGCGTGGAGCGATGCTGGCGACGCGCCGCACTGGGCGAGGCGAGGCACGGCACGCTGCCAGCGACCGGCCCGTGCGCTATTTCGGGTGTACCGCGACGGGCGGGCGGGGGCGGGCGGCGCGCGCGTTCGCTGTACCCGCTGTCCTCGCTTAGGTTCTCGGCGGAGAGATGCGACCGAGGTGCTGGTCGGACCGGGGGCGGTGATGCCGGTGGAGATTCCAGGGAGTCAGGGGACAGGCTGGGGGAGATGGGTGCAGCACAAGACCGTTCGAGAGACTCGAATTGCGCTAGACTTGAAGAACGAGAGAGGGAGCCGTTGCTGATAGGGGAGTTGGCGCGTTCCCGCCGCCGCCTCTTGGCAGGGCACGCCCACTCCCTTTCCGATTCACTGTCGCACTCCGAACCTGAGTTGAAAAGGGATTTTCTTTAAAATTTTACATCACCAGCTCCTACCATTAGAACACATCACTAGCACTAGAACGCCGGTAATGACAATGACACCGAAAGTAATTTATTTTTACTTTTCTGGATAGATTCCAAAATATCCATCCAGAAGAAAGTTGTCAAAAAAGTTAACAAACTTTTAATTTCAATTATAATGAAATGATATCTATAATAAAACATATGAGTTGCAAAAATATTGAAAATAATTTAAATAAAATACTTTTTTTCCCTAAATTATAGTAGCACAAATTATATATTACATCTTATAAAGCGCCATCTCTTCTATAAAATAGGTACTGGTTGCTTCTTATAAGTAAAACAGCTATTCCTCGCTAGATGGCGTAAGATACATTAACCAATCTGACAATGTACAATATTTGTCACATTTTTACCTGCAGTTCCTCGTACATGTATAACAGAGTCAGCATCCGAATCAGACAACCAAGTGGCGGCTGAGGAGCGTTCTGATCGCAAATCATCGCTTGTCTCCTCGACAATCGTCTCAAGGTACAAAGCGTGATTGCTGCCATTGTCACCTGAGAACAAGATTTGATTTTGCTACTTGACAATAGATGGCGCGGAACATATAAGAATCATAAAATTTATAATATTTTTATAATCAAATTCAATGAGCAGCGAAAGCGCTCGTAATTAAATACTAAAAATATCACGTTCACAAACATTGTTTTAACAATAAATTGAACTTTCTCATGTTGTCACTGAGTTATGTAATTTTGATTTATTAGTTATACTAGTAGAAAACAATTGCTTAAAGTCGTTTTACGCACATACGACCCTATTCTATTGGTGTAAGGCTTACAATCTGTTTTGTAACATGTATTTCCGTCAAACGAGTTCAATAACACGATTGGCATCGAGGCGGCTTATTTATTAACATTTAACAGACCGTGAATTTTTTTCAAAAGTTTTATTTACAACGCATTGATGTTCGATACATTTTCAACTGATATATAATTTATTAAAATTTGTTATGAGTTTTTCAGTTTTTAAAACAATTAAATGCACAGTTTAACTTATGACATAAAAAAACTATACATAAAAGATTTGATGTTTAAAAAAGTTTTGGTCTAAAATTAAAAGTATTCATCTTGATTTTTCAAATAAACTTAATATACCTACAACTTACATGTTTATAGATATTTTTAAATATTTATTTTAACTTGTACATTTTACAAGTATTGCTGAGATAGATTTATATAATTTTTAATGGCATGTTTTAGGTTATTTTGGGTTTTTGTTTATTTAATACTTAATAAGGTGTGAATTGTGTTTTTATACTTTAAAGGAATTATATAATATTTAAATAATAAGAATATACCCAACTTATTTCTGAGTAGTTAATGAAATACGCAGTTGTAATTTTCTTTTCGTAATAAAATAAGCTAAGCAATACTTTCAGCTTTCTAAGCAGCTTAAAATCTAAGTAGGTTTCTATTACAAATGTCAATAAGTTAATATATTATGTTGACAATATTTTTATATATAATTAAGTGTCTGTTCATCGATCGCCACAATAAAAAAAAGTTTGAAAATATATACTTATTCGGTAAATCGCGCCTTATATGACAATCTAAACTAAGTTTATAAATAATATTTTGATAATTGCGAGGGAGACGTCATAAAGAACCCTTTTATATAATTAGTTAACCTCATAAATCAGGTGTAAGGGTTTATTATTATTAACATAGGAAAATATCTTAAATAGATTATTTTTATAGTGTAGATTAAATTAATAAACGACGTCGGTGTTTCCATAACGCTTGACACTTGGTTATTTGTATACTGATTTTAAGTTTAATCATAGAGTTATTATACATAGAGTAAGGAAGCCAGTCTAAAATGTGTCCATCGACAGAGAAAGCAAATGAGGCTACCTACGTGTCTCTCTTTCTTGCATGTGTGATTAGACAAAGACAGGTAAGTGTCGGTCTCATCTTTCCTCTTTTATTATTTGTCAGACACTAACATTCACAGTATGCCTTAATTCTATGCCTTTAAAGATAATAGATAAATACGTCAATAATCTCCGGCAAAAGTTAAACATGTCTTTCCATCTTAAACAATTTTACAAATTTAATTAATTTTACAGTTCCACTATGACTCGAACCCCGTATTAGTTTGTAACTAGTCGATAATAATTCCGATAAATTTACGTGAACATAATTAGAATAAAATTACAATAAATAAAATTCGTTTATCGAAAAATAAAAAAAGGATATATAAAATATTTATAAATTCCTTGTGACTGTGTGTACTTACACACTACACAGTCACACGGAAGTAGAACGGCTTCAATAAAGATTAAATTCACGATTACGATACGAATAACAACATGTATGTATTTGTGTCATAGATTATAGATTCTGGGTCTGACCTGGGTCAGACGTGTACCAGATCATGGAGTATAACTGTCACTATTGTGTACTGTGTACCGAATTTTCACGGAATTCCGATGTTTGGTACAACACATTTTTTTTATATTTTTTTTATAATAAATATTGTAGTAGGTACCTACATAATATTTATCGAATTATTACGATATGATACATACAAGCATTCTACTGACACCAATAAAAATGAGATTCAAATGATTTTTTAACTACCACATGTATTTTCTGTAAGTCATAGATAAAACTTTTCTTTTCTACATCAGATTTTTTTTCTTTATTTTATCGTTTAATGAATGTTTCTTTTATCTCAGCTAGATTGAATTAGCAAGAAAACAGACAGTTTAAAATACGTTAAGAACTGAAGCCAATACTAATAACAATTACGAGATACACATGCTTAGAATAATAATTATTCATTCGAGTAAACCAACTGTTATTTAAGCGAGCGACTTGTTCTATTGTATTGTTATTATAAATGTATTGTACCTATTTTAAATAATTGACTGTACATAATCATCTTTTGATTCGTCGTTCGTCGTGTATTTCGTGTCATACTTCAAAAATATCAAACAATCAGGATAAGTCGTTCATGTACCTATAAAGTATATTTAATTTCATAAAGAATTTATATAATTAAATTCCTACTTCAAAGAACCTAAAGGTCATTAACCTTACTAATGTTTTATTAGTATCGGGTATCTTTCGTTCTATAATATGTCTCTGTGTATTTTTTAAACCAACTGTGTTTGTAAAATGCTTATACATATAAATTATAATATATATTAAAGTAGAAACATATTTTACGAACTGTTTTATGAGTAATAAGAAACAAATATAAAATATAAATTTACGCACACAACTTTATTATTTCACTGTAAACTATTTTTGAACATACTATTAAGATTTATACTACAAATTATTTTAACATTCTCATTTATTATCTGTAGAATATATATATTTTTAAATGCAATAAATAAAAAAAGTATTTAAATAATATGTCTACTAATTAGCGTAAAATAAATAAGTTTAATATATTTACACGTATCATTCAACCATCAAAGCTATAAGATCTAAAAAAGCAAACCATAAAAAACACATCAAGAGCACTTAAATAAACTTCACCTAAGAACCAATAAAGCTGTTTGATGGAAGAGCGCCATTAGAAAAACAGTTAAAATAATCTGATTTGGAAAAAAGATCTCTTGTACTATATTTATCTTCATAACACTGACTAGAAATTTAAAATTGGAAGGAATCACACATCATATTTTTTGGGTTGGCTGGAAGAAATCTCTTCACCTAGAGATAAGCTCACGTTTTGTGCATTTTTATCTGTTTCTTTTTCTTGTATTTATGTTTTGTGTGCAATAAAGTATTAAATATTAAAATATATAAATATATATATATATATATATATATATATATATATATATATATATATATTTTTTTTTTTTTTATTTATTTATTTATATCTTTTCCACTTAGAATCATAATCAGTGATCACTTGTGTACGTCAACATGGAAATGTCAGGAGGGCCTATTACGATACTAGATTTATCGTAATAAGCCCTTCGGAAAAAGCACTTTCCATCTTAATGTTAAAGCTATGAGGGTTCCAAACGCGTCCTGGTCTGAGAAGAACCACACAACAAACTCAGCCGGATATATTTTTTGTTATTGTGATCACTGTTTCACAAACGTCAAACTTAAGTGCAATTTTGGAACAACTAGAACCCTCGCAATCAATCTGAAAAGAAGCCTAATGATTTCAGGCAACGAAAATTAAATAATAATAACAGAAAATATATATATATAAATCTTCGGCCTGCCACACAACCAGTCACCGCAAGCAGCACCCGTTCACGAGCATAACACAAGAGCCAGCCATCACCCCCTTCGCACATATTTGAGGGAGGGAGGCAACCCGACTCCCGATGCTACCGCAAGTAGTGACTTCTAAGGAATCGGTGTGATGCAGAAGGTCGATAAAGCAAAATTAATTTACAACAAAAAACAAATTGCGGAGATTACTAGCTATTCGCAATACAATACAGATTCATTCCCAGGCCATACCGTCGTCGATGTAATCCTTTACACTATAGTAGGATTTTTTTATTAAATTATTTTTAACATATAATTTAAATTTATTTAATGAGAGGCTTAAGGCTTCATTTGGGAGCTTATTATAAAAACGTATACAATTACCCTTAAAGGATTTACCTATTTTATGGAGCCTGGTGCCGGGCATAGCGAGTTTATTTTTATTTCTTGTATTAATTTTATGTAAATCACAATTTTTCTTGAACTTTGAAATATTTTTATGAACGTAAATTAAGTTTTCATAAATGTATTGATTATAAACAGTCATAATTTTAAATTCTTTAAATTTGTTTCTTAAAGAGTCTCTTGGTCTCATATTATATATTGCGCGAACAGCTCTCTTCTGCAATGTAAATATGGTATCAATGTCAGCCGCATTGCCCCATAAGAGTATACCGTATGACATTAAGCTATGAAAGTAACTAAAGTAAACTAATCGAGCAGTTTCCATATTTGTTAATAGACGTATTTTTTTAACCGCGTATGCAGCAGAACTTAGTCTGTTTGACAAATCAAATATATGAGGACCCCATTGCAATTTTTCATCTAAAGTAATGCCCAAGAAAGTAGTAGATTTGACCAAGTCCAAATCCTCATTATTTAATTGTACATTGGTTCTAACATTTTTAACATTTGGTAAACTAAATTTGACACATTTCGTCTTTTTTTTATTGAGCAACAAATTATTGGCGTTAAACCATTGTACAACATCTGAGAGAGCATTGTTTACATCGTCAATAACAGATTGCCGTCTATTAACTTTAAAAGTAAGAGAAGTATCATCAGCAAACAACACTATCCCATGTTTTTCCCTCACTAGGTGAGGTAAGTCATTTATGTAAATGAGGAACAAGAAAGGCCCTAAGATAGAGCCCTGTGGCACACCTATTTTTACCAAAGAACCAGGGGAACGTTTTCCATTTACATCAACTTTTTGAATTCTATCATTAAGATATGAACTAATCAAATCTAGGGACTTATTTTTAACTCCATAATGTTCTAACTTTTTTATAAGGATTTCATGTTGAACGCAGTCAAACGCCTTAGATAGATCACAGAAAATGCCAAGTGCATCCTGTGATCCTTCCCAGGCTTCAAATATGTTTAGTAATAGCTCTACACCAGCATCTGTTGTAGAGCGACCGGCACTGAAACCAAACTGGTTTTTGTGTAAGAGATTGTTTTTATTGAAATATGCCACAAGTTGATTAAGAATTATTTTCTCAAAAATCTTACTAAAAGTGGGTAATACTGAAATAGGTCTATAGTTACTAGGATCTAACGAACAGCCGGATTTGAATAATGGAGTTATTTTACTTTGTTTCATTAGATCAGGAAATATACCATATTCTAAACAATTATTAAATATTAATGCTAAGTCTGGCGCTACAATGTCAATTATAGACTTAAGTATGTCAACAGAAAACCCCCAAAGATCACTAGTCTTTTTAACGCTAATTGATCTAAATACTTTGATTACTTCTTGAGCATTAACTTTTTCAAACTTAAAACTGCTAACACATTGATCTACATTCTCTCTAAGTAAACCCATAGCTGCAGCGGTAGAAGAATTTAAAGATAACGTTGTAGTCACTGGAATATTAGTAAAAAAGGTTTCAAAAGCAGTAGCAACCTCGAGATCAGACGTAACATATTTATTATCTATATTTAATTTAAAGTCGATCCTCTGGGATTTAGCTCTTCCAGTTTCCTCATTAATTATTTTCCAAGTTGTTTTTATTTTATTATTGCTATTTCCTATTTTATTTTTAATATGTTGATTTTTAGCTATTTTACATTGTTTTTTAAAAGATTTGGAAAATAATTTTACCTCATCCCTAAACTCATTACTAGTATTAAACATATATATATATATATATATATAAACATATATATATATATATATATATATATATATATATATATAAAATCTTCTCTAGGGATGTAACTAAAACGCAAGTTTCTAACCCCTTCCTTCCGTTCTGAAATGTGTGGTTTTCTATTACCCCTTTCCCCCTTACCAGAATCACGTGTATATTTTGATACAAGTATCTTATATCTTTTTCTTAACCAACTCTCCTCTCATGAACCTCACGTGATTAATAGAATACCTATGGAAGTTTTGTAACTCTATCCCTTAAGGACTAATAAACAATTACTTTCAAATAGAATGTTTCATAGTCTGGTGGAAAATTCCATTAGGAATACGACTGAGATTATAATGTATTTAATTATTTCAATTATATCCATTAACATTTGATAATACAAATAAAAGGGGATAAATATAATTTGTTGTAAGCTCAGTTATTATATATAGAGTAGGAAATCATACCCAGGCCTATGAGTATTAATAGTATATAGTGCCTAACAAATAATAAAAGAGGGAAGATAAGAGGCCCATACTAATCTTGGTCTAATCATACAAGGAAGAAAAAGAAACAGATAACTAACCTCATTCGCCTACTCTATTTATTCGATGGACACATTTTACTCTATCTTACCTACTCTATGTAGAATAACTCTATACTTGTAAGTCAGAAAACACGGGATTGTACAGTTAATGTGTTTAATATAAACTATTATAACGGACTGTGTTGGTATTTTTTTTTCGCTGACATCAAGCAATCTTTAAAGTGGTTTTGGTAAAAAATATATAATGTAATTAATTGTATAAAGACAATGTTTTAATTGAAAATATATTCATCAAAAGTAAATTTCGATTTTCAACGATTTCTTAGCATCTTCTGTTTATCGACTTGGAATTTTTTTAATTTAAATAACTTACTAATATTGGCGGAAAAAACAATTTAAAAAAAATATTTAAAAATAAAAAAATATGACTTATCTTACCAAACTCTAGGATTAATAATAAAATGTTGTTAATTCTAAAACAAACACATCTTTACTAACTGCATTTCTAAAACAATACTTTTATTTTAAGTAAAGTTGTTTTGTAAACCGCTACTCCACGGTCGGTAGTCTTACTGTTAGCCTAACGACGCTCTCATTTCGAATTGTTTTGACAAAAAATCCTTTTTTGTACTTTTTTTTAAATCAGTGAAAACAAATAAATTGTCAGAAAGTTGAATATAATCTGTATTTCATACTGTATATAATGTTATAATAGTTTACTCTGTGACACTTCTGTTTTTCCTTTTTTTTTAAATGTATACTTTGGTATACATAATTTGTTTTTTTTTTACATCAGGAAACGTTACTATACCATACCATTAAATATCATGTTTGTATATCTTTATTATTTAGCATAATTATGAATATATCAACATTACGAATAAAAACTGCATGTACATGCACGTTATATGACAGTATTTTTTTAATGTAAAGATCACGTATGCGTGTCAAGAATGCTGTAGATTACTTGTCTGATTACATTGTCTATCCTTATCTGAAGCCGAATTATCTCTTTCACCTCATTTTTACGCAAGACCTCTTTGGTAAACATACTTTTTATTCATATAATCCTAACAGTTTATATAAGTAGTATAGACGGTAACTAACATGGCAGTATATTATATAAGTATGTAAAATTCGAATTAATCCTTTTAACTCTTGCAGTATTGATAGAAAAATTACTCAACCGAAATTAGTGTTTGAAATTAGCTATAAACATGTATGTTAAGATTATTAAAATTTTAATAAATATAGAATGGAAAACAAAAGGGGTGGGATTCGAACCCACGACCTCCGGGAAACCATCTCGTCGCTGTACCAATTGAGCTATCGTAAGGCAGTGAATACGACATTCTATATGATCATCTTTATAGTCTAGTAAAATGTAAAAGCACTTGTCCGTAAAGCTCACCGAGTTATTATACATAGTCAGCCAGTCGGCCGAAAATGTGTAAAGCTCACAGAGTTATTATACTGGCTGACTCTATGTCAGTCAGTCAGCCGAAAATGTGTCCATCGAAAAGAAAAGAGAAAGCAAATGAGGTTACCGATGTGTCTCTTTCTTGCACGTGTGATTAGACAAAGTTAAATATCGGTCTCTTATCTTGCCTCTTTTGTTATTTACAAACACTGACACTTGGCTGTAGCTCACCATTTCTATGTACAATAATTCTATGGTAAAGCTACGATGTGTAATGAAACTCTTAAGTGCCCTTCGTATCATTTTCTCATGCTTGTGTTTTGACACTTGGACTATAATGTATAAGAAATATGACTTGCAAAGCATACAGGGTGGCTTTTAGTATGAAGGACTATATTTTGCCTTCATAGACTTCGAATAAATAAAAAAAAAACTGTCAATGTATGCATTGAACCTCTTTTAAAATGATAAAATATCTTAGCAACCAATATTAGTTTACTAATAAGTATTAACAAATGATAAAAGATGTCTTTTATATTTGGTAAGAATATTTTTACTCACTTACTATTTGACCTTCTTATAATATAAAACTTTCTAAATTATATTATTTTACATTACTAAACTATCAAAGTAAAAAAAATCGAATTTCGAACTCATGTGACATGAAACATTATTTTATTGTCTTGATGATAATACAACCATTTGTTCTTTGTCGTGAAAGTATTAAATCAACTGAATACAAGTGCTAACCAAAGAGGTTTTTTAATGTCAATACTCTTATAAATCTCAAATTATTGAATTTTCAATAACTTAATCTCAAACACAAATGTTATAATTGTTTTACGACGGTTTCTTAACTTGCTATGGTTAACCTTTCACGCCATGTGTAACAATATGTATACAACAGTATAAAGATTTCAAATCTCATAGTAAGTGACTTGATGAAGTTAGTATTCATACAATATTAATACATTTTTTTTTGTAATATTCATAGATATATTTGTTGATCAATCCCGTTTTGTTTTTTATCGTGAAGTTTATCGCCGAAAGTATAGCGGTGCAACGTGGTTCGAGTTCGATTCCTGACAGGGACAGGCATGTGTCTGTTGAGAATAGATGTCTGTATTTCTGGGTTTGGTCGTTTATTAAATATATTCTTAGTATTTATAATTTTTATTTGTATCGTTGTCTATCACCTTTACCACAAGCAAAAAAAAATGTATTATATAGGGGTTCGATCAATGTGTGTCATTTGACCCAATATTATATTATATACTTATAATTTTATAAGGCTAACTAAGGATATTAAAAAAAAAATATAAGGTAAATGAGTAGGTGTGGAGGTTCTTGTCGAGGTTATTATATGGACCCAATTGAACCAGGCAACTAAAGCCTGACGTTCTATTAGCGCAACGTAAATTTAAAATTAAAAAAAAGAATTTTGACTTTGAAGAGTTAAAATTATTCGAAAAATATATTTTCTAAAAATTGTCTTGAACTCATTTATGAAACTATTACTTAAGAATTAAATTAAAATACATACACATTATAAAGTGTGAATAACAAATGTTTGAAGGGCCAGGGAACGTGAGAATCAGAACATACTTTACATCACGTCAGTACACTTGGGTAGTTGCCTCACTTGCGGTCTGTGCGTCACTGAATATTATATTTAAATAATATATTTCATAATAGACTTACTTAATTATTAATAGGAAATTATAATATATATTAGGATTTTCTTGTAAAGTTTTTAAATATTTTTTCCCTAATTAGGCTCCATCTATTTAGAATAGTTATGGTTTTATAAATGTAAGAAATTAGAACAAATAAAGCTATTGAAACAATATCTAATAAAGATTATTTATTAAAGTCTATATTTTGGTTCTCTTTTACTCTTAAACAATTTTACGACATTTTCGTAGAAAATTGCCTGAACAATTGTAAGCCGCTGCTAACTGATACAATATAAAATAAAACAAAATATCGTGCGAAGGAATAAATTAATTAATTATAATATTAATATTTAACTCGTGTTTTATAAACATGACACTGACAGATGGAAGACAGCTGTCAAAATAGAAAAAATATAATGGACACTAGAGAACACGATAAATTGGTTTATATATACATATATGTATCTATTATTATTTCTTGTGTATGTAGTTCTCATTGCCAATAGAATTGATCAAGGGTAGTCTAGTGAATTGTATTTACCTTGAATCAATATACCAACATCAATTGGCTTGCGTCAAATATCTAGTAATTTGTCTGAAAGACGTTTTGCGAAATTTCTAGAAACATCTAAGATACTACGATGTTTCTTGGAATAGCCTTACGATATACATATTTAAAATGCTTTCTATAAATGTGAATGTTTGAATTATTTATACATATATAATTAAAATACCATAGAGTATCCAAGTTATGTGAGTGTTCCGTTATTTTTAAGAATCTAAAACAAATAGTAATTTAAAAAAAACACAGAATGAGTAACAAGAACTTCTAAAGGAGGTTAATATGATTTAATGCAATTAGAGATGTTTTAAAAGTGCAATGTATGATTAATTAAAAAAAAAAATTGACTTTGACATTGATTTTGACGTCAATTAGCTTCTTAATGGTCAGTAACAAAGATATTCTTCTTATATATAGGGTAATAAAATTAATCTTCCTTACACATGAAGTAGTAAACAGGACGTTACAACACTTAGTTTTCAACTCAATTTGATAACATACCTAGTAGTTTTCAATTGACTGTCGGTCGTACACGGAAGTTAGAGCTCAAAAGAGTAAATGGTTAAGTTGATTTAACATATACAACTTATGTTACTTTATAGAAATATTCCCTAAAATAATAAATATATCCAATAATCATAATAAAAATCTCATTTAAGATCAATAATAATAATAAGAAATAAAATGTCACAATATTTTTATAATCCATGGCAACCAATGAGGGATGACGGTTGCAACTGCGTTCAGGAATTCGTTGAGAAATCGCGCAGCTTGAATAATTTATCAAACGTCAATGTTCGCGCCTTGCTCAGCTCACCGGCGCGGCGTGTGATTATGGGTAGGATTAATAATCTATCTAATATCTTTATAACATATATTACTAAACATCTCTACTTTTGTATTTTTCATAAGTTCCATAACATGCATCTATCACAAATTGATTTGATTGTGTTATATATTACCCTTTGTACTCTTTATTGTTTAGATATATATTCCTGTTATTTATGTGATACATTGGTGTATTCACTTAGACTAAGTAGTTGTTATTATATAGATAATTATAGCAACAGTAATCACTGTATTTACTCCCCATTTACTAATTATTGTTTACTTTTGCTTATTATTGTTTACTGATATTGTTTACCGCCATTAACTAATCATGTTTAACTATCCCAAAACTCTTTACTATATAAGCTTAGATAATAAGAAACTCAATTCATTCTATATTCCAAATTCAACCAAATCATTGTTTTTCTGTGTGTCTTACTTATAGTTACTATATTGTAGTTAAAAACGAATTATATTGCTTAAAACAAGTTTAAGTTGTTTGCTACGTAACAATTTTGGCGCAGTCGGTAGGATAGCCTAGGGCAGTCAGACAGGGATAACGTACCTGTTAGGTTGTGAAACAGCAAGTACGGTACCTGAAGGGTTTTGAAACTCCCTGCCGAACCAGCGATGTCTATCCGCATATTGATTGTTCTACTGTGGTAAGTGGCTTAAACATACATATTGCTCAACTCCCTATTCCTCATCACTTTTCTCTAAATCTATTTTTTTTTTCTAAATCCATTAATTTCAAACTCCAAAATCACAATGCCAGATACTAAAATATTTTCCAACTCAGAGTTAGACTTAGGAACTCTATTAAAGCTAATTCCTGATTTCGACACCTCGCAAAACTCTCAAGTCTATAGATTCATTCGGTCGTGTGACTCCGCATTCCAACTAGCATCAGTAAATCAGACAACAGTTCTCTTGACGTACGCGTTAAACAAACTCACGGGTCCAGGTTCATCCGACGTTCACTCCAAACAATTCTTTAAATGGAATGACCTAAAACAATTTCTAATTCAAAAATTTTCACAAACCAAAACTCTTGCTCATCTGAATTTAGAATTGCAATCATACTTTCAAAAACCACTAGAAAGCATTACCGATTTCTTCCTTAGAGTCGATCTGTGTAGGAGCAAAATTCTGGAAAAGCTAACAGCAGAGATAACCGATTCCACATTAGAAGGCCGCAAAGCGACTACCGAAGAAACGGCTCTTAATGTATTTGTAAACGGTCTTAGCTCTGATATAGGTATGATGCTCCGTGTTCATGGTTTTCAAACTCTGTCGGACGCAGGACATTTTGCTATCCAAGAAGAAAAAATTAGAAATATGAACCGGGCTAGACAAACATTATATAAAAATACAGTCTCAACAGGCTTTCCAAAAAATCTTTCATTCCATCAATCAATAAACCATCAACAACTTAGAAATTTCTCGCGACAGCAACAGCCTAACAAAACTTGTAATTACTGTAAAAAACCTGGTCATTTAATCTCTGAATGTCGTAAACGCGCTTATAACAATAACTTGAAACAACCAAATTCAGGACAGCAAACTCCCACGACACCCACAACTACTGTAAAAGGAGTAAATAATTTAAACTTCGAAGCGGCCGAAACCACGGACACGCCTTCGGAAACCGCTTCAGCCCACTTTTACAGTGTCCAAACACCGACAATGGATCTAGAATCACTTCAAAAAAACTAGCAACTCATCCAAATCCTAATTTTATTAATTCAATAAATAATTCCTCTTATCCAGTCCATCGGGGACAAGGAATTATTTCTAAAAACAGTAAGGAGTACTTACACGCAAATCAACCAGTCCATCGAGGACAATTTCGTGATGCATGTACTCAAACTGATATTCAAATAAGTCTTATATCAACTCCAACTCAAACAAATTCAAAGCCTAAATCTAAATCTAAGCCTAAATCTAAATCTAAGCCTAAATCTACTAAATCAAATCCTAAATATACTAAATCTATTATATCAAATTCTACCTCTACTAAATCTACTACATCAAATCCTATATCTACTAGGTCTGTTACTATTTCAGCACTAGATGTGCCTCCAGAAAATCTACTGCATTGCAAATTCCACATTAAAGGTAAACCAGTAACCTTACTGATCGATACAGGAGCCGCTATATCTGTCCTTAATAAAGAACATATAGGTAGTGCACCTCTAGATCAATCGAGAATCGTATCGATCATAGGTATATCAGGAAACCAATCCTCTATTCAAAGCTTCGGCACAGCCAAAATATCTCTAGACCATTTTCCTAAATTCAATTTCCATGTAGCTAACCTTAACATCAAAGCGGACGGTATCTTAGGCAACGACTTCATGAGCCAATTCAATGTCAATATTTTCATACAATCAAAAACCATGAGTATACGGGATCGCACCTACAAATTATTCTTTATTAAAGAGAAACCTATGGAATCCATAGATAACAAACAACTCGTAGGACAACGATCTGAAACTGTTATTACATGTTTTACTAAAGATATTCAAAACGGATCCGCCATAATCAACAAACAAACTATTTGCGACGATATCACTATTCCTAATGCATTAGTTACAGTAAAAGACAACATATTTCTAATTACTTGTGTAAATTCCAGTAACGAAGATAAACTTTTATCAATACCCAAAGTCCAAGCAAGTGAGCTAACGACGTTTGAATCCACAGAAAACATTCCAATTAGTTTAACAAATTCATTGACATCAAAGGAAATTCAAGATAAAATAGATAAACTTATCCGTAGAGACCACCTCAATGAAGAAGAAGGTAAATCTCTTAATAAAATAGTTACGCAGTTTCCAGACATCTTTTACACCGAAGAAGAACCTCTTACATTTACGAACCACACCAAACACACAATTCCTACTACAACGGATGTGCCTATCAACACAAAAACCTACCGATTTCCCTACGTTCATCAAAAAGAAGTGAAATCGCAAGTACAAAAGATGCTAGATCAAAATATTATTCAACCTAGTACATCACCTTGGAGCAGCCCCATTTGGGTAGTTCCTAAAAAACAAGATGCATCAGGAAAACAGAAATGGCGCGTAGTAATCGACTATCGTAAGCTTAACGATGTTACAATAGGAGATAGTTACCCTTTACCTAATATTACCGACATCCTAGATAAGTTAGGCCATTCAATTTATTTCACTACATTAGATCTTACCTCGGGATTTCATCAAATCGAACTCGATCCCAAAGACATTCCAAAAACAGCTTTTAATACACCATACGGACATTATGAGTTTCTTAGAATGCCATTTGGTTTGAAAAACGCACCCGCTACGTTTCAGCGTGCTATGGACAGTGTCTTACAAGGTCTCCAAGGAGAACGTTGTTTTGTTTACTTAGATGATATAGTAGTATTCGCATCGAGCCTTCAGGAACATGAACAAAAACTAAATGAAGTCTTCAAACGACTACGACAACATGGTCTAAAAATTCAGCCCGATAAGTGCGAATTTATGAGAAAAGAAGTAGTTTACCTAGGACATATTATTTCAAGTGAAGGTGTAAAAGCAAATCCCGATAAAGTTAAGGCTGTTCAAGAATTTCCAATTCCTAAAAATTGTAGAGACATAAAATCATTTTTAGGCCTTGCAGGCTATTATCGAAGGTTCATTCCAAACTTTAGTAAAATCACAAAACCTCTAACAGGGCTCTTGAAAAAGGACGTTCCATTCGTTTGGGAAAGTGCCCAACAACAAGCTCTTGACACTTGTAAGGGCATCCTTACTAAAGCCCCTATCTTACAATATCCTGATTTTACCAAAGAATTCGTTTTAACCACTGACGCTTCTCTTTACGCAATCGGAGCTATCCTGTCTCAAGGTCCAATCGGCAAAGACTTACCAATTGCATATGCTTCACGAACGTTAAATAGTGCAGAACAAAATTATTCGACTATAGAACGTGAACTATTAGCCATAGTGTGGGCCGTAAATCATTTTCGACCATATCTGTTTGGACAAAAATTCAAAATCATTACAGATCATAAGCCTTTGACATGGATATTTTCCATCAAAGACCCCGGTAGTCGTCTGATTCGTTGGCGTTTGAAACTAGAAGAGTACGATTACGAAATCGTTTACAAAGCCGGCAAAGCTAATACCAATGCAGACGCACTTTCTCGTCCACCAATAATGAATTCTAATGTAATCAACCTAACGGAAGATGCTTCTACCTCTATTGAATCCGACTACCTTCAATTAAATTATGAACATTACGTATCTCTAAAATCGTCAGAGCATCTAAGTATCAATAATTCCCATTTAAAAACCTCTTCTGATCAACTACTGGATCATCGACATAAAGACATCTATATTCCAACCCCTTGCATTCATCATGATCAAGACAACTTGTTCAACGAAGCCATATCATCGTGTTCACAAGTAGAATCTTACCTAGAAAAGTCCAAGTTACTCTACGATGTAGACCTTCTAGTCTCAGACAAAAAACAAAACCTTTATTTTTCTTATTCTAAACCTAACCACTGCGATCCTTGGGATAGTGAAAGTTATTTTAAATCCCTTTTGTCTTGCCTTCAGAAACATAGCATAACCACACTTTTCGTCCCCGACCTTAAAAGCGATCACACTTGTAAATTATTACCAAACGAACAACATCGAATAACAGCCTATCTAGCTGAAATCTATAAATGCGAAATTAACATTTGTGAAAATAGAGTAAAATACCCCACAACAGAAGAAATCCCAAATATCTTGAAATCATATCATAATGAACCACTTTTTGGACACCGTGGTATAGTGGAAACATATAGGAAAATCCGCTATGAATATTTCTGGAAAGGAATGACAAATGACATCAAAAATTACATCGACTCTTGCCTTGTATGCCAACGTAATAAAATTCAGAGGAAAACTTTCCAAGCTCCTATGGTCATAACATCTCAGTCAACCGAACCTTTTGAACGAGTCTCAATTGATTTAGTCTCTTATTCCGAAGTTAGCGACAATAACAATAAATATGTTTTAACATTACAGGACGATTTAACACGTTATGTTCAAGCTTATCCAATACCTGATAAAGAAGCATTAACTGTAGCTCCGCAAATACTTCATTTTTGCCAACATTTTGGGATCCCCAAACGATTTCATTCGGATCAAGGCACCGAATTTATTAATCGTGTAATGAAACAGCTAATTAAATTCTTTGGTTCTAAACATACCGTCAATACAGCATATCATCCACAAACAAACGGCGCTCTAGAGAGATTTCACGCTACATTACGTGATCATATACGTATGTACCACAGTCGAAAACAAAGAAATTGGGATTCAATCATTCCTTTCGCGGTAATGTGTCATAATACGTCAGTAAATAGTTCCACAGGGTATACTCCTTACGAACTTCTTTTCGGGTTCAAACCTCGTCCATTATATTCATTAAAACCATCCTCTGATTATTCTACATGTGACTATCTAAAGGATCTAAATGAACGCCTTAAAGTTTCTCGAGATGCTGCTTTACAAAATCTCGAAAAAATGAAAGAGAAAGCCAAAGAACGTTATGATAATCAAATTAAAAATTTTGTCGAATACAAAGTCGGTAGTAAAGTTATGTTGCGAGTCCCTAACCCCAATAACCTAGGTTCTAAATGGGAAGGTCCTTATGATGTAATACGTGTGGGATTTAATGAAAATTACCTTATTAAAAAGGCTGGTAAAAATCAACTAGTGCATGCTAATCGTTTACGACCATATATGGTAAATAATAATGAATAATTCTAGTACATAATTATTATTAGTTAAGCTACTAATTTACCTTTATATTTAATACTAATGAATCGTGGAAACTAATAATATATAGAGATTTAAAGCCTCTTTTCCTATCACATGATTCTCTTTTACGTCTATCGAATAACTTTCAAGCTATGTCTTCTCAATATAATAATCTTCCAAGCGTTCAATCAACAAAATCATTTGCAAATATTAACCTTAATAAGATCGAAAACAGACTTTCAGAACTCAGTATGTATCTAGGCAAAAACTCACGTACTAAAAGAGAATTGTTGGACGGTCTAGGCTCTGTTCTTAAATGGCTAATTGGCACACCAGACGCTAAAGACGCCATGCGGTACGACGATTGTATCAATCGGCTTGAGAAACAAGAATTAGACTTAACAGAGCTCATGCAAGAACAAATTCAAATCACTTCTTCTGCGATTAAAAATTTTAATGAAACTATTTTTAAAATATCTTTCGATGAACAAATTATTAATGAAAATATCAACCGCCTATTATCAAAAATTATCTAAATAGAAGTGAAAAACTCATATTTGACATTAAAGTAAGCGAAGATATTTCGAATTTCCATTAATACAAAACGAGATCTTTACCTTATATCATCTCTATTCGATACCTACCAAGCATCCCAATTCCTCTTACCATTCCACCATCCTTCCTGAGCACATGTATCTAGCTACGAACCCTAGTGGACAACAGTATGTGTCTACGAGCTCACTAGAAACCTGCAACGCCTTCGCAACAAGAAGAAGTGTCTGCAAAAACCTCGTCGTCTACAACACCGAGTCACGCCCAATTTGCGACATAGAAATCCTGATCAGCAAAACTACAAAACTCCCAAAAACTTGCACCGTGTCAACATTTCCAGCCGAAATCCAAACGTTCCAACCCTTGAATAATAACAGATGGCTGTACATCGTCGACCACGAGATTAGTTGTGTCCTTCAGTGCAACAACGATATCACTAATCAAAAACTTCAGGGCTCGGGAGTCATTTCACTACCTCCAGGATGTAAGCTACACACAGGATATAGCACCTTAGCAGCATACCACTCAGCCGAGGAGAACATCACACTGCCTATCATAGTTCCCGACATCAGCACAGACGATTGTTTCGAGAAGACCAAAGAGGTAGAAACTCCGAATTTGATCCCGATCACCATCAACGAGACCCCACTGGATTCACTAAAGAGCATCCAAAACCATTTAGATAAATACTCGGAAGAATTGACAAAAATCAGACAAACAGCAACACAATCTTTCCTTCAGAAAAACCAACCCACCTTTATGTGGTTCTACTTTGTTATGGGCATCCTTCTTCTAACATTTTTCCTAATTAAACTCTGTAACAAATGTCCTACTGGATTCATACATCGTCACCGACGCAACAACAGAGGTTGCATTCAAATATTCAACAATTGTTTTGACAACTCTTCAAGACGACGTACAACACAAGTTGCCATCCCAATGCGGAACATAGAACCAACTTCCTGCATCTCCGGAGATGAAGACGATGGCGACACCACATCAACAACTTCTAATTCTCAAAGATCAGGTGCAAACACCCAATCTTTATTCTAAGGGGGGAGGTGTTATATATTACCCTTTGTACTCTTTATTGTTTAGATATATATTCCTGTTATTTATGTGATACATTGGTGTATTCACTTAGACTATTGTTATTATATAGATAATTATAGCAACAGTAATCACTGTATTTACTCCCCATTTACTAATTATTGTTTACTTTTGCTTATTATTGTTTACTGATATTGTTTACCGCCATTAACTAATCATGTTTAACTATCCCAAAACTCTTTACTATATAAGCTTAGATAATAAGAAACTCAATTCATTCTATATTCCAAATTCAACCAAATCATTGTTTTTCTGTGTGTCTTACTTATAGTTACTATATTGTAGTTAAAAACGAATTATATTGCTTAAAACAAGTTTAAGTTGTTTGCTACGTAACAATTGGAAATACACTTATTTTACTTTACACTTAAAGAGGTCATTTGAGTTGAGGTTATTATTGTGGTAATTTAAAGGTCAAATTCCTTACATTACAATTAAAATATTAAAAATGAATACGTTACATTATAATCTATTAATATATAATATTAATAATAATATAAATCTAACTAAACATGCTCATTTAAGATTTAAATTTAAATAAAAAAAAATAAAGGTAAAACCAGAACTTAGAACAAGAATGTAGGGGCATGCCCTAAAAACCGTGACTACAAGTCACAAAACCTTGATATAAAAATCGTTACAATAAGCAAAAGTCACGACCTAAAGGATACGAAACCGGTTTTAAAGCAAAACAAATCCATGATACGGTATGCAAGGAATGCAGACATGCACCATGAGATAGGACTGATAAGCAGACATGCTTGGAACTGTAATAGAAATTATATTAAATAACTTACTTAATTTTAGTTTCCGAACCGACATTGATCTTTACACACACATCTACACAATTATATATTTAAACGTCATTTTTAGCGCCATTTTTTATTTGTCATTTTTGTAATCGTAACACGAGCGAGTCATGGCATATCGTTCAAGTCACTAAAGTATTAAATATAGTGAAGTTATATGAAGCATTGGTCTATTATTATGCGTGGCAAGTGACCGCATGTCAAGAGCAAGACCAAGGATGTTTGTGTTTGTGTGTGTGCGTAAGTCTTATTTCGTTCATGTCTTTTTTATTTACGCTTAAATGATTAACCTAATGAGTATTGCGCAAATATTTTCAGCCTTTATTCTGTAAATATACGTAAAAATATTTTTATTCACTGGTTTGTATTATGTATTAGCCTTTCCTCGTTTTGTTTACGTCGGCACTAGCGAATATTTTTTATTTATTATGTCTATTTCGGACCAGAACTCGCAATGTTGTTATAGTGCTTAATTCTTTTTTTTATATATTTTTTAAAGATACCTTCTAAAAGGTTCTAATCTCAACGACCTTTTTCTCGTTTACACCATAGAGAATTTTTTGCTAGGCTTTTTTAATTTAGGGTTCGGTTGTGAAGTGTTACTTGTTAGTGAGGAGTCGTTTAAACATAAGAAACCCTATTCGAAAGCGTAATGAAATAATAATAAAAATAAATTACTTAACAAAAATTTTATCGTGATGGAATGAATGCACGATTTTTATGGTTGATATTTTTTTAACTTTTTATTTGAAATGGTTTACAGAAATAGAAGCGAGTCTCGATAAATATTAACACCTTTACTGGTCTGGTATTTTTTTATATACTGAGTAATATATATTTATTATATTTCTGCGATAAATCCCATTTTAGAATTGTGTATATATTTTTGTAGTAATTAGGTCAAAAATAATGAACGTTCTAAAATAATGTTGGATGAAGTGTCTTAAAATACAATTTACTTCGTTTCGTTGTTTATTAATAAGGCAAATAACTAAAATACAACAGTAATAAGATATATCCCTTATAAGATATATAATTTTGTAATAGAATAAAAAAAAACTAAAAAATAATAAACAAAAAAAAACAGCCACAAGTCCTCTAAGAAGCTACTTATTTTCCCAATATGGGAAGTGATTGAAATTAAGAAATATATAGAGGACAAGCATAGGCGTACCGGGGGGGGGTGGAGGGGGCAGCTTCTCCCCTTCAACCTGGACATCGGATAACTTTGTACTACATTCTGTTGTAAATTAAAATTCTTATTTTACCATATAAACTCAATTAAGATTTAAAAACACGCGATTTCATACATACCTACGAAAGTATTTTAATGTTTAAGGAGCATTTTGTGAAAATTGCAGAAAGTTTAGAAAAGCTGCCTTTGTAAGGATATTCGGAACCATGTTCAGATGATTGAAATTACAGCTTCAAAATTAATTACAAAAATATATTAAAGAAATCTGATTTGCCCCACCAAGCACAGAATCTGGGTACGTCCATGAGTACAACCTAGAAGATGGATATCGTCTGTAATAAAGGAATCCAGTGACTTAAGCAGCTAATACATTATCCAATTTACCAAGCAATAGATCAACTATTGTATAGTTAAAGATGTTATGAGTGTAATGCTCCCACCTAATTGGTGGAAACTTACTCGTTATTTTTTGGGTCATATAGTGCGCTAGAAATTAGATGAAATGGACGAACTAAAATGCCAGTGTTTACACACCGATAGTAGCGTATGTGAAAATACCCGGAATTCCTGTAAGAATATGAGAGGGTATTTACCGAACCTTACGCCTTAACAAGGCTGAACTGACATCAATCGTCCCACGGCTGGTGAAATTCGGCAAAAATATCGGATAATAAAAAGATATTTAATTTCCTGTAATTTAATTTCACGAAATAGACCCTTCCCTTCTTAACTTGCTTATAATGTGTATGAGTCGCAATAGTTTGAAAACATTAATCAAAACGAAACAAAAAAACCTAGGGGTAAATATTTTTTCTGTTGTGCAATTTAAAAACTAAACCTAGCAACACTGATTCCGTATCTATGTAGTATAGTGTGATCTTTATTATCTCCTCTCCTACTTTCTAACTAGGACCTCTTTATTAATGTTGAATAAGGTCATTATTCATCTAGACACCTGACAGAGACCTAGACAAGTGGCACTAAACGCTAATCGAATAGAAACAAGATGTATAGGTTAGGTAAGACAGAGAAAGCTGTACTGTTTTCTCTCTCCCAGCTTTTTTATCGAATACAATTGACTAAGCGTTTGTCTGTGTTACCCAAATTATTTTATTTGTATACTATATGACATATATGTCGCTGATGATAGAGATGTCGTTAAGATAAGTAATATCTTTTATTATCTTTCTATCTCTATTAGTTGTATAGTGTAAGTATTTACTTAGATGTATAGATACAAAGATTTAAAAATAAATCCCTGAACTTATAAAAAATCTAGTACCAAAACTCGAATTTAGTACCTACTTAGCATCTAAGCATCAGCTTAGGACCCATTATGAATCCGATAAAAAGAATTAATTCTCCGATATACTAAAATAATACTGAAATAAAAATCGGGTACCTTTCATACCCAAAAAAAAAAAACTTGTCCAACGAGGGATAAAAAACTTTGAGACCGTCCGCAATTACAACCCTGATTATCTTACCTACCTTATCTTACTATTATGCCCACCTATAGCCCAAGCGAAACCGGGTTAAAAAGTTAGTATCTACTGTTTTCATAGTTATTTCTTTACTTATAAATAGAAAAACTATTTTATAGTTATAATACTTGTGCGACAAAAACTAAACAAAGAAGATCGTATAGAAATCCCAACACACAGAAAAAAAAGGGTCTTTAAAAATATTTTCAAATTCGTTTTCTTTGTCAGTTCTTATACTAATTAAGTTTAGCAATGCTTGGTAAAATATAAAAGTCTAGTATAAATTTATTATTTTATTATAAACTTATTTATTTGAAAGAATGTTGATTTCATTAATATTTAAATTATTAAAAGAGAAATTGCATGCGTCTATCTTTAATACATTTACAACACTGTATATAAAATAAATGAACTAGTTTTTTCTAAACCATACTATATTTTTTTAAACATTATTTCTGGTCTTCACAATAAAATAAAAATACTAAATAGTAGTATGTTAACTGTCTTTTAGTTTTATCGTGCTAATCTTTAAACGTTATTCTTCAAACATGTAATAATGATGTTTGTGTGAACGTAGTTAAGTGTTACGGAACCCGCGCTTTACTATCTACAACCAGTAGTGGATTTAGGTTTGAGGACGCCCTAGGCCCGAGACGATATGGCGCCCTTTATCTTTTGTAACAGTATATATATCACCACCTCGGGGTAGAAAGGTCGTAAACACCAAAATCGTAACTTTACAGGAGACGCAAAAAACGTAACAAAAAAAAAGTTATTGCTCATAACTTTTTTGTTTTTAAACGTATTATTGAATGAAAAACTGTTAAATCTTTTGTTTTCAATAAATTTTAACGCCACATAGTCTGCATTTGAAAAAACCTCATAGGTTTTAACTTAGCATGGAGTTACGACGTACAAATTTGAATAAAATGGTAGATACGTCTGTTCAGAAAACACACAATATGGCGTAACTACATTTATCTTGACACTTCTAGCAGATTGGGCTTAAAAGCCAATGTAATCTTATCAATATATCGATACCTCGGGGTAGAAAGGTCGTAAACACCAAAATAGTAACTTTACAGGAGACGCAAAAAACGTAACAAAAAAAAAGTTATTGTTCATAACTTTTTTGTTTTTATACGTATTATTGAATGAAAAACTGTTAAATCTTTTGTTTTAAATAAATTTTACCTACTTATTCATGAAATAAATATTAACTGTTAATTGCCGTACCTACTTCAATAAAGAAAAATTTTATTTTTTTTATAAAACGACAGAGACGAAGCTTCTTAGCTATCCATGGATTCACCGTGCGGGTGCCGGGCCCATCGCGTTGCAAGGATATTAATATTAATTTATAGTATATACATTTTTTATATAATATAATCTAGGGCAATGTTTGACTGCATTCCATCTGATGGTAAGTGGAATGTGGTCTAAGGTGGTATGGCCATTACCCTAGCAACCTTAAATAGGTCTTCTTCTTCTTTTTTTTCGTCTTCTCTTGAAGACACCCACATTATATTTGGCCGGAAATACCGACGCAGGCAATCTGTTCTAATCCTTCGCTGTACGAAGTAAAAAAGACCAAGCAAAGCACTTCGTTCGGACAGGTGGAATGTCCACATCAAAAGGATGGATACCTGCCGTGCGTCGGGACGTCCGGTGATAGTAGGGGGCCGGGGGAATTAGGTCTTGTAATTCCTGCGCACACTCACCAAAATGTATCCAATAGAATACTGAGAGGCTAGCAATTCTACGCCTGTGTTCAAGGCTGTAGAGGTCGGCTTCGACCATTTCGGGATCGCCTATAAGCCTCTTTGCTCGCCTCTCAATTGAGTCCAGAACCGCAAGATGAGACTTTGCGGCACCAGCAAATATGTGACCACAGTGCTCAATACACGACCGGATCTGTGCTTTGTATAAAACAAGAAGCTGTCCCGGTGTAAAGTACTGCCGGAACTTCGCAAGAACGGCAAGCTCTGCTGCTGCTGCTCTTGCTCTGGACTCAATGAACCGACCAAAGTTGAGGTTCGAGGAAATCTCTAAGCCTAAGAACAGAAGCCGGTCACTTTATTCCAAGGATACATTCTGGAAAGTAGGCGCCAAGGTGAAAGTGCTCCTTTTGGCGGTGAACAGACACGTCTGCGTTTTGGTGGCGTTGAATTTTACAAGATTGGCATTGCTCCATGCGGAGCCTGCCTGAAGTTTGTCACTCAAACATTGCACCATAGCTTCTCTTGCAGACTGTACTTGATCTCTACTAGCCCGAGTACTCGGCAGATATCTTTCTACAATTTGTAGCAGAAAAATAGTTGCAGAAAGACCGGACCCCTGAGATACTCCGGCATTTATTGTCAAGGGTTCCGAGGAACACCCGTCGATAACTACTCGAAGAGATCAGAAAGCTCAGAAAGTCCGTTATCCAGCCGATCATACCAGGAGATATACCGTACGCTGAAAGCTTACTTAAATCATTATTATAATCAGTTTCATCTTCGGTGTCAGTACCAATAAGTATATTTTCAATTATCTTATTATGAGGCAATTGCAGATATTCCTGGTGGTATGCTTTAGGTATCACTTCGCTATCACAAAGACGTTTCAAATAATTAAATTTGGCAATTGAAATAGGTAATCGGGCATTATATAAATCACGTAATACAAAATCTGTATTCTAGATTCCTTCATCTTTGACATCCTCTTTTTCAGTAATTTTGTTACTCTTTTCCTTCTCTTTTCCCTTTATTTTTGTATAAGTATTCTTTTCCAGCACATCCTCTTTTCCAGCTTCTTCAAATAAACTAACTTTTCCTGCAATAGCTTCTTCATTGGTGGAGTATTTAATACAAATTTGATTAGGTGTTTTCTTTTTGAAGGTAGCAATTCGAATAGTTTTGAACTGTCCTTTTTTTAGAATTTCTTTAGTGAAAGTTTTTAAGGCAATTTCTTCCCAATTTATAAAATCATTGTTGTAAAATTTCAAAGGTCAGAAAGGCGTAAAAGACAAATACTTATTACATTGGCTTTTACGCCCAAATATTTTACATTAATAACAATGATACAACCAAAACAACTTTATGATCCCATGCAATTGGTATATACACCATTATTTATTTAAAAAACTGGTTTAAGGTATGAAAAAATATAGGTTGTATAACACATATTTTCTTAAATAATAAAATTTTGTGAACACAGATCGATAGAGCTTGAAATTCTAAACAAAACTGTATCATTAACTCATTTTCGCCAAAAGTGGTCTTTACGACCTTTCTACCCCGAGGTGTCGATATATATGTGTGTGTGTATAAAATAATTGAAATAATAACAATACTAATAAAAAATCTAATTCAGGTATAAATTAAACATTTATTTTTTTATCAACTTTTAGGACTTGCCTTATTAACAAAGAATTAATTATTTTAACAAAGAAATTCTACCCTCAAAATGGTACTATGTTTCGATAGTAAGAGCGCAATAAAATAAACTTTAAAATTTGGTCTTGCAGTTTACAGAAAACACAATCGATTTTAAATTTTAGTCATCTTAAAAATTTTGGCGCCCCTCAAAATTTGCCGCCCTAGGCCCGGGCCTCACGGGCCTAAGCCTAAATCCGCTACTGTCTACAACTCGCACTTAGTGTTTTTGTTCCCCTAAACCAACCAACCTTTTGTGTCAGAAGAGTTACAAATTAAAAATATATTTAATAAACGATCAAACCAGAACAGATGTACATCACATACATGCTTGTCCCCGTCGGGAATCAAACCCATTGTGTCGCTATACGTTAGGCGTCTGCGCTAACCACTCGGCCAACGGGGCGGTTTAAAATGGAATATTTATTAAATATATATTTATCGGGTTATGTTCACGTAATTTTATCGGAATTTTACCCCTCTAGTTTCGACAGTTCACGCCGCAAGTCCCCCATACCGCAACCATACCCATACCTGGATTCCTCGAGTTGGTAGCAACAATGGGTTTTTATTTAATCTTAGTTTTGATATTGTAACAATAATTTATGTTAAGAATACATCATCCAACATATGAAGAACTATTCGATTTCCATCATTTAATAATTCATTAAATCTATTGTACTGTTCACATTCATTTTTTAATGTAAATACATAGTATGTAACACGGATTCTTTTCCTCTATTTAGTAATTGCTACCTACTTTCTTTTCTTTAATGTAATCAAATGATTCGCGGTAATCTTGATAATTTAGTCGGAAACGGTGGTATATAAACTGTTATTATTATTGTTACTGTTACGTTATTATTACGCAATCTTTTACGTAATATGAAACAAATTAAAATGGAGGTTTCGTTGCAACTTAAATAACCGACATTTATTAAAAATATTTATACTTTCACTTTTTAGTTTTTAATTTCCAGACACGATAAGACTACAAATTGACGTTGAGCGATATTTTTTTTTCAGACTCTCTCACATCAAGGAACAAAATATACATATTTTTTTTTTTATACAGGGGTATTTATAATTAATTGGCCACCTCTTGCAGGCAGCCTCCCTACATGAATTCCTTTTACTTTTTAAAATTAATAGTTTTAAAAATGTAAGTTGCGCCCGGGCGTTGACCTTTTAAAAACGTCTTACAAAATACAGTGTAATAAATATTTTGTTTTTATTTTTTTGGGTTGTTGTTATTAATATTTGTAAAAAGTCAAAGAACAAATGTTGTTGGGATTGATGTACAGATTCTGCCTGCAAAAGGTGGCCAATTAATTACAAATAACCCTATATGTACAAAAACTCGACACTAATAGGAATCGAACCTGTGAGTTCTGGAGGTCATCTAAGTCACTCTGCCAAATGAGCTATCGTGTCGGTACTGGCTTTGCTGAGTGTTCAATCAAATATAAAGATTTTACTCGTAAGTGATGTTTTAAAAATAACAGTATCTATATAATTACAATAAATATTTTTTGTCTGTTCATTTGTTTGTCTGAACCGGCATAACAAAAAAACACTAGATTTTTTATTAAATTTGCTGTCGTCAGAGGTCATTACCCCAGCCAACCAAATGCATACTTTTTACTCCGACTATTTTATATGGTCAAACCCAAACTTTGTATACCTACAATAAATATAATACAACAAAATTACAAGTGCATTTTTGATTATATTTGGTGTGTGTTAGCTTAGTATCTGAGAAAAATAAAATTCTTTTCATTCCGGAAATTTATCTTTATTTCCGGAATTACCTAATTTCATATACGTTACGTTCACATCTCTAGTTCGCCATGCTTTGAGCTCATGCATAAGAACCCCGGGTTCGAAATATATATATATATTTAATACATGGTTCATTGACCTCTTCTCTGAGTTCTCAGACCAGCAAAAGCTTGAAGTAAATGATGATTTGACAATTCATTCATATGAACTGGACTCGAACCTGTGACATTTCTTCAGCAATAGTTGGTTAAAGCAAAAAATCTAAAACAACTTTTTTATATTTCTCTTTGTATTGCTAGCATAGAAGAGAGGCCGTAGGTCAGTGCTAGTATTGAAACACAAGATAATTTGATAGAGACTGTATAGATGTAAATATAATATTTAATGATTACCCCATTGCTATTATAAATAAAGTACAAGGACTAATCTCTTCAACTATTTTTTTTAATGAATATAGAATGAAAATATAGCGATACCAATTGAGCTACCGTATAGAGCGTATTTAAAATTTAAATAAGTTTAACATGTCTATATATGTTTAAAGATATCTTCAAGTGTCTTTGTTCTTGGACATATATATACGAAGACTCAATAGGAAATCGCAAAACTTAAAATATTATAAGAAGCATTCAAAATAAATAAGAAATTTCTACATTTAATTTATTAAGAACTAAAACCATAATCAAAACCCAAACAACAAACACCATAATGCGTGGTAGAATAAAACAATACACATAGACACACATGCACACACAGACACTCATAAAGTAACTTTCTCTGTGCATAACTTGGAACATCAGATAGTTGTGAATAACATTAAAAAAACATTAAGGCTTGAGGTTACCGTCACCGTGGACGCCATCTTGATTACAAAATGTAAATATTTATACTTATATTATTGTATTTGCTTGAAACTAAACAACGTTTTTTATTCAAGTTATTAATAATGCCAGACAGTTTAATTTTTATGTAAAATAAATTGTTATAAAAGTTAAGAATTAATTCAGGGAATTTAAATTCAACAAATATTGCTTTTATACGATTTTATTATTATATTAATTTATATAAAAAGAAGATTCAATTAATATACTATATTTTTCTGCCAAAAAATAAGATTTTTATCAAATAATTTATGTGTCCATAATAACTACTATAATAACAAATAACTTTTGTGTTTAATCAAAAGGATATTTTATATGACATCATCCGAGCAAACCTGCCCGCCTACGACTAAGAATTTATTGTAAACTGGATATTTTGAGCTTTAAAATTGTAGGTATTTGTAAATAAATTAATCGGATAAATGTAAAAAAACTTATTCTAAGTATTCCAGAGATATTTATTATAAATATATTAAAAAAACATTTAAATCAAATATAGGATGTGAAAATAATTTAAAAAAAGAATATAACTAGAATTTAGTGTGTGAAATAATAGTTGAATGTATGAACGAACGAATGAATTGCAGAAAGCGAATAATAAAATCACAATAAATTATAATAAAATAGTATTAACCGACTCTCTTTGTACTCATGTGAATTTGAATGAGTTATAATTATGTAAGTATGGTTTATTGTTTGATTTCTCTACAATGCACACCTACATACCTAATTATTTGAAAGTAGGTCTCGAGAGGCTGTTGAACGATGGGCTTGGATTAATATTCGCTGTAGTGCCGTTACTTTCTTAAAATGGAATAGATAATACACAATATCCACAGTGAAAACCGGTACAAAATTTAATAGTTTTTTTTTACCGGCCATAAATCTGAGTAAGTAGTGTAATATGTGAATTATTTACGATTGAAGTTTAGATGTCGCATGGCGCTTGTAAGAGTGCCAAAATATTCAGAACTGTAATAACTAAATGCATAGCCAAAATTGCTTATATTATATTATTGTAATTAATTACAAGGCAAACTATCTTTAATTTTGGTAGATCTCTTCTCTAACATCATCAACATCTATGATAAACAATTAAGATAAATGGTTTCGTTATCTAACAAATAATTTAATAAGTGTTTTATTGCATTGCTATTATTTATCCAGAGGTCGATCTATTGAAGTCTGTACCAGAAACCGTAACCGTAACGCTCTCATGGCCGTTTTTTACACCAGATTAGAGATATAAGGAACAGTTTTTTTATCTTAACCTAGTACATAAAAGGATATCAATCAATTTGAAGATATATAAAGCGCCACATTAAATATAGCATAAAGGCCCACCCTATCTAGGAAGTCAAGATTATATACATTTCCCTGCTGGAACTCGGATAAGTTCGGCCATGTTTCATATATAACCATTAACTAAACAAATCAATTTTAAGCTCACAAGACGTGAGAATCATTTTAATCCAACTGGAACACCTTCAATCCACAGACATGATGTTGCATGATGAAGCAAACCCAACTGACAAACAAATGGATCTGTGGTACGAAATATGTATTATGCTCTTGGTGTCTCTAAAGATGACACATACGGTAAAGCTCACCATATCGCAAATATTCTTTTCTGAGAGCCTGACTGACACAATACGAAAAGGTCCGGCCTAACAGTAGCCGACTCTACCATGCGTTTCTAAACGTGGGTCTTAGTATTTACCCACCTATGGTTTTAAAAGCAATAAAGACTGAAGTATTAATAATCACTTAAGAATTAAGAAACTTTCTTTTTATTTAATTTTGGTATTCGCTTTTATTCAAATTTCATTTTCTTTTTGAAATTAAAATTATTTATTACGTTTTCAAAAAAATATTTAACATAATGTAAATATTTAAATATTCAAATTGTGTGAACTTTGTTTTCACATTGTATTTCAAAAAGGCGGGAATTCAAACGTTGAAATCGTGTAAAGAAATACATGTCTATATAATGACAATGGTAATGTCATATTGTGTCAGATTATTTAGACGGTAGGTATTCGTATTTATTTAGTATAAAAAAAAATCTGTGAGGTATCAAATAAGACGTTTTATTTATTTATTGTTTCATTATGTAGTTTTCCAGTTGTAAAGAAATAAAATTCCAATAATTAATAGTACTTCAGACAGATTTTAATGTCACAAGAGACAAGACATAAGACAGTTATGAGACAATTATTATCAATGAACCAGTTTATTAATAATTATGCAACTCTTCGGAAATATGAATAAAATACGTAAAATATTATTGTACTATATTTCATATTGGACTGTAAAATAAATATAATAAACTATTGCAAGAGGAACAACAACAAAAACCTAAAACCGTCTACACAAAGGGATAAATTTCCTAGAGCTGCATATTTGTCCACAATCCAAGACATAAACACCCACTTCAAACCAATCCACCAATTTTCTCACACATAAATCAGTAAATCGAACAAACGTTCACCTTCGAAGTAATCGTGTGTTACCGGTTTTTTCAATCCCTAGCCTGACTCATTACGTTCACATAAAGTCAACCTTCACATGACAGCCGGTAATTGACAAAGGTCTGTAAAATTAACGTTCAAGACAAGTATGTTTATTGCGGTATTGTTATGAATTATGGTGTATTAGATGAATGACTCGTCTCTTTACTCCTGCAAAGTCACATACATGTCATTTATGTATGTCATTTATTCTAATATTTGATAAATAATATTTAATGTGTATATTAATTATAATAAAATACATTTATTTTAATTTATACTTTGAAATTTTGTACAAATTAAAAGAGATTAAATTAACAAACAAACTAAACAATCTTAATTATATTCTACTCGGATTTCAACAAAATAAATTAATATAAAATGGAAAATAAAAGATAATTTACAAATTACAAGATTCGAAAATAAGATATTTAAAAATAGAACACAGACGTCACATTAAAAAAATTATAACTCCATTAAAATTATTAATGCAAAAATCATTCACAGACATTAGTTCGAGTTCGTTCATTTGTTCATTAGGAACAATGGAAGTTTTAAATGTAACATCACTGGTTCCGGAATTATAACGGAATTATTAATTTAGAAATAAATGGTTATGATATTACAACGAGATTACTAACGAATTTTACACCGAGTTAGCGCGTTATAAATTTTTAATAACATTTATTGGCAATTGCGCTCTAGTTTTGAATCTGGATAGAAATTTGTCATGCAATAAATGATTTATGTTTTAATTTTTATTTTAAGCTTTGAAAGTAATTTCGAGGTACCGTTATAACGTTTTTTGGTGTTTTTATTAATAAAATCTAATTTAGAATACTTATTGCTATCGTCTGATTTTAAAATAAAATAATTATTACTTTCAGAAGAAAATAAGTAGGTATAGGAGTTTGATGAACCTCCGTTATTTACAATTTATACTTTATTTATAAATAATTTTTAGTAACATTTAATGACGTAATAAAATTAAACTTATTTTTTACAAAAATGTCAGTCGTAATAAAATGGAAATAAAGATATTAAATACTATTAATAATTAAAATGCTTGTAGTATCAATAATTAAAATTATTGAAAGTATTGTACTGTAAAAAATTGAAATTTTGAATATTATTAAACTAAGTAATTTCCTATCAAATAACGTCATAGTTCTGTTTGTTTCAAACGATCGTATGCAAAAATATCATGCGACAAAATGAAGTATGTAGTATTTTATACGAAAGGATTAGTGTCTTTTGAATTCAGCATCATTATAGTGGCTAGATAAAGACGAGATAAAGGGACGACCGGTAAAAGGTGAAATCTCAAGGTCTCTAACAAGATAAGGAGTACATTGAATGTCACAGAAACGATATTCAGAAGTATATACATATGATAAAACATCTTATAAAGAAAACTATGTCAACAAACATTATTCTTAAATAATTTAGAGAAATGGTTTCCAACGATAACTTTAGGGCAGAAGAAATTTATTGTATGGGTCTAATACTTGTTTTATTGTTTTATTGAACAAAAATTAAAATGTAAAAAATTATCGGAGAAAAATATATTTCATATGTTGACAGGAGGTAATCACCTATACTATATTTAGTGTAAATTCGTTCAAAAATATTACCAACATGCATGAATAAACAAACAGAAAACAGACAAAAATAAAATATAAAGATTGTTTGGTTTTGTCGTGTACTGACGATGTATATATATCTTATATATCGCAAACATTCATAAAAAAACATATTACAAGTCCTATTATATACCTTTTTCTCCATTTTATTAATGACTGGAAGAGATCGCTGTTTAGCGATAAGGCTGCCAAATTTGTACCATTTATTATCTATGTTTTTTTATAGTACCTAATTGTTAATTCATTATTATTTTTACAATAATAAAATATCGATTTATTTCTAAAGGAATTTTAATATTCCGACTATTTAGGAAAAATGCATAAAATCTTGTTTAACGACCTATTGCAAAAATAATTGAAAATTCTTGCTTCAACTGAAATTAGTTTTGTTATTTTTGCTTCATAGACTAGTTTTCGAGCTCAAACCACTTAATAATTTGTGAAATTTGCATGCTTGTTAAATATTTAGGTTTCCAATTATCAGAACAATATGATACCAGTTACATATTTTATGTATATATTATGTTTTAATTACAAACATAAAAATACGTATATAATACATAATGTATGTAAGCTATACAAAGGATTTATTTTTTTGTTCTATATTCTTAAAATATGAAATATATATATTTAATTAACAATTATTTTTTTTTAACACTTAATCAATGTAAGTATTACGTAATTTATACCACTTCATAATCTAATAGGGAACATTCACGTATTTTTTTTTTGACGTAAATTAATCATTTACCTCTCTATATCGTAGAAAAAAATATTAATAGGCTTGAAAAGATTCTAGTTTTTTTTCAAAGTGAAAATTAAAACATTGAGTAAATTTGACCCGTTTAAACACCTCCATTTTGCGCGCGCTTTGCGTGACGTCAAATGATACATCCAGTGAATGTTTACTATGAACTTTTTAGCAATTTCATAGATATTTTAAGTTTTAATTGCTTTACAAGTCATGGAAGAAGATAAAAATCGATAAAAATCATCTTACGAGTATTGTATAGTACCGGAGTGCAAAAATAGTATTAGAAAAACACCCGACAAAGTGTTTTTTGTATTCCAAGAGATGCGAAAATACAAAAACAATGGTGTACGGTAATTAAAAGGAATAATATATGTCCTAAATCGTGTTTATATGGTTGTGAAGATCAATTTAACGTAAGTATACTTTATTTATAATAAGTTTAATCTAATAGTTTAAATTTATAGTAAGTATTAAACATTAGAAAATTTTAGTTTAAAATTAACCTAACCTATCTTACAAATTTCAGTATAACTTTCTATAAAAACCGTAATCTTTTTTTGTTTTACGCAATTTTTATGGTCTGTCGATTTATTTCAGGTTAAGGAAGATACAGCAAATTGTATTGAATATAATATGTGTAACGAAACAACAAGGAGAAAGATGTAATCTAAGTTTGAAGAAAGGAGTTGTTCCTTATATATTTTTGTGGCAAAAACAACAGCTGATAGAATGAGAATGTGCATAGTCGAAAGGCAAAGATTGACATTGGTTAATGAAGCCTTTTAAGAGTTAGCTATCAAAAGTAGTGTTTAAAAAAATTGGTGACCTTTACGAAGAAGTGATATAGGTAGTAAGTCCTAGTACTGCCCATACAAATGTCTGTGATATTAATCAGCCAAGACTCAGTACTTCTCCTATTGAATGTGATGATCATAAGGCAGAGCCTTGCTTTTCACATATTAAAGATAAATTACCAAGTGACTAAGCTGTGCAAGTTAATATTAAACCGAAGTATGGAAGTAAAGGTGTCAATGTAAATATACCTGCTGAAAAACAAAATGTAGCATTGTCACCATTTCCTCATTTAACACACAACATTGTTACACAACAGTTTTAAAAGTAAAACTATCTGTTTTAAAAAGAAAATTGTTTACTGAAAACACAGCTGATAATACTTCTATAGCATCTTATATCTTCTATATCTGCTGATTATCAACCAAGTTATTTATCTGAGTCAAGTGAAGTGAAAAATGATTCAGAGGCAGAAACATTTTAAAAATGTATTGTGTAGTAGCATGCTAACTGCTATTCAAAAAGAGTAGGTATTTGTTTTGTTAGAGTTGTTTGAGTATTTAGAAAATGTTTTTAAGATTACCTAAACAATTGTATCATTTAATAAAACCTTTAAGCACGAAAATATAGGTTTAAATTATTTATTTTTCTCAGTCACACTGATACCACAGTATGAACTTAAACACCGATATATTGAATGGTGTGTCAAATGACGTCACATTTCCTTTCGACCAATGGTGGCGCGTTTTGGAATTTTGAATTTCGCTCCCTAAAGTTACACTTTTCATAAATTATTTTATGGCCTTAAATGATTAGTTAATTAAAAAAAAATGATTTTATTATAATAAGATGATAAAAAGTCATCGAAAAAAAAATATTTGAGACCATTTAAATTTTTTTGCATGTTCCCTATTGGCCTAAAATTTGCATGTCTGGGAATCCGATGACATTAAATACTGTATAACAACAACCTCATGTTCTTGGAGATGAATTTGTCTTTATTCTGTGAAGACAAATCATTTAGGTCGAAATCATAGGTTGTAAGAACACAACACTGCCAGGACGACAATCTGTCCTATGTATGGATTAGTACATCACTACATGATATAGTATTTTTTTTTTGTTGTAAATAACTGTCTGTGTTACAAATTATATTTAAAATTATAATAAAAGTATTGTTTAAATATTAATCTTTCGGTTTTCAAATATTTGAACAAATGACAATATAGGGAATTTCAAAACAAAACTCATGCAATAATTTTAGGTTGGTAATTTAGATTTTTATCAGAATCATTATTTAAAAAATCAAAAAATATTTTTTTTTTATATTGAAATAAATTGAGAAAATGCAAGCCCCCTTATGGGTATTAGCTTATTTTATGTTTTTAACAATAAAAAATATTTTCCACTGACTTTATGTTATACATAGTTATACAAAATCTTAACCATGACCAAATATACTCTTTAAAAGAAACTCTATAAAAGAAACCATTCATATTAACTCTATTTCCTTCTTTATAATTTAATTACGATTAAAGCATTTTTTATCTATTTTGTAAAATAATTATTTCTAATTTACTTTTATTTGTAAATAATCATAATAAATTATACATAACAAGTAAGTAACTGAACAAATCATAACAATCTAAATACTTGAATGTTCTACTATATAGCTAATAAAAATTCGTATCTACAAAACGTTGCTCGTACAACCTTCCAACTGGTCAGACTGCATGCTTCCAGAGGAATGTATATTCATTTACTTGTTTTGTTACTACACCTCAGCTGCTTTTGTTTCTTTCACACATTAAGATAGTATTTACATGTTTTGGACGAAGTATTATATTTTGATTATTTTTTACATTTACGTCAAGATTTTTTTGTATTTAAAGTTATAAAAGTAATTATAGACATTAGTAAACTTTGAACCTTAGTACATTTGGGTAAATTATATTTTTTTATTAAAACTGGCTAGATTTAAGCGGAAAAAATGGTTTTGACAGTTTTCAAAACAGAACTGTTCTTTAGTTATGGGTAATAAAAAGAATGTCTCTCAGAAGCATCTAATAGTGGAAGGAGATTTATAATATAATTTAGACTTTTCTGGCTTTTTGTTTCTTATCAGACTTGATCATCAGCTGAAGGTGACATTGACTTTTATAACATATTCGTGAGTTAAGGATTAGTTTACATTGATTGCGATAACCGAGCTCGGACAGAAATATGTTATTAGAAAAAAATAAATATCTAAACATGTCATCGATTGGACAGGCAGAGATAACCGGCTTAGAATAGGTATATAATCGAATTAAAATATAACTGTCTGGGATTCCTTGCAGGATAGAAAGTAGCAACTAAATAATAATAAAAACTCTACTCACATGTAGTGGCAACCTTTACTATGTGAAATTTCTTTACACAAATCTGCCCAGTATTTTTGCGAATGACAAACAAACATCCAAACAGATAATAATAATTTAACTAAATATACCATTAATATCGAAATATTAATAAAATATAAAGAAAACCTGTTTACATAAGACTAGACACAGCTTCTAAAGATGAAGGTTTCTTTAACCACGATTCAACAATATTTAATGCAATTAATTAAATAAAGAGGTTATTCATATTTATCTATAAGTAATATGAATATGAAAGGGATCATACAAAGCCCTTCTTTCTTTAAGACATCAAGCGGACAAAAACTGTACGAAGACCGACAAGACATAATTCTGTAATACATTGAAAGTCTTAATGACGTCATGTTGGTACTCAAATATTTATTTAATTTTGTATCATATAAATAAATCAGGCCTAACAAGTATATTTAATTTATTTAGAGGTATTAAAAATGGCCAATTTTGATAAGCTCTTCTTATAAAATAACTTTCTCTCATTTATTATTCATAATACTCAAATAGTTTTAAATCTTGAATGATGTCGCTAAGTCAATTCTATATATAAATTATTGTTTGTTTGTTTGTATGATTGATGTTTGTTTTAAGTATTGTTCTCCATTTTGAAAAATGTAAAAAAATGTTTACTAAAAAATGTTTAATATTTTTTTTTATTATAAATATTTTTTTCTAAGGATGTATCGGTCAGCGTTAGTTAGTCGCTTATGGAAGCTACTAATCAGATTCGTACTACAGGAAATGCTCAATAAAATTTGGTTATAAATATTTAAATCAACATGTATCTCTTCTAGACTGTGGGAAAGATCGTACATTTGATAGGAAAACAAATTGTTTGTACAAGTATATAATGGACATTATTGTAATTTGGTATTTAAATAGCTTATTCAACATTGTTTAAAAAATGTAACGCCTATAAATAACAGTTTAAGTCAACTGAAAGATAAATCTTGAAAGACAATGGTTATATATGTGTAAATATGTATAGCCATTTTAAGCTAACCTAAATTTTATATAAATATAGAATGAAAACTAAATATGAGCGGAGATTCGAACCCGGGAACTCTGGATAACCGTTCCGTCCGTCTACCAATTGAGTTATCGCATCGCATTGAACCCCTTTACAGTTTGCGCGTTACGTTTACGCAAGAGTTAGTAGCTCAGTTAGGAACAACAGGTCGTTTATGACAAAGAAAACTGTTAAATGAACTGTAATAGGTATATTTCTTAATTTAAAAACATTTTTTTTAATTACAAGACTGTTTTGGACACAAATGTGACTTCTGTCAATAAAACAGTCATGTCAACCTTTCAAGATAAGTTATGTTATTTTATTTTTAAATACAATTAATGATATAATTAAAAATAAAACTACGTTTAAAAAATATAATAACCGATAATAAATATGTATTGTAGAGTTCGAAATATGTTATTATTTATCTTATTTTGCAACTCTCTTGACAGTGACGCTTTCTTTAGAATGCAACAAACTCCTTTCGCTTAGAATTCTATAATCACTTAATTATAAGTTACAGTTTTTAGAATCTTAAAGGTATAATTAGGTTATTATTCAGGAATTTAAGAGCGTAGACATGCTCTAACAAATATTATTTTACGTTTTGTGTGTAAATTGGTATATGTTATCTTTTAAGTAATGTTTACTTGTGAATGTAATTTTTTTACCTAGATTATTTCAGTCTCTACATAACTTTTCAGTGAGTTCAGTTAAATCGTCTAATAATATAATAATATTATGCAAAGTAATAGAAACTATATTATATTATTTTCACTAGTCATACATTTTTATTAATTTCTCTACTTTCTCAGTGAAAGCGGTAATTTTTGATAACTCATTCGAAACCTGGAACTTTTGTTTAAACGTTATACCGTTGAAGAACAAATATTCAACTTGATTTATAATATTAATATTACATAAAATTTTATTTAACACGAATAATTTTAAGCAATGTTTTTAAATGTTAAATATTTTTATTTATATATTTGAAACATGCTATTGTTCGAGATAATATTACACACGCAATTACTTCTGTTGCGAACAAAACAATACTTATCAGCACTCAATCAAACACCAAAAATTGCAACACCATGCTTAACGAACAATAAATAATTTAAATACCTAAACATTAAAGTATTATTTGAACATTAATTACGAGCGCTTCCAATTAAAACATTTATAATTTATAGTATACGTGCACAAAATCTTAAAAGGTTAAGATGCTCAAACGTGCTTTCCTCTTAAATACGACACTAACGGCCTTCCCTGGTTGAGTGAACACAACCACTCACCATTGGAACCGAAATAGTCGTCTTTCTCCATTATTTCATGCTGGAAGCCATAAGCAGGCAGCCATGCATGCGAGCCAGGAGGCTCTGGCCAATCCGATATGCGAACCTCTTCCATTCCATTAACACAACACTGCACTCCTCACTAATAACACATGCATCTACCTCGTCCGTTCATTAGGTTTTCATTTATAACGGTTGTTTATCAGATGTACACACGTGCGCACGCGGCGAGGTACAGCGGCAGACTGGCGATGGCGCGGGCGCTGCGTTCTTGTCGATCCCATTGGTCGTGTGAATAAACTTTTTCAACCAGTTTAAAGTTTTTGCAGCGGTGTCCAAGTTTCACTATGCCTAGATGCACTGACGTAATTTAGAAGGCCGGGAAATAGTTTGTTATTGTTATTATACAAAGAAGGTATTAATATTTTTTTTTGTAATAATCTTATCTAATCAAAAATATTTGAAGTGAATGGAAGTTATAGACTACCATTTTATTTTTCACTTCCGTTTCTGGCCTTCTCCTCCTCCACACTCGCCATTGAACCAAATATCACCTGTGATTAAGACGTGCAGACATTATGTATTTTGTAACCTATATACTATTTATATGTATAAGGCATAAGCAATCTTAACACTTACTTCATCATTCATAATGAATAAAGAACATGGTTCATTCATATTATTATAGAATCGGGCAGATTTATTATTGAAGAGTCAATATTGAAAACTGAAAAGATTTTTATTAACATTTAATTAAAGGTGTTGCATATATTATTTATTTAAGGCATATTTAGTATAGTACATATGTACATATATATGTAAAATCATGTAATCCTAAAAAAATATTTACAATACCTTTTTTACATTTTTTTTAATAAATAGAAATGTTATGCTTTTTGATAAGGTCAAATAAAGAAAGAATATTAGTATTATTATTTTTTTATCAAAGAAAAAATAAATTGTATCTAGATTAAAAAATATATATAATATACAGTAAACCAGACAGACGCCAAGTGCCCTTTAAACGGAAATCACGTAAACCAGTCTAGAACTAGCCTAGACTTACGGGATAAGAACTAGATTCAGTTCCTTGAACAATCTACAGTATGATGAATGACAACTTTATCGATATATAACAACTTTGTATAACTTTATAAAAGATTTCTGTCTGTAACATATTATATATAATTTGTGTTAAAAATTGCAGATTAGAAGTAATAAATCTTAAGAACATTAAAAATAATAATTATTTTATTTGAAAGATGCACTCAAAAATATTTTGGGTAATACGTTATAATTTATTGTTATATTTCTGGACAGACAGTAGTATCTTAATACGTACATAGATACATATCAGAGTCTGCGGTTGTGTCTGTTATATTATATTTTATATTTGTATTGATGGGTAAAAGTCCCTTATAACGATATTTTAAAGCAACCTCTTTTGTTTTGCAATATTCCTGTTTTTAAACATATGTCTAAAAACACGATAAATAAATAGGTATATGTGTGTAAAATGTGCATTTCAAACTAAAGAAATCTTGTCCATTCTCTATGTACGTCTACAGTCACGCCCACAAACAAGATTCCTTGCTAATTACTTTAAAACGTCATCTCTTAAAGATTCTTGCTTATTAATTTGTCCCGTATGTAATATTGACATTGAAAATGTTCTTAAATAAATATATTTGACATTGAAATAAACAAAATATGTTTGCGAACACAAGTTTTTTCATTTATTGATATAAAATAATTATTTTTATGTAGTACATATCTTCCAATTACGGAAGAGTAAAAAAGGGACCAAAATAATTCCGATAATCGTATATTTGTTTAGTAATTTTCTAAGTAATATGAAATTTTTCACTTTAATATCATATTTAAAGTAAGGGGGAAAGTAGAGTACCTTGTACAATTCAAATGCTTTTAAAACACTTTTACTCTTGTCCTATCCTCTTTTGTTTTCAAAGGTCTGTCTGGTATTGTTATAAAATAAAAGCCTTATAATGACTTTCCAAGACTAACATTTGACATAAATTTCCAAACACACACACACACACACACACACACGAACACATACAACTAGTAACTATTACAAATATCGTTGGCGAATACAATTTCAAATAACAAAATATACAACACAAAAGTTACATAAAAGTCAAAGTTTATTGACACGAAAGGTAATAAAAATAAAACCTTAATTTAAAATATACACTTAATATAATAAAACAATAAAATAACACGCAAGACCGTTCCAGTATTAGTTTAATATATTGGTGATACAGATGATTCAACCTTAAACAAAATTAATATTTCTATTCCCGTATTATTTCCCCTTTCTAATACTCTGTGGAGTAATAAAAGTATTTATTGATATATTAAAGTATCGGTCATATTACGCAATAGGTCACATTATCATATGCACTAAACGCAACTTTCTCCTATTTTTTACTTGGGGATTCTAAAAGGAACGCATGCGATCGTGAGCCGTATGAAAGTTATTGCCCTATATGGGGAGAACGTTTCATGAATACAATGTACTCTACTGGTAATTATTGTTATCAATGTCACGCGATTACTTTGGGGTTAGATTTCTAAATTAAAAACTGATTACAGCTATTTTATTTAAAAACTAAAAGCTAGCAACTTGGGTTGAGTTCCCCATGTTGAGAATTAGTTTGTATATATTATGTTTTTTTTTTACATTTCTTTTATTGCAATAGCATGAGTATTGAGTTCCTTATATTCCCTGCTATCACTGTCATATTTAATACAATATTGTATGTGGTATTTAGGAAATTTTCGTCTTCTGAATGTAGCCTTAGTGTCAGTGATAAAACAATATTTAAGGTGTCATTATAGCGGATTTCATTGTATCTGTATATGTATTGAATATAACACATGCTATAAATGTAAAACAATTTAGCGGTATACCTTTTTTAGCTGTGTATTCAGTCAAACAAAACATATTCCATATGAAAGTGTTAGTGAAGTGTTAGTAAACAAGGTGACTGGCTTCGCGCCAGTTGTCCGGAGTCACGAGTAGCTCAAGGAGTTAGTGATGACATTGTTTGTGATATCAACGACTGTATGGGAGACTCATATTTGATATACAATTTAATACTAACAGTTAACGTAGATACACTTAGATACATGTAGATATACATAGATTTACGTAGATACATATAGATACAAGTAGATATTGCGTTTCCAGTTAGGTAATAGCGCTTTTAAAGCCACCATTTGTTTTCATTTTATTACACAAAATGATATTTAATAGAAGTATAAGTTTAATTATAGTATTAACGATAATAGTACCACATTACTGCGTGTCCGCACGTGATTTGACGAACGTTAAAGTTTATTTATGTTTTGTAAGGTGCCTGAAATGTTTCGCCTAAAATTATAAAAATCTTAAATAGACCTGATATATAGACCTGGTATTTTTTATACAAGTTAGGGTTGGCATAAAATCTGTCTGGTTTGGTGTGAGTCATACCAGGGTTTAGTACAGAATGGTTTAATATTATTTCTTGCATACGTTTATAAAAAATCGTTCAGAACTTTTTTAACCTCCTTTCATAACATATTTAAATTACCTTATTGTAAAAATATATACTTTCGACCTTATAATAACAAATATACTTTCCTACCAATAACTATATCTAAAAATCTCGGTAGGTATATTTAACATACCTCTCCGGTCAATGCTTTATTACTTTCATTCCATGATCACACTCATTCTCACGCTGCTGCCTAAATTTTATATCAAATTCATTTGAACCACACGTGAGATGCATATTACATACTTCTTAAATGTTCTCGAGTATGTAGAGACAACAATGAACATCCTATCTACATTTTTTTTTATATTTTATTAAATACTTAGCTCTATTTTACTTGGTTTAATTACGTGATTGACATAAATTAACATAACACACATAACATAAATTAACATAACACACTAAATGTTAGATGAAACCTATCATAACATATGCCTGAAAAAAATATTCAAATCGATTAAACTGTTTCTGAGATTAGCGTGCACAAATGTACAGACAAACAGACAAAATGACTGTATATGTATATGTATATAGATATGTATATATATAATAATAATATCATAATATCACAGGATAAAAACCGCCTTATTGTAAGTACTTTTCACGAATTAAAATGTATACATTGTCTTACAATAAGAGTTTATGATTGATTGAATTTTGTGAGTATTTTTGTTTGATCAAATACACAATCAATCAATATACAGTTTGTCAGTCAGTCAGTCAACACACAGTCATATACTTAATCATGAAATATCACGAATATTATAAGTGATGTTATTAACTAATTGAGTTTTGTTTGCGATAACCTTTACAATCAAATGTACACACAATAATTATTTATAGATACTTTATTGATTAATTGATCTTTTAGTTTATATGTATGACCTTTTATAATAATGTTACATATATTAATGAGATTGTTTACGGTCATGCAATGAATACATGTAAGGACATAATAAAGTTAATAAACTAGATACATTAATAACTATTCATATATAAATAATAGTTATTAATATATTCTAGGTTCACTCAAGTCTATTATATTATATTTTTGGCAACTAGATTTGAACCCATTCCGTTTTTACTCAAGAAGCATAATCGTATATATTTTATATATTTTATTATATTTATATATTTTACCGTTCGAAGCATTTAGCATTCGCGGCGTGAACAAATCACTAGTTGACTGAAATCCCGATATATTTAAGCATTTTACAGTTAAGTATAGTATATATATATATATATATACAGGGTTATTTTTAATTAGTTGACCACCTCTTGCAGGCAGCGTCTCTACATCAATCCTAACAACATTTAATTTTAAAAAGTCGTAGAACAAATGTTTGATGCAGAGAGGCTGCTTGCAAGAGGTGGTCAACTAATTTAAAAATAACCCTGTATATCTATATATTTTATACTTATGTTAATAAACTCTGTTATACCTTTAAAGGCGGCCACACGTAATGTAAACGGATGGTAAAGTCCTACACGTATTGAATAATTGTATTTAAACTATAAAACCATGTCTTGCAATGAAGTAGAAGTTCAATGACCTATGCAATTAAAGGTAATATAGGTTTTTCAAATAATAACATGTTAGCCATGTTATCCTTAAATACATTCTTAACAAATTTAAATCAACTTAACTAATATTAAATACTGGACTGGCTAGGTCTTTCGAAGTAAACCTAATACATAGCAGAATAAAAAGGAATATACATACATTGCTGACATCTCAGCATCTAAAGGCGGCAGGTTCGAATCCTGCTCGTAAAGAAGAATTTTGATTCCATGCACATGTAAATATAGTGTAATGAATACTCTGGAATATGGTCTGCGGCTTGTCACGTTTCTTATCTTATTGGAATGGTTACTTCTTGAATAAAACATCGAAATATTCAACGACGATAAATAATATGTAGTTGCACATCCGTCAATATATTCATACATATTTTGAGATTTATCACCATTAATTTAACGTTAAATTTGATTTATAGCTTTGTTTTGTTATAAGTAGATAAAAACTGTTTTATTATTTTATTATAATAACCAATTTAACTGCAATCATTTTGTTATGATAATGATTCTGACGTTTCTTTCATTCTTAATTTAATTTGCACTAAATTAGTTTAACAAAATAATTGTAGTTTTTTAAGAAGCATTTTTAATTTAAAGTTGTGTGAAAATAAATCACTGATCATAAATATTATATTTATATATTTTGTTTGAGTATATCTATAAACAAGTATAGACGTGGCTATACATGTTTATAAGCTTATTTAAATTTTAAATAAATATAGAATTAAAAATTAATCAAAACGGGCAGGGATTCTCGGAACCCGCGACCTTCAGGAGTGGACGGTTTCCCAGGGGTCGCACGTTCGATTCCCTGCCTATTAAAATTACATAATTTACCATCTAAGTTGGCATTGCCAACTTAGATGGTAGACAATTTTTGAAAGTATGTTTATTGTTAGAAATGAGTCATGTTTAAAGAATGGACAGAACAGGAGTTAAAAGACCTTCACTTAAGATTGCTCTGTACCCTTTAAGATTAGAATTAACAGCTAAAACCAACACTTTAATATTTTAATAATTGTCTTAAAACAATCTGTAAGGATGTCGTAAAAATTATGTAATTTTAATAGGCAGGGAATCGAACGTGCGACCCCTGGGAAACCGTCCACTCCTGAAGGTCGCGGGTTCCGAGAATCCCTGCCCGTTTTGATTAATTTTTAATTCTATATTTATTTAAAATTTAAATAAGCTTATAAACATGTATAGCCACGTCTATACTTGTTTATAGATATACTCAAACAAAATATATAAATATAATATTTATGATCAGTGATTTATTTTCACACAACTTTAAATTTGTGTCATTGGTTGACATGTTGACAATTTACGCATGTAGATTGTAGTCGTACAATTTACGTTGCGCAGGCGCATGCAAATAATGCTTGATTCGCGTGAATGAACTTTCAAGTAATGACAAAATAATAACGTATGTCCAGTGTAAAACGGTAATGTCTGTGAAATATCGTATAGGTCAGGGAGTTAAAGAATATATATATTCGTAACAATATTTTTTTTTTTTTAAGAAATGAGTAATGTTGGAAAGTTAGGTCCTTAACGGAACGTAACGGAAGAAGCAGAATGCGAGGTTATCGTGGTAAATACATTTAATGACGTATGAATGAATGGGGATGGATAGATGAAGGAGGTCGAAAAAGAATGGATAGACTAAATGACACGAGGGCGAAAGCAGAAGAGAGAGAGTTGACGGTAGAGTGAATAGAAGACCGAAACAATTTCTGTCGATTTCACTTAGGGTGGACTTAGGGAAGAAAAACTTATCTATTTTTAATAATCTATTATTATTCTATATATCAGTTGCGTTAAAAGCCAAAAAGTATAATAGAAATTTCGGCAATAATTTAAAAATATTTTTTGTTGTAACATTTGAGACAATGGGTATCAGATGCAGACTTTCTTTTTAGAGATTTCTTTTAACTGCCAACTTTTTATGTTTAGAAATTAATATAATACAATAAAACAAAACTCTCACTAATATTTCATAAAAACCATTAATATAAAATAAAAGTCAAGTCATTTTAATTTATAAATATCAATTTATATATTTTTTAATATATAATAATGAAAAGTATGTCAAAAATACTAATTTATGTATTATATATAATCTTGAAGTAGAGTCGAAGCTCATCTTACCAAATATTCTTATTAAATAGTAAGTAAGTAAAGTTAATTATCACTTTTATAATGAAAGTCACATCTTGTGAGAAATATCGGTATTGCGTTAAAAGTAAAAGTGTGAAGTGTGCTTCAAGAAAATTACAAACATATTACTTTGTACACAACTATGTAAGAAATTTAGAAACTATTCTGGATTGGAAAATTATAATATATATATACATGTATATATTTCATATAATAGATACAACAATTACGATATTTTTTTCCTTTTCAGTGATTTTGATTAAGTCGTAAATGTCGGTAATCATTTGTATTTACTTCTGTATGACCCAATAATATAAGATCTTTATAACATATAACGACCCAATAACATATAGTATTAAATAAAATGCAATATCCAATTACTTCAATCAATTAAATTACCAGAATAAGGCCAAGCTGGTATTGACATAGGTTTCACTAAGTTGGTACAAAAACTCGCAAACGGAACTCAACGGTTAGCGGAAAATAATCTACTTTCGTCTTTTAAATGTTGCAAAAAAAAAACTGTTTGACAGGCTAGTCTTTTACGGTAATTGCTTAGTTTTTCTTGGCATATCTTTATAGTAAAGAATAGAAACATATTTGCTATCAGTTACAATTAAGTTAATAATGTAATTAAAACTCTATGATAATTGTTACCATTTTAAATATATTGCAACAAAAAATATTTTTTCCTCAAAAAACAGTTTAGTCTTTCGCGGTAGCAATATTAAGATAAGAACATAGCCTTGGTGTCAGTTTTTATTTAAAGATAATAAAGAAAGTTGCTCAATATTGACATTTCTATCTTTCGTTTAAAAACAATACTTGAAATTAGTCAGGTAGGTCAAACAATCGGCTGCGGAGATCAGAGAATCTTAATACCTGATATCCACTTATCTTGATGAAGACAGCTGTCACCAGATAACACCAAAACAATACCCTGAATAGCTGATGGTTATCTTGATGGATGGGTTTGGATTCTATTGCATTATGGTACTACACGTATTTGGGATTTTGATGTCTTTTGGTAGATACTATTGTGAGTTTAGGATCTTTTTGTTATATCTGTACATACATCCGCTGTTGCAGTTATATATTTTAGGTATAGAAGAAAAAATAAACTAAAGCTAAGTACTAAACTAGAGCTATATAAGTCAAAGCAACAGTTGTAGAATTTTTGTCTTTAAGTCTAAATGTTTATACGGCCAGCACACACGAAATTCTAATCAGATTTTGATAACAATTAGTATTTTTATATGTTAATTCCCCGGTGAAGAAATAAAATAGTTTTTACCCGGAAATCTCTGTCATTATCGATTCAAAACACAAACTTATTTGGATTATAATTACAATACAACAGAATTTACAACAAAAATTACTGTATTGAAAACTTTGTTAAAAATGATTTTGACATTATCTGTCATTTTTACAGAGAACTCAAAAGTGGTTTGTATAATTACAATAAAAATATGGATTTGTAGACATTATGAGTCACGTATATGAAGATAATGTATAATTTAAGCCTGACGAGATGGGGGAGGGGGGAGAGACAGACAAAGCTACGAGCATCGGTTAGTCCATAGATATATTTGTTACAAAACCATGAAGAACATTAAATAAAGTTCAAAGAACTATCAAGTAAAAGTACTTTTAAGAGAAAGGTCCTCTCCTTAGTAATACATAATAATTGTTATAGTTATTGTTAAATATATATTATATAGCATTATTGTAGAGATTATTATACCTTATTTTGGTCTGAGTTTTAAAACTGAATTCATGTTGATAAGATTTACCTTTACTGTCTTATCAGTTGAAATAATATAATAATATGTTGGTGAATAATATTACACTGCAACAAGACTTAGAATACTGGTGACATCATCTAATATCTTTATTATAAAGATATAATGTTACACATATGTTAAATAAATGTAGTATAAAAATCATCTACACGAATCTGCGATCTCTAGGATACCGTCGCAGTCTTTATACCAACTGAACTACCGGGTCTCTCATAGCCTTAATGATTTTTAACATCACATGATTTTTGACATCTATTAGATTAAATGGTAATAATTTTTGATTCTTTTATTTCCATCTCAGATTCTATTTATTCTAATTACAAAACTTTCATTGTATTATTTTGGTGCGAAACTAAAAAAGAAAGTGAATAATTCTGTTAATCAATTTACTAAAAGCCCATTTCTCCGACAACAAAGAAACCTAGTATTTCACTATTTGATTATAATGGTTGTCGCAACCATTGTCGTGGATCAGTGACCCGTGACCAGCTGATGTAACTGACTGTCCCTTCCTGGTTCCACAATGATGCAATTGAGGGTATAGTTTATAACCAAGGGAAATTATTTATGATTGTGCTCATGATTGATTTATTACTGGAATTCATTATTATTAATAAATATTTGTGTTTTATAATTTATTATACAAATGTAAAAAATGTTTAGATGTGATGATGATGTAAGGATGGATGAAATCAGGGATGAGTTAAGGCATATTATCTAGTGGGATGAATGTAAGAATGTAGAGAAGTCTGTATGATCGTGGACATGGGCGTACCCAGCTTCTGTGCTAGGGGGGGGGGGGGGGGGGGGGTGCAAACCAGATTTCTTTAATATATTTTTGTAATTTTGGAGATGTAATTTTAATTTGTTGAGTAAAGTTTAACAATAAAAAAGCAAACGCTAGTGATTTGTCTTTGCCCAATCTCGCTTCTAATGAAAATTTCAGACTTTAAAGTGTTTGCTAATAGTTTTACTAGAGAATTGTATTTGTTTGTAATACATAGATCTTTAGCAACTGAAAAGTCACTTTTCTCATCCCCGACTAACCTTCCTGAGAAAACATTTTTAAACCTTCTTCAATTTTTAAAACTTAATTGGTTTTATTTTTTAATGTAAAATACCAATTTTAATTTACAATAGAAGGTAGTAGAGAGGCATACGATGTCCAGGGGGGGGGGCAGCTGCCCCCCCCCTGACCCCCACTCGGTACGCCCATGATCGTGGATGAATGTACAGAACACTGTATGATCGTGGATGAATGTATAGAAGACTGTATGATCGTGGATGAATGTATAGAAGACTGTATGATCGTGGATGAATGTATAGAAGACTGTATGATCGTGGATGAATGTATAGAAGACTGTATGATCGTGGATGAATGTACAGAACACTGTATGATCGTGGATGAATGTATAGAAGACTGTATGATCGTGGATGAATGTATAGAAGACTGTATGATCGTGGATGAATGTATAGAAGACTGTATGATCGTGGATGAAAGCATAGAAGACTGTATGATCGTGGATGAATATATAGAAGACTGTATGATCGTGGATTAATGGAAATTAATGGATTGTGTGAATGACATGCTAAGCAAGGATTGAGTCCGAGACGACGAACAACAAAGTTTAAGGTCAAATAATGAAATAAGAGTTATACCTACCCTAGATAGTGAATTAAGAGTAAGAAGACGAAGAAGATTTAATATACAAAAAGGTTTTTACTTGGTTTTTATTCTTAACAAACACAATACTATAAAACTTCAGATTTCATTTAGCATTTGACATTTGTCCGAAACTTGTTGAAAACTAAATATGATTCTTTAAGCAACTAGAGCTTAAACATCAAAACAATGAACAATAATACAAAATTCGTGTTAATTAAAGAAAGGAGTTTTGACTTCAACGAAACTTTGTCATAATGAAACATTCATACTGCCCTACTATAACTTGTTAATTGGATAGAGAACAGTATCTCATTGTTATGCTCTCCTGGTACCTGGGACAAGCTGTATTATTAAAAAAACATCCAAATTATCAAAATATGACTCTAACATACCTAAATAGTACTTATTATATTTTTTATGTATTTATTAATTGATTACTGAGCCATTTTATCTACAACAACACCATTCGACCAAATCACCCCCCATCCCCCACCCCCTTATGGGTTCTTGAACCCCCAAAAAAATAACAAGTTAACTTAACATCATATAAATTACAATATTTGTACATAACTTTAACTAGTAACTGACTATACATTACAGTACCTACTAGAACAAAATTTTATTTTGTTTCCGTGAAAATTTGAAAAAATCTTTAATAAAAGGCATCCTGCCTTGCCTTGAATGGGAAAAGCTAAAAACATTTAATTTCTTCAAAACAAGTACTTTTTGCGACATACAAAAAAGAATACATCAACATTTTCATTGTCTTAGGCTAATTATGTACTTAAAATGTCGCAATAACTTTTTCTTAGTATGTATTGATTGTATAAATTCGCCTTTTTTAATTTATATCATGTATTTTCGATAACATTCAAACAGACAGAGTTAAGAATAGATAATACTGGGGCGTATTCAATTGTATAATAATTTCTCAATAACTTTTTCCGACAACCGTACTTTATGAATCAGTGGCATAATATGCAGTTGGTGAAATGGTAACGGACGCCACAATGGGCATTGTTCCCGTTCACTCAGGAAGGCAGTCAGTAACCTCCATTCATTGTCTGTACTCCTGGTACTTGGTGCGAGCGAAATTTACACGCTTGGTTATTTTTGGGAGTGTCTTGTTTGTTAATCACATCCGACTTTGTAAAACAAATAATAACAATATATGCTTTTATACAGAGTTATTTGTAATTAATAGGGCACCTCTTGCAGGCAGCCTCTCTACAGCAGTCCCAACAACATTTGTTCTACGACTTTTTACAAATACTGATAAATAATATAAAACAAACAAAACAAAAAATTACAAGTTCAGAGGCAACAAATAATTTTTGTATAAGAAAACTTAAATTTTTAAACTATTAATTTTAAAAATATGAAGTGAAATGTTTTTTATTTTTGCAGTTCTTTATAAGTTTAGAAGATTATTATGGTATTACGTGAAAAACGATCAGACAATCTACGTGTTGATAAACAGTGCCGTGGCCTATGGATCTGAAGAGATATTAAGAGGAAGGAAGAGGCATCAGGCAGTCAGAAACGAAGCTGTAGTAGCTGTAGTATGAAATTATTATATCCACAACATAAACAAAATGAATTGGTATAAAAACTTACAAACATTTTGTATTACATAGATAGTATTTGTTTATCTTTCCAATATACTTTTAAAATTTTACTGTATTGCAAAACGCATAGCTAAAGAAAAAAAATCAATCAAGACTAAAATATCAATACTATCTGTGCTGTTGGGTAACAAGATAAAAGTACAATAATTATATACGAGTAAAGGTTACTACAGACTTGTTCATTCGATACCATCTTGTTTTGTTCTCGGAACCAATCGTTGATGTAAGTTACTTGTGCAAAGAATGCATGGATTGGTATCAAAGATATATCAGTTAGTAATCTGAATTATAAATTAAGTATTCTATATGAATTTAGATTATTTCGCCTCAATTGGTGTTAGTCTGATGAGGAAGAGGGGGAAAAGGAAAGGTTACCATTTTAGTAGGTTATATTTATATAGTTTAATAAAAATATTCTAAACATTTATAATATCCGCATTTACAAAATTGTACAAAATTACAAAATTACCTGTAATATGTACACACATTGCTGTAATTACGGAATGTTATTAAGAAGTATGAGTTACTTCCACTCTCACGACTAGATCATGTTATAATGGGCATGGCTGTAGTGTTCTTATTATTTCTTAGTAAACCATCGAACATGTTTGTACACAATGGCCCCTCATTGAGGCGTCCTGCACGCGCGTGTCTAATCACTAATTGGTAAGATCATACTTATTTAAAGTATGTCGGCATATCGGAGAAATTGTTTTTATCCGACGCGCTCCGATCTCGTGTTACCGTTAAACTGGAATACGGTCAAGGAAAATTACTTCTGAAGTGAATCCGGTATTCAAATTATTAAATAACTTTTTTATTTAATTTCATATATTATACAGAAGTAAATGCTATGTTTTAAATATAAATGTGTTAACCATAATAAGTTTCTGTAAACTTAAATATTATAAAATTAAAAATCGTCAACAAATAAAAATAGGCAGAATTTGAACTTGTGATCTCTGGAACACCATCCCCGTCGCTATACGAATTGAGAGATCGCCACTGAGTTACTGAAGACACGATAGCTCAGAGACGGATTTATTAATACTATGATAATTAATGTTATCACGACTCTCATGAGAGTATTCTTACATAAACAATACTCAAATGTAAGTTAAGCATAAATCACTGAACCACGAATTAAAAAACATTTAAAATAAAATACCACATCACGCAATCGTGATAACTTTATACATTCAAACTTTTGATTATCACTGACTGTTTTATTGTAAAACTTACTTAGTGTTACTGAAAATAAGGTTTAAATTAATTCAAATATTCAATCAACCTGCAGCGAGACTTCATCACGAGTCTAGTGTAAGGATAACTGTCTCGCAACGATCACGATTCAGTCCAAGTGTCAAGAAATACATTGTTAAAAGAACAAGAAGGAAACTATATTGCATCATTGTTGAAAAATTCATTTGTGATTTATTTAATCTACTAATTCTTGTAAGATATTTTAAAAGTTTTAAAATAATTTATAATACAAAATACAAATATGATTTTTAAAAAATGCTATAATATATCTTTAATTATTAAATCAATAACCAGTGGTATATAACCTCCAGGTGCGCTGGTATTGAACACCTGCGAATAATCAACATTTACTCAGCAATGCCTATTAAAATACTTTTATATAATATGTAGATTACAAATTCCTAAATACATTTTATTATTGTAATAAAAATAATAGATCGTAAAGTTAGTATTTATTTAGATTCTTGACGTGACGATAATTTAAGTATGTATGTAGGTAAACACCTGTAAAATAAAATTATTCATGAATATATAATATATATATATATATATATGTTTAAACACTGAAACTACCATAATGCTACTAATAGGTAATAATATTCGAAGATTGCTAAGTATTTGAGTTTGATATTCGTTATTTGACAGATCCTAAAAACTAAAACAAAATGGCGCGTAGTAGTCGGCGCCACGACGCTTTCTACGCTGTTCTCTAACTTGCTTTATATTTATTATAATAACATTTTTCACACTTCCCTCACCCTTATTCCTTATATTTTTAACGGAGAATATTTTCACATTTCAGAATATACAAAACTAGCTTTAAGTAAACTACATATTATAACTAATTAAGCAATATTGTAACAATATTTAAACATTTCAGGTCAAGCAGCGAGCTAAAAATCAAAACATGTTTCGTTAACAATAGGTCTGGCTAGATTTATGCAATATCTAGCTTTTCTCTGATCGTATCGTAGAATCTAGATTCTAGGCTTGTTAGGTTCCGCTCTTGTTTCAATTGTTCCTTTGATACAATACTATTGTAGGTAGGGTTGCCATCTTCTAAAATAAAAAAAAATTGCCATTAAAGCCGAACATACGTAATTGTAAATCGACAATTTTCTATATTTGGCTTTTTCACATACTATATCCAAAAAGTCATTTTCTTCGGAGACCATATCATAGAATACTTGACATGTGATTTTTAAATTACACAATGCGTACATCTTAGCAATTGATTCTGTACAGACTGCATATGGAAATATTGAGCAGGACACGAGCTGGAAAAGCCAAGCAAGTCCGGGACAGATGGCAACCCTAATTGTAGGTAACTTGATTAATAAATTACGAACAGAACAATACCTTTCTTAGATTTATATTAGCATTTTGTGAAAACCTTTGTAGGTTAAACATTTCTGAGTATATTTGTTAGTTTTAGCACATGGTTCATTAAAAATTTTACACTTTTCTATTTTTTTATATTTAAACGTGTTTTGTTACTAAGATAGAAACAACGACATTTTTAATGAAATGTCTACTATCTTCGATAGAAATAATATTGTAATCGATGTTATTATTTATAATTAAGATTTTAAACTCATAGATAACAATGTATGTTGTAATTAACTAAACTGTTCCTAGTAACGAACGAGAATTGAGTTAATAACAAAATGTTGGATTAGATAAGACTTTTGTACAAGAATGTATTACTACGTAATATTATTAAGAAAACTTTTGAATTGGGAATTATTACTTATCTTTTCTTTGATCTTATTACTATATAACTGTATTCTTTTAAAAGTAAGTAAAATTTTATGAAAATAGCATTCAACAAAAGTGGTAGTTGAAAAACTTTTTAGTTTTTACAATAAATAAAAAAAAATACCATACATTGTTGACTACTCACGTCAATTTCACAATTTTATGCAGGCATAAGATAAAGTCTTCAAAATAAATTACAAGGTGATTTAAATCATCCAAGTACTAACAGGTACATCACTAATTCCCGTATTTTCATTCCGCTGCCCGCACTGATAGTGACAGCAAATTTGTTTTAGATAATGAGAATTGCTTAATACAGTATTAACTAAAATATACATTGATATTAAAATATAGCGTACATATACCTTACATGTGCTGTAATTAACTATTTAGGTCAACTAGTAATTAATTATCGTTAAGGTAACTCTTCCTCTTCCTACGAAGTACGATCAGCAATTGGTTAATTGGATAATGCTTGTACAGGATCATTGAACATTTTTGTATGTATGTATATTCGTATTTGTATGAACCTTTTTTGTCTACCGATCTAGTTTTTTTCCTAGCGATATTATTTTGTCTGTTTTTTTTATTTAATAAGGTTAAAGGCGAAGGATTAAAAATTATAAACATTAAAATTTAGCTTCTGTAATATTGAGGTCATCTGAGAAAACCTAAATTGTGGAGTATTTAATTTTGAATTAAATTTATCATTCATAAAATAATTCATTTAAAAGAATGACAGAATATAAGTAGGTAGCTTTTTTTTTCTCAAGCATTACGTTTTTCAAAAGACCGACAGTGATTGAGGATACTAGAATCCAAATTGACTGGAATAAAATTACCTTGTTTTATATATATATATATATATATATATATATATATATATATATATATATATATATATAAAACAAGGTAATTTTATGTATTTTAATGCCTATATGTATTTTAATGCCTATATATATATATATATAGGCATTAAAATATATATATATATATATATATATATATATATATATTTTAATGCCTATATATATATATATATAGGCATTAAAATAATATGTTCAAATTTATTCTTCTTTATAATATTCTTATTATAACTGCAAGGAGTATTTTATAAAATTTGCTCTTGTGTTATGCTCGTGAACGGGTGCTGCTTGCGGTGACTGGTTGTGTGGCAGGCCGAAGATTTATATATATTTGTTTTTTCTGTTATTATTATTTAATTTTCGTTGCCTGAAATCATTAGGCTTCTTTTCCGATTGATTGCGACGGTTCTAGTTGTTCCAAATTTGCATTTAAGTTTGACGTTTGTGAAACAGTGATCACAATAACAAAAAATATATCCGGCTGAGTTTGTTGTGTGGTTCTTCTCAGACCAGGACGCGTTTGGAACCCTCATAGCTTTAACATTAAGATGGAAAGTGCTTTTTCAGAAGGGCTTATTACGATAAATCTAGTATCGTAATAGGCCCTCCTGACACTTCCATATTGACGTACACAAGTGATCACTGATTATGATTCTAAGTGGAAAAGATATAAATAAATAAATAAATATATTTTGTAGATATGTATTTATGGAATAAATGAAAATATTATTTTCAAAATAACATATTCATCGTATTTTTTTAATAAACTTGTAACATTATAAATTATAAGACTTCAGTAAAGTTCAGTCTGTCTTTGTGTTAAAAACAGACTAAAACAAGGAAACGTCGCGACGTCTGGATTTATTTAGAGATAATTGCCCAAGACTTAAATGAGATCAAAACATCTCCTGCTTCTTTTTATTACTCTGTGATTCATAAAGGGCGCGAAAATAGAATGCTTTTATACGTAAACTTATAACCTATACTGCTTAAACTAATGTATTTAAAATGTTTTTGTTTACTTTAGACAAGAATAGTTTGAAAACGTAAATATTTGAATGATAATAATATGATTTTAACATTAGTAAAGTTTAAGGATGTAATATTATTATTTTATTTTTAGTTCAATGCACTTTTTGATTTTTTTAAATTATAAATAATGAAAAATCTTGAAAAAAGATTTTAGGCTTCAGGTAAAGTCAGCTGTTTAAACGTCACCTATTCTTCAAGAGTATTATTCAGTAATGTGAAAATAAACAATTAGTATCCACATATAACAATTATATAAAACAAATTATTTGTCTTGTTGTCTATATGTTTGAGCTCTATTATTTCACGAGATCTTTTCGCGATGTTTTCTTTATTGATCAAATCCGAACAATTAATTTCTCTTTGTGGCAATAAATTCGAGATCGTATCCAAAAATAATTATTAGTATCAATAGACGTCTATTCTGTAATACGTCATGTTGCGAGATTTAGAATGTCTTTGATTATTGATATCTTTCACTTAGTTCATGTCAGGAAAAAATCCTAAAACGCACCAGCACCAGTGGTGACAATGTTTAGTGAGACATTCAAGCATATGAGAGGGAAGGGTTGTAGCCAAAGTCTACCTCTGCACCGCTCATGCAAGCCTAGTATCTATAAATAACTTCATCCTGTCCTATCGCAAGTGTTAACCATTGAACGCAGCGCCGTGGACGTGAGAAAGTACCCACGACTATGGCCGACGAGTTTTCACTCATTACCGTGCGAATCTCTGGGGAAATCCATATGGAACAATAATTAACAACTATCATTAATCTCCTAAGTATTGTTATTAAAAAAGTAACAGCCAATTATGAGTGTTTATTCTCAGCGGTCTCGTATTATAAGTTTATATTATATAAGGTTTTATCCTTTCTCACTATCACCTTTATGTCTTGGAATTTTATGAGCACTCTTTAATGAGGCACATCCATGATATTCTTTCATCGGTAAAGTTCATATAGAGGCTAGTCCCTTTGACCTTTCCAGTAAAATAACATCATAAATGCTAGTCAACAACTAGTAGCTGTTGTGTAGTCGTCATCTCTGTTAGGTTACAAAATTTTCATTCCAATATTCGTTCGTTCTTAACCACAATTCGTTCTACAAATCGCAGTTTAAGTGGCTATCTAAGTATGAGCGCAGAATGACAAGAATCTAATGTGGGTACTATATTTTATCCTAGATATTTTTCTAGTTAGTTTCAACAGAGCCACTGTCGTTAAACTACTTCTCTCGGATTTTTTAGCAGACAGACGTCTAAATCATTTTTGCCCCGTTGGTGGAGTGGTTAGCGCAGACGCCTAATGTATCGCGGCGCAAAGGGGTTCGGATTCGATTCCCGACCGGGACAGACATGTATGTGATGAGCATAGATGTCTTTATTTCTGAGTCTGATAGTTCATTAGAGTTATTATTCAAAGTATTAACAATGTGTGTTTGTATTAACAATTTGTATCGTTGTCTAACAACCTTAAACAAGCAAATAGTGTGCTTACTTAAGGGTTAGATCAATTTGAGTAATTTTTCCAGTGATGTTATTATTATTTGTCATTACTGCTCTCTTACACCTGTATTTCCAAATCTAAAAAAACGCTGGATAAAAAACTGCAACTACAACATGATACTTATGTATACCGTTATAATAAGTGGCCGCTCTTCAAAGTAATTAACTACCTACTTCCTCATAAAACAACCTCTTGTTACGAGAGTAAGATCGCTACTGTGAGTGCAAAAATGTTTAAAAGTTTAACTTCACAGGTTATGCATTGTTATTGTCGTATCTTATTAATGTACCTAATATTAATATTTTGTCTGTCTGTCGTTTCCTTGTCAACTAATATACCTATAAGTTATTTATAACTAATTATCTCAAATATTTTGAATTCCACCGACTTAAATGTCCATTTGATTGAGGATATTTTGAAATTAAATAGCCTCGTTAGGTTTTATGGAAAATATAATTATAATATTACGAATGTATTAAAGGAAAAAATCACATACATGCATACTTTAAGTTTTTACTCAGTAAAAGATAAGTAGGTATAATTAGGTACTTATTACAGTTAAATACAGTACTTCTCTTCTTCACGACTTAATGACATAATTACAATATTAATTTTAGCATTTTATATATAATAAGTTTTCTTTTCATTTAATAAGTTACTCAATTATTAGGCATCTATAATTATTAATTATGTGTCTTATTATATATTCTATTAAAGTTTTAGGTATGAGACTAAAATTAAATCACTTATTTAATACAATAGTATAATATTGTATTTATTATAGTAAAAAAGTTGTCATAACTCACGAGTCTACTTTTAGATTAGTTCCAAGCAATGTTTAGACAAGGAAATAATTACGTTATGATGTAAAACATTATTTCTACATACTGTATTTAAAACTAGTTTAAATTATAATATCGGCACACAAATCTAAATTCATTGAGTAATTACAGAAGTCTCGTAACCAATAACTCTATAAGGAGGATAATGTTTATCCATAACCCATCCATCACCTTAATGGGCTCTGGCGTTTTGAAATATAATGTAATATTGACGTCATAATTAGTAAAGCGTGAAATTACTTTTTACAGTAAATACATCCAAGTGATGTTCAGTAAGTAACGGTAGGTGAATTATTTTTGTTTTTGCTAGCGGTACTTCCGTTCACACAACGCATTGCATAGGGGAATTGCAGGAGCGAAACATCTGTTTACTAACACCTGCCCTCATTTTACTTTAGCAGCATATTTTTCCCACAATTTGTGATTAAATTTATTTTGCCAATATCTTGACAATTCTTAAACGATTAAAAAATGTGCTCTCTGCTTTTTGCAATGTTATGTCATCCTTCGCAGAAAGAATTAATAAAAAAAAAATATTACTTCTTTAGATGTATAGTAAGAAAGTATCCAAGTCTTGCCTACGTATTGTTTCGACATTTCCGACCCAGATTAATGATCACCATGACACGAAACGATTAAGCGTGTACCATTTAGACAATGTTTGAAGTTTTCTAGTCTAAATAGTCGTTCTACGACACCAAGATTGTTTCCTACTTTTATAAAAACCCAATTAAAACTGCAGTAGCTAAATAGTTTCTTTACGTAAATGTAATTAATTTGAATTACAAATAAATCTAAACACGGATAAGATTCTGTTTACTTGTAATTATTTTGTTTTTATTGCGTATGAATCAGAGGTATTCTCTGTAAGGTAAGTGTGCCTAGTTCAAGACTTACTGTCCGCCGGTCCGGTCACTAGTTAGCCGGCTTACCTGTATTCGATAGAGATTTATTTTTATCACAGCTGAACTTTATATTTACCCGCACCTGTTTATCATCAGCTGACTTGCGTCATGCCACGCTGCCTGTATAGTGTCTACAAAGAAATTATAACTCATCATCATTACATCCATTTTTATAATTACTATTATATAATGATAGAAAGGGACTCCGTTGATAATCTCCTTGCTTTTTTTATTTCAGAATTACCAAATTTTATTTTATTTTGTTGACCAATTTTTTTTAATTTTTATCAAAATTTAAGCATAATAATAAAAAATATTTTATATACCTAACATCTTCTTTTTAGTCTGAAGTATTGTCAAAATAATTATAATTAACTAATTTCCACATTTTTACTTTGTTTCTCTGGCAGTGACATCTATTGTTACATAAATTTACTTCCGCTCAACAACAGATGGCAGCATTAAACAACTTTCACATTTTCTTCATAGATGTCTGTTTTAAAAAAGATTTAAAATGGGAATTCTAATTTCTATCACAAAATCTCAAAATATAGGTCTTTACAATCCAATGGCGATTATAATATATTATTTACTTTCCGAATTTAAGTTTTAATTTCCATAAGTATAACATTAGACTATAAAATCAAAGAGGTTCAGGGAGTAGAATCCGCAAGATATATATATATTTATACATGTTTCTTTCCAATTCTAAGGTTTTAATCTATAAATATAATAAAATTGTCACTATAAAAATATTTAAAAAAAACATCGTGGGGCCTTTATAAGAGCAAGAGAACCCAAAACAATGGTTTTTCAGTTTGTTTGTTTGTTTGTGCAAGCTAATCTCAGAAACGGATTAATCGATGTGTATGCAGTTTTCGGGTATATATTGTTATGGGATTCACTTTATATTTTGTTTTTTTTTAACAAGCGGTTAACAAATAAAGTTAATAGTCTCTTTTTGTCGTAGCATTGCTACTTACCAGTTTGAAGGTTTATAGTTTTTACATACATTGGTAAGTAAAAAGGGTACGTTTTATCAAAATCGAAATCTACGCGTACGAAGTCGCAGGCACAGCTAGTTAATAATATATTAATATTTTGTAAAATGATTGCATATTCAAATGACCTTATCTTGCAATATGCATTGCAAGATTCCGTGCACCGCAAGTTTAAAACGCAGCTCAATATTCTCATCACAATGTTTATCTATTGAAGACATCTTTTATAAATCGGTTTAAAAACATTTATAAATTCTAGAAAGCTGTTTTTAAAAATTACTGATTATAATGGATGGATGGATTTAGGATTTTTCATGAGGAAATGAAACTCCTTCCTCTCATTTCAGCCAGAAGAAAAAAAAACAAATATTTATAAAACATTTAATTCCATAAATGATAAGACTAAAACAACACGTCCAACCCCACTCTACTCGCATCACAAAATAACGACTGCTTCATTTACACAGAGAACGATTTTTTATCTTATATTCATAACTAAAAGCATGAATATAGGCTTCTATGGCGGAACAGACTAGGTATATCTAACACTTTTCAATGGCAATGTTATAAATAGTTTGTTATCTGTTATAATACAGCAATTTTTTAAACTTGTGTTGTTTTCTATTAAGAGTTAATAATTGTATCCCTTCTTAATTAATATTAGAATGTCTATTACTATGTTAGATTGTGAAGAAATAACACGATATCAACGCAAATGTCAAGCATTTAACATTTCTTAACATAGTTGAAGTAATTAATCACATTATATTAAAGTATAAAATATTTTTAAATAATTTTACATTAAAACATTTAAGGTGAAAAAAATATCAATGTTTTTTAATTAACTTGAATAAAATAGAGATCAAAATAATTATAAAAAATCAATATATGCAAGAATTTAATAAGATAAATTAAAAAAAAAAGAAGGAAACGAAACATTTATAATTATTATAACCCAATAATATTAAAAAAAAATGTTCATAGACAATATAACAAAAAAGTTTTTATTTCACATACACTCTACTAACAGAGAGCTGAAAAAAAATAAATAAAAGGACAGGTACAGCACATAAGAATAAATAAAACACATTATCACAACAAAAACACACAAGATATGTCACTGAAATGATATTTAAATACTTATACAGTATTCAGAGTATTGCAAAGTTTCAATTTGATCAAATATTAAACATTATAGAAAACTGGAGTGGTACTGTATTTAGTGAATTATATATAAGTATATATTTATGTTTGTAGATATAAATTTTGCTAGGATTATATTTATTTTTGCATTTTTTATTTTATACAAAACAAAAAAATATTGTCCATATGATATATTTGAAAAAGGCAAAGATAAGCTACTAAGTAAAATATATTAAGTATACCAGACATAATTATTCTATTAACTAGCGCCTATACACATATAAGCTCTTGTGCTATCATACAAACTCAGTTTAAACACTTCTTTCAAAAATGTTTCATTTTGTTATATTATATAGAAGATGATTGAAATTATAAACTCGGTTTTTATTGTAATTCAGAAAAATAATAAATACATAGTGACAGTGTCATAAGAAATAACAAAAAATATGAAATATTTAAAAAAACGATATTATCTTATCTATATAAAGGCTTCACTGAGAGACGATAAATAAGTTTTTATTAAGCATTCAAAATATCGGAATATATGATATTATTATCATATTTAAATTTACTTATATTCGTTCATATTGTCTGTGCCCGCAAACATGAATACTTCTTTATATCCGCTATTAGAATTTGATTCCAGTACAATTTTCTTAATAAGCAATTGACAACCAATACTTATTGTTCATAAGTTTTTTTTGTGTTATTATATTGTCTGTGCGATGTACGTGAATTAGATATAATTATAGGTTAAGTAGTATATTAATAAATATTTTTTTAATTGCACTCATAAGATAAGTAATTTAGCCGGTTTCCCGATTATTTAAAGTAAAATATAGTTAATAAATATTAAATAGAAGAACTAAAATATTCTTGTAATTATACTTTTGAAATAATACTCATAAAATGCCAGTCATGAGAATATTGAAATTATAACTATATTTTTAACACTCCAAAGGCACTCGTGCTATGGCATACAATTAATAATAATATTTGCAACGTAACAAAAACGAGTGTATATATATTGTGGTAATGTTACGACGAGGTCTCCGATTTATGATTGGTTTAAATAATAAACAATAGAGTTTTAACCAATCAGGGACGAGCTACAATGAGAAATTATACCTATAATAGATTTCGAAGATAAAATTACAATTTATCAAGTTAAAGTTTAATTTGTTTTTAAATAAGAGTATTTTTGTTTCAGTAAATAAAATATGTCGATTCTTTTGTTATTGCCTTTTAAATTCTTTTTTTTATAAAATACTAATTATATATAAATAATCTATATTTTTTTGGTGTGAAATGCTCCGGTAGCGTCTACGGTATATTGAATAAAAATGGCAAGCATTTCCTAGTTTTCAGAAAATACAATTATACATCTGATTACATACCATACTGACTAGTGATACTTATGTGCACATTAAATATAATATGTCATACAATTTTCATATAACACAATTTATATATTACTTTTTCACCTCATATAATATCAATTCGAGATTTATACACAACATAAAAGCAAAGAGCGTCAAATTCAACCGATATTCAAATTTGGAACGCTGTCAACCCATCGATAGATTCTTTACAATGGTAACATCATGGCTCCGTCTGTTCAGTTCCTTTGCCTCTTTATTTAGATTGGACTCGACGAGCATTGAGTGCCTTTTCGTGTTGAGATCTTTCTTCCTTCTAACGACATCCGGGCTGTATGGTTCGGAAACTCGTCTATCGAGGTTGACGTGACTATGTCCCTGTGTACTCGAAAAAGAACCTTGTCTAGGAAAGGAGGGAGGTGGTTGTTCTTGATTTAAATTTGGAAGGTATGTTTGGAATGATGGTCCTTTCTGCGCCGCTTCCATGATGGAACCTTAGAACGATACGATATTGTCAGTTTTATTTATTATAATATTACTAAATAGTTAAAAACAATCTAGATATATATATTTATAGATATAATATATTTTTTAAGATAAACACAATAAAGTGCAGTAAAAGCATGTGTGAAATGAGAAAAGTATTCAATAATACATGTCATATCATGCGAAAAAAAAACTACCTATAAACAAGGAGGTGGCTATGAAAATTTAATCACAAAATAACAGTGAATTTCAAAGCAGTGATTATTAATAATGATTTTTCAATTGTTATTAAATAAATATTTATACGGGTTGATTTGTAATACTGGGATTATTTAAAAAGTCATTATTTTAATATTGACTGTTATTCAGTGCTTTAGATATAACATTATATGAAACTATATGCATTTGGCACATACCATAAACAATAGATAATGTTATATTCACCTCTTTTACATTTTATTAAATGAGTTTTTATCACCTATAACAAAGACAAGGAGTTAGAACAATACAGAAGATAACTTGAAGATAATACAGAAAATCTTATATAGTCAAAGAGGCATATAATATATATATATTTAATATATAAATAAAGCCACGATTCAAACTGTGTAGCAAATTATATACGAAAGGTTCTGTCGTGATGTAAATTTGATTTCAAAAGCTCGTGTTGTAGATATTTTGCAAACATTCAAACAATAATATATGTATGTCTTGTGTTGAATGAAAGAATAGAAATGCAGAGGCTTCATTTCCAATAAGTGAACCAGAATAAAGAACGAAGTGAATGCTCTCAAAACGTTCATTCATTCAGTCTTTGTGAATGATAAGAGCGGTGATAAATAGAACATTTGATGGTATTTCGAGTTTCTTACCGAGAGTACGAACGAGCCACGGAGTGACAGACTGCTTCTGGTTCATGGCGGCTTGCATCTCATTCAGAGCTGCATTTAATTGGTGACTTAGTTCCTGTAATAATTGTTTCTAATTATATAATGGTTTTATTAAATCTTCTAATAATATTATCTTACATTTTTGTCGGTGATGTACATAATTTCTACTGATACAATTAATATAATATTCTCTATAAATCATACGTCCATAAAACAACACAACACTGGGTTTAAAGTAATGACTTTTAAAACAAGATTATCTTATCGTAGTATATGTCTATATTAAGCAGTGTCGATGACAGGTGTTTTATTTTTAAGTACATAATTTATTCTGTTATTCTTCTGCCTACACTGATTAGAACTGATAAATCAACTTCTTCTTTCAACTACAGGGTCCTGACACGGGTCTCAGTATGTCAGACCTCTTACCTGGTTGCTGCACTGTGCCTGTACGTGCGCCAGCTTCACCTGCGCCAGCTCCAGCTCCAGGTCCCGCACGCGCTGCTTGAGACGCGCCTCCGCCTCGCCCGCGCTCTCAGACACTTCCTTCGCCGAAGACTCTGCTTCTGAAAGAGGACCACGTGTGATTGGTCATGGACTTAGCATACTAAAATGCTTCGATATGGGTTACTGATAAGGATAGTGACATCCTCTGTATATCAAGAAGCGAATTAAAGTAAATACTAATAGTTGTAACCTGGAGGTTTGTTATTTTAGAGATATAGTTTTGTTTAAGTGATACAATACTAAAAATTTAAGAGCGAGTCATAAGGCAGGTCTTTGTTTTTTATTAGAAATATATACATATAATAAATACCTTCTTTATTGTCCTTCTGTGCTAGCTTCACACTGCAACTGACACAGCCTTTGACACAATCCTGTCAACAAATACATATTGTTTATATTACTGATACTGCAAGTTCCAAACTAATGTCTTAGGTTATCTCTCTGTCTCACCTGCAGGTTATGCAGCTGTTTGTCAAGTCTGGCGCATATCTCCTTGTAGTCACGTGACACGGCCGCGTGGTGCACTGACTCCTTCTGGGTCTCATCAAGATTGTATCGAGTCTGGAGGAAGATAGTAAAAAAATGTATATAATAAACAATAAAAAATGTCAAAAGCACCTTATTAGAACTCATTTTACTTATTCACAAACTAGAGTAAAATTTCATTAAAAAGAAATTTCATCATGACACTTGGCTCTATGTACTATTTGGAGGATCCATCGTCAAAGGCTAATTAGGATATTAACTGTAATTATTACGAAAATTCTAAATTAAAAAAATACGATTAATTTTGATTCTAATAAACCAACACACCTGTTGTAGTTGATTTTCCAATGTTTCCTTTTCCTGAATAAGTTGTGAATTTATAACTTTTAACCTTTCCAATTCAACATTAATTTTTTCTTTTTCTGCTGATTCTGAAAAAAAAAAGACAATTATTATTTTTTTATTTATTACCATAGTGTAAAGACTTTATATAGAAAACAATATAATCGATGTTTAAGTTTGGTCATAAAGTGTTACACTGTGTTTAGATATTAATTTATAAAATAAACTACCTTTAATAAATTTCTCATATTCCTGTTGGTATTTCTGTAATCTTTTTACTTTAATACTGCATGCAAGTTTAACGATTTGACGAGACGATTCTTCGGCGCGACATTTCTTAGGCAATGTTACCCTAAAGCAAAATAACAATAATATTAGTAAAGAAAAATTATTGTAGAAGCCAGGGTGTGGAACAGAATGAGACGAGGACATAAATTAATATTAGCTGATATTTCTATAGAGTTATTGATTGGATTATAGATATGAGATTATTAGATTCGATATTAAACTATAATATATTTAATTAAATACCTGAAGTATTTGAGTACGCCTTCAAAGTCATGTTGTAAGAGATCTTTCTTGGCACGTGAGAGGAGAGCCAGCGACACTTGGAACAACGTGTTCACGCCTTGAAGGAGGAACACGTCTAGGATGTGATATACCTGGATAAGTAGCATTTTTTATTTATTTGAAAACAAATATTAATTGAATAATACTAGTATCTGAAAATATCTATAAACATGTTTAGCCATGTTAAGCTTATTTAAATTTATATAAATATAGAATTAAAAATAAACCGATACGGGCAGGGATTCGAACCCGCGACTACTGGGAAACCGTCCCGTCGCTCTACCAACTGAGCTACCGTATTGCTTTGTTTTATATGTATATCTTTACCGATACGGTACCTCAGTTGGTAGAGCGACGGGACGGTTTCCCAGTAGTCGCGGTAGTACTAGTATATTATTTTTAGAACTAGATATTTAATATATATTTATAATAACATATATTTAATTTATTAAAAGGTACTATTCAATTTAACTTTGATCCCAACTCTAGCACTCTGTGTATATAATAATGTACTTTAAGGCTTGTATTTTTTAGTAGAATAACATAATTCTATACTCTAAAATAGGTTTGATATTAAATAGCTACTAGCCTCTGACCCAATTTGGATTTTGACGTTGCGATAATATTTTTTTTTTTTTTTATTTTAAGGCCAAGACATTAAGTGTCGGGCACGCTAGTATCAGAGTATTTATAGCGACTTGTTCTTTAGTAAAATTCAATAGTTCTCAAGCTTAAGTATTATATACCCACCAGCGGCAGCGGGAAGCGAGCTGTGAAGACAGTGAGGAACCACTGCGACGCGAACATATGAGGCTCTACTCCCAGCTCTAGGAAGTGAGCCCTCAGCTCGCCTAGCTGTTCCTGAAAACAAAAGTATATATCATATATAAAGCCTATTACAAACTTATTTATGATTAGTAATGAAATGCATGTTTTATATTTGTATCACTTACCTCCATGAGTCTGTCCAGTTGGTGCAACCTCATGTACAGCGCCTCAAAACCATCCTTGTAGAGCTCTCGCAATCCATATCCATACATAAGACGTACCAACAGACAAAATGCTTGCTCCTCTGGCATCTATACAAAGTGATTTTAATGTATTAACTAAGTACAAAGATATTCTTTTATCTCATTGATTAAATTATAAGGTTTCGTTTCTACATTATTCACCATTAGTATTATAAAAAAAAAAAAAAAAAAACATTATACTAGTAAAATCGTATGCGTTATGAACAATCCGTTATGCGTTTATACGTTAATAGACAACTTTTGATTAACGCACAACGGAAACTACTGAATATAGAAAAGTGAAATTCGAAGTATAGATATATTTTAAAAAGTAAGATTTCGCTAGGAAATGTACACTTTAATTAGTATAAACCTATGTATATAAGAGGTGAACTCACGTGTAGCAGCAGCGTGGCGGCCAGAAAGCTGAGTCCCTGGCAGTAGCCCACCTCGTGGTCGTAGACGGCGTAGGCCCGCGCCATGCGCAGCAACGAGTCCTGGCCGAGCCCGCCCGCCTCGCGGAAGAAGTCGTGCGCCGGGAACGTGCGGGCGATGTCGCGCTGGATCACCGCCTCGAAGGGACAGTCCTGGAGAACAATATATTGTAGGCATCGATATTTTGTTATTGGTCCTTTATCGCTTTCCGTATGTTTGTGTATGTAAAACTCGAAAGTTCTCGACTTAAATTGTTTTCTTAATCGTTGTATCTTAAGTTTTTCCAAGTAGGTACTTCATGCAAAGAAATTACCAAATAAAATCTAGTAATTCGTAAATATGTATATACAAAATTAATTTTGTTGTGGTTAAAATTATGTTCATGTTCAATTAGGTATCTAATAGATTTGCAGTTCTTAGCTTTAAGTCTAGATATGAAACAATACATTGAAAATGTAAGTACTTTGCTAATAAGGGTGCGATAGGTCTCCATGAGCTTATCGTTAGGGTCCACTTCGGCGAGTCGCAGCCACACTTCACCACGGAGCGCCTCCGGCACACCCACACGAACTAGCTGCTCCAATGCCCTGGGACGAGGTCCCACCCAACTGTGAAAATCAAGATAAATAAGACAATCCATACTAATATTATTATTTCGAAAGTAACTCTATCTGTCTGTTACGCTTTCACGCTTAAACCACCACCGATTTTGATGAAACTTGGAATAAATATACATGAAACGTTGAAAAAGGACCTAGGCTACTTTTTACAAGTAAATCGCTAGCGCATACACTGCCTTAGTACGTACGTTAAATAATACGTGTTTTTGGGTGCTTTTTCTTTATTTTATAAAATAAAAGATAATTAACTTTAATGTCTTAATAACGTAATCTCATAATGTCCATATGATTTTTATTTTATTTCCTTTTAGTTTGTAAGTACAAGTAAAGTGAAAATAGTTACAACAGCGGTTTATTTAATAATAAATACCTTAATTAATAGAAGTAGATACCTACTTTTTGATTTGTATAAATTAAGTAATTGCCTAAGTTCAATGTTATTATTTTGTACAAAAGTTTTGGTAATTTGATTTAATATTAATAGATTTATAATTCAAATATTATTTGTATGTGTTATGCAGATATTTGAGTCATTATAAGTAGTTTTAATTACATATTTTTGGTTTTGTGTACATTTAAACAGATGATTTTTCTTAATTTAAATACATTTTATATTCTCAGTATTTATATGTGTATTTCTATGTATTTGTAGCGTTATCTAACACCCTTAACACAAGCAAATAATTTGCTTACACAGGGGTTAGATCAATGTGTGTAATTTGTCCTGATATCATTATTATTTTCAAATATTCAGCAAGGCATATTTATCCTTATGAAATATCAGGTATCTTTATCATCTCCATCAGACCATTGTACGAAGGTAAATTTGTCTTTCCACGAACCTCAACTTTGGGGGCAAACTGTAGTCCCCACTAATAATATGCAAGTAGGTAGGTACTTGATAAAAAAAAATAAAACAACTGCCCAAAGAAACTATCTAAGTCGCGGGTAAAAGCTAGTTAGTAAATATATTCTCAATGCATGTATGATAATATTGTTTCAGTTGATAATAATTGACATACCTTCTGAGTACTTGCGCCCAATTTTCAAGTACGTCGACCCCGCAGTCCTTTGACACTTCGCCAGTTCCACTGAGCAGTGGTTCATCTCCGTCTAGAAGAAAACAATGCTATGATCGAAATAATAAATTTGGATTTGGAAAACCTGCTACCTCATGCTTTGGCAAGCTTTGATAAAGTTATGTTTAACTTGCGCTCATCTCATATTTGATTTCAATGATTAATTGGTAATATGATCTCCAAGTCCGAGTGGGGTCTCACCGGAGTCCGGGTCGCAGGGCGAGGGCGGCGCGGGCGCGGCCGTCAGCGGGGACGGCAGCAGGCTGGACAGCGACAGCGGCAGGTTCAGGCGAGACCGGTCCAGCTCACCTGATGTCTCCACACTGGACACCTCGTATTGCAGCTGGCCCAGGGAGTCCACCGACTGGAATATACGACGATTACAAAATTGCACCAGCATATCCACCGCTTGCCCGTAAATAAATTTTGATTTATAATCTTCTAAGTATATATTTCGATAATAGACAATACCTCCTTTAAGTTAATGTAGAACTGCTGCACCAGAGGTCGCTTAGAGTAGTACCAGAACCGTTCGGTTGGCGGAAAAACTTTCACCGGTGTCTCTACTACTAATCTGTATAAAAAATAAAAGGAAATATATTTAAATATTAAACGTATGAAACTTATTCTAGAATACAATCGAGGGTCCTCACCTCAAGGGGTCCCGTATCCCTCTAATGACGAGGTCCAGGGCCAGAGACATGTACGCGGGTGCTCCGTCCCCGCTGGCGACGTTGAAGGCGGCCAGGGCTGACTCGCCGGCGTTCCACAACGCACACACTGAACAACCTGAGCCTCCCGACGAACCACTCACCTACATACAACATAGTAAACTACTATCATAAAGGATTATTAAATGTTTATTACATATTTAAATTATTTCGCAACTTCGAAAACTTGAAACATATTTGGTTCCTAATAAGAGTTCCTATTTTAGATAATTCAAAAGAGCTTTTCCAATAATATAAGTGGTACATATTACAAAATATGACTACACAGTTTAGAATCCATATCATAAAAATAATTTTAAAATGTAAATATATCACAACAGGATCGAACCTGGGGTCCAACTTATTAAAAGCCAGTTCTCGAACCACTAAGTCATCGGTTTCTACTAAGCCATTTTATAAACTAAAAAAAATGAATGTATAAAATCACCATTTCCAGCAGTTGCATGTCTGAATGTTTGACACTGCGTCCAGGTGCAAGGAGGATGCCAAAACACCTCTCGATATACAAACCACCGGTATACGAACCCTGGAACAAATTGGATCATAAATATCAATCAAACATTTTTCCTTATATATTTCTAACCTTAGACAATTATTGCCTTCATCCTCATAATAATAAATAATATTAATATTTTTTCCTTCCTACAAATTCAAACAAATCACTTAAAGAATAGAAATTAATACTTTTAAATAAGTATCGAACATCCTTCAAGTAATTGATAGTATTTCAAATAAATATTGAAAAACTTAATCCAATTAAAAGGTTTAATTAACATAGATGAAGTATTAAAGAATTAAATATTCGTGGTTAATGACCAATTTATTTTATTTATAAGTTTTATTTATTAATGTATTTATTTATTCATTTATGATTATTTATTCATTTATTCGGTTCAAGATAAACAAACCAGTGATTGATTACCAACCTGCGGGTCATCGACCTCTGGCTGAGTATTATGTGATACTTGGGTCACGTTGATGGTGACTTGCTTGTCGATACCACCTCGCAACTTGTAACCCAGACGCTCTTTTGGCACGTGGCTGAATGTACCCTGCATAAATATTTTAATAATTTAGATAAAAATGTTACAATTTACGAAGAATTATATTTTACCATGACGTCGGAAAGAAAAAAAATCTTTCTTCTTTAAAAATTTATCACATTATAAATCTAAAGACATAATAATATCACAAGACACGTGAACCTAACTTGATTCTGGAAAATATAGACGTATACTTAATAGAAGGGGTCATCGAACAGTCCACCATATGGTAATTAGTCTTCGTATCTCATAAGCATTGTTAATGAGTTTTGAGTAGTCAAAGATAAGTTGACACTCAATTAACAGGAATGAATGAAAACTCAAAGCACTAGAACCTGGGAGTTAAAAGCAAGGTATACAGGGTAATTGTAATTAATGGGCCACGTCTTGGAGGCAGCCTCTCTACATAAATCCCAACAACATTTGTTCTACGACTTTTTAAAATTAATAGTTTTAAAATTTAAGTTTTTCCATACAAAATGTATTTGTTGTCATTATAATAAGTAAAAGAGAGAGCAACGTTTTTTGTGTTATTTATTAAGAATTGTAAAAAGACACAGAACAGATGCTGTTAGGATTGAAGAGGAGAGGCTGCCTGAAATAGGTGGCCAATTAATTACAACTAACCCTGTAAACATGACTAAATAAAAGGAGTCATTAAACATCTGATGGTAATTAGTCACCGTCGCTCAGGGAGATTGGTAATGAGGAGTCACAGCTGTGTCGAGTCTCACAATTATTATTTTTTAAATGGATAGTTGGTGGAGTGAATGAATGAAGTGTTATATAAGGTACCTTGGCGTCAGTCTCCTTGATGTCGACGGTGCACTCCAGTACGTGCATGAGCTGCATGGGCGGGGCGGGCGGCCCGTCAGTGAGCGAGCCCGTCATGGAGGGTGCCGCACTGAGGTCGCCCGCCAGAGACGACGCCATGGACCGAGGAACACGCTCGAAGGCCTTCGCAAAACAACCTGGGGGAGAAACTACTCTTGAAGGGTGTGTTGGTGTACATTTTATGGTATGACACGGTACCAAGAAAAGATTTTTCGCAGGTTAACCCCTTCAGCTAACACACCTCTATACTATTACAATAGTTTACTTATATGAAAAATTGTATACAGAGTGTATACATTTTTTAAAAAGTGCCTGAAAATTATTATAACAAAAACACTGACTTTCCAGGGCAGATCAGTTGTATTTTAAATATATCTATATATTATGAATACTTAATATTATAATTCAGTGGCATATTACATATAAGAGATACCTAAAATCAATATATAATATTTATAAGTGGGCGTATACAAGTTCGCTTGAGTCAAATTAAAACTATATTACAATGCACAAGGTCAAAGTTAAATAAATTGCATTCAAATCATATGTGACCTACATTACAATTAATTAAATAGTCACACACTATCATATATATAACAAATACTACTACATAATCTATTGAAACTTACATAGTATAATTTACATACCACTACAGTCGCCAAAAGTAATTCGATTTTTAATATATATTTTCTGATATAAAAAAACACACTAAAATTGGTTCATCCGTTTATAAGCTATAATGTCACAAATACACACACGTTAAACTTATTAACACCCCTCGTCTTTTATTAATATTAAAAACAGTACGACAGCTTCACACTAAGGTTCACAGGTTTATGACACACAATCCAATACCTAGATAAGAGTTTATCGAACCTATTCTGGATTAAAAGCTATCGTTTTTAGATCGCATGACATGAAAAATAATTATATTGGAAGCTATATCGACAATTTATTACATTCGTGTCTGTATATACCATAAATAGTTTTTTATGCTATTCAATAATTATACTATAAGTTACTAGAATTGAAAATAAATACTCGTTTGATATTATAAATACGATAATAAGATGAATCTAAAAAAAATCTGATTGTGTTCTTGTGAATCAATTCACAGTACTTTTACTTTAAATTAAATAGTGTATTTGTATACATTACCTAATATGTACTTTGGGTACTATAGTACAAGTTTTGACGTTACGAAAACTATGACACTTTGCCAAATCATAAAATCAAAAAATAGGTTTTATATCCTCTATGAATTAAAATCTATTGAAATATCTTTTGCTATTTAGTTCAGTCTAAATAACAGTTTTCATAACGTCAAAACTCGTACGAGGTGTAAAGTTATACATATTTACAGAATAAGGACGCGCTACAATGTCACGTTATCTATATAAGAGCCATAGCTCTGGCCTCTGTATGAATTTTATAAACTATTCACCCAGTTTTGGAAGTCTTTACTAAAAATTACTTTTAAATACCTATCTAAAACGCGCCAGGACTATTTTGTAGTATTGACTAATACTACATACATAATACTATGAACATTGGCATTAAATCCTGGACTGCTTTGAAGGTATTATCGTCTGTGTTAAGAACAACCCAAGAAAGCTCAAACGAGTCCACGACTTAATATTATCTCTAAGAATAATAATAGTTGTTGTAGGACTGGTTACACTAGATACATATAGAAACAGTATAAGAATTATATTAAATCCAAAACAATACCTCTACAATATTCCCTGATATTCCTGTCACTGTTTACAATGAGAGCTGAATATCTTAAAGACGACTGATTTTATTTCTTAAACATAGCTAAGATACATCTTGACGGCCTCTGATGAAAAATAATCTTTGAATCCGTTCATTTGTTTGGGAACTATCATGATACAGACAGACCCACAAATCCAAATATACACATGATAAACTAATGACTTATTGGTATTGGATTATTAACCTTGACTGTGTCTGACCAAAGGTTATGGGTTCGATTCCAACAGGGGACAATTCTATGTGAGATTCATAGATTGTTGTTCCGAGTCTGGGTGTATTTTGTATCCGTTATTTATGTCTATGAATCCAGACGCGACACTGGGATAATGTAATATCCAAAGAGGTAGTGATGTTACAAAAACAAAACAAAAACTTATAACACTCCCCTCTTTAAGTCGGTGAAAAAATCGAAATCCCGAACAATAATGAAACTATACAATAATTTTGCACACTATGGCTTAGTAATAAAAAAACCAGCCATACGGTTGACCCCTTTAGTTAACATTGCATACTAAGTTATCTTTACTATAATCCATATTAATAATAATGATATTAATAAAAACAATGACTTGATAAATAACGGGAATATTAATAATAATATTAAATGTAATATTTACTCACGATTCTGTGACCAAATTGAACGTGCTATAGAACAGACGGACGGCGGTAACTGTCGTCTATATTTGTACAAATCACTCTAACAGATATTACATTTATTTCAATGATTACTAATAAATGGTCGTGCAAATAGCTATCGAGCATTATTATTACGAGTACGCAAAATTGATCCTTATACAATAGTAATAAAGTGGATTTTATACTACTTCCATTTCATAAGCAACCTGATTCTTTTGCAATTTAGAAAATTTTAGAATACATAACAATATGTGGTGACGTAATTAAGAATAAAAATATTATTATATATACTATTATGAGGTGAGTTTAATACATGTATTATAATATACATGAACAAAAAAGGATTGCAAAATGTATGAAAAATCTCAAGGGATGGAAACTCTTGAGTAACGTACATATTATTGTCATGTCATTCAACTTCCCTTATTTTTCTTTGCAATATTAATCTTCATACTTTATTCTCTTCTTCTGTTATAACCATCCATATTCATACTTAAGACTCTTTTACTTACATCTTTTAACCTCGCATTACGCGCCGATACCAGAACAAACTGTTACCTCTCATTATGTCACTGATGCTACTTTCAAACTATCTCTTAAATAAACATTTATTACTTTATTCATTCTGGTCTCACAACACATCTATCCCAACATTCTCATTACGGCAACATACACTTCCTGTTTGTCTATTCCTTTCGTATCTCAGCATTCAGATCCATACAATAAGGAAGGTCGTATTATCGTTTTATTATTTTGGACCACCCACCCAAAAAGATGGGTGCTATAAGTTTGACCAGTTTACCTATGTATCTGTGTGTCTGTCTGTGGCAACGTAGCAGCCAAACGCCTGGACGGATTTGAATGCGGATTTTTAATCGAAAGCTTGGTTTGTCGTGATGGTTCTTAGCTATGTTTGGTCAAAATAGAAGCAGTCGTATCCAAGATATGGAGCTTTTATTGGTGCTGGTGAAATATTATTATACAATATTGATAGCAAAAACCTAAACAAGTAAAATTAGTGTGTTTGTAGGTTCATTAAGTACAACATATAGGGTAAAATAATTTTAAAAAGCAAAAAAAAATATTATTATGTACTTATTGAAGTCTTTGCGTCGGGGACCGCTAAATAAAATAAGAAGAATTCAAAATGCAAGTAAGTTACTAAGACAAATAACGATATAACAATATCAAATCGTAATCGAAATCCTCATAAAATAAACACCATCGTCCACGTACGTACAACGGTCCCCCGAGGCAACGATATTTTATATAATAGGTAAGGTTATATATTAGGGCCCTTCTATTATAAGGTTGCCAATTCCAGGTTTGTCATTTACTGGAAATTTCTGGAGCCACGAACGGAATCTGAGCTTTGGTATTCGATCTAAGATTACTAGAAGTGGCTGTTATGCAAATAATTATTATTTTTCTTGTGAAAATCTTTTAAATTAATTCCTTTGACTGTCCTACTTAAATGTTGTAATACATTCTTTTTAAACACCGTTTTAGGGCTTAATTATTAAATAATACGAGCGTTCTAAGTATGTTTGCATTGACTTTGGCAGTCGTAGTAATCGTGGTATCGTAAGTTTGTAAAATACTAATATATATAGATCCGGGACAGAAAGGTGTAATTACTGGACACGAGACGACACTAAAAATTCAGGAACCAATCTTGATTTTCCGGCCATGTGACAACAATAGTTAATGAGCTAATAAATAGTTTTTTTGAATCTAAATTAGAACCAATCTATTCAAGTATTTTTATTATTAAAAATCAAGAGCGATTTGTTATATTTTTATTAAACTTTTCGTATAATGAGTGTCTACTAAAGCCGTATAAAGGTTGTATATAAGATAATACATCCTTTGCTGCTTTTGAAAAGTTCCCACGCAAGCTTAATTGGTTTTATAAGAATGATAAGTCGTTACATTTTTAAGGACGTGTTTCGAATACATAGCTATCCAACCTCATCAGAAAAATTGACAATAATCTGTAAATAAAAGTTTTAATAGTTTGAATTTATTGTTTTTTCATTTTTTTATATTTTTAAATTATCCAATAAATATAAGTATTATTGAAACTGTGAACTGTAAATTTACACTTCAGTACTGCTCTTTGATTAGCTCTTATGTTAGTTATAATGAGATTCATATTAACTTCGGTCACGGTGAATTTACTCAAAGCTACGCTTCGATAGCTGCTTATAAATTTCCTAGACGACTAGTGCTGTATGCGCCGATTTTAGATTAATTTAGATAATATATTTTGATAAGAACTCACCATCAGACTTGATGGAGTGACCTAAGAGTGGACTGATGGGTGAATGAATAATAAATCTCCTATGATTAAGATTTTATCTAACTATACTAACAAACGAGGCTAAACTCTGATTCTGATTAAAAGAAACGTTCTAGCTAGTTCTAGTTCGTAGCAATTATTGGTATTCTTACAGTAAGTTTGATTTTGTAGCATTGTATAACGAAAAATGGTTAATTTTGGTATTATAATTAAATACATAGGAAGTTTAAATGTCAAATTTGTATTCGACATTCTCTACACTTCAAATATGTTGCATCATATATTGAAGGTTAATTTAAAACAGAACTATTTCTTGAAATTAAATAAATATGTTTGACTTATGTCCTCGATAAAATGGAATATATATTTTTTTTATAATCTACGTACATATAAAGGGGTAATTTTTTTGTGTGAGTTTACTTTTAAAAAGAGGAAAAAAGGCACCAATTTCTTGCGCAAAGACTAACAATTCTTTTGTGATTGATGTTACTAAAACCGGGATCGCTATAGATGTTACGGACACCGTGATCACGTACCTTCTATGGATGTTACAGACACAGTGATCACAGACTTCCTACAAATGTAACAGACACCATGATCACTGACCTTCTACAGATGTTCAGACATCGTGATCACAGACCTCCTACAGATGTAACAAACACCGTGTTCACAGACCTCATACAGGTGTAACATACACTGTGATCACAGACCTCCTACAGATGTAACAGACACCGTGATCACTGATCTCCTATACGAAAACGCACAGCGAAAATAAACAGACGGAGGTTCCTATACTACAAATCAAATAAAGTTCGCACTCACTGGATACTTGGTTGACAGCCTCTGCGATGTGACACCGGAACACGTGGCAGCGGTACACGGCGGACTCCTTGGTGTCTCCGTGGGACCACGTGAAGGCGAAGCACGAGGCCACGGGGGAGCCCGCCGCGCCTCGCGCGTAGAACGATATACGGTTCACTGAGTAGCGAGTCATCACGCTGTTGGTGTCCGCCTGGTACAGCCTGGAGACCATCTTGAGTTTATTAACCAATTAATGTTTGAAAATATCTTTAAACATGTAGAGTCATGTTAGACTTATTTAAATTTTAAATAAATATATAATGAAAAATAAACAGGAATGGATTCGAACCCGCGACCGTCCCTTCGCTCTACGAATTGAGGTACAGGCTCTATATATTATACATTTATTTAAAATATTAACCAGTGATCTATGACCTTAAGCAATATGTAATTTTTTATAGTTCAGCTATTTTCAATGTAATATATTATAATAATAGGTATACTTCCAATAATAAGTTATCTTGTTTGATATTCTAAATATATGTTGAAGTAGTAAAAATATTGATATATTAAATCAAACAATGACCTAGTAACATAAGTTTAATTAAATTTCCTACAAAAGTTTTAGAGTAATACGGAAACAAAAAGACAAACATTTTGTTTGATTGTTTGATTTTGAACAGTATTTATTATTTTATTAATAAACTTGAACAAGTCTCAATCAAGTCTCTTAGGCTATATACATTTATATTTTAGTAATAAAATAAAAAAAAGATAAAACAAAATATTATTTAAATAAAAAATCAAATATTATAAAGCATAAAATATATATTTAAATGATTTAGAATAATTCTAACAGCATCATGTATATAATCTAACAATAACAGTTCTTGTTATTTATATAACAGTGACCGTGTCATGTTATGTCTGGTTGAACCCTCGCTAAATCACGGTTTAACCACAAAGGTAAACCCAGAACCAATGGAATTACTGAGTAAAAACCATTAATTTGAACCAAACAACTTATTATCTCACTGACAATACGATTCGTAAAATTGTTTGGAAAAATAAGTATAAAGTGTTTGTTTTTTGTTTGTTTGTTTGAATGTTTAATCTCTGGGACTAGAAATTGGATTCTATGTTTTTTTTTTAATTTTTATTCTTCGAGGTTATACGCCATCATCAATCTAAAATCTTGTTGACTTAGATACGGATTTTAACAATATCTTTTTCACCCAAATTTTTTTTTTTGTATATTTTTGTACCGTATTTTTATATATATTTTGAGTTTAGTAAACAATTTTACTACTACAACTTTTATAGCAAAAATAGATGACATTGCTTTTTTACCGAATTCGATCAGCAGTTCTAATGTTCATGTAAAGCCTTTTTTGTATTCTACAAGGACAGAGTCGCGGTAAACACTTGGTAATATGACAAATATTTATCTATACAAAAAATTACTCACACAACCAAACCCTGTGAGCACACAGGTATAGATATGGATACGGCGATACCGTCTCTGTTTTCGGGCATCGAACTCAGTTCCTTCATGATTCTCTGTATGTCCGTCTCAGACTTGGGGTCAGCGATGTTCTGGGCTCCCAAGTAACTGACTCCACAGAACACTGTGCATTCTTGGTCTACGTCTGATACTGGAAATGTTTTCTTAGTTATTATTAGATGAGATTAAACAAATTGATTGTTATAGATAAACTATACTTGTACCATATTTAACCTATAGTTAACCCACATTTAAGCAACAGTTAAACCTGAGTAACACCATAGTAAAACAATAAGAAAAACAATAATTAAACTTTAGTTAAGCACCACGTACGTTTACCATTTAGAACACTGATATTGTTTCAAAATGATTTTTTAAGTTAACACCCCGTATAAAAAAACAATTACCACCTTCATCATCACTTTCAATAGGCTTCATGTGGTCTTGCTTCTCAGTGGGCGAGGAGGTGTCAACAGCACCATCTACCACCTCGTAGAACTTGGACCCACCGACCAGACGACATGACTCCTTATAGAACATTTATATCAAATTAAACACTTGAATAATAATTATTATGGTAAGAAAGCATGCAAATGTTCAATAATATTTATATTCTATGGTAAGGAAAAGAGGTTGTTAATTAATAATTACGTAAGTTACCGCTATGTAAGCGCTATGTATAAATATTAATTAATGTAATACATATAAAATTTAAGATTTAATATATTTCTTATAGTTGTTTGGGAAATTGAAAAATTGTGTCAAAAAGAAGCAGAGCTTTAGATAATAGGTATATTAGGTATATACATCTTGTATTGTACTATGTTCTAATATGTAGTGTACCAGAAGGAACTACTCTATTACTCTAGGATCCGAAGAGATCTGAATCTCATTCGAATGTTGGTATTGTTGCACAGTTATGACACAAATTTTGTTTTCTTTTATTTAATTAATGAAATTTTATTAATGAACACTGCAAAATGTTTCAATAATTATGCTACTTTTTTTTGTAACTTATACCACTTTTAACAACCTTATATATATATATATATATAAAAGATTAAACATAATTTAAACTTCATATAAACTTATATAAACATATTTTAAACTTCATAATATTATAACAGCTATATCACAAATAAATGTAATATATTTACTATCAAGATGAAGCATTGTGCAATATAAAAACATTCATTCATCTTTTATTAGTGATGTGACAAACATATTTAAATTTAAAAAACAGTATCAAACATAAATAATCACCTTGTACACTATTTGAGATGTCCTACCGAAAGTCATTATACAATTACACAGTACACTAGTCAAATAATTAAAAAACTGTGTCCTGACTATACAGCCGCCGCGCTGACCAAATACTAAACAATATTCAATGATTATGATTCACTCCACCCACGCCAAGTTATCCTATAGGCATAACTTCTAACGTCATCCTCATACTAATTATAAACATTAAAAAAGGGTAGGTATAAATGCAATAAATATAAAAGTATTAACTTGATAGTTTTTTAGTACTAGAGAAAGTAAATAAAAAATTGTTATCATTCTATTAGGATACGTAATGTCCATTATCAAAGCATTCCTAAAAGAAGTGAATTAAATTTTATATTTACTTTTTCTTAAATTTATAAGAGTATATTTACTTACTTTTTATTAAATTTATAATACTTCTCACCTTAACAACCTTCATAGTCAGAATGAATTACAAAGCACAACATTAAACATATAAGAGCTGTATAACACAACCCTGCATTCATAAACAATAAATCTTAACACAAAAAGTATTTGTTTATACAATACTTAAATTTAATACCCAAAGGTCGAAATCTATTCAGTATTAACAGAGATCTTGAAAAAAGTTTTAGTGGATATTTTTTTTTAAGCCGTAATAGAGCAGGAAAGCTGACCACAGACGCTCTGGTATGAATACTAATGCGCGCACAATGGAAGGAACCAAAACAACTGGTCAATTAGCGTTCATATGAACTGATTGGGGTTTACCGATAACACTGGCTTAAAATAAAACTGCATATAACATGTTCAAAATAATACTTAAAAGATATCTGTATAAATATATTTATATATTCAAGACGCTTTTTTAAACCTATGTTTAATAGACATTACAATGGCTTAAAGGTGTTTTTTTTTTAAATCAAATAAAATCGAAACCATATATATCTAATCCTATTTCCTAAAAAACCTACGGTTGCCCTCATCGCCTTAGTGGGGCGCTCCAAATGAGCAAATATATCCAAATGAGCAAATATATAATAATCCTAGATAAACTCAAGTGTCAAGTGAAAATAATTTCCCAACAACAGAAACATAAAATATTTTGGAAATGTCAGAAGAAGTAGAACGTTACACTGAAAAGGTTCCGAAAATGTCAACGATACTAATATCCCATCCTCGCTATCTAGTATTTGTATGTCCTTATTTATGACATGTATAACAAAGAAAACTAAACTAGTAAATTAGTTTAAACTAGATATCTATTTTTATTAAAAACCTACACTTCGTTTTGATCACAAAATTTTAAGATACATTTCGAAAATTACAGATCTAGATTTATTTTTAGGCTGAGCATAAAAAATCTAGAAAAAATATAATATCGCACCTGAATACACGCTTACATTTTTCAGCCGCTTCGAGTTATATAAATAAAATAGTATGACCAATAAAAATAAATTTATCGCTTTACGTATTACAACATAATTAAATTATTTTCATGTTCACGAACTAATAAAATCGTGATTTAAAGGTTTTTTTTTATAATATATTATTGGCCTACAAATTATATAAATTTAATTAACCAATTAAGTACATGTACTAAATAAATTTCAATTATATGGACACGACTTGAAAAAGGTACATTTATTTTCAAGTGCATTAAATATAAATATGTTTGTTAAAATTATAATTATTTTATTTTTAATTTTCATGTTGCCGTTGAAATAAAACAAAATATTATTGTTCCTTTGCACACATACAGAAATTCATACAAGTCAGGTAATTTAATAAGAAAATTTAGTTTATTGCATTTTTAGTATTTATTTGATAAGTAAAAATACAATACACATATTATAGGAAATAGCTTAACTTTAAGTAATGTTTTCGTCACTAAATAGCAACCTATTTTACCATTGTCAACGCAAGTTAAGCATAAAACATTTTTTCAACACATAGCTATAAAATCTTGTTTACATGACACAGTAATAAAACAACATCCTTCATGTATATTGTTTGCGAGCTGTCACCTCGATTACGCCAATTTGGCGCGGGAATTGGCGTCCCAGTTACAGTTTACGGTCAAATAAAGCTGAATGAAATCACTAACTGTCTAATAAATATAAGTGGCATTTATACACACCACTATCAATAGTATGGTGTATTATATAAATATAAAAACATTTGTATTTATCAATCTGGTAATATATGAAATAATAATAATATATATTTTTATAATTTTTCATTCATTCATTTATGTTAATTTTATTAATTGAATTCCAGACAAAACCATTTTTCTGTTTATGAAAATAAAAACTGCTACTGTTAAGGTTGGCAACTTTTTTTGACGAAAAAAAAACTATAAAATAGTTTGGATAGGAAAAAAAAGTATTTGAAGGAAGAAAAAAAGTATTTATAAAATTATAGGCTTTTAGTGCCTTAAAAAAGTATTTTTATGTGCTTTTTTTATGAACGAATATATATATTTTTTAACTATTTTTAAAGGTTTCAAAGTTTATTTGAGAATCAACATTTAATTTTAAATGAATAAACAGTTTGTTTCTAATCAAATTTATTACCATTTCAAAATGTTTCAATTTAACGTCATTTTTGAAAGACTTTTAAGAAGAATTTATCTTTGCTAAAATAAAACTATTTTGTCATATAAGCTCCTATCAATAAAAAGTGAAATATTACTGATAACTTTATAAACTATTTTGGATGATGGCACCTTCAAATTAACATCTGATGACTGAATAAAATGTTAGTTACATCAATATTTCAATAATTATAAATAGTTTACATCATCTGTTCTAAATTAAATGTTAAATAGTTAACCCATAAATCCCATAATGAGTTGTTTGTTCTATGCATTGAAGTAAAGGTTGGAAATAAAGCATTTTTACATACTTTTTTTGTATGCAAAAGTATTAAGTCCAAAAATAAAGTATGATACTTTATTAAAAAGTATGGTTGGCAACCCTAGCTACAGTAAAAAATAATAGTATTTTATCGTGACATTTGACAGGGACAATATAACCACCAATGTCATATCTTTCAGGTATTTTAGGCATGACATGGCAACAAACGGACTAAATATTTTAATATTTAATATATTTATATATAATATTTAATATAATATTGAATAAATAAGTTATGTCCCATACCTATATCATTGTAGGTATAGATAAATGTTTCATTGCAGGTATAGATAAATGTTTCATTGCTTCTTTAAATCACTTGTGAATTCTTATCTCTTACCTCATAACTTGTACAAAAAATCTGTTAATAACTCTGATTAACCTTAGCACATTATATTAAAATCTCAAGACCATGTTATTAACTATAATAATTGTTATATTAAATTTATTTAAAAATATCAGAATCAAAAAAAACCATTTCTACAGATAAAAAAAAACACAGATTACATATTAAAATAGGATACAGTCATTCAAATAATATATTTTTATAAAGTTATCTAAATAGGAATCTAAATAGAATCATATTGGTGACACAAGATTAAATAAAATATTTGATTGATTAGATAGAAAATATTAAATACTAACCTGATCCTTAAGAGGATTGTTTGGAACAGAAGCTCCATCAACATCGGCCATTCTTGTGTCTGTATCACTGTCTACTTCAAATATCACTTTAAATAAATCCAACCCTTCAGGGACGTTGGATTCTATATTAGCTTCAGGACGTATTGTCAGCTCCTGGTCTATAAGTTGACTGCGACTTATTCTAAGGGAAGTTTGAAGGGATTCTGTAATGGCCTGGAATATAAATTAATGTACATCAACATTATTTATGTTGATAATCTTATTATATATATATATTTTATATTATTTAATCTTAATCTTCAAGAAAAAAAAAATACTTAAAAATAAAGACTTATTATTTACAAATTAAATTGTTTATAACAACAAATCTTTCATGTGATTTTGATTCTTGAATTATTATATTTCATATTTTTCAACCGATACCTAATAAATTAGAAAGTAAATGAGAAAAAATAAATATTTTTGTTAAGAAACAAAATGGCAAAAGGTGACAAACTTAAGTCTAAATGTTGGCTTTTACATATAATACAGAAACTGAATAAAGAATACTAACTGCATCATAAATAAAAAAGTATATGAATGAGAATTGAGAAACTATCTTACGTACGTCGCTCAATATGTCTTCTAAGTCACAACATGTATTTGTTGTCAACACGGGTGTAGGACTGGGAGTACGTGATCGATCAGAATAAAACTCGATGTCTACAGGGTCCGAAACCTCATTTGTACGACATTCATTGAACTCCATCACTGTTCTGTTAAAAAATATTCACGATTATTCACAAACACTAATGCTTTATGTATAGGTATTGAAAAAAATACAAAATGATATACGGAGATATACGTAATTGATCCTTACCCATCGATATTTAGGTTCTCCCGCGAGAACAAGCCATTTTAACAAGAAAATTTATAATAAAATCTAAAGAAAAAAACACCCTTAAAATTCAATGCGGTAATTTTATGTACTTATATTTACCGAAGAAATAGTGATCACTGTTGTTTTACACTCGGAGCAAAGAAATGTCAAAATTCAAAGTTGTCATACCAAACATAAAAATCCATTTTGTATTATTTATTGTACCCAATGTTTTAGTTATAACTTATATAATACAATTTAATTTATGATCATTAACTTGTTAGATTTAATTTTTTTTGGTTAATAATTATAATATGTTGAATTTGTAAAAGTTATATATTTATACAAGAAAAATACTTATTTCTATAAAAATTAATAATATTTCTTTTTCTCATTTTTATGGAAGTAATTAAAGATTAAACATGTAATTTATATTATACACTATTGTAACTCTGTAAAAAAATCTAATACCTGGTTAAAAACGAAATCTGAACGCAACTGCAACAAGTTAAAACGTCAAAAACGGCGTCCGTTGTATGATGTCAGTTTGTATTTGTAATTTGAATTCAATTTGGTACTATAAAATCTTGTATTTATTATTGCATTAGAAGGAAACATTTTCCGTATATTATTCTGATAATGGAAAATTCAGTGATGGATAATGATGGTGATCAGTCTTTTAAATCTCCACCCAGACGCAGACGTTCAACATTTTTCATAAGACGTGATTCTTTAGGTAGGTTGGTTGGCTTGGTTTTGATATTTAACATGATTATTTACCTTTATATAATATTGTGTTATTCTTTAGTTACCCTATTAAACAATTATGTTTAAATTTAACATTGCAACAGAACTTAAAGGTAATATTTTATAGTTCCACAGCCTTTATCGGAAAATACAGACCCAAATGTTTGCAGAAAGTTGGGGGAAAATGATCAGAAACAAAATCAAGAGCTTGCAAGGTATTTTTCATCTAAATATCAGATAACCATTCTAGTAGTGTTGAATGTTTATAAATTTAAATATATATATTTTCCTTTTAGATACCATGAAAAGCTATTGGCAGAAAAAGAACAATGGAAAACTGAAGTAAATAATCGCCGTAATAAATATCATGATTTAAGACAGTAAGTACTACTATATGTTTTGCTACTTTCAACTACATATTAATAATTCCTTAAATAAAATTTATGTCTGATCAGGAAAATCAAATCAAGACTTAAGCCTTATTATACAAAAGATATTTAAAAAGATATTGAAAGTTATTAAAAGACCTTTAGCCTAATTACATGAAAAATGAACAAATAAATAGCTGTGTATGATACAAAATTCCATATTTAAAAAAAGTATTTGTATTGTTAATTAAAATCTGTTGATAATATTTTTTATTTATTTTACAGACAATATCAGCTGGCAACAAAAGCACCAAGCAGGTCAAGAATATCATATTCTGCTCTATCGAATGAAGACATAGAATTCCTAAAAGCCAAAGTTAATATATCAAAAGTTGTTGAGAGTCAAGCAAAACTACACAAAAGCATCAAAGAGACTCAAGCACTTTATCGGAGGGCAATGGAGCTTGATAATGTAATTCTAAGCCATTGTGAGGAGAAAGTTAATGAAATCACTAAGTATATATTAGACAATAGTACAATAGAACCAATTGACTGACACTTTCTTTCTTAAAATTATCTGCTTTCATGTAAATAATGCTTATTTGTAAGCCATAGAATTACATTATATATTAGGAAAATTTAAGTTTATATGAACCATGTTATTTTAACCTACTCATAGTATTTCTTAAATTCTTAATATGTAAATAAAGAATTCAATAATTTTTGATATATTTATATTCAAATTGATGTTTTTTTTTCACTGTTTAATGTAATACACAAAGAATAATTTATATGTTAGTTTCGAGTTTTCGATGTAATGTAATTTAAATATAAAATACTAACTTAATCTTACAAGCTGTTGTTATGTACCAATTTGTACATAGACCTGAGGATTATGTAAATATTATATATTAAATCAATAACAATGTTAGTTGGGTTTTCTTATTTATGTCTGAAAAGAAAAATTATTTCCGAAATTGTCTATTAACATGTAATGTAAGTTTTGTTATACTCATTTAAATTTTTAATATATATATAGAATGATAAATTCATCAATCTATCCCATTTTAATAAGAAATTGAGTAGCTACACTTACATTTTAGTTCAAACAAAATATGATTGTAAGGTATCCAATATAAAATTTAACTAAAAGATAATCATTCATAACAATTTATTTCAATATACACAATTCATACAAATTAAAATAATACATAATGTAAAATTTTATTTCAGGTTAAAACATAATTGATCACTCTGTATTTTAAATTTATTTTAATATTTCAAAATGCATTGGTAGTACATAATTAAATTTTATTGGATTGAATTTTATTAGTGATTTAATCAATTTAAATAAAATGTGAAAGTTATAAAACGATATTCTTAAATTAAATAAATAACTAAATTAATATTTCAAATGACATTATAAGTAGCTCACATACATTTGCAAATTACATTCATTATTACAAAATTATAAAAATGTCACCATTTTTACAAGACCCTTTTTCTTATACAAAAGTTACAACAATTAGAATTATAGTTATATAGCAAAGATTTATTACACATATCAACTGGTAGCCATAACACTGTATACAAGAATGTTAATATTTACAACAGAATTGTATCATTACATTACAATGAGTCTAGTTTAGGCACCATTATGGACCGTTTTAGTGGACTTGTGTGCGTTTTCAGTCGTCTTTTATTAAAAAAGTATATAATGGAATAAAAAGGTGAGTAGTTTTTAAACAAACAAGTACAACTTTTTTCTAAAGGCAATAGAAAACACACACTAAATATTTTATGGCAGTTACTAATTTCGTCTGGCAGCAATGAATACAGTATAGTGAGAATAAATGTCAATATTAAACTGGAAATTGTAATTGTATAATTTTTAATCACTACTACATATTGTATTTAAAATGGCCACCATTATAACATTATGAAGTTGAAAAGTTTAAGAGGAGTCGGTATCTATTATGGGACTAGTAAGATTTCATAACTATTTTCAGTAACCATCTTAAATTTCAGAACTTTTTTCAGAAACCATCTTCAATTTCATGACTATTTTCAGTAACAATCTGACATTCCTTTGTATCAATGAAATGTACTTGTAATTAGTAATAATTATGTAAAAGAATGTTCAGGAACTTTCAGCTTATTGGAACAAATAAGATACAACTCAACTCAAATGTTTCGTGTTGAAACTTCTTCTAGTCTGAAGCTTCTTTTCTTTAACTGATTTATATTCCCGACGGCATGGACTGTTTCTTAAATCTAATATTGTGTTCACTTTTTCTACTATTCTCCTTGCAGTGTCAGGTTCACATTCAAAATCATGCTTTTTGAATATTGTATTTGGTTGATAAAGATTTGCATTCGCTGAAAAATAAACATTACTATTAAGAAAAAGGAAAGAAAATGTAATAAAGTCAACATTACATAGAATATATATGTATATTGTTTTCTGATCTTACTTTTACAGCAATGTTATATTTAATTATGAAGACTTAAAAAAACTTAGTCATAAATAAGCTACAAATAGAACTTAAATCAGAGCTTCTCAGTACAAGAATATTCATGAATTAAAATTATAATATAATTAGTACATATAAAAAAAGAATAAATAATCATATTCACCGGAATTATTTCTATCATTGAATGAAATATCATGACTTGGTGAGTACACTATTCTAAATGTGGTCTTATTACTCTTTTCTTCTAATATTTGACACCAAGCTACTGAGTTCATACTGTGTACCAAGTACTTTGGACGGGCCTGTAATAAAGAATCATATTTAAATCATGAATGTTTTTCATATATCATATTTACACATACACTCCACTGTACACTGTAATAATGTCTTCATTAAAATGTTAACACTTACCCAAAAAGCATGTTTATTAGTTACCAAAGGAACAACTTCTATAGTATCCAGTGTAATACCAAGTTGTACAGGCGTGTTGGCTCTCACTTTATGCAACAGCTGCACTTTGTACAGCTTGTCCTGTGAAGCATCTGTCACCGCACCCGACTGGAACCCAATTTTGCTTTTGTTACCTATGATTGTTAAAGTTAACTATTTATTAATATGAGTTTTATTAATTTTAATAAAAAATATATGTTTGTGAATAAATATCTGGATAAACCTACCTTCATTTAAAGTATTCATTGCCCTTATAATTTCTGATGTATCACTATCACCAGTTAGTTGCCTTGTAGTGTTGACATGGCTTTGTCCAGATACAGATGCTTTAGGAAAACATGTAAAGGAATTCATTTCAAAATCTGATATAGGACAGGAATTATTCTCCTTTCTTTTGAGGTCAAGACCAAGGCATGTGAAACCAAATTTATAACAAGGTTCATTATTATCCAAGCATGGAAATGCCCAGTCAACTTCACCATCATCTTCAGCAATATAAAGACCATAGTCATGCACAGATCCAAGAGTTATATCTGGATGTTCTATGCTGAAAATAAAATTCTGATATATTTAATCTATTGTATGTAAATACAAACTAAATAGAAAAGGATATTTAATAAAATGTGGACATACCTGTATTTGTAGCATGTGAAGCCAATCAAATCCTTAATCTTGGCACTGGCAATCACACAAACAATTAAAGGGTAATTTTGGTGTTTTTCTGGCAACATAGTCATAAAAATCTTAAATGATTTTATTGGCAGCCCTAGTTGTGCAGTACCATCAAACTTGGCATATTCAAGATATTGACGGTGAGGAAGATTAGGACACTTTTCTAACATTTCAGCTAACAGTGACTTCTTTTTTTCAGGTTTTACAATTTCAATTTTTGAGAAAACTTCAGAAAGTTGATCAGCAGTCAGTTGTACTTGAGGATCCTCCCATTTAATTACTTTTATTTTTGCAGCTTTCTTTAAGGCTAGTTCTTTTTTATCCAACCATTGTGCTGTATTTGACCTTTGTCTAGTGAAAAAAATATATTAGTAGATAAGGTTATTAATTTATTTACTTACAATTACCTAAATATATTTTAATATGTACCTGTGAACCATTTCATCAGTAAATCTTGGATAACTAGGGCAAGGTTCATCTTCATCACTATCTTCCATATCAGGATAAGGATCAAACCGTGTCACGACTTCCTTCTCGTCCTCATCATCAGTGCCAGACTCCCTTCCTCTACTGGTACTTGGTTGGTATATAACTTTATCTCTGTCACGCTTTTTTTCTTCCAATGCTTTATTTTGATAAATTTTAGAAAAATCTTCCCCTGCCATAACAATTTCGCACAAACCAGTGTCATCAGTGGCGATAAATGCATCACGAACATTTTTCAGCAACCAGGCTTTGTTATCATATGTAGCCATACTTTTTATTGAGTGAAGTCTGATTATTTGTTTGTTATTATTTATTACCTGATTTTTAGTTTCACAATCAAACTTCAAAGCATGAAAACCAAATTACGACTTATGACACATGTCAACTTTCACACCATATTGTCAAAATAATATAGGTAATTGCTTATAGCTTAAGGTTACATCAAAATGCTTTAAAGGTTTTCTACAAATATTTCTTAAAAGCTATATACTATACAACGAAAAAATACATATAATTATTTGTGGTAAGTAGTACAATCATTCAATATTTAAATAGGACAGTCCATTTTTAGTAAAATGTTGAAGTTTGAGTTAACTAGTCAAAGTGTTAAAATGAATTTGCTACCGCTTCAAGTTATTGCGGTTAGTTTCTACTTTAGCTACACTCGTGTTCAATAGGCCTCATAATATCTTGCTAACTTATTACTCCTACTATAGGGATAACCTACAGCCACACGTCGTTCAGTGCCACCGGCTCGCTCTTATTACAGAGTAGAATATTTCTTATTTTTGCGATTTTAATTATCAATTCAGAATATATTTTTTTTAAAAGGGTACATATTTTAATTATTATTTAATTCATATAGTTATTATATATATGTACATATATTTCTTGTGTGCGTGTGTATGTCACTGAACTCCTCCTAAACGACTGGACCGATTTTTATGAAATTCTTTGTGTGTGTTCAAGGGGACTTGAGAATTGTTTAGATTCACAATTTAGTCCACTGGAAAATGGTTTTTTGATTAATTTTTAATGTGTAAGTAGGTGGTGATTTTGGAATGTTTCACATTTTTTCCGACGGACTGCGTTACCATGGCAATGTCAAATATTAAAAAATATTATATTTTAATTATAGTCTGCCCTGACAGTTGGCGTTAAATAAGAAAAATATTTTAGTACTAGCGGCCCGATACGTGCTTCGCTATGTAAAAAGTGAAATTTAAAAAAAAATATTGGAACAAATTCATTTATTCTAACAAAAAATCTTTATTTACATATTCATAGGGTATCGATTGGTCGAATTATGATAAATGTACATGTAATGACGTTAGACATTGTGATAACTTTTTAATATATATTTTTTTAAAGTTAGATTTTTTTTAATTAAAGACGCGTGTACAAGACAACGTGTGTCGGGTCCGCTAGTATTATATATTATTATAGTTATTATATATTATTTAATTCGTATAGTTATTATAAAAGTTTTAATAATTTATTGCTTATAATTAGTTTCCGAAGTACAAGATGATTTATCGACAAACCTCTTAAATTGGAGCTAGACCTGAATTTTCAGAGGAGCCGCTAGATTTAGAAGATACCGAACATAATAGATATAACCACGAATTTCACACTCAATAGACCTAAAAGAAATTAAAAATGATGCCTGCACGAATGATGTTAAAAGAAAAAAAAATCTGGCTTTTTAGAGGTGCTTTAAAAAAAACACAAAATTTTAGCAAAATTACTTTTGCTACAAGTATTGGATTTTTTTTCCATATATATATTTTGAGACCTATAAAGAAGTAAATGATTATTACATATTTGGTGGTTTTTTTTTTACACTTTTTAAAAGCTGAGTATATATTCATATTAATATATATTTCCTTAATTTTGTGCATAAGACCGCAATTGTTTATTATTTAGAACTAAAACAATGTACAGCGCATATTGTTCATGAGCACCTAGTTCTATTTCGCTTTTTATGATGCGCCATCATGGGTTCACTTCTTTAGTTTAATAAAATCGACGGTACAATGAAAGCACGATAACAAAAGAGAATTCAGTCTACAACTCGATTAATTGAAATGGCCCTATGTTTAAGTTACAGATATAAGCTGTAAAACCTTGATCATAACATTATAGATTATATCTATCAAGTAAAATAATATGAGATAATACTATAATATAGATTTAGTAGGGTCCTGTTAAGCTTATATTTTGATATATATATTATATTTTTTTAATTGTTAACTATTTGGTATTATCTATAGTCCTCTGTAGAGTATTCTGCTTTTTACTGTATTATATCCCGTTGTCATGAAAACAATTCATGCCATAACCCACCGAGTACTATGACAACCGTTATTATTATTGACATCACAAAGTGTATGTTAATGTCAATTTAATAAAATGAGGTTACTTTTTAAAGAACCAAATTGTATTTATTGAACAATAATTGCTGTTTAATAATTATTAATCTAGTTAGAATATTAACGAAGAATCGCCGTAGGTATGATACAATAATGCAAGTTGCAATTATATCAATTCAATCAATTTATTTTCCAAACATAACAAACGAATGTTGTACAAAAACAAAACAATATAATCTATATATCAAACTAGGCTGAAATTGCCAAGGGATAGAATGCAACTCCTCAAATCTTGAACACAATCATAATAAGACTTGTAAGGTGGTGCCAATGAATCATCATAAAGTTTCAATGTTTCAATGAACTTATTAATTGCTTCTCCATACTTTCCTTCCCCCATTGCAGCTCGTCCAAGCTTATACATCATCTCTGTATCCTGCACAAATTATATATTAATTTTAATACCTTATTTACTGATATATGGATTTTCAATTCTTACAGATATTTGACATCAAACAAAACATAGGTATTATGCTAGTATGGCTGATGATGAAGAAGAAGGTAAGAATTTTAAATTTCAATCGTTACGTTAATAAACAATATTATTATACTTTAGTTATATAGTAACAATAATAAAAAGAAAAGCCCTAATATTAAAAGACTGAATAACCTATGTTTACCACACCAAATTAATCAAATATGATTTATATGAACTGTATATTATATTTTTCTTTCAGTTATAGATGAGGAACCTCAAGTAGCTCAAGCTGGCCCAGTAAGTGAATCAGGATTGAGTCCTGTTGATGAGAAAACTCTAGCACCATCTAAATATGAAGTTCGTCCAGGATTAGGAGAGAAGTGAGTGCTAACAGTAATAGAAATAGTTATTCTCATTACACAATTCCTATACCAACAGAAAAATCATATTACAACTTTCTACAAGTATATTTAATTTAATTATTAATAGGTTCCAGTCTCAAAATGTAAGGGACATCATATTATCCACAATGCAAGAACAATTGAGTGGAAGACAGTATCATGCAGATCAAGCGCCTAGATGGGCTAAAGTTATATCTAATGCTGTTCGGCAAAGAGTTCAGGACCTTGATATGAAAAGGTTAATATGTTATTGGTTTTATATTATACTTATAAGAGAAAAACTATACTATGTATAACTAAATTGTATTGTAAATAACTTTTAGGTACAAAATATTAGTACAAACAACATTATTAGAGATGAAAGGAGCTGGTATTAAATGTGGACAACGGTGTATTTGGGATCCGGAAACAGATGACTATACAGATGAGCTCTTTAGAAACGATACTATATTCTGTTACACGATTGTCTATGGTGTCTATATGTACTGATTTGATCGTTGTAGGTAATTAACTGTTTTTTGTGTCATAATTATTATTTATTGATACTTTTTATTTGTAAGAACGATTTGTCGTTTTCCTAAACTACACTGATATAATATATCTATATTACAAACTATTGTCAATTCCTTGCCATAACTTTTAATAATCTTTAATAGATATTGTTACAATAGTTATTATATTCAAAATAAATGTAGAACATTTAATAATACTTTTTACAATTCCTCGTTTCCTGTGAATAAACCTTTACACTTTCTAAACATTGGTTTTAATGAGGGTGGGAGATGATTTCTATAAACAAAACGGCTCATTTAAAAAATAGATATGCGTCTATTCTTTTAAATCTTGCATTTAACTAGTTCTGAAAGTTGATAAAAAAACATGCTATCTTAAAGTTGGAGGGAATGCATTTTAGTAAACGAGTTTGTAACTCCAAATATCTAATGACCAATAAATAACTATCTTTAATAGCCTGAAATGTTAAGCTTCTGCAGAGAAGCAGAGGCAGACAATGGTTATTTTATTACTAATAATATTAAACTGTTTAAGTTAATTTTGTGGGAATCATACTTTTAAATAGACCTAAACTTTTTAGAAAGGATAGCTCAGGTTGTGTTATTAAGGCGCATTCAATTCAGTTCCTTTCAATTTATGTAACCATAAGCATTATTTGTTAGCGCATTTTGAAACGGATTACCGTTTCACTTTGACTCCTGAACGAAAAGAAGCTTTCGAGGTTAACTAATTAATAAACGTTCCCCGTTATTATCCTTGCATATCAATTTCTTATCAGCTGTTTAATGAGGACCTTCAGAAATCATAAGAAACTATTTAATTTTTATGTGAATTTTATTAAATTATTATGTAATTTCCTGGAAGTGAGATCTTAGGAATAGGAGTGTTGACCACTTTTATTTTCAAGCTACTTATTTGAATATTTGATCATAATAATTAAAAAAGTTACAACAATCTATGTTTTTTCTTCATAAGCATTCGTTTATGATAAAATATTTAAATTGCCTATATTATGCGGAATGTTTATCCTTAACATTAGATACTTCAATTATTGTTCAATTTAACATTGTTCGCTAATATCGCATACTCAATCTTGTCATTTTCTATATAGAGCGACGAGTGTTTATGTAATTTTCGATAGTATTCTAATTTATTTATCGCATGCGGATATATTCGGTGTATTACTAATTACTTATACAACTTACATATGACAAATTTAAATTAGGTTCTCATTATATTACATTATAATGCCCTGTCTAATGCTGAATCGAGTACTTAGGAATATATGTTTTAAATAAATAATACTTACTTGCAATGATTTTAACCCTTTTAGAATGTTGGTGTACTGTTGGCAGAGACCACATTGAACCATGAATTCCATGCAGTCATATGGAACAGGTATTACATTGGGGCATGGTTGGTCAGAATCACATCTGAAAATAAATAAATTGTTAAAAATTAGCACAGACACCTAACGTATAGCGACGCAATGGGGCTCGGGTTCGATTCCCGGTAGGGATAGGCATGTATGAGATGAGCATAGATGTCTGTAGTTCTGGGTTTGGTCGTTTATTTTTTATTTTTTCTTAAATATATTCTCAATATTTATAATGTTTATTTCTATGTATTTGCATCGTTGTCTAACACCCTTAAGACAAGCAAATAATTTGCTTATTAAGGGGTTTAGATGTGTAAGTTGTCCTGTGATGTTATATATTATATATAGTTTTTATTGTATGGTAATATCCTACTTAGATAATATCGAGAGATTCTTTATAGATTCTTATAATATTTATTTCTCTTACCTAAAACGCAAGTAATTTTCTGTCATATCTGCATATTTTGGCCAATTTTGTTCGCAAGGCAAGCATTTACAATCGAACCAGTACTGGTCTTTCAATTCTGATTGTCGTCGTTCTTTTGGCACCGTTGTAAAGATAGGTCCATAATTTTCGGCCACCTCGTCTCCTTTCTTTATATTCTTCACAGCACGGGCCACAACTTGAGGACCGCAGAAGTATCTTAAGGAAATATCAAAAATATTATATACTTGTAGATATATTATTCTATAACTATTATTTATTTATATAGTACCTTACTATACCAGGTTCACAAGAATGATTAAACAAGGCTAGAGTTGGAAACACTGCACCAGCTATGAAGACGGATTTTCCAGTATGCTTGAGAATAATACTTTCATTTTTCGGTTTAGGACATTGCAATTCGAAAACTTCGTGTGCATTAAATTGTAAAACTTGAAGATTCTTTAAGATTAGTTCTCCAAATAACGAGACGTCATCTAAGTGATTTTCGGCAAATGCCATATTCTTTATTTCATCAGCTTGTATTGTATTACTTCTTGGATTGCCGTCAAAGTAACCACTAATTTCTAATAATTTGAGAAGAAAAATTGTCATTTCAGATCGATGTAAAAGATCTTGTTTAGATCTCTTGTTTTCATGTGTAACTAAATTATATATGTTCATGTAGTCATCAGTTTTGTACGTGCCAGCTGGTTTCTCTTTCAAGTCCTTTATAAATTTTATAAAATAATCTTTTTTGTTTTGTGTTATCATTCTTAAAGCGATGTGACAAGTTATCGAGCAACCTGATTTCCACAGAAGTGGAAGAATGTGGCATTCGTATCCATGATAAGACTTCAACCCAATGTCCAAACATTTCTCACTGCAAAATACTACGTTTGGACATTTTGGGCATGGCAATGGAATAGGACACCTAAAATCGAAAAAAAGGATAAGGCAAGACTTTAGAATTATTTTATCACAAAGGATAATAAATTTACCTATTAAAACAGTTTTGGCAGTGGGTTTTTGAATATTCTCCCAATAACACAGCACTGTGAGGTCTTTCGATTAATACGATTTCACCAGCTTTGATGTCTCGTTTTGCGGTTGCAAACCGTCCTGTGACATCGTTGCAATCGATTTGAATTGCGTCTGACGCTGCTGGGTACTGTGTGTTATGTTTGCCAGAAAGTTTTGGCTTAGGTGGTATTTTTTTAAGGGACTCTGGATCTTTTGGATTTCCAGATAAACCTAATCCTTTGTTTAAAACCTCTAACATTAATTTGGCATCTGTCCTCATCTTGTTTCTCTTTTCCTTATTGAGACTGTTTGCTTCATCAAGTGAGCTTGTTGTATCCCTGTAACATACGCTTATACGCTTATACGCTTAACGTTAGTGACTCTAAGTTTGTTTTAATATTTGTTTAAGTAGCGTACTTACTGAAATGCTTTAATGGCTTCCTGATTTCTTTTAAGAACAAGCAGACAACGAGCTCTTCTCTCATAAACTTTATATCTTAAGTGTCGTGGGTAACCAAGGGCTAGACACCGTCTTATGTCTGCGAGTGCGTCTTCATATTGCTCCAAATGATTTAACGCCGCTGACCGGTTAGCTAATACAATTGACAGTTCTTCGGCTAAAAAAAGAAAAGTAAATATATATTTTTTCCATGTTATATTCCTGTTAAATTTTGGTTCAACGATGACTTACTTTCTTTCTCCGGCATGAAGATTATACTTTTATTATACATTTGCAATGCCTGACCCCAATTTCCTTTTTGAACGGCTTTGTTTCCTTCATCTTTAAAATGTCTAGCTTTTTCAACATCTTTTTTTACTGGAAAATCACCACCAGTTTCAATTTTTGCAACCTCTTTCGAAAAATCGTAGTTCTTCACACATTGGAGACTACACAAGTAAGATACGCGTTTGTTGTTAGATTCTAAATTTGCAAAATTATTCTTTATCACGTCGTCAAATGCGTTGTTTATATTTTCGTGAAAATTCTTGAAGAATCCCTCATTATCGCCGCTCATCTTAAGAAGTCAAAATTGATTTTTGGTTTTATTTTAAGTTATCCCTATTACTGGTAATTAACAAGATTGTAGCAACTTTTAGGTTAAACACCAAAGATTTAAGAGAGCCGGCTGAACGTGTAGAGTATTCAGTATTCTATTTTTATATTTGGAGCACGCGATTGTCGATCGCTGTAGTGCTAAGTTCGGAGCAATTCTCTGATTGCGACGTACATGTTAATTCCTAAATACTCTAGATTACATCTTTGAATTTAGTATAAAATTATTAAGTTTTATGTAATTTCAACATATATTTTTTTATACAGTTTTTTAGAAATATTGTCAGAGATCTATTTTTATCATAACAAAACGTAAACCGGCCAAATCCGAAACTAACTCGCGGACGGAAGAAAATCACGTTTGTTGTATGGGAGTTCCCATTAAAGATTAATTTTACTTTTATTTTAAGTATTTACTTTGAAAGTAAATATGTAACTAAATATTTTGTGAATATTTCAAGTGTTTACTTATTGCCGTTATTAATATCGAGAAAACAATCATGTTTGTTGTATGAGAGCTCTTATAAAATATTTATTTATATTTTGGTTTTCACTATTTGTTGAATAGAATTACATCATCTGGGAAAATTTCAACTGTCTAGCTATCACGTTTCTTGAGTTAAATATTGGAGACAGACAGACGGACAGAGGGGCAGCGGAGTCTTAGAGGCCGTCTATTAATCACATGAGGTTCGAAAGGGGGATGGGGGTTCGGCGAAAATCCAGAAATATCACAAGGGGGTAGGGGGTGCAGTAAGATATCACGTGTATTTTTTTTTTCGTCATACGCCCGATTTTTCGTCAAAAACAACCTGCAACCTTTATGTCTAGAGATTTGTAATATAATGGTTCTAAGTTTTCTAGAATAATTAGATTTATTTATAACCTACCTGTATTTGAAATATATTAAAAACAATCAAGATTCTTTGTAGGTGCTAAAAATATGTGTGATTTTGGGTATGGGGGAGGGGGGTAGTCTTAAACCTCACCAAGTATCACCAAGGGAAGGGGGGGTTAAAAAATGCAAAAGGAAACATCACGTCATGAATGGACGGTCCCTTAGTAGTAGGGTTTTGTTTTTACTCTTTGGTTATGGAATCTTAAAAATTACCTGATAATTTTATGTAATTAAAACTATTAAGTAATTATTTGTATAAATATTTTTATATGACGAGAATTCAAAAGTATAGTTTTGGGCATAGTATAATAACTTGAAACAATAACATTCAATGATGTTATCATTTTTATAAAACACACGTTTTTTTTTATAACAGAAAATTTCCACTACTTGATGGCTTTAAATCTGACATGTATCAAGGTTTGGCGAATTGTCATAATATATAAAAAAAATATCAACAACCAATAAATGATCTTGAACCAATTAAAGATTGATTGAAATAATAAATTTCCATTTAAATCAATCTTTGACGTTTTGTAGGAACAGTTGCAATATTTGACGTTTGGCTTCAAAACAGTTTTTGTAACACTTTATTGCCAACAAATATATGTATAAAAAACAAAAACAATTAGTTATTTCTCACATTAAAACATTTGGTACAAAGACGGTCTTATCACCAAAAGCGAGTGGATTTCGTGTGAATGAAACAGTCTAGATTGGTTTCAATCGCAGATTGTAGATCGATTATAAATTTCTAAACTTACAGGAACATTTTTAGTATAGCATGCAAATTAGACTTGGATTGGCTGCGGTGCGTATGAATGCTTACAGTTAGGTATTTTATAATAAAAACTATTTTCATAATCCTTAGAATAAAGTAATCTTGGACTTGAAAGATCGAGCGCGAATACCTAGAACTTGGTGAAGGTCAAGTCCATCCATCCATGAATCCTTTCACGTCATACAACAATAAATAGGGTGTCCATATGCTTTATTTTAAGTACTTTTTACATTAGAATTATTTACTTATTTTCGTCTTAACGCTCCTAATAGTTTGCTAATAATAGGCTGGTTCCAGGTTCGATTCCTGACCGTCAAAATACATTATGTAATGAATACTTATACTTGCCTTACTTTGCCGTTTACTACATCTGATATTATTATATACCTAAGTATTAATAATATTATCTTTTCTTTATATATTTATTATACGTAAATTAACTTGTTATTATATTTGTATGTATTTAGGGGTGGTAGAGTCAGATGGCAGTCATTTGATGGGCAGGATCGACCATGAAAGTACCACCCTTTCATAGAAAATCAGTACGAAGTAGTTATTATACCTACGTATCGCAATATGAAAGAAACCCAAAGTCATTCTTCCTCTCCTTTTCCTAGTAACCTTCAACTCTTCCCATTTCTTAATGGTGGCAACGTATTTGATTTAATTATTGTAAAAGGTCGAGTACTAAGAAACCGATTATCATCAGGTTAACCGCCCGTTCTTTTCCAACCTGTACCATGAAATAAATAATGATAATATTTATATATCTACAATATCAACAATTTCTAGTCACCCTATGTAATTCTAAGTAATCGGGTATTAGAAAAACGGCACACGCGGCTTCTTGCTTAGGTAATTGACCGCCCCTGGACAGACTGCATTCTTCACGACCAGCGCAAAAAAAATCGTCCTTTCCAGATTTTTCTGTGCCTGTTGACTCAACGTAAACAACCTTTTTTACTTCGCCAGAAAAACCCAGACGTAGAGAATGATATGAAATTAACTTATTGTCTGAAAATTAATTATTATTGTGTGGTTTCAACAAAAACTATATAATGCTTTTAATTGACTTGAACCTTCTTGTTTTTGTTATTTTTATACGATTTACTTGGGTTATATTATAGATTATTAATTTAAACAAAAAACATCGCAAAGGATAAAATATTTTAACTATTATAATAAATGTTTACATTATTATTATTAGATTGTTAATGATTAGGTAATTGAACATGCTTCGAGCTCATGAGTCCTCCGAAATTCCGATATAATTAACGTGAGTAAAGACGGGTAAACACCTATATATACCTAGACGTCAAGAATCACGAAAGTTAAAATACACAAAATATTTAAAATAGGCCCGTTTCCAAAATATATAACTATAATATATAATATACATTTACAGAACTGAAATAATACATATTTACGTAACTCCTACACAATATATGATAGGGAAATGTGACTTGATCGGGAATCTCGTTTCTTCATGTTCTACTTAATATCACATACGTAATACGGATTGCACTCGCTGGTAATCATAACGTTAGTACTATCGGTGTCAAATAGCATTATGTATAGTAATTTCTATATTACGCACTGTCCGTCCATGCGTTAATGCCGTCATAATACAGTATTTTTTTGACGTGAATATGACGTTACTTCTTTACGCTTGATCTAGGCATTTTGTTGTAACGTAAAGTACCGGGCCCGTTACCGGTAACCTGTTATTCTAATGTCAAAAAAGTAACACCTTGCTACTGGCCAGCGATCGATATTACAATGTAACATAGAGTAACATATTTGCTTGTAAAATTTAAATGACAAAAAACACGGTAAAAACAATTTAAAAAAATTTACCCATTGGTCGAGTGGTTAGCGCAGACGACTAACGTATAGCGGCTCAATGGGGCTCGGGTTCGACTCTCGACAGGGACAGGCATGTATGTGATGAACATAGATGTCTGTTTTTCTGGGTTTGGTCGTGTATTAAATATATTTGCACTATTTATAATTTTTATTTCTATGTATTTGTATCGTTGTCTAACAATCTTAACACAAGCAAATCATTTGCTTATTTACGGGTTAGAACAAGGTGTGCAATGTGTAGTTTGATATTATTATTATTATAATGTAATCCGATTATAGTTTAGTATCATCAATAGCTGATTATTAACTCAAAAGTGAATTATAAAAACAACAAAGAAATGTATATTTTTTATTATTCTATTATGTGGTAGCTGATCTCAATTAATTAATAATCAATTAATTGTCCATTAAATTACTAACAGTATATTGACGGCATCAATTCACGAGGAGTCTGCGTGTAAATGTTATTCATTTATTTCTCATTATGTCCATATCTGTTGTGAATAACAATTACTATTTGTGACTAGAATTTTCTTAGTCGTGACTTACAATGCACCGTTCACGAATTTAAGGAAAAATACCCCAAGCGAATATATACTTTATGTTCTAAAGTATGATGTAAAGAATTACCTTGACAGATAAAATATTTGACGTGTGTACTTTTTAACGTATTAAGCGTGTAGTTTGCAGTTGATTTTATTAATTGATATAATAGAACAAACACTTTAAACTCAACACAATATATTGTAATATCTTTATAGTATTTTTTACGAACAAGTTTAACGACATTGCCAAAAGTTAGACTTTGTCCATAAACGTTAAAGATTATTTTTTTTTAAATAATGTATGAAAAGACATAACCAAGAGTAGGACTTAAGACTGCTATCTCTTGAATACATCTTCAATCAATATTATTTAAATATATAAACATTACCAAAAAATCAATGATTATTTGGGTCCTTTTTAATATTAAAAATAATGATCGGGACCATTAGATAAGGTAATCCTAGTGTCACATCTATGACTGACAGGTGACAGTCATCAGAATATATTAAGAAGTAAACCGGACTTGGGAAAACTGTCACCAGTTTGAAAATGCATTAGTATTAATTATTACAGATGAATCTCACTGATTGTTGCAGATCGCACAGATGATGGAGAAACTTAAGCAAATTTATCGTTTAAATTTAAATATTGTATGTCCGTGTAGTGTGCCTTAATTGGCCCCTTTATCAAAATTTGTAAGGTGGAATGCGTGTTGGTCTTTAGGGATGCACAATGTAAATGCAATCAAAAACTCTATCACACTTTCGGGCCCCTACAGCCCGAGGCCCCCGTTTCATTGATATGACTGATACAGTCGCTACGCCTCTGCTGTATATTTTCCAAGTAAAATCTAAAGCTCAGTTTGCAGAAAAATGTTTATGTGTTTCCGCAATTATTTTTTCTCAGAATTATGCAGTATGATATAAATCTCAGTGAACCATACTAAATAGCCTTATAATGACAATGTAGAGTATATAAGATAATAATAGTTATTATTATGTCAAGGAATGTATCTTTGATCTATATATGTAGGTTTTAACAATAAAATGTTGCTTCAAGATCCTACACTTTCTTTTAAAGTTTTACTCATTACCTCATTGCACTTATTTAATTTGAACGAGATTAAAAAAAAAAAAATCGCAGCCGTTCTGACGTCACCTTCTTGGTAATGCATATTTATAGAAATTCCACTACTTTACAGAGAAATGGAAGATGTTATCTACATTTATTTTAGATCCTTACCCAGCTTTTGTCCTGGGATGATTTGGGGAGGTCCTGTTCTAATCCGTGAGCGTCCGGCAACTTTTATTGTAAGGATCTGACGCAGATGAGTGTTTACTGAATGTTGGTTGATTAAATTTTTAGTTTGAATTAGTTTATGTTCTGCGAATTATTTTAGAATGAATTATTTTTATCCCAAGGAAGTTTAAAATATGACAAAATCTTATAATATGACGAATTATAAAAGTTATTAAATAATAAATATATATTTAGCCGGCTATTTCATATAATTTAATCGGAATTGTCCCGGACTAGTTTCGAACCAAACTATTCCGGTTAGATAAAAGTGAACATAGCCGGGCATAAATATTTAATAATCGTCATAATTCACAAAAGTTTGATTACAGCAATTAGAAATCTCTACATTTATGTAGAAACTAATTAATCTAGCCAAAGAAGGTCTTCCTCAAAGATGACTAACAGTGTTAATAGCTCTAAAGATTTATTATATTCAATTATAAAAGTGTGTAACATCTTAATAATGCTGTAAGTCTCATAAACAATGTCATAAGCAAGGTGAGCGCCTCTGTATTCATCGGACGTTGCGCTAAGTGATGTCCCCGAGTATGTTCGCAACTAGCATTGTAATATTTTTTAAACATCTTACAATACTTCCGATATGGAAAATGGTGGTTTCCTTGCTTTTTTCTTTTATAACATTTTAGAAAAAATGGTCTGCCTTTAAAAGAAACAGTAGATTTTTGCCTGCCTTTAAATATAACAATTTAATAGCTGTCGGAATATCTTAACACTGTATTTATTGTTAAATATATCATAAAAGTTTGATACATGTATCTTAAACCACATTAGATTAAAATAATAAATACAATTGTTTTTAAGTATATATTTTTAGGTATATATGGGTTCTGTATGTGTCTTCAGGGGTCAGGGTGATGCTAAACATTATAAATTATTATATTAACAAGTCCATTCGAAACGGAAGTCACTCTTGACACTCCTTGAAAAGGCCAACGGGAAAATATCATAAGGATGTCCCCATGTATGATAAACTTCATATAATAATAATTATTATTGCGGTAAGCTGACTGACTGACCACCTCTTCCTTAGCTTATAAACATAAAACTTATTTAACATTAACAAAAATATAAAAAGATAATATTTTTATTTAATACCACCTAAAAAGGAGAAGTATTTAATACTTTTTTTTTATGTATAACACTTTATTGTATAAAAATATATAAAAAACAACAAATGCATTAAATATAGCAACTACAAACTTGTTTAAATGAAACAAAATCGTTTTATAAACGTTTATCAATTAAAACTACACGCGATTTACATTACAAAGTTTTTCTGTAATTCTGAAAATCGGTATTACCAATAACATTATTTAAATATTTGATATTTATATCTGAGCAAAAAGCACTTACTGTATCATATAATAATTATTTATGTGTAAAACTTTTATCTAACGGGAAAAAATGCATTTTTATAAAGGAAACTTATCTTTCTCCTTGTAGAATAAAAATTAATATTCAACGTTTTGTTTCGACTGTCATTGACAGGATTCTTGCTTTTCCCTCAAACATTTTGTTGGAATGTTTTAAGTATTGCTATAATAAAATAACAATATGGAGTAATTATTTAATTATAGTATTTATCATAACTTTAACAAACAGTATTCGTTGAAAACGTAATTATTATAATGATCTTATGTTATTAGTTTTCCTTGTCTATATTGAGAACAAGGAAAACCCTTACTATAAGGGATGCGGTTGTATTATCATTTATACAGAATTATAGACCGCAAACCTTGATTCCGTAAATAAATAATTTAATAAGCATTATTGTTTAATAGTGATGTATATTAAGAATTACTCATTAAATGAATCAATGCTTCATAAAGGTTTGTTTGTTAGTAAATGATTTGATAACTACGTGTTATGTAGCGTATTGAAAATATAATTTCTGCACTTGACATATTCTGGGCCACATTGGCCCTGTTTGGCCAACTTGGGCCAACAGACTTATCAACGGCCTTCAGATACCGCCATGAGAAATATTTATATTCCAAACAAGATAAAAACTACAATGACGCCGGTTTGTTATCAGAACTAAAATAACAAAGATTTATCTAATCTTATCACTTTCACCTTCCAGCTTCAGTGGCTTCTTATAGTGATGCTGTGCTGTATAAGATTAATAATTATTTAGTGATAAAATTTTATAACTACAAAATTGAGTTATTATAGTTGTCTTTTATATTGAGATTGAGTTCCGTAAATCATTAGATCATGTTGTATAAAGAAATGAGGTCATTTTCTAGAAATTGCAACATTTTTGTATTATGCAGTTATAATGAAATACGTGTTTTAATTTCATTAAAAACCTCACAGTTTTAAAAGGACATTCATTGTAATTTGTTTTATTTGAAATAGAGAACCGTTATCGGGTTTCAGAAGGTATTCAAGATATGAAAATAACATAATTTAGGCACCAAACGTAACATAATTTAAAAACCGAAGATCCAAACGTCAAAAATGTCACTAATAATTAATAATAATAGTAGTCTGAGAATAAATCGATATAGTAGTGAGAAAATAAATCGATAATTATTTCGTTTGATATATAAGATGCTAAATTGTATACAAGTAGGGATTACACTAACGACTTCCTCAAACTATTGATTAAAATCATTCAAGTGTGCCATTGTCATTGAATTTAAAAGTATTTCTAGTATTAACGTGCCACGAATATTTATATCTGATATTAGACAAATAATATATCTTTTAACTTAACAACGGAACGTAATACGTAGGTATTATGACAAAAGTACGCCAGATTCACTTGTTTTTTTTAAGCTATGACTAATTAAGTTGTTTTTTTTTTATTATAGCTGTTTAAATTGATTTTTTTTAATTATAACTGTATATATATATATATATATTTAACTATAGGTATATATTTTTTTAAATTATAGCTGGATAAATCGTTTTTTTAAGTATAGCTGATGGTTTAGACATGGTTTCTTTTATTTTTTTTAATATTAATGTTGATCCAAATCGCTTTGAGAGCGCTATTGGGGATGTAGCTAGACAGATTGCACGATCTTGCAAGTTATATTAAATGGTATTTTTTTTGTTTATTTTATATCAAATATTTATGTGTAGGTATATAAGGCCATCTGTTTTTAGAGCAGCTAAACTTACAAGTAATACAATTTGCTATATATAAATACACATTTGATTCGATTACACAAACATTTACTATAAAACTTTTGTAAAATAAATATTTTTAGGAAACATATGCGTAGTTCGAAACGATGTTGCCTTTGTCAAACGTTTTATTTCCATTTTAAATTTTAAAAATTAATGTATTGTAAATATTTTAGAAGTAAATAGTAAAATTAATAATTTTATTAGAAAAATAAAATAAATGGGTCACGAACATTAACATGACAAATAAAATACTAGATCAATCCTACAACAAATTCTAATCTATTTACGACTATCAGAATGTAGGCGTCAACTATTGTAGTTTATAAGGAAGTCATTTTCTTTTCACCCACATAGTAGTTAAATTCAGTTAACGGTAGAAATATTATTGCAATTTATAATAATTAATATTAAATTTTAGCCTAAATGTGATTATAAAAAGTTATTTAAATATTTTTTTATTCTATTTTAATTTACTTAATATTTATTTAAAAATTTTGATACAAAAAAAAAAATAAAATTCGTCACAAACCATAGATAATAAAAATGTATTTTTAAACTCGTTGATAACTAAAATTATCTTTGATAGATTGCTCATTAATTATAAATATTTCTTTCTAGCGAGCAAAGGTCTACTCTAATTGGTGACGTAGCTACCTTTATCTAACCGTAGATAAAAATAATTAGTGAAAAGGCGGTAAAGTATTTTTTGATTAATAAATTATTTAGTTAAGCCACTGAAAATGTTTAAAGAATGGTGGTATTGAGAAACTTTAAAAACTCTCCAAAATGTTCAAAAACCTCTCTTCAGTGCACTCTCAACAAAACAAAATGGAGTATAAAGTTTTGAATATATTCTTATGTACTATATTAATTACAAAACTATGAAATTTTTTTGGCAGAGAAAATAGAACTAAGCATAACTCAAAAAAACCTAAGCGATTTCCAGTAAAACTTTATAGACAGTTTCATAACAAATATGTATTTCAGATATTTAATCATTTCCCTGGCGTTGAACAATAAGCTATTATGAAAACGCATGATCTACCGTACTTTAAGATAACATTCATTTGAATAATGTTACATTTATTTTACTTTTCTATTTACTTTCTATTATCTTATGTGTTTTAAAGAAATATATATATTTTATTAACCGACTACTTCAAAAAGGAGGAAGTTCTCAATTTTACCGGTTTTTTTTTTTTTTTTAATGTATGTACAACGATTTCTCCGCGGTTTCTGAACCGATTTACGTAATTCTTTTTTTGTTTGATGCGGAACAGTTTCGAATAGGTCCCATAAAAATTTGATTCAGGTAGGCCCATTAGTTTTCATTTTATGAGCATTTTAGTCCAAGTTTTGAACTAACTCCTCGGGAAGAAAATCAAAACGTGCTGTGATTTATGACATCTATTGTTTTGTATATGTGAAGTCTTTAATAATCTCACAAGAACGTGAAATTGTGTTTCAAAGAGATTTTTTATTGAGAAGACTACTTTTATCCGTTCCCGTTTCTTGGGATCTATATTTTTTAAAGAGCGCACAGCCTCTTGTGTGTGTCTACGCATGGCTAATTGATAATGTAGCAATAAACTAAAAAGTATTAAATAAAAATAACTACGTTAAAAAAAACCGACTTTAAAACTAAAAAGTAATAAATAATGAAGATTTAATATTTATTATATACTACCTATTATTTATATGTCCTATTTACTAATAGGTGTGAAGTCGGTGCCAAGCATTAAACAAATAATTATATTTAACCACTTAAATGAATACGAACAAATTAATACAATGAAATGCCCACTTTAATGATTAAGATACGTAAATAAACATAATAAATAGCAATTAAACGTTATTATTAAAAGCAGCTCAATCTTCATAAGATTACTAGCTTAAATTGATACGAAGAAAAACAAAAAAGTAAATAATTACGGAACTAAGAAATAAGTAAGAAATTCAACCGATTTCTAATACTAAATGGCTTGGCACCGACTTCACACCTATTAGTAAATAGGACATATAAATAATAGGTAGTATATAATAAATATTAAATCTTCATTATTTATTACTTTTTAGTTTTAAAGTCGTTTTTTTTTAACGTAGTTATTTTTTAAACTAACTAACCTAAAAATTTTACTTTAACCCTAATTAATATAAACAGCCGTTTTCTCAAAGATTCATTAATAAAAAATTATTACAAATTTGCACTGTCTGATGGGTTGACGTTGCCAATGACAAGTTTTGACTGCGCTGACAATTTTATTTTTCTTTCTATCGTTTCAGAAACTGGCGGCCATCTTTATGGAGTCATTGATAGCTATTCTTTTTTTGTTAATGTTACAGTTGCTTTAGTCCTTCCGACCATCGCTCAGTACTTCAAGGGGCTTTCCCAAAAGTACTTTGAACGTGCTGAGCGACACCCGAACCCACTGGTGGCTGACGCCGCAGAGTATAGACCACATAAGACTACTTTAGTCAGAAAAAGAAGACCCTAGTCGGTACTCGTTGACCCCGACGACGCGTTCACAGTAGGTAATAAAGTGTACGCGTAGGCATAATTGACACCACACAACATACAGACACACACCGTCTGTACCGGTATAGACGAGGTCCCAACTGAGTAAGTGCTCCGTTGCTCCGGTGTTCTGCCGTCGCGTCGGAGGACGCTAGTGTCCAAATTTCCTTAGCTTCCCTCCTGACTAACGACGCCCCGAGCCGAGGTCCGTGTCTCAATCTGAGACGCCCTCGGGACGTCGGTCCCCATGGGGGCCCATCTGGCCCCCCCTTTTTAAGGGTGGGTCTCCTGACCCACCCGTTCCCCCGGTGACGCTGTAATAGCCAACAGGGCTAACAGCATAGACAGACAAAAAAAAAAAAAAAAAAAAAAAAAAAAAAAAAAAAAAAAAAAATACAGTTGCTTTTTATTAACTTATAGTTCAAGGCCGCAGTGGGAAATCACAACCACTGCTGTGGCGTGTTTTGGGGAGCCCAGGATTTTTGTTACGATTTTGTCAAAAATGTTCATATTATTGCATACTAGACATGTTAAGTGACTTTTGTATGTGTGACTTTTTGTATCAGTTTTGGAAATATGGTTCTGGTCTCTTTGGTCACTTTTGTCAGTCTGCCTTGTTTTCTGTAATTTCCTTTTCACTAAATCTAAAAGTTTTTAATCATTTTTTTTCTAAGTCTATATAATTTTCCATTGTATTTATGTGTCTACTTTTTGTCTCTTATTGTAATAACAGCTTCCGCCCTTTATTTTTGGCGTCACCTTGCCTCAATGCATCTAATGAGCAAAAAACAAAACACTTAAGTAACAACACTAAACAAAAAAAATCATTGCATTTTATATATAAATTAAAAAAGATTTGAAAAAAAAATATATGTAACAATTTTATCCGAAGAAAACTGTTTTCAACGGGTATAAATAATTCAAAACAATATTGAAACTTTAAATACACAACCTCCTTGATAAGGGTTCTAAGTACCAACATCAAGAAAAAATCTTCTGCTCTCACACAACCACCGTCGTGGCGTTTGGCATTACGCAGTGGTTTATCAAACATATTCCTGGCAGTGAACTAAGCGAATTAGATCCACCATAGGCGACATTATTTATTGTACAATTTACCACTTTATCATAAGCTCAGCGAAAACAGACCTGGATGTCATTCTTAGTTGGATCATAGCGCGGTCCACACGCGTTTTAAAAATAACATTATTGTTATTATTTTACAATTACGAAATAATAAGTTATTATTAGCGGTTTCGTAGCGTAACGTAGCGGTGCTCTACGAGTTGCGTGTGCGTCTTTCAGTGTTCCGATTTTGTGTTCGAATTCGATTTAAAAAACATGGCGTCCAAGAATGTACAAAGTAAGTATTATTGTATTTTGTTTATATTTAAGTTGCAGTAATACAACTAGCGTGCTATAAATTATTAATTTATAATAAACTGTTAGACCACTGTACGTTTTAATGTATTATGTTTTACGTAATCCCTTTTATATAAGTGATTAAGTATAACACGAACTTGATTTAATTTATATTAATACTAATGTAATAAAACACTAAAAACAAATTAGAATAACAATGATTATTTGTTATAATTTTTGATAGTAATATGTATTCTCTAGGATGAGTAGTTTTTTACATATGATATAAATTTTATATGAAGCATAGGTTTTTTTAAGAAAATATGAACTATAAAGGTTATTAGATTCTCATCTATTTTAATATTGAAAAATTATGTTTAGTAAAACCACTCAATCTAGTAAAAATAATATTTGAACATTTAAATGAATAGTACCTATTTTATACAAACCTTTTTTGGTAATTTAAGGAAAAAACAAAAATTCGTAAAATAAATATTGCCTGTGAATAATATACTAAAAGTATTTTCTTATCAGCTTAATGTTTAACATGATAAAGAATAACATTTTAGTGATTGTAGATGTACTTACTTACATTGATATTATCCCGGTTTTGTTCATGCATTCAATATTTACGTCTAAATACGAGTCGATTTGAATGACTTTTTTGTATGACTTGTTAAAACACATACATATAATGTGGTTGCAGGTTCCAAGTTTTCTTTTTCGCTTGAAACAGTTTTTACTTTACTTTGGGTATGTGTAAAGAAAATAAAAAAATCAAGATTGACTGTATCATATTATTTATATTTAATAATATCAGACGAGTTTATTCGATACGTTATTAAATATAGACCAATTAGCATTATACATAGTTGACATCATAGTAATAAGAAAAGAGGAACAGCTTTTTTTTGGATTTCCGTTCTAATTAGTTTTTGTGTAGTCTAAGAAATGACAGACAGAATTTAATAATAGAAGTTGCAAGCGATATCTCAGTTTCTATAAGAAACTATCGGATGCAGTGCGTAAGTTCTCTCGGGACAGGATGGAAAAGATTTTTATATGCGTTTGTATATCATAGAAGATATTTATATAACATAAAAAAATAGACATTCCAGACAAGCATGGCTTATAATCATGGTCAATACGTTTAGCGTAAAATAGGTAGCAGTTCGACTGAAGTGTAATGAAGTGAAGTCCATTGCTGAAGTATCCAATTCAGTTAAGCTCTTAAATCCCTTGCTGATTATCTAAAGAGTTCTTTACTAACCAACCGTTGCCCGCGACTCTGTCGACTGAGACTACAAACGACAGACAGATATATGTCTGTCTGTCTGTCAGAAACGCAATTCCTCAATCGTCTTTTACTTACCATACCATACCCTACCTTGCCGTACCATACCGTAATTTACAGATCGGATTTTCAAGAAAACTTTCCACTCTGAAAGTTAATTTAGAAAATTTATAAAAGAGTTTAAAACTTATATGGAATTACGAATGTTGCCTACATAGAAACTTACAATTATTACCTATGTATTGGGATATATGTATTATCTATTAATTTTATTTAATAGAGAGTGTATTGAAGCTACATTATATTATAGATAACGTGTATTAATCCCTGTAATTATTTAATAATTTATTGATAAACTTGTAAAATCTCGTTATCATATATTCCTTATCGTCTCACGGACATTCTCTTTCATTTAAAGATAATATTACTATCTTCACTTATATAACAATTAATAGTAGAAATACAAATCTTAATATGTAATTACATTTTTCATTAAAAAAGTTTCTCATTTTTCCTTCAAATAATATAATATATTTTAAAAACATTCAGAAGAGTAGTAGCATTTAGAACGCAGCCGAAGTCCAAAACAAATAATTAAAATAATATAATGTATGCCGAAGAAAATAAAATATAAATTGTTTTCTTATTATAATAACAATGAACAATTTAATTATTACTAATTGATGCAATGTAATCTGTAAATAAAACTCAAGAGCAGATCACTGATATTTGGCTGCGGCTAGCATTCCGCGGTCGTTTTATATCCCCGGTAACGAGCGTGAAGACGTAATCATTTATTTGACATTATTTCTTAATCTATATATACTATTATTATTATATTTATGTTTTTATAGAGTCAAATGTAATGTTTATGTTATTTAGCATATATTTAGCCGGTTGTATTGACGTAAATTAATCGTAATTTGCCCGACTAGTTTTGAACCCATTCGGGAGTGAGGAGTTCACTCTGGAATCCGTCATACGAGCTCATGAGCAACCCCGAAATTAGTGGGGCAAATTCATATTAATTTACGTGAAAACAGCCGGTAAATAAATATTTAATTGTTGAATAAGAAATAATAGTTAAGATTTTTTTACAAATATGTGAATCTCATATACAGTCTTTGTTTCGTTGAGAAAAATTATATAACAATTTTCTGCACGCAAGTATCAACCAATTACAATAAGTTATTTTAACTTACAAAGCAGAGCAAAACAAGCTATTAATATGTAAATGTATTAAATAATGCATTATACTAGAACAGGCCAATTAATTATTATTTGTATTCAACTCAGCATTTGGATAATTCAAATCGTGGTCGAGATTAAAATATAAAGATAACTCAATTATAGCTATAAACTAGAGTTCCGTACTTCTAGTGATTACTATAATAATAATGCCGCAACTATTCTTTCCTATTTGATATAAATTAGGGTCTCCTACATCTATACCCATTTCAAGGGTCAAGGTATTTGCAACCTCGCCCTTTGTCGAATGAGACAGAGTTTTTTTTGTTCTAGTTGTAATGTTTTAATCTTTTAAATTACCAGCCTTTTGAGAAACCATTTGTTTTTAGTACTTATATAAATAATACTTTATATGTGTATTACATATATACACAAATACATTTACAACAATTACAAACTATTAGAAAAAGTCTTAAAAAGCAGATTAAGTCTTAGAAAGAGAAAAGCAGAAGTAACTTTATTACAATCAATATGTGAACTATTTGCCGATCCTTCGTCCACACGGACAGAGCCAAAGGGAATATCTAGTAAATAAATAAATATGATTTCCTGCAAATTGAAATAAGAGAATGGCATAAACCTTAATAGTACTTTCAACATCAAATATTTGCAATACGACACTGCTTACCAAATACCATAATGTAAATTGTATACCATCTCCTATAATTTATCAGATTTTATAGTTGTAGAAGTTGTAACCAATTGTAGCCAGCCGTTAAAATTAACTTCGCATTTATAGAAGTGGATTGAAATCGTTTTTTGATTCAAACGAATTGATGAATTTTAATTTTGAAGACACTACATGATTAATAAAGATTGACTGATACAAGAGTTGAAAAAAAAATATCTTCATTTATTAGTTTGTTGTCAATTGCTGGATGTCTATAGAATGTTATAAATATGGGAATAAGAATATTATATATTTGTTATTATAAATGATTTTGTTTTGACACTAACCAAAAAACTGTTATGTGATATTAAGTCAAAATCATAATATCTCAATGGCAATTAAAAAACTAAAATAAAATGCGAAATAGTTGTTTAAAATATAGTGCAAATATAATACCTAAACTTTTATAATAAGCATTTCTGATATTAATTATAATTTATTACTATTTCCTGTGGTCAATATTAGTGATTATTATTATAAAATTTACATAATAGGTTCATATTTTAGGAAATTATTACTAATATTATACAAAAACTGCAACAACAATGAAAAAGTATTCTGTTTGTTAATTACTCAAAATACTTAATTTTAAAATAAGCTTTAATGTTAGGTATAGTAGACATTTTAAATAAGCTTTCACTCATCGCTTACCATTCAAATATACGTATAATTACTGTATTATTTAATTTTCATTTGTTATTATATTTATACTTATTATATTGTTTTTGTTTGTATTGTTTAGATTCGTTAATTATTTCATAAATGAATGTAAGCTGCATTTAGAACAAATTTTTCGTTGTTTTTTTTTATGTGTTTCAGTTTTTTAATAAACAGTCATTGTTAATAATAATTAAACACATTATTTACTATCTAACTGATAAGTATGACATGGTTTTAAAACATAATGAGTTATCGGGATATCGTATATTAATTATTTTGAAATGTGATGTGATTGAAAATAAATAATAAAAAAACAATATTATCACAATCTATATGATAAAAGAGGCATGCGGTCTATTCATCAGATATATTTTAATTATGTACTGATAAACCCCTAACATATAAATATTACTTCTTTATTTGTCCGATTACAGCGCGAATGTAACGAACGAATTTTGAGGATATTCGCCTTTTAATAGATATAATATCGTCATCTGAACAATATTTATAATAAGTGGATTTGAACACTAATTAAAACTATATGGAGGAAGATAAAATTATATGTGAATTGATGCAATGGATAAATTAATAAAAAATATTTAATAAGTCCTTTCATTCCAACAAACAAAAATTTAAAAAAAGGCAGTCTTTATATGTCATTTTTAATCATGAGGTGATCATAATGGTGATAAGAACTCGTGGTTTTTAACTAGCTGTGACTGGTTGCAGATTTAGAGACCGGCAATGTGAACCCAGCTCCAGAGGCTGCGGCACAACCTACCAGACCCTTGCTTAAACTCGGTAAGATGCATGGGGCTGTGACGTTTATTTATATGCACTTACAGGTCACAGTTGCATGAATGCACAATATTGTTATGTCTTGGGTTTTTCAATGTTGTATTTCTTAACGTAGTGCCAATCCTTGGAGCCGTAAATCACGCATTTTCATTTACGTAATGTATAATATATTCAGAAAAAAATATACGAAAATTATGTCTGAGTATAAAAATATGCATTATAATCGGACCAATTTTCGTAATTTTAGTTTTAACTTAGTATCTGTGTCATAATTGCTATTACTTTTTAAGTAAAATAAAAAAAAAATAACTATAAATGTTATTAAAGTCAACCGCTTTATGACATGGTGACAAAATTATAAGTAGATACGTTTTAACATTGTAATTACGAATATTGGGCCACAGCTGGACGCGATTATATTCACAGCACACGCTTGTTATAAGCTATATATCCAGACACGTCTAATAACTTCAATCAATCTTGCACAATTTCTCATATCGGTAATGTATGATTTAGACCTGGTTTAACATATACTTACCACTTGACGTCTTTGGTTCCCAATTTAGTTCTGCCTTGAAAATGAAATATGTATCATTTTGTATAGCATTTTGTTGTTCTCTATGCTTCTACATGCCTGAATGTATATAAAACTTTTTACTTTATAAAATAAAATAAAAAAATGTAGTCGTGTGTATGCTTCTATATGCCTGAATAGACATAAAAACTTTTTTGATACATACTTATTGATTAAATTAAATTATTATTTAAGCCACCGTCACGGTAATAACACGCCTTTTATCACCTTTCTGCACATTTGCGATACAATATGGATCTTTGATTGGATTTCATCACTTTTTCATGCAAGCTTCTATTGTTCACAAATTAACTGTTTTTTTTTTCTCGGTGAAATATGATAGTCATTTGCATCTCATTAAAAATGTGTATGTTTTTTTTTATAGTGCCAAAAAAATAGATGCTTTTATGAACATAAATATATTAAGGATAGTTGAAATAAATTTACAAATGAAATCCTAAACAGGCAGGAATTGGAAACCTTTATCGGTACAAAACTCTTCACCGTCAATATTGACACGTTAGCTCAGTTGTGGGAGTCGGATGTAACACCTGAGGTCAAAAGTTCGATTCTGCCCGTATAAATAAATTTTACATTCAATCTTTATCTGATTTTAATAACCATGTTTTTAAAAAGTTTAAAATAAATTAAAATATATATTATCTGTAAGAAATATTAAAACTTAATTTGTACTTTAAGTCTGTATACTTATAAAAACTGTCAGTTCGACTTGTTCATAAAAAACACAATTAATGTCTTCTTTGTTTCACACTAATTAAGTCATTATAGAACAATGGTAGAAGTAAATAATAAATTTAAATTATACCACTTTATTGAAAAGCAATTCCGGGTCCGGGCATTTATTGAAATGACAACAATATAAAAAGAATATCAATAAAAGCTAAACTTATAGCACACATTGAAGAGTATTTAATAAGGTTTTTTACAAAGTTATTAAATAATTGTTACTTTCTACCAATACCATTCGATTAGAAATTCGAATTTCACGTGCGCAGGCGCATAGTAAAAGTGCTATCTCTAGATCTGGGTCGCGTCCCATCAGCTAGTATGATCGCCGGTCAATGCCAAGGTCCACAAAGGATTGAGATTGAGTTCCGACTTCAATTTAATAAGATATCTTTGTGGAAAAACATACTATTGCGATTTAAACGTGTTCCGAGAAGTTATTTCATTATAATGCATTAACTATTTATAACGTGAGAAAATAATGATAATTGTTATAGTGCATTAAAAAAAACTCTGATAAAACTAGTTTTCTTTATTAATTTGAAAAAGTACCTAATAGGTACTTTTTCTTTTCTTTCTAATATAAACATGTTTACTAAATAGCAATATAGTAAGATAGTGCTATGATTAGATACGTCTAGAATGTTTAATGTTAAAACTAGTATTAAAAGAAAGTAGAATACCGAGATAAGTGGAGTGATTAACGAAAGGTGTCAAGTTAATTTATTGAAAGATCAAACATAACATGAAATAATCTATATATTATCTTATCGATTAATTCCTTTCAAAAAGAATAAGTAACTTTGTTAAATTAATAAATAATTTATAGGATAATCTAAGAAAATGATTATATATAATGACGTATCGCGTGGTTTTCCCTTAAATTTTATGGTACGATTATTACATTTATTTTATTAAATTAAATTGTCCGCGAAACTTTTCTTCGGACTTCAAATATTTAGATTTAAATTTTATATATTGTATAAGAAAAAGAAGATAATAGAGAGATAAGAGAGTGACAGGGAAGAAATTTATGTATTTACTACTTTATATTTGTTTATTTGTGACACATACATGAAATGTGTTAAAACAGTATAGTTAATATGATAGTAAATTGTTACTGTTATCATATAAAAATAATGTTATTCACTCTCAATGTTGTTTTTATGTTTTTAATGAGAAAATATTAGGGATGGTTTTACAACGTCAATAGGTGCGGGTTGGTCGCTCAAAAGAATTAGAGTTTTACGTTCTAAGTCTACCCTTAAAACGTACGTACTTCTCTTTCGGATGACGATGATAATACCACTATGTAATAGATATATTTTTTGTTCTCAAAGGTTCCCTAGATTATTTCATTAGGTCACTCAACTAAATTGTCAATTATCCGTTTAGTTTTATTATATATATCTATTAGGACCGCAATCAGTTAAATTGTCCAGTTAGATCATGCCTCTCGAAATAAAGGAAGGATCCCACGCGAGTTGAAAACAATTCTACACAATTGTGACCTGGATGTTGACTGTGGTAACGTTTGACCTGCATTCAACACCTGTTTCATTACTTTCAAATGCTGCAGTATAAATTCTGTAAATATCAAAATTTTTCTTGATACTGTCATAGGTATATGGCTATAATATTATATTAAAAGTCAATAACATTACTTTATAAAGTTAAATCGAATATAAGCTAATTACAATTTGGAATGTCATAAAAACTTTTTGATATTGCCGAATGGAACTTTTTCTACGGTTACATATTAATAGCAACTGATTTCAATACAACCAAACAGGTTTTATATTACAAGAGAATAATTTAAATAACAATGTGAATCAATATTTTGATAGTAATACCTTAGACATTTCATTACATAAGTTCCATTCAAGCAGGTCAATAATCTCAAAAGTCAATTTATTTCATCTTATAATGATAGGTTCGTTCGCAATAGCACTTCACCGATCTTGATGTACGGAACAGCTCTGCCAATGGCCTCGTAGTTGGTATTACGCTCATTATATGCTATTTTAGAGATTCTTTAACTGTTCTGGTTATTAGAAGCTTCCAGACGGAACTTAAAAGCATGTTTCAATGCGCAAATATATTATAGCGCGTAAATCGTTATAGGTTATATTTACTTGTCACTTATAACTTTGGTTGCTTTTTAATTTTGCTATTCCTCTTGTAGACTATAGAGTAAATATAAAAATACAAGTTTTTAATTGAAAAGTATTTGTCTTTTGTGACCATAGTTTTAGTTTATATTTTTTTCCGTTCTTGTCGTCTGAACGTAAGTGTATTAAACTTATAATTAAAAAGTAGTTTATAACTATAGCTTTTTTTATATTTCACCATTTTTATTGCAGGTTATAGTGTAAGAAAAAAACACTTTTACATTCCGTTATGGGAAATAAAAATAAAATTTGAACAGAACCATTAAAGTCAGAAAGGCATTCAAATATTATAGCTAAGGAAAGCTAATGAAAGGAGTTAGATTACGTGTAGATTATATAATATTGACAGATGTGTATAATCAATGATTCTGAGTTTATCGTAACTGCCAATTGTCTTGATGGTGAAGTAATATATACTATTGATAAGTATAATTACTTGGAAGTGTTCCTATTTGTAAAGAAACATGTAATTTTAATTCTGAAATGAGAGATTTAAATTTAATGACTATCACAATAACATTAGTTATAGTCAAGTTTCCTTCACTTTTAATTGGCTATATTTCTATTTACGGCTTTCCCTATGACACATGTATCACTAGAACGCATTTTGTGCGAAGCCTTAACTTGAATGATCTGGAAAGTGTTTAAGTTCCGGTAACTAAAACAAATATATATGTAAAAGTTCTAAGAATATCTACTCACCTACATTTTTTAACAATCTTTGTTCAAATTACTGTTCAAATGTATACTTGGAATCTTAAAGGCCTTGATGTTTTTCGCAAAAAAAAATACGTGACTTAGTTAAAAATCTAAATAAATAAATTAAAATTTTATTAACTTCCTTGTTTTAGACATGAATGTTTCTAGTCACTAATTGTTATAGTTTCAGTACCAAGTCTAATATAAAAACAAAATAATATTACCTACGTCAATTGTATTTTTATTTGTAGCAAATATACTTTACCAAATATATTGCTTCTCAATTAAAAATAATATATATTTTTTTATGGAAATATTTTATATATTTTTTTTTCAACCGCGTTATTCCTTTTTACTCAAATCCTTTCACCTGAAGGTTGCCTGTCACTCATTGCTCTTAGCAAAATGGCCGCCTCTGCATATTTTTATTGTCTAAGGTCCGCATGTTTATTTTTCTTATTTTGTGTGCAATAACATGCTTATTTATTTTTGTGGCCTAGTTTCCCTTTAATAGAATACTTCATCAAAAGCAACACTTCAAATACAAAACACCTAAATTATAGTTTCGCAAACTATATTTTGAAAATAAATATTTTAATGTTGGTACATCTGCTATCAATGAACTATGGAGTATGTTCAAGAAATAAATACGAGCTGTCATTGTATTTTTTCATAGACGCTGTTCCATTGTTTTGATAGAATACTGCCAGGAATTTTAATGATATGCTAATGGCGGCTGTAATTTGAATCCGATGTTGTGTACAAAAATGTATATAAATGCCAGTTACGTTATTGTATTTTATGTATATATACTTCAAGCTCAGTAATTATATTTTAAGCCTAAAAGTGTATGACAACTTTTTTATTAAAATATATAGTCAAAATGTTAATTATTACCCTTTTTAAAAATATAAAAAAAGGTTTGGGAAGCTAATGGTGTAAAAACAGGTCAATTTAGAAAAAGGAAGTGTTTAATATGATCTTCACGCACATTAATGATTGTGATACTAATTTTATGCACTAGCAAGTATACCTAAAAAGACCTTAGAGCAAGCGAAAGCGTTTTTTTTTAATTTGCAAAAAGGATAAAACCTATATTTTTCTGCCATGAAAAATCCATTCGAACTTTTACAACACAATATCTTTATAGAAATATACCGTGTATTTTTTTTTATAAAGCATTCCATAATAGTATTATTATTATATATGGTATGCCTTATTTATTTCTGTTATCTCGTTAGAACTCATAATTTAAATCGAACAATACCTACATACCTCAAGGCTGTGTAATGGCGTTTGATACGCGGGTCGCGGCGACACTTAGTATATGAAGTTTTATATACAAATAGAACTTCTTGGTTTGGTTAGAAATTGATAACATATTAATTTATATAAAAAGTACAAAATCGATATTATAAGTATTGAGAACTATAAAAAACACAAGGGTTATTTATAAATAATAGTAACATTTTTTTTTATTAATAGTTATGAAAATTTAAATTTTCCATACAAAACTTATTTGTTGCCTGTAAACTGGCATTAGCTTTGAGCGTAAGTATAGCGCCCAGGCGTTGACCTTTTAAGTACATCATACACATAACACAATACAGATTAATAAGTAAAAGATGCAATTTTTTTTTGTATCGTATTTTTTGTGTTGTTTTTGAAAATATGTAAAAAGTCGCAGAACTAATGTTGTTGGAAATGATGTAGAGAGGCTGCAAGAAGTGGCCAATTAATTACAGATAACCCTATATATTTTATGTTATTGGTATTGTGAATGATAGAAACACAATCATGAAAAATTATGGACTGGCTGCAAAGTTTCATAAGCTATATTATATAGTTATGTACACAATAAATATTATTTGTGTAATATTTGCCAAGAGTATTAAATTAACAGTTTAGCGGACAGGTCGTGGCTTCACTGTCACGGTCGCTTATAATTTTCCACGTTATTAGATAATATAATATAAAGATTACATTTTTCAGCTGAATTCAAATATTTGGATTAAGTATATGTTGTAAAGGAATTTGATTAAATGGAAAAGTATAATATTGATATTATCCTAATCAATTTTGTTTGGACCAAACATGAAATACCTATTATTTTGCAGAATACCCAGCCAATAACAACTATAGAATTTAAATAGTCTTATTATTGTAATACTTTAGAAAGAACTTGAACATTCGTTCATAAGAGATTATGGACTAAAAATAATAAAAAAAATAAAAATTTCATACTATCTATATTCACGATCCGAAAAAGGCGAAGATGTGTCGTGGACACCATTGTTCTATGATAATTATAAAAAACTCAGAACGTTTCCTCTAATGGACGAATTAATAGATGTGAAGTCGCTGACAATAACTAGTATTTGTAAACAATGATGTGACGTGTGTAAGTGGTTATTTGTTCCACGCCATGGCCAAGGTTCATATAATGTCAGAGTCCAATAAACACATATAATATAATATTAGCCTCAAAGATATAAATTATTAAATAAACTGGTACACTTTCTAAAGTTTTGTTGCACATTTTATGAGTTATTCTTTAGTTTTTCTGTAACATATTATTAAATTGATAAATTTACATAAGTATACACGACCGTAATAAAAATATCTGCTAAATAATATCTACGGTTTTAGACTTTCAAAATTTGCAACATCACGTAATCGCAACTTAAAATTTGCAACATCATGTTATCGCAAAATGAAGATAAATATCGATAAACTTGACACAGTTCACTTCAGGCTGAAAATATTAATGATAACAAATGAGTCGTTATCAGACATGACATTAGGTAGTACAACATGTTTTCGGTGGCTTTTAACATGTCACTTGAAGATTATATTAATGACTATCTCAAACTTGCTGAGAGTTTTATCATGAAGATAAAGTTATCGTAATATAGGTAGGTTTAATTCGAAAAGAATATTTGGAATTGACATATTGTTTTTTATTTTAAATTACTTATCTTAAAGTAATTAACATTCTTTCGAGAATAGTAAAGCTATGTCGAATACGGATTTATATTTTTATTGATAGATGCAAAATGATAAGGAAAAAAGGTTCAATATCTCACAGAAAACTGTTTAATGAGGAAGTGGCAAATAAATTCGTAAAACCAAGGAAGGGACATAAAAAATAATAAATTTTAAAATCATTAATTTAAATCACTCACTACCGTGAGAATAAAACACAATAGAGTTCTGTGATTATAATACATGTTTGTATGTTAAGAGTATTCATGGTTAGTATTCTTCCTAATCATGTATAACTACTGGGACAATAAGGGAATAAAAACTAAAAATAAAATACAACTTTTGACAGTTGGAAAGTTTGACAGTTCAAGCCACAGAGTATAGTAATGGTTTAACCTACCATTTTTTTTTTCCTACTCTATGTACCGTCTGCGCTATCCAATATATTACCATCATTTAAAATTCCTGATGTTTAATTCAGATCAATGTACCTGTATTAGTATGCAACTGTAAAATCCAATATATTTTTTATGTCATTCTGATTGTAACAAACCAGTTTTGATAACTGTACTGGATGACCCGAATGAGAAGTAAATTGTATTAATCTAATTAAATATTGTAGGAGTCAATGTCTTTGATCAGATTTAATTTATTTTATATTAATTATTTTTATTTAAAAAAATATCTCAACTTTTTTCTGTTTTTTTTTTGTACTAAGCTGCCAGTTATTTTTGACATGATTATAATATATGATATATGTGTAATAAAGTGTTAACGAAAACATATGCAGCAATGCACAAAATTTATATGTAATAAATTGTATCAGTGTGTGTAAACAGCTTGCAATGTGTGCGATGCAAACATAACCAATGATGGTGACAATAACTTGCTTATCTTATACAAACTGGCTACTTTTTAGAGCCGATAACAGTAGTATAAATAATTATACTACTTTACGACTGCCTCATAAAATATGTATAAAACCTTCATGCTTTAATCATATTTACTTTGTGAATAATCCGAGGGACCGAAAAATAACGTCACCATTTACGCGCTATAATAACAATATGTATCATAATGTTATTATAATATATCTATATATTATTATCAGTAAATCTTACTTTACGTAAAAACACGTTTTATTTTGTTTTTTTTTTTCAAAGATAAAAAAATAAAATATATAATTAGTAGTTTTACTCGATTATTGTATATAATCATTGAAAATTCTGAATAAGAAATAATGTTCTCAATACTCTTGTTTTAAAATACAATTCTGTTAACGAGATGAAGTAACGCAACCGACACATTCTACTCCGAAATCCGGGAAACAGTTTTGGCACCGCCATTTTGACTCTTTGCCAAACTTTCATTTGATTTTTCCGGTGACGGTACTACCAACATAACAATACAATTAGTTACGTACAATAAAATTGATACTACATAATTTGGGCATTTAATTTATTATAGTAGATACTGAAAATAAAATGTATGAACTGCAATTTCTAGCACAATATTTTGAATTTTCATTACAATACTAAATCATGTGTCAGACGTCAGTATTTTAAATTGGTTGTTAGGTATTATTTTTGCGCTCACCTGAACAAACTTTTGGTTTTTCCAACTACGTATCATGATTATAGCCTTATAAATTGCTCAGAAATGTTTATAATTCTGGTATATTTCCATTAAATTCAAACCTAGTACCTATAACAGTATAGTGACGCATTCGTCACCAACTGCAAAGCTGTGATTATTTTTGGATGGGTGGAGTAGGTATTAATTGTTATCGGTCAGCTTATTTATTTATTTAAGGAATAATTTACCTTATATATAATAGCTGTCTGGTCACGCTAATACCATACAATATTTATAAGATGGACTTCTACATATTATTACTCTAAATTTATCTTCTTATTACAATTAGTTGTAATAAGAATATGTATCAACTTATTACAAGTAGTTGTAGTATTGAAAAAACTTATAATAAATAATAAATATAGTAGTATTTTTTTTTACATTTTTAAATATGCTGCGTTCATTATCAATTATTCATTTCCCAAAAAGGTTGTCTGTCCGATATTTTTTTTGCAACCGTCTTTGCACCTCCTTTTGAGTGGTTTTTTTTTTTAACCTTTTTCTGTATTTTTCTGTTTTGTATATGCAATCAACACTATATCTATGTATGAATCATTTTTTTGTCTTATGTTTTAATGTCTTAATTTTTTTTCTCTATTGTGTTGTGTTTGGTTATACCCTAATATATGTAAGTGTACCTAAAAGTCATTCAAATAAATGGTATAAAATATCTAGATAAAAAAATATAATAATGGTATAAAATATCATTTTTTTTCTTTTTATTTTTTTCAATTTGAAAGAAAAAAATAAAATACATAAACCAAATGTTACACATTTTTTTAATAATATTAAGCTTTTTTTAACCCCCGACTTAAAAAGAGGGGTGTTATAAGTTTGATCTGTCGATCTGTGTATCTGTATGTCTGTCTATGGCATTCTAACAGCCAAACGTGTGGATGGATTTGGATGCGTTCTTGTTCTTCTGCAATATTGATGGAAATACCTAAACAAGTGAAAATTAGTGTGCCCTTAGGTTCATTAAGTATAATAATAAAACCAGCAACATAACTGTAAAAAATAGATAAAAAATTAAACTATAAATTTAAAAAACTCGAATAGAAAAAGATCTCTAAAAATAATAAAAATAATAGTATTATGTAATTATCCCCGGTCGGAATGAATGAAGAAATCAAAATGCAAGTAAGTTAAAATAAAATTACGATATCAAATCATATAGTCCAAGTGTTTAATGATTAACTTCGTATAATAGACACCATCGTCAACGTACATACAACGGTCCTCCAACGCAACGACTTCAAACATAATATTATTATTTTTAATCTTTTTAGAGGTCTTTTTGTATCGAGGGTTTTTAAAATTTTGTATTTAATTTTTATGCTTCAATATTCGTTCAACAACTTCAGCCTCATCACTACGTAATATTTTAATAGTACAAAAAGGAATCCATTTCTAATTTTAGATCATCTCTCTTATTTAACGTTTTGCATTAAAAAACCGATCCTCATGAGCAGTCACTAGTCGCGTGTGAACCTGTATACAAACCTGTTTCAAATATGGTCTATGGAATCCTGTTAATTTATTTACTTAGACCCATATCTTGGGGTGAATCTGGTTAAAGTAGAACAGGCTTCTAGTTCTTACTTAAGTTTATTTATAACTCACTTTTAAAATAAATCGCATATAATTGTATTCCTTTTTTAAAATATTAATAAAATTACAGAATAAAAAAATATTTTATCAATATATAGGTACCTAGTTGGTATTACAAAATTTAAATTAAGAATTAAATTTATAGCCGGCCTGTCTTATGAATGCATAAAGTACCTACATTTAGTGGAGACAGGGGCGCAGATAGAATATCAAAACTGATTATTTTATAAACACTTCAACACATTCAGAATAAAAAGTAAGCGCCGACATCGACGACGCCGCACACTCAGATGTACGGAGTGTTACAGAAAGGTAGTGCGCTGTAACACACTTAGAGTTATTTTCTTAAATAAAGGAATTTTTCAATTAGTCCGCAAATAACTTGCGGTAAAAAACAACGCAACTCTGTGTCAGTGTAACTTAGAAAGTGCTCAGAATGAAGACGGATTATCCTTTGGATGACATGCAGAAGAGTGAGTTATATTAGTTTTCAATGTTTATTTATGTGTCATTGAAATTAAATATATAGAGCAAATATCTGCTCAATAATTAAAATATGTTTTTATTCTTATTGTTTTGTTGATATTAGTTTTATTTTTCCATAAATTTTAATTGAGTAAATTATCATTTAAATAAAATGAATATTAAAAATTATAAAAGGAGGTTTGATTAATTATTTCATATTGTATAAATAATATCTATATATGTAAATTAGTAATGTACGTTTATAAAATGCGTCGTTACGTTATACGGGTAGAGAAAATCTTTATGATCTTTTGTTCCAAGTCGATGTTATATTTTATTGTTTTTAATGTTTTGATACGAACGAGAAAAGTAATAAAGATACTGGAACATTAATCGTTTTCTGAATTTCGTACTACTAAAATATACTGTTAGGAATAATTATCACATAATCATATTTTATTATATTATATTTCTATTTGTCGATGCTTTTTATATAGTCGTATTGTCGTTATTGTCATTGTGTCTAGTACATTTAAAAAAAATAACATTTTTTTAAACACAAAAATCTGTATGACAAAAAGTTTTTTAATGACAGAAAGCAAAAAAAAATCCTCAATCAATCGTGTATAGAATTGAACAAAAACCTAAAATCTTTAAACCAAGTAATCTCTTTTTTAAATAGTAGGTACGGTGATTTGAGATAAAATGCATTACATACATTCTCCCACCGACCGTGTTATCAAAGTAGAGCAGAAAGGAGTTTATTATACAAACATGAGATACTTGACATTGGTGGAAAGCCGTATCGTATTTGCAGAGCTACCTATTTTATCTCAATTTCAAAACTTATTTACGCTACTTATATCTGTGTATTTAAGAATACAGATAATATTTATATATTATTATATTGCATTCACAGATTATAAAATAATACAAAAGATTTTTCAATTATTGGTGTCTTTATTGAAGTCTTCAGGTTTATTTAAGAAGGAAATCTTATATAATGATGTTATAATTAATAAATATTAGTTACAACCCGTATAATTATTACTAACTTAACCACAGTTCTACCTTGATTATATAAAACATCATAACAAATATTAAATACATTTCCCGCCCGTTGAAGCTGTCATATACAGAAGGGCCACCATAAATAAAAAATATAATATCTGAATGTTACGTCAATTGGTGTACCCCTTCAGATATAAACAATAAGTGATTAGTAACAGAACAACAATCTTTATAACAAATATATATAGTGATATATAGACTGACTTCACCTTAAACAGATAGTTGTGATATAGTACAGGACATCACGAGGCCGACTCACACTTGGGGTATAACGCAATTATGAATAATACTTATTATATTATTATACGTAAAAGAGTATTAGAAAAAAAATTAAAATAAACTACTTTTTACACTTAATATATTTTGTTGTAAAACAAATTAGTTGACATATTCATTTTATAAGACAAAATATGCATAGATGTATGCATATTTTGTTAAATGTAAATACTAAGCAAATTGATAATAATTAATAACATTGTTGTAAATATTAAATAATTATCGTTATTTCTTTTGAATATATGTATAAAGGGTTCTGGCTCACCTAACAAGTAAAACCTAAACCAGTTGGGCTAGAAACTAGAAATTTTAACTGTAGCATGTAGGTGTCTTTTATAACATAGACGAGCTGAAGATAGAATTTTGGGAATAGGATAGATATGTTATTTTCTATATCTTTCTTTGTCGAAGTGATAAGTCGCTAGGCGTAATTTTTAACACTATCTGCGTAGGTATAAGGAGGTAGGTACCGCGGTTAAAACCTAGTATATTATTACCGATTGCTATAGGAAACCAGATTACATATTTTTTTAAATTATGATATAAATTGGAAATGTCTTAGTATACCTTAAATAATTGTAAAATATATGTATAAATTAAAGTTTATAAAAACTTCGTACATTTTGATGTCATAGGTATCAGTCATTTTGATACGTAATAATAATTGTTTAATTTTATAGTTGTAAGTTGTAACCATCAATTACTGATATACTGCTGAATCAATTATCCTCTCGGTAACGTAATATATATTTTAATATCATGCCTCATGTTATTGTTATTTACTTACTTCACACGCTTACGAGTATTTAATGATATTGTCATTTATATATAAATAAAATAAACTGAAGTTTAATATTTATAATCTATCATACGGATTTAATAGAAATATGTTGAAATGGAAAATAGATAAACTTAGATTTTCGTAAAACTTCGTTACGTTTTGTTTTTCTTTATTGCTTTCTCATTAAAAAAGTTTCCATAATAAAAATTAAAAAAAACATGAATATTATGTAGATTAGGTATCTTAAAGGTTCATAATAAAAAACCACGATCAATTTGAACATTAAATTATATTTTCAGGAACCGGTTCCATCATCGGTCTCGCCGACGTGACTGACAACAAGCTGATCTGGAGACAGCTGCTGGCTGAGCTGATCGGTTCCTTCCTCCTGGTGTCCATCGGTGTGGCCTCCACTATAGCTATTACTGAGAGCAACGCCCCCATCGTCACCAGCATCGCGATCTGCTTCGGGTTACTCGTGGGCTCCATAGTCCAGGTATGTTATTGTTTTATTATTAGAAGATAGGAAAATGTATAAATTAATCGAAATTAATAACCGATCTACAATCCGCGATTGATATTTTCAATGATTACAAACAATCCTTATTATAATTATAGAAACTCATAAACTAAAATATTTTCTTTTTAGGAAAAATCGGATGGATTTTATATTAAATTAATTAGTTTATAAAGTTTGAACACATTGCAATCAGCTGATTAATTATGTAAAACAGAAAGTTTATTAACATAAAGCATTACCCATCTTCTAATTGTATATATTTAAATAAGCTTTGTGTGTACGAGCGTGTATAATTCAGTTTTAAAGCGTGAAGGGCCTTTCCTGTCGTCTGTCTCACGACATCTCTGTCCTTATATTAAATTCTTTTGTGAGATAACATTGAAAATATTAATAAGTATATAAATATTCTTATACTAATGCAGTTTGTATTTTTTTATTTAGCAGAAAATAGCACTTATGTATTTCTGTTTGTGCAAAATAAGCAAAATATTTAATTAATAATATGAATTTAAACAAAATCTTAACTAATATGTAAGATTTTTTTTTTATTTTGTTGGTTGTTTAACCTAAATTTTAATTATCATTAAATTTGGCTCAGAAGTTAACGTATAAAACGCAAGCGAAGTCGATGACAAAAATATGTTATATTAAAGAATATCATTTAAACGCCAAGATAAATCTAATCAAGTCAAAGCAATTAAAAAATACTCAACAAATTAAAAAAAAAATAAAGACAACATTATTATAAGAAGACACAATAAAATAAAATAATAATTAAATTATAAATATATTCCACAGTCTTTCATTATCGATAATGCACCAATCAATAACATATAAAATCAATCTGTCCGTCCGGCCTTTCCCACGCGGTCCAACCTGTACATGTACTTGTATATACATGTACTTATATACATGTACATGTGCCCGATCATGTGTAAAGTGTTACACATGTTCCGTTCAATATTAAAGGCCAATATGTTAATTCACGAATTAGTCAACCTTGACTTACGACCGAACTTACTTTTCACTAATGTTTGACGACTATGGCTAGAATTAACTGATGTTAATATGGTATTATTCCGAAATAAAATCATATATTAATTAAATAATATTAATGATAATATTAACTAAATATTTTATCAGTTATACTAAAAATAATATATTTGCGCCATCAAAGGAAAGTAACAGTAAAATCGGAACTCCGAGACCCAGGATTTATTATATAAGGGGGAGTTATATAAAATATAATATATATGTTTATAAAAAATACAGAATTCCGATGCACAAGAATGCTCAAATTAGTATTTTTAGGTAAAAATACCTTAAAGATCTTAATAAATAATAAATAGAATCTAGTATTATATAGGTAGGTATACCGCTAAGTTAGCACTCTCTTAGCCACTCTATATTAAAATGTATCTTAATAGAACTTATTAATAGAACATTTATATAAGATATATATATAATTATATCGACCTATAAAATAACAATGATTATACTTATACTAGCTTACAAAAATAAATTATAGTTACATTTACTTACTAAGCTTTCAAGTTATATACTGAAATATATGTAAACTTCAACTACCGTTGCTTATTTAAAAGTACGTACATAGTCCCAAAAGCTCTTTACCTAGTTATTTCAATGGCAATACTTTGAGTGATTGGTTGCAAGCGTATGTTGGTAGCATTGTTTACATTAGGCGTATGTTGGTAGCATTGTTTACATTATAACACTGTTTGACTTCCCATTGACCCTCAATGTTTTAAAAGTACCAATCACTAATATTCGTATGCAAATCGTTTGTACTTTATGTACTTGGTGTAGCAATAATAGGCGGCGCCGTGTTCCACTTTTATCTTGTTAATATTTCAGATAAAAGTCAAGGGAATTAAATATCTACATAAAACATACTAGGTTCAACGATATTACGACATCCATCAACAATATATTAATTTTAGGTGCACTTAAACACATACATACAAGTAAACACACACATACAAACACAAACACGTACACAAAAACATACACACACATATATTATATCATCAAGCTAACCGTTCAGTAATTAATGGGTTATTGTAATCTAAGGATGGCGTGTTAAATACTTGATGAGACAGTTCAGTTACTGAAATGACGTTCATTATATCCATTCTAAGAAGTTGATTTTAATCTCAAAAGCTCTGTCAATTGTACCGCCTTTGATATTTTAGGTTATGTTTGTATTATAAGTTATAATGAGATATTTATTGCGGGTGAGTTTTGTTTTCTTTAATATAAATATAAAAAACTTATTTTAAATAGAACTTAACTTAAAAGTTTACTTAAAACTTAAAACATTATTTATTTTTACTTATTTATAAATAGTCAGATTCCAGATATGTAAAACTTATCTTGAATCGAGCTGAACTTAAAAAGTTTTTTTAGAACTTAAAAGGATAAGATTTTGATGATAAATAAATCTTATCTTTATAAGTAAAGATATAAATTATTTTAAATTTGCATAAAACGTAAAGTTTTCGTCATTTTCGTCTTCGTGACTTGCACTGAACTTAAAACTGACCTTGGCTGATACTTTCCTAACAAGAACTTATTTGGGCCAAGAGTTTGTGGTAATGAAGGGTGTCATATACCTTTGATAAATTAGAATTATTATATATTATGTAATCTTAAACTCATTTCCATATAAGACACCATGTGTAAGGTCGGCTTGCAAAACCAATGTCTATAATTTTGATAATAATCTCTGTATAATAATTATAAGGTACAATAATTCTAAATATAAAACTAATATTAGTTTCATTAAACATTACAAATTTTACTAAGAATATCAGAATATTTAGTATCTTAGCAGCCAGTGCATGATTCAATTTATTAAACGCAAGGTCAACTAGAGCACTAATAATCAAATAGTGCACTGTAAATTCGATAATGAAGTAGAGTCATTATAAATTTAAATTTATAATAAAATAAGATCAAACCTTAAATACACAATGAGTCATTGATAACAGATCTACTGATAGCAGCTAATTGGTTTACGCTCGAGTAAGCACAAGTAAGATATTGACTATCAAATCACATTTACTTGTTCATTAATAACTGATTGCTTCATTGATTGATTGATTGTCTTGACATCTACTGCTTGACAGAGGTTTGATTGCAAAAAGTGTTGCCGTATTTTTATTATCAGATGTATTTTTTGAAACTAAAGCTTTAGCTTTTACAAAATATACCTATACTAAATTTTAACTATTTAATTGATCTTGACAATAACAATGAAAAAAATATATTGGAACACAATACATATAAATAGAAATCATGTTTAAAACGTGTTTAATATTTTTCAACATAAAACGTAAAGTCTTCGTAATTTTTGTCTTCTTGACTTGCACAGACCTTAAAAAAATGATAAATTTAAGTTTTTATTTATCAAATAAAATACATGATTTAATAGGTTTCTAACATAAATTATAACTAAAATATTTCTTATGCGGGGAACATCTTTCTTTTATATGCGGGAAAAGAAAAACTTATAGCAAAAAGGCAAATACACGATTAATTTCTTACAGCAGCCATCTTTTATTAATAATTGGAAAAACCTTATAGCAAATAAGGCGATAGAAATTAACGCGATAATTATGTCTTCATAATCTTGAAAATAGTATTTAAGCTTGCGGCACTCTTGCGCAAGACATCTGTCAATCAAGGATTAACATCACAATAGTACAATGATCTATAAACGAGTGTCGTGCGCCAATGTCACTGCTCTTTCTATGTTATTGTGTTACAAATAATAAATTATATAGTTATATTAAAACTTTTTGGTTATGACTATTTATAATAATATCACAGGATAAATCACACACATTTATCTAATCCCTAAATAAGTAAATGATTTGTTTGTCTTAAAGCTGTTGTTAGACAACGATACGAATATACATATACAATATACACATTATAAATACTGAGAATATATTTAACAAACGACCAAGTCCAGAAATACAGACATATATTCTCATCACATACCTGCCTGTCCTTGTCGGGAATCGAACCCGAGGCCCATTATGTCGCTATACGTTAGGCGTCTGCGCTAACCACTCGTTAACTTTATTCAGGGACATTTAAGGTTTTATATATTATACAGTACTGCATTTTATTAATATATTCGTCTAACAATTGAAGATACAACCACTATACAACATTCCTTAGACAGTAAGATTAACTTGTAATGTTCTCTATTTTGTAAATATTCATTTGTTTTAGTAATTAGAGTCCTAGTTCTAATGGAAACCTATTAGGCCTTAAAATTATCATTAAAATTATTTAATAGTTAAAACATAACTTAAAAATTGTGATGAAACAACAGATTAAAAAAGATAAACATAAAGTAATAATAATTAAAACTCTTAATTAAGCGCTTTACAGACGTTGCCTTTTTTAATATATTTAAAAAATGATATTAAAAAGTTCGTTGTTTTTTAGAGCGTATTTTATAATTGTTTGTAATTAAATCACTTTCATGTGTTTAAATTTATTACAAGAATATTTATATCATATTTTTTTTTTTTATATGATCTAGGGCAATGCTTGACTACATTCATGTTTTCTTTTTTTATATCAACAATGTAATTATCAATAAATTTGATCTCAGTTTTTGTTAGTTGTAGATACATTATATCGCCCACTTCATGATGTTAACGGTTCTTACATCGGACAAATTGTAAAAGCTTAGGGTCATACACCTCTTCACACAAAAAACTATTGTATTTGTACATCGTAGTTGTATGTTTACTATAACTTAATACTATCTTAACGTAAGTCTAATTGAACTATAAAGAAGGCTTAATTATTCTAATATAAACTTTCGTAATTCAAAAGTACATATACAAATTTATATATCCATGTATATTTATTTTTGAAATATCAATAGATGTGTTTTCTGTATACCCATGTAAGAAGTTAAACGTTTTTAACGTTTGGGAAATCATCCTGTTACAAGAGGTCGCTGTAGCCAATCCCTGCCCGTATCGATTTATTTATCATTTTACTTATATTTATTTAAAATGTATATATATTTTATGTCTACAACTAAACAAAAGCTTAAGTTATCTACATGAAGAAAAAATTATAAAGAATCGGATCCAATGTATTCTAACGGTATTATTACAAGTCAATAGAAACTAATGAAGAGTCAATATTTATTTTGGGCAGTCATGAACTCACTTGGGTAACTGCAACTGTCTGTCTGTCTTTATATTTGATAACTGTTTATACAAGTTTTTATTATTTTTATTTTATTTAAAGTTATTCCTAATTACTTTAATCGAGCGATCGGTATGAGCGATACGGTAGCTCAATTGATAGAGTGACGGGACGGTTTTCTAGTGGTCGCGGTTTCGAATCCCTGCCCTTATCGATTTATTAATCTTTCTATATATATATTTAAAATTTAAATACAATTTGTGATAAATTAAAATAAATAACCTTATTAATACATTTAATTATTATATAAGTAATTTTCAGCACTTACCAGTTATTACCCGGTAAGACTCGACCTTGACTCTGTATTTTAAAAACCTGATTTGATTTCGTGACCATATATTATTTTATACAGAAACATAAGTTACAGTTATTTTATGTTTTTCCTTGTAGTCCGAATACAAATTGGTTTTTGACTTCATAATTACAATTATATTTAATTAAGACGTGTATAATTTCTTGTACTTACTTTTGACCTTATCTAAAACATGTATACATATAAATAAAATTGATGTGTCTGTTCGTAATTCCAAATTAACAGTTTTTTACTAACATATGAAAGTATATACGGTATTTATATAAAAACTTTATGTTTATCTATCTATCTCATCCGGCTAATCTCTGAAACGGTTGGATTTTAACAGGATTTTTAATGACGTATAAGAGCTTATGTTATGAAGAGTGACTGAGGCTACCTTTATCATAGAAAAAAAATTAGCAAATACTTAATTGAAGTCAATAAAATAGCGAACAACATCTGAAAAATCTATTGTAAAATGTTTATAAAAATTCAGCAGACGAAGTCACGGGTAACAGCTAGTATGAAATAAAACTAAAGATAATCATAACATGGTAATAGATATATCCACATTTATCAAACTTATTGCAATTAAAAAAGTTTCTACATATAATTGTTGATAATTTACGAAATGAGGCTAACGATAAATATTCAAAAACAACTTTCATATATCGTAAAGATCTTCATTGTTTTAAGATTGAAATACACAGACTGCGTGGTGCCATGTGGTAACAAAACAAGATGGCGTTTCCCGCGCAAATAGCCGTCATATTAATTATCAAATCATTTACACTAGAAATTCGATTATCTGGACCTCAGCTATCCGCTACTGAACGATTGTATTAATGTCAAATATAATTAAAAATTACCGCCATTTTTCCGTCCTACTATTAGCTAGCGTGGGTTTGAATATCATCAACCTCATGTTAAATACCTAAAAGTCGATTTATGTCGAGTCGATGTAATTGTTTTTTTTTAATAAACATATATACGCATATCAGATTTTGTACATATGTACAAAACCTGATTTTTTTAGACATTAGATTATCCGGGTTTTCGATTATCGGAATGCCCTTACAACAAAAATTAGTTCTGATAATCGAGTTTCTATGTTATTTATTCTGTTGCTATAATTATTTTTATCACTTGAAATAAATATAACACGCTGAAGGTAATTATAGAATTATAATATTGATCTCGTAATGACGTAATATATTACGCGTGTTACTGCCCTTTGCATGGAATCATTTTGATGACTGACCGTGACATTTCCTAAATTTCGCAATATACGAAAACTTGTAAAGCTCGAAAATTATTATTACATACCCTATGGTCTGATTTCACAAGCTTCATTAATGAATATGAAAAGAAGTGTTTTTTTTTAAATAATATTGTTTTCAGGTAAAGGAACAAAAGTTTGAACCACAGTATATAAAATAGTTCTTTTTTGTTAATATATCACAACAAATTGATATAATTACTGGCCTGTTTTAAAAATCATTGACCCATTAAAATATTAAAAATATTGAAATTAAAAAATTGCTTAAATAAGATTTAATAATTTAATTCTGCGGTAAGAGGCATTGCGTAAAAAACAAAATTTAATATATATTTGTATTTCCCTTCAAGGGTGTAAGTTTTGTTTCTGAGTAAATAAAGTCGTTACTTACATCTTCTATACATATAATAAAATTGTCACTGATCGAAAACTGTACATGGAAACAATTAAAAAAAAATACTGATGGGGGCTTTATAAGAGCAAGAGAACCCAAAACAATGGGTTTTCATTTTGTCTGTATGTCTGTATATGTCTATGTTTGTGAAACGAATTATATCATTTTTTACGCAGTTTTCCGTAATATATTGTTATAGGACTCACTTTACATTTTGTATTTTTTAAACAATCGGTTAACAAATAAAGTAGCTAATAATCTCTTATTTTCTTACCATGGCTTACCAGTGATTAAACAAAAAAAATATATATACATTAATAAACTAGAAATACTCCTACACGCAAAAACTACTTGATTGGTTTTTATGAAACTTTGAAGGTTTATAGTTTTTACATACATTGGTAAGTACAAAGGGTACGTTTCATGATAATCGAAATCTACGCGTGCGAAGTCGCAGGCACAGCTAGTTTAATAATAAATTTCTTTCTTTACGACTTAAAATAAGAATAACTTAAACTACCTATATAATTTAATTACTATATATAATACTTATTGTAGATGACTATCTCGTGTCCAAGTTAATAAAAGATAAAAAACACGTTTTCTAATCAGTTTTTTTCGTATCAATCCAAGTTGTCAATTCCGTCTCAATATTCACCAGTGGGTCACCAGTGGGTCACTAGTGGGTCACCCAGATTGACTTTTATTTGTCACTGCTGTGTACTCAATTCTAGATACCTTCCTATTCAGTGCGAAATTCAGACTATGAAGGTATATTTCATGACATTTCACATCTTTATAATCTAAGAGTCTTTTATAGTCTGGGAGCTAAGATATGAGGCCTTAATGTAGGTATATGTTTCTAAATTTTCGGGACGGTGGTGACATCTATTTTTTTTTTCGAAAATCATTACCAATGTTTATGTCCCGATAAAGGCAATCAAGTAACGCACTCTATATATGATAGAGTGCTTAACTCACCGAGACAGGTAGCGATACGGCAGCTCAATTGATAGAATGACGGGACAGTTTCCTGAGGTCTCGGGCTCGAATCCCTACAAATATCGGTTTAATGTTGAATCTATATTTATTTAAAATTTAAATAAGCTTCCAAAAATATGTATCCTAGCTATTAAAATATGAACTATTTCTTTCTATTCTAAGATAAAAATTATTATTTGACTGGTTTATACTTAATTTTCCATTTAAAAACGAAGATTGTACGATATACTTACTATTAATAATGTTTATATCAGAAATGAAGACTATGCCTTAAATTATATTTTCACTTAGCTTTCAATTACAGAGAATATTAAGTATCATCTATCTTTTAGGCGTATAAAAGATAGAGTATGTATGTTTTTATAGACTCCGAAACGGATGGACCGATATCAACGAAATTTATAGAATTTTTAGATTGACCCAGCGGTTAATTCTGTAAAGTTTGGTCACAATAAGAGCTTTATTTTTGAACTATCAAATACATTTATTTTTACTACCGACATGTTACGTTTCTTATATTTAAGTTCAGTTATAACGCCATGGATCCGCGATGTAGCTAGAGAAGAGAGTAGAAGAAAATAAAATTCAGGATGAATCATAGTTATTATTTCGGCGGCTTCATTCTTATACTTAATGTATTTTTTATTATGTATTGCAAATTAATATAGCTTTAAATTAAGTACGACGAAACGGGTTGGGTATGCTAGTATACCTACTATAAAACATGTCTATTCTTCGTTTCAATTTAGGAAATTCAAACCAACAAATCAATTAGTCATGTCTTAATAATATTCTTTAAATTTTATCTTAGTGTGACAAATTTATATATATTCTAAATGTAATGAAAAACAGCCTAAAGGAAAATTAAATTGACAGATATACAAAAGCTCTTCAAAACGACACGTACTCTACTGTATAAACACAATAGTGGGTAATTTACTACATACGGCATACGCACATTTACCAACATAACAAACAAAACAGGTAACATATAGATAATATTCTAAAAGCCATAACTAATTCATCTATAATGAATTATTCAAACATGACAACCTTTCAATAGAGCCTTATTCATTGAGGGATCCTTGAAAGTGACATTTTCAGTCCAATTATAATAGCTATAGATAAGATGAGTGTTTAAATTATTATCAATCAACGTTTTATGCTTGGCAGGTCCATAACCAATCACTGTCTGTATGTTGGCAGCTCTGGATTTTAACTTTAAGAACGCCATTTTTGATTATTTATTAATATTTATTATACTTAAAGTAGGAAAGCCTTAAATGTGTTCATAGAAAGAAAAGAGAAAACAAATAAGTCTCTTTTTTTCTGTCTCCTTTTTTGGGTGGAATTAGACAAAGATGAGTATTGGTCTTCCCTCTTTCATTTGTTAGACTCTCACAGGCCAGCCTATAGCTTCCCTACTCTATGTACATACAGCATACTGCATAAATAAAATACACTGACATCTTAAAATATAATCAGTATTAATTGTGTAACTAAAATCGTTATCAAGATCGAAGTGAAGGCAATTTAAAATGTTATTTACAAACTAAATAGGTGAAGGGTCATAGGAGCTTATTAAAATTTGCAATGTGTCAAACTCATCTCATAAACTCCAATTATGAGTTACTGAGTTAGATAACTCAGTAGCCTTGTAGAGTGTTTATTTTTATCACATTGACTTATAGTCCATTGACAATATTATTGCCAAATATATAACCGGTTTTAATAAGATTTTACGTTCTATTGAACGTTCATTATTATTAATTGAATTAATATTATAGTTATTTATTTATATGATCAAGTCTTTAGTAAGATAATATATGATAAATCGTGGAAGGAATGTATTCTAAATATTTGGGATATTAATAATAACAGAATACAAGATAATACTAATAATATAACAATGAAAACTTTTGTAATTAAACTTTCGTGAACCCTGATGATTATTAAATATATATTTACCCAGCTGTATAAGCTATGTATGTATGTATGAGCCTATTCAGGATAGGAAACCCTTAATGAGCTAGAAACCAGTAGGGCAAAATTCCGATTAATTGACACGAACAAAGCCGGGTAAATATTTAGTTATAATGACAATAATACAAAATTTATCATTATAGTAATAAAATACATTTCAATATAATTAAAATGATTTGCCCTCATATAGTATCTGTTATAAATATAAACCTGTGTACACATGACGTAATGGAGTGGTCTAAATGTACTCTTGACCTACATGGACCTCAACCGGTCTTCAGCGGAGCGGAACTCTTCCTATGAGTTAAGTTCCGAACACAAACAAAAAACAGACCTTTACTACAGTGAAAGTAACCACTTTCTCTATCTAAGTTAGTCTTATTTGGTTTTATTTGAAAAGATGAAAGTTCAATAGATTAAAATTAATAATTATACGATTATGTCGGATTATTCATTAAGTTAAATTGTTACAGCTAATATAAAAAAGGAGAAATCATACATAACTTGATTATAAATAGTAACGTCACATTATTATGTTATTGACAATATATTGATGTTATGTATGTATCTTATGACTTTATATAAGAAATAACATTAATTATGTTCACACAAGTATTATATTTAATTTTCATTCATGTCTTAACGCGTAAATGATTTACTTAAGAAAGTCTGACTTGTTTGTTATTAATAGTCTCATCTAATCTAAACAATCTATAGATGGTTATGTAAACGATCTATAGATATGTATGTAAACTATATAACATCTAGTCATCATCCATTGTTGTAAAAGACAGTTTGTTATTATAACTTATTATGTCATTGGATTGTTTAAAATATTATAGATTACTATGTTTTATACAATACTGTAGCAATATATAAATAAGTTCAAAGAAAATCTTTTGAGTTTCTACATGCGCTTCTTATGAACAAATTTCCGTTAAAAACAGCAAGAAAATTTGTCCACCAATCAGATAAGAGTATTAGCTCACTAACAGCTGTTTTACAACACTAAATTAGGGCCCTAATTTATCTGGTCGAATTTGTTAATAAAATTACTGCAAGTATCAGTACCGTATAAAATAAATAAATAAGTATATAAGTATAAATAAATAAGTATATAGTAGAAGAGCCATATAACTAGAGTCTGACGTTTCATTAGTAAAATGTATTAAATAAAAATATTGACTTTGACATTGGCAGAAGATTTTACTAAAACTAAACTCAATCAAAAATAATTAATTTATCAACCTTATTTATCAAATTACAAATATAAAAAAGAACACCATATAATAATTACCTAATTATCAAACAAGGATCTATCGAGATAACATCAATCAAACATCAAATTGTTTTTTAACTATAGTCCTAATTTAGTGCAATTTCAAAGTAATGAGTGCAAGTGGGTTTTAAACGGTTTTTTGACAGCGCTGTGTTCAATGATTGATATCATTTACTGGAGATGTTATTAATGGTTCGAGATGGCATTTCGGATGCTGAGGTCTATTTAAGGTTTATTACAGACTTGACTTGTCTGTTATTTTAATATTAAAAATTAGTCTTATTATCAGTAATAAACTATTGTGTAACGGAGTAATTTTGATACTTTTACACCCTCTTTTGTGGATTTTATGGTATATATATAATGGGTAGGTATACATATGCAGGGCTATTTGTAATTAATTAGCCACCGCTAGCATTCACAAACGAAACTTCCTTAGTTCATTTTGAAAATATGTCAAAATTTAACCAAAAATCCATACTTAGAAGGCTGCCTGCAAGAGGTGATGTAAGCATTAATCCCAGCAACATTTGTTGTACGTCGTTTAAAAATTAAGTTTTTTAAATTTAAGTTTTCTTATACAAATGTATTTGTTGCCTCTGAACTAGCATTAACTCTGACCGTAGGTATGGCGTTTGTTGACCTTTTAAATACTTCTTAGAAAATACAGAGTAATAAGTAAAAGAGGGGGCTTAAATCTTTTTGTATCGTATTTTTTGTGTTGTTTATCAAGATTTGTAAAAAGTCGTAGAACAAATGTTGTTGGGTTTGATGTACATAGGCTGCCTGCAAGAGGTGGCCAATTAATTACAAATAACCCTGTAGGTATACTTATAGGGAAAAAATATATTAAATAAAAAAGATATATTAAAGAGATGTTCTTAATAAATATATTATTTAATTTACTAATATATATTTATTGTATTGTATGTTTGTCTGTGTGTGCTCAAGTTTATGTTTACGCTTACGTTTATTAAACACGATTCAAAATAATTAATTGGTAGACATGTTAATTATAAATCTAAAGTGAATTAATGATGAATATTTTATTTGGTTTAAATATTTTGTAGATATATATTTTTTGATTAAAGCAGAAAAGAGGTTTAGAACTACATTTAGTGTAGTTTATTTTTTTCATTATTACTTAATATACTGTAAAACGTTTTATATTAAAAAATACCACTTAAATGTTATTACTAATTAAAATATAAAAAAAAGTATTACGAACTATCGGTCGCTCTTCTTTTTCAGGATTTACACTATTTTGTCAAATCAAATTCAAATATTGTCATTTTTTTTAACATATCGCAGTAAGTATTTTCCTGTTATAGAATTGAAATTCGTGCGAAACTATGAACCTACTTAAATTTCTTGGAAGTCAATTGAGATCTATTGCTATTTAAAAACATTGATGTCCTACTAAACAACTCATTAATCATTATATATAAATAAAAATACTGTCTACACTTACACTATTGTAATATAGACAAAAAAACACATTCATTGTATATGAAAGAAATTACTATTTATTACATAAAACAATATTACAAAACAAAAAAAACTAATTCAAAATTACAATTTATTACCAAAACAATATTACGAAATAAATAAAAATAAATAATATATTACCCAGTATATTTGTACAAATACCTCTGATGTGGGAGTGCCCGATACCTTTCCGTCCCTAACTCACTCACTTTACTCAAACACTCAAGCAATTTAATACACATTCACAATTCACATGTCAGACAGCGGTCGAATAACATTTATAAAGTAATTAAAGGATAAATTATACTTATCTAATAACTTTATTGAATCTGACTTGGGTTTAAACATTTATTATTCTACTGACAGTTCAATGATTATATAGGATTTATGTTCTTAATCCTCGGATAAATCTTATCTGTTGGATAACTCTCATATTTTTTAAATATATCATGTAATTAATACAGGCAGGGATTCGAACCCGCGGCCTGGGAAACTTTTGTTTCGGTTAATTTTTCATTTTATATTTATTAACAATATTAAGCTAAATACAAATTTATGGATAGACTGAAAATATAAATAAATAATACACTCAAACCATTATCCTGAATAAATTTATCTGTTTTTGAAAAACATATATCAATACAGTTTTAAAGATTTTGAGATGTTTACCTCCAGACAGACATCTAGCGAAAACTCTTTTAATAAGACATTATTAAAAAAATATTTTTATAAATTATCGGATTTTTTTCTTAAATTTTTACAAGTACTACAGATTAAAATAAAACTATTTTTTACAGATTTATCTCCCGTATAATTTAATTTTTAATTTACAAACCTTCATCTCGTCTTATCGGGAACACGATTGCTACAAAGCATTCGAAACGTCGGTTTAAATTTAACATTTAATAAAAAGCGAGTTAAATCCGTAGAAATAGTTTTATTTCAAATCTATTCAATTAAAAAAAACCGACATAAAATTATAGAAATAATCTGAAACTTATCTCTTCAATAGTTAATAATCCGGTTCCAATTCAGAGGCGACAATCTGACTGAGGGCAGGTTACAACTACCGTTTTATATCAAAAAGATTCATATAAAAAAGATAATGACAAATTAAAACCATAAAATTAAAAACCATTTTATCTATAAGACTTATCTATCTTTAAGTACGTGAACGGTTACTGAACTCATTAAATTTAAATATAAATGTCGTTTTATTTAAAATATTCAAATACCCTTTCACCATTAACCTGAGATGCGTTATAACGTAGAATGCGTCGTGGGAGATGCATAATAAAAGATGCATAATAAAATATACTATAGTTGCGTAAAAAATATAAAATCGTTCTTCCTGATTTAAATAAATATATAATATAATCTTTTAATGATTGTTTGGTTTTGATCAAAATCTATACTATCATATATACACACAAAGTTTTAGTTGAGATATGTAAATAAAGTTGCGTGGGTGTAACAAACCGACACACAGATTTATGAGGCACACTTAACAGAGATAACCTTATAGTATTACTTACGGTTTTCGTTATCAATAATATTATATTCCATAGACGCTGAACAGTGTTGGTATTTGGTATAACAGATGTCAAAGGGCTTGAACTTTATTCCCTGTAAAACTATATTTATTAATGATATAAATTAACTGAATAACTAATATATGAGATCTAATAATTCTTGTGATCATTTATATAATAATAATAATAGTAAAGAATAATAATAAGAATTCCTAACAATTAAGAAAATATAAGACTGATTTTTTTTTTTAAAACAATTTATGCTTTTGAATAATTAACAAATGGTAAAATATTAATAGTATTTTGAATAATAAGAAGAACTTAAATATGCAAATTGATTATATTCAGCAATAAAAGATAATACCATATTACCAAATAGTATTTATTAAATATAAAAATAGAGGTCTATTCTCTATTCATTATCTCTAGTAGTGCTGAACTAATTGTTTAGAATAGTATTGTAACTAATAAGACAACGCCAAGTAAATTAGCGAAGACGTGACCTTTGTTACATACAAACATATTATAATTAGAACAATTACATGTATATAATCATATAACATTGAAATACCTAAAGCTCTTCTAATTATATTTACTGGTGACAAACTATATTTATTTAAAGTTTAAATAAACTTAACGTCTTAATAAATACGTTCAAACATTAATTACGTATTGTGGTATCTTTTCAATGTTGATAAATATTGCAAAATTAGAAACATTGGTTAGGATTTTCGAAAGAAGTCTAATTGATGCCATTACCATCCCGATAAAGACGATCACATATAGAATGCTTAATTCACCGAGGCAGGTAGCGATACGGTAGCTCAATTGGTAGAGCGACGGTTTCCCATAGGTCGTGGGTTCGAATCCCTACCAGGGTTAGTATGTATTCTATATTTACTTCAAAATTAAATAAGTTTAATATTGGTCTACATATTTAAAGATATTTTCAAACAACACACAATCATTATTATAGTCGGTCATTGTAACGGACCCCACTCATCTGAGTAACCAAAGTAACATGTAATGGTTCCTTTATATGCAATGTTAAAACTAACAATAAATATCTTTCTGACCCAAAACATGTCGTCTAACTGTATGTAATGGATCCGGTCTGGGGTCAATGCCCCTAAATGTATACCAATATAACAACTCTGTAATCTATTTAATGCAGATTATTTCAAGGCATTACATGTTGATAATATAAAACAAAGAGACATGTAAATAAGGTAATAGTATCGTTGTCATGGCAACAACATCTTTTTACCTTATTCCTGGCAAATTTAATTCGATTCTCTCATAAGAATCTTCCTTAAACTTCAAGGAGTTTATAAACAATCATTAAAATTTATCGGTTTTCCAGAGGTCGCGGGTTGAAATCCCTAACCGTATGTTTATTTTTCTTTCTATATATATTTAATTTTTGTATAAACCTATGATATTGTCGAATCAAAATAATCCTTCTTAATGTAAGGCTTGAAATATGTATTATTTTTATACACATAGATACACAAAAATATAATAACCATGATTATGGAATAGATAAAGTTTAATTTACCGATATCAGGCCCGCATGGTAATCACTATTCAGTATTCAATTACCGCTCATGTCAAATGATTTTATTGTTATGTTGGCAATACCGTGCAGTTTTGGAGTTAGGTTGCTGCAACTGTCATGTGACCTACATACAGGAGATTAAATCTGAATTATCAATAGAGTGGAATGTTTGTTAAATGATATTAATATATTGTATTTTAACATGTTTATATAAAAATATATATAAAAAAATCATGATAGAAATCAAGTTTTTGGTAAATAATTTATAATTATAAAATCTTTATTGGTATACCTTTCTTTCTTATAAAAACCATCTAGATATGTTCTTTTGGTGAAATAGGTAGTTTATGCCTGAAAATCTTTAAATTAATTTTAACATAATTGTATTTCATTATTTTTAGTACTCACTTACTCAACAATTTTCAGAAAAGCTTATTTTTTGGTATATCAAGATTTTTTTATTTATAAGATTTTTTATTTTAGTTTAAAAAAACATCTGAAAATAAAATTATTAATTTCGTCCTTGACCTAATATAGAATATATTTTCACACACAGATGAAATATATATAAAATCTGTATCAATACAATGTAAGGGAAAACGTTTTTAAAATTGACAGTAATTATTATTAGATCACAAGAAGATAATTAATGTATCCGGTGCAGTCGGATATAGTAATGTGTGTTACCGGTGTGTTTGTTTCAATTTATAGACTGAAGCGATTAAATAATACTGCAGCGGAAGCGATTCCATTCAGATTCAATTTTTGGTCTAGTCTAGTGGTTAATGACGGCTTTTAGGTTACACCAAGAGTTTTAGGTTCGATTTCCAGGATATTTTTTGTGTGATCTTTAAATTGTTATTCAAAGTCTGGGGAGTACATCCGTTATTTATGTCTCTAAACCCTTTACATTACATGAATTCTAAAAATAAAAAATAATAGATGTATTGATTGTAACAAAATATAAAGGTACAAACCATCTTATTAATAAGAAGTGACTAGTTACTTGCACCATGGCATAAAATCATTTTAGGGATTGTTGACGCCCTTGATATACTGGTGACTGCGTGTGAGCACGCATGTGTGTACGTATGTGTGTACATGTGTGTAAGTATGTGTGTACGTATGTGTGCACATGTCAGTACGTATGGTACATGGGACACTATCTGTAATATTCGATAATTATTGTATTTAACCTTCTATTTGTGTTAAATATAAAACGATCTACACTTATTACTAGCTATATAGCTTTTATAGTAAATTATATAATTATAGTAGACTTTAAAGCCATTTGGTAAAAATGGATGATACAATTTTGTTTTAGTCAACGAAATAAATAAATGTAAGAGTCAACTAAATCGTGATAATTTCTTGGATAACCCTTGTTTCTGAATTTCAGTATTGTTCAATCTTACCAGGTTTTTCTATGGAATTAATTACCCATGATAGATTAAAACAAGAGTCTATATTAAAAAAAAAATGACATTGACAGACGTCATTACTTTGACATTGACAGACGATATTAATATACATCCAATTAATTAATTTGTTAATTACAAATAAACATGAACATATAATAAATTTAAGGCTAACATTATTACTTTGAAAGCAATAAATTATTCAAAAGATTATATAATTCTCAGTGTCACGGTTAAACCGACTCACCTCCGAAGTGTCATTGACCTTAAATATTACGATAAATATTACTGTAATAATAAATAAATATATTAAAATGTTAGTTGTATAGTAATTTATTATCTAAATCTAAGAAGCAATCTTGAACGTAATATAATATCGAGTTTGCAAGGATTTTTTAATATTATTTCGTGTTCCCTCAGGCTGTAATAAGTTTTATTTTAACATTGCTTGAGACAGTTCAATGTTCTTATAAGACGTTTATTAATTGTATTTACGAATTACATTTTGATAATTATGTAATTAAATAATATTAAGTGTATTTTGTTGTTTAATTTTGTGTTTTTGTTTATTTAATAATGTATAGGTTTATTTATTGATATAATTTGATCTATGACACTACACTGAAATTTTACATAAGATAACATAACATTACTATAGAGGCCATGTCGCTTGCGCTGTAGTCACGAGGACTTTACTTATAGAAGCTTTCTGTTTTTACATTTATTTATAGGGTAGTAAATAATAATAAACAGTTAACTATTCTGTGATAATCTTAATTATTTTAGCAATCTGCTAACAAAATAATTCATGTAAATTGCCAAACAATTATCACAAATATAAATAAAAATAAGGTATAACTAAAAATATTATTATACATGTAATATAACCATATGATTTTATATTAAGATGTAATTAAAGATTTACCATTTATCTCGTAACACACAAACAAACATTTTCGAAATAGGTTTATCAACTATAATGAAACTTTTAATACCTTCTAAAGCGTAAATGCTACATGTGATTTATTAATTACAAGATACGATTAATTATTCAAATAAATAAATTACTTTTAAAGATAGTATTAATAATAAAGGACTTTATCCCAGGGCATAGGTCATGTCTCCGGAGGTCACATCAACCCAGCAGTCACTCTTGGTTTATTTGCGTCAGGTGACGTGAAGCTTTTGAAAGCTATCTTCTACATCGTGGTACAGTGTCTTGGAGCGACCGCTGGAGCAGCATTTATAAGGGTTAGTAGATATACAATAATAATAATAATACTACTGGACAAATTACACAAATTGATCTAACCCCTAAGTAAGCAAATTATTTGCTTGTGTTAAGAATGTTATAATATTATAGTTAGACAACGGTACAAATACAAAGAAATACACATTATTAATACTGTGAATATATTTAGCAAACAACCGAACCCAGGCAATACAGACATCTATGTTCATCACATACATGGCCTTGTCGGGAATCAAACCCAAGCCTCTTTGTACCGCTATACGTTAGGCGTCTGCGCTAACCACTCGACCATCTCGGCGGGTAAATATGAAATATATGTTACAGTCATAGTGATTAAATAGCTATTATATATAATGACTGGGTATTATAGATAATAACAAAATAGTCTACACAATGTGAAGAATTTATCTAATCTAACCTAGCTGATGCTGCAGTTAGTGATTAGGAATTTATCATGGCCCATCAAAATCTTCTAATTTGATTAGGTTTACTGTTTAATATTATTCACTTATACTTATTTTATGCTATAAAATGTCTAGTTATAATATATGTATATTATATAATATGACTATTGAAGTTCGTTTCGAAATAATTCGTTCAGAATAATAAAAAAAAAGAAAGGGAGTAATTAGAAGTTATATATTTTTATATCACTTATGAATAGATACCGTAATTAACATGGAAAGTGTGCGTTAATTTTTATATAACTGATAATTAATTTACTTCCATATTTGGTAACGTTCTTCGACATTCTAATCTCCATATATACATATATATATATATATATATATATATATATATATATATATATATATATATATATATATATATATATATATATATATATATATATATATATATATAATCTCTAAGTATGAGAAAACCGTTGCTCGCCATGACACTTATACTGATAGAAAAACAAATGACTTCAAGGTCTACGAGACAACGCACTCGATGACACTAAACAATATATAACACATTATTATTTATAATAAATACATAATCTTAAGCATATAAAACTGAAGTAAACAAAATATATAAAATGTGTTTTTTCTTCTCGATCATTATGCTATATTATTTGAATATATAATTATAGTTTGCAATATCATTAAAATTTTAAACATTTAATAAGGTATATTAATGACAAAAATAATCTACATTAAAATAAATTACATCTTAAATAGGACTTTATAAATTAAAGCTATAAAGCTGCGCGTGCGCATTTAATTATATCTCTCAAGCAATTTAATATCCACATGCGTTTGACCTCTTGTCGATAAGTTTTATTTGTGACATTATAATCCAAAGAGCGTGTAAAGATCATCCACTTAAGAGAACACGATCGAATTGAAATTATAGTTTTTATGTTGGTATTATGGAAACCATTCTCGTATTTATGAGATGTATACATTCCTGGGATTTAATGTTTTATTATGAACATAGCATATTAACAGCTATTATATATATTACAAATATATAATGTCATCAAATTTTCGCAACAAATATTCGAAATATAAACAATAAAATTATGCAACCGAAACTATCAAAAAGTGTATAATGTATAAAATATAACTAAATAATGAACAGTTAATTTATTGGGTTTTCTTCCACACCTTGTTCAGCTGGCAGTTCCTGAAAGCAGAGTGCTGTCCTTCGGAGTGACTCAACCTGGTCTCGGAGTGACGGAGCCTCAGGTATATATTATAATAATAATTACCATATATACATATTCAAATATAGTTTCTTATATAGATTTCTTTCCCAGGCGTTATTAGTGGAGGCGCTGATCACATTCGTGTTAGTGTTGGTGGTGCAGGGAGTGTGTGACGCTGGAAGGAACGACATCAAGGGCTCCGCCCCTCTCGCAATAGGACTCAGCATCACGGCCTGCCATGCCGCCTGCGTAAGATCTTCATTTTATGGTTTTTAAACCCCAGGGTTCTGGTGGGATCTCGTGATACCCTGAACGAGGCCTCCTAGTTCTTTAAATATATATATTTTTATGTCTTAAAGACAATTAAAAACTTTCTGTAATTAAAAATTAACTATTATGAAAACCGTGTTACAAGAAATTTATGTAATATTTCTAATTGATACTTTTTCTTTTAACTGTATTTAGATTTCTGTGAATAATTAATTACAAATATCTCTCATTTCTTGTACTAATTGTAATTGGTAATTTGTTCCGTAGATTCCGTTCTCCGGCTCTAGTATGAACCCCGCGCGCTCGTTCGGTCCCGCCCTAGTGATGGGCAACTGGGAGTCACACTGGGTAAGAATACACACGCACACACATACATACGCACACACATACACACGCACACACATATACACGTACACACAGAGATATTCACGATTTTTTTAGCTTTCTCTAAAACAGAAACAATGTCCGTGCATAAAATAATAAAGAGATTACATTTACGTGAAAACATCGTAAAACTATAAACACTATGACCACTTTCACTCCGTCACGTGATATCTGTTACATATTATGTGATATGTGATATGTGTGATGTGTGATATTATGATCTCTTCTGGTCTCGTGACCGCTGCTATTACGTTATGTAATTTGATTTCCCCGGTAGTGTTTATGTCACGAATAAAACTACCAGGTCATATAATAACTTAATAAAATTAGTACCAAAGAAATATGTAGTTCACGTTGACTCTTCAGAAGTATTATTTTAAGCATCCAATGTGATGTTCAAGATTTAAATATTAAATAAATATAGAATGAAAAATAAACCGGGCGGAAAAATAACCCGTTAACTCTGGGAAACCGTCCCGTCAGTCTGCCAATTGAGCTACCGTATCGCGACCCGTTTCGGTGAATTAAGCATTCTATATCTGATCGTCTTCATCGATGATGATGATGGTGTTTAAGATTGTCTATAGACCTGTAAGACATAAATAACAGAGGTAGCAGGTTACAAATATTGTGTTAATGATATTTTTTAATATTATTATAAAATACCAATAATGCCGGTCTCTTCAATGGAAAAGTTAATAGGGTGCTAGGTTACGCGTCTTACGACCTATTTTCATTTCCACTTTCCATCAGGTGGAATGTAGGTAAGCAATAACTTTGATAGTATTAAAAAAATTACATTTTTTTTAAGTTTAAAAATATAAACAAGAGCAGAAAATTTCCATAAAATTTACTCGTTAAATATTATCAATACATAACAATATATGTGTTAGTTTATCCCATTAGGTTAGTTTGTTCGCAAATAATTTAGAGGTCGAATGAGTTAGCATCCGCTGATAAAATAATTGTCTTCTATCGAAAGTAAATATTTAATGTCGCTCTAAATATTTTGTAAAAAACGTGTCTCATCTTAATTTGAATGTATATATTTGGTTGGCAAATAAATATAAATCGTAGTATTATTTTTTCATGTTTCTCAGTAATATGATGTGAGAACCAATTTATTTAAAAATTTATGGAATTATTTGATAGCGAATGATCTAGATCTTCCGCTCATAACGACTATAATGTTGTTGGGATTGATATAAAGAGGCTGCCTGCAAGAGGTGGTCCACTAATTACAAATAATATTATTTTTTGTTTTATTCTTAGTCAAAACCATTTCTCCCGTAAAAATTACTTTTAAGTCTCTACATCAGTACATTTACCTATATATTGAACGAGACAATAAGCTACAACCACACAAAATGTCATAATTATACCTCCATTAGTTTTCTCATGACACTTGCACAGATAAACATTTTAAAACAGTAATACGTTCTATTGCATGTTTTACAATATCATCTATATCTATGACATGAACAGTTATTTTAATTTCACTATATCCATATATAATCTGTATCTGTGATCCAGGTGTACTGGGTGGGTCCCATAGTGGGCGGCGTGGTGGCGGGTCTGGTGTACAGGTTCGTGTTGCGCATCAACAAGGCCAGCGACAGCGGCTCCTACGACCTCTAGGAGACTACACCACCTCACCTCACCTCACCTCACCTCACTTCACCTCAACCGCGGATAAATTATTGATTTTGCATTTCTTATTACTAGAGTGCTATTAGTACCGGTGCTTATTAAGAAAATATTTTAAACAAATATTAAAATTGATAAATCACATATTCGTTGGTTTCTGGTATATAAGCTCGTCGATGAAATCTTATTTTAATAATTGTTATATATATTCATAGTATAAATTTTGATAAAATTATAAGATTTATTGATGGGCTTATATTTTATTATAATAAAATTGACGAAATCCAAAGTTAATATCTGAAATTAAAATGCAGTTGAAATGAAAGCTAACATTTTGCTGAAAACCGTTATCTCTAATAAATGTATGAAACTTGACTCGACTTGTATTGACTAAGGTGCGTAGGCGCAGGAACTCGACTCCAATTATAATAACAGTTAAATCCAAAAAGTTTGCTTTCAATGTATTAAATGTACATTACGAAGACTAAGGTCGCGTGTAAGATAATTATATAATTAAGTTATAAAATAGGGCTTACAAGTAATAAGTTTATTTATGTGAATTGAATGAAATGTTAGTTAAGTAATCAACATTTATTATGTTTGTTATCGAATGCCTGGGGTTTGTACCTGTTGCATCAAACAACTCAAATGTTTAATAAATATCTTATACTACTGATAAATCTTTTTTTAATAACCTAACCTATATATATGTATGATCATATTATATATTCACTGCATAGCGTTATAATTGCTAGATAATACATTTGTCATAATAAATTAAATTATTCAAAGATTAATATGATTATAAAATACCATGCAATATATCGTATACATTTCAAAACATTAAGTCAAATAACTTGCATCTCATTTACAAGTATTGTCTCATAAAGTCAATCAAAATGTAATTACTTGTACTATATTATAATTTGTCACATGATTGATGGTGAAGCTAATCGTTGTAAGATCACATTACATCGAATGTTCTTAGAAGAAGTACCTAATTTGTCTCATGGCGCGTCAAACTCCACGTTAATAGTACCTTCGTGTATTAAGTAGAACCAATCCATTAAATCAAACACAAGCTATCGCATTATCTCTCATCACGACGCCTCACAATCTTCGCGGGTTGTGTTGCGCAAGAGTCGTGACTCCTGCGCTCTAATCACCCGTGACATATCACTTGCGCCTGCGCAACTACGATCCTATTAAAAATATCTCGTTCTCATGTCAAGGTCAATCTTCCTCTAAGCATTGTCTGATGCATAGTGGGAGGAGATTGCGATGCACATAATAGACACAAAGGCAACAGTTACATAAATAGATCTATCCTGTTATAATATTTACTGACCTACTTTTGTGTGTTTGCATGTGTATGTTATGAATTTTTGAAGGGAAATTTATACAAAATAAAACAAAATCACTTCGAGGTGAAAACTATTTATTGAAGCTAAACAAGCGGATACAAGCGAAGCGCCAGCTGATATAATGAATTAAGCACAAACATTGAATATAGAAACACTGGATTAATCGAGTTCATTTCACTGGTTAATTTCGGCGCCTTGTGGGATCTTCGGACTTCTTAACAGGCCATGCACCCGTTGTAGCTGATGCAGGAGGGCGCGAAGGGCCTTCCTCAAGGCTGTTCTTCTATGAGGGTCTGCAGAAAGGCGTCGGGGTCGGGGATGTCTTCGAGGAAGCCGGCAGCGTCACAGAACTCCCCGAAGGAAGCGCACGGCAGCAGCTCGTCCGTGAGGGTCGTCACGATGCGCTCGGCCGCCTTCGCGTTGGCTTCGTCGTTGTGACGGATGTACTCCGCCAGCTTGATCGGCCATTGCTCTACTGTTGTCGCGTTCACGTTCTGTAATAAAATTAAGTTATAATAAAATCGAAACTTGATAGATTGTTTCAAATATAATAATAAACTAAAATAAGATATGGTTTACAAACAAATATTGATAATGCAATCCCATCACGTTAGTAGACGTAACCTCAATCGGTCATAACACTTAGATGTCTGTATCTATGATAATATACAAATGATATTTTGGTAACCCATTACCAATACTCAGCTAATTAATATATTTTGAAGTGAAACTTCTTTAGGCGCATGAGGGTAAAATTTTTACAAATGAAACGTCACGCCGGTATGCAACGGAAGTGTCGGAAAAGAGAGAGAGAGTGATCGAGACCGATTGAGAGAGAGTAAGACAGGGCGAACGTAGCATGAGCAACTAGCCGTGGAGCGAGAGTAGGGAGCAAGCGAGTGAGAAAGATTGAGAGAAAAAGTGAGACAGAGCGAACGTCGTATCACGCATAGTGCTATGGATCATGAGGTGGGAGAGAGCTATAGTGAGAAAGACTGAACAAGAGAGAGAGAGAATACGGGATATCGAGAAAGAATACACGCCCTATTGGTTGTGTATTCGTTTAATAGTTAATTATTAGAACTTTAGATGGCATTTCTGTCGCATAGCGTAATATTTACAATATTATTAGACACTTCTACAGTGAATAAACAGTAAGTGAATTTTATAAATAAAAACTTTGTGAATAAATTTGTAAGTTGTCCTGTATCAAGCAATTATTCGAAGTAAGTAATATATCTGTTATCTTTTTGTTAATTTACAATTTTTTATGATAATTGGTTTGAAGGTTAGGTAGTTTTAATATTTACAAATAACATGTGATATTTCAACTTGCCACTCGTCATTTGATAATTTAATAAATCATTTACCATAAAATAAAAATATTTCATAAATTCGCTTTTCTAAATTTGAATTCAAAAACAAAACTTAATTAATAATTTCTAATATTGACAAAAACACGTGGCATTTTTATTTACAATTCGTCATTTGAGATTTCAATAAATCATTGTGCATAAAACACTAATAACAATATTTCATAAATTCTTTCGACGAAATTTTAATTTAAAAATTGGAATTTCTAGAGTTATCATTAATTTACAAAAATTTTGTATATATTTAAATTGGATTAGGTATTTTTAATATTTACAAAAAATCACGAGGAATTTTAATTTAATATTCAACATCTGAGATTTGACTATATTATTTTTCAAACAATATAAAATAAATTTATTTTAATAATTCTCTTTAATTATTTTTTTTTTGTGTTTTTTATATGTCATCGTACGAAACTCTTAAACAACATTTGGTATTTACTGAAATATGATATTAAAGAGTAATTGGAAAACTTATCGCTTACAAATATATTTGAACAGTCGTAAATATTATATAATATTATATACACTACAAATATTTATTAATAAAACTTAATGTTCATTTCATCTCCTTCGGTTGTTTTGAGTAATATTTTTTAATGTAGTAAATATATTTTAGTCGTAGATAAATTATATTATATAATTTTAAATTTTAATGCTTATAATTAGCAGAATTTCGTGTTAAACAAGATTTATAAATTAGTTCGCCAAAGAAGTTTCACTTCTGACATGTGTACTTTGTACACACGCATGTTTTTTTTTTTTTAAAGGCACTCTGTAATACCGGTTGTATATTTCGTAGTAAAAGAATATTATCTAGCTTATAACTAGCCTCAATATATGGACGGTCAAATACAGTACTTTACCAAAAACTGATCAAACATCAGCTCCATACCGTAAATACTAAGATTAGATGATATTCACAAAACAACCAACCTTAAACATAACAGTATACAGCTGTTGTATGAGCGCAACAAACACCGCATAGGGCTTGTAGTCCGTCCAGGGTCTGAGCGCGCGGTGTTCGATGGCGAGCGCGCGCGCGGCCGGCCCGCCCGGGGAACACGCGCGCACGTGACCCGTCACTAACATGCGCTTCAACATGTCCACGCGGAGAGTGCGCCATCTAGGCAATAGATATGAACATTAATTATTAGGTATTTTACTGATTAGTGATCTAAGAATGTGTTAAAAAAAAATAAAATAAATGATGATAGTATGTATTGGCCGCACGACAGTGAGGTTCGTACTTGGTGAGCGGGTACAGTAGCAGCATGAGTGTGAGGTAGTAGAGCGGTCCGTCGGCCTCGTGCGCCGCCTCCAGCGCCCGCGACGCCGCCCATGACACGCTGCCCTCCAGCGACGACACCTCGCGCGCCGCCACACGGGTCCTGCATGAGAACATACTATCTTATTTCTGATTCATTATACTAATATTTTTATTGAATTCTGGGCTTCTGACAGTCAATTAGTCAAATCCTATTAAATTCTATAAATATATAGAAACAAACAAATTGTTAGGTAGTTGTGTAGGCTAATATACTCTTATAAGTATAGCTGACGGGATCGGTTTCTAAAAGGATAACATAATTACTATTACTTTGAATGAAAGTCAAAATCCTTTTAGAAAAAACACCAAGAGGAAATTAAATTAAAATTAATTAATTTCTAGGGTAACCAGCCGATCCCGCGTCGGGTGGGAACGACCGGGCGCTCCTGGTCGCTCCCACAGGCCCCCCCACTCAGCTAGGGGGGCAGGTGGGGTCCGTCGTGTAATAGACGGGCCGACGCCGGCGGGGTCGTGGATGAAGGGCTAGCCGTACCCATGACTCCGCCAATAAGGCGAGGAAGGAGCGCCGCGGGGTTTTTAGTGGGTACACCGTTTTCGGGAGTCCCACACACGCCCCTCGCTTCCCCCGCGAGGGGTACGGTGCGTAAAGCATTTTCCCCGCGGAAACAAAAAAAAAAAAAAAAAAAGGGTAACCAGCCGATTTAAGATCATAATTTCAATTATTAATTATCAGAATGCCTGTACATAACTTATATCAAGCATTTTTTTTTCATCTCCAGCCTGTTTACACAGAAATGAAAAACTTTAAATTTGTTTAAAAAGTCTGTAAGAGACTACATACTATCTAAAGATATGTCTTAGTTTTCCAAGAGCTTATGTATAATATAAGTAATATATCGTGTACTTATTTATTTATTTATTATTATTATTTGTCAATTTCATTGAACTGTAATATCTACTTCAGTTTATTACACTTTATTGTTTGTAAAAATATATTTTTATAAATTTACTTACGAGTAATTATTTTTGTATGTTTATTGTTATAATAGTAACTAGTCTTTATCAATGTGTATTACATCTATTCTAACACTAAGGTTGCCGGTTGAGCTTGGAAAGTGTTCTTATGATGTATTCTTTTATTTTGCGGTGCGTAATATATATATTATATGTGACAAACAGACATAATATGAATGATTGTAATTTTATACTTTAGCTAAGAGTAGTAAAAAAATTCTAAACAGTCCTAAGTGTACTACGTAATAATAAGTGTTGCGATTGGCTGCAATGATAATAGCTATTTTCTTTGAATTGGATATGTTTTTTTTTAAATTTGCTAAGGTACCCCTCTGGCTACTCACGTGTTGATGACGTATAGGGCCATGTGTACTAGTGCGGGTACGAGCTGCATGTTGGAGAGAGGTCCTCCGCCGCCCGTGTCATCGTGGAAGGTCCGTCCTCGAGCGAACCGAGACAACAGCAGCTTGAGGTCGTGTACAGTACACGCGTGACCGATGTCACGATGGCCGGTGCACTCCTGTATAACATATTATTAATAATATAATCCATACAATAGTAACGAAATATTCATTAATTTATTTTTTTATTTATTTTGCACCATAAAACGTAATAGTAACATGTTAATAGACAATATTTAAAAACGATTATCTTATCCTTTACAAGAGATCTCGACCAGAAAGCCTTGGTTAAAAGATATATTTATTAACATGGGCATGGGTAGTATAGTTAAAAGGAACAATTGAAAGGATTAAAGTACCTTAAAATAATTCAGTATACATTGAATATTTTTTTTTATTACCTGCAAGTACGTGGTATGTCGCGCGAGACAGGAAGCGAAGGCCGCCTCCGGTACATGCGGACCCCACAGCGGCAACAGGCCGTTACAGCGCGTCGACGCGTTCTGTAGCGCGGCACTCTCCCACTCGTCCCTGAGGGAATTTACATTCGTTAAGAATATATAAAGTATTCGATACAGGATAAATAAATGTTAAAAGATATTTGTAATATTGTGTAGCCCACCTGGCGCGCGCGAGTCTCACGGCCGCCATGTGGCACTCCACGTGTACGATGTTGTAGTGCGACACGGTGGTGTAGCCCAGCGTCTTGCGCGCGCGCACCTCGTACTCCTCCACCGGACACCGCTTAGTGAACGTGTAGATACCTAACACCTGAGAACCATCCACTTATACAATTAAATTACAATAGTTAGACGAGAAATACATTTGGATGTAATAACTCACGTTACAAGAATTATATGAACACGTTTTGGCGATTCACACAGACCAGTAACGGGAAGTATGCAGGATGAATTTGTAATTAAATCATACGAAGACAATTCCTAATAATAAGACACAGCACAATACTATTAAGAAACCTTATACTAAATCCGGTCGTATTAGTTTGACTACATATATCAGCGGCCCCACTCCCCGGGTCGTACCTTAGTGGGCTGGTACTTGTAGCCCTCCCTGCAGATGCAGCACACGGCGCCGGCCTCCTCTGCGAGGTCAGCGACCTGCTGTGTGAGCGAGCAGTGCGCGGTGACCTGCCCCCGCTCGTTGCTCCTCATGCCGAGCGCGCCCAGTTGTCGTTCGCGCACCGCCATCGCCAGCCGCTTCTTCTCCTGTACACCACATTAATCGTTAGACACTACTAAATTCACCTTTTATCTTTTGTATTTTTTTTTATTTTTAGGTGGTGTACAGTATCACAGCTAACTTGGCAAGTAATTTAAAAACATACAATTATATTATAACTTATGTATAACATGTAATATAAAAAAAATATTTATTATTTAAAATCTAGAATTACAAATGCAAATCATTACTTAAGTAAGGTTACGTAATTTTTGAAAATATCTTTAAACATGTATAGCCATGTTAAGCTTATTTAAATTAATAAATATAGAATGTAAAAAACCGATACGGGCAGGGATTCGAACCCGCGACTACTGGGAAACCGTCCCGTCGCTCTACCAACTGAGCCACCGTATCAGAGATATCGAGTTACGGTGGCTCAGTTGGTCCTGCCCGTATCGGTTTTTTTACATTCTATATTTATTAATTTAAGGTTACGTAAATTATTACTTAAATTTTATGAATAATTTTATTAATCTTATCTGGATATTCCAAAAAAATATATAAAACCAGAATTTAGAAAATGTATGCTCATGTGTATGTAGTATCCTCAAACTTTACGATTTAAATTAGTTTTTCCGCCCGCCTGGCAGAAAGTGACAACTACCGTCCCGCTGCGCAAAAAGAAGTTGCCGCTTTCCGTCCTTGTCGGACAGAAAAATAAAGCCTCAGATCACATGTTAGTCACAATTACATGTGATCCGAGACATTTCTATTTTTCCTCCCTAGGTGTGTAATATACTATTAAGAAAAAATAATAAAAGGTACAGCAGAGCTGACATGGTACAAAAGAATTGATTCAAATAATAATTTTAAAACATCATACCTGTCGTGTGAACTCCCTCACTTGCTGCACCTTGGCGGCGCACTGCGGCTGCGACCGAAGCGCCTCTAATAAGTTCTCGGCCAGTGACCCCACGTGCTCCCCGGACGATACTTGCTCCAGACGGTGAACTATAGGTATCACCTTCTCGCATACTAGCATCTGATGGAAGATTATATACATATACATTAATAAGTATTTCAATTTCTGCAAGATACGTATAAAATGCCGAAATAATTTTGTTTATTATATTAATGTTGATTGGATACCTGAGTTGGTTCATGGTCAGCAGCAAGTCCAGTTAGGAAACGCAAGATGTACTTCAGAGCTGGTCGACTTATGAACTCCTTCAGCTCATCAGAGTCCGTCAATACTAGAGTCGGCTTCACGCAAGGAGCATGCTTCTAGATTACAAGGAAATAAAACCGAATAAACTTATTAATAAATAATATTTAATTGCTAGTTTCATAATGGAGTGAAAAGTTTATATAATTTATGTTATTTTTAGATTATAAAACTCACCACAATATACTCCAGGGCATCACGAACGACTCCGAGAGAGATCAAGTAGTCTTTGAGAGTGCCGCCTATAGTGTTACGTTCAATGTTAGCACATAGAACGCAGAACAGCTCTATACGGAACTCCTCATCGCTCCACTGTTCAGAGTCCAGGCGGTCGAAATCCAGGACCGGCTTGAAGTGGTCCACTAACATCGCCATTTTGAGATCGTTGCCGTACACGAGAGCGGCCAGGACGCGTGTCAGGTGACCGAGAGCGACGGAGTTGTTGCGAATACCTATGTTTAATTACGTAATAATATTATTGATATCAGATATTTATGTCGGTGACGACTAATTTTATAAAGTATATTTTTTTAAACTTACCTGGACATTCCGTGCAATTGAGTAGTGCCTGAACGTGTTCCGGTCCTCCGAAAGTAAGCGAAAACTGCAGGAAAGATTCCAGACTTTCGCTGGCGGCGACCGATAGAATGCGTTCCATTATCTATAACAACCGAATATATCAAGATAACATCAATGAATAGATTATAACATCGTGTATTATTTTATTCAAGAATTAAACAAAGATCAACAATGTAACATTTCATCCTTTTTAGTACCGATTACTTTAAAGATGTAGTATAAAATAGGCTGTTCATAACAATGGTGCAAAACCTATGTAAAGACCACTAATAGTTAACGTACGACCATACCTCTAGTAGCTGGTAGACGAGCGGCGCCCGCTGCACGTCGCGCTCGTCTGCGGCGGCCAGGCTGAGCGCGTGCAGCAACACGGGCAAGGCACGCGCCTCAGGCCGCGTCAGCACGCGCACGCAGCGACGCACGCGCGCACACAGTGCCAGCAGCCGCAGCAGCGTCGACACCAGGGCGCGCGCGCAGCCCACGCGACCGATGGCCGCCAAACGCTGCAGCATCACCTCCAGCCCGCCTGGGGTACATTGCCAAAATTGGCATCGTAATTACAAGTCGACCGTTTCTAAGTTTTGTGTGTGGCAAAATAAATTATTAAAATCACAGATAATATGTATTAAACCTACCGCAATCAGCGAGAACATTGGCCATGCGATAGACTTGCTCGTCATCAACAGTTTCTGCGTTAGTCTGGCTGAGCGTCTCGACGAACTCCTCGGTTGCGTCTCCCAGCAATCCCCTCATACGATATACGACGCGCATAGCGTCCACTTCCTCTCCGGATGTGCACCAGACCTGTGACCCCAACATGTTAGTTGATATTTTAATTAAATTTTAATTATTGCTGGTGTTGAAATCAGAAAGTAAATCTTACCTTTTTGTAAACCTCCTTAACAGGTAAATCAAGCGACATAATCTTGTTACACACAAGTAGCTCCATGCCATTGTCGTCTTCTAGTAGGGCCACCAGTTCGCAGTCGGTACATATCTTATTCTTAACATCTCGCATTAAAGGCCCCATGCCCGGCTCCAGCGATGAGTACGGGTTGCCCAACATGCGACCCTAGAAATAGTGTAGAAAAAATTTAGGCATTGTTGTAGGCGGCAATGTAGGCATTTAGTTTTTAATTATAGGAGTACTTTTTACTACTTGAATTATACAATAATCAACTACTAGGTATCTTGAACAAAATGATCCCTACCTGCAAGAAGTCCTCTTGCTGCGGGTCCTTCTCGAGGGTGAGGAAGAACTCAGCCACGTCGTTCTCTTCAGGGTATATGATGGAACAGAGTCGTTCGAAGATGAAGACCGGCGTGCGGTAGTCATGCAGCGGGTATTTCTGAACCGTCTCAATGCATACAGCCATAAACTCTGCTGTTTCTGTCTCTGTGCCTGTGATTGGTTTTTGTTAATTTCAATAAAGAAATCTTATCACAAGTTGATTAAATATACATATGTTTTTTTACAATAACATAAAGCCGTACCGGTAGTCATCTCCTCCAGCAGTTCCAGCAGCTTCTCCTGTGTGTCGTCGGTGAGTCGTGTGCGCTGCACCACGAGGCGGCGCAGCGACAGGTAGCCGCCCAGCACCGCGCCCACCAGCCGGCACTTGTAGGCGCGGCGGGCGCCGGGCTCCTCCAGGAACATTGCCAGGAGCTCGGTTAGGCGTTTTAAAGCGTAGCCTAAAAAGTTTTTAAAATTTGATTTTTTTGTAACGATATTGTCAAATATAACTATTAAGTATTTTTATTATTTACCCTGAGCTAGATCTGAAGTCAAAGTAGTTTCCTCCAGACGATGCAGTTGATCGATCTCCTTCGTCATAAGATCAGCTATCTGTTGGAGTACGCCACGTAAGGCCAGGAACTGTTTCCATGGAGCTTCTGATGCTAGGCCTGTGATAGATGTCGGTAAATAAATTATACTTTTGGGATATTTATAATAATAATAATAATATCAGGACAAATTACACACATTGATCTAACCCCTAAGTAAGCAAAGTATTTGCTTGTGTTATATTTATTTTAGATAGATTTAAATGTTATAACACTTACTCTGATACAGCTGAAGAAATTGTTCGCTCGCCTCTCCCGCAGCTCCGACTTCAGGCAAGAAGCTCGTCAATAATATGAGGACCTATTCAGAAAAGTTACATAAAAATCTATGAAGTAAATTAACACATCTTAAAGCACTGCAACAGTTACTAACAGCTTTAGTCCGCTCGTACGAGTCGCACAGGCTCTTGACCATCTGGCAGGCCGTGTCTCTTGCGATACGGGAGCTGGGGTCGAACATGACAGGCCTCAGCCAGCCACCCTCGTCTAGTGCCAGCGGACGCATGCCGTGGGACAGCAACATCTAGATATTTAAAAGTTCATGAAACAAATAATAAACAATTTCAATAAAATTGATAAATATTGTTGTTATTTAAATTATAAATAAAATATAATAACCTATGTAATATAAAAACAAAAAATAAATAGTTCCTATCAGCTCACCCTCTCCTTCCACTTGCCGAGGTACTTGTGCGCGAGGTGTAGGTCCCGCGGTGGTAGCGCCGTGTCGCTGGGTGGTGGCTCGACGGCGCCCACCAGGCGGCGCCACTGCGCGTGCGGCACTCGCCCTGCCAGCCACGCTGACAGGTCGACCACCATGTTGCCGGTACTGGAGGGAAGGATGGTGGGTGTGTCCTTGTCTTGCTCCTCAGTAGGGGGTGCGGGTGGTGGTGGTTGCGATGAAGGCGCAGGCGCCATTAGCTCTTGCATGTAGCGCAGACATGGTAACGCTACTTGTTGCAGTGCAAACTGATGAGCTGTAAAAGTAATTTTGATTAGAAAAGCAAATACCTCAATACAATTTATAGGCTTAGGATTTTAATGGATGTTTACAGTTTGGTGAAGACGTGTTTATTCCTGGAATGCCAGCTAGAGCTTCGGCCTTTAGAAGAGCATTAGCCGCAGGAGGTATGCCAACTACCTCCGTTAACTGTGGGCAGCACCTTAAAATAAAATATAAATTTATAGCTATTGAGATAATCATTTGATACAGATATCATTGGTATCTACATAATATAGTGCATTTACTGACCACACCCATAGTTTCACAATACAACGCAACCTGACTTCCCAGCAGTCAATAGAATCTTGAACTTTCACCAATGATCCTAGCAAAAGTACAAGTGGCCGAACCTACAAAATATAAAAATAAAATTTACATTAGAGTAATTCTTTTTCATCAAAAATAAAAATAATTGTTTTCATCGTATTATGTGGCTTACCGAGTTGTTATGGTCTTGAGATGCCGCATGACCCATTAGGGATAGTGTTATTCTTTGGGAAAGCAAGTTGCACAAATGTTCAGTCGCCGGGAAGTTATCACGAGTCACCAAGCAGATGAGTGCACGAACTTCTTCTTGACACTAAAATACACATTTTTAGGTATGAAAAACAGAAACTATAAAAATACCACAATAAAATTATATAAATATAGAATGAAAATACTACAATAGTTTGACTCACACATAAGGCATTCAGTATTTAATAATTTATATATATATTATGTTAAGATAAATAAAGGGGAATGACAAATCGTTTTTAGTTCAAATATGCATACATTGCACTTTAGTCAGACTACAGACTAGGTTTAAAAGTGAAAAACCGTTAAGTTAACCGTTAACATGCCATGAATAATTTGGGAAATTATTTTTGATATATTGAATACTGAGTCACAGTCGTTATACACCACAAAGTTTAGAATTTAATTAAATCGTGATACCGAATACCAGATATGAATGTGGAAGGACATGTGGGTCGAGGTGGACCAAATGTATAGATTGTGTGAAAGATGACATCAGTAAAAGAGGAGCGACTGCTGAGATGACCGTTGATAGGCAAGAATGGAAGAGCCGCCGACCAACATAAAGTGGGAAAAGGGCAGGGAGATGATGATGTATTATGAATAGTATGTATGTCTGTGCATTACCTGTGGCGTGCCTCTGTGCAGGTTGTGGTGTACGAGCTCGTGCACTAGTCCGAAGCGGCACAGTCGCGCGCGATGGTCGCGCTGGGAGGCGAGCGCGCGCAGTAGCGTCAGACACTGCTCCGCGCACGCCACGCTGCAGCCGTAGCACCCGCCACCGCTCTCTACTTACAGCACACCAATTATTAATACACGTAACTAACATATATAGTGAATATTTATTTGACACTTAATATGACTTCTTACCCTTTGTTACGTCTCCGTCGTAATTTTGTAAGAGTCCAGCGTAAACGGGGAGTGTATCGCCCTTCTGTTGTTCACTCTGAGACCTGTCATACGCTACTAGTTCTTTCCTGTAACAAACATTACCATCAAATTGAAAGTCACATAATTTTACAATACGATTTTTTAATTCATACAATTATTTTAAATAGTTTTTTTGGACGAATGAAAGACAAATTAAACATTTGACTAATCGAAATGAAGATGCTAAACTATTTACCTGCACGCGAGCACCTTCTGTATAATCTTGGACAGATCCTCGAAGTGTCCCTTGCTCTCGACGCAGTACTTGTGCGCTAGAGTCTGTATGACGCGGTTGATCTGCGCTCCTCCGAAGGCCGCGCTCGCTCCGTTGCTGTTCTCGTCTGCGCGACCCTCGACACGGTGCTCGCTGATCTTGTGGACTAGCGACTGGTGACAATGAATCATTTAATATTAAATGACAATTAGTTAGAAAATAATACGAAAATTCGATAAGGTAAATGTACCAAAAACTCATTAATTTTAAATTAAGTTTGTTTTAAATTTATTATAGACAAAATAAAAGTTACAGAGATGTACAGCTAAATTTAATTTAGCATGTAATCAAATCAACGAAATATATACCTCTAAAACAGGCTTATTGGCAATAAGCTGTCTGTAGACGCGGTCCGCCTTGTCTAGCAAGGCGCCGATGGTCTGCACCATCTTCTTCCTCTCCTCGTCGTTCTCGATGGTGTCGACGGCACAGCACGGCCGCGCCGTCAGCGTGTAGTCGAACTTGGCGTACTTACAGAACCCGCAGGCGTGGCACAGGAACGGATCCTTCTCGTCGTAGTTTATGGCGCTGGAGTGGTATTTTAATTCATAATCTATAATTCAGTTCATTCGTTATTTACGATAATTTAAATTTAATGAAATAATCACTCACCGGCACTTGTGGCACTGGAAGACGTTTTCACCACAGTTAGCGCAGACGCCGGGGTTGGCCGGGACTGACTGAGAGCAACGCGGACACTGGAGGGATTCGCCCGTTGCTTGTTGGTTTTCGTAGAAGTCGGCGTATTCCATCATGAGATTGCAGGCGACGATCGGCAATGGGAAGTCCACACGTACTTCAGACTGACCGGATTGCAGCTGTACTCGCTTAGCTTTATGCCACATACCTAAAAATAAATGGAAATATATAGAAAACAGCTACTTTTATCTTCAAACGAGGCACTATTTTTGCAAAGAAGGTGAATTGTCTGTTCAATAGTTAATAGCATAAGTAAATCTTTAAATTTATTGGTATATACAATCCTTTTATATATATTTGTAAACATTTTATCCATATTATTAATAAATCACAAGGGACTTTTGACAAAAATAATATAAAACTCACCAGGTTTGTTCTTGAGCTCCTGCACCGCTTGCACTGTTCTATTATTGTAATAGAAGTTAATGGTCCGCACCATCTTGCTCCTCTTGATGTCTCCAATACGTAGACTGATGCGGCTGATCATGTGGCTGTTCACGAGCTTCACTATCTGCGTCGTGGTGGTGAACTTCGAGTCGATCTGCGGCCGGTATATGCGATTAGCTCTCATTTAATCGGTACATGCTTGCTACGGTGTGCTTGAACATGCGGTTACTGTTGTTAAAATGTTGCTACTTTTCTTATTATTCAGTCAAATATATAAGTAACTAATCTCTTTAAAAACTAACAAACCATTAAATGTTACGTTACATTTGTTATGCTACGTACTGTCGGAATGGTTGTACAAATTTATCTTCGCATTCAGTATTTCCAAAAATAAAAGTAGTCTTTTCCAAAAATAAGCAACCGATCTATTTATTAAATTTAAAAACTATCTACAATCTTATATTATTACCTAAGCTTCAAATTATACAGATAATCTAAGCCAACAACAACAATAAATAAAATATCAAATCCACGAAAGCTTCTAAGTACTGAATACTATAAAAATAGGAGAAGTTTCTTACCTCCTTCATTATATTTCATTAGAAACCAAACAAAAAAATATCAACACCTATGATAGCGACAAACCTTAATCGTGGGTAGCTTGATAGTAGCCATGGGTACTTCGGGGTTGTTACACACGAGGCAGGGCTCCGACTCCAGGTAGTACCCGTCCAGTTCCACGTACGCGCCCAGCGCCGCGTACAGCGACGCGTTGCCGTGAGACGACAGCAGCTGGTTCTGACTGCTGAGAAGCTCCACCGCACTGCCGAGGTACTTCTGTTACAAAACAACAACATATTATTTACAAGTATTATAAATACACATTGTTCCTTTCACAGAGGAATTTGGGAATAATTGGTTAATAAGTGCAGTTTTGATGATGATTTAGATAGGAGTTGGTAACATATCTCACCTCTGTCTCAATATTAGGCGTTTTTAGTGTGAAATATCCAAGCAGGTCCACGAATTGCGCCGCTTTTCGTCCGTACTGCGGCAGCGACGGCCACAGACCCCATAGCAAAGATACCATAGATGACTGTTCGGCTTGGGCACAATTGCTAAAATAGACGTCACAATTAATATATTTTATTATTTAATAATTCCTGTATCTGATCCAGAGTGTCACAACTTACTTATAGATGGCGAGAAGCAATCCATGGGCTTGCCAACGAACCGCTGTCGAGTTAGTTTCTAGAAGGAATGCTTTTACAAATAGCTTCAGTTCATCTTGACTGACCTATAACACAAATAAAAAGATGTGTGTAAGTACATATTTAATAAAAATATCATTTATTACAAAATAAAAGAGGGCACAGTGATTCTTACCTGTTTTAAAATTTGTTGTACAAGTTGGGGCACCCTTTGATCCTGGAATTTGGATCCATCTGATACGAATGCATCACTCTCAGTGCTTCGTTCGCGATCTGGCCACTCAGCCGCGGCCTATGGAAGAATAATTATTGAATAGCATTTGGCCGTTTAAAACATTATTCAGTCGGTTTAGAACTGTGTTTTTGGCGTATATAAGTATAGTTCGTATCATATCGTGACATAAAGCTTTAGATAATACCTTGTTTGCAACAACAGCAACAGCAGCGGCAGCTGCTGCAATAGTGGCAGCTGGGGGTGGTCCGACCGGCGTGCTGGGCGTGGGCGCGGCGGGAGCACACAGCGCTGCCTGCAGAAGCTGCAGCACGGTGGGCGCCACGTGCGGGTGCACGCGCCGCGCCACGCGCACCAACCACGACAGCGTCTCGCGCCGCTCAGTGCTGCACGTGTGCTGCCAGTTGCCGGTGCGCGCTGATACTATCTCAGCGCACGCCTGTGTAACAATTAGTAATGTATCGGTCTCTACATGAGGCACTGCGGAGCATCAGCTTTTCAAATTCTCTACACTACTGCGAATAGTAAAGACATATCATATATTTTAAATTGTTAATTGTTATATAAATTATAATATTTTGTACTTATATGTCGATTACAGGTTTATATAAAAGCTCACATTGTAGTTTTCTACCATTATACTTTCCATTATATTATTAGTATTTTGTCATACAAATAATATTGTACTTCAAGGACGGGTACCACCCACTTAGTGATGTGCCACACATTACTACGATTTTGCTACAGATTACAAATAATCAATATGTAGTAGGTAGAAATCAATGCTACGAGTATTATATCTGCTAAAGAGAAACTCTTCCATAATGTTAAATAAGGTATTTGTATTTAAAAATAAAGACATATAAACTTTATATAATAGAATATACAATTAAGATAGTTTATTTTATTAACAAAAGTGGTCAGAATAATGGACGGACGGAAGGTCTGTTTATGTTGCCAGACGTACATGATATTTTTTTATGATTATAATAAATATAGATGCAATCACACGGATTTACATTTTTTAAAAACTAAGACAATATTAAATCAAAATGTAAATTTCTATATTTGTTATTACGTTTATGTAGGTAGGTACGTAATTCGATTAATGATAGTACTCAATCGTAATGGTATCGCATTCGAGAATCTTTAGAACATCTCTACACATATCAATCGTCAAGCTGTCAAAAGACTAATAATATTATGCACAAAGTATAGGTTTTTAATTGTATCCACTATTGTCTAACCTGAGTATTAATTAGTTATATTGTTACCCTGCCAACAATCCTTTATTATTTGAAAACTCAGATATTTTAAACAAACAACAGATATTTTAAATGTCATATTATACCTTCAAATGCTCCATGAGTCTCACGAGCTTGTCATAGGCGGGATCGGTCGCAAGTAATGCGCGTGCTGCGTTGAGATGAGTATCCAGTGCGTGGACATCACGTAGCTGACGATAACGTTCCCGCGTGCCGCAGAGCAGAAGAAGCAGTTTGCGGACTTGTTTCCTGTGTATAAAAAAATATTTAAGAATTACATTTGGCACAAATGATGGTAAGTTAAAAGTAGCAGAAACAGTAGTTACCTTAGCGGTGTCTGCTGGTTCATCATGTACTCGCACAGCAGAGTGCGCCAGCGCGCATCAAAATGCTTGGGGTCGCAGTGCTTATGTATTTGGCACGGCAGCCGAAGCGCCATCTCCATTACTAGTTGCGGGTAGTTGTCGAAAACATCCAATGCGTGACCTGGATGTTTTGTTATAATTTACGTATGTATAAACAATGTAATAAAATATTTAACCAAATGTGAACAGCAAATAACGAAGATATATAAATCGTTATTTGCTTACCCTTGACGTATTCTTTTACAAAAAATGGTTGCATGTCAGGAAGAGGTTGCGGTGGCTGCGGTTTGAGTAGCTGTTGAACAGTTGTTGTGGTGCCGGCATCTAGTTGAAATAAAAAATTAAATTTGAACAACTTTACTATTATTACCACATGCTGAACGCGTTCAATAAATCAGTGTCAATTTAAGAAGTAATCATATGGTGCTAGACTTACTGCTGCCAGTCTTCTCCTTCCAGTAGGGCAGCAGTGCGGCCAGGACGTTGTAGCAGTGTTGTGGCGCGGCGGCCCGCACCAGTGCGGCGGCGGCCAGCCGGGACACGTGCGCTGCGCTGGCGCTAGACCCCTCCCGCGATACCTGCCCGCTGCCACCGCCGCTAGAGCTGCTGCAGCTCTTCCAGCGCGCCATGAGCACACCTGGCGGAGAATTAATGTGCAACTTACAATATTTCCGTTTTTATGGACATGTGAAACGGAATTAACAAAATCGAAAGCCCCTTAAAGATACGTACTCAATAATCGCATTATTATCAGCTGCAGTTCCCTCCTGTTAGTGCGTTCGTGTACGGGCGGTGAGTGCTCCTCGGTCTGGGCGTCCAACTCTGACACTAGCAGTTCCAGTCGCATTATAGCCAACTGCAATTCTCGACGTTCCGTGCGGTCCTCGCCATTTGCGGACTCCTCCGGCTGTATGTCCAGCTCGAATACTAGAACTTCAAGTAAACGGTCCAGTACCCCTCGATCTGCTTCTATACTAGAGTCAAGATCGCCGGCTAACATAAGCACAACCTAGAAAATAGAAATGTTAGTTTTAATAATACTTTTTCAAAGCAAGTGAAACATTACCCGCTTATGAAAGTATATAAAAACTAACCTGAATAAACGGTATAGCGCGCACACCAGGTAGCGTCCTTAAAGTGGGTAAAGTGTCCAGCGCAGCAGATAGTAGAGACAATCGCAACGTGTGCAGTCTGCGACTCTCATTCTCTACTTCCACGGTTCGAGATGTGGACGCCATGGGCTGAGACGAACTAGATGGACCTGCTGTTAGAATACGTTAGCTACTTATTATATTGAAACGTAATACTACACAATTCATAAAAATAAAGAAGCTCTACTAATGTTTTTACGTGTGTATCTTAAAATGTAACTGATTACATACTAATCAGTAAGTTAAGTTGGCCAAAATTAAGATAAGCTTATATGCCATATCACACTTATAGCATTCAAAAGCGAACTATCAAATACTAGCCTGGCATCACAGCTGGTTCCAAAGCGGCGCACGGCATCGTGACCGGTGCCGACACCTCGCCTACAACACACGCGACACACAATAAGCTCAATGTGCGCATACATGCACTAATTACGCCAATTGAATACAATAAGATTTAAATATGGGTATGTACCTCCAAATCGGTTCATTATACAGTCAAACTAATGTGCATTGAAGCGATTACTTCGCTATACAAACTGTCCATACCGTATGCGCTGCTTCGTCCGGACACCCCGCCGATGCTGTCCGCGGCCGAGCCGCCGCTGTCGGAGGCCGCGGAGCCACCTGCCTCTGCGGGCGACGTGCGCAGCGTGCTGCCGTCCGTCGCGGCCGTACTGCCCTCGTCGTCAGATCTATGACATTCATAAATTTAGTCTCAAGAAGATTGTCCTTAAATGATGATCTCAAACATCAGATTTCCGAACAATATTTTCGTTAGCATATTTAAACGATTATTTTTACATTGTAGTTTTATAATAAAACTTATTTTGTTTACTTAAATTATATTTAAAATATGGTAGAAGTATGAGATCAGTTACATCCTGTATCTTAAAGTGTATATTGTTCACACTCACCCATTAGGTGACGCAGTGGCATCGCTATAGGCGGGATGCGGGTGTGAGGCGGGCGGTGCGGGTGCTGGCGGCGCGGCGGGCGCGGCTGGTGCTCGTCGGCCTTGCTCTTGTAGTGACAGTGCGATGGCTAGTTCCACCATGGTCTCGTCGTCTGCATCAGCGGGGATGTCTAGCAGTGCTTCGAGACCTATAATATGTAGTCGGTACCTTGATATTCAAGTTTAAAAAGTTTATATACATAACTAAGTCACTTCACCAATAGACTGACTTAATTCCATACTTTAGAATATATGTCTAATTTTCAAATTTAAATAAACACAATATTTATGAATTTCGCTAAATAGACATAAGCTATTTTTTATATATTATCTGTCAGACGGAAGGCCAACCTCCATCAGGCGCCAGTAGCACCATAGGTTCGAGTGAATCGTCGACGTCCATGTATTGGTTTTCCTGCTGTTCGTCGCGGTTAGCGCTTAGTTCAGACTCGGACACCGCCGCCTCAGTAATAGAGCTGGTCGGTTGTGCTGTTGTTACTGACGATCCAGCTCCTAAGGTTATTTTTCATTATACATTTTTAAGTAATTAATATTGATAATTAATAACTTGTTCAAAGTATTACAAACCTGGAGTATTAGGTGGCGACGGTATATACACACGACGCCTTTTGACTCGTGGTCGTAACACGCGCATTAGAGCTGCCTTCGTGCCGAAACTAATGATTTGATCTTCAGCCAACAACAGGGATAAGTATATTTGATTCCCAAAATCGATCTAAAATAAAATAGATTTCAATAAATTGTTCAGACACACAGACGGTAATAGATTATTAAAGACAGTTTGAGCAAGTATAACTGTGATGGATGCTTACACAATCTGAGTCAGCATGCAATTGGAATGCATGTATGGTATCAGCGAGTGCATGCAACGTGTGTTCGGAGTGTCTCAGTCCGTACGACAGTATGCCGGGCGGGCCGGTGGCGCGGTTGCGACACGCTGTCAACTTCCACAGTACACTGATCAATAGAGCACATAAGTGTGGCTCTCGCTCTGTATCATCTTGGGAGTCACCTTTCCAAAGTGTGGACCAGTCACCTAAAAAGTAGAATGTTAATATTTCTATGAACTATCATAAGTGTACGCAAAAGTGTTATTTTATACCATTTGTGGGTTTGGACGGCGTAGGTGCGCTGAACTTGACAAGATGCTGTGGTCTGGCGACAGCAACGCCTCTCGCGAGCAATACAAGTCTGAAGTACGCTTCAGGGTCGATGTTGCGCGCATCCGGTGTGTCACGGAGCTCACGGAGAGATGTGCACACATAGCGCAGGATGGACTGATCCTGAACACAATTACCGTATTAATACAAAAGGACCTCATACAAATATACCGAAAAATCAGTGACAAGACCGACATAAGCATTATTGAATCCTGATTATTTATACTTATAATATTGTTTTTCACAGCCAAATCTTCTAAATCTAGTAAGATACAACTTGGAACTATACATTCGTTTAGAAAAGAAGTTTCGGAAATTCTAACCCTATAGAACTTTGAATTAAAATATTTGATTATTTTTTGTTTTCATAATTATCCAGATATAAAAACAGTATCCTGAAAATTTATATTGAAAACACTTAAAAAAAAACATTTTGGTATGTTTCTAACTTTGGTTTGAACGAAGGTCCAAACCTTGAACTGATGGTACTGGGCTTGGTACACGGCCCGCAGCAGACATTGTGCCCGTGCGTGTAGTTGCGGCGAGGCAGGCGCACACAGCAGTCGGCGAGCCGCCTCCGCGCCCGCCTCCGCCCCTGCTGAAGCACCCGTGCTGGGCGGGGCAGACGCGCCTAGCTCCAGTGCCTCCAGAGCTGCACATGCCAGACGTTCCAGCGAACTTGGCTTCCATGCACCGCTATTATTTTCTGTTTCCTATTACAATCAAAAAAATAATTTTGATTAAGGTTTTTTAAATAAATGTAATGAAATAACTACAGCATTTACTATTTTCCCATACCTGTGCAACTTTACTGGTTGATGAGCAAGCAGATGGATCTTCATTTTCCTCTGGCCATCCGAATTGTTCTTTGTTTTTCCCATATACCTAAAAATAAAAAAAATAGCCAATTGTTTTTGAAGATATAAATTACTAATATATTGCCAATACGACACCAAACTCACTTTAACTGAATCCACCATAGTCACACCATCTGGTTCTTGTGATGGGCCAAAGTTAATTAAAAGTTTTTTATCAGCCTGTAAAGATTCTTCGCGTGTAAGTGGTATATCGAACCAGCGGTTTCGAACTACTATTGTTTGAATGGATCTGCCATAAACCTATAACAAAAAAGGACAAACAGTTAATTAACAGTTAATTCAATGTTGCTTGACTGATGATAATTTCATCATGAAGTCAGTCGACATCGAATAGCCGTAAACTAATGTACTTAGCATTCAAAAATATATAACCTCTATGTAAGCTGGCGTCCTAGCAACATCTTGGCTGCCGAGCAAAACTCGAATACCACAGATAACCATATTTGGATCGGAATTGTTTACTTCCATGGTGAATCCACTCATTTTTGTGGACACGACGTACAGTCCTGCAAAAATACAGTTATATAAATTTAAGCGAATATAAATAAATACATTCAGGTTATTTAAAATCAATATTATATAACTACCGGTAGTATTGAGTCGGTGTTTGATCTGAGCAGTGTTATAAACTTGTAAAAGGTCATTGCCTCCAAATTCTATATCACTCATAGCGACGCAATGTTCAAAGAAGTCGATGGGGAACTGTGGTGTTCCATTGGAGTTTGATTTAGTCACGGCCTGTAAATAATTTAATTTTAATTTCTTAAGTTACAAATTCCAATAAAAGATATGATATTATTTAAATGTGGTTACCTGCTGTGCTTTGCCCTTGTGATGAGTGAGCAACCGTGGTCGGCGTCTTGGCGCGTGGACTGGTTGTATGGCAGAAGACAACCAGTACCCAGTGTGTTCGTTGGAGGCGGCATACATGCGCAAACTGCCATCTTCGCATAGCAGTATTAACGTACTCTTCTGCTCGCCTCCGCCGCACCAGTGACGGACTGCTACCATATCTGTGATCTTTGCCTTGGCCGGAACCACCTGCGACACAAGTGAATAAAAAGCGTATTAATACTGGTATGAATTATCATTAAAAATATTGTTTTTTTTAAAGAACACAAATATATTAATCCCTAATAAAATAGGACATACGTAATAATAAATAAAAAACAGTCAAAACCGAAGTCGTGGGCACATTGTCTTACTACAAGCCAAAATTAACAATAATTAAAATTTTTATTTGTCTTTAAGAGTTCCTTAAGTTTAAGACATAACCAACTCACCTTGATCTCCTGCACGAATATATTATTGGGCGTTAGCATGAGAACGACCGGGTTGTTGGAGGCCTGCATGACGGCGGTCACGAGGCCGGGGTGCGCCGGCACCTCCGCCCACTGGCACAGGGACTGCACGCCCGCCTTACGACCCTCCTTCTGAGCCGGGGACGACAGGGTTATCATCGCTGTACCTGGAACCAATAGGTACGGTGAGTAATGGTTGGTGAATCATTTTTGCTACGCCTTTATTAGTTTGTTTCTAATGTATATAACATATATGCACTTATATTACGTAATCCATTTTTATACGTTCTAATTCATTTTTAACATGTAAGAATCTAAAAGTATAGAACAATAAACAATAAACGGTTTATTATTTTTTTTTTATAACAACTCTATTGTTATTTTTCTATTTTATTTGTTACATATTTAGGAAAGCAAAAGAGAATACGGGTAACATGGTCTCAAGTTTACCGCCACTAACTATCTCTTCCTTATTTTGGTAGGTGATATATTCAAGACCAGTACTAGATTTGGTGAGGCATTAAAGAGAGTATTCTTGAAGAGCGGTGATACGACGAATGAGTTTCTTTTAGTAGTAAACACGCAAACTTATGTCCTTTAGGGAGTAACATGAACTAGACGCTGTTACCAAGAGAAGATTTAAAGTGCACCCAGAACTTACGTATTCTTGACGGGTAGCTCACAATTTGGTATAAAATAAAATGGGTTATCAAGACTGTTTCAAATCAACAAAATATATATTTGGACCTACCCTTAAGACTGTCCTCTACACTATTCAGTGGTGCTAGGAAGCTTTTGCCTTGAGCGTATGAGAAGAACAACATTCGTAACGTGTGAGAATAGTAGATCGACACACCTCCTCCACCCACTAGACCAGCAACATCCTGTAGAATATTTATATTATTCGAAATTGTTTTATGAACAAAAAACAATCTTTTAATATGAATGTTGGATTTTCCACATACCTGTATTTCAGGATGTAGAACTTCAAGAGTATTTGTAATATAGAATGTGCCCAAGGTAGCTCTGGATTCCTCACTCATCGGCTGCCAGTAGATGTGTCCAGCGGAGCTCATACAGAGCATATGCATTACTTCGTCTTGGTTTACAAAGGTTACGTCTCGCACCTATTTCATTTTGAAGTAAAAATGTAATGTTTTAGCGACTTGCAAACACATATATAGGTTATGAACTTTAATGAACTTACATTAAATAAAAATATAGTATCAGCAAAATATCTCATATATATCTATCTATATATATATATAAATGTTATAAAACCAACAGACCTTTCCACTGGGTACAAGGAAGTAATGCATGGGATTGGTGAGGTCCTTGCTAAGATCGAATATCTTGACGAAGTCTGAGGTAACTAGCGCGAGCTGTGTTTGTGAGCTCGGTAGCCATATTGCCTTGATTACATAGTTGTTTGCTTCCAATCCACTATTCAGTACCAAGTGATCCGCTACTGCACCTTATATCGAGAAATTAAACTTTGAACAATAGTTTAGAGATTATGAGTACCAACAATTTTATGTATAATTGGTAAATTCTAATAATGTACTAATCTAATCCTTATATTATTAATACATTTCAACTTACCACCACTGTTAAAAGTGAGCACATGGCACTCTTTCAGTCCACACACAGCTAACAGATCCTCATTGCATGGATTTCCGCTGAGACTTAGCACAGTGAAGGGTATCGGAGCGGAAGATAGCCGCGTTAGAGTCAATTTATGCTTCGAAAAGTCCGATTGTTTGAGTAGCGCTGATAGTTGCAGCACTGTGATTTTTCCTAAATAATAATTATGTCACTTGACTAATCTACGTAAAGATGTAATTGAACTTCAAAAAGCTGTCTTTAATATTTATATATTGATTCTCAAAAAGATTAGGTTTTTGAATAAGTATTAAATTAAATGCCGCAGTCACTATAAGCAACCTTTTTCGTGTGACACAGCGAGGTGCTGACGACGCCCGTGTGGTGACGCGAGGCAGCACATGGCGACACGCCGCAACTTGTGCGCAGACATCAGCTGACGGATCGTCTGTCCATTCTCACCCGTGTACGACATGCGCACGTTTTCGAATGCGCCTTCTTGGGATCCTGGTTTGTATTAACGTTAATATCGAATAATGTAAATAAGTAAAAGTTATTGTACGATATCATGATACATATTGTCTTTCCTAAAACAATTTGAAAACGCTACAAAATAAACTCTATTTACCGAGCGTCGGCAACATCAGCGCATCGGTGTTAGTAAAACGCTTCTCGCCAAGATGTAGTTGTGCCAGAGCCCGCTGTGCCCGTCCGTGTGCGCCGACGGCCGCGCCTCGCTCGCACGCGGCTCGCACCGGCCCCGTCAGCGCGCCCAGCAGCCGCCTCGCACGCTCCAAGCACGACGACCATCCGCCATATGAGAGGAGGAATTGTCGGCAGCCTGTGCGTAGAAAAAGTTTTGTAATTATTTGTGATTTTATTATAAATTATAAAGAACGTATGAGCAGCGAGATCCGTAAAGTATATTTGAAATATAGCACTAAAAGATGTGATCATTATGTACAATGTATGTTATGTGCAAGCACAGGTCGTCGCGGCGGTGCGAGCAGTGCGGGGGGAGTGGGGCTGGAGGGTCGCCTGCGGATGGAAGGCGCAGGGGGCGCGTCTTCCGAGCCACCGGTAGCGCTGCGGGCGCCGCCCAGCGTCACCGAGCGCTTCACTAGAGCTTGGCAACTAAAAAAACGAAAAATTTTATTTAATATTTTGTTTATTTAGGCACAGCCACTTTTGATTATAGAATAATTATAAATAATTTCTACAAGAGGAGTCACAATCTCACCTAGAGTCAGGTTTGGCGCCGCAGTCACAGAAGAAGTTGCCGAACTTTGCGTATGACACGTCATGCGAGCGATGGCAGACCCTCGCGCACACGGTGCACACACCCACGCCGTCCACCATCTTGCAGGTGTGGCAGTGGTACCAGTGCTGGTTCATGAACTCACGCTGCGTGACCGTGAATGTGCACAGCTTGTACTGAAGCATCGCCTCTTCGTCCTGTGATTGATTATTTTAAATATAGGTAAATGACAGGTATAGAATATGCTGTTAATATTATATCGGTACTGCTATACATGAGTAAATATAAAAATAAATTAACACTCACTGAATCATCCGCACTTGTGTCATCATCGTCTTGTTGTTCGTCTGTGTAGTCAAAGTCAAATCCAAGATCCGATGGCGACTCCCAGGTTGGGCTCACAGAGCGCCAAGCTAGAGAATTGATGTATGTTATAAACATTTGAAGATTTATAAATAATTAAAATCACTTTTAGTTAATGTATCTAAAGGAAACAAAGCATATACTTACTGTGAGGTTGCGAGGTACCAATGGCATGTAAGGCGTCTGCTAGATAAGAAAGCAACACGCAAGCGGACTCGATCTGCGGTGTCAAGCTAGCGTCTATTTGACCTTCTTCTAGCTTTTCCAGCACCTCTGCATTGCTGAGGTTATCCACGCTGTGGACGAAAATAGTTCATTTCAGTTATACTAACTATTAAAAAGAAACGCTAACTCAAACATTAACAATTCATTATATCATATATGTTCACCCTGTATTGATTTACCCCGTAATTCGCAATGCCCAGAGATTATGAGTAATTATTTCTAATTAGTTACAAACTAGTTTTGAAAAAAATATGTGAGTACAGGTACATGGCGTACGTAATATATTATAAAACAAAAAAGTTAGTTCCAAACCAGGTGGAGAGCCAGGCGATGGCGGCGGGGAACAGGTGTCGGTGGTCGGCCCCGTAGTGCGCGTCGGCCAGCCGGCACATGTCCCGCAGCAGGTGCGGCGCGCACGTGTCGCCGCACACAGAGATCAACGCGAGAAGCGTGCGCTCGCTCACCTTATCCCCACTGCTTGGGATATTAATTAGCTTTTATTTCAATTGCAGAAACTATACCATCGAATCCATAACTTATTCTATGAGTAGCCGCCCTGGAGATCGGCAGAATTAGAATACAATAATAATAGTGGTAAAAATGTTATGAATACTAGATTCAAAGAATTATTATAATCAAAAGTATCTTATTTGTAACAGGTCTTAAAAAATAGCTCCTATGATCCTATACATTGTTCAAACAAATATGATTAAATAATTAACAATACTCACCCATGATGCACAATGTGCTTACAGAGAAGGCTAAGTAGTGTAGCGTTATCGTTTGTTGAGTCGGTGGTAGGCGTAGGTCCATCGGGCACAGCCACTGCATTGCTCTCCTTACTGCCATCTGACCAGCTGCAGCTCTCTGTGTTAATTTATTTCATTGTAATAATACATTATCATTTACCAACCTGTCCTTAATCTAATTACTTGATGTCGGCGCAATGTGTTCCTTCCACACACTCCTATCAAACGTCATTTCATCGCAAACTTGCTTCTTTGCTATATATTTTCTTTCGCATTAGGTCCCTGTCTTCTTTTACTACCTTGCACAATGATAAATAAAATCAATTGCAATAATACATGTAAATAAAATGTACCACTCACCAGACTGTTGTGCTGCTTCTGATTGAGCTCTCGGAGCTGGTGAACTAGGGATGAAAAAAAATTATATACTACATATTTCAAAAATTTGAAGGACAATGATTTTAAAAAGCAGTTAAAATATATTAAAATTAGTTTACGATGACCTTAACTTGCTACAGTTATATTAATTAAATTCTGAACGGTTTTCAGAATTTAAATTCACTGAATTATTATTCTTTATCCATATTAGCTAAATAAAAGTATCTTCATCTTTTAAGATGATCATACTCACGGAGTGTCAAACACCGGTAAGTCTTGATAGTTGCGGTTCACATTATCGTTCCTAGCGTCAGTATCAGTGCGGAACACAGACCGCAGTGCATTACGTAGCGCCAGTGACGCTGGATTGCCCTCTGGCGCTGATGATGTTGGTGTTGGCAGCTCTGTTTCTGTTGGACTGCCATTAGCGGTCGCTATGTTGCCGTTTGTTGAAGCTGTAAACAGTTTAATATTCAGTATTCCTCCTCAATGATATTAATTCATTTACTTGACAAATTTACAATCACATTTATTTATTTATTTTTATCAATTCTATTTACCTGGCGGAACTAAGCAGATATGTGCTAGAAGATTAAGTAGTTTCTGTTGGTCTGCCACGCCAATAAACTTGCAGGCGGAATGACAGAGAGGACTGCTCATGTCAGATGTATCACAACTACTAAATATCTTGATAAAAAGTCTGAAAACCAAATAATATTTAAAAAGGCCTATATTATATTTGTTTTATTATAGTCACTAAAACTTACTTAATAACCCTCTCTGTATAGGGATTCCTTGCATTAGGTGCAGATAGAAGTATTTTGCCAAGAGCGTAACCGGTGTTATCCGCAAACACATTCTCGTAGGCCACGCGACCTACTGGTCGCTCTAGAATTTTCTCCCAATATTTAACCTGCATCAAAATATTTTTTTTTAACATCTTAAATCAATAGATATTTATAGTTTCAATGTAGAAAAGATTATAAAGGAGAACATCACTTACCATATGACGCAGAGTCTTCTCAGTAGATGGTTGTAGATGGTCGACAAGGACTGTGTATGTTGTCTTCAGGACATGTTCATGTATAAGCTGTTCTGCCTTGTTCCCTTGCGTTACTAAAGCGTTCAGTGTCGCGGCTAAGGGCTCCGAGAGGAACTCGAGACGACCGTCGGTCTGCATGCATCAAATAATTTAATAATTATTTGATGCATTAAATGTCATGCATCAAATAATTTAATTCGATCACCTTAACTTATATTTGAACAAATTTCTACATATATCATATGGAAACAGTGTAAGAGTGATAAAAAATCCAAATTATAAATAGATAGCGATTCATTCTTACCAAAGCCGGTACGATCAAATCCAATGTCTTCTTAGTAAGGGTCGGGCTGTCGGCCAGCTTGCTGGAACCCACTTCTAGAAGCTTGGAGGCGGAGTACGCTAACATCATGAGCGATGTTCCGATGGAGTACTTGCTGTTGCCGCTCATCAGCTCGCAGTGGGAGGCCACGAGGTGCAGCACTGCGCTCTCCGATGGTATGATGTGATTCTCGTATATCGACTGATAATATACAAATAAAACAATTTAATAAAAGCTACAAGAGACAACTTAGCACGAATTGGTTTAAAAAATCTACATCCAACTTAGGTAAGAAACATCTCTATCAAACAAGCTATCGAATGAGAAATTAAATTCCAAAAGGTGTACTCTCCAATGGGAGAACACTCACCAAGTTAGTACAGGCAAACGGCGGCGGATTAGAGTAGGCATCAATGGCGGTCGCGACGTTGGCGGGCAGCTGCGCCTTCAGCCACGTGCCCAGTGCGGGCGGCGCGGGCCCGGGTGACGCGCTGCTGGCCGCGCACCAGCCGCCGCACACCTGCAGGCGCACGCGGGACACCGCCACGTCCGACGGGTTGTTGGATGGCTCCATTAGACTGTCTAGCTCCATGCTCGCGCTTAGTCTGAACAAATTACACATATTACATTAGATGTAAGCCATACATTTTTGATACCTATTCCGAATTTAGCAGCAGTGGCTTTTATGAACGAAGAGAGACATACATACTTACATAATGAGAGTATGCATAACATACCTGCAACATTCTAGGATCGTTTCCAGTAATTCGAGTAAGTCGGGCATAAACTGGTGCGCCTCGGACGCAGTGGCCGAGTCCACCAGACACACTTTGAGTCTGACGAGTGCGGCGTCGCAGGATATTACATCGAAAAGAGATGGCAATCCATTGCCTGTAAGAAAATAACCAGTTTCTAAGACCGATCCAAATCTAATTTCTTTATTGAAATAATTGATACATGTACTTACTGGTGATATTTTGTTTCAAATGTTTTATAGTTTCAGAAGCAAGCCACGCTGTGTATTTGATGTTATCACACGACGCACTCACTCCAGCCAGCAAGTTTTCGGCATACTATATAATAGAAAAATTGAGTTATGACACACAAAATTATCTAAATGAAGACCCGCTATTCTTAACAATTTTGCAATAACGTTTTTTAAAAATGAGAAAAACAGAACGATAAATTATTGGTTATTTAACAGAACCCGGACACAGTTTTTTGAAGGCTGATTGATATAATATGAATCGTTCAAATATCGTGTTAACCTATTTGATTCGTCAATATCGTCACAAATTATATAAATAATCGTTAAGGAAACTGGCGGTTAACTACATAAAAGTAAAAATGACAGATATAACGAGATGCGGCCGACCTGTGTGTACATTCCCTGCTTGACGAGCGCGTCCTTCAGCCAGGGGTTGAAGACCTTCTTGTTGTCAGCCCGGGGCGCCCACACCAGCGCGTGCAGCGGCAGCGGTGCCGGCAGCTCGGCCGCCGTGCCGGCCTGCAGCTTGTCCATGTGGGGCGTGGCGGGCGGCATGCTCACCACTAGCCTGAGATTAAAGAGGATTTTTTATCGTCTTTATATTTCATTCAATATATTGTTAACATTCTTTTGTCCGTTTTAAGCGAGTAACTGCACTTTTCGGAACGACCTGCTTCTTCAACCGCGTATCTTAAGCATAATGTTGTTTATCGATTCTTACAGGAACTATTGCTAAATAAATATCCTAGGAAAATTACAAATGTGTCGTCTTAAAGACGAGAGAAACCGAAAAATATTGACAAAAACTAGATTCACTTATTTTATTATGAAAATTATTATGTATTTCAAAATTACAAAACACTGCATAGATGTAATGTGTAACTTTTAGAAAATTATTATGTATTTCAAAATTACAAAACACTGCATAGATGTAATGTGTAACTTTTAGAAAATTATTATGTATTTCAAAATTACAAAACACTGCATAGATGTAATGTGTAACTTTTAGAAAATTATTATGTATTTCAAAATTACAAAACACTGCATAGATGTAATGTGTAACTTTTAGAAAATTATTATGTATTTCAAAATTACAAAACACTGCATAGATGTAATGTGTAACTTTTAGAAAATTATTATGTATTTCAAAATTACAAAACACTGCATAGATGTAATGTGTAACTTTTAGAAAATTATTATGTATTTCAAAATTACAAAACACTGTATAGATGTAATGTGTAACTCACCTCCAAGCAGTCTGGAAGCAATAGTGCGCCGCCGCCAGGGCCGTGGCGTTGGTGTTGTAGGACGGGTTGTCGCACAGACAGGCAGAGTTCAGGAGGGACAGTATGGCGTCCAGCAGTAGAGGGTACTTCAGCTTGTGTGGAGTTCCCAGCACGAAGTTACAAGCTAGACCATCCAGCTTCGGATTCTCCTACAAAATGTTGAGATATAACGTTTTCAGTTGTATATGTTGTAAAAATATCAGTTATTTTATAGAAATAGATGTGTTAAACCCAAATATATGTTAAGTTATATGAACATATTTTCTCAAAATATTGAATAACGATCAAAATAATTGGTATATTATTGCTTTTTGAATATATGGGGTAACCAATCACAAAATAAAGAAAACGGGTTTTAAATGTATTCAAAAGAAACAAATTACATAACAGCATTAGTCCAACTATGTCTGAATTCATACCTGATTGTTTATCTCGGCATTAGTAAGGGCATAGAACTTCGGTCTCATAGAAGTCTCGTCCTGGGACAGACGCCGATATGCCTGCTCTATATAAGGCACTTCACAATAGATTCGAGATTTGATCTGTCCATTTTCATTGGCCGTTTTAACATTTATATTGTTTACTTCTGGTGTTGGTTGAGCTAATCCGGGAGCGATGACGAGATTCCATTCGATCTAATACAGAACAAAAAATTTTTACAACCATTTTACAACAAAAATACCTATAAAGATTGAAAAACCACATGTAAAAAAAGTTTTCCTATCCTTCCTTACCTGTTGCAATAGAGTCTGTGGGGCATCATAAAGATGTCTCATGAGATATTCAAGCAGCAGCATCAGTCTTGTGGCTAACATGAGCTGGTGTGGAGACAAGGTAGCTGAACGTTTTCTATCGTTAATGCCGAGAGTTTCCACTACCTAAGAAGTTTAAACATATTGTAATATAATAATACAAATGACATATATAATATGACAAAGTGTAATTTAAATATAAGACTTACTTTTATAATAGCGTTGGATGTCATGAGTAGCACAGACTTTTTCTGCATTAATGTCAAGGAATGGAACAGGTACACTAGCAGTTGTGCATGTTCGACATTTAAATCTGAAAAATAAAAGATAGAAGATTGTCTAAACCTAATTAATATATAACATTTGCAATATAAAATCTAATACAACACCCAAAATAAGTTGAACCTTAGTATAAAGTAACTTAAATATGAGGATATCGCCTCGTTTATAGGAGTAGCAGCTGGCACATAATAACCTTCATAGTCGTGGTCCTGGCTGGGCTGTGCCTGCAGCGCGCACTCCTGCAGCGTGTGCACGATCTTGTGCCACATCACCAAGATGCTGTTCTCGCGGTCAGCCGCCGGCTTGCACAACACCATACCGCCTAGCAGCTTCACTACACGGGGCCCCACCTGATAGATTATAATTAATTTTATTTTTTTGGAAGACATCTTTAAATACAACTCCGATAAAACGCAAAGTGTCGACAAGTAAGTTACCTGTAGTGGTGTCATGTTATTCCTATCGGAGCCCGAGGATACGAGTTGCTGGTGTAGTGCCGGCTGTAGCGAGGCAAAAGCGGGCGCTCCGCTTAGATTATGCAAATATCGCACTAACGCTGCGCTGAATAACGCGTATAGCGAACCCAGACGAACGCCAAAACAGGTTGATATAGTTCCTTTAAAAAATCAAATATTAGAATGTGATAGTAAACTCCAACTTTGTCTTTGATAAAAAAAAATATTTCATACAAAGTGAAAATAGTATAATACGAACCGGTATCAGTCCTAGCAGTCTCTCTATCCAGGTCCTTAGCTAGCGCCGCTAGTAAGGCCTGATGCGCCTCGTGCAGTTGTAATGCGCTGGAACCGAGACGGTCCGAGCCCTCGCTGATGATTTCCTCTGTTAGAAGGTTGAACACCTCCGTGGCTAGTGTTATGTACTGTAGAGTAATAACTCATTTGTTAAGAAGTTTTTAGTTTTATATTCTGTATGTCTTCATCTTTTTTAAATTTCCATACATATCTTTATTATTAAACCTTTTGCAACTATTGCAACTTATAATAATGAAACTTAAAGTTATTTATATAACAAAACCAATACATACAGAATATGGTTCAGCCTTATCAGGAACTATGGCTTGATGTGGTCTGGTATTGGCGTCGTTAGCGTCATTGTTGTCAGTAGCTCCCGCGCGTGTGAGCCCGCTGTCCAGTGCGTCCGGGGCCACGAGGGTCGACTCAAACCATAACCCAAATAGCGGTTCACTATCTTCTGAACCAAAATATAGGGTTATTTAAATTCATATATAATTTTTAATTGAAGTAGTAAATAAAAAAGACGAAAAAACTGAATAACAATGTATTTAATAATATTTATCAAGATATGATGATGCCATTATTATGTATTTAATAAAAAAAATATTGTATTAGTCCAGACTTGAAAAATGAAGCAATGTAAATAAGCATAATAAGCCTACCATCATCAGTCTCAGAGTCCTCCGAACAGAGTATCATGTCCTGGAAGTAAACAGTAGAGTCGGAGCGGTCGGGGTCCGCGTCCTGGTGCTGCTTCTGTACCACTGCGCGCTTCAAGTTAGTGGCCTTGCGATAGCACACCACACCTAGTGCCACTAACAGCTGGGAGAATAAACCATACATAGAGTTAGTTAGTTCAAAAATTTCTCCACATGTTGAATGAATGGGAGTTAATAAATATTGTGTTTAATTAAGGCTGGTATGTTACTGATCAAATTACTTTGTCCACAACTTATCAACATTCGTTAGTTGTATTTTATTTTTGCGTGCAATAGTTTAGTAGTGTTTAACCTGATGTAAGGGCGCCGCAGAAGCCAATCGCAGTTCTCTCTGATGTGCTTTATGGTGCGCCAGTATCTGCAGCGGAGCCGGAGTACCGGCGCTGGTTGTGGTGGTCATTGCCTCTAGACGGGCGTCCGACAGCAAGGCGCTCATCCACGCCAGGCAGCGGCCGCCTAGCGCCACCCATACAACGCTAAGACCTTGTTGCCTGTTGGGTTTATTTAATTGACATAAAAAAAACGTACCTCTTTTATTCCTAGTCCAAAATCGAAATAAACATTTAATAACTTTATAAAATGAAGTTAGTAATATAGATGTTAAGTACAAAGAGAACGTAGTTAAAGATGTTTGTTGACGAAATATAAATCACTAACATCTTAGTGAGGTTGTATGGGCGGGAGGGCACCCTGGCGGGGCTGCGTGGCGGCCCGGGAGGCCCGGCACCGGCCAGCGCATGGTGCAGCCCGCACACCAGCACCCATGCGCCTATCATCAGGTGGTTTTGATAGATCTGTTCAAAAGAATAAACAATAAAATATTGAGTCGTATTAATTTTTAACAACATGTGTTTAAATAAGTATAGAAAATTAATGAGTTAATTTTAACATATTAAAACGAACGTAAACATATTAATAAATAATAAGAAGAAAGGTGTTTAATATAAATAAACTTATTTACATAGCCACCAGCACGCGTGGACTGTTTAAATAATTCCCCAACAGTGTTGTAGAGGCTGAGCGCACTCTCCACCAATGTCGCCGTCTGCTGTTCGCTTTCCTCGTCTTTTGGGTGAAGGGAAGCCTGAAAGTAGGAATAATACGATGAATTAGTAGAAAATACTTATTATATTTACTTTTGTATTGTCTTTAAAATTTTTAAAAATACTACTTATAACTTGAAAGTATTTCCACAAATTGTAACTTATTATATTACTTACCTGCGCAGTAGCGCAGCAAAGCAGCCAGGCGGTGGCGATGTCGCTGAGCGTGGTGATGCGCTCCGGAGTGAACGGCTCCAGGCAGGGCAGTGACAGCGCCAGCCGGCACACATGCACCTCGTTCACCAGAAAATGAAGACTGTAAACAGAATTATCATTGGCATAAAGTCAATTTACCCGATTGAAGTTTATTTCAAAAGTTAGTGACTATTTAAAGAAAAAACTTTTTAACTATTATTTGTTACTTGGGATGGACTTACAGTGAGACATCAGAGTTAAACTGTGGTGCAATGGCACTATCTTTTGCGTTTTGCCAACGGTTTAAGTATCGCTGTAGACAGGATAGCGACGAGCACACTTCTAGCACTACCGAGCCGGCTCTGAGCTCCATTAGTAATGATGAACAGGTAGATGCAACCCACTTCTGTTGAAAAAATATGTTATTATCCTGTTTCTCATTAATAGCAAATGACATATTAGTTTCTCGTATTTACCTTCATATCGGCAGAAGACTGTTGAGAAACATTCCCTTCTTTGGTACTTTCCGAACCCTCTTTGCTTCCGGGTGACATGACCCCTGGCATTGGTTGACTCTGAATTGTTGAACTCACTGGGTTTCGTAAGGGCAATGTTAGTTGTTCTAGTAATGCATCAGATCGACGTTGAGCAGTAGATGGTGCCTGCTTTTCAGTTGATGTTGTTTGAGAAGCCAAAGAAGTTATTGGACTAGGTATAACTGATGATTTTGTGGTTTGAGTTTCTGTAATTGATTTATAATTAAAATACTTAATAAGATACCTAAACAAATCATGTCATACATTTTGATATTATTATCTACCTGTGACATTAACATGTGGTGGCAACTTAGCACTCTTGAGCAGAGAAGTCAGTATTACTAGATCTGATTGTGGAAGACCACCACCCTCAATGCCACATAAGCCGACAATTGGCAGGAGGAGCTGAAATTATTATATTTTATTAGTGGTATCTATTACCAAGTGTAATAAAGTTAGAACCAGAAAATATAAGGTAAAATTGAAATGTTTACCTGTAAATATTTTTAATTATATGTATTACAACATTACACTACATTAAAGAAAGAAAATATTACTACCTGCTTCACAGAAACATTGGGAGCAGCAGTGTTAGCAGTGTTATTGGTGTCATCATAGCGTAATCCGACTTCAGCAAGTTTCTTGAGGATTTGTCCAAGAATAATTCTGAATGCATCGCGAGCTGTGCCAAGTTGATCAACTGGCACTGTTAAATTATAATATTTTGTTAGAATATGCCTGCTTCATATACAACTAAATATATAATCATTTATAACATAGTATTGTATTCTGCACTCAGGTCTTATCTTTTAAAGTTATCTTTAATAAAATAAAGGAGAATTTAATGGAAATTAAATAAGTAGTTAAAGAAAATTAATAACTAATGGTCTACCTCTTTACTCCAGTATAATATATAGGAATATACTACTTTCAATCACACTCATACAATTTTTAGATTGTCTATGAGTCATGATTCCATTATGGAATGTTGAGTGTTTGTGTAGGCTTTTATAAAACATAAACCAGTATGCATTATATTATTTGAGTACTTCATTCTATATAAGAATAATGATTGTGATAACAATATTGAAGTAAACATAAAAGTGTTCCTTAAGAATGGTCATTGTTTTATAATATTGTGCAATGTTAACCTTGGGTCTTAAAAAAAAAGTGCTTATAAATACTTTACAAGATAAACTTAATCACTTTAAAACAAATGTGAATCTACAATTGCAACTTGTAACTCTAATTACTAATTCCTACTTATTGCTATAGAGACAAAAAGAACTATTTAGCAACCATACAGCTTTCAATTCATTTATGTAAGTATCTGATAATAGTCTATATAGTTTGTAATGCTAAGTCGTTTTGGTTCTAACAATTAAAACAACATGATTATGTTATAATGTAATAAGTAGCACTAAGATACTAATAATTAGCCAAGATTTCCATATAAACATTGGCAAGTTGGGCATGAATTAATGAAAACTGTTATTGTTTTAAACCACTGAGTTTTTTTTACTTACAATTGTTTGCATTAATACTGATAAAATGGGCTGAAAGACACGCAAAGCATGTGTAGAACAGATCGTAGATGTCGTCATGGTTCTGGAACTCGCTTTCGCTGTAAAGGGAAAAATAGGAGTTCTAGCATTTTTTCCCTAAATTTAATAGGGCGTAGTGTAGAAATATAGGTTTTATTTCGTTGTTAAAAATCAGCAGTCGGTTACTATAAAAACGTAGGCTTATATTGAAGATAATTTATTTAGAATACTAATAGGAATGATGAATTATGATTTGTATAAACAATAGAATAAAGCAGGAATGTAGTTTAATACAGTAGGAACAATATTTGATAACAGTTAAGTATCTTTTAAATATCAACGATAAATAAGGTAGTATCATAAAATTGGGTAAAATAAATAGTAAAGTTATAAATAAATAACTATCGATACTGAAAGGATGACAGTTTACTTGTAATTACATACAAATAACAAACCTACGTACCTTTTTATTATTGCCTGTATTATTTCAATGGCATCATTTTTATCGAAAAATGGGCCATATAAAGCAGTTAAAATTGGTTTCACTGTAGTAGACCATTCAATATTTCCTCCCGATGCGGCCATTTTCGGGAATGGCCAATCGAGTAATGTCAGAAATCAGAAATCAGAATTAGAAATTTCTTTTCGGTCAATTGTCATTTGTCAGCAGTAGAGCAGATTATTTTTCAATTTAGACTTATCATGCTTCGTATTGCCAGTTTTTATTTTATTATTGTCAAGATGTTATACGCAATTACACGCGTAATTACCGTAGAGATATTATACATGTATATTAATTCTATGGTAATTACAATCTCTAACTAACTTTAACTAACTCTAACTAACTTTAATAAATGTTAACACCAGTTCAATTGTAAAGTTTGAATTTCTTAATATAAATATTTTGTTTGCAAAATTGTTAACACTTGCTAGTTGGCCTCAATTCGACCGAGTGTCAAACTTTTGCATTAAATCAATAAACTGTTTATGGAGTGGTATTTGAAATAAATAATGAGAAAGGTATACATTTGCATGAAGTGAATTTTTACACTTAACACAGAATTTGTCTTCATTAATTTTAAGGAAGTTTAATGTTTAATAGCTTTTAGCTATATTTGTACACATTAAAGTAGCTTAAAAAAGTATATATATAAACCCTTACATAAATATGCAAAATGGTATAGACTTCACGATGATGTGTTTATTTATCATATTTAAAGTAAGTAAATGTTAGGCAAGTCAAATAGTTTTTTTTTTTTATATGATCTAGGGCAATGCTTGACTACATTCCACCTGATGGTCAGTGGAATGTAGTCTTAGATGGTAAGGCGCATTGCCCTAGCATCCTATTCACTCTTCTCTTGAAGACACCCACATTATATTTGGCCGGAAATACCGACGCAGGCAAATTGTTCCAGTCCTTCGCTGTACGTACTAAAAATGAGGAAGCAAAGCACTTGGTTCGGACAGGTGGAATTTCCACAACAAAAGGATGGATACCTGCCGTGCGTCGAGACGTCCGGTGATGGAATGGGGACGGGGGAACTAAGTCGTGTAGTTCCTGCGCACACTCACCAAAATGTATCCTATAGAATACTGAGAGGCTAGCAATTTTACGCCTGTGTTCAAGGCTTTGGAGGTCGGCTTCGACCAATTTGGGATCGCCGATAAGCCTCTTTGCTCGCCTCTCAATTGAGTCCAGAACCGCAAGATGAGACTTTGCAGCACCAGCAAATATGTGACCACAGTACTCTACACACGACCGGATCTGTGCTTTGTATAATACAAGAGGCTGTCCCGGTGTAAAGTACTGCCGAACCTTCGCAAGAACGGCAAGCTTTGCTGCTGCTGCTCTTGCTCTGGACTCAATGAACCGACCAAAGTTGAGGTTAGAGGAAATCTCTAAACCTAACAACTGAAGCCGGTCACTGTATTCCAAGGATACATTCTGGAAAGTAGGAGCCAAGGTGAAAGGGCTCTTTTTGGCGGTGAACAGACACGTCTGCGTTTTGGTGGCGTTGAACTTGACAAGATTGGCATTTCTCCATGCGGAGACTGCCTGAAGTTTGGCATTCAAACGTTGCATCATGGCTTCTCTTTCAGACTGTACTTGGTCTCGACTAGCCCGAGTACTCGGCAGATATCTTTCTACAACTGTGCTGTCGTCTGCATACCCATAGATACCGGGCTTCAACAGATCATTAATGTGCAGCAAAAAAAGAGTTGCAGAAAGAACGGACCCCTGAGGCACTCAGGCATTTATTTTCAAGGGTTCCGAGGAACACCCGTCAATAACTACTCGGAGAGATCTCTGGCTCAAAAAGTCCGTTACCCAGCCGATCAGACCAGGAGATATACCGTACGCTGAAAGCTTGCTTATAAGGCTCGCATTCCAGACCCTGTCAAATGCCCTCGAGACGTCCAGAGAGACGGCGACCGCTTCTCCGTTCTTCTCGATGGCCTCGCCTAAAATGTGTGTAGCATACACTAGGAGGTCCCCAGTAGACCTATTACGGCGAAACCCGTATTGTCGGTCACTGAGGAGATCGTTACCTTCTAGGTATGCTAGTAGGCGCGAGTTCAATACACGCTCCATAATCTTGCAGAGTATGGAGGTGATTGAAATCGGTCTGTAATTGACAGGGTCGGCACGGCAGCCTTTTTTGGGCACGGGTTGCACATTAGCAAGCTTCCAGGATTTCGGCACTATTCCAGTCATGAAAGAGAGACGATACAGACGTGTCAGTACAGGAGACAACTCAGCTTGCGCATGTCTTGAGCAGAATGGCTGGTATACCATCAGGACACACTGGCTTTATTCACACCTAAACGACACAATGTTCTCCATACCTCTTTGTTAGTGATGCGGATTTCAGGCATCGAAATACCGCTGTGAGGAAGATGTGCTGGAGAAGCATTGCCAGTGTCTAGATGCGAATTATCAGCAAACATAGAAGCAAATACATTTGCTTTCTCTGTTGCTGTGTGGGCCAGGGATCCATCCGGCTTCAGCAGAGCAGGCAGTGAGGGTTGGCAGAAATTCGACTCGATCGCTTTGGCAAGAGACCAGAAAGCTCGACTGCCAGTTGGTCTGACGGAGAGCTTTTCGCCATTCTTAGCGATTCGATCGAGACGAGCAATGCCTTTATGTAGGACTTGGAATGCCTTCTGCAATGCCTTTTTGTAGGACTTGGCAGCTTGGTTAAAGGCTCTCTTCTTTGTACTTACATCCGGAGTTTTGCGGTTTCGAGCATCAGCCCAAATGAGGTATGCCGAATGTTTTCGGTCATGTGCATGACGCCATTCGGCATTAAACCATGGGCGAGCTTTGCCACCGATGGGTACGTCAGCAAAATAAATAAAATACTCCATTGCCTGATGCACCACATCGGTTATAGCATCTGCGCAACTCGACGGATCCAAAGAAGAGAAGCAGACCTGCCGCCAAGGATAAGACGCAAAAAAGTGCTCATCCCAATCTGCTGACTTGTATTTCCATACTCGCCTAACACCATGTGGTTCTAAAGCTGGTGGGGAATATGTAAATACAGATTTCACCGGACAGTGATCGGAGGTTCCCAAGGGGGACGTGACCTCTACACGATACCTGTCCGGATCAGTTGTCAGCAGAAGGTAAAGCCAGGCAATTGGCTGTATGGCCTACCACATTTGGTACCCTTGTCGCTTGCCTCACCAGCTGAAAGAGGTCCAAGGACAACGCACAGTCCGGATCAGTTGTCAGTAGAAGGTTGGGCGAAAGTTGTGCTCTAAGGAGTAACCAGGATAATCCAAGTATGTAGCGCTCAAAGGACATTGAATCTGCGTCTCCGTCAAAAAGAGCAAGTGCGGCTGCTCTGTCTCCAGGTGGTGGTGGACAGCTAAAAGATTTGAGTGCAAACCCCTTATATTAGTAAGGTGCACTTTATATGAGGAGGAGTGCAACCGCTGTGTCAACTTGTTCCTTTTTTTTAACTTTTTCATAATAAAAAAAAATAAAAGTGAATAGTGTTTATAAAACAATTTCTATACCAGTAAGCATAATAATTAAAAATAAGTTTTTAGCTATATTAAAAAAGAACGATCTATCCACAGCTTACTGCTTAGTTGACACCTTAAGATACATTGAGTTTGTACTCTTTTTCTGTACTCTTAATTAATAAACTGTTAACATTTAACTGACAGCTTTCAAGTTCTAACTGTCACTTCGTGCTTCATGGGTAATCATATTATAATTTAAGAATTAAAATAAATAAGATATCCTAATTATTATTATAAATTGGAATAAAAAGTAACAAATATTATACTTTCAAACTAACAGCAATAAAATTGTTATTAAATTTAAACAATGAGTAATGGGGAAACTATGAAACGAAGAGTTAGCGGCGAAAACGATTTGGAAACTTCAGGTAAACATACATACTGACAAGATTATGACTTAGGTAAAATTAAAAACGGCATTATTTTAGCTTTATGATTTTGTCAACAGCGCCACCGATTAAAAATACTAAAACCCAGATTCAATGTCCTTATCTTGACACAATAAACAGACATGTATTGGACTTCGATTTTGAAAAATTGTGTTCAGTATCGTTGACCAGAATTAATGTATATGCATGCCTGGTATGTGGGAAGTATTTTCAGGTATGTATATTATCAGAAGCTATTATTTATGTATATTATTTCTGGACAATAGAAATATATGACTACAAATGTGAATTGTTTTTCAGGGCAGAGGCACTAATACCCATGCCTACACACATTCTGTGGCTGATGGCCACCATGTGTTCCTCAACTTGCACACTCTAAAATTCTACTGCTTACCAGACAATTATGAAGTTATTGGTATTGTTACTTGCCAAATATATTGTCACTCTTGATTATTGATTGTTTAACCTTTCAACTGAATTTTATATTATATTGAAATTTCTCTTATATTGACTTTTCTCTTATATTAAATTTTCTCTTAAACTGAATTTTCTCTTATACTGAATTTTCTCTTATACTGAATTTTCTCTTATACTGAATTTTCTCTTATACTGATTTTTCTCTTATTGGGTTAAAATGATGCTGCAGAGAGTGAAAATAAAAAAATGAAAGACTTTTGAACTAACTTATTTAATATAACTTTCTTCTAGATTCATCACTTAATGACATCAAGTATGTTTTGAATCCCATCTTTACATCAGAACAGATAAAGCATCTGGACCAAAATATTAAAATGTCTAGAGCCATTGATGGAACTATGTACATGCCTGGCATTGTTGGACTTAATAACATCAAAGCTAATGATTATTGCAATGTTATATTACAGGTACAATAAGAAATTTAAAAATCTATCCATTCTAAGTTTACTAATTATAAATAAATCAAATTATAACTGTCCTTGCAGTGCTTAGCACAGGTTAGACCACTCCGTAATTACTTCTTACGGGAGGAAAATTATGCAGATGTTAAGAGACCTCCTGGTGATTCATCATTCCTGTTGGTGCAAAGGTTCGGTGAACTCTTGCGTAAGCTCTGGAACCCACGAGCCTTTAAAGCCCATGTTTCACCACATGAAATGCTACAAGCTGTGGTGTTGTGGTCTAAGAAAAGATTTCAATTCATCAAACAGAGTAAGACAGTTTTGTTACTTTATTATTTAAGAAAAACAAGAAACAATTATTTAATAAACTTCATGATATTTTGAACTCAATTTATTGATATATTACATAAAAATTATACTATAGACTTAAAATAAAATGTGTGAATGTTTTTTGGTAATATTCTGAAGAGATTAATTTATAATCTTAAGATTCAGTCCTGATAATTAGTTCAATCTTATTTTATACTTGTATTTTTATGGTTTAGGTGATCCAATTGACTTCCTGTCATGGTTCCTCAATTCACTCCATATGGCACTTAATGGAACAAAAAAGCCAAACAGTTCCATAATATATAAATCTTTTCTTGGTCATATGAGGATATACACCAGGTGAGATCACCAGTTTTACTGTTTAGAATAAGTAACTTTTACTATAAAACACTTAAATTAAACTTTTTAACTTAACCATATTGTATTTTTTTGTTATACAACTGATGATTAAATTGATTTTAATTTAAAAAATTAAATAGCTTATAAATTATTTAGGAAGCTACCCCCTCCAGATGCAGATGATGCAGCAAATGTAGATCTTTCTAGTGATGAGTACAAGGAAATGATAACAGAATCACCATTTCTTTATTTAACCTGTGACTTACCTCCCACACCACTGTTTACTGATGAATTTAGGGAAAATATTATCCCACAGGTAATTTTTTGACTAAAAATTTATTGTTGTGAAATATAATTGTTAATTATGTTTTGTTTGGTAGGTAAATCTTTACCAACTATTATCAAAATTTAATGGACAAGCATCAAAGGAATATAAAACATACAAGGAAAATTTCCTAAAAAGATTTGAAATAACTCAACTGCCGCCATATTTAATATTATATATAAAAAGATTTACAAAGAACACATTTTTTGTTGAGAAGAATCCAACTGTCGTAAATTTTCCAGTAAAGTGAGTAAATTGAATCTTTTTTTAATAATACATTTGTGTCTGAAGACTTTAAATAATGTACATCAATTAGCAGTCTAGTGTTTTTAGTAACCATTTATTGTTGCTCAAATTCTACTATACAATTTTTTTTAATAACCTATCAAATACATTATATTAATATAATAGTTTTATGACTTTAGAATTCTTTATTTAAATCTCTAATAATTTATGAAAATATCTTGTTTTTCAACAGGAATGTTGATTTTGGCGATATTCTTACGCCGGAGATAAAAGCCAAGCACAATGGGAAGACTGTATATGAACTAGTTGGTAACATTGTTCACGATGGGACTCCTGAAAAGGGTACATATAGGGCGCATGTACTTCATACGCCTACACAGCAGTGGTAAGTTACTATGAAATTTAAACCACATAAAAACTAAAATCATTATTAGTTATTTGCCTTACCCTTTAGGAAATAGAAATGCATATATTATAGCATTCATTGATTTGATACTTCTTTTTTCAAAGAAATTTTTAAATATTTATTGAGGAAATTAAACAATTTTGCAGGTATGAAATGCAAGATCTTCATGTCACAAGTATTTTGCCCCAAATGATTACTCTCACTGAAGCTTATATACAAGTGTATGAATTAAAGCAGGATTAATGTTAAGTTAAATAATATAATTTTACAATTAAAATGTTTTATTTATTGCATATACAAATTTCTGAAAACAGATTTTTTCCATCATAGAATAACCATTACATTTATATCCAAAGAGTTACTCTACTAGATAAATGTTTGAGAAAATATATAATGGTAGCTACATGTTTGACACAGTCTGATTAGTTATTTAATGTAACTGGGTATGCATATTAATTATTCTAGATACATATTCACTTAGTCTTATTATTTTAATGTCTCCTCATTGTAGTAGACTTTATTTAAATTGCAAAATACTGTCATAGTCCCCATTTCCAAACAAGCATATTAAAAATGACTAGCCAGGTATATTGTTCAACCATACAAATATGGTATATTCATAATGAAATTTATGATTTTTTTAATTATCAAGGAATGTTGCCATGTTTGTTACTATAATTATTTCCAATATACTTAGCTAGTCCATTTTTAAATTAAACATAAATATGAATTCTTAAAAAATGAAATTTAAATTAATCAATAATTGATGCTCCTTGGAATTTTACTATTGACAGCACTGCAAAAGTCTGGGCTAGTGGCTTTCTCCTTTCTTGCCAGCAACCCGTTTGAATTCACCCATGTTAGTTGTTGAAATTGGTGAGCCATAGAAAGCAAGATGATCAATTTGTGTCACTTCTTCACCAGCCTGGTTGTCTTTAATAAATAGCTGGATGTTTTGAACACTTTGGAACTTTACAAACTTAAGTGGTACTGGATTGCCTTCCAAATCACTAGTAGAAAACCTGTAAACATTAATAAGATAGTAAAATTCTTAGCTTATATTTAAAGTCCAGGTAGAAGGGCTTTTTTCTGTAGTGTTGTATATTGTTTATATTTCTATATACTTACTCCAAATCTTGAACTGATGCATTGCCTGCAGCCTGATCAAAATCAAGTGTCCTCGGCTGATTGATGAACACCTTCACAAACTTGGGGCCCTTGTCACTTGGTGCTTTTATTTTTACTGAATGTAGTTTAACCAGCTGCCATTAAAAAATATATTTAAACATATGTTGGATAAATATTTGCAGTTTCAATTAAAATTAAAAAGGAATTTTGTGTAAATTTATTGAAGCAATTTTATTTAACACAATAACAATTAGCATTAATCCTCATTATTGAGCTATTTACTGTGAATTTCTTGGAAATTATTTTTTTCTGATTCAAACAATTACTAGATTAATTAACTTATTCATTATTCTGATGTTCTCTCCCTTGTTATTTAATAAGAGATTTACCTGATTGAATGAAATATTAATAATAAGTTGTTCATCACAATCACTAGCTAGGTAGCCTCCACCACTTGTGAGTGCATGTGTGAGTGGATGATCATCTGCTTCATTCAAACATTCACATTCATTCTTTACAATAAATGTGTTCAAATCCATCTGTAAAGAATATTATTTGTTATGCTTAGCTTAGCCCATATTAAATTAATTTTGAATTTGGAATAATATTGTTTATTTTTATAGTTTAACTAACATGACCGGCAACTGAATTGTCATCATCACCAGCGTCTTCTGTTCCATAGTATTGTCGGACTTTATTCTCTAAAGATGCAGGGTCAGCGCCCTGTTGTCGGTCAATTTTCGCCTATAAAAAGTATTATTTTAGATATACTGTAAATATATTCTGTATATTTAAAAAATATAATAACAATAAAATTCTTACACGATTCCTATAAAAGATGAATGTGGGCATAGCACTTATACCCTGTGCGCTTGCTGTTTCGGCGCACCTATCTACGTCGACTTTAAGAAAAACAGCGCGTGGAAATTTTGCTGGAAGCTGCTCAAAAAATGGTGCAATACGTTGACATGGTGGACACCTGGGGGAAGAACGGATAAATATTAAAAATATTTTTGATAAAATAATGACATCAAAAAAGAGGTTGATTATACTCACCAGGTAGCTGTAAAGTCTACCACGACTAGTTTCGTTCCAGCGTTAGCCATTTCAGACTGAAAATGAGCTTCATTTTCTATCACAGTTGCTAAACCCATAGTTATTTTAATAAATTTAAATTCTAATTACAAAGTGTAAAGACAATAATCAGACGATGATACATCAAAATGGTTGAGCGGTTGACAGATCTATTGTCGAAGCTTGTAGTGTTGCAAGTATAAAGAATAATAAAACAATTGTGTATCCAGGTGTTCAAGCATAGGTGTATATATTGATTTTAAGATTATTGTTAAATATATGTATTTATACCTATTGATTTTTATCGTAGTTGCTATATATGTAACAAAATAACTTTAAAATAAACCATTTCTAGTCTGCTGACAGTCGGTATAATAACTCGATGCTTTATTAATTTCATTTTATTTATACATTTGATTGAATATCAGATGAAAAGTATTTTTTTACATAATATGATATTATGTGTGTATATATCGGTTTTATTTTTCTCGCTATATTATTTATAATGCTAATTATTATTTTTTTATAATAATTTTGCCTGATCCGAGAATAAATTTTGGCTATTAGTACTCTTACCCTTTATGTTTATCCTGTTTTAGAGGACTGCCCATAACGACTCCAAGTATTATTTATTTTCTTAAGAGCTATCAAAACAGTGCTGATAACTTTTATCAGTTATCTACATAGTAAATAAAAATGTATAAGTTTAGACTGGACACAATTAGATCGTTCAGTTTTATGATAAGGGGTACCCTCCATAAACATATGCAAAAATGAAGGTTTTTTAGCCATCAGAAATGGGCCAGCCCGAAGGATACTGGAACATACACACACAAACACTTATACACATACTCCTACATACATAAACACAAAAGCAATGATTTTAGATATCTGTCCCCCTCAATTTGCTGAATGAAATTTAGTCATAATAATTTCTACCTGCTCATCTTCTGTGAGACGGTGTGACTACCCCAGTCGGGTTAGTCCGTGTATGAGCTATATTTAAGTGACTATCAGATGGGGATAATGTTTTAACTTCACAGGACGATTCAGACCGTACGTTTCTTAAAATGCAAAATAAATGATATTCTTGATGTGCCCAAAAAAGAAGCAACACTATAAAAAAGCCCCAAAGCGGTTTTGATACTAATAAATAAACTCTATTTGGTTACGCTCCGATCCAAATTAGTTTTTTTATTTAAAAAGTTGTAGTATACAGATATGAGATATGTTGGTTATAATTAAATATAGTCAGACAGTATAAATAGCTGTACCTATTTATGCAAAAAATATAGATTTATCTAAAAAAATATACCTTCTTCAACAAATTGGATAATATAGAAAAATGGGTAGAGTATAAAGTTGTCAAGAGCCGGCGGCGTCGCTTTTCTTTCAATTATTTATGTTAAGCGTTGTAAATAACACCTATTATTCTGAATTAAGTTCCTCTCATATATATTATTTTGTTTTATACAAGGCTCTGTGAATAAGATAAACATAATAAAAAATGATAACCTTACTGGATTATCACACAACTTTTTATAATTATTAATCTATGCGTATAATAACATTGAATTAAGTAAGTAAAGACTAAATCTTGCACTTACTTACCTTTACAATCAACATTTTTAATAAGGGACGTGCTTTGTGTTATTACACGAAATTCTATATTGGGAAAAAAAGGGTTATTTTTACCGCTAATTTCGATTCGACAATATCGATTCAACCTAAAAGTTAACTCACGCAAATTCATGTAAAAGGGTGGCACCACCTCGGTCGAGCCAGTCCGTATACGACCCGCAGTTTTAAGCTATTAATATATATTTCTTATATTATTTTTGTACACATTTTTAGTAGCCAGATATGCACTTACAACTAAACATAAAACCTACGGATTTGTGATAATATTAGAAGCATTATCTGAGCACCCTCGCCATGCAGCTCCCGTAGGCACTTAAATGTCTAAGATCTAAATCCTCATGGGTAGGTTGGCTTGCAAGTAGTCTGTACATTTAAGATTATAAGAACTAAATTAACAAAATTCATCATTCATTCATCTGAGTGTACCACGTAACGTTAATTACCTACCCGAGGTTTTCCGTTCTAAAATATGTATACCTATCCCATATCACTTTCCCTCTGCATTAGATAATTGATGATACTATTGAAATACGAACAAATATTGTTTTAATTTAGTGATAATTAAAGGTATATATAGAAAATTAAAACAAAGAATTTTTCTTTGTGCACATAAATAAATTTAATAGCACTTGTAAGAAAAACACATTTCTAATCCGGCCCCTGTTTCATCCCAGCATCCCATTTAATCTTTATCATTGTATATAAAAACAGAAACAGTTTACTTTAAGTAGTCAGTTGTGGTTTGCTCTTCCACTGAAGTGTAGCACTTTAACTTATACCTTAAAATAATGTTAAAATGGATAGTGATTTTTATTTTTATCGGCGTTCAGTTTTCCTCAGTTATTGCTTTGTATAATTTTCAAACGCAAAACCGGCGGTCAGCAAAAGATTTACCAGTCAAAGAAGACTTAGATAGATTTTTAAAACCTATTGAAAGTTTAACGAATTATATAACCAATAATATAACGCGTATCGAAATTGACTACGCTTTGGGAATATTTTTCAGTAACGGTAAATGTCAGGTTAAAACTTAGAGTAATGAATAATTTTGTTATAATATTCTTAAAAAATAATAAATTATGGCAAATTCCAGTGCATTTAGGACGCATTTTGATGAACAAAGGCAAGAATATTCCAGATCAATTAGTATCTAGGATTAATGCAATCGTTGATACAAACGAAAAAAGTTTATTGTATTTTCATAAAGCTACAAAAATTGGAATTAAATATTTGAATAATACACAGGAACGGAACCATGCAATAAGTAATAATTTAAATTACGATTTTTGTATAAAATTACATATTCATTTGATTTAATATTTTATGAATCTTTGCAGTATCCGATTTATTTTTAAATTCAACTTACTGGGCGCTTCGTCTGAAAAAAATGAAATATGAAACCGAGCCAACGTATTCATATTCGGATTTAGAAGACATGTATTCTAAATGGACGAATTATGCTAAAAACGTTAATAAGTTTTACCACTGGAATCCCAATCCAAAAACATCAGGTGAAGTAAACAAATATTAATATATGTTATATATTTTTTACTATAATTATGGTTACTTAGAATATTAAGGTAAATATAATGTAAATGTTTCTTTGCTTTTTATGTTTTTCATTTAACGGTAGGTACTAGCACACAGAGCTTCTAATGCTGTAGGTATACCTAACTAAGTACCTACTGATGGGGCTGATTTGTTTTTATTCCTTAGATGTGTGTTTGGTGATACTCGCTATTAATCCTAGTTTTAAAGGAAATTCGAAATCCTGGTGTCCCATTGCTAAGACTTGCTATAACATGTTGAAAGAAGGTACACATTTTGGTTACGCCTTATGTCATCGGTAAGCAAATATAATTATTTGTAACAGATAAGAAAATATATATTTTTGCTTCCCAAATGCATATAAACGCCTGTTTGGGTAACTTTTATTTTATGACATAGTAAGACAAAGATTTGTAATTTATAAAATAATAAAAAATAATTTGTGTAACAAACATTAAACACAACTATCTGGTGATTAACAAAATTAAAAAAATAAAAATTGCTAATATGGTTTTTTCGTACAATTTTAATATTTTAGATTATTGCTTCTACTAATGGCCCAGTTAGGACGAGGTTGTTTTATTCTGTCAGGCCTTGAAGACGAAGTATTGATGCAGAAGTTCTGCAGCATGGCATACGCTGAAGCAGAGTACATCGCTATGAATGGTTACGGAATTGTTGATTTAATGCTTGAGATTAGTAAGTATAACCAGTGTTATAGTATCCTTTGCGTTGTGAACATACCTTTTAGGTCGAGTCAAATTACCCACATACTGGACAAGGGGGTTGATTTCAGACACTTCTATATATGTTATTAATAATTTTATATGTATTATATTTATATCTGTGTTTATGAAAATAATTAACGTTCCAGTGTGTTTTTGCTCTATGGACGGCCGCGTGCAGTTTCTCCGCCGCACATGGTTACACAAAATATTTGATTTCCAAAATACAAACGGTTGTTTCGGAGCTGAGAACAATGTTAAGAGTCATATTAGAAGAACACAACCGACTGAATGTAATAGTCATACCACCAGTCTAGCTTCCAGTACATACGCAGCCGCTGTGAGATTCATTTTAGAAGAATACTATTAGTACATTAAAAGTAAAATCCTGTTTTATTTGATTATATACCTACAGTTTAACATAACCCATTTCAAGTTTGATGTCCTTTATTCCACCAATCTATACAGGGTTATTTTTAATTATTGAGCGACCTCTTGCAGGCAGCCTCTCAACATCAATCCCAAAAACATTTGTAGCTTTATATGAGAATATAAATGTTGTACAATTGTATAAATATTTAACAAAAATAAATTACCATAAAAATAATATGCTTAAAATATTTATAACATTTGAAATAGAAATCAATCCTTTGAAATATCACTCACGCCATTATATATGTCAGTTATATTCCTTATTGACCTTCAACTAACCTGCATCGGAACAGAATCCCTTACTAAAAGTTGATGGTAGGCCCCCTGACGTCCTAGAGGTACTTTCTCTTAACCTGAGAGTTATCTGGGGGAGGGATTCGCCCAATCTGACAATAAAAAACGTCTTAATTTTTTCAATCATACAAATTAATTATTGGAAAAGGTAATTAATACTAACTAAAAAAAAAAAAATATCATGTCTAATTCTTACGAATGTTTTAATAAAATTAAAAAAAGATGCATTCGAGTATCATCGTATCATATTGAGTACCCATAAGAAAATTGTACTGATGGTGCGATTCTTAAAAATATTCAAAGAATTTTAAAAACCTCTAAACTACTTTTACTCCTAAAAATAACCCTTTAATTTAGGGGAAACGGCCACAAACACTGGCCAAACCCAGAGTGGGGACGGAGTGCGAGAGAATAGATCGAGAAAGAGTAAGAGAAGAATAGAAATAAGAAATAAGTAGCGCAGCGGTAAACATTAAATTTTATCGACGAATATTTGTTACTTTGGCTTATGGAAATCGCCAGATTATACATTTTTCGTTATCATTGCATTATTGTAACTCGGTACTATATTTAATTCGTCCCCGAGACGCACTGCGTGTTTGGTTGGTACGCCTGATGACATGTTGGTAGGGTAAGATACCCAGTAGTCAGCCCCGCACCAGTACTCGGCCTTTTTAAGCTTTATTTTGATATAAATAGTGTGGTTTTTTTTTAAACCATTGAAATAACGTTTGATCCAATCTATGTTTTCCTATTGAATAATATGCATATCTACGAACCAATAGCATGACAGGTTGATCAGCTATACTCGTTCATTTCTCTGACGAAAGCGAAATAACTGATCGTGTCATTTAGACCATTTTTTTCTTAAGAAAACGTACTTGAGGTTTTGGTAAGTTTATTTATCAATTTGTTGTAATTTATGGTAGATTTTCATGTTACGTTATTAAATAATATTTTTTCTGTGATTACATTAGGCATTAGAGGCATTTTATATGTTAGTTACGTTTAAATTTAGTGGGATGACTACTGGATTTCCATTTTTTAAAGTTGATCCAGAAGTCAGCCGCATGGGGCCGACTACTGGTTTTTTACGAAGTTCTTGGAATTTGTTGAAAGTTACACATAGAATAGTCCTTGTTCTTTGCGTTCGATTGAATATAACTCATAGATGAAAAAACATTCATTTTACTAATAGTCAGCCGTGTTTAAATGTCAATAGATGTTGAGAGGCCGACTAATGGACTGTTAACTCCAATAGTCGGCCGTTAGTTTTTTTCTGTGATATTGAACTTTAATGCAGTTACATAAGGATGAAATCAAAATCTTTTATTCTAGAATTTCATTATGTTGAAACATCCAATCCACCAGTACAAAGAAGAGCAGTTGACACAGGCTGTGGCCGCGATCCAAAAGGTGATGAAGATTAGAGAAGCCAGTCGAATTTTTAGCGTACCACGAGGCACTCTACAAGATCGCCTGCATTTAAGGGTCCAAGAAGCACCTCGTAAAATGGGACCAGACTCAGTACTTACGAAAGAAAGAGACTGCCTTGAAAGACTGGGTCATAGCTTTAGCTAATTGTGGCTTTCCTTTAAAATATAATGATCTTCTTAATACCGTCCACAATATTATTTCCCAAGAAAACAGACCTAACCCATTTGTAAATAATAGGCCAGGGAGGAAATGGTACCAGTCATTTCTTAGACCGAGTTAAGTTAGCGGATACCTGAAAATATATCTAAAGGTAGAGCAGCAGTAACCGAAGAAGGTATTCGAAAGTGGTTTGCAAAACTACTGAAGCACTTAGACGATGTAAACTGACATTTTGACTAATCCAGACCGAATATTTAATGGCGACGAAACCAGTTTCCACATATGCCCCAAAATTTAAAAAGTTATTGCACCCAGAGGATATAAAAAAATATCTACAAAATCGTTAAAGGCAAGGAAAAAGAGGCTGTTACTGTTCTTCTATTTATATCGGCTTCTGGAAAGATTTTGCCTCCTTGTGTAACCTTTCCATATGTAAGACCAAAGTTGTTATAAATAGTATGCCTACGGGTTGGATGTTAGGAAAGTCAGAGACCGGGTAGATGAAGTCAGATATATTTTACAATTTGAAAATGGTATCATCCCTTACGCACTCCCTCAAAATGCGACACATTTAATTCAGCCTGCAGACGTAAGTGTATGCACACCCTTAAAGTCAGAATGGAAAAATACAGTCCATGAAAGGGCAACTCGACTCGAAAAAATATTGGTTGTGACAAATGTCCTGCCTGGTATCATTTAAAATGTACTGTATTTGCTGATGATATCTATGAAAATGTATATAATAAAGAATTTGTATGTCCAACATACGAAAATAAGTAAAAGGCTGACTGTAATTATTTACGTAGTGTTTTTAGTTCTTTGAGGTCTATAGCTTTCATAATTCTTATTTGCAAGTTATATATTGAATCAAGGTTTGACTTACTTATTCTACCATAGCTACTCAGACCGTAAAATATGATTGCTTCTCCTTTATATAAGTTTAATAAAATTGTATATGTAATTTTTCTTTTAATTATACCTACTTTTGCCAATATAGTACGTAGCTTATCACATACGTGATTAATATGTTCAGTCCATTTCAGTCGAACGTCAATTATAAATCCCAGATATTTTAGTTTATTGATTTCAACAACTTATACAATGCTGCTTATACAAAAAGTGTCGTTTTGGCGACATTTAGAACAAGTCTTACATCGTGAAACCACTGTAGCAAAAGGGTGAAATCTGTTTGTAAGTCTCACAGAGATGCATCTAGATTGTTATTTGTTGCTACAAGACAAGTGTCGTCAGGAAACTGAAAATTTCACATTTAAATATAAGGTTAACTACATCATTTACGTAGGTGATAATGCAAGGACCGAGCCCTGCGCTGTTCCATCTAATACTCGTACGTTTTTAGGAGTGGTTATTAAAAACTGTGATTCAGTTTTGTTTCGACCATTTCCTGTCTAGAGGTTCCGTTTCTATTTACTTCCATTTTAACCGAAACACGTACAACGAAACCATTCCATTTGAGATCGCTTTTATTTTCCATTATAAAACTAACTTATCATGAAATTTCATGGTGAATTTGATTACAATTGAAGTTTATTACCCTCGTTATGATAAGAATGGATGGAGCTACTTCAAAAAATACTTTTAATATCTAATTAATTACTTTATCATTTCTAACTTGGTCAGCCAAGAATTGGAAAAATAGATTATTATCATTACAATTCTTGAACCTAGTAAAGATATTCTTGATACATTAAGCTACCGATCAATTTCTCTTTTTTAAATTTTAGCACAAGTTCTTAAACGAACATCTTAAAAATCGTTGATTTTTTTTATAATTTACTTATTACTATATTGTACTGAGTTATAATTTAGAGAGGGTATCGACACTATGGATAATCTTAGTATTTTGGTTACCGATATCCGTCTAGCTCTTTTTAAAAGTGAATCTGTTCTAGGTGTTTTTCTTCACATTTCTACGGCCTATGACAATGTGCTCCTATCAATTCTAAAAGGGAAAGTGAATAGTTTGAGCATTGCTACTTTGTTTACTAATGTAATTATACGGGGTTATTTGTAATTAATTGGCTATCTCTTACAGGCAACCTCTCTACGTCAATCCCAAAAACATTTGTTCTACGACTTTTTACAAATCTTGTTAAACAACACAAAGAACACAAACCAAAAATATTTTTTGGTCCGTCTATGGTCATTACGATTCTTCTCCTAGATTAGAAAAGGTTCCAAGACTCTGTGTTAAGTCCTATTTTTTATAGTCTATATACCTTCAGTAAATTGGGTTAAAGCTGTTAATAGTTTTTGTAACATCCTCAAGTATGCCGACGATCTTGTTATGTACACATCTGCAAAGTCAATAGACCAAATTATTTCAAAAATAAACTCCGCTGTAAGTCAATTAAATGTCTGGTTATTAAATCATGGCCTTTTATTGCCTGCATCATAAAGCATTTTCGTTCTTTTACCATCAAAAGGGTTAATAATTTCAAAAGTTTCCATGAAGTCTTCTCCAATAAATGCCATGCAATTGGAATGTTTGGAACTTCCTCTTTTTATAAGAAAACATTTTCTTGCTGAAAGGTTTGTATTAGGACTGCCCAGTTCTCTTCACATTATCTTTTTCCAAGACTTAAAATCTTGTCATAACTACTAAATATTAGAAAAACAAGTATATTCCCTATCTATCTAACAGCGATTATGAACTTATTAATATGATAACCCCTAATTATCTATCAATGGTTAACTATTTAATTAATTGTTTGATTTTTTTTCGATGCTCTATTATTTCAACCAGAAGTTTGACTCGATATTGGAATCTATAAAAGAACTCTAGAAGCTAATTCTGAATTTTTTACAATTATTAGACATACACTGGCCAGAGTAGATGTTAATGTTCAAGGATGCATCTCAACTCGCAGAAAATAAATTTGTTGGTGCTGAAGTTTAGATTCCCAAATTCTAAATTATTTTTAATTTGAGATGTCATACTCTCTCTACAGTATTAACTGGCAATATAATATCCTTATATGAGACAATTTTATACGTTGAATATCATAAATTAAATAAAACAATATTTTTTTGTGATTCTAAAAGCTGTCTACAAGCAATTCTTTCCAATTTCAACAGAAGAAGTAGATTCCCTATTATCCTTAAAATTAAAGAAGCTCTTTTTCGTGGCCACTTCGAAATATTATTGGGTAACTTCAAAAATATCAAAAGGTAGATTTTAAAGCCACATCCAAAGTAGTATACCAAGTAAGCCAGTACACGTTACCTTATAACTAAACATACAAGTACTATTATTAACTTTAAAAGCGCCTATTTCTTAGTAGAAAAAACCGGAAGGGTTATTTTTTTCCAACTAATCGTAGTCGATTAGTTGGAAAAAAATAACCCTTCCGGTTTTTTAACCTCAACACTTTTATCAGGCGTATTTTTATTTAAATTCGGCGATTTCGTCGATATATGCCGAACTTATTTTTTTATATTAAAACGCGGTGTAAATGCTTTGCCCACATCGGTGCCGCGCAGTCGTTTATTGTTATGCTCTAACATAACATCATCGCTGACGTTTTTATTTGTTTTTCTACCAATTTTGTATATTGTAACTGATCTTCGATATTATAACGTTTTCATAAACCAGGTTCAAGTCACCAACAATTTAACATGGGGCCCATTAGTAGCAGGGCGGGAGAATTCAAATTTTCTCACAGCGTATTCCTATAACGCAGTAAGTTATAATAAGAATCGGTTTTGATTTTTATTTTTTTAAAATAGTTTGAATTGACTTTTCGCTTTTGTCCTTACAATTGACTCCGAAGTACTCATAATTTTTTTCCACGCGTCAGTCTTTCTGACAGAGTTGCCTTCCAAACACAATATAGACGGTAGTTGAATGTAAAAAATAAATAAAACGTACTTTACGCGATACTTTTCCGCAGAATATTACTTAAAACACTTTTGAATGGTTTTTAAAATAAAAATCCGACTTCTGACCATAGAGATATTATACATAGAGTAGGGAAGCCAGCCTAAATTGTTACCATCGAACTTAAAAGAGATAGGTAGATCGAAAAACCCTATCTATCTCAACTTTTTATGAGATGTCGTGCTTCTTCGTCGTCGTCTCGAGTGTAATTCGTAGCAACTGTCATTTTTATGGAGTAGTGTCAAAAATGTTTTACACAAATGTTTCGAAAATTTTTAAAACGCGTCATGAATATTTCTTTGCGCATGCGTAATAAGGCAAAGAGAAACAGTATGACATCTTGCATCTTTTTTTAACTGTCTGTCACTGACGCTCATACAAATACCTGTGGCTCACCTATTCTATGTATATTAATTCTATGCTTCTGACACGATGTAATGTAATCAAACGTCAGTGTCAAGTTGACAACTGTTAATAAAAAATAATCGTATCACCGCAACATACAGTACATTAAATTTTCCCCTCCTGCACTTGTAATGTTAATGTTGTCGAGTAAATTTCGCGTTATTTATGATGACAGCTGCTTTTAGAAAAACGCAACCGCCATAAACTAATAACACTACATATATGTAACTTCTGAGTTAGACAGAAATTATTACGTTTTTAGATTAGTGCTTAGCTTTTGTAGCTGAATAGTTTTCTTCTTTTCCATGCAATTATTACTATAATAATCTAAAAGTAGAAGTTAAAACTTGCCAAGTCCGAGTTGTACTCGCACGAACGGTTCCGTACATTACACATAAAAAACGGCAAACAGTCACGTTCGTTATATGGGATATTAGATATTTATTTTATCTTTATTTAATTACTAGGGGTCGCTCGCGACTTCGTCCGCGTGGTTTTTAGTGTTGCCGCCGAGTTCCATACAAAATTGATATTTAAAACCCTTAAGAGTGGAATTTAAAAATCTTTTCTTAGTACACCACTACGTAGAAAAACAAATGTATCCTCCAATTTTACTATCTCTACGACCTGCGGTTTAGACTGTATGCTATAACTAAGTCAGTCAGAACCTATTAGATTATATTAAATTTGCAGCATTTTTCATTGCTGCTTAACTTCTATTAGTCACAGCGAGATGATAGATACCCTCTAGCCTTCCTCAATAAACGGACTATTCAACACAAAAAGAATTTTTCAATTCGGGCCAGTAGTCCCAGAGATTAGTGCGTTCAAACAAACAAACTCTTCAGCTTTATAATATTACTATAGATTTATTTTTCTAAGGAATATATGTATGACTAAATATTCTGTAAATATTTCAAGCGTCTACCTGTTGTCGTTCTAACCTTAAGAAACGGGAAGAGATGAGGGAGATTAAGAAAAGGACCACGGACTACCGGCTCTCTCACTCACTGAACGAAACTTGTATACCTTAAAGATAATTCAAACCAATTCATGTAAGAGGGTGGCACCACCTCGGTCGAACCAGCTTGTATACGACCCGCAGGAAATTGACTTGAGCTAGGCTCTATCATCGTACAAGTCGGTATAGCTTACCATACATATTTTTTTAAATTATTTTTTATACTATACTAGCCAGATACTTACAACGACATATTTTAATTACGGATTGGTGAGGATATTAGTAGCATTATTTGCCCATCCCCATACTCGGAAGTCCAAGATCTAGTTCTTCATGGGTAGGCCGGCTTCGAAATAGCCTATAAACTCAAGACTATGAAAATTAAATTTTTAATTGGGTTAATGAAGACTTGAGATGATTTCTTTGACTATGTAAGTTTTTCTATTAGTGGTGTATTTACACCAGTCTTCATCATCATTAAATCTCATAGACTACATGTAACGTAAATTACTTATTTGCGGTTTCACTTTCTGAAATATGTTTATGATATGGGGATATCACTTTTCTTCTAATTTGATTCTCTTGAAGTACGAACAAATTTTGTTAGAATTTAGTATTAGTTTAAAGTAAAAAGAGGTAGAATAGGTAGGTAGGTAAAAAGGTAAAAATCGAAAACATTTTTCTTTATAAAAAGAAAACAAATTTTATAGCACTTGTAAGAAAACACATTTCAAATCCGGCCCTTGTTTCATCTCAGCATCTCATTTAATCTTTGTCATTGCAGAACTGAATAATGTACTTAAAATAGTCAGTTGTGGTTTGCTCTTCCACTGAAGCACTTTGACTTGTAACTTAAAATAATGTTAAAATGTATATTTATGTTTATTTTTATTGGACTTCATTTGTGCTTAGTTATTGCTCAGTATAATTTTCAAACACAAAACCGGCGGTCAGCCAAAGATTTACCAGTCAAAGAAGACTTAGATAGATTTTTAAAACCTATTGAAAGTTTAACGAATTATCTAACCAATAATAAAACACTTATTGAAGTTCATTTCGCTTTGGGAATATTTTTTATTAACGGTAGGTAAATGTCACGTTTAAAACGTACGTACGTGTAAACGACTTTGAGTTATACATAATTTGGTTATAATATAATATTTATTTATTTATATTATATAATATAATATATTATAATATTTCTAAAACATTAAATTATGGCAAATTTCAGTGCATTTTAGACGAGTTTTGATAGACAACAGCAAGAATATTCCAGATCAATTAGTATCTAGGATTAATGCAATCGTTGATACAAACGAAAAAAGTTTATCGTATTTTCATAAAGTTGTAAAAGAAGACAATAGTTTTTTTGAACGGGACCATGTAATAAGTAATAATTTAAATTACGATTTTTGTATACCGTTATATATTCGTTTAATTTAATAGATTATTAATCTTTACAGTATCCGATTTATTTGTAAATTCAACTTACTGGGCGCGTCGTTTGAAAAAAATGAAATTTGAAGCCGAACCAAGGTATTCCTATATGGATTTAGAAGACATGTTTTCTAAATGGATGATTTATACAGAAAAAGTTGAAAACGTATTCAACTGGAATCCTAATCCAAAAAACTCAGGTAAAATAAGCAAATATTAATACATGCTATATATTATTTAAAATCTAAATCATAAATAGCACGTAATAGTTAAGTTTAAATAATCTATTTATACATATAATAAAATTGTCACTGATCGATTTCTGTGCATGGAAAATATACAAAAAAAACTTAATGTAGCTTATCAGGAGCAAGAAAAAGCCTTTATAAAAGCAAGAGAAACAATGGTTCTTTATTTTGTCTGGTTGCCTGTATGTTTGTATTTTTTTTTATACAATCCAGGTCAATGCTTGACTACATTCCACCTGATGGTAAGTAGAATGTAGTCTTAGGTGAGAAGGCGCATTAACCTAGCAACCTATTCAATCTTCTCTTGTAAACACCCACATTGTATTCGGAAATTCGGCCGGAAATACCAACACAGGCATTCGTAAGTAAAAAAGACGAAGCAAAGCGCTTCGTTCGGACAGGTGGAATGTCCACAACAAAAGGATGGACACCAGCCATGCGTCAGAACGTCCGGTGACGGAAAGTGGCCGGGGGAATTAGGTCGTGTAATTCCAGTGCACACTCATCAAAATGTATTTTATACAATATTGAAGGCTAGCAATTCTACATCTGTGTTCAAGGCTGTGGAGGTCGGCTTCGACCAATTCGGGATCGTCTATGAGCCTATTTGCTCTCCTCTCAATTGAGTCCAGAACCGCAAGACGAGACTTTGCGGTACCAGCAAATATGTGACCACAGTACTCTACGCACGACCGGATCTGAGCTTTAAATAATACAAGAAGCTGTCCCGGTGTAAGGTACTATCGGACCTTCACAAGAACCGCAAGCCTTCCTGGAGCTGCTCTTGCTCTGGACTCAACGAACCGACCAAAGTTGAGGGTCGAGGAAATCTCTAAGCCTAACAACTGAAGCCGGTCACTGTATTCCAAGAATTAAATTAAATCTCTCGTTCCCCTTCCATCACCGGAAGTTCCTACGTTCGGCAGGAATCCAACCTTAAGTTGTGGACATTCCCACTGTCCGAACACAAGGTGGGGGTCTTCAAGAGAAAAGTGAATAGGTTGCTACGTTTATGAGCCTTGCATTTCGTGGAATGTAGTCGAGCTTTAACTTAGATAATATAAAAAAAAGCTATGACAATACTGATAGTGCTGATGTGTTTTTATTCCTCAGACGTATGTTTGGTGACACTCGCTATAAATCCTAGTTTTAAAGGAAATTCGACATCCTGGTGTCCCATTGCTAAGACTTGTTATAACATGTTGAAAGAAGGAACAAATTTCGGTTACGCCTTATGTCATCGGTAAGCAAATATGATTATTTGTAACAAATAAGAAAAAATATTATGATTTTGCTTCCCAAATGGATCGATACGTCTGTATATATACAGGTTACCTTTAATTTATGATAGAAATATGTTATTTAAGATAAGATTTGTAATTTCAAAATAATGAACATTAAACAGAACTTGTGATTAACCTAACCGAGGATAAAAAAAAATGCTAATACATATTATTTTTCATACAATTTTAATACTTCAGAATGGCGCTTCTACTAATGGCCCAGTTAGGACGAGGTTGTTTTATTCTGTCAGGCCTGGAAGACGAAGAATTGATGCAGAAGTTCTGCAGCATGGCATACGCTGAAGCAGCGTACATCGCTATGAATGGTTACGGAATTGTTGATTTAATGCTTGAGATTAGTAAGTTATAACCAGTGTTATAGTATCCTTTACGTTATGAGCATACCTCTTAAGTAGTTTCAAATTACCCACATACTGGACAAGTCGGTTGATTGCCAATACTTCTATATATGTTATTAATAAATATATTTGTGTTATATTTATATGTATGTTTATGAAAATAATTAATGTTCCAGTGTGTCTTTGCTCTATGGACGGACGCGTGCAGTTTCTCCGCCGCACGTGGTTAAACAAAATGTTTGATTTTCAAAATACAAACGGTTGCTTTGGAGTACCGAACGATGATTTGGGTAATGTTAGAAGAGCACAGCCGGTTGCATGTAATAGTCACACCACCAGTCTAGCTTCCAGTACATACGCAGCCGCTGTGAGATTCATATTAGAAGAATACTATTAGTACGTTAAAAGAAAAATCCTATTTTACCTGGTTTTAGATCTACTGTTTATTAGAACCAATTTCATGTTTTATGTTTTTTATTTATCCAATGTATATATTCAGGCAATAAAATTATATAACGTTGCTAATTTCAACATTAAGTACGAGAATGAATGATTTTATGTAATTTATATGTAAAAAAAACTATGGCTCAGTTTATTGAATATTTCCTCGCTCAAGGATCCATTGCAGTTTACTTTTGTTTTGTCCCAAATATAAAAAATGGCGCTATCGTGAAGCGAATCCATTTCATTTGAGATTTTATTTTCCATTATAAAACTGAGTTATCATGAAATTTCATGATTATTTTAATTACAATTACAGTTTATTACCCTCGTGATGATAAGGTTGAATGGAATTACTTCAAACTATATTTATTTGTGTTGTATGTTTTTTATTGTTAATAATGTTTTTACGCAATGAAATAATTTACCTACCATTAGAAAATGACATAGACTCATTATATAGAGTCATTAAAAAGCGTAACTGCATTTTATGAAATATATTCAAATGTAATTGATATTAGTGCTTCATTTGACTTATTTATAATAAACGGTAAGTATTTATTTTAAAAGATTGATTATAATTTAACCAACTAACAATTCAAAATTTATAAAATATTTTACAGTGAACTTTAACATATATTTAAAAACAATAAAGGCTTATCAGCTACAACTCTTGAAGACATGGAATATATCTCACAAACAAATGAAAAAACTATAAAGAACTTTATAATGATTGCAAATAAAACGCTTCCGAAACCGTATCCAGCAAGTAAATTATTAATAAGATTAATAGCCTGACTATATGAAATAATATCAATTTATTAAATATAACACAATATTGTTTGTAGTTGCAACTATATTTGCTAACTGTACTCTCTGGGTCAATCACCTTAATCAGTTTACACACACACCGAAAAAACGTTACTCAAAAAATGATTTAGAAGCAAAATACGCAAACTGGGAAACGTACAAAAAAGAAGTCAAGTCACAAATTGGGATACCAGATCAGTATATGTCAAGTAAATGGTACATCTACTCTAGAGAATGAATTTAAAACTTAAAACTGAAATTGCTAATCTATAATCCAATTGTTGCTAGTAAAGATTGAAATCACTATCCGTGTCTTGAGATATGAGTGCAAATAACTGTTCTGTGGATTAAGTTTGTAGAAATTAATTTACTTTTGATGTAAATCTCATATTGTAGATTGTACTATTCGCACACATCACTATTTAGTAAGATAAAGAGAAATTCTTCTCTCTTATGTTACTAAATAGTGTTGTATGTATCTTCTGATAAAGTACTTTACACGTCGAAACATGTACATACTGCGTACAGTGTATTGTAATCAAACGTCAGTGTCCAGTTGATATCTGTTTATTCATAATAATCGTATCATCCACAACATGTAGTACTTTATCTTCTCCCCTCCGCCGTTGTTATGTTAACATTGTTTCGAAAATTTCGCGGTTTTTATGATAAAAAGTTGCGTTCAGAAAAACGCATCCATCATAAACTAATGACACTACATGTGTGTTACTTCTGAGTTGGAAATAAATAATTACGGTTTTTTAGATGAGTGTTTAGCTTCTTTAGCCGAGTATCCGATCAATACTCGAAAAAGGATACTCATTTGTCCTTTAGAAGAACCATGTAACGCAGCGTTAAAGAGCGGTGCTGATTTGGGTTACTCTTTGTCTCATCGGCAAGTAGAATGTTTTTACAGTATTTTAATTTCTCCTTCCGTTACAATAATAAATTGAAAGTAGAAGTAAAAACTTCAAAGAAAGAAAGAAAGTTAGAAAGAAAGTTAGACTCACACGAAGGGTTCCGTACCATTACATATAAAAAAACTGCAGTTATATTGGAGCAGCTTTTTCGTATCGTATCTTTCTTTATTAAACAAAAATATAAAAAACATAAACTAAAATATAAAAAAGGTAGATGCAAATTTAAAAGAAAGGAAAACCTATTTAGTTTATCTTGATTTTATTATATAGTTTTACAGTGAATATGTAACTAAATATACTGTGGATATTTCACGCGTTGACCTGTTTCCTGTTAATTTCCCATTTTTGAACGGAACCATAAAAAAGCAGAATTTAAGCTTATGGTTTCATGAAATCAAACATGTTATTTCAAAAAAATATAGGTAAAGGAATGTCTTAGTTAAAAGAACTGTGTTAAATCAGCTTCAGACCATGTCTGTGTTGTTGAAGTTTTAGTTTGTTAAGCAATTAAATATATATCTCTATCCATGAAACTTACATTTGCTCCTTTAGTTTCGAACCCAATCGCGGATCTTAGCTTGATACTTGGCGGATTCTCGGCGTGAACTGCTGAGTCCACGTAAATAGTGAATAGCCGGGTGAATATATATCTAATACTTAGTCATTATAGTTTACGAAAGTTCAGATGATAAGTCGCTTTGCTAACTGCTTATCATTTCATACCAACGATAGAGTAAAGCGCCAATTGATGGGTAAACTATACATTTACCTAAAATTTCAAGTAATGTTATCATAACTAGGAAAAACTAAGTAGACCTTTGAATTGAAATAGAATCATCTGGTTGGTGAGCGCTCGTTACGGACGCGGCCCGGGTGTAATATTTTGTCATCTCGAGAAGATAAACAATTGATGGAGAAGTTCTGTGAAATGGCATCAGCGGAAATTGAATATAACGTTATCAACAACTATAAACTTGCTGATCTTATGTTTGAATTCAGTGAGATAGACATAGACATAGAACTGACTTTTATTACAAGAAGGATTAGCGAGTAGTATAATCCTGGAAATGCCAAAAATTATAATTTTAAAAATATGTGGGTACATTGTACAACAATACCTAAGTACATAGCTTACCCAACATATTTTTACCAATACAATCAAAGTTTGAATAATTATTTCCTAATTCCTTATGTGTTCTTCAATTTTTAATTTCCATTTATAAAATTGCAACGATTTTTTTTCTTTTTGACAGTTTAGTGTTAGTTAATTACTTAAGTGAAACATATTAAAGTCGTAGACGTAAAAAATATATATTTATTATGAATAAGTATCTTTAAACTCAAATATTCTTCCAGTTTGCATCTGCACTCTCGGTGGCCATTCGGAGTACTTGCAAAAGGACTGGTTAGAAACAATGCTTGATTTTCAAACGATTTCAGGTTGTTTTCAAGTACCTTCTCAAGGAAATTTGTTTGGATCACCACCAGGTGATGATAGTATATGTAACCATCATACCACCTCTTTATCTGTCTGTTCTATATCTGCTGCTGTAAGATACATTCTCGAGAAATATAGCTTTTGATGCACTATTGTTTTTAATGCATTTTTGATGCACTATTATTCTTGGCATGCCAAGGGATGATTTTTAAATCTCTTGATGAGATTAACCGATTTTTTTTTTATCTTTATGTTTTTTCTTCAAAATATAAACCAAAATTATTTCGTAGTGAGCTGTTATATGAGGTCAAAAAATCATTCTCACAGATCCTTAAATACGTTTTTATCTGTTATCTTATTGATGCATTTTTAATATAAACTTTGGATAGTTGTGGTTAAAAACTGAATAAATAATCTATTTTTAACAATTCTATTGTTATTCCTATTTTAAATTTAAAAGCACTTTTTAAAAGAAGCAAACTCGTTTTAATTTTTTTTCTTTATTTTGACGTTTAGACTGCTATTAAAATTAATGAGATATAAACTATACAAAACCTTCAATATTCAATTACATGACCTTTGTAATTATATTTCTGATCCAATTTCACAATTCCACCAAACGAGTCGTTGATGTTAAGTTATAAATTTAATGTCTAATTTATTTATAATGTATTTGTCAATTGATGGTTGTTGCGAATTATCCCACGGCAGTTTTATAAATGTTAATGGCGACTTTAAGCACAGACCTTTGAATAGCTTAAAAAAGCGCCGACTTCCTCCTTAAAGGTCAATTGAAGGTAAAGCTTTGTGCATCCTCTGATATTGCAAGAGTTAAAAGCGTGGGTGATCTACTACCAGATGAACCAGGTGCTCGTTTATCCTACTTTTTGTTTATACCAAAAAAGTATAACAACGGAAGGAATGATCTAAAGAGGATGCAATTTGAGATTCTAAAGAATTTTAGATAGAATTTGACTGTGGTGATTCTTTAAGATGCTGATGACGATGATATAAAATAAGTTCTCGTTTGATATTATAAAATAGTAACTTTTTCAGAGAGTAAGGGCGAAGTTATTTCACTTCAGATAGACATGCATTGCACCTATGAAACATCTGAATCTGGTTGTAAGGGTCCAGAGGTCCAAAGGAAAAAAACAACACAAAAAACAACGGATACTCTTAACTTATTCATTACTTTATAGTTTTTTATAATATTGACTATCAGATAAGTCAAAAGTGATATATGAGAAAATTTGAATTCAAGTAAAGCGTGGAATCAAAGTAGGATGAGAGTACCCACGCCATTACCTACTGTTACCATGATGTTTAGACAAATTTAACCTTTTTTTTTTAATTTTTTTTTTATTTTATCTATAGAACTATCTATAGAATATAGGAATTTTATCTATAGAATATAGGACCTCGTAGGTACGTTGAATGAAATATAGGCCCTGTATGTAAGTACGTGAAAAATATTTGATCAAGTTATTTTTACTTTTATTGTGTTGCATTTGGCAAAAAAATGCACTTATACTTATGTGCATTAAATAATTTTAAATAAATAAATCAAAGGGCGTACAAGTGGTCTTATCGCTTACAAACTTTAATGATGATAAAATCATCAGCTTGTCATCATGACATCATCATTAAAATTCTGAACAGACAAATGAAACTGTATCGATGCACAAACACAAGCCAATATCCTCTGAAATGCATACTGCATTTCAGAGGATATTGGCTTGTGTTGTGTTGTGTTGTGGCAACAGAAATACATCATTTGTGAACGTTACAACTGTCTAGCTGTCACTGTTCATGAGTTTCAGTCTGGAGACAGACAGACGGACAGCTAAGTCTTGGTAATAAGGTCCATTTTTACCCTTGTAGAAAGTCCAAAAAATATATTGTAAACAGTTCAAATGAACTCATAGTAAATTATTTCAAGTTAGAAGATAAAACCAAAGATTTACGTCAAAGCGGGCTCTATAGCAATCAGGGGTAGTGGCCGCTCTCCATATACATTGAACGAAAAATAATGATAACATTGTAAAGAGATTTTATCATTCATAACAGTACAGATGTTTAATATTAAAGAGCCTTTGAATATGTTCAGATTTATTGGAAGTGGCACCAGTTTATTATTGAATTGAATGATGGGTTTCCGTTCTAAGCGGGATATCCTCACCATACTTAGCTGCTAATACTTTGTCTAAAGCTGTGTGAGGAATCTTAAAATAAGTCCACAGTCCTTTATATATCTATGTTTCAAAAAGTATTAATAAAGTTACGTGCAACAAAGAAAGCACTTTTATTTAATCCATCGTTATTTAAAAAATATTTATAATTTTTTTTATTATATTTGACTACTTATAAAGATCTAGCTACAGATGTAGTTACCACTTAAAATAAAAACAAAAAAACAATTTATATTTTTTTCTACGAATGATAAAAAATGTCTGAATCTCATCAGAATACAATATCAATTTTTAATACAAAATATAAAAAAAAAACGAAGAGGTTATCTGAGGTTTTTTTTTTAATTTTATCTATACATATAATAAAAAAAAACATCAAACTCTTATTATATATATACTATACTCTCCAGAGAACCCAAAACAATGGTTTTTCAGTTTGTCTGTCTGTATGTCTGTATGTTTGTGCACGTTAATCTCAGAGATGGCTTAACTAATTTGAATACGGTTTTCAGGAATATATTATCACAGTATTCACTTAACATTTAGTGTTTATTTTATCTGAATCGGTTTTAGAAATAAAAAAGTTATGTCAATAATGTCAATCACGTAATAGGTACTATGCAAATCTTATTTTATACATGTAATAAATCTATAAAGAAGTCTTTGCACATTGAAAATATTAAAAAAAAACCAGGATGTGAAGGGATAACTAACAGAATCCATTTTCAGCATTTTTAAAATCTTTGTCTGTTTATCTGTTTGTCTTTTAGTTGTGTACACAACACGAAAAAAAAATATTTTCAAAAATTCATACAGGGGGACCTTTATATAAGCAAATTATTCTTTTTGTCTGTTCCTATGTATGTCTGTATGTTTGTGCACGCTAATCTCAGAAACGGATTAATCGATTTGGATGCAGTTTTCGAGAATATTTGGGATTCACTTTATATTTTGTTTTTTTTAACAATCCGTTAACAAATAGAAAAGTTAATAATCTCTTATGGTCGTACCATTGCTGCTTACCGGTTTGAACGTTTATAGTTTTTACATACATTACATTACATACCTACATACAAAGGGTACGTTTTATCAAAATCAAAATCTACGCGGTCGAAGTTGCAGGCACAGCTAGTATTATTATAAAATCACAAATATACCTATAGTATAACAAATTCAATAGATGTCTCCTATTTAACAATGTACTATTATATACCTACTACAAAAAAAAAACTAGATGTCACTAATCAGTAATTCCGAATCATTTCATTCCATTTCAAAGTACAGTGATACAAATCTGAGGTAAGTTACGTGACGTGTGTAATTTGGTCATTATAAAGATAATCACGCGTTACACGTGTGAGATCTACGTGTACTTAAAATCTTCACATCATTAGAAAAACAATAATAAACAAAAATTTTTAATTAACAAGATTATATGGGTTTGAATTTTATAATTTACATAAAGTTTTTTTTAATTTTCGTAGGGACAAATATCACCTGCTAATTGATAGCTTCGCGAAATCTTATCTTTTATTATAGGAAGGTGTAAGTGCATAAAGAATAGTGAGGGATGAAGGAGACTAGGACTTTGAGGGGGGTGGTGAGGGGGTGGGGGGTTGCAAAATGCATCCAGCTTTTTTTTCCCACCACACGAAACACAACAATAATGGCTAGTACTTTATCTGTAGCGCTAACTGATATACAAGATACAGCTAGACTTTACCATTTACAATTGATATGAAAAATATGTATACTAAATGTCAAACCATAAACTTTCGATTTATATGCTATTTTTTTATTTGTCATAAATTGAATCAAGTGTGCTGCTGAACGTCTTATTGTGATTTATTTTTGATTCAATTTGAGCGTTTAAGTTCTATTTTTATCCACTATCACATTGCAAATGGTAATCACAATAAAAGTTAATGTTAAAACCGAAGTTTTAAAGGGACATATAATTTAAAAGACAATAGCATCACTCCGACATCAATAGCAGAATATTTAAATACCTTTATCGACGAAATTGAAATCAGACTGTTTTCTTATGTTTTTATCCTCTTTAGATATACAAATTACTTTCAAGAAATATTCAAAATTCAAATATTATATAAGGTTAAAATAATATTATTTCATTAAACCAATAGATATTATAAGAACACTGTAAGTTCAAGGTACGTTTGCGATAACTATTAACAAAATAATAATAATAATATATTTAAAAATTAACAAAGAACATCACTAAACAAATATAGCATATATTATCGTTGAAAGCATATTAATGCGTTGCCCTCAAATAGTCTAATTGGTCAGTCAACTTGATATTCGGGTGAGTCCCTCTGGATCCTACCGCCATTGTCCAAATAACGGTTCAAGCTGTACTCACGCTCTTGAATTATAATATTCCTATTACCAATGACCCGAAAGCTACCAATTTCGGTACAGACAATGATAATTAGTTGGACATTAACCGTATTATGAAAGAATATCAATATATTTTAAAGCTTAATAAATAATTAAGCTACAACAAATAAGTTCATGTTTGGTTCATTTTATTACTTGATATTAAATGTCTTGAATATCCATAAATAGCAGTAAATATAATGATACAAATATGTTGGCGTATTATACTTAAAAGGAATGATAGCACTCAGTGCTATTAAGATTACTTCTACTGATCATAATAGGTTCTTTAGTATTTAGTATTATATGCAGTATGTATGAAATAAAACAGTATTATGACCATAAATAAGAATAAATCGACTACAATTTGTTATTTAGTATATAATTATAGTATGTAGTTTATAAAAGTATCATCCTATGATCCTAATTTCAGATAGACAGATAAAGAACTTTCAGTTGGAGAAAGTCCTTTTGAAGTAATGGTTAGTAAAAATAAGTAATAGTAATACTTTTTTTGCTCCTTAAGATTGAAACAATAAACCGATTGAGTTATTGATACAGAAACCTTTGGTGGATTAACTTTGTTAAACATATAACGAGGATGAATTTCACCTTGGATTGTATATTGATGTTAAGCTTTGTTTGTTAAATGATGACAATTAGATGGTCTATTTGTACCATAGAGACATTATACAAATTCTATTATTTATACCGGCTTAAAAATCATTTTAATGTGATATCAGTGTAATAATCAGTAAATTATTATTTTGAAACGGAGTTATTTAATATCATTCCATACTAAGGTATCATCATTGTTTAAAGTTTAATTTGTTTTTTTTAACAGATTAAAGTAACCTTGGAGATACAAAACATAACAACTTTTGATTACAGTCTACAATATTAAAAAATACCGTATATACTCTTATAATACTTAAAAAAAAAACAATAAGAACACATATATATTTTATGCACGAAAAAATATTACTGATCGGAATCGGTTTTTATAAATGATACCGTAATATTTTTCCGTAAAATTATTTAAAAAAAAAACAAGTTTTTTAAATGTTGTTTGTTAATGTTACATCCGGATGTTTGAGTATTTTGTATAAGTTTAAGTTTTTCCTGGAAAAAATGTTGAAAAGGTTTTTAATTATCCTTGTTTTTATTACCATACTTCTTTATGGAATGATGTGGTCATAAAAACATTATAACAACATTATAGCAATCGTCAATAATTACATTTAAATATTAATATATTTCGCACTGGGGGATGGTAGTCTTTTCAAAGAAGACACGCTTATTTCAAAATAGAAATATATATAAGTTAAAAAAAAAGAAAATAAAAATATCCATAATAACATTTAATCTTTTGTAAACACCCTTAATGTAAAAATAAAACAAGTGAAGTTATGTCGTAAATAATTTATTTTTATCCATAAAGTCACCGCTTGTCAATATTCCAACAGTGTTCAAGAGTGGCAAGTACGTTGACTCTGCTCTGACATAGATCTAAATCTCTAGACTTGTCTAGACTGTAACCTAACCTAATTTATAAGGTAATCTCAGAGTATTTAAAAAAATCCGATCACATCAATCATATTTTATATTTCGGAAAAATATAAAATACATATGTGCTCGGATATGTTACAAGATTATTTTATGAATTTGAATTTTTTAATAATTTCTATTGATTGCTAAAACATAGGGACTCCATTAGAACATAGATTACTAATATTTATCTAAATGTATAAAATGAATTAGTCACAAGAATAGAAGAGTTCGCAAGGGCGTAGCAATCGCTTAACTCAGCGTTCGTGGGTGTCCAAATGCATTGTTCAATACAACAATAGTATCCTATGCAATATCACTCTCAACGAAACATAGATATGTGTAAAAATTGCGAAATGTGTACAGGCTAAAATAATCCTTATTGCAATAGACCAGGACTGTTTATCCAGTGATCTTAAAGGTAATAAGCATCTGATTTGCTGATGCGTAACAGAAGTAAAATATGCGGCTTGCATTCGATTCAAGGATATTTTAGACATCTGTTTAGGCGGTGACAGCAAACTATTGGGTTAAAGATAATCCCACCTTTCACACTAACGAAAGTTTGTTATGGAATACCGCAACTAATTATGTTTTTATATTTATTTTGTATCTAGTAACATTAAAATTAGAGTCATATCGATTATCGGCATTGGCTTCTAAAAATGATAAAAATCAAATACATTTTCACCAAAAAAAAAAAAATTATATATATTATTATTGTTATCTTATGTAACTTTAAGAATTGTAAAATTACGGTATTTTTCACAGAGTGACTGACGAAATATTGCTTCGTTTCGTGCTGTGCGGGCGTTGTATTACAATTACCAGAGTTACCACTTCATTACAGATGTCATCATGAAACTAAATAACAGGAAATAACAGTGTTGCCAACTTTAGTAGCATACTGTGCAAGACGATCACAAAATACTAATAATATAAATAGAATATTAAAGAAATAAAGAATTTGATAATAGATTATTACATTAGAAATTGAATGGTAAAATTAAAAAAGCTTATTGTGATAGAAAATATAGCATGTATCTGTGTGCAGTTAGTCTGTGCAAAGTGACGCAACTCTCGCAAATGGGTTGCGTAAAGTTTTTAGCATGCTGTCTGCGGAGCTTTCTCGCATCGTATTCGAAGAAGCACCCGCAAGCATTTCTTGGCCGCCGTGTGTGAAGGGGCCGTGAAATCGAGCCTCTGTTTGTCACAGCACCGTAACGAGGGTGACGAATCGAGAAAGACGTAACCGAGATCTAATACCGTTTCGGTTTTGGTTTTAGTTGTAACGGCTCTTGAGATTTTGATTGTTTAAATGAGACAGTTTACTGTATTTGCTGGTAAATGGAATTTTGTAGTTAAAATAATTTGTACGGTTGAATGTTTATATATTTGTAATGTATTTAAATGCCAACAATAATTACGTTGAACGTAAATACTAAAATGGTAAAGGTATAAAGATGAATAGGTTAATGTTTGAAAATATCTATAAACATGTATGCCATGTATCTATAGCCATGTTAAGCTTATTTAAATTTATATAAATATAGAATAAAAAATAAATCGCTAGCGATACGGTAGGTCAGTTGGTAGAGCGACGGGACGGTTTCCCAGAATTCGTGGGTTCGGATCCCTGCCCGTATCGGTTTATTTTTCATTCTATATTTATATAAATTAAGAATAAGTTATATTAATATGTTAAAACTATTCAAAATATATATACATATTTTAGATATATGTATTCGTAAATTACATATTGATTGTAACTCATGACATAATCAATACATGCTTACGAAAAGTTAATTATGTATGTAGGTTAATATGTTGTTTAATGAGATAAAATAAAATATTTAATTAGGATTTGAGACGACATTTCAATTTTGTAATTATGACACGTTTGCCTAAAAGTATTGACTTATGTTCTATTTCTGTTTCAATTTGTTATTCATACATAAACAAGCATAATAAATGAATGCCTCTTAATACACATGTAATTTTTAGTAATATTGGAATGATTGTCTGTATGTTATGTAAGCGATATGTTACGGGGACAAACCAGCGTCCGCGGTCGGCGACCTCTCGACATTTTGGCAACACAGCCTGTTTACTGTGTACGACTTTTTTACTATTATATAAAAGTTATGTTAGTAAAATAAATAAATAATAAATTTTGTTTTAGGTTCAATATTTAAATTCACTCAAACAACTTATATTTTATATATAGATATAATATGTTATGCATATAGTTATAATAATATTAAAATTATAAAAAAAAAAAGTAATGCCAACTCGTATCATTGAAAACAGATATTCTACATTAGGTTTATATATAATTTAAGATTATAAACAAAAAGAGAGTAAGTACTCCTTAGGAGTGACCGACTTACGATTATAAATCGTATCGTTCCCGCGTCGTTGTGTTATTACGATATTTGAATGCTTTCAGTATTTTTCGTGGGCAAGATGTTATCACTATTTGTACTGTCCAATACATCGATTCACCTGTATTAAGAGTCCCAATGTGTGCGGATTGCGCAATTCTTGGATCTGTAGAATCCGAAACAGGAAAATTTTTATACAATTTTGCATGTGCCAATATGCCAGAATGTTTGTGAGATTTTATGTTATTTTATATAATGTCGCTAGTTTTACTTGTATGTTCTTTATGAATGATTAGGTACTTGACATGTACATCAAGATAAAAATAAACTAAATCCACTGTTAAAAATATTTGTGTGTGTGCAATGTTTTGTAATGTAATGTGGATAATCCATTTTTTTTTAACAAATTATCATTTGGTATCATTTATTCCAGAATATTGAACTTAATAGAAATTTAAAACGCAAATTACGAGTTATATCTTCAAATTCAATACTATCTCAAAAGCAAAGTTGAAGTTGTATGTATATGCAAATACACATTGGACAAAAAAAATGTTGTGTCATGTTGATATTAAATTAAAACTTTTTTATATTTGTTTTAAAGAAATCCAAACCATGATAGTTTGAGGATTCGTAAGTGCAATATATGCATATTGGAAATTTTAAAAATGTTCGAAAATATTTATAAACATATATAGCCATGTTAAGCTTACTTAAATTTATAAAAATATAGAATGAAAATTAAACCGATACCGGCAGTGACTCGAACCAGCGACTACTGGGAAACCGACCCGTGTTGGTCTACTGATAAGTTAAGATTATTGATTAGCTACTCTAAATAATAAAATTACCCTACCCTGTGTAGCTACTCTAAATAAAAGAATTACCCTACCCTGTGTAGCTACTTTAAATAATAGAATTACCCTACCCTGTGTAGCTACTCTAAATAACAGAATTACCCTACCCTGTGTAGCGACTCTAAATAATAGTATTACCCTACCCTGTGTAGCTACTCTAAATAATAGAATTATCCTACCCTGTGTAGCTATTCTATATTGTACCCCATTTTTCTGTTCTTCCCCTACTAGTCAAATATAAAGTTATCTTTATTGGAAAACCTTTTTTTAATCACGTCCTTGATTACATATTCTTTTAATAATCTAAACTGAAACGTATAAAACTTTTTATATTCGCATTAATTTAAACATCCTTGCTTGCGTCGTCTTTATCGGGTCAAGACGACGATCAAGACATGTCCTTATAAAGATGATCATATATATAATTCTAAATAATTCATCGAGGTGGGTAGCAATATGGTTAATCAATTAATAGAAGGATGGGACCGTTTCCAGAGGTCGCGGGTTTGAATCCTTTCCCGTAACGGTTAATTTTTAGTTCGTTATTTATTCAAAATTGAAATAAACTTAACATGATTTATATATTAATAGATATTTTAAACAAGAAATCATACTTTTTATGCATTTGCAATAATTTATGACTTCTTCTAAATTTACTTTATATTTCTTTAAATATCGAGGCCGGTGTTTCCAAATTAATAGTCTATTATGAAACAAGCAACAAGATGAATGACCTCCACGCACATTTTGGCTATTTTGGCTAATTTGTATTAGATAGATATATGTATTTGCTCTTTTTTATTCTACAATATCTGTCAAAACAAAAAAGAGCGTTCTGTAAATTATATCAAAAACCTTAAATATTTTTTTAATCAGTGCCAGAGGTCGCCGGTTAGAGTTCATGCGTGTTTTTTTAATCTATTTATTCAAAATTAATTAGATTTTTTAATCTACCATGGCTAGCATGTTGATAAAATATAAAAAAAAATGTTAATTTTTTTATATTAGTAAATATTAAAATACCGTTATAGTTCAAGCTCAGACAGCCATAGGCAGACCACGTCCGCACTTCCGTTACACTGGTCTAATAGAAGCATAAAGTGTGACATTTATGCCCATAGGCGGTCAAGTGGGTTATCTTTTGTGGGCCAAAACAGCCACAATGGGTGTAGTACAATGGGTGACATACTGGTGGGTAAAATATTGTTTTTAATATTTAGTCTTCACCAGTTTCCAGCCTTTAAAATTGCCTGGTATTATATTACTATTGATTTGGTTAAAGTTATAATAATACTTGTATTACTCACTCAAACTTGTAAATAAATATTGCAATACCTTATTCATAAATCTAAATATTTAATAAGTGCAATATAGCAATGTAAAAGAAATACCAAAATAATTCCTTTCTTAAGATATTTTTTTAATGAGAATGAAGAACTCATACATTTTTATGTTATTGTTACTAAAGTTTTATTAACTAAGTCCAAGAAAACAAATTTATAATCTAATGTAATTGAGCTATTTCAATAATTAAGCTCATTAGTATATATCAGTCATAATAATATAATAATAATATTGTCTGTTGCCGCAAAACTCATCTCCATATTTTTAAAGAACACTTAATATTACAATATACAGGTTATTTATTTATTTTATAGCAAGTTTATTCAATTTGTGTTACTAAGACATATTATAATAATGTGTCGTAGTGTAATACAATAAAACAGCCTAAATTTTGAGTAAAAATATCAATAAAAACACTAATTTCTTGGTGTTGTGATGTTGTGTTCTATAATGCTAAAGACACAAAAAGACACAAAGATAAGACTGAAGTCGATGCATAAGACACGTAGGTAATTCTTAATATAAATCTAAGTGATTCTTGCCACTAGTAGGATAAGGCTAAATCGATTCTTAAGACACAAAATGCATAATATAAATCAAAGGGATTCCTGCCACTCCTAGGATAGGACTGAAATCAATGTATAAAACACGTAATTATTAATATAAAATAAGTGATTCGTGCCACTGCTAGGATAAAATTAAATCGATTCTTAAGACACAAAATATTTTTTCGATTCCCGCCAATGAAACGATAAAACTAAAGTTTAATTGAACGTTAAAATATTAATATGTAATAAGTGATGTCAATCTAGCTGTTTGACAGCGTTCTTGTTCTTAGTAATGTAGTCGTGGGACACTATTGTAAAATTGACGAGGTATATTCCATGGTTCTTTATTCTCATTCCCAGCTACTAGTTCCATTACATAACATAACCATTTTTAGGTGTATTCCAACCCAATTTAATATTAAAATAATACAGAATGGTAATGTGCGTTAGAGACAGGAGTAGACAGACACATACATACAAAACTAGAATAAATATGTTTATACCACTATTGCTATGATACTGTGACTTAAATAAACATAAATAAGCAGATAACCTTGAACATTTTTGGAAAGTTTGTATGAAATATTTTTGAAAAAGGTTAAAAAAACTAATTTATATATAACTGCCTAAAGTACTGCCTACTTCATTGTCATATAATTGAAAAATAGTCACAATAAGGACGTTGTTATGTTTTTATATTTGGAAGGTATATGTTTGGAAGAATAAAATTGAATGAGTATAAATTATACATATAAAAAAGTTTAAAAATTTTCATCATCATATTAATTTTATCATAAAAATATGTAGAGACAAAGTACGAAATCATACATTCAACATACCAGAAACAGAAGGGTAGATATAAAAATGAATTACAATGCGATAAACGTTCAACGTACATTTTAAAGTTTAATTATTTATTATCGATAAAATGTAAGGACTCTCTATAAACGTCGGTACATCAAACAAGTACTTCCATATTTAAATCTTCAGTACCTACCTGTATGTAGAACGAATTTATGGGACCTTGAGTGCTGCATAAATATTTAAAAACTCGTTCCGAATTTCACAAAGGTGCGACGGTAATTTGATTCAATATGTGTTGCCAGACGCCGTTAGCTCATCGAAAATATTCTGATGGCATTTAATGAGTTGCGAAGTCACCTCAGGTTTGTTAATAACGAATTTATGAGCGAGCATACTTACGACATGAACATGTAAATTTGGGCGGATAAATAATCTACTTAATGGTATACTTTGACAATTTTAATTATCTCAATTTTTTTTTTTATAACGAAATTGCAATTATTTAACGCTAAATATTAACTGTTATTATGTCTTTTGCTGTATGAAAATAGTTTTTCTTGGGAAGTATATTTTTAAGAATTATAACGGCTAGAGATATAAAAGTTTTATAAATAGGTACCTAAACTTAAGAAACAAATATGCAAAAGTATTTTTTTAATAATATTTCTTGGTGCTGCATTGCACTAATTATGAATAAGCCTTGGCCGCACTCATGTTAGAAGTCAATGCCTGTAGATCGTCTTATTTGTTTATTTCAATCTGCAGATCAAGGCCCAGATCAAATCAAACAAGTTTAGAATGACATAAAACAACATGATAACAACGCTATAATAATTATCACAAAAAACTTGTTAGAAGGATTTCTACCTGCATCCAATATTTTTTGTGTTAGTTAGGTATCTGTTGGTTTAAATGAGGAAGGAAAATCAAACAAGTCGCTACAGATCTTACAGAATTAAGACTTTAATCAAAAGATTAATTATTTTAGATATCTATTCATAATTATTATGTATCTTTTTATAACAAGTAACAAAGTTTATTAAAAAAATATTAACCTTGAAAATTAACAATATTTAATACTGTAATTTAATTCTTTAAGTTTATCATTTGGATTAAAAATGAAGGCCATCTCTTCGTATCTAATATTGCGGTTTTACATGACCGCGGTAATCAAATGACCGATATATCAATTCAGGCTCTATTTATTAATTTAACTGTCATCCTATACCATTTATTGATGCATCTCAAAAAATACATTTTTAATATTACATATTAAAAAAAAATGTTGAGTACACATTTAAATAAAACTGATGATTCACGGATGTAACTCTCAAAATTCATCTTTCATGTTTTATGTTTTAAAATGACAAAAAAACAAACTTATCTACACATTACAGAGTTTTCGTTTTATGTAACAACTTTTTTACAATATATTTTGTTTTCATACTGCCATTGCATATTATTTATTTTGATGGAACTAGCAATTGTTTCTAGAATTGTTGCATTGTATTCCAAGTAAATCCAACAAATGGACGAACATGCATAATAGTGCATTTAGCATTCAAGCAACATTGATCGTGTTATTGACTACAAAATAAGTTTAATAGGAATTTGCCAGTAAATGTACAGATAAAAGCAATATTTGGCTTTCTACATTTTAACCTAATATTTAATTAAAATAAAGCTTTATTATTTGTTATTACATCAATACCGGAGATTCAACTCGTTGGATATATATTTTTTTCAAGTACTTAACTCCCATAAAAATCATTGCCAATGAAGAAGTATTCTCTTTTGGCCTTTGTATACATTTTTGGAAAGTTGGATTTTTGATTATAGCAATTATTGTCCGAGTTTGTGTATCGAAAGTATTTTATGACTTTGAGCTCAAGTTGCTACTTGTCCAAACATGGTCTAAAGCAAAAATTATTATAAATATATATAATATTGTATTAATAAATAAATGAATAACTATTAAGGTAATGTTTATAGCACTACATGAGATCCTGTGTGTAAGCCTTCTTGGTATATCTCTAGGCTAAATTCATAAGCCATCTGATCACCAAGTGACATTGTTATTTCTTATTATATCAAGTATTATATTTTTCAAAATAGTTGAGAATTTTGTTATATACATACTCTGTGGCATTAATACCCCATAGATGATTATTATGACTCCATGTTGGTTCAGGAACTATATACTCCTCTACTAAGTTTGGTAGTTTAGATCTTAAAATTTTCGAATCTTCTAATATTGATAACAAATCATTTCGTGAACCAAATAGAACAACAGGAGATGATATGAGGGAGAGATTATATTGTGGAGTATGTTTCGCTCCATACCTTAATAAATTTCCTTTTTCGCCTTCATCGTAGCGTTGAAAGTTACCAGTATTAACCAGTTGACCAAAATGTGCTATGGTCTTTACAGATACGCCAACTAAAAGATGTCCAATACCGACGGCTAAATTTTTGGATGTTATATCACCATGTCTATAGCCTGTAAATATACTTAAAACTGTACCACATATAAGATTTGGTGCTACATGACATAGAAACTCGGATATGGCATGGAGAATTTGCTGTTTTGCGAAAAGCTCTCTGAACCCTATATTTTCAAGCGCATCCTTAATGGCGTTTGTGGCAGGTGCAATTAACTTTAGTATAGGACTTCTTAGATTTTTAAACCCAGCCACTGGAGCCAATTGGATAGAAAGTTGGATCTTGTCATTATATTCAGGTCTTAAAGATCCCATTACAAAAAAGTTTGTGGTGCCCTGTGAATGACCTATATAAAAAACTTTTTTTTGCTCAGAAATGGCTAAAACATAATCAATGATAGCTGGTAGATCAAAATTACCATTTTCGTCAAATGAGAATTCCCAGTATTCTGGATCCACATTTGGATCTAATTTTACATGGCTGCGAGAATACGTATTCCCTCTCATATTAGCTGCCCATACATCGTAACAATTATTTGATAAGATGTAGGCAAGTCCTGTCACTGGACCAGTTACTATCCACGCGTCTGAGCTATCGAAAATGCCATGGACCATTATTACAGGGAGTCTTCGAGATTTACATTTTGGAAATATTCTAAATACAGTCAGAAGATATCCATCTTCAGTTCGTACTGTGTGTTTTTCTGACTTGTAGCCGTATTTTGTTGTTAATTCTTGAAAATTAAAGTAGACATCTTCATTGAATCCCAATGCTTTTTTAAATTCTCTATTTTCTGGTAGTGCATATGAGATAAGTTTATTCTGACGAGCTACTGTTGGCACAGATGCAGCTTCCTGCAGACACAAAACGGCAAATATATACCTTAACATAACTGAATAAAATCACATAACAAATAATCTTAACACAATAAAGTTCAAGTAGTATGTGTTTGCATAATATTTTTCTACACTGTTTTATAATATTCGTCTAACCTTGATGTTAAGGTCTCAAGAAATTCACGGTAACTTAAAAATTAAGGTTTACTCCATTAACTCCTCTGACATTATAATTGAACAAACCTTATGAACTTCTTACAATCGTGATTCAAGAATCCATAATTGTTGAACGTAACCTTATATATGTCATTTCATATCTTACTTATCACTGTGTGAGTGTCATCAATAATAATTATTATATTCACAAAACTATTTGTAATCTCATTAATTATTTTATAAATAAAAAAGTATGTTTGTCATTATATTTAACTCGTTTTAATACTAACATAATGCTAATAATATTTCAATTAATTTGAAGCCTCCCAATGTCATCTTAAGGTTAAGAAGTTATACTTCATTTATTTTTATATAAAACTGACCAATCTATTGTAGTATTTAATTAAAAAAAAAAAGTTATTTTAAATAAACTTGTAAAGGTTTTAAAGTTTACGAATGTAAATAACTTTAATCATTATCTAGGCTAATCCTTGGCAGTTGTTATGCATTTTGACTTTTGCATTTGCATTTTGCATTGCATTTTGTCTTATACATATAGTATAAGATACTATATTATTATTATATTCTTATACATATAGTAATGCATGACATTATTTCGTTATAATATATTTTGTTGGTAGTCAAATTATATTATCTTTACAACAAATGTTTTTTGTGTGCAAAAGCTGTAAACTGTTCTACATTCGATATTAGCATAAACTTTATATGATTTCGTTATAATATATTTTATTGATAATCAAATTATATTATCTTTACAACAAATGTTTTTTGTGTGCAAACGCTGTAAACTGTTCTACATTCGATATTAGCATAAACTTTATATGAAGTATCGCAATTCTGACCCTGTTCTGCTCAAGTTCAATTTTTCAATGTGAAATAAACCGGATAATTATATTACGAGTATCAATAAAATGCCAATCTAAAATTGATATATGTTAATTTGGTTTTATTGTGTGTTTGTTTACGTTGAAACATATATTGTCAATAACAATAACAATGACAAGAATCGTCTATATAAAATACTAAAAAAAATAGATTTTAACAATTTAAAAAAAATATTTTTTTTCTTCTTTTTTCTAGTTGAGTAGTTAATGTAAAAATGATTATTTTCTTTAAATGAATCAAGTCTTTTTATTATATTAGAGCAAAGCCAGGCTGGGTCGCTAGTAAGAAATTCAAGATTATCATTGAAACGACCGTCTGGCGCCGACAAATCCTGCGTTTGAATTGACGGATCTGCTTTTTGGTGCCCAATCGTGGTAAGAATTGTTGATTACTTATACAAATTTATCTAACTCTTTATAGTTATTAAAATATTTGTCAATCTTAAAAGAAAATTCGAAAAAAGCAACATAAGTTTGTTTCTTTCCATATTAAAAGAATATATAGTTTGTCTTTTAGTGGTGTATTTTACTTAAGTCATTGTATGTATATGTTATTAATATAAAATATTAACATTTTTCAAAAATATGTTAAAATTTATTGATTATGTGTGTGTGTACATATGTATATGTATGTGATTGTGTGTATATTTTTTTCTTTTTGGATTTGGTGTACTTGAACATTTTTTATTTACTATTGATTTAAAGCCGTTCAAAACTATATGCAGGTATATTAAAGAGAATGTAGATAGACATAGGAAGTAAGCGGCGGCGACGAGCAATTTGTAGCGCATGCATTGTCTTCGTGCATATTAAAATTGATATGCCGTTATGATATTGACACTTCATTAATTCTGCGACGCCATTTTGAAGTTATTTATAATATATTGTTTTTATTTGTATTTTTATGTTATTGATGTGTGTAATTACGTGTCATATCAAATTTCGATTATATTTTTTATTAAATTTAAGCTTTTGGTGGTAGGTATCATATGTTCGTCGCATTCTCATGTTGAGTTGATAGCGAGCATATTACATGATTTGACTCGTAATAAAGATCCATGTTTACAAGTTTTACACGTTTCGAGTACAGTTTGCTTCCGAATTACGCAGTAGGTAATAGATTTCTCCATTATATCAGAAAAAGAAATTCGCGGGTCAAATAAGCTCTCTTACTTTGGTCGGTTGTTAATAAATATATTTAAATAGTAAAATTGCAACGCAAGCTGTCTTCCGCATACCAAGAATTCTCTGTGCCGCCGCAGTGAGGTAAGTGTCGGGTCGTGGCGACAAATAATAGTGCCAAAGATTATTTTGTGGCTACTGTGATAATAATTATATATAATAATTACATTTCAAATAAATTAAAATATATATAAGAAGGTAAATATATTTTTTTGTGATAAGAATCACCAAAAACATTTAAACCGTAAACCATTTTTGGTAACTGGTTATGCAACCTGTTAATGATATTCTTCCCATGGTCGTATGTCCTTTCATACATTCTTCTTAAGATAATTAATGGTTATTAAGCTCATACATTTTGAGAAAAAAATACAAAAGCTGAATGGTGCGTTGACAGCCCTGGAACACATGATTTATCTTGACTGTATTACTATGTGAGATAATATTGTACTGCCAATGTAAAATAAGTATGAACTTGTAATATAAGTGATGTATCTGATCTCATATTCGTTGGAGTTAAACCTGCAGGCCTTCAGCTCGGACCGTTGACGTCTCCGATTCACTCGGACCCTGTGCCAAATACCTTCGGCAATATTATTCAAGAACTCGCAGTAATTATTATACAGCTATGCTGATTTTCTGCTCTCGTGTATTAACTCTGTAATGCAATCGAAGGATCTATTTTTAATTTTTTAAAGGTTGCACTCAATATATATTATTGTATTGTATAAAATAATTCGACAACTGCACTACAAAAATTTATAAACTATTCGTGATATCTCCTAATTCGTACAGTGTCATAAATCGTTATAAAAACGATTAGTAATTAATTAATAATTCTACCTAGTACTAATAATAGTAATCTCCTAATTACTTGAGTTGCAACATTTTAATTATCTTTAACTATTCGCTTCACTTACACATAACATTACTAAATATTAATCTTAAATACCATATTTTATTGCGACATTTTTATGACTGTTCATTCAATGGTAACTCGTTATAAAAAAAATATTTGAATTGACAATATAAGAACATATATTATCAAGATTTATATTTGAAAAAAACATCCTTAGGAGTTAAATTAAAAGTCCCTCATTAAATCAAATGACAGATAATTTGCTACATTGACATAATTATAATCGGATTACATTCGAAGAATCGAATTCGCATAATTACGAAGTATTTAAGTGAGCGATAGATTTCACCTGTCACGTAATTCGTTTTAAAGATAATTACTGCTTTAAGTAACTACTCAATATTATTAATTAACACATTATTAATTACAGGTACGTTTAGAAATCAACATTTTTATATTTGAAGGTTATTAGTATTAAATTGATAAAGTATTTTATTACCCCTTACATTACACGAAAAAAACTAAAAAAACAACTGAAATTAATCATTTTTTCCAACTATAAGTTTGAGTTATGAGCCTAAGATTTTAAGATGTTAAAAGTCATTGATATCATCTTTATTCTCTACATAAGTTTTTTAAAAACATACATAATTATTATTCACTAAATATTTATCTATCTCTCAAATCTGTAATTCCATATTATTTACGTCTGTGTTTATTTTATATTTATTTTACAGCATTTTGTACATATTTATGTTAGGTATTAATAAAAAATAATTTTTATTTGTCATCCTATCATAAAAACCCTATGTATATATCTTCTGTCTATAATTTTTTAAAATCTTTGTAGCTCGCTCACTCATGGTCTCTCCTGTTCATCCTAATGTTGGAATAACTTTATACTCTGTGAATGAATGAATGGTATTTAATAAAGGATTTTTTATCGCGCATTTCAATTATTCTATTATTACTATGAACTGCGTATCAACATTACAGTAATTATTTTCTATCCTTGTGTGATGTATTTCTCTTTTAATAACGTATTCACCTTGTTACCTCCTACTTCCGTATTTTTATGCCTCTTTTGTTATGATTGTATAATCTGTGTGAAATCTTATTACGAATAATAAAATTAGAGAATTATATTTTGAAGGCAATTAGTTATATAATCGACGTATTTTTGTCCGAATTTTCAATAATAATACAATTTAAATGCATTATGTATAGCCTTTGAATTTGATCTTTGATAACCTCAAGTGAAGCGAAATTTGTCGTTCAAACACTTACGATTTTATTTTCTTTATACGGAACATGATGACATAAAGGAGCCAAGTCCCAATAAAAAAATATTTTTTATTTTGGGATAATTAAAAAATTCTGATTTAATAGCTTACAAATTAATTTTCAAGGTCGAATAGTTGTAAATTAAAATTCAAATTAATTCCTTGATATGCAGTTTTTTAATATTCCAAAGAGCATCTGTAATCGGCCATGAACTTTACATACAGAACTTTGATAATAGACAATAAATAAAAAAAAATGATATTTGTTTAAAACAATACTTCGCTTATTTTCTTACAATATCTTTTTAAACAACTGTTCATGGAGAACCTATTCAAGCCTCGGAAGTAGGTCACCTTCTTCGACTTCAACTTCTTCCTTTAAAAACATGTTACCATATTTCATTCAAGGCACATAAGCTCACTGCCAACGATTTAATATACAGTTTACCTGATTTATCTTAATTAAAAAAAGACTTTCGCCTTCAAGTGCCCTTTGTAAATCATATGGGCATGGGAGTTTTTGTCGCTAAATAAATAGTCACTACATAAAATATTCAGGATTAAAAAAAATATTGGAATTGAAGTATTAAAAAACGATTTATCTGTATTTTATAAACAATATGTTTATCAGCGGTCCCTGTATAACAATTTATTGTAAAGTTCAATTTACGAAGGATTCGTAAAATAACTTAAGCCAACAAAATTATCCCTAAGAATATGTTATTAGGCCCACGTTTACTGTTACGAATTCTTAGATTAATTGGTATTTATAAATATTGCATGTTTCAGATATATGATATGAATGAATTTTATGAATGTTAGAATAAGTTATAGCTTTAAATAAATCTTTTATACAATCTATAAATTAAAAACAATTAAATTACTCTCTTGTTATAATATTTTAAACTTTTTGTAAATATATAAAATAAAAGAAAAATGAGTAAATAATTAATAAAAAAAGTACGTACAGGATATAGCAAAGAACTTCGTCCGAACGTATGTATGATTGAGGAGTGCGCGGGGTCGGCGCAGGCGCAGGCGCAATGGTGACGTCGCTTTTCACCAGCAACAGCGGCGCGTACGCGGCGATCAGCTTCCCGATATAAAAGCCTCTACCGCCCATTCACCCGCCCGCAGTGTGTGCTAGAACGTTAAAGTGACTACTACTCCCGTGTAAAAGGACTTATTGTTTAACTATGTATTCACGGTGTTTACTAGTGCTAGCGGCCGCCCTCGGCTTGGGTACGTACAATTTCAAATATTTAGGGTGTGGTTGAGCGAGAGGATGCTTAAGTGTTTAATATCCGATAATCAAGTCGAGTTAGTATGCAATCGCGGTATAATTTCTGACGCGAAAGCTATCGAAATGTGGTCTATATAGCCATCGGCGTTGCAGAAAGTGCTGGAAGAATAGAAATTGCAGTCAATTATATATGTTGTCATTAAAATACAGCGTTTGAATATTTTGTTCTTTTATTCAAAATGGTGGCTTTGTATATCATAATTGAAAAGAAGGTACTATTAATTTAAAACTTAACGGTCAAATTTTGGATTTAAACGCTATTAATATATAAATCATTTTATATTTATTTTAATTTTCAAATAATATCTAAAAACATATGTAAAAGGGATATTTTTTTATTAATTATATGTAGTTTTATAAAAATATTAAGAAACGTTTATTTTTTTTTTCATTATAAATTTCCACTCGCTTTTCCTTTATTAAACCAGCTTTAATTCTATAAATGAATGAAAGTTGATTTAATAAACCACTTTCACTTATCACAAGCTGATTCGATTCAGAATTATATCTACAACATGTATTTAAACGTTAAATTAAACCCCAAACCGAGTTGAACATTAAATATTTACTTCTACAGTTCCGAATTCGGTTTGAACATTATTCATATATTTTATACTAATATTATTGTTAGTGAAGTTTTAAAACTACCCACTAATTGTTATTTATACTAAAATGCTTATTTTTATAAAGCAGGGGTAATAAAAGATATTATTAAAAAACATTTTTTTCAACGGTGTAGGTGAAACAAGTTCTTTAATTAGCTTTCTAATCTACGAATCAAATTACGTAAGGAATGGGTGTAAATAATATTATCATATATGTATCTAGTACTCGTATATATGTACATTATATCCTTAATATGTAATAACTTTAACAAATAAAATAAAGTTTTAACATATTAGACAAATGTTACAAATATTTCATTAAATTCTTTGATAATTAAAATATATTGCAAAAAGTACTTGAAAATAGGTTGAGAAATACTAAATTTATTTATGTGCAGGTAAATAGAAAACTGATTTTCTAATATATATAATCGGTTGTGGGCCTTGAGGTAATGAATTGCTATTTCACAGATATATACGTTTCTATTGAAGATAATCTTCATAATGTTAACGAAAGTATAGCATTGAAGCTGACATCTATAATTTCTTGATGTTGATATGCGGGTAGTTTAATAATTTATATTATTTAACGTTGTGGTTTTATGAAAAACTTTACCTACTAATGGTATTGTTCGTAGTAATCATTACTCAACTTACAGCTTGCTTTCATGGTATAATGTATGTTGCATCATATGTTATGTTACCAAACGATATAGAGTTCAAGTAGGTACTTCTATTAAGGACGTATTATCTTTGAGCAGCTTAGTATTTTCAATTGTTTGAAATTTCCATCATGTACCCAGTTCCCACAAAGTTCGGAAGGTTTTCGCGGAATGTTTTAATTATTGTCGCCTGAGGTATTCTTGCTTGGATTGTAATTTGAAACGACGTTTTGAAATGTTCTAAATCAAATGACAAAAGAGTTACCAAGAATGCGTAAGAGTTAATTTGGTTATCGTGCTTATAAAATAATTGGTCGCGAAATTTTATGACTATGCAATTAAATATTCATAAAGTAATTGCGTGAAGGTATTCAATTATCTCGTAGCGTGCGTGTTTAAATTTCTCAAGAAGAAAGAAAACTCGGTGAAAATAAATACACTGCTTCACTGCGCAGGCGCAAGTCTGGTCCATGTCATAAAACCCACACAATTCAGATTCTTAAATAAGAAATATTTGATAAATGGCGCCTTCATACTAAAACAATGGGACGGAAGTTGTTCTTTTGTGAGGGAAATCCTTTTTATCAAAGATACCCATACCTAACAATACGTTGCAGCTAACATTATACGAAGGTTCTAAGTAGGTTTACTTTGCAACACAGAGTATGACAATGGGAAACAGCTTTATAAGAATTTAAAAGTTTTATACAAGTTCTAACTACTACTACTACTGTAAACAAAGTAACTAACACACTTTCTATTAAACAGTATGGTAATAATGTGTTATTAAATCTCAGAAGCATCTTAAACTACAAGACCCAACATCCATTGGAGATTGTGTGTCCTTCAAACTTCCAGATATAAATAGCTCGGCCCTTTTTCTTTTATCCTCATCCGCTTTGGTTTCAAATAAGAAAACAAAGTTATATATGAATGTGTAAAAGCTGAAATCAATCTAAATTTGTATACTCTATATTTGTTACGATAATGATTTATATTCATTATCACCAACCATAAATAAAACGTCATCATTTCTTATTCTTTTATTAAGTTCATAGTCAAGTTGTTAGACCGCTTCACAGAAACAAAAGTATTCAACTTTCACTCTTTTAAAATGTTATCTAATGAGATTTTTAAGTGTTACCGCACACATTTATGTAGTGTATAATTTTCTAAATAAAATATTCAGCAACCTGGTTAGCTTTTAATGATCATAAAAATATACATAATATTATACGATAATATCATAAGTTGACCTTAATATTAAATTTAATAAAACTATACTCCTAAAAATAGTTCATCCGTAATATCCAAGCTATAATAAATTAATTTTTAATCTATGTAAATAGATGACATTTTACATAATCGATTACGTTTTTACGTTTAAAGGTCAATCGTGATTCGAGATTCGGTAACGAGATCCACAGCATGCGTTAACGAAATTGAAAGTTCCACCCACACGGAGGCTGTTTGATCGATGTATTTTTGGCTTTCACCTGTATTACTTAATAGTTAACCTTATTATTGATGACGCAATGATTATTTGTTTTACGTAATAGAGTTTTGAGACGTCAAATAAACAACAAAAAGTTTGATTATGACAAAGGTCGTAATAAATGGAAATAGTTTGAGATTAACAAGTACTATTTGTATGTCAAGCAAATAATACCACCTGCCAGTATTGTATAATGTTTTCTGAATAGAACATTAATTATGTCATCGCCCCAAGCTCGGGTGTCAACGCCTGCTTGCGTAAAGCTTCACTACGCCTACATGACTACTAATTATACTTAAGTTACTAATTTGCCTTGGAGATATAGGTCACGTACGCTTTCGTTTAACTGAGCTTGAACAATGGAATGTCTATAACAAGAGTTAATTTTATAACAACTATGATACTGTAATATTTGCTTCAGTGTAAATGTTGTATCAAGAATATAATAATTGAATTAAATGAATTATTATTAGGTAATATATTGCGAAATGACCAGGATGTTAATAGTTCATCGCAAATGTCACCTCGTATACGACACTGGTTGGCACAAATGACATAACACATAACCTACTGCGTAAAATAACACCGATCTATAAATTCTGAGAACTCTCATAACTACCAACATTTTTTATGTTTCTTGTTAAAAATAAGTCAAATAAAAAAGGAAGTTAGTATAGATTGCGAAACGTAGCCCGAATATGGTTTAGATTTCTGGCCTACTTTCTTCAGCCACGTGCGTTAAGTAAATATACAAGTATGAGTATAAACGAGTAAGTTAGTGTTAACTGGTACTACCAATGCGTTACTCAACGCTGGTTTGTCTCGTTGCATTCCATGGAGAAAGAACGGCCCTGCCCGCGATCGGTAGATTGCAAAACCAATTGCGTTCTACAACTTGGCAAAAACCTCATGAGTGTTTCTCCTATTTGCAACTAAACCCTTGGATTTATACAATTCTATATTAATATATATTTCTTTTGTTTAGCTACCGCCCAAGAATCCTTTAAATGCCCCGATGACTTCGGCTTCTACCCTCACCACGTTTCTTGTGACAAATACTGGAAGTGTGACAATGGAGCTGCTGAATTAAAAACTTGCGGAAACGGACTCGCCTTCGATGCTACTGACTCCAAATACTTGACTGAAAACTGTGACTACCTTCACAATGTTGAGTGTGGCGAGAGGACACAGCTTGGTGAGTTAGAACAAGTTAAACAGTACGCTAAATTATTAGGGGAAATAACTGAGAAAAAGCTATGCGGAAATAATATAATTCTGAAGAACAAGACGATTAATTATTCAATAATATTATTACTATACCCCGAACCGACACTACTATGTCCATATATAACTTGCGGTCAAGGCCAAAGGATTAACATGACATGTAAGTCGGCTTGTATAGCACAACCAGGATACGAACCAAGGTCAACAACTACTACGAATGTGATGAATATTACTTACATTCTTACTTTAATAGCATTTTTTTTATAATATATAGATTTTATAAAATTAATATAGTAAACGGGTCTTTAATATTTTTAAGTGTAGTATCGATGTTATTTATTGTTTTATATAGAATCTCCCATCGGAACTCCTCACTGCGCAAGGCTGTATGGTATCTTCGCCGATGAAGCTAAATGTGACGTTTTCTGGAACTGCTGGAATGGAGAAGCCTCTCGTTACCAATGCAGCCCTGGACTCGCTTACGACAGGGAGGCCCGTGTGTGCATGTGGGCTGACCAAGTACCAGAGTGCAAACACGAAGGTAAGCTATACGATTTTGTAAAACTTTTTTTTGTAGAAGTTTCTATCACACAAACAGTTGTTTAATTCTTCTCTTCTTACTTCTTAGAAGTAGCAAACGGTTTCTCTTGCCCCGCTCCTGGTGAGGTGTCCAACGCTGGATCTTTCAGTCGTCATGCCCACCCTGAAGATTGCCGCAAATACTACATCTGTCTTGAGGGAGTAGCTCGTGAATACGGTTGCCCCATCGGCACCGTCTTCAAGATTGGTGATGCTGACGGTACTGGTAACTGCGAAGACCCCGAAGATGTTCCCGGATGGTAAGTTTATTTTTATAAATTACTGAGCTTTTCTTCTGATTCAAGTAAAACAGTCTTGACTAAGCAACTTGATCCCTCTATTTCTAAACTCACTGGTATTCACTGGTGGTTAATTTAAAACCAGCTTGAATATGACCCAAATAACCCAGATATCTTCTTTGTGACTAACAATAATATTATGCACTAGTTAGGTCGTTACGTAAGGATAATCTATTAAGCAAATGATTATTAGAAAAAAATGTATGCGACCTATGGTTTTAAAACCTTCATAACACCTCGGCCTATATCTTTTAGATTGAAGATCGAAGTAAATGTTTAAGATTGTGAATAACGAATTTGTAAAAAACTTTTTGTTATATGAAAAACGAAGAATAAAAGTTCTTAGTATATTGAACGGTAAACTTTTAGTATTCTTGTTGCAGTTTCAAGGCAGTTCACTCTTTATTGAGCGACAAGAACGAGTTCTTGTTACAAAATTTATGAAATACTTAGTCACAACTAGTAGTAAAAGTTGCTAGGAATTATGATATCCTTTTATATAAACTTGCGAAAATAATTTATTAACTATTATGAGTGTAGTCTAAAAAACTTTAGTTAGTAGAAGCGAGGTAGTAAGGTTCGCGTACATTTTCAGCGAGGACTACTACGGAGATTTGGATCTGAAGGCCATCCGCAAGAGCGAGCTGCTCGCCGGTCTACAAAGCAACGGCCAGGCCCACCAGCACAAGACTAACCTCAAGCCTCGTCCCCAAAAAGAAAACTAAACTCTTTTCTCTTCCCACTCCCTAACCTTTAATACTCACTACTTACCTCGTCTTCCCACATCACAAACAAGAATTGACCGGAAATTCGAAAAATTCGGATAGCTTTTAGAACGTAATATTGGTTGTGGTGTGAGGAGACGCTTATTCAGGTTCAAATCGTTATTATTAAGTATGAAACCAATTTGATTTATATTCTTTTCCAATTGCCAAATACTTTTCTTGTTTTAGCCTTTAACAGTTTCACGAGGCAGGTTAGAAAGTTAGTAGAGAGCATACAGCGCTAGAAATATTTATTTTATTTAGATGGTCCTGTTTATGATTTTAATCAAATATAATGACATGCCATCAATTGATGCAAATAATAAAATGTTAAAGATAACCATAGGGTTGGCATTTACGAATTTAAGATTCCATTTATAATGACGTAACAGGACAAAATATAACCAATAAACATTCCGACCTTGTAAATATCCTATGTATTGAATTGACTCGCTGCGACTGAGTGTTGTTGATTGATATAGAAACTGTAATACTTAAGTTTTATTTTTAGTGATAAAATAAACAAAATATATAAAAAATATACTGTTGTGTGATTTTTGTTCCGCTAGCACTTGCACGATATCCTTGTAACAACTACTTTTCTGATCACCCTATTTTCTGTTTATTGCATTCACTTATTTATAACCTTTTAATACTTGTTGTTTCTTTCAGTAATTGTTCTTTTTCTTAATCTGTATGTAAATAGTAACTATCTACTGACTTTTGCACAAAGCACCAAAACAAAACGACAGTTTTGGGACCCAAAGGTATGTTTCGTTTTTACTTTATATTGAGGATTCTTGTATCGATTCTTTTTTTTAATTGTTTTTATTAATTATTAAAAACTTTTTTTAGTGCCTTAAAAACATATGAAATATAAGAATAAAATGTTATTCCTGGATTTAAAGTTGCTCAAATGCTGATTAATATTAAAATTAACTAATTTTGGTGTCAACTTTTCTGATTGATTGCTAGCGTGATAGACAGACTGTTGACAATGATGTCAAATCATTTTTACTTTACTAATTCTTTCATAAATCGTCAGTTAAGTAAAATATATAATCTTAACATATTTGATTGTTTTACAGTGAAGATTACTACGGTGACGTGGACCTGAAGGCACTTAAGAAACTGGGATTCTGAATGTCAAGGAGCGACTCCAAGAACAGACTAAAGTTAAATCCTTTCGATTTACTTAAAAAGTAAAGACCTCTTTAATTTGTAAGTTCGTATTGAAAATTCAAGGTGAGATCAAGTACCTTTTAGGCATGTATCTCTTGGTCTGTTTATAGAGACGCTCGAAGATTAAATTTTCAAGTCATTTTACACATTAGTAAAACTATTTTTCTTTTTGGCAAACAATTAACTTTCATTTTAATGAACATTAATTATTGTCCAAAAATTATCAAATTGTCCCCTAGATTACTTTGACATGGTACCATCAAAGGGTCGGTGCTGTGTCGAAATGAACAATTTAGTTATTAAATTTAGGTTAAGTTAGATAAGTTATAATCGTAATATTTTTGTAAATAAAGTTATAATCCCTATAATGTTGTATTATTATCTCTTTAGTTCCATATTTGAACTTTTTAAAAAAATAAATAAAAATAGGTTAAACCAATTTATTAATACTGACAGCGTGATACACAATTAGAACTAATATAAGCTTTGAAACACAATAAGTCATGCATTTCCGAGGATATTACATATTCTTCTTAAGTGACTTATCAAACTAAAAAAAAAGATCAAACACATTATTTCTTGGTTTGCACTTTAGCAATTTGTTCAAGTTTTAACTGTCTTATCGCGTCTTGGCGAGACACTGCTACGTGGGTTGAAGTCCAACCTGGGAATTAAACTCAATTAATATATTTATTATCTTTTAATTTAAAACACAAAAAAAAAATCTTACTGTGCATGTTATATTCCATTTTGTTGGTGATCACATTGTTATTAGAAGGTCCAGGACTTAAATAAGGTATAGGTGGCGGCGTAATATTGGCAGCAGGGGAAGCAGAAGTCACAATAGCTTCCGTCGAAACTTGCGTGGTCTGGGTACTAGCTGGTTTCGATACAGCCTCAGACATATTGCATTCCACTAAATATGGATAGTCGCAAACACCTAAACGCTGTAAACAATTTGAAACTAATAAGTATAAGTTTTATATATTAATTGTTTTAATTAAATTCATAATTTTAGCAATATAAAATAGGTTTTATTTTAAAATAAAAAATGCAGCGTCTTTCACTTTTATATCCCGTTGGTTGTGCAACATTCTCATTTGTTTCTGGCAATTGGTCACGTCTTTGATCAGCATAATATACTTTGAAATCGATTAAAGTGAATATGCAATTGTACATACTGAAGATGTCTGTCCATGTATGCATGAAAAATGTCCGTGACTCATTGTGAAAGGCAACTGACCTTGTGACAACAATTCCAGTAATGAGATCACGTTTCATCTGTTCGTTAGTGGGATTAAACTATCCTTAAAATATATCCTATCCTTTAAATGTCGAACAAATACAACAAAATATGTATACTTTTTATTTATTCAATGAGGTTTTAAGTAAAATTAATAAATGTTTAAGTTAGTAAAATGATAAATATTTGGATAACTTGAGTTATATTAGAAAAATATTGCTTTGGAGAAATGGTTTATAGACATGCCAAAATCGGTTAGATGGCCCTCTAATCAAGATATCAAAAATTGTACATTTACACTACCTATGGGTATATTCAGCTATAAAATGTAATAAATCTAGACACATTTAATTTTAAAAATAAAACTACAATATACCTCGCTGTAGGCAAGGTCTGCAGGGCACTGGAACTTAACAGGGATGCTGTTGACGCACACGAAGAATTCACTGCAATTGGTGACGCTGGAGAATGCTTCGAAATCATTTTTACATCTTGGTTCGGGACGTTCTGAAATAAAATGAAATTTTATGTTTGTTTATGGAATACTAGATATACATATTACAGGGACAAATTAATAAATATTAATAAAGCTAGATCAATTAACCTAATTACGTTGCAATATTTTAATGAAACTAATTAAGTCGCTTGAAAATTATACATATAATTTATTTATCTACAAACAGAAATCCATCAGGTGTTAGTTATGAATTATAGAGATTATAATTGTTTTTATGTTAATTTTAAATTAATATGGTTCGAACTTTTAAATTGATATGTAATTTGTGGTAACTGATTTAATGTAGTAAATTTAGTTTTATTGCATATAACTGCATACTGAGTAAATAAAACATTACATATATACACATTACATATATATATATATATATATATATATATATATATATATATATATATATATATATATATATATATATTTGTTCGTCTGAGTCAGAGTCTCAAGGACTAACAAATACAAACCTTCCAGTAAAGGGCATGGTGTGAAGTGTTTTTTGTTTATTGGATTTTAAATAAATTAAGGAAAAATATGTCTTGTGTAAATAAAGATATTCTAAATAAATAAAATATAAACTTATTACATGACTATAATTACTTGTAAAGTTAAAAGATTATCTTTAAATACTGTATTTGGTATTAGTCATTCGTTAAGGCTTTATAGCTCCAGAACATAGACATATTATGTAAAGGTGGGTATTGACTATGTTTGAGAACGTGCTACAGACTGTAGTGTATAACATGTTCGCAGAAAACATTTCGAATGTAATCTGTTAAAGGAGAGTAGAACGTTACATAGTATGTACCCACCTTTATACTCAAATGTCGTTGACTTCATATAAAAGTACAAAATCTCGGCATCATAATGACCACGATTTAAAATTAATTTGTTGTAAGTATATAAACTGGTCGTATATAATCTATTGTAAGTAATTTTAATAAACTTATTATATATTATTTATTTTTTCACTAATTAAGATATAAATTATACCTCGCAACTTTCTTTTACTGCAGTCTACATTTTGAGGATAATCACAATAACCCTCAATCGAGAACACGAGGTCTGCGGGACACTCCTGCTCAAAAGCCCATCCATCCCAGCAGTTTAGAAAGTTATTGCACAGTGCTGGGGATGGTATCTGGGTCCTCTTACCAGAGCAGAGCGGGTTAACTTCTACTGTCGGGTCTTTGTAAGCCACTGCGAAGAGCTTGTTTTGATAGAATGGATCTGTATTGACCTGCTGAATGACTGCGTCAGACACTGGTACCATGTATGTTATAGCCGTTCTTCCTAGATTTGTTGGCTAAAATATGTATGTATGTATGTAGTAATTTTCTAATAAATATATATATTTTTTAATGTTTCTGATTATACCAAAATACTTACGAAAATAGGATTGAAAAACATGTTCAGAAAACTCCAATGAAACAGATTTTCCTGTTCATTTCGGCCGAAATGGTAAAGTGAGTTTCCGTAGGTTTTAATTATTTGTCCTTGGTCATCATAAACTGAAATCAAAAAAAAGTGTCAAAAAATAATTAAAAGTAATTTAATTTAATTTAATCAAAAAGGTTTTTAAGCAAATAAAAATAGATTAAATTAATATTGTCAATCAGAACGCGTTAGAAATCAACATAGAGGGGTAATTAATAACATGGAACATAATGTGTCAAGATTAACGATAATAATGACGTTGTACTCGACATTAACAACTGATAGAAGACAAGACGACACGATTATTCATTCTTATACAAAGCACAATGTATTCGTAAAAAGCATAAATATTCGTTAAGATATCGCGATCTATGCTTATTACGAAGCAATAAATCTAAAGGTACATGGAAGATGCATTGTGGTTATTTCAATGCGAAAGATTAAACACAAAATCATAGCTGAGGTCACTTATATTAAATTATAATATAAAGAAAGCAAATTATACTAATATTTGTTAAATTTTAATGCTTTTTTTAAAAATAAAATGATATGTGGTGTATTAGTCCCAAAATATTACTATTATGGTCGGTTGTTAAAATTTTGGAATGTAATTATGAGCCATGTTAAGAGTGTTATTCATTTTAATTCTTATAGATACGAGTATAAAAATAGAAAAAAGATATTTTAATCAAAATTTCTTATCCTGTTATCATCTTTAATTTATAAATTTAGTTCTTTTTTTGCTTAGATTCATTTGAACATTAAAAAGTAAATAACATAAATAAAATTTTAATTTTATTTAAAGATTATTAAATTACTAATAGCTAAGATTGGTACACAATATACTTACAGAGCAGTCTCTTTTGTCTCCCATTTTTTTCTACCACCTTATTCAAAAGCGGGTCACTGTTGGTCCCACAAAGTGCGGTTAGTACAAGAAATGGTACAAAAGCTAACATTGTGCTACGTCTAGCGATTCCAGGGCAGTGTCCAGGCTAAACCTTAGTCCTAGCTTTTATAGTCCTTCGAGCACTATACGTGGGTATGTTTGGACGTCAGATGATCCTAAAAGGATATACTCGCTCCAAACTATCCTTAAAAAGTAACTATAAAAATATTAAGTATGGTGTACACGTGTTTTGTTCAATGTCACGTTTCAACTAAAATATTATATTCTTTGAAATAATTGTGGTGATCGTTCCAAAATAAATATTCTTAAATAAAAAAATAAAATATCTAAAATTACCAAGACATATAACTTACTTTGAAATATTCATCATAGTAGGATAGTTTAATTTGGTGTATTTTTTTTTCCTAAACTAGATACTGCTATCTCCTTAAATAATTAAAAATAATTTTAAAATAAATTAAAAACCAACCTCCTGTTGCAGCTATTATGATTAGTTTCATATCACCTTGTAAATAATATCATTGTAATGAAAACTTAAATCAATTTTTTAGTTTAACAATTTAGTTCCTTTGCAAAAGGAAGTAATAAAACTGAAATAATTTATCGTAACCTTCACTAAGACTAGTTACACGAGGGTGTTATGAGAAATCTTGATTGTAATTTTTTTTTTTACAGTAAACTTTAATTAGTATTGTATTTTTTATAATAGAACTAAATTCAGAGAACAGAACCACAGTAGGCGCTAGTATAGTCCCTTGTGAAACAACAGATACGATGTTGGGAGAGCTGCGGCGGCATCATGACTATAATCTAAATGTGCGTATGCATCTTCGTTCAGACAGTCATCTGATACGATCGGGTTCCGTACATTATTCAAACGACTCAGATCCATCCGATCCCGATGCTTCCTGACGTACTGCATGTACTGTCAATCAATTCCTTTGAGGGAAAATGTTATTTTGGTTTATTTTATGAAACCCGATGGATAATACTTTGATGGCGCATGAGTTGCATTTTGTTTTGTTATAAAGTTGTGTTTTCTCTTAAATTAAATATATAATGCTTTAAAGAAAATAGTTTTATTGGCAACTTACACATCGTGGGCGTAGTTCCTTTGTATGGTTAATCCAAATGTGTACTTAATTACGCAGGACACGCAACCGCCTCCTACGAGACTATTTTAATGAACCCTTAATGTATTTACATATACACAATTCTTCAATTAGAGCCTATCATTTAAATAATGTTTTGAATTTCGACTTTATTTTCTTTTGAAATGTTAAAATAAGTTTTTTAATTCGCTAATTAGTGCAGTGTAGCACTGTAGTAATTCAGTATGCAAAATATGAGGACCGCATACTGTTGATGGTATAGAAGCAACCATTACTATTGCCGGAACTTTTGGTTTAGCCCTGTAAATGTTCTTTGAATTGTCAAATATTGGTTATTAGGCTAAATTGTTTTTTCATTTTGCAAATTAATAATATTGATTGCCAAAATATTTTTTTTTTATGATTTTGATTTTGAATAGTTAATAACAATATTTGTTATTATTTTTATTTTGTTTGTTTATTTATTGCATCACCTGGTTATAAGTATCATTAGCTATAACAAAGACAAGAATATTGCCACAAAAGTAACAATTAACACAGATTCAAAGTATTCGTCGAGTCCATTAAAGTAAAAAAAAATGGGACCAATGTAGCTCCTTGCAACATCTAGAATCGTAATCTGCAAGCTTTTTTGAGTTCAAAACCATCAATAGTATGCGGTCCTCATATTTTTTATACTCTACTACCTACTGAGACCAGTCTAAATGACATAACAAATTATATTTGGAGAGGTTTTAGAAATTATAAGACTATTAAATGTATTTATACAATGTAATATGCTTTTATAATTTAAAGTTATTTTATCAGTTCTTAAAGATAATCTTGGAATCATTTATCTAAAATCAGATCTTTTATTAATACATTGTATGCCTATTCAAAAATGACGTTGTCTATAATTATCATAAAAAACTTAAAGTACCTACACGACGATTATAACCAAAATGAGTGTTGTAAGTTAGATGTTGTTTTGTGATTAAAATTCCATAAACTATACAAAGAGAGGTCTGATGACCAAAAACATTATTTTATTATATATAAGACATAAACAACATTATTTCAGAGTGTTGACCTCTTCGCGCTAATATGAAACTACTAAAATTGGCTTATCAAATTTATTATCAAGGTTGATTATATAACATAATGTATTGAACTGGTGTCTCTACAAAGTCTTAATTTGATAAGTCTGGTGTCAAACGCCCTCCTAACACTTCCCTTTGACGTACACAGGAGATCTCTTGTATGGGCTTAAAGTGGCATAGGTATAAAGAAATAAACACAAGTTTGATAACATATAATGTAAAGTGTAAAATAGATACATATAATAATTAGTTGGAATAAGATGTATGTTAAAATCCAATAAAAAAATAAACCATATATCAGAGTAATTAAATATGTTTAAATATAAATTAATTAAACATGATTTTTTTTCATTCTTATCCGATTAAATCCAAGAAAACATTTTATTTCTTTTGTAAATTATATTTAATAATAATTATAAGAAAACAAGTAGTTTGGTGTTGTTTAAATTGATATTATATTATATTTGTATAATAATTTTTAAATTTAAAATATTTATATAATTAATCGAGCTTATGATTACGTTAACGAAAGATTTTATTGAATCTGTATAAATCGCAGTGTATTTTATAAAACAGAATATAGTTCGGATATAGTTAGGATCATTAGAAAGTTGGTACAAGTAACTATGAAAGTTTCGAGAAATGTATCCAAATGTATTTATAGAAGTGCCGTCGTGGCAATTAGAGGCAACTAATTATTAAAATAAAACTTAAATGTATAAGCCAATGCCAAAGTAAAAAAATACTCTGTAAATAAGTAGGTATGTCACCTATACAGTAAGTATAACTTATTATTATTCGGTCTCATGCATGAAATAAAAAATTAACATGTGCCATCAAAATTCTGTGTTTTCTAATAATATAAGGTTTATTTATTGCGAAAGGATAACGGAAGTTACTGATACCCCGGGTACAGTTTAGAAATTTGAGTTGGTTTTTAAATAAAAAAAAAACAAATATCAAATCATATATTATCTACTATATACATATGAATGGATAATATTTTATTTTTATCGTAAATGCATTTTTATAATAAAGTATTGCTTTTCCATTCCAAGGTATCTCGTATGACAATATATTAATACATAAATCTTTATGGTACTGTTTAATTTAATTAAAGTATGGGAAAAATAGGGTCATAAGATTTAAACACATATAACCATAAAAATCACAAAAGCTGAGTCACTGTCTAGAAGTCATCTGAGTTCAGCATAAAGGTGCTCTGTCTACGTCTCATTATTAGTTTGGGATTTAAACCACCACAACAAAAATATATTTGTTCACCACAATAAAAATATATTTGTTCACCACAATAAAAACATATTTGTTTACCACAACCAAAATATATTTGTTCACCACAATAAAAACATATTTCTTTACCACCATAAAAATATATTTGTTCCCCACAGCAAAAATATATTTGTTGTACTTATTTGTTTCACAAAGTACCGATCTTTTGATTTTTTGTAGTATCAACGGTTTCAACGCATTAAATCGTTGAAAAGGTTTTATTGAACGCTACTAACCATTAGCAACTGTGTAATATGTAGTTATACAGGAAATTAAAATAGTCAATTCTACATTAAAATAAAACGATTTTTTTAATTATACCGATCATAAATATAATTTGAAATATCATAGGATATTATATCATAAAATAAATGTCATATGCAATTTGTTGTTGATTACGATTTGTATTAACAATTATTTCTCCAATATATTATTCTTTATTATGACATTATCATATCAGTATGAATAAAATGATATCTCAAAAAAATATATTAATTTTAATCCTTCAATGTTTATAATTTTCATTGAATTTTTCTTAACAAAAAATAAGAAAAATCGGGGGGTTTTTCTTATTTTTAATTATATATAATTGGGATTATCAATTTGGCAGCACTGTCCAATACTTTTTAATAATTATAATTAACTAATGTTCCTTCCGATTATAATTAACCAATTATAATTTACCTGTTCCGATTATAATTAACCAATTGAATAATGAGAAATCAAACATTTAGTATTATAGACTTGTTTAAGTTTAACCACGAAAATATCCATCAGCCCATCAGTGCAGCCAATATATGCATGTTTTGAATATCTGCATGAAAAACGTCGGCAGAGAGCAGCCGGTGTATTATTAATTTGCTTCTTTGTTACATAAGAAAAATATTATATATTAATATTTTTGCTACGATTTGTTTAGACTTTTTATAATGTTTAATTTGCTTTTTAGGACTGTATTAGTTAAATATTAAATAAACATACCTAAAATATCCTATGTAAAATGTATATGTTTCTATGGCTGTTTATTTAGAAGTTAATGATGCAAAAGTATTGGATGAATTTAAATATAAATAGACAATAACTTGCAAAATGACACAGAATAAGTCTTTGCCCGGAAAATAAATGAAAATACAAAATAGTCAAAACTAATGATTATACAAGAATAAATATCAATTACCATAAAATAATATTTAAAGGAATTAATACCAAAAAAATAAAGACCACACCAAATTAAATGATGCTTAGGTACTAAACTGGATCGATGGGGATAGAACCTAATACATTCTAATATATTCAATATTGGTTTGAAATATCTATTATAAGAATAATTTATCTCTTAAACATCATTGCACGGGAATCAAAAATAACTGAATCAGAAAATATTATTCAAAGGGTGTTAGTTACTACACTACATTGATAAGGGTAATATCTAATACTATCTTCTAATATATTCAATATTGGTTTGAAATATCTATTATAAGAATAATTTATCTCTTAAACATCATTGCACGGGAATCAAAAATATCTGAATCAGAAAATATTATTCAAAGGGTGTTAGTTACTACACTACATTGATAGGGGTAATATCTAATACTACCTTCTAATATATTCAATATTGGTTTGAAATATCTATTATAAGAATAATTTATCTCTTAAACATCATTGCACGGGAATCAAAAATATCTCAATCAGAAAATATTATTCAAAGGGTGTTAGTTACTACACTACATTGATAGGGGTAATATCTAATACTACCTTCTAATATATTCAATATTGGTTTGAAATATCTATTATAAGAATAATTTATCTCTTAAACATCATTGCACGGGAATCAAAAATATCTGAATCAGAAAATATTATTCAAAGGGTGTTAGTTACTACACTACATTGATAGGGGTAATATCTAATACTACCTTCTAGTATATTCAATATTGGTTTGAAATATCTATTATAAGAATAATTTATCTCTTAAACATCATTGCACGGGAATCAAAAATATCTGAATCAGAAAATATTATTCAAAGGGTGTTAGTTACTACACTACATTGATAGGGGTAATATCTAATACTACCTTCTAATATATTCAATATTGGTTTGAAATATCTATTATAAGAATAATTTATCTCATAAACATCATTGCACGGGAATAAAAAATATCTCAATCAGAAAATATTATTCAAAGGGTGTTAGTTACTACACTACATTGATAGGGGTAATATCTAATACTACCTTCTAATATATTCAATATTGGTTTGAAATATCTTTTATAAGAATAATTTATCTCTTAAACATCATTGCACGGGAATCAAAAATATCTGAATCAGAAAATATTATTCAAAGGGTGTTAGTTACTACACTACATTGATAGGGGTAATATCTAATACTACCTTCTAATATATTAAATATTGGAGTGAAATATTTATATCTATATTTCGTATTGTAAGTGAGAGAGCCAGACACAAAAAACGATCCTTTCTATGTATGTTAGACTTCTGTATTCGGCTCATACCTCCTTTATTTCTCAATATTGGCGGCACTGTAAATTAATTACTAATTGAAACACATTACGTAAGTCATAAGAAGGTACATTAAAGTAATTTAAATAGTTTTCCTAATTAAATAATTTTTCTATTCCTAAGTATCTTTTTTTTGGTTCTTTTTTATGCAGTAAAAAAAATATTTAACAAAACATAGACACTAGAATCTTAAGAAGCATAAAGTATATGATTTTTGGTTTTCATTCACTTTTTCAGATTCCTGAGTATAAACTTCGATTTCGGTTCTGAGATAATTAAATCGAAATGGATTTTTTGCGACTGTTATATCCCAAAATACTTATCTTTATGTTTAGATCAAGCATTTTGGGTAATCAAATAAAAAAGCATAATCATTATGAACGCTGCAGCTTAATAACTTGTAACAAATAGAAATTAAAATAATAAAATGAGTGAGATGTTCACTTTCTCGCATAAACGCGTCAAGAAAGTTACATATTGCATATATATGTGTGCATGTCTGTATTTATATACGCGTGTTTGTATGTGCACAAGTTCCCACACGGCTGTTGTATGAGTGACAAATCGTCATTGTCACTCGAGAACAAATCAACTTATATGCAGATTATGGATCATAAAATCACTTTTTCTAGCACTAGCTATTACTATATAACTTTCACTGTTACTCGAGATATTGGCTCTAGTACACGATAAACCGTAAGCTTTCACATTTAGTAATGCGAATTTCTTAACAGATTGAGATGTTGTTTTTTAATTACAACTTTAATTACATCAAACATCGATGTTATAAAGTATTTTATTAAAAATGTTTTTTGCAAGTTAAAATAGTTGACTCTATGACTAAGAATATCTCACATTTCATTAGTATAAGGAGTTGTTCTAGGATAAGGATTTGGTTTAATTTATATTTCATGAAAAAATAGAAACATGGGTGTTTTATGTAGGTAGGAACTATAAACATAAGATTTTTGTAGTTTATATAATTTCGTGTATATCAGTTGTTTGGTTCTTAATATTTTATAATAATTTTATAGAATTTGTTATATTGAGTAGACTGTTTTTATGATATTTAGATAAATTAATTAAGGTAAATTAATTCAAAATGATATTACAATGAATATAAAAAAAATATATATTCATTCTTAGGAATAATAATTTTAATAATGGCTATAAGGGATATTTTATAACTATAAGGATATTTTATCTGACAATTCTAACATTACATTACTTAACATGACATAAACGAATTTTGAATTTATAGATACAAGAATTCTAGTTTTTGTGTTGACGGGTTCACTTGGAATAAAATATATAGATGATGAAAATTTATAATTGTTCATGTCTGAATTATGAACGAAATGGTGATAAAATTTGAATATTTTAAAAGAAAATCTATGGTAAAGTTGCTTTAAATAAATAAATAAATAAATAATATTTCAAATAACTTTGCAGCCCGTTGATGGTTAAGCACAGTATCATTTTTACAGGTCGCGGACATTAAACACAGTACCTTTACAGACCACTTATATACTTCTATTTTACTTATGTATTTTGTGTGTCTATGCTCAAACCATTGTTTTTAAAGGGAATATATAATATGCCCCCAAAAGTTATATTGAAATGGAAAATATTTTAGTGATCGTATTTAAGAATAGTGAGTTGGTTAAGCAGGACTCTCAGTGGCATGAAGACGGGATCGCTGTTGCACTCTACCATGACGCTCTGTAGTATATCAAAATGGGCGGTGAGGACCTTATTCTCATTGTATAGTTTTCCGACGCATCAGTTAGTTCTATACTTAGAAGCGAATAGTTAGCCACGTAACATACTTGAACGCAATAGAGCATGCAATATGGCGTCATGAATGACGGAATATCACTTTCTTTAAATAAATATCACATTTTTAGGCTAACACATATATTTTTCCAAATATAATTAAGATATAATCAAATATTGTTACTTAAAGATTTAAACCTAAGCTTTCATATAAAAGACATCAACGCGGTCAAACTGTACTGAATTAAATATCTTCTTATTAAATAATATTCACGAAAATTATATTTGGATAAAAATTCTGAAACATAAGCTTATTCAAGAAAGTAACAATTGTTCTGATTGACAATTGTTTTTTTTATTTAAAACCAATCTTTGTCTACAATTAGCATATTGATTCTTTAGTCAAAGTTTTAAAATTTTAAAGCAAAATCCATTGCTCCTTAAACAATTACAGTAAAATATATTTTTTAAAGTAACCAATATTTAAATTTATTTGTAAATAACTAAAAAATGTAGTTACACCTAACATTTGATGTAGGTGAGGCACAATGTGGCAAACTCAACAGCAATTAGATTAATTAATAGATCTTTGTTAATGTGACCCACATTCCAACTTCGTTGTGTAACAAATACACAAATAACTATAATATATAAAATGATGAGGAAAATTACATACATATCTTACTTTTCTAAGATACATACAAAATTCTGCAATAAATTAATAACTTTTAATTGCCTAATGATCAACCAATTAACGATCACTCAGTCTAATTGATAATTATCTTGCAGAACACGTAGATAACAGGATCCTAATGATCCCAAGAACTCGTGGATGAAGAGTGCAAATATATGTAGATATATATAAGTGGGAGGGAGATGGGTAAACAGCATAACCTTTCGCTAAAGCAGCTAAGAACGGAGGACAAAAAGTGTTATTGTCAGTGCGTTGGAGAACGCAGTGAGAGCATAAGGTTTCGATAAGTCAATTTGACATTTATTGAGTGATTGTTTAGAATTTGGAACGCAAGATGGCGGTCAGGACAATTGGGATCGTCTTTTTGGCGTGCTTAGTAGGTAAGTACTTGCCTTATAGGAATGTATGTACCGCTATGTTTGAAGTGAGCTTTTGCATTTCAATTGTTTTAGATTCAATATATTGCTCAATAAAGGAAGTTATTTATTAGTTTAGTAAGTTTCAGTTGTATCGATAAATACATGTTTTTTTTTTTTAATACTTTGAACGTGTTAGCAGCTTGGATTAGATATTCATTGAAACATGCCTATAATATATGTTAATGGTTGTATTTTTAATGCGATAAAAACTGCTAGTCTATTTCGATCAAAATATTCATGGTTCTTGGAATCATTAAACTTGAAGTAAATTATTAAACTTGAACTATTAACATTAATATATTAACTTTGTATGACTCTACATTAGTAATATATTTAAAAATATTTCACGTTATTGAAATTTATTAACAATGAATTATGAAAGTTTTATTAGGTGTCCAAATCAAGGCTAGGTACAAGTAAGGGCGAATGTACACACATAGTTATTTTTTTTGCAATTTCTTTATTACATTGAAATTATATCGTTAGTAATAATTGACTTTAACCGCTTTATTTTTCAGTATTTTTTTGTATATACTCTATGTTATACTCCATAACTATTTAATAAATAATTATATACGATATTAAACTTTGATTCCTTTAAGGACAACAAATACATCAAATAAATTCTAAACCAAAAAAAAAATATTTTTATTCTGTTTTATTTTAAAATTAAGTCGAATTTATACAGCCTTAGAATTTTTTGTCTGCAAAATTTGGACAAGGGAACTACTTTCAGTATCGATTAGGTAATAAAGAAACTCGCACATAAAGTTGCTTCATCCGTCTTTGTTCGCTATTTTGGGACAACAGTATCATATTATTACAAAATGTGTGTGCTGAAAATGTTTCATTAAACATTTTTTTTCATTTTTTTTTCAATTATTTTTATTTATACTTTGTTATAAGCCGTTCAAAATCAATATACAGATATATATATCGTCTTATTTATTGCTGGATGATAAAGTTATTAAAAAACTGTACATTTTGTGAAAGTCAATCTTTATGTAATTGTAATTTCAGAATGTCTAATATTAAATGTTTCGAACTGTACATTTTTGGTAACTTTCACTAATTATTCTGAACCATTTAATAACATTTAAATTTAAGGGTTTAAATTTTTCTACGAAATAATGATTGTTTTTTTATGAAAATAATGTTATAACATCGTAATTGTTTTCTTTAGATTATCTTATCTTATAAAGAAAGTGCTCACTATCAAAGACCTTTTTCATTGATATTGAACTTTAACAGGAAGTCTGTCCGAATTCAATGTAAACCAGTAAATTATGCGCATGCGCATACGACGGGAAGTATTGCTTGCTATGAATCTATTTCGTCATATTTTTTCTCAACTATTCATTCGAATTCAATGTCAGTCTCAGCGCATACAGTTTAATTAGTCTTTAATGTCTCAAGTTTAATACTTGGTGAGTGTAAATTGTAATTAGATAAAATTAAGTCATTAAAATTAGTGAACGGTAATAAAAAAACTTTTATTGTTATATTAAATTGAATTGTTTCAATCCTTTTACTTATCCTTGAGTCGTAATTGTAAATATAATAATTCTAAGAAGGAAAGGTTTTCCAAGTTATTCCTTTCTAATTAATAAAGAAATTATCTTGTCTTATGATACATATGTCAACTAAATATAAAATTAATAGTGTAATTAATGATTTCAGTATTGGCGTCATCAGCAGTACCAAAGAAAGGACGAAAGCCAGCGAATGCACCTTCGCGTGTGGCTGCCGAGGATGCAGACAGAGATGCAGAGATCACCAGCTCGTGTCCGGATAATGGATTCTTCGCCGACGCTGAGCAGTGTGACAAATATTATGAATGCAGGTAAATTAAATATCCCTCAGCCTTATGGTAGAGTTAAATATTTAGCAATTTCGATTGTAGCTTCTTTGAATTGCCTTTGGTTAACTTTGGCACCTTGATGGTTTAACCATTATTATAATCGATGGGCTGGTGGGATTGAGATGCTATATACATAATCCTTAGGATGAAGGAGAGGTAAGGGTATGTAGGGTCCTTTTGTGAGGTAAAGTGCTGAACCTAGCAGCAATACATTTTTTTTTGTAAAAAACTCTTATTTTAACTCTAGTAATAAACTAATAACAAAAGTTTATATGACACAAAGATATTTATCAAGTTGTTTTGTGATAATCAATATATAGGCTCTCGGTTGCAATTAGAAAAATAAATGTTAGGAAGTTTTTGATAATACTCCGAAAGAAATTGCAACAACAAAAATTGCACCGGATTTTTTAAAGGCGACAAATTGGTTTATAGACTAATAAATTTAATTTTTTTTATACGTTTATATGAAAATAAACATCTTGACCACTTTTTGCATCTATTCAAACCGGTCTGGAGTTAAACGTGAATATATTATGTGAAATTTCTTCGCAATTGTGAAAGAATAAATTAGGATGCACTAATAATAACCTATAAACCTGAATAAGTTTAAAAAATAATAAAAAAAATTGAGTAATATATAGAATATATATAACAACAAATAACATATTTCATTGATTATTTTTTTATGTGGGTACTAATATATTTAACATAACATAATTAAAAAATCTGGTTTGTAGTTTGTTTGGCTCATTCAAGTTTTTTTTTAATGTTTATATAAAAGATCACAATTAATAAAATTTTGTTAATTATATAACATATAATGCTTATTGTTGATGCTTAAATAATAATACAATTTAGAATATGAGATAATAGTAATTAAATAAATTAATTAATCTATTAATTAATTTGTACAGTACAAAATAAGATTAAACACATGTAAAATACTTATACCGCTGAATTGAATCTTAATAATTTTTGCCAAATCACTTATTTATTTTCCGTATTTGAATTGTAAAACTGGATATTATTTGCTATCACTTGCTTCAACACACAAGATGAATAAGTGAAAATTACGCAAAAACTTCTGCATGTTTAAAGGATATAATTTAATAGGTATTATTACCAGACAGGTATGCAAACATTTAAAATACAAATATATTTATGTGAATAATAAAAGGTATTTTGGTATTCAAATGTTTGAATTATTCAACATTTTTTTTTATTTGAAGGAGGAATTTTATTAAATATTATTATCAATATTTAATATTTTTTTATCATTATTACAGAAGTGGACAAATTATCGAAAAACTGTGCCCAGACGGCATGGTGTTCAACGACTATAGCTCCGAGGAAGAGAAATGTGACTTACCCTTTAACATTGACTGCTCACAACGATCTAAACTACGTAAGTTTAAATTACTTTTTAATTTATTATATTTTGATTTATCTGACAGTTATATTGTTATAATATTTTTATTAAAGCAGTTTTATGTTCATACTATAAGTCGATAGGTGGCACTGTCATCAAAATGTTTAAATATTTTGTACAGTGTAAAAAAAAAATTTTTTTTCAACAATTCAAACATAAATTAAATAATAATAAATAATATCAAACCTCATTGTATCACACTCTTTAAAAGGCCCATCGCTACCAAGTTACCTAAACTAAGTTTCCTACGCTTGATTAACATTAGATAATAAAGGTCATATGACACGTGCACGCCATTTTGGTGACTGGTTAGTGCCATCAGTAATATAATCACAGTATGCTAAAGGTTACGTGCTGAGAACAACTTTCCAATCTCAAGGGAGCTGCGGCCTTGGCTGCTGGAATATATTGAATAACATTTTTGTCGTCAAGTAGATTTAGTAATATTCTAGTTAAAAAGTTACTATACACTAATAAGGAAAATTAATGTTAGATTGATATTATATAGATAAAGTTCAACAAATTATACAATTTTATTAAGCCGAAGTTCAAAACTGTTAACAACATGTTTTTTTATAACCTTAAGTGTGATTATATTATATAAAAAAAAAAAATATTACCTTTCAAGCAACACAGGTAAATATTGTTAACATGTATATTAATTAATATAAACCAAAATGTGAATAAAAACAAAACTGATAAAATAAACATAACAAATCATGTAATCTAAATAGAAAAAAAGAAAAATATATCAAAAATTTAAAAATAAAATAAGCAACAGTTAAATACAACGTCATCGTTTCTTTACAAGTAATCTATTATTTTCTAATCTATCATCAGAGACACCTATTCCCGCTGAGCACTGTATTCGTCAGAACGGTTACTTCTCTCACGAAGACCCTAAAGAGTGTGGCAAGTTCTATTACTGTGTTGATGGAAAGTTCAATGCTATCACCTGTCCCGATGGACTCGTGTACAACGACAAGAGTGGTATCTGCACTTGGGCTGATGAGGCTAAGAAGAAGGGCTGTGGAGCTGCTGGTTAGTATTGTCATTTATAATAGGAGAAAGAAAGACAAAGAAAGAAAGACAAACAAAAAAGAAAGAAAGACTAATATACAGATTCATGTGTATAACAGGTTACTGGTGATATAATAAAATATTGCAATTTAAGGTGTAAAACATCCTAAATTTAAACGTATATTTCTAATTTGTTTTTTTAGTTATCTTAATTCAATCATTAATTAATAATATAATCCTTCCAGACGTCTTTAAGTTCGACTGCCCCGCTGTGAATGAAACTTTCGGTCTAACGCACCCTCGTTACGCGGATCCTGATGACTGCCAGTTTTTCTACGTGTGCATTAATGGCAACACTCCCAGGCGGTCAGGATGCAAGCTTGGCCAGGCTTTCGATGATGTTAGCAAAAAATGTGAATGGGCCAGGAAGATCCCTGAATGGTGAGTGTAAATAAAAGTTGATTATTATTAGTAAATGTTACTCATACCTTTCATATTTTATCAATCCACTGAACTTATGTTTTAATATAAGGAAATTCTATGTTTAAATGTAATAATAAAGTAAACGTAATGAAACGTAATTTAAAGTAATGTTAGGGTAAAGATGTATGATCAGCTTGAATAATAATTTAATTTTCGTCTACAGCGCTGATTGGTACAAGGGACAGCTGACCGACGCTGAGCTAGATGCGCTAGAAAACCCCCCTACCCCTAAACCTAAGCCCTCAGGCTCTTCATCCCGTCGCAAGCCCATGCGCCCCAGTAAAGGAAAGCAAGCTGATGTTGAATAATTAGCATTTATGTAGTTAGGCCAATAAATAATAAGTTTTTAAAAATCCCTTAAATTTTATTTTATTTTTGAAATTGCGTTATATACTATATACTAGCAGTACCCAGTAGACATTGTCCTGTATATTTATAGAAAAATACAAATATGATGGAACAGTCTAAAAGCAGAGTCCATATAAAATAGCGTTGTCGAGTTAAAAAGCAAAATGTATAATGACGGTAAAACGCTCCGTACTTAAATATTTATTTATTTTAGATAGTTTAGTAAGGATGTTTTTATGAGACATAAGGGATGAACAAAATGTGGACTAAAAGGTTTGCGTGTTATAGGCATGTTATGAGATGTGGTAGGGAAACCTGACTAACCTGATGCTGGTTGAAATAAAAGAGTGAACTGTATATAAATAACTTTATTTTATGCACACATATACACGGCTTGTCCGACAATAAATAATGATGCGAATGGTAGCGTGATTGAAGTCGTACTGGTGGTCGAGCGGATCACCACCACTCTTCTTGCTGAAGTCCCTCTGCTGGTTCCCCCTTCTAGAAGCTAGGATAAACGTTGCTCACGCGTTTATCTTAGGCGTGTCCTTAACAGTCAGGTTACTAATGTTGATGGCGATCTGTTAAATAATGTTGTCGGAAAAACTGTCAAAGTGCGACTTTATTTTCTATTTATATTACATACAACGTAATGACGACTTCGAATACTACCATTTAAATAACAACCAAATCGGTTGGCCCGTCTTCAATTTCTTTTAAGTTTTACATGAGATAATTGATACTTTTATTTAATTCTTTCAGTTTGACGAACATTTCATTAAGTTCTCTTTATATTATACATATTCTTTGAGAGTCTAATGTGATTCCACCCACAAATGTAAATGGTACCTAATAATGATAGATTACAACTTAGACATTCGATATACAACTTTAGTTTATTATTATACAATACAAAACATTATACAATATATGTGTAGTATTAAATATTATAATAAATAGGATGATTCTAATCTCAGAAGCTATTTATCTTCACTGAAAACGTATAAAAATACATTTTTAGTTATTTCTCTTTATTCTTAATTATTTACTTAGTTTTCCTTTTTTTCGTGACTTCTGAGTATCCTTTTTGTTGGGAAATTCTATAATAATAACGAATTTCTCATATTTGTGTAGGGTGATAAGAGACAATCAAAAAAAGAAATCAATAAATAGAATACAAACATACCAAAAAAGTTTTATTTTAAGAACTTATAGAATGTCATGCATATACTAAACATGTTGCATTCATTAATTAAGAAAACAACAATAGTGAATATATTTAAATTCATTACAGTTTTATTATAAGTATGAATTTAATTGGGTAATATGTGTTTTCATTATATTTTAAGACAAATATGTGAATAAGTGTAGGTAAACAGCTTTTAACGAGATAAGAACTTAATCATTTGTATAGATTGTGGTTTATACAATTTCAACGAAATAGTTATTTTTTTATCGAAGCGAATGTGAATTTCTGAACGACTTAACCTATTGTGGTGACGACATTTAAGTATTTAATTGATTGATGGGGTAGTTAAACTATTAATAAATTATATTTTAAGGCAAAATTAAGACAATCAGTTTTCTTTGGTTATATGTTTTATTTGAGTTCTATTTTGTTTTCCCATATCAGTAATAAATTTTGGTCAATGACATAAACTCGGCGTCACAAAAATCGCACCTCTATGTTTTTTTCAGTAAATCGCTCCTAGAATCTAGCACATAAGTACTACGTATGAAAAAAATATATCATTCTAAAGTGCACTTCAATACCTTTATATTAATTACCTGTATCATTAAAAAAACAATTACCATTTCTAACCAGGGACCATTCAAAAAAATGTTTAAAAAAATGCTCACTTAAGGAGCACTACTTGTGCTATCTTATAAGGGTATAAAAGCTCATGTAAAGGTAAAAAATGGGTCAGTCGCTACTCAGACTTCAGAGTGAACACACCGGAACAACATACGCAAGAGAACAGTACCTGAAGATGGATACAACCCCTGATAAAGCCGCTCAAATCATTGCGCTATTGCAATCAGGACTGCGACAGGTTGACGTTGCTCGACAGTTGAACCTTAGCCGATTCTCAGTTCGACGAATATACCAACGGTTCCTTGAGACTGGTGGCTATACTCGAAGACGTGGATCCGGAAGAAAACGCTGCACGTCAGAAAGAGACGACCGCTTCGTTGTTTCCACATCCTTGCGGCACCGCTTCAGCAATGCTGTTGAGTTGCAACAAGAGCTCCGATCAGCTTGCAGAACGTCTGTGAGTGTTTCTACGATTAGAAGAAGACTGAAAGAAAAGGAATTGAGAGCTCACAGACCTGCTAGGGGCCCAAAATTGACCGTGCAGCATCGAAGAGAGCGGTTACGATTTGCCCAGGAGCATGTCAACTGGACGAGTGAACAGTGGAAAGCCGTTCTCTTCACCGATGAGACACGAGTATGTCTTTTCTGCAACGACAGACGCAGAAGAATATACCGAAGACGAGGAGAGCGATTTGCCCAGGCTTGCATAGAGGAATCCGTCGAATACCGAGGTGGTTCCTGTATGTTCTGGGGTGGCATATCCGTCGAAGGGAAAACGGAGCTTGTGTGCGTCTCTCGGACTGGTGGTGGTCGCGGGCAAGGGTCGCTGAATGCTCGGCGGTACATAACGGAGATCTTACAAGACCATGTGGTTCCGTATGCTGGTTTTGTTGGCGATGGGTTCATGTTAATGCATGATAACGCCCGTTGCCACACTGCGTTTGCTGTGCGGGACTATTTGGAAGAGGTTGAGATCCCTGTTATGCAGTGGCCAGCACGAAGTCCAGACCTGAACCCGATCGAGCATCTCTGGAACGATGTAAAGAGGCACGTACGAGCACGAGATCCTGCTCCCACCACTCTACAAGAGCTCCAGGATGCCGTGAAAGACGAATGGGACAACATACCCCAAGCAAGAGTGGTGACCCTCGTGAGCTCCATGAAGGATCGGCTGGAAGCTACCATCACAGCAAGGGGTGGAAACACTAGATTTTAAGGCCTTATTTGTAATTTTTTATGATGTTATTAATTTTATTTTTTGTCACTTTGTCATGTTTTAAGTTTTTTGTTATTAAAGAATTAAAATGCATACACATGTTTTTTTATTTTCTAATAGGCAATTGAATTACCTTTCCAATGATATCCTACAATCATATCCTTACAATTCACAAAGTTTGAGTAAAATTATTTTGAAGTTGCTTTTTTAAAAGGTGTGATTTTTGTGACGCCGAGTGTATATCAATGAAAAATGTATTACGCGCAGATAGAACAATGTTATTAGAAAAACAGTATTAAATATGAAGCTTTAAAGAAAATCCTGTAAAATAAAATATGGCAATAACACATCCGAAGCATATTGTTTTTCTAATAAGTTTAATTGTTTTTGTTATATAATTTCCAAGTAATATATATTTATAGATTATAATATATATATATAGATTAGATAATAATATATTTATTTATTTATTTATGTACCAAAAAAAAATACAATACAAAAATATATTAACAATGGGAAGATTATTATCACGTTTTTAAGATTTTATTAATGCCTAAAACGTATATTTATGAATATATGTATATAATATAAGTATATGTATAACGATTCTATTTCAGAAGTCCCTTAATTCAGGTAACTTACCTAAAATTTGGAAACGATCGATCGTAGTTCCAATTCATAATTACCACCAATTATGCAAAGAATAGGTTTTTAATTCGATATAATTTTAATCATTTTGTATCTCTAATAAAAGCAAACAAGCAATGAATATAATATTGGCAGGTTCATTGTATTGTATAAATTATGAATATATGTATTTTTTTCTTAGATTTTAAGTAAACGGAACACTCATAGTAAAGATTAACAATTATTAAAAATACTTACTGTATATGATCCTACTATTACTTAGCTTATTTTGCATGTATTAAACATATCGTGAAAACTTAATTGGCTTGTCTAATGATATTTATTATTTATTATTGTAAATGTTGCTTGTTTTCGACAATAAATTAAGAAAAAATGTATATATTGGACATAAATTTGGAGTTGTTGTTAGCTATTTTTATTTTACCTGCGTAACCACATAGATAGGTTCTTCCCTGGAAAAATTCTCTAATTTTAGGGGAAAACTAAAAGTTCATTAAGCCTATAAGATTAATTAACTAAAAAATTATAGACTTTATAAAAAGTGGATATAATATAATATAAGATCAACCAAAAACATACGATTTAATTCATTAGGAAAAAACAGAAAAACTAGAGAGTAACAAATTTATAAATAAAAATTCATAATAATAATATCTGGATTTGGATTTAGGTATTAGATCTTATTAGCCAGGGTGACCCCGTAAATTCTAATCCTCTCTCTGTAATTTTTACTGATTCCTATTTGTTAATAATTAGTTTAAGAGCATGTAACTTTATGTGAGGTTGGCAAAACATTTTCTTTTTAATTCTTGCCTGTCAGCCATCATCTCTATAGTCACTACCTTATGATGTCTTCTTTCTCACAATCCATCCATCTCTTCTTTGGTCTTCCTCTAGCCACATATCCTTCCATATGTCCATGTCTAGCATTTTTCTTGTTACATGATATTCATCCCTTCTCAAACATGCCCTTACCACGAACACCTTTTGCTCATTTAATCCGTTGTTCTCGCCACTTTCAAAGGTCTTCTGATATAATTATTACGTTTCTGTTTTCATCGTTTTCGTTTTTTCTGGTCTACTAACAATATATTTTTTATGTAGTAGATCGAATATCTTGAAAGAAATCTATAGATAACAATTGAGCAGTGGCCCCACCTCTATGCAACCACTTAAGTAAATTAAAATTGCCTTGTCCAACATATTATAATGGCATTCATATGTATATCATGAAATGTATATCATGAAATACATATTCTCATCCTAATTCATAGGTTGGCATCATACGATGAGACCTTTGTCTAAAATTGATTACAGGATAAAAAAGGGAAACTTATCTTATAAAATTAGAGTACTTTAAATTTTTTACATTTTATTATTCCATATATATATTATTTTCTATTTACATTTTACTGTTCTTTATTTACATGAATTGTATTGAAAAATATATATACAAATCTTTAAAATTAATTGTTAAACACGTTGAGTAACTTTATGGTAACTAATATCACGCAAATTGGTTATTGGTAACCTATTGTAGAATTACAGACGTTGGAAATTGATATTAAAAAAGTTATTACAATCACATCATTTTTCAAATAAATAATTAGGATTCAGTGGAATGAAAATTCCAAGTGATTTTAAAGTCATAAATTTATCACAAAACGAAAACGAAACCCAAATATCTGATAAGATTGAGTCGACACACGCCTTAACAAATCTACTCTCATGAACATTTCTTACTCCATAACTAAAACAAACTAAAGCTGGGTTTTAATATGTTTTATATGTTTTTTTTAATAACAATTCGTTTTCGTTTTACAATACTGAATTTTAAAGTTAGTGATGGGCACAATGTGGTACTAATTCGGGATCTTCACAAGTCAGGTTCTGATCATCGAAAACTTTGCCTTCACCGCAGGTAATTAGCCGAGGGTTGCCTTCCACGCATGTGATCAGCCTGTGACAGTCACCAGGCACGGGGAAGCGAGGGTAGGGCCAGAACTTGGCTGATTGAGTATTTGCTGGTACTTTTGTTGGGCACTTGAAGCCGACGACAGCTGTTAAATAAAATGTTATAAGTTCAATAGCCTTTAGTTTAAACCGTTAATTCTTGAATGCTAAGCTTCAAAAAGATTCAAACATGGCTTACAATATCTTGATAAATTATGTCTACTAAAATAATGACATTATTGAAAAATATTTATGTATATGTGTACTTATTTTAATTAATAATTACACTACTTTTAGCTGAAAAGTTGATAATAAGAGTAGACATTTGTTGTGTAAGGCGAATAAATTATTATAATAATATAACATTATTAATATCAAATATGACTCTTACATTACTTGAACGAAGTATATTACATAAAATGATATTAATACCTTCAGGGTTACAGAAAGGCTGCAGAAGATCAGGCCAGTTGCAGCCGTGGATGCGTTCATCATAGACCAGACCGGGCGTGCAGGGCTCCTGGTGGGGAACACCAAATGCGCATTTGATATAACTGGTGGAGCATTCGGCGCTGTCTGGATATATGCCGAACTGGTACTCGCAGCCGGGAGAAGAGTATGGGGTTACTGAAATAATAAATAAAACAAATTAACAAACTATTTACTGTTATCAGTTAAAGTTTTATTTCGATTAGTATACACATATTATTTATTGTCTACCTCAGCCTTGATATCGGTTACAAATGATTTAGAAGACATTGACTACTTACAGTCTGCTTTCCTTTCACCACACTCTACTGCCCAGTTGTAGTTACAATGGTTGTGCACTGCGCCCTTGCCGTCAAAGAGTAGGCCGTTCTCACAGGTTTCGACGGTTAGGGTTCCGTTTGTACACAAAAAGAATTGGTCGCAGAGCTCCGGGTGCGCATATGCCTACAATTATATCAGTTGCTTTACAAAATACTTTAGAAAGAGAAAAATCATTAAAAACTGCCTATAATTCTATTCAATTAATAATGTGTAGTTTATATATTATATTATATTGTATATATTATTATAGCAAATATATGTTATATGTTAGAAAACGGTCGTTTTTTCTAGGCGTCAACAACTCATTTTTGCATTATTGTTTTTGGTTAGTCCAATTTACATATCCTTTTTTCGACTCTCATTAATTTTCTTATATTGATGAAAATGCATGATATGATATTATCGGTACAGTATATTTTAAGATTATCAGTTTTTGTCAAACTACAAAAGACTTTCTAAATATCTTACAATTTTTAGTTTGAATAATTTTTACGTTACCTGAACTCCATAAGGTTCAGGACACGCTGGCGCGTTTGGAAGTAGGATCCCCGCTTGCGCTACAAAGAAACAAACCACATTAAAAAACTGTTAAACAATACATAAATTACTTCACGTGACAAACTGCAAGAAATATATAGTAAATTAGTTGGTAGTGAGGTCTCGTAACAATTATACAAAACAGATTCCTTTGTTTCATAATAATAAAATCACAATTGCATACAAGAATACACACATTACATAAATGGGGTTAATATAGCACAATTGTTGAGGTTGCTTTCATTATACACTGGTTGCTATCAATCAGTCTGACGAAGCGTGACCGTTGTGTAACCATCTAGTGAGGTCGATAAATTAGAAGATTAACTTCAGATATGTTTATGTCATGTCAAACATAACTGATTCGACTGATTTATGATTTTCGTACTTAAATTAACACATATTATTTTAAAATAGTTTGTATGATACACGAAACAAATAATGATAATTGAATTATATCCATTCGTGGCTATCATTCATTTTATATTTTTGTTATTTATATTTAGGTAATTTTTACAGTAATAAAATCTATATTAGCTTTTTCAAATGTTGATGTTGTTACGTCTATTCGATGTCGACTGACTTAATGATGACATCATCATCAGTCAACCGACGGCTACTACTGGACATAACCTCCCTAATGCACCTCCGATACAGACGATTTTGGGCAGTCTGCGTCCAAAAGCGCACTGTGACCCTTACTAGATCATCTGTCGTTCATTTATTAAATAATGTACGAAAATCCTGTGACAAATTGAAACAAAAAAGAAATGAAATTTCATAGCAGTTCATAAAACAGATTAGAAATCAGATAAATATATTCTGTATGATTTCTATATAAGATAATTATAAAATTAAATGCGAGTTTAAAACAATTGTATATATTGTTAACTTGTATCATAAACTCAGATGGTTATAACATTTACTTACGATAAGTCATTGATAATATTACAAGTTTTATAAAAATGTGGTCAAACAATTTTTTATGTACCTACCTCAGGCAAATGTTATTTTAAAACATTCTAGTCATTTGTGAACCCGTTCTGTAAATATTAATTTAAGTAGTTTTTGTCTTGTGTATTTGGAACGTTAGATATTTTTTACTTGAATATAAACTTTGTTTCTATGTATTATAAATTGTTTTGTTTTGTTTATAAAATATGTCGTGTATGTTTTATTATTAAAATTAGAAATACTCTTGTATGTTAAGAAATTACTATGTTTTTTATAAGTGTTAAAGCACTTTTGTTATTGATTGTACATTAGTTCGTGATGCTCGTGAGCGTAAGACGATCGTCACGATATCGTGTACAGAGCATCAGTCACTTTTACTTTCTCAGTGAGATACTGAACTGTTGAGTAATATGTACGAGTTGTATGGTTTCAATGAGATGAGATCGTTGAATGAGATAAAATTTAGAAATTACTACGTTTTGGATGTAAAAAAATAAATAAAAACAATATATGTATATATATTTTTATATCTTTTGTTAACATCGAATTAATAGATTATTCATTAATTTTTCAATTATATTTCTTAATAATCACAGCAAGATATTATTAAAGCGTATTGCGAGTTGTAAAGTATTTTTTTTCTGACCCTGCTTCGCTTACTAAGCAATCATAATAATAACTTGTTCTATTAATCGATATTACAGAGACGATAAAATATAACACGTTTTAAATGACATATATATTATATATAATTACAATATTGGCAGTGATTTTGTTTTTAAGTAAATATTAGAAATTATGTTAAAGTACACGGTTTTTAGAGAAAATATTAACACTATATTCCATTTTTATCAAAATCTATCCAGCAGTTTTTTTTTTTTAATATTTAGGGTTCTACACTAAACAAGTTATAATTATAAAAATAAAACACAACATAAAAGTTGTATTCTAACTAAATTATATGACCTAGATACAATGTTACGTCTTAAAAGGTTTTAATAAGTATAATGGTTTATAGTTCCATTTTAGCGGCCCATACATGTCCTAGCGAAAGTATAGCGGTCAGCCTTGGTCAGCGGAGTACGCAGGCGCGATAGCTTTGTCAGGTTATGTCTACAATCAAATACTTTATGAAACTAAAACCAGTGTTAGAATGTAGGCTATGTTCATTCATAGACCGAAAATAAATATTATTTCGATAATATTGAGGTTATTTTTAAGAAAGGAGGGATAGGTTTATTTCAGTATTTTATAACCTATCTATAAACATTATATCTCAATGAAGATTTGTCTCTTTGTCATATAGTAATTTTTCATTCACTCAACCCATATTTTTTTCGGAGGCCCTCTTTATTATTACATATTTTTTTCTTTCTCATTAACTGACTATGTTTTTTAATCTATGCTATTATAACAACGCGGAAGAGCAAATTTGTTTGTACTTATTTCCGGAAAGACTATGAATAGACAATACTATTAGAATAATTAATAAATAAAGAAGTTAAAAGAGTTTCTTTAGTTCTTTGAGTCTCTTGCTAATTCTTCTCTATAGAGATACCTTTCGGAACCGCGAAATCTGAATCTTATGTTTTTTACATCCCTATTATGTACTTCTGTTTGAAATAAAAAAGTTGACTTTGGCCTAGAACAGTGCAATATAGGTGTCAAAGATAAAAGTAAATATGTTGATACTTTTTGTTTTTATCATATTTTGGATATACGCAGCGGCTGTTATACAAAATATAAGTAATCAGTGTAATATTTTGAAACACAGTTAGGTAAATGTCCATTTAAATTTATTTGAAAGGATGTATTTCTCAATATACTATAATTACATTAATCCAGTCTTACCATTATCATATTATCGTAAATATATTTTTAATTGGTATAAAATTTAGTAGGTTTTTATTGCTTTGGTAGGAATATAAGATTTAGTGTTAATTTATTTAATATTTATGTACACAGAATACATACAAGATATACTTTTTACAAAATTGATTCGTACAAAGGTATTGCTTATTTCCTAATGAAATCTCCTTCCAGCAGACCTGTGACAAAATTAATACAGTAGGTATATGTAAGCATCATATGACAATTGTTTATTTGTTTGTTTTTTATTATTACTGGTTTCTGCCGTATTTAGATTTGTGAATTACACTATGAAAGTCCTAAATTGGATTTCATTTCATTAATTTTGCTATTAATTATAAATAAATATATAATAAATCAATATTAATAAATATTTATTAATAACGTTCGAAATTCCATGATATATATATGTATATATATTATATTTTTGTTAGCCATTATGTTTTTTTTTATTAATGTGTTTCAATATAGCTTAAAACATTCCAGTTTTTGGGCCAATATCTTTTCTACATTTTTACAATATTCACCTCTATTTAAATATTATGTGATTTGATCGTGACAGCAAAATTACGACGTATAATATTTATTGTAATTAATTCTATTAGTAAATTTAATATTATATAATTATAGACATAAATAAAATATAGTTGTTATCTTAGACTAAGTTTTTTGTATTACGTGATTCGTTACAAATTTTATGATTGAGAAGTCTCTTAACAATTAGTTTGCAAACGGCACACAAGTTAGCTTTGGCTACGAAGATTGACTTCCAAATCTATCGTTATTCGATAACAAGGTTGCACAAGCGGAAATGTGATGAAACCGACCCATCTCGTTGCCTTATGTAAGGAGATGAGCTTTGGCACCAAAGAGTCAACAACTATTTTGTATTTGCATACTTACATAGACATTCAACCATTTAAATCTATAATTAAAAACGTTTAAACTGATTGAAGTTATAATTGCTTATTAATATAAATTACTTATTTATAATTTATAAATATATAAATATCTTAATACATTTTGGTTGAGCAAAGATTTTTTTCAAATAATGTTTGCTTTAACCAACAAGAATGATAAAAATAGAAATTTTAGTCATCAGGTAAGGGATCGTACCTCAAACCGGTTTAAAATCAAAATTTATACTAAATAATGTCCAATATCTACTTCTTTAGTAATTATAATTCTATTGTAGTTTAAATTCTATTAGATTATACATTTTGTCATCATAGATTATTCTCTCACAAACATTAGCTTTCACTGCACTCGTCGCGAATAGTAAGAGACTCAATTTCCTTACAATAAATTACCACAAGCCTTAGTCTACAACCTTATCTGATTTAGGGTTAAATGTTAAGAACATAAGTACTCTTTGATGATTCGTTAATACTCCAAGAGAATTACATTTATGTCTATTATATAATAAATTATATATTACTCCTGCGACTTCATTGTGTTGAAACTTTTATTACATACAATTATGATAAAATACACACCTTTATTTTAATTAAGTTTCAATTAAACTAGTTTGGTTTTTAAACCAGTTTTGTTTTATCCCGGAAGATGGAGATGTCTTAACTAAAATCAAGTATACTAAATGTTAATACTGATAAATATATTTGTTTTGATAAATAGTCAGACGCACCGATAATTAAACATACGTTCATATTTCTATTGTTTATGATTTTCTACTCTATAATAATTACACAGAACTTATATTTAATATACAGATTTATTATTTTATTATGTTTATATACAATTTTTGTGCTCTAGAGCTGCCTTAAATGTAATCTCAGCGGATACGCTCGCGACTACAATGCGGAAATATGTTTTATTTTGATTACATTATTTACTGGTATTATTGTTATTGTAAATTGTAAATTATTAATTATAAATTTCGATAGATCTAGATCTTTAGATCTTTATCACTTTAGGCAGTTTATAAAAAATAATTTTGCCATTCATATAATGCATTTATTTAAGGTTTAAAAACTACTTTATAATATTTGACCACATTTTTTTTATTAACAAAAAATGTTTCCAGGTCATTAAATTAAAAATGTAGGTGTTGAAAAATTATTCTTATAGTTTAACTTACGTAAGATGGTTTGTATATTTATTCATAAGTTTACAGCTTTCCCCAAGGTCGTTCATAACCCGCGGTATTGTTACACAGTTTGTGTAATCTGTGTCTATTTGCTTGACTTAAATTTTCTCTTTACACAAAAAATATTTGTTCCCTTATGCTAATAAATGTATTAGTAGCTAATTAAACAATATACATATATGTTATAACTAATAATGTGAATCAAAAATATGATTAGTAATATATTTAAATCTTAATAGGAATAATATAATTGTAATAAATTGATCGCGAGCTCGTTGAACTCTTTTGTATGAGTGATGTGATCTATGTTTTTTCATCACATAATTAGCGCGTAGGAGTACACAATTCTATCATTATTTTGTGTTTACTTTTTTGTATTTAGTGTTTCCTAATTTAATTTAAATGTTTTTTTGTTCATTCTCAGTTTTATAATTGCGTTAATTAAAAGTAAATATTTTATACACTGTAGTTTTATTTGACCTTTGAAAATAATAACTTAAATTTAGTATTGTAACAAATATTGATATATGTATTTTTTACAAACTCATTTTCAATTATAATTTATCGGGACGAGTTTAAATATATAAAAATAGTTTAAGTTAATTAATCTTTTAGCGGGCGTTTCAAAATTAAACTCTCTTAGTGAAAGTAGGTAAATTGATTGATTGATTGAACAATTAAAGCATTGACATTAAATATATGACACAATGGTATCAATGCCAAATATTATAATATAAATATGTCAACCAGTTTTTGATAATTAAATTAAGTAGTGGTTATATATTTTTGTATTTAATATCTTCCAAGCTTTTTTAATAGTTATTCACGAAAAAAAAATCTAGTATTTTTATTGCCTTAGCGGTTTTGCAATAAATAAGTTTTTATTTGCATTCCCTCACGATTAATGATTTTGTGGGACATGTGTTTAAAAAATATATTATCTTATCATGACTAAACATAAGTTTATACACAATTTAACAGAATTATTATACAAATCAACTTAATTCCAATTATACACATGATCAAACAAATTAATATGAAATAGTTACAAAAGTTATGTATAAAATCAGGTCTGGACGTAATTTTTTATACGATTCAGACAGGTGTAGCCTTGAGAGATTAAACAATTCCGGCCCCTTTCCAATTGGTTGAGCAACGAGTGAGGTAAATTAGCTACGTTTACGATTAATAACGTGAAACTAATTAAAAGGTTATATATCATGTGTAATATAGTAAACCAAAGATATTTTAAAATTATAATAAGTTAATTAATCTCAAACTTTATAGTTACAAGGAAGTTTAAAGTAAGCATATATAAATTGCTGATGATGTCTATGAATATTTATTTCGTGTATGTGTTTTTGAATATCGAGTTTACAATATTTAAGATAAAAGCTACAAAACCATAGTCTTTCTGAAGCACAGGTGTGGCCTAAACTCTGATACGCAATTCCACTGAACCGTTATTTATTACTACACTATGTTATTAAATATATTGAACCCTTTCCAATCTTGAGCAACTGACAAGGATAAGTTCAGTCCTAGTTCAAACTAAATGTTTCATAAATTTTATTTAAAGTTATAAATCCTATCTAAATTAATTAATCTAAATGATTAAATCTAGCTTAATATTATATGTTCCTCCTATTGGATAATATATAATGTAATATCTTTTGATGATGAAACGATGATTAATAGAATTTGTAATTATTAACTATATACTATTGACCATTGTTTTTTCTCATTTTTCCCCGTGTGGGTGGGTACTATTAACCATTACCTACAACAAACAAACTAATAAGCAAAAACTATTTATAATGTAAACTTTCTGTTAACTTGAATAATGATACATTGGCTATTACAAGATAATTAAACTACAGTTTAAAAAGTATAACACTTTAATAAATAATATTTGTTAACCTTGGTTAATTTTAACTGGAGTTTTTAATTTTGGTTAACTTTAATTAACTTTAATAAATAACACTTTAGTTAATTAATATTTCTAAACTAATATTTGTAAAGTTTACTTAATAATTGGTGTATTGTAAAAAATATCAATAGATTCGTTTTTTAACATTAATTTGTTCAAATCTAAGTAGAGTAATAAAAATCTATGGGTTTCTCCACGTTTTCTTTAACAACACAAATGTTTAAACATGTTATTAAAATGAAATAAACAAATACCAGACTCATACATGAATCGGGTTTACAATGGTTTATTTTTTGTATTTGGGTAAAATTTTATATTGATTATTAATTAGGTAGATACCATACCTAAAATATCACGCAATCAAGTTTAAAAATCTTGTGTCACTAGTTTTTTATTGTTATATCATATGTTTATCGAATTAATAAATGGATAAAATTATATTATTTTTGAAGTCGATTATAAAAAGTATATATAAAACAAAAAAGTAAACTTAATATTTTGGTGATATCTTAAAATATGTAAATAAATAATTAAATTATTACTTGTTTATATCGCCTTTAAGTTCGCCTGCCTGTTTGTTAATCAAATATTTAAATGTATTACAAATATTTAATTATATAAAAATATATATACAAATGTATGCAAGTATATAAACAGTATATACAGATCTTTAGAAACGTTAAAAATACAGGTATATCATTCATGTTTACATTTTGTACTTATTGCGTGTTATTTAACAACTCGTTAAACAAGATAATCTTTAAAGGATAATTAATAATTGTTTTGTAATTAAATTTTAAATCAGTAGAAACATAAACTTTTAGATATACATTTGAATGCATTGACCTTTACGTACTTTCTAGAACTAAATTAAGAATCAAATTCAGGGTTAAGGTATGATTAAATTTAATAATGAATGTAATTTTGGTACGACATAGTCTCGGTTTTAAGTAGAGCGACTGTATGACCTTTGAAAATGCGTACAAACACATAACCAGTGCATATATTTAAAAGATAAGTTAGGTTTAGTTTTGAAAAGGCAATAAACGATATCTCAGACTAATAAGTACAGGTAAAGATAAAACTAAAGTATATAGTTCAAAATATTCTTACCACAAGCGACGCAAAGGGTTAAAACTGCGAATCGTGCACTAATCATATTGTATGTCGACGTCCGCGCTTGCAACTACGCCCGGCAGCACTGGCGCGTGCGCAGCTCGTTGCTACCACCATCCACGCTATGTGTAGACCGGACTTGATTTTCTTTAATGTCATTTTACGTAATTTTTTTGAAATATTTTAAGCGATTATTGCATTGCACAAATACACTATTATTAAAATGAGCTACTGTATTTGTATATACTCGTGTTAGAGACGACTAAAACTTTTCTTTTTAATGGATAGTGTTTTCATTCGTATTGGATTGCACTATAGATACTGCTAGATTGTATCGAGTTCGAGTTACCTATTACGAAAACGGGCATATACCTCGCGGCGTGCTTTGTGTGACAATACTGACTGCATACAATTTTACTGGATGTGTCAGATATTACGTGCCTACTTTATGTCAACTATTATTTATAACTATTAAAAGGTATTTTAAGTCATAAAACTGGTAAAACTATAAAAAAAACTATACTTTGCTGCTATATAAAACCAAAAAAAATGCATTTTTTGTATAGGATAAAAAAATCTTTGAGATCTGTAGTTTCTGTTATAGTAAGTGTGATTACGTCATAGCGGATCCCATTATTTTACCCTTTTTGCACCCATCTTTGTTCTAATAAATTGGGCTACCACCTATCCATTAGGCAAAAGCATATTAAGGGCCCTAAATGATCCCTTAATATGCTTTTCACTCTGCATTTTTTCAGGTATATATATTTTTTTAAATGACCGATCAGGATCCATCATTTAAAATTTCAGCAGTATTCAGATAGTACTCTAGCAAGAACAAAACCAGCAATACAATACCGATATCTTTTCATTAAATTATACAATGTTTTTCTTATTAAAAATCCTCCGTATAAACACTCTAGCTAATCTAAGATCTTATAATTTAAGACTTTCAACTTCAACAAAACTGACAGTGTCGTAATATAAACCAAAACAAGATTAAAATGTCTACGAAAATAACCTGATTTCATGGAATCGAATCTCCTAATACGCAAAATTAATGAGAAGACGACGGTCATTGATCTTGAGTATCATCTACTGATCAACATCAAAAAATAATACTTAATATATAGTCATTTTTGTATGAAAGTCTTGAATTTAATTTACCAATTTACGTTTAATTTAATTTACCAATTTTAATAAACCAATTTAATTCTTTAATTAATATATAGATTGGAAATAAATTACACCTAAGGTGCAGTTGTTAAAAGTGCAATTGTTTTTAAACTCCTTGATAGGTATGTATTATCATTATTATATTTATTATATGCTGACGATACACTTATCGTCAGCTAAAAGTGAAAAAATACCTTGGATCTAGCAGTCTGCTAGATCCAAGATTTAAATGAAAAAAACACTATATATAAACTACGAAAAAAACAACAGTTATGTCATTCTATATATCGTGAGTTAAAACACAGTCTTGTGGGATTAACTATACCTTTTGCTCCTGATAAACTCCTACTGTACTAATAAGTATCTGGCACTTAGAATTTATATTTCATAAATATTTAAAGTTTTTAGGGTTTTTTAGTTTGATACAATATTTGGTAAGGTGATTAAACTCATGCTCGTTTTAGATTTCGCAATTTTAAGACTTAGATATCTTAAGAATTACTTAAGAATGATTTTTTCCCCTGTGTGATAAAAATGATTTGTTGATGGATTGTACTAATAACATACTCTCCTCAAATTGAAAAGAGCTCAGAGAGCAATGGTCAAATCCAGATTTGTAGAATTATAAATATTAATATTAATCAGTGACAGCAAAATCGTAACAATAAGATAATAATTTATGTTTCGTTTTAAGAAAGCATCGTTTTCTCAATATTGTTAAATACAAACGTTGAAGTTAATTAATTTTGATACTTTTTTTACAAAGCTCAAATTTTTTACTTTACAAATTTATTTTATTTTTTACCCAGGTTATATAATAAAAATAATATAGTCGTGTCCTTAAAATACATAAGTATAATTTGATTTGTGACTTTAAATTTATATTAGACATCCAAGATCCTTTTTTTCGTTTACTTCGAGGTTCTAAAATAGAACAAATAAACTAAGATATGATAAACCTTTTTCAACATGTATTTTGTTTCTTTTATTTTGAAATAATTGTCTGTTTGTGTATGTATCTAAATTAATTATAATTGTAATAACAATCTGTACTGTAAGGAAAACTGTACATTTAAGAAGAAATAATTTATTTTAAGGAGCATCAACTTTTTACGCTAACTTGTCTGTATTTTGCTTACGGTCTCTAATTATATCGTCATTAGACTTAGTATTTGAAACGAATGTTATTCTTCTTCTTTATGTAGTATGTTCTTCAAACTTTAGTCAAAAGCGTATATCTGTTTCAAGATAAAAATATAAATTATTAAACTTATAAAAGTGTAAATAATTAAACTCGAACATGAGACTTAAAACATTTAGTCGATTTGTCAAAATAATACGAAATATACTTAATTCCTTAATTACTTATTGAATTTTTCTTTCTTATTAAATCTTACATAATTATTGTGTAACGTACAAAAATTTAGGAAAATTACTTTTAACACAGAACAGTCATTAATTTACAAACATAATTGGTTATTTATATTATCAGCTGGTTCAAAACTTGAATGAAAGTAAATGCTTTGTAGGTCTCTTGTTTGGATTGCGAAATGGTATCACCGGATTGAGGGCAGCTGTAAACAAATTTAGTATAGGAAACGTAAAAGTATGACTAAAGTCACTAATAGGGTAGTAATAAAACGTTTTGTAGTTACAAATATTTATTTCGACAAACTTGTCTCTTATTTCATTTATAACATTATTCTTATTAATTTAAATAATAGCGATAGATATATTATTTACATAATAGAATATGTTATACGTATATACATTTTCTATTACAACTTCTCAATGACTATGTTGGGTACAATTGTTGATAATCTTTAATGACTACCCGTCATTAACTTAGCATTCAAACTCATCAAACAGGTTTTGTGTCAAGCAATCGCATCTAGGGAAATCACGTCCCCATATCCGGTTAGAATAAACAATAATGAGACAATGAATTATGGTTATATAACGCATATACATGCTGAATTATTTCAGAATGTTTTAAGAAAGGTAAAGCAAGATATGTAGTAATCTTCAGCTGATATCCACGAATGTAAAAAGTTTTAGTACTTTGAAAGGTTTATGCATACTTTATAATTATTGCATTTCATCTCGGCTTGACAATGCTACTATAAAAATAAAAGGCGCTTAGTAAAAACTTAACAAATTATGAAGTGGTTTGATATCGAATTTCGAATGTATGTAAGGTTTTTCGGACTCACTATATTGTAATAATATTTATGGCAACACATTTTTTTTGCAATTTATAAATCTATATATACTGTCCACCGATTATACAAAAAGTATGGCAACAAATGGAATGTGACCTGGAAAAGAACAAATTCTACTATCCAGATAAAATATAAAGGTTTGACTTGTATTTCTATTTTATTTCATTAATTACATTTAAGTAGTCCTCTGTTCTAGTCTAGTCTATCCGACTACCGCGTTTCACTGGTTCAAAAAGCTAGTTATAAATAATGAGTATATTCATAATGTTACGTTTAAGTGGGTGGTAGTCATCTTGGTAGGTACATGATATAATTATTTAGAAGTTTTGGGGTAATTTTAATTAAATATAAATACAAATTTCTAATTGACGTAAAATTAATGTCATAATTGAAGTGAAACTTCTTTATCGGGGTTGGAAAACAATTTAGTATAACATTTTTTCGTTACGCGTCACATTTTTCCGTTACGCGCCATCTTTTTGAAGTGAAACTTCTTTATCGACAGATGGGATAAAATTTTATAGCAATGTCAAAAAATTATGACGTTTTTCTGTTACGCGCCATCTTTATTTCTAAGTCACATTTTTTCGTTATGCGCCATATTTGAAGTGAACCTTTTTTATCGACGGATGGGAGAAATTTTATAGCAATGTCAAAAAATTGTAACGTGTTTCTGGTACGCGCCATCTTTATTTTTGCTTAAATTTTATTTAATTTAGCTTAACTAGCCATTCCTGTAAAGTTGTAATTAGTGAATCATTGTTCATTTCTTTTTTTGTTTGTCCGAAACCGTACATCTGTCTACTAAAGTGTCTGTTTCACTAAAGTAGCGCACGAGTTTGGTTGTCAACAAATTTCTTGAGTTACCTTCTTTAAGTTCATCAGTGTGCATGCGCGGTTAAATTATTTGGAAGAAAATGCAAAAACAGTGTGTACTATAATTTTTGTTCAGATATCAAACAAAAATTATAATAGATGAATCTGTGAGCAAGGAATTTTCCCTATAGGGTATTTAGGATATAGGCTATAAGAAGGATTGTATTTCTGATATAAGGTTTCTGAAGCATGAAAGAAAAAACATCAGTTTTAATATTGATCTAGCAAATTACACTCATTTAAAAAGAAAGCAATAATAAACGGAACCTCAAATGTGTTAATTCTTGACCGTTCTTTTAAATTCAAAATTATGTTATATAAAGTTTGGTAAAGTTCAGCTTCCTCTGGTATTGCAACAGACGGTAGACACCAGTGACTCCTTGCCAGACCCGCATGTGTGTTTGAACTCATTATATTCAAAAAAAAATGCAAGCAGTTACTGGATAAATTTTTGAAGGATAAATCTTCGGGGCATCTGGTGCTAAGTAATCACTACCGGCTCTTGAAATACAAGAAAAAAAGATTTATTTCAGATGAGTTCATGCAACTATTCACAAATATTATGATCCTCGATAATCGGAACGACTCTAGACGAATATATAAGTATAAAATATAATTGTTTCCTAATTTCAATATGTTAAATATTGCTAAATATCAACTAGGATCCACCACTTTTCGCTGCAGGAGTTGAACTGGCCCCCCTCCCTTTTATTATGTCCTAAATTTGGCAAAAATTATGTATTTAATACTGATGCAAACGACAACGATGTGACGATTTAACAAGGGAACTCATTAGACAAATTAGTTTATGCTATAACTTTTTTCTAACTGACATTTATATGTTCTGTTTTTTAGAAATCATCTCGTAAAACAGAGAAATTAATGGTTAGGAGTACAATAATATTATGTACTAGTACTTTTATTAATAGTTTTATAATTTCAAAAAACCTAATTAAGTGTGCCTGAAACAAAATAATGTTCAAAGACTGAGTTAGTTGCCTTATCGAATGTTTAAGGCGCAATGTACTCTCGTTTTGCAGGTATTCAAATCTCATCCATACCTGAAATTCGAAATTATTTTAGTTTTTTAAAAATACTAGAAAGTTTTATCACTTACCTATTTATATTATAATTAAAATACTTTAATTAATAGTTTGCTATTAGTTACATATTACTAAATAATCATAAAGCAATGTCTTACAAACATTTATTGCTCAGTTTAGATTATTTCACAAAAACATTAAAAATGTTATGTAAATGTAGATGTAGATGGTAAAAGAGAAATAAAGAGAAGAAAAGAAAAAGAGACCAAGTTGAACATTTTTATTTTTTTTTAAACTTCGAGACCCGAAATATAAGTTTTTAGTTGAAAAACTTTTACTGTCTTTTATATATTTATTTTATAAAGATGGTTATAATCAAAGAACATCTTGGTATAAGTAACCATTGGTGATACCGGATGCCTTGTAACAACATCTTCAGTGAAATGATATCTGTACCGTGATCATTTTTTTACTTTAATATTTTCACAGGAAAAATAAGGTGGAAATTAGTAATTACTTATAAAAAGGGATAAATGACTTTTGAGATAATAATAAGTAATAACCATTCCCTGTACATCATAATTTAATCAAATTAAATGACAGGTTTTCACTGACGAGGCGACAAATCGAACTCTATGAGGGTACCCTTGTAGAGAGTTTCTTGATATGGTGTCACTCTGAAAGCTCCTATAACTATTCTAAGCTTATTTTTATAACTTTAACAATGAATAATGTTTAGTAAAAAACTTACGTTCAATAAAGAATTGGACTTTGTCTTTGACATAGAATAATTATTCGTATTAGAAATTAGATAATATAATAGTATTATTCAATATTATTAATTATTATATATTCCAAATATAATAAACGAATAATTATTATTTGTCAATACACTGTGACATAACATAGTAACATGTATAGTTTTGCAAACACAATAAGATCAAAGCGGATTTAAGAAAAAGTTTTCTGAATGAAATTGCTTTATTCTTGTTAAGTTAAGCAACGACGATAGAGCCGTTCGATGATTAGGACTTAGGATTTAGAACTAGCTGTGCCTGCGACTTATTACGCGTAGATTTCCATTTTGATAAAACGTACCCTTTTTACTTACCAATGTATGTAAAAACTATAAACCTTCAAACTGGTAAGTAGCAATGCTTTTATTTTTTTTTTTACTTTTTTTTTTTTTTTTTTTTTTGTCTATACTGTTAGCCCTGTTGGCTATTACAGCGTCACCGGGGGAGCGGGTGGGTCTGGAGATCCACCCTTAACAAGGGGGGGCCAGATGGGCCCCCATGGGGAACGACGAGGGCGTCTCAGATTGAGACACGGACCTCGGCTCGGGGCGTCGTTAGTCAGGAGGGAAGCTAAGGAAATTTGGACACTAGCGTCCTCCGACGGCAGAACGCCGGAGCAACGGAGCACTTACTCAGTTGGGACCTCGTCTATACCGGTACAGACGGTGTGTGTCTGTATGTTGTGTGGTGTCAATTATGCCTACGCGTACACGTTATTACCTACTGTGAACGCGTCGTCGGGGTCAACGAGTACCGACTTGGGTCTTCTTTTTCTGACTAAAGTAGTCTTACGTGGTCTATACTCTGCGGCGTCAGCCACCAGTGGGTTCGGGTGTCGCTCAGCACGTTCAAAGTACTTTTGGGAAAGCCCCTTGAAGTACTGAGCGATGGTCGGAAGGTCTAAATCTCTATGGAGATCGATGTTGCGTACGAACCACGGCGCCCCGGTTGCAATCCGTGTAAACCTGTTCTGAATCACCTGAAGGGGTTTCAGATTAGCGTGCGCAAAAGCGAGACTCGCATAGGACATGACGGAACGTATGCAAGCTTTGTAAAGTGTCACCTTATTGCGAAGGGACATTTTACTCCGCTTGCCTAACAGCGGATATAAACGACCTAATATGAAGGCCGCTCTGCTACGAACGGTCCTAATATGCGCAGTGAAAACTAACTTTCTATCTAACGTTACTCCTAGGTATTTTGCCTCGTCTTTCCAAGGTATCGGTTTATCAAAGAGTTTGATTCGCGGGAGGATCCTTGGGGGGCCCCGTTCGAAGAGCACCGAAACGCTCCTCTTAGGGTTTACCTCGATCCGCCATTTCCGCAGCCAACTCTCGAGGGAGTCGACTGCGGATTGGAGACGTTGGTATATCTCCCAGTGATCCTTAGAGGACGTGTAAAGCGCGGTATCGTCCGCGTACATGGCAAGGTGCACTTTAGATCGCGGTCTAGGAATATCGCTAGCGTAGATGGAGTAGAGGATGGGCGAGAGAACTGAACCCTGGGGAACACCCGCCCTGATGGGGCGGGGGGTTGACAAAACGCCTTCCACTCTGTAGCGAAAGGAGCGATTCGACAGGTAGTCCAGTATGATGAGTACGAGTCTGTCCGACACCTTGAACTGGTATAACTTGTACACCAGTCCATTGTACCAGACCCTGTCGAACGCCTTAGCTACGTCGAGGAAGAGCGCTCCTGTCCTATGCTTCTTGGCCCTCACAGTGGCCCCTATCAGTATGTGCTCCGTGAGGCGTTGCACCTGATGGGAACATGAATGGTTGGCTCTAAAGCCGAACTGCTCATTTGGGATGATTTTGAGTCTCTCGACTTCCTGACGTAGCAATGCTACGACAAAAAGAGACTATTAACTTCTTTATTTGTTAACCGATTGTTGAAAAAAATAAAATGTAAAGTGAATCCTATGACAATATATTCCCTAATCCAAATAGACTAATCCGTTTCTGATATTAGTCTGCACAAACATACAGACGAACAAATAAAATGAAAAAAAACGTTGTTTGGGTTCTCTTGCTTATATAAAGGTCCTCCTGTATGAATTTTGGACTTTTTTTTTCGTATTGTGTGCACAACTAAGAGACAAACAGATAAACAGACAAAGATTTCGAAAATGCTGAAAATGGATTCTGTTAGTCTGTTTATATTTCCAATATACAAAGACTATTCCTTTATAGATTTATTACATGTATAGAATAAGATTTGCATAGTACCTATTACGTGATTGCCATAAATTGACATTACTTTTTTATTTCTTAACCGTTTTAAATGAAATAAACACTAAATGTTAAGTTAAGACTGTGATAATATATTCCTGAAAACCGCATCCGAATTGGTAAAGCGTTTTCTGAGATTAGCGTGCACAAACATACAGACATACAGACAAACTGAAAAACCATTGTTTTGGGTTCTCTTGCTCTTGCTCCTACGTTGTTTTTTTTTAATTTTCCAAGTACAGAAATGAATCAGTGACGATTTTATTATATGCATAGATGACTACAGTGACCAATTATTAATTCCATGTGAGGAGTAAAGGTTTACGTCTTTAACATTTAAAATTATAAATATTTTATGTTGTTAGCTCTTATCACAGTGGACTAAATACTTTGTTTTTAGAGATATATTTATATGATATGTTATATCTTTGTAGTAAGCTCAACCACGTTAATAAATAAGAGCCATGATGTAATAGGTTGAAAGGTGTTAAATTTAATACAATTCAGTATCTTTGTGAGATTAATGGTTAATAAGAATTTTGAATCCTCATATATCATTAGACATATGTGTAAATATAAAAAAATAATACGATAGAATCATTCTTGGACAAAACTTCAAATATGGATATAGAATTATTTTTTTAAACAACTTTTATCTATTGTATAACATAAAAAAAGTTTCTTAGTCATCGTTTACTCTACACCAACTATCAAATGATTCGTAGAAAATGAATCAATTAGTTCGGAAATATTTTAAATAATTTAAATATTTTTTGAAATTATTTAATTATTTCAAAAATGTTGATCCAGTATTCTTTCAAAGTAAAAAAATATGTACTATAAAGGATTTTAAAAAAATCGATCAAAGATAAAGTTAAGTTAATATGATTTGGCATTTGTAGTCAATAATTTTCGATTAAAAAACAATATTGTATAATATTTTTCTTCGTGGTACCATCCTGTACAATATAAATATATACTTATGCATAAAATTGGAAAATATGACTAACACATTAGATGAGTTTTAATAAAACAAAACCAAATAATTAATTAAGTCACTATTTATTTAATGTTAAGTTCTAATAAATCTTAATCCTAAACTTTACGCCTTCTTCGGATTTTTGTTCTTATCAGAGGATTGTCCTTGGTAGTAGTTTTCACTGCAAATACATAAAATGTTTTTTAATGATATTTTGTTAATAACAAAGTTGTAATAAAAGTGGTGATGTTAGTTCGTTATATTGAAATTAATGTTCTTTAGAATTTTGTATTTTGACAAGGATCAAGAAAACGGGTCCAACATAAGTAAGTCTAACTCAAAAAATATCAAATAAAATATCCTCACCATCCAGGCACGTTGTCAGGTTTATCGCACATGAAGGTATCCTCATTATACACTTTACCAGAGGGACAGCTGCCCTTCTGAGGTTGGACGCCGTTGCGGCAAATGTAGAACTTTTGGCAGTCTTCGGGATGGGGGAAGGTAGGGTGGGGAAGAGATCTTCCATTGGGTCCTACAACGTCTCCATCCGGGCAAGTGAACCCGTCATCAAGAACGTCTGTAAAAAAAAATAAAATCAGGACTGGACCAACGTTTGGATCCAATAATACATTTTTTTTTCCAAGTATCATCTTTGAATTTTATATACCTATTGTTTTCAGTTAGTCAGTAGATATAATTTAAGCGATACATACAGAAAAGATTTATTCGTGTGACATTGCCCTGAGAAAACAATAATTACAATCAGTAAAAAACATACCTTTAGTGATCTTATCACATGTGCGCTGAACAGATTCCTTCCAGTCACAGTTGGAGGTTTCCTCGTCGAAGTATAGACCAGGCGGGCAGGGGAGCTCATTGGGAAGTCCCTCGGAACAGTAGTAGAATTTGTCACAAGCCTGAACGAAATAAGGTTTAATTTTGTAATGTCACTTTAAATTTTTTAATATTAAAAGATAGTTGGCAGAAGCTGTCTGATATTTACACCTTAAGATAAAGCAGCTAGAAGAATTAAATTTCACAAAACAGTTTATTATCTGGGCTAAGTAAACATTCTGATAGTTTCTAAATTCATCCCCAAAGAGATAGAGAGAAAAGAGAGAACAGAGATATTAGAGTTTTTAACGGAAATACCTGAGGATCTGGATGCTTGAAGTATCCATTTTGTCTTGGACATCCCTTAGTTGGTTTTGGCTCCTCTGTAAAAGATTTAGTTTATTATACCTTCTTATTTGAGTTTATTTCATTGTTTTCTTAATGTGTTTAGTAATTCTTCAATTTTATCCAGAGATAACATAAAAATAATATATTGCATTTATAGAACAATAATATTATTAGAACTAATTAGAAGTAAACATTTTAAAATTTTTGTAAATAATCTACACCGTAAAGCTAATATAATAGGTAAAAAGTACTAAAGTACTGAAATACTTACGTAATTCCTTTCTGTCCCCGCAGTCTACGTTAGATGGGATGTCGCACCGCTCCTTGGCTGGGTTCTCGTCAGAAAACACAAGTCCATCCGGACACAGTTTTGTCTCAGCTTTGCCTAAAGTATTGTATAAGAACGTAATAGTAATAAAAGTATTTTTTTCAGGAGTGTCAACTTTAAGGCGCCATGATTATTTTAGTTTAGTAACTACAACCTTACTGAAGTTTAAGTATGTTTTATATCTATATCTAGAAAATTAGATCGAGCCTTTGCACAATGAGATTGTAACTTATTTAGAATTCTCTGTGTGTAATATACTTTCTCTTAAACTTTTACAAAAAATCCGAAAGACGGAGATAATTAATATTCGTTACAGTATCTATGTAAATTTAAGAATACAACATAAATACTAGTTCCGTTTTTTTAAGTATAAGCACCTATACCAAACATTTATTGTCATCAGAAACTCACTTTAAATATAAGTGCAGAAAAATTAATGAGAAGCAGGAACTCTATGAGAGCAGGAACGCAATGAGATCATGATTATAGTATTTATTTTTTCTACTTCATTATCTGATTCAGGATATATTACGAAAATATATTTTCGGGTTTTCTATTTTTGGTTCTTATATTTTGTTAATTTCATGAAGAAGGACTAATAATTGTAGTATTTTTTTTAGAGTTTTTAGTATACGGGTATATTTTTTACAACAATAAGAATAGTTAAACATTTAGTTTAGCCAATAACTTATTTTGGGCCCATGGCTCAATTTTTCTAAAACTGAAAACAAACATAAGTACCTTATTATATTATTGACTTCTTGATCTAACAAATTATTTCGTTATAGGTATCTAGTTAATCAGTATGCATTCTAAGAATAATGCAGACATGATATCAATCTTGCATTTACTTTTACACATACGAAGGTAAGTGACATTTATGTGCATGTCAGCTAACACGTTGACCTTTCGACACACGATACTGACCTTTGGAGCATTTGTAATAAAGGTCGCATTGGTATGAGTCTGGATAGTAGCCGCTCTTCTCAGGACAGTCAAAGTCTTGGGCTGAAACTGTTTGAAATTGATATTAAGCACTGCAATCATTAAGTTTCTTTAGGAGATATCAGTAGCAAAAAGTAATTATTATTCTAATTACATTTACTAAGAAACAATCGTGACCTCATACATACAACTTTCAATGAATATAATTGGCACTTAAAGATAAAGAGATTGCGTACTAAATAATTGAAACGAAGTAACAAGTAGGTATAGTTAGTCTTAATGTTAGAAATTGATTGCATTTATGTTAATATTAAATGATTTCAGAACACACTTCATAATATAACCTAATAGTAATAAATTACATATTTTAACACAAAACATACGTATTTAAAATGTACTACCATGTTGTAAGAAATACAATGCGTATAATTTGCAGTAAATTACATTTTTTATTATGTTTTGCACGAACTTGAAAAGAATATCGATTGCCGAATTCGCTCCAATTTACGCTTCTTACACACGCCATTTACTACAATTTCAACTGTTATAGGTTTCAAAAATACGTGCACCGTGACAGCGTTGAGTGGTAAAATTAGGCTTGCAACACATGCATTAACAAACTACTACACTAAATATTGTTAGGACGCGTGAGTGAAAGGAGAACAGAGGGCGCGCTAGATATAATTATAAAAGGACATAAAACCAGCCCAAATAATATCAAATAGGTATCAAAGGTTACATTTTAAATCATCTACATGTTTGATTAGATTTTTTTTTATTTATTGTTTTAAAAACTTATGAGAAATAGTTGTAGAGACTAAAATGAAATTATAAGACTTAGACGAATATAAGTATATTATATATTATACATTTCGATCAACGAATTTTAATACTGATTAAAATATTATAAGAATATACTTTCTATTACATTATAACTGACCTCATAATGACATTCCTTGACTTTGATTGATACTTAATTAACTCTTAGATGATAGAGACAAAGTGAAGGATAACTTTCACTTAGTTTAATTTATTTATTAGTAATTAATTCACATTTCCTAAAAAATATGCATCACACAATATAATAAGATAAGGAATAAATCACAAGCATGGAAGAATGGCTGCAGGTAATGGGTATGCAAATTCTTAAAAAATAGTCCAGCTCTATTGTCATTCAAAGCAATGAAACGTGGTCTGCATTTTTAATTTCCTTTTTAATATATCCATATATAGATAGAATTACGTCTTACGTCTAGATTTACGTTGATCTATATGAAAAGCGTCGAGTATATAGTATTATAAGAGTTGTTTATATTTTCAATTTTGGAACTACAATATTTATTTTGTAACAAACAAGTCAAATGCAACTGACGCCAATGCTGGTAACCACAATCAGGAATTTGCAATGCGTCCTTGAATACCCTACTGTTACTTTCATAACCCTTCAAACGGAATTTACATTATAAAATATAAATCTAAAGATATGAATTGTAATATTTATTGTAAAATATGCAAATAGAAAATTACATTGCTGACTGTTAAGCGTAACCACAATGAAGAAACAACTGTTTTGAACTTTCTTTTACAATTGAGAAATTATAGAAGATGATAAATTATCAGTTACGCGATATAAATATTTTTAATATTGAAAATTTAATATTTTAATATAACAAAGTAAATTCGACAGATATATATTTTTTTAAACTGACTCTACGCTGTTCCTTTGTTACCGCTAGATGACCTGATCTATAATTATTTTACACTAAAAAAGTTTAAAAAAATATTAAATTGATGTCACTATGATAATTTAAATTTAGAACTAACCAAAACATACATTTTGTTAAAAAAAAACACTTAAATATGTTTAAGAATTCAACGAGCGAATTTAATAAAATAAGTTCAGTTTAGAATAACATACAATAAGTAATGTACTTACCCAGTCCGCAAACAGCTAAGGTAATATATAATAAACTTGTCATGTTGAAAGAGCAACTAGGTCTAAAAAAATATTAAGTTTTTTTAAATATAAGAACCACCCCGGTGTACGTGTGGTTCCCCTCGAAGGTTGCTCTGTATTGCCGGTCGTAGCGCGTATTGTGACCGGTGCAGGCGCCGGGTCGTAATACCGTGTTCGGCGAAAGAGGTAGCTTTCCCAGAATAGTAGTTTAAATTTTTTCAATCATATTATTTATATAAATTAGAATACACGAAGAATTAATTATAAAAATGATATATTTATAAAAGTTGAATTGCTCTACGATTTGAATAACGTTGTTGGTAGAGCCTGCAGGTTGTAACTCCTAATCTTTTTTTTTTAATAAATTTGTTTTTATGTTTTCAATTTAACAACATCTACAAAAGAGAGTTATAGATGTTGTTGGTTTTTCAATCAGAAAAGGCTAATAAGTATTCATATATTTAATAAAAAAATAAATTAAACCTAAAAAAAATTAAGTATTTTTCCTTGGGATTATATTTTTACGATTCTGCACATACATCGGTCGCATGTATTATAATAATACTTTATATTATATATAACAGGAACTGCCTGAGGGCAACACTGCGGCTATGTGGGCACTTTTCAATAATCCTCGTGTCAGCCTCCAATTTATAACTCATGGTCAATCTCATGGCAAGGAGCTTTTGTAGTCACACTTTTTTCTTATGCATTTAAAAAACTGTCTGATTTTATATTTTGCGCTAACAATTTTGAAAGTCATGATCATATTGTCATCGTCACTTCTCACAAAATCAATTTAATAGTATTGTTATTTTGTGATACTCATGGAACCACAAAGGAATCTTAATTAGACATTGATTTTTTGTCATTATTTTAACAAAAAGAAACTTTTACATGCAATAGATCATGAATCTTTTAAAATGATTTAAAGTCCATTACCTGGAATTAAAAATAAAAATATTAGTTTCATTTTATTAAATAATCGAATATAAATAGTAACAAAAGCTTTTTAAAAGAGTTTGATTTTAAATTATATATTTGAAATTATAAAAACAGTACATTTACCCTACCTAACATTGTCTGGGAGGTTACAAGAACTGAACAATGAGTTCCTCAGACACTCTAAGGCACGTGTTCCGCTTTGTAATGAGTCATTCACAGGAACTTAACAAATTGTGTCATTATTACATAGTTTCTATTTCAATACACAAAAGAACTATAATTAAATTGAAAAGCTAAATGCAGTTCAATGTACCTTATTGTCTTTGTGAAAGCTCGGACTCGATGCTATTTCCAATAAGCTATTGAGTGTATTTACTTTGGTCTATATGACTTTGTTCGGTAAATGTTATGAGTTTTCTATATTCAACCATTTCTTTACTTTTTATTTGGATTACGTGGTTAAGATGGTTAGTGTCTAGGTAATAAAGACAGATAAGGGCCCTGGATGTGTGGTAATGAACATGTTTTCAAAAAAAATAACATTCCACGTTCGAGCAAGGCGTCAAGTGTCAATTCTAAGAGTAATTCTATTTTCCTCTAGATAATCTGCCTTGGAATGGTTAGACAGACATTTTCAAATTTGTCTTTTAAAATCCTGGGACACATTTTTCATATTTTTTTATTTTCTCAAATAACAAACTTTGAATAAAAAAAAAATAAGATGTTTTTTAAATGTCTTTCTCTTTTAATACACCTTGAGTATCGAATTTCGTTTTTTCGGAGCGGTCAAGCGTACTTCCTTTAATTGTTATCGAATACTTATTTTAAATTCATTGTTTTCAATATTCATATGTTTAAAATAATAACAGCTTACAATATTTCTATATTTTTTACAGCCTGCTTGGTTGTTTAACTTAATTCATTTTAATGCAAAATTAATCGAGTCGGGTAGTAGCACGTTGGCTTAGTTGTTAAAACGACGGGGGCAATATTTCAGTAATCACAGGTTCAAGTTCTTTACAGATTAATAAGTTATCATTCTACATTGTTAAAAAACTGTTAAACCTGACTATGACTATGCGTTACGAGGTAAGTGAGTATGAATTAATCTCTTCAGATATATATATGTATAATTAATAAATACACTGTAATTTACTTTATTTTGTTTATGTAATTATGATACAATAATAATTTTAATAATATTTTAGAGGTATCCTCTTATTTACGTGTTTAATATAGGAAATATTTTGACCATGTTTCGAAGGTTTTGAAAGTACGACCTTCATGCCATCCTTATGTTGGTTTTATTAAAACAGGTATTTTTGCGAATATCTTAACTACACAAACATTTAACAATAATCTTGAAATAATTACATAAAAATACATAATAAAAATTAGGCAATGCATTTTAGCAACTTTCGATAACAATAAAATTTTGCACTGCAATAAATTTATTACATAATATCACACAAATTTTTTATATTGCTTTTATCATACCGGTCTATAAGGTATTTACCATATTAACTTAGGGGACCATATTCAAAGTATGATCTTTTTTGAGAGGAACTTATGAATGATGTTCTCGAATTAACTAAAGACTAGCCTAGGCATTTCGACAAATTAGTTTCGGTTTGATTATTCTACAAATTAGTTTCGGTTGTCGTCTTTTAAATTTATTAAGCTAGTGGTGCACATATAATTTATTAATTATATATTTAAATAAAAAAAATAAATGTTGTAACCAAAATATTGGTACATTTTTATTACACTTTAAGATATAATTTTGCCACAGTTTAGAACGACCTGACCATATACTTTTTGACAATTAATTGGGTAATGGTCAAATACTGGAGCAATTACCCTGCGTTTGCTAAAGTGTCTATGCAATGCTAGTGATTAATGTTTGATATCACCAAATTAGGCAACATGGCAACAATTACTATTAAGTAACAGTATGAAGTGGCGTACCTATACTTTAGAACCAGTCTAAGGCTTAGCCTACATGTTTTTTATCTTTTGATTTGTGTGCATTTGATTTTTAAACACATATCCAAACCCCATCAAAAGATTAAAAGAATAATTTTATTCTTATTCTTTTACAATATCATTATCAATGCTGATATTGTTTTAGCTATTTCAATCATTTCAAACTCCTTTCACTTATGGTAAACTCGTTTTTTATCAAGATATAATAACTTATTACAATATATTTAATTATATAATTAAGGATACGAGTAAGTTCTTATTTATTGTTAATGAAATTGTTAAAATCTGTCAAGAGAACGTATAAGTGTGTGTGACTGACTTGTAGTCAACTAAATTATAATTTGATTATTTATTTTATTTTTAATTCATTATTAATATGTTCATTACTGAGCAAACTTGTTAATATGTTGTCTGTAATCATATTACTACTTATATTTGTAATAGTTAGATATCAAGGAATATATGTGTATAATAATATAGAATAATAATTTAAATAAATATATCGTTGAGAATTAAGAAGGACTAGTTTGGTTTTGTATCTTTCCAACTTTGTTTAGTTGTTTTAGTTGTTGTTTAGTAATAGCCAAAATCAGTTAAAAAATAAAAAAAGAAAGAAAATCCATAATAAAAAGTATACTACATTTTGACTAGGATAATGAGCTGAACATAACCATACCCAATTTCATCAAAATCTGTTTAGTATTTTAAAAAGATATATTTTATATTATTCTGTTTATGAGATTGTAATTTGAAGACATACATAATATGATATAATGATTCAAACATTAGTCATAGTCTAGAATTGAATAGTAGTGCTTTCGGTTGGACTGTAAATATGTGGAATATAATGAAAATGTTTATAACAAAATACTTATAAAATACTCAAAATTTTTTTTTATTAGGTGGTTTTGTTATAATATACATATATATCTTATTAGTACAGTCGCTTTGTTTTTGGGCAATAGTTTTTTTGACTAAAATGTATAAATTAAGTTTATTAGTGTCTTATGCCCTAAAATAAGTTAAACTGAGACGTAACTTCATGTACCATTTAATTTGTTAATTAAATTGCCTTTAATAAGTATTTAAATCTGGCTTGCATAAAATAATTTAAGAATGAATATACCAATTATTATGAAAGACTTTTATGCGTGAATTATGAAAGTCTTATTGTCTTTGACACACTTACATATAAAGTTTCTTGGAATGGGCGCTATAAGCCTACGACTAGTGAACACATTGACTAATACTATTTAGAACATAATATAATTGCACTTTTTAATTAGTGGCTTTTAGCGCTCTTTGAACTCATTAGTTTTATTTACAGATTTGACTGTTAGGTCATTTTATATTAAAACTTTTTAGGGTTCCATTCGAACAATGAGGTTACTTCATAGATTTAAAAAATGTGTGTCTGCACATGTGTATAAGTGTATGATAGCTTCATAATTTTCTTTAAACATTATATATTATTATATGTTTTTATTATTAAATAAGGAAATAAAAGTTATTTCTGATATATATTATATATATATATATATATATATATATATATATATATATATATATATATATATATATATATATATATATATTGGTTATTTGTGTGTGCTTGTTTAATGTCAAACTTGTACAGACATCGCGTTGTATCTGAATTATTTCTCTGATAAATTAATAGTCTAAAACACTGTTTAGTCTTATATTTGTCTATGGATATCTTTAAAGAACAACAATGTATTCGTTTCATTCATTCATATTAACTCAAATTAACAGAAAGGAAAATTGATAGACAAATATTGTTAATACTAATTTATGTGTAAAAAAACAATATAAAATAAGAAATATCCTTGTTTTAAAGTAGGTACACAGTTTTAATTAGATTTATTAATTTATTTTAAAAACCAGTTGGTAACCTTTCTCAATATTAATTTATAAATTAGTTAATTTGGATTTTTGGTTCATTGAAATTAATTAAAAGACATTATCTATTGACTGTCTAAATTCCTAAACTATAGTTTTATTTGATATTTAAACTAACACATTAGATAAACAAATACATTGTAATAATTTTTCATTTTTACAAAAATATTTTCATTTGGGTCGTAGCTTATAACAAACTAGACTTGAATAATTTGATCAAAAATGAAATGAGAGTACTCTATAACATTTAAGAGAAGCAGATACTAAAGTACCTAGTATACTATTATATAACATTTAAACAATTTGACAACCTATCTTGTACAATAATAAAAAGGTGTCTGTAATTATCTGTAATTTAGTAATGTATTCTTCAATTTACATTACATTCTGATTTTAATATATCTCAAAAACCATATTCAGTTATTTTACCTATTACATACATGTATCCAGTATGTTATTGACCTTGTCATTCCTTAAAACGGTTCTGTCGATTTATGCAGTCTATATGAAGGTGAGACGCTGTAGTAACTTCCCACATTTCTCTTAGTTTATGTTAACGCAATAGGTATTAAGACGGCATCCCCATTGGTTAATGGTTGTACCACAAATAATGTAGATTTGTATCAGAAATAGGTTTCAGTAGTGTTATCTGAAAAAAAATAGGAAGCATCTTTTCATTTCCTACATTTGTTTAAAATATCTGTTAACCCAGCCTTGTACAGCTTTATGAGAAAAAATTCAAAAACTTTTTCTTTTTCATATTTGTATATGAAATAAAGTTTATTTTATATATTAGATATTTAAATTAATACTAATTGGTAAGAAAGAATTGCAATGGTATATCATTATATAATCAGATACATATTTACTTATCTGATTCAATATTTATCGATTTTTTCGAATCTTAGGATGTTGTGTGAGATAAATAAAACAGTACATATTTTCAATTTTATATTATATTAACTTATTAAGTCTTAGGTGTAATTAAAATAAATTTATCACTATTTTAAGATCTGGCTTTAGGAGCTGAAGGAGCATCCTCGGCGTCTTTGTACCAGTCCTCGCTGTAACAATAAAAACAAGTATTAAATATATAAGAAGAATGTATCAAAAATTAAGTTATTATCAAAAGAATTTATATAACATATGTAGCCAAGTACTACAAAAATCTATAAAATGAGAAAACATGTAATAAAAACATCAAAGCCTATAATCAAATGACTCACCATCCGCGTACGTTCTCTGGTGCGTCACATTTCTGGCTCTCCTCATTGTACACTTCTCCGACTTGGCAACCGAGGTCACGGGGCTCAACGCCGTTCAAGCAGACGTAGAAACGTTGGCAGTCATTGGGGTGGGGGAACTTAGGGTGGGCTACGGCCTGACCCTGAGCGTCTACTTTTTGTTCCTTGGGGCACTCGAAGCCATCCTTGGTTTTCTCTGTAATACAAAAAATATTAAAATCTAGCTAAACTGCTTTAGGTATATTAGATAAAGTTATCCATAAAGTAATCTTTGGAAAAATTTATATTGAATAAAAACGTTAAGAATGGTTTTGAACATGCTGTGGTTAATGTGTAACATAACTCGGCAAATATTATTAAATCTGTGACCAGTTAAGTGAGAGGTTTACTTTACAAATAAATGAGCTTTTTGGCACGTTAACAAGATTTTACATTGTTAGTTTATTTAACGTACGTTTGACAGTACCTTAAGCAAATCAAGAATTTATCGTCGTTAATACTAGAAATTTTTGCCTGGCCTAAAATAGTCTATTCAAAAAAGTTTGACTTACTTTCTGTCTCAGCACATCCCTGTCTTTGAGCAGAGGCGGGCCACACGCAAGTACCAGAGTACTCGTCGAAGTGGAGACCAGCGGTGCACTTGACTTCAATGGCTTCACCCTCAATGCAGTTTAAGAAGACGTTGCAGATTGATGGATCAGCGGGGGCGAAGAATCCGTTGCGGCGGGGACATTGGGGAGTTGGCTTGGGGGGTTCTAGTCAGAGAAAATTAAAAATTGTTATTACCCAATGTTACGGAAATTTTGCAATTTTATTCATAATAAAAAGTTACGAGTCAAAGTTACGAATTATATAAATTGACAATATATACAAAAAAAAATTGCAAAAACTCATAAAAAAGACTTTCGAAAAGAACTAATGAAATAAAAAGAATTGATTGCGTCATCAAGTTGACATAACTTTCGAACTAGAAATGGGGATAAATGCGTTATTTATGTCGTAAACCTTGAAATTGCTATGAATTGCAAATATATTCTTGGTAACAGAAATATATATTACAAGAAGGAAGTAAAGATATGGAGAATATGGCATTTCTAGTAACTCAATCGAACGTCGGCAACCATTTTTAATGTTCCGTTCTCTACCTATTTGCCTTGGTTCAGTGACTTGTTTTGCCGGCTACCGAATTCCTTTCACGTACTTTATAATGTCTACAAATAAAATAACATTGTAAACGAATGTTATATCTTTATTTAAGTCACATAACCACTTAAAATTCCAAGTAAATCGTTCTTTAAATAGAATAATAATGATCAGAACATGTGATAAAAAATACTTTATGCTAAGTTGTTAAACAGCTAGCTTATACAACGTGTAGGTTACATGACAATCACAACTCTAATTGGCCTAGAAAAGCATCAGGGTGTGACCTAGCTGGTCAAAGGTGGACAGGACACTTTCATTTCTGACATGGTTGCGTTAAATGACCTTCAGATGTATACCGCTCTACATATTAGTTTTATGATATTTAATCTATCATTACATAAACATTTGTATTTATATGTGTGCATCGTTTGTTTGTGTGGTAAATATAAGCAATTTTGATTATAATACTTACGAAGTTCGGTTCTGTCACCGCAGTCGACATTGAAGGGCTGGTCGCATTTGTTGATCTTCCTGATAGTAGGGTCGAACACAAGGCCATCGGGACACAATTTAGTTATAGACACACCGTCCGAACACTCGTAAAATTTGTCACACTGCCTGTCATCTTCGTATTGTCCATCCTTGGCCGGACATTTGAATTGGGCATCTGTAAATGATTCGAAACTTTTTAATATTTAACGATTAAAAACTTATAGATATTAAAAAGTTTTTATGGCCAAGAATGGGCCACGAGCGTTTCGATACTGGAAACAGTTGATCGCAAATAAATTATTACCTAACCGAATTTTATGTAACATCCGTAAGCGTCAAATAATATTGGGTTACTTGGTCTTACTTACGCACGTATATTTTCATTTATGTAAAGGTGACATACGTAAGACTATTGCAATTTGCAATCAAATCTTTTTTATCACGCAAACTATTCAACGATAATTTATAGTTAAATAGGTTTTATACTGTTTGTATAAATAAATAATTATATACCTATTTATGAGGTATTAAAAAAAGCATTCTAATATTTACACTTGAACTTTACTGACATGGAAGCAATTAACCTTTACTCTATATTAAGTAAGAAATCAACATTTTACTGAAATAGCAGGTTTTCGGTCAAGGTTGAGCGACAATCTTAAGTCTTGGAAATCACATTAACATAATTATCGTTTTCGATTTCATAAAACCAACCTAATTCTATTTCAGATAGTTTTAAATACATTTTGGATAGATAATTCATTTAGTTATCTTACACGAACACAAAAAAGTATCCACGTGGGATAAATAAAAGCCGGTTTGAAATAGACGCCCGCACGGTAACGCAATTCAGTGACGCAACGCATCAAGAAGTGAAAGCGTCGTTGCGACATGCGGTGCATCGCTCGGATGCATCAAGACACTCTATGACCCCATCATTACACTATCAACCTTATCACGTTTCATTTAAGATTACTTTTTGAATATTAAATTATAAAGGACGAACAGCAGCGTGATTTTGTTCTTGTGATTGGCATATTATGTAAATTAAACACAATCTATGTATATTTATAACGTAACAGTTTGACCGTAATTTTATAATTATGCTGATATATTAATATATGATTGAATATTCAAACTAAATAATAATAAATAATTCAAGATATTATTCAAGGCATTTAAAACTAATAATGTCAAGATTTAATTAATATTAAAAATATGCTTATAAATATTCTTCATTATATGCTATAAATATTCTTCATTCATTTAGAAAATATTTTAATAATTACAGAATATTTTTGTGTAATAGTTATTTCAATGATATTTCACTATCACTAATATATTTGGATGCAAAGAAGATTTTTTTAAGGATCTCTAAATTTAAGATTGGAAGCTTGTTAGGGATTAATAGGAAAAAGATATGTATAACACTTTCACGATAAAATAAAACAATTGTCAATCGATCATTATGGCAAATAACAGTGTTGACAAATTTTAACCAACGTTGGCACAATATAAAACATTTCCAAAGCATAAAAAGTGGCTGATCATTATTGCTATGTCAACACTAACTCAACTCGTAGAAATTGTTTATCGTTACCTCAGAACAATAACTGAAGCATATATATATATATTATTCTGAGATTCTTAAATTAATTGATTTAATGGCTTTCAGTTGTGCCAGTAAAGCACGGTCGATTCCGCCAATGTCACTTAGGGTGGAGAACACACGGAAGAGATTGATCGGTGAAGATGAGATAACAGTCTTCACCGATCAAAAATAATTTTAACTTGGCTGCCATCGTAGGTTTTTTTAATTGTTAACCGACGTGTTATTGCCAGCTCTATTTACCACAAAATATAATTATATAAAAAAAAGAGCCTTTTTACAATAGCAATTAGTTACGGATTAGATTATAAGAATGCGATCGTGCATTATCGACGTCTTTAATACCTAATATGTATTAATTACTTTAATTTAATTATTTTTACTTAATGTTTAATAAAAAGTTTTCGTACCTAGATGACATTTAATAATTGATTAAATAAAAATTGCTATAATATTTTGTGGATATAACTAAAGATTAGATTAGATTTAGGGCATACTTTATAAAAGCTAGGTATTAGTTTAATATTCCATTACTAGTTTCAAAGGTCATAGATGAAATCTATACTTTGATTTATTGAGCTACAAAATCCTATCAGAATCCAAAATCCTACCTTAAATATTTAATTAGGGGTAGATATTTTGAAAAGATTAAAATGAGGGTAATCTTTAATTATTATTACTGGTAGTTTAAACTATTTACTGAGTACGTGAAATAAATTATCGCTCGTAAGGATGAACAAAAGCAATAAATGTTTATTATTTAATTTAGTTTATTTATAAAACCTAATAAAGTATTCCGTAAATTATTTTAAATGTTATTATTTTCAATTAAATTACTTGTTCTAGACTTTTTACTTTATTTAACGGATAGTTAAACATTTAGAGCATCTGTAATAAAGTAAGACATATGATGTTAACTACCTCATAGTTATAATATAATACGAGTTATAGCACATTTAGTTAATATTGAAAAAAAAATATATTTCTATATACCATTATTAATTTTAATGTCATACTTACTCGCAAGAGCTGCGGCCGCTGCTAACACGATGAACACTTTCATGATGACCTTTTGATTATATTGTAATAATATTTAAAAATACAATGACTAGATTGCGGTCCGACCCCTTTGGCGACCCTGGTGCGACTGACGAATGCAGGCGTTGCGCGCGCTTTTTCTTCACCTGACCTGCGTATGCGCCTAAAACCGGTACGAAGACTTAGGCGTGAATTAACAAATTATGCTATTAAGTGAAACAATACTAATCTTTGCGGGTTCTTAGTAATCTTATCAGCTGATAATTTTGATTGCTAAATACATATATTACTTATTTGTTGGACCTTAGTTTCAAATTTCCGTATTCATAACGTTAACGTTACAATGAATCAATTCTCATATGACCCTTAACTACTTCGACATATATGTGGTTAACTGTACATTCTAAAAACTCAGACAGTATAGGCTATGCATTGAATAATAATTTGCCCGGTGTACGTTTAAAAATATTTTTCCCCCGAAGCAAGTTCAGTGAACACTCACTAGTTACCATTCACTTTGACAGGTTTCATAAATTTAGGTCCATGAAATTCAACATTCGATCTTTTGGATGCCGGGCGTTTATTTTTTTTTATTGGTTATATGACTACAATAATAAGTGAACATTTAGCATTTATATAATACAGGATAAGTAATAATACTAATACAATATTTTAAATATTTAATGAGAAATAAGAGAAGTTATATACTTGGTATAATCAAATTGCTTAATGACAATCAGCGTTTATTATAGAAATTACATAATTATGTAGCGATTTATAATAATATTGTTAACTACCCCACATTCTAGGAAAATTCCTTTTACGACATCTTCTATAACCTCAAATGTCGTAAAGTTCAACTGGTACTCATATAACGATTGCCAATTTGACCTTTAAGATGTTCGCCCGGAACTAAAGATAAAAACTCGCATGTATTATGGAACTAGAGACAACAACTTTTCATAGGTGATATGAATGTTTACCTACCTACATTTTTAGACGCATTATTGTTGCCCGTATCGGTTTATTTTTCATTCTATATTTATATACATTTAAATAAGCTTAACATGGCTATAACATGTTTTTAGATATTTTCAACACACATTAATGTTGTCTAAAACTATTACCTCATATAAATGCAACTTCTTTGTATTTAAAATTTCAATATATTATCAAATCAATTTGGACTGTAACATGCATTTTTAAATATATCTAAGTAGGACAAAAATAATATACCTACCTATTTTATATTTTTAAAACCTCCGATCTAATCTAAAGTATATAACCTAAGACATTAAGATTGTTATGTTTCGTATTCTCTTGTGATTCATTTTATCTCATAAGTTAAACAGATACAGGGTCGTCAAGGACGTTGGTTTAATAATTATATAGGTATATAATTATTTAATCTGTATAATGCAAACTTAAAACAAGTTATACCATTTACAGTCTCCACTAAACCTGTGATGATTGGTTTTCGTGTAATACCTATTAAAATGATATCATAATGTTCAAATAGATTTTGTAATTAAAATATTAAGTAGGTATGTAGAAATACCTAATAACATAACACTATTGAACTCGATATATTTACATTTTATTTATACTAAACTATTTTCTTATCATATGTAAGGAATGTATATATATATATATATACATTCCTTACATATATTTAACACATATATATACATATAATATATAGTATTTTTAAAAACCAGAAAACGAAGTACTTAAAAGGTTTCAATAACTTAAAAATCCACGTTTACATAACTTATATGTTATACCTACATACATATTTATACACTTATACATATTTACAGTTTATAGATTTAAATCCTTTTTTTGCCTCTTCATATTGTGTGTCTAGAAATAACCATAAATATCTCTATTTATTTAAAAGTTTATTCTTTTCTTTCCTAGATAAGTAGTTACTTACAAAAAATATATAGAGAAAGTTGCCATCTTTCAAATGCACGTTTAAAAAAAGATGTTTATGAAAGTACAAAATAACATATGTAATAGAAAAAATAGAATCCAAACTATTGAACTTTGACTTTTGAATTAAGAAATCTATTAGGTATAATAATACATTTTACTTAATATTTCTACAAATCTATGAATTTTAGGTAAAGTCGTGATTGTAGTTTAAGTCAATTTTTGTTTCTCCTTGATATATTTTTTTGTGAGTAAAAAGTATGGAACTAATATTAATGCACATCAAAGTTCATATATTCATTACATAAAGTGTAAGTAGTATTTTTGCGTGATGGGTTAATAACATAGACACAGAAACAATTTTAAATAGTATTGACTGAGATTGATGTGTGAAAACGTAGCAATTAATTAAAAACAAAAATATATACAGTTTGGCTTTGTTTGATGTAATTTAATACAACCTACATTTAAATCAAACAAAATGTAAATTAATCACAAATTTGAAGATATTTGTACAAGTTTCATGTAATGTAGTTACAGAAATTTATATAATCTAGGAGACAAGGAGTCTAGACTACATATAACACTTTCTTATCTTTCAATTGGGTCAATTGTCTAGCTCTATGCCTATTGTCAATAATAAGATTGCTAGAGAATACATAATATTGAACGTTCATACAATAAATATACCTACATGTAAGAGTGGAGGTAACCAGTACAGCATTGTTATATTGACAGCAAATATTGACCAAGAAATAAATCTAGGTTATAAAATTAAGCAATTCTTAACCTCAAATTGTTGTAACATATTATATATTAATCTTTGCACATCTTTTACTATGTGGGTGATATTAAAATTCAAAATATGTGAAGGTTCCTTACTTACATTTCGCGTAGGAGAGATCTCTCTTTTAAATATATTATTATCAAGAAATTTAACGCATTTTAAAATTGTATACATATTATAATGAGATAGTGCGGGCATTAAACATGACCTATTTATAGAAAAACAAAACTAGCGAAATCTTTAACAGACTGTGAAAGAGGCATTTGTCTCTGTTACGACAAGCACTTATCTGAAATATTATGTTCTTGAATTTCTCAAAAATATATACGTGCATTACTTTTCATTGTTCTATACGACATTGTATTTGTACCCTTCTTGTAAGGTTAATTCAGTCACACTTTTTTGTGGTGTGGTGCCTATTTGATGGTAAGTAAAAAGTATTAGAGTCTATTCGAATTTCGTTGGTACGTAGTAAGTATTTGATGGTAAGTGGCAACCTCCTTACATCTGAATATGCAATACCAAGTAAGGTACCAACCTTTCAAGCTTTAGGACGATTCCTAGGGATGAAAGCAAAAAGGTTTAACACCGGGAGGGAGGTAGAGGAAGTATTGGGTATTTTCGACTCTTATATTGTCGATATTATTTTAATAGGATTTAATAGGATAGGATTTTTCAATGTCTGTGTAACAATTTGATAATGCATTGTAAATCATTGTTTCTTGATTAATAAGGGCTGAAAGGTATTTTATATAAAGCTGTGAACATGATGGATTGGTTTTTTTTTTTTTTTTTTTTTATACGATCTAGGGCAATGCTTGACTACATTCCACCTGATGGTAAGTGGAATGTAGTCTTAGATGGTAAGGCGCATTGCCCTAGCAACCTATTCACTCTTCTCTTGAAGACACCCACATTATATTTGGTCGGAAATACCGACGCAGGCAAATTGTTCCAGTCCTTCGCTGTACGCACTAAAAATGAGGAAGCAAAGCGCTTCGTTCGGACAGGTGGAATGTCCACAACAAAAGGATGGATACCTGCCGTGCGTCGGGACGTCCGGTGATGGAAGGGGGACGGGGGAACTAAGTCGTGTAGTTCCTGCGCACACTCACCAAAATGTATCCTATAGAATACTGAGAGGCTAGCAATTTTACGCCTGTGTTCAAGGCTTTGGAGGTGGGCTTCGACCAATTCGGGATCGCCGATAAGCCTCTTTGCTCGCCTCTCAATTGAGTCCAGAACCGCAAGATGAGACTTTGCGGCACCAGCAAATATGTGACAACAGTACTCTACACACGACCGGATCTGTGTTTTGTATAGAACAAGAAGCTGTCCCGGTGTAAAGTACTGCCGAACCTTCGCAAGAACGGCAAGCTTTGCTGCTGCTGCTCTTGCTCTGGACTCAATGAACCGACCAAAGTTGAAGTTCGAGGAAATCTCTAAACCTAACAACTGAAGCCGGTCACTGTATTCCAAGGATACATTCTGGAAAGTAGGAGCCAAGGTGAAAGGGCTCTTTTTGGCGGTGAACAGACACGTCTGCGTTTTGGTGGCGTTGAACTTGACAAGATTGGCATTGCTCCATGCGGAGACTGCCTGAAGTTTGTCATTCAAACGTTGCACCATGGCTTCTCTTTCAGACTGTACTTGATCTCGACTAGCCCGAGTACTCGGCAGATATCTTTCTACAACTGTGCTGTCGTCTGCATACCCATAGATACCGGGCTTCAACAGATCATTAATGTGCAGCAAAAAAAGAGTTGCAGAAAGAACGGACCCCTGAGGCACTCCGGCATTTATTTTCAAGGGTTCCGAGGAACACCCGTCAACAACTACTCGGAGAGATCTCTGGCTCAAAAAGTCCGTTACCCAGCCGATCAGACCAGGAGATATACCGTACGCTGAAAGCTTGCTTATAAGGCTCGCATGCCAGACCCTGTCAAATGCCCTCGAGACGTCCAGAGAGACGGCGACCGCTTCTCCGTTCTTCTCGATGGCCTCGCCTAAAATGTGTGTAGCATACACTAGGAGGTCCCCAGTAGACCTATTACGGCGAAACCCGTATTGTCGGTCACTGAGGAGATCGTTACCTTCTAGGTATGCTAGTAGGCGCGAGTTCAATACACGCTCCATAATCTTGCAGAGTATGGAGGTGATTGAAATTGGTCTGTAATTGACAGGGTCGGCACGGCTGCCTTTTTTGGGCACGGGTTGCACATTAGCAAGCTTCCAGGATTTCGGCACTATTCCAGTCATGAAAGAGAGACGATACAAACGTGTCAGTACAGGAGACAACTCAGCTGCGCATGTTTTGAGCAGAATGGCTGGTATACCATCAGGACCACTGGCTTTATTCACATCTAAACGACACAATGTTCTCCATACCTCTTTGTTAGTGATGCGGATTTCAGGCATCGAAATACCGCAGTGAGGAAGATGTGCTGGAGAAGCATTGCCAGTGTCTAGATGCGAATTATCAGCAAACAGAGAAGCAAATACATTTGCTTTCTCTGTTGCTGTGTGGGCCAGGGAACCATCCGGCTTCAGCAGAGCAGGCAGTGAGGGTTGGCAGAAATTCGACTCGATCGCTTTCGCAAGAGACCAGAAAGCTCGACTGCCAGTTGGTCTGGCAGAGAGCTTTTCGCCATTCTTAGTGATTCGATCGAGACGAGCCTTCCGCAATGCCTTTTTGTAGGACTTGGCAGCTTGGTTAAAGGCTCTCTTCTTTATACTTACATCCGGAGTTTTGCGGCTTCGAGCATCAGCCCAAATAAGGTATGCTGAATGTTTTCGGTCATGTGCATGACGACATTCGGCATTAAACCATGGGCGAGCTTTGCCACCGATGGGTACGTCAGCAAAAGGAATAAAATACTCCATTGCCTGATGCACCACATCAGTTATAGCTTCCGCGCAACTCGACGGATCCAAAGAAGAGAAGCAGACCTGCCGCCAAGGATAAGACGCAAAAAAGTGCCGCATCTCATCCCAATCTGCTGACTTGTATTTCCATACTCGCCTAACACCATGTGGTTCGAAAGCTGGTGGGGAATATGTAAATACAGATTTCACCAGACAGTGATCGGAGGTTCCCAAGGGGGACGTGACCTCTACACGATACCTGTCCGGATGAGTTGTCAGCAGAAGGTCCAGGCAATTGGCTGTATGGCCTACCACATCTGGTACCCTTGTCGCTTGCCTCACCAGCTGAAAGAGGTCCAAGGACAACGCAAAGTTCCGCGCTTCTCTTCCAGCATGGTCGGTCTTCTGGTACGGGAACAGCCAGTCCTGATGACAGGCATTAAAGTCCCCCAGAAAGACGAGCTGCGCCGAAGGGTACTGATACAGAGCCATATCTGCAGCCTCACTGAGATACTCAAATAAACGAGTTGTCTCCTGGTCACCGCTGTGCGAACGGTAGACACAGGAATACAGGATTTTTTCGTTTCCTGTGTCCACTAAAACCCATAGGGAAGAAAAAGTGGGGTCTTCAAGGTGACGGAGACGCTGAATACAGAGGTCGTTCCGCGCATACACACTGACTCCGGCCCGTGAGCGAAAGTTGTGCTCTAACGAGTAACCAGGATAATCCAAGTATGCAGCGCTCAAAGGACATTGTATCTGCGTCTCCGTCAAAAAGAGCAAGTGCGGCTGCTCTGTCTCCAGGTGGTGATGGACAGCTAAAAGATTTGAGTGCAAACCTCTTATATTAGTGAGGTGCACTTTATATGAGGAGGAGTGCAACCGCTGCTTTAACTTGTTCTCTTTTTTTAACTTTTTCATAAAAAAATAAATATAAAAGTGAATAGGGATGGGAAATGGCAGTTGAACGAGGCGGTACATATCGAACCCGACGTCGAAATTGGTGATGTCTTGCCACTGGGAGACTAGTCTGGAGACTGCGGGGACGCCCGAACCCCCCCAGGGATCGCCATCGGGCCTCCTCGACTGGTCGCCAACCAGCACGATGGAGCCACCCTGGGATTTTTCGCAGCTGGCGGGGCAGCCTTTCGTGGGTGGCTAACCCACTAATTGGGCCCCCAACTATCTGCGGGCGGCCAGCGGAAAGCCGTCGCTTCGGATCCCGCTACCCTCCTCGACTAGACACCCGACAAAACAAACACCAACCCGACGTCAAACCGGTTCGCCAACGCACCGCAACTGTTCAGACCCATTTCCCATAAACGGCTTCATCGAGCAACGTGCCGGAACACGACTAGGTCGCTTTGCGGCACGACTCTGCCCGATGGGTGGTAACTTTGCCGGCGACCGGATGTTATGGTCTACCACCAAGAAATGTTATTAGTTTATTAAATGAGTATTGTATAAGTGGACTCGCGTTCTGAGTATCATATAAACTTGCGTATTAATTACATCATCCATCTATCACGAGAATCGATTCTTAACAATTAATACAAACATATTTCTAGTTGAAAGAAAAACCTCCCTAAAACGATATATAGGTATTTATGTTTCGGTCTAAAAAAATCGCTAGAAAATAAGTTTGTAATTGCCTAAAAGAAAACTTTGAATTCTGATAATTTGTTTTAAGTGCAATAATAAGATTTAAGATTAAGATTTAAGATAATTTGTCTTCTTGGTGGTAGACCATAACATCCGGTCGCCGGCAAAGTTACCACCCATCGGGCAGAGTCGTGCCGCAAAGCGACCTAGTCGTGTTCCGGCACGTTGCTCGATGAAGCCGTTTATGGGAAATGGGTCTGAACAGTTGCGGTGCGTTGGCGAACCGGTTTGACGTCGGGATGGTGTTTGTTTTGTCGGGTGTCTAGTCGAGGAGGGTAGCGGGATCCGAAGCGACGGCTTTCCGCTGGCCGCCCGCAGATAGTTGGGGGCCCAATTAGTGGGTTAGCCACCCACGAAAGGCTGCCCCGCCAGCTGTGAAAAATCCCAGGGTGGCTCCATCGTGCTGGTTGGCGACCAGACGAGGAGGCCCGATGGCGATCCCTGGGGGGGTTCGGGCGTCCCCGCAGTCTCCAGGCTAGCCTCCCAGTGGCAAGACATCACCAATTTCGACGTCGGGTTCGATACGTACCGTCTCGTTCAACTGCCATTTCCCATCCCTATTCACTTTTATATTTATTTTTTATGAAAAAGTTAAAAAAAAGGAACAAGGTTGCACAGCGGTTGCACTCCTCCTCATATAAAGTGCACCTCACTAATATCAGGGGTTTGCACTCAAATCTTTTAGCTGTCCACCACCACCTGGAGACAGAGCAGCCGCACTTGCTCTTTTTGACGGAGACGCAGATACAATGTCCTTTGAGCGCTGCATACTTGGATTATCCCGGTTACTCGTTAGAGCACAACTTTCGCTCACGGGCCGGAGTCAGTATGTACGCGCGGAACGACCTCTGTATTCAGCGTCTCCGTCACCTTGAAGACCCCACTTTTTCTTCCCTATGGGTTTTAGTGGACACAGGAAACGAAAAAATCCTGTATTCCTGTGTCTATCGTTCGCACAGCGGTGACCAGGAGACAACTCGTTTATTTGAGTATCTCAGTGAGGCTGCAGATATGGCTCTGTATCAGTACCCTTCGGCGCAGCTCGTCTTTCTGGGGGACTTTAATGCCTGTCATCAGGACTGGCTGTTCCCGTACCAGAAGACCGACCATGCTGGAAGAGAAGCGCGGAACTTTGCGTTGTCCTTGGACCTCTTTCAGCTGGTGAGGCAAGCGACAAGGGTGCCAGATGTGGTAGGCCATACAGCCAATTGCCTGGACCTTCTGCTGACAACTCATCCGGACAGGTATCGTGTAGAGGTCACGTCCCCCTTGGGAACCTCCGATCACTGTCTGGTGAAATCTGTATTTTCATATTCCCCACCAGCTTTCGAACCACATGGTGTTAGGCGAGTATGGAAATACAAGTCAGCAGATTGGGATGAGATGCGGCACTTTTTTGCGTCTTATCCTTGGCGGCAGGTATGCTTCTCTTCTTTGGATCCGTCGAGTTGCGCGGATGCTATAACCGATGTGGTTCATCAAGCAATGGAGTATTTTATTCCTTTTGCTGACGTACCCATTGGTGGCAAAGCTCGCCCATGGTTTAATGCCGAATGTCGTCATGCACATGACCGAAAACATTCGGCGTACCTCATTTGGGCTGATGCTCGATGCCGCAAAACTCCGGATGTAAGTATAAAGAAGAGAGCCTTTAACCAAGCTGCCAAGTCCTACAAAAAGGCATTGCGGAAGGCTCGTCTCGATCGTATCGCTAAGAATGGCGAAAAGCTCTCTGCCAGACCAACTGGCAGTCGAGCTTTCTGGTCTCTTGCGAAAGCGATCGAGTCGAATTTCTGCCAACCCTCACTGCCTGCTCTGCTGAAGCCGGACGGATCCCTGGCCCACACAGCAACAGAGAAAGCGAATGTACTTGCTTCTCTGTTTGCTGATAATTCGCATCTAGACACTGGCAATGCTTCTCCAGCACATCTTCCTCACTGCGGTATTTCGATGCCTGAAATCCGCATCACTAACAAAGAGGTATGGAGAACATTGTGTCGTTTAGATGTGAATAAAGCCAGTGGTCCTGATGGTATACCAGCCATTCTGCTCAAGACATGCGCAGCTGAGTTGTCTCCTGTACTGACACGTCTGTATCGCCTCTCTCTCATGACTGGAATAGTGCCAAAATCCTGGAAGCTTGCTAATGTGCAACCCGTGCCCAAAAAAGGCAGCCGTGCCGACCCTGTCAATTACAGACCGATTTCAATCACCTCCATACTCTGCAAGATTATGGAGCGTGTATTGAACTCGCGCCTACTAGCATACCTAGAAGGTAACGATCTCCTCAGTGACCGACAGTACGGGTTTCGCCGTAATAGGTCTACTGGGGACCTCCTAGTGTATGCTACTCACATTTTAGGCGAGGCCATCGAGAAGAACGGAGAAGCGGTCGCCGTCTCTCTGGACGTCTCGAGGGCATTTGACAGGGTATGGCATGCGAGCCTTATATGCAAGCTTTCAGCGTACGGTATATCTCCTGGTCTGATCGGCTGGGTAACGGACTTTCTGAGCCACAGATCTCTCCGAGTAGTTGTCGACGGGTGTTCCTCGGAACCCTTGACAATAAATGCCGGAGTGCCTCAGGGGTCCGTTCTTTCTGCAACTCTGTTTCTGCTGCACATTAATGATCTGTTGAAGCCCGGTATCTATGGGTATGCAGACGACAGCACAGTTGTAGAAAGATATCTGCCGAGTACTCGGGCTAGTCGAGATCAAGTACAGTCTGAAAGAGAAGCCATGGTGCAACGTCTGAATGACAAACTTCAGGCAGTCTCCGCATGGAGCAATGCCAATCTTGTCAAGTTCAACGCCACCAAAACGCAGACGTGTCTATTCACCGCCAAAAGGAGTCCTTTCACTTTGGCTCCTACTTTCCAGAATGTATCCTTGGAATACAGTGACCTGCTTCAGTTGTTAGGCTTAGAGATTTCCTCGAACCTCAACTTTGGTCGGTTCATTGAGTCCAGAGCAAGAGCAGCAGCAGCAAAGCTTGCCGTTCTTGCGAAGGTTCGGCAGTACTTTACACCGGGACAGCTTCTTGTTTTATACAAAGCACAGATCCGGTCGTGTGTAGAGTACTGTGGACACATATTTGCTGGTGCCGCAAAGTCTCATCTTGCGGTTCTGGACTCAATTGAGAGGCGAGCAAAGAGGCTTATAGGCGATCCCGAATTGGTCGAAGCCGACCTCCAAAGCCTTGAACACAGGCGTAAAATTGCTAGCCTCTCAGTATTCTATAGGATACATTTTGGTGAGTGTGCGCAGGAACTACACGACTTAGTTCCCCCGTCCCCCTTCCATCACCGGACGTCCCGACGCACGGCAGGTATCCATCCTTTTGTTGTGGACATTCCACCTGTCCGAACGAAGCGCTTTGCTTCCTCATTTTTAGTGCGTACAGCGAAGGACTGGAACAATTTGCCTGCGTCGGTATTTCCGGCCAAATATAATGTGGGTGTCTTCAAGAGAAGAGTGAATAGGTTGCTAGGGCAATGCGACTTACCATCTAAGACTACATTCCACTTACCATCAGGTGGAATGTAGTCAAGCATTGCCCTAGATCGTATAAAAAAAAAAAAAAAAAAAAAAAAAAAAGTGTGGTACGAAATCTTGTTTTTTGCTCAAATTTATGATTCTAGGCCACCGGGAAGTATTCTATAGGTTTTGATTTATTTGTGAGAGTCAAAGTATGCGGCATAAATGGGCAAATTTTTTTTTATTATCGAAGGCTGATTGTAACTAGTATAAAACTTGATATAAATTTTAACTTGAAACCTCCACGTGTTGCTGAGAAAAAGTATCTTGATAGACAGACGGACGGAGAAGAAACGCTATGTATGTTCTTTTATTTATTTTTACTTTTACACTAAGTATAGAACGAAGTTACTTATTGTTTAGGACTATGATATAATCAACTTTCGTTGTGTACTCGTTACTTATACGGAATCCATTTTATTTTAATTTAATAAAAGCAATATTGTTATACCTACCAGTCATTATATATTTCATACTTTATCTTAATACATTATAATCTAACTTCTTCAAAATATTTTAGTCTATAAGTTCAACGGGACAAAAAATGTATTAACGGGCAATGACTGATGCTGACGAGATCTTATAACGATACCATCTTAATAAAACCAGCCTATTACCATTATACCTCTACATAAATCTTTGTGCTATCATGTATATTTTACTTGCTAAACAATTATTAAAACAAATCTTATTAATAGATGATAAAGTTTTATTATTACTTGCGTTCGAAACCGCACAGTTAATAATAAAAACTCTTTTGCTGGAAGGTAGTAAGTAACTGATAGAGATCTCTTAAAGAGATAGGTTAAGCCTTTGTACACTTTTTTTTATGTATAATTTATCTTGTATTGTATTTTTTTAAATATTTTTTTTTATATAAATAAATATAATAATTATTATTATTCTCCTCATCTCATCTATTTGTTACAAACCATTTTCTCTTATACTTACTCTCCTTAAGGCATAAGAAAAGAGAGAAGAGACTCTTCCCAGTTATAAACTAGCTAAATATATACTTTATCTTTTGATTGTCTATATAAATAAATAAATTAATAATAAATAATAATTTCTGTTACTTCGTAGTAAGTCAATTTTGTAATTTGATATTAAAGAATGCGGAACTGTAAATGTTAATTTATTTCCTTTGATAGGTCGAAGTGAAAGTCAGCATTGTCAAATTCAATTCATTGTCTGATCTGTCAAGAGTTGAAGGCATCTAACCAGTTTTATGCATATACCTGCCATGTAATATTTACATGTGTTAATATTACTACCGTATTATATATATACATATGTCAGCAAAAGGTAGTTTGGATTGCTCTCGGACATGTTGTGGAGCGTGCAGGCGGTGGATACAAGCAGATAAATAAAAGTCACTTTGAGTAATAATGATAATTTACTGATAATTGAATTTTTAATTTTTGATAAATTTTAATTTAACTATTATGATCACTTTTAAATCAAGGGGTTCATTTACAAAGGAACGCAGTACAGTTCCTGAGAGATCAGCTATCACCGAGACAATCCAACTATTACTGATTACCCTCTCGGCGTTTGCCTCTCCTAGACTCTGAATAGCGCCACTAGATGGCGCTGGCATAACTTTTATCCGACATATGTCGCAGATCACGATAATTTAACGTTAATTAGTAACTCAATTGATATCATTGTCATTGTAGGGTACGAAAGCTGTGACGTAACATTTTAAATATTCGAGAGCATCGATTCGAAGGGGAATTCAATAGTGAGAGCCTTACAGTTAGGACCCCCCAAACGGGACCGGTGGTTCACGCAACTCTGATAATTGTATACCTACTAAGTAATTTGTGATAACTGATTACCTACATCTAACACAAGAATTGTCATATTGTATAGATATGTGGTTTATTTGCCTGAGACCTATGCCTCGGACCCTGTACCAGAAGACTCCATCAAGAACGAACAAGTCACTAATATCCCTCTATCTCCGATATATATATTATGTACAATAATTTTTAATATTTTCTCTTATCTCGTTATAAATGTTTATTTTAATTATCTATATGAAAAATATTTTTATTAAACGTTTAAATTATAAATATACTAGCTGTGCCTGCACCTCGTACGCATAGATTCCGATTTCGATAAAAGGTACCTACCCGTTCAAAGTTTTATCAAACTAGAGCAAGTAGTTTTTGCGTTTAGGAGTATTTCTAGTGTATTTTGTATATATTTTTTGTATTTTCTTATTTTTAATCGCAGATATATTTTAATGAGCAGGTAGACCAATTATGTATCTTTTTTATTGTTTAATTTTATTAATTTTTAAACATTCCATGTTTTTTATTATTTTCTGACTAGAAGACTATCAATATATTGTACCATCAATATGTACTATCAATACGTACTATCAATACGTACTATCAATACGTAATATCAATACGTACTATTAATACGTACCATCAATATGTACTATCAATACGTACTATCAATAACCTTGTATAAAGGTCCTTAATATTGATTTTTTGAAAATATTTTCCATGTAGACTGCGATCAGTTACAATTTTATTATATGTATAGATACACATAAATGCACTATCTGTATGTGTAAAACTACATTGACCACATATTGTTTCTTGTTGCGTGCACAACCTAAAAAGAAATAAATAAACACACAAAAAAATCAAAAATGTTAGAGAAAGATTGTGTTAATTATTCGTTCACATCCTGGCTATATATTTTTTTTTATATTTTCAATATACAGAGACTACTCTTCTACAGATTTATTACATATATAAAAGAAGATTTGCAAGGTACCTATAACGTAATTGACATAAATTGAAATAACTTTAGCATGATTTGATTAGCATGCACAAACATACAGATATACACATACAGATAAACAGACAAAATGAAAAACCATTGTTTTGAGTTCTTTTGCTTACAGGGTAATTTTTATTTAGTTTTTTTATTTTTTTTTTAATGTAAGAGGAGGTCAAACGATCTGGCGGGTCACAGATGACTTGTGATCACCGCCGCCCATGAACTCTTGCAACATCCGAGGATTTACAAGAGTGTTGCCGGCCATGTAGGTAGGAGTAGACGCCTTTTTTGAAGGTATCCATGTCGTACCGATCTGGAAATACCACCGAAGGGAGTTCGTTCCACAAGCGTGTGGAACGTGGGAAAAATGTCTTTGAAAACCGCACAGTAGAGGATCGCCACGCATCCAGGTGGTAAGGATGATATTGGAGGCGATGGCGCGCTGTGCGGTGATGAAATTCGGCGGCAGGCATCAGATCGAATAGTTCTTTGGAACATTCCCCTTTGTAAATGCGGTAGAAGACTCACAAAGAAGCCACGTCTCTACGCAATGCCAAAGAGTTGACTATTCCTTGCAGGCAGTCTCGCTACATTAATACATGTACATGTAGGTATATAAACTTAAGATGTTTTTGAAATATATCAAACATTATTTTTTTAAATATTATTGTTTGACACTGCTAGATATATTGATCGCCTTCGTCCCGATAAAGATTATGTATAGATTTCTCAAGGCGGAAAGCGACACTGTAGCTCAATTGACGATTCGAAATGTCACACGTCAGGACACGGTATCCTAGAGGTCGCAAGTTCCAGTTCATTAGTATTATTTCAAAAAGTATTTTGCAAGTATAATTATAACGTAAGTAAGAAATATAATTATATGTAAATTACAATTATTGTATAAACACCCTTTACTAATAAATAATTTAAGTGAATGTTTTGACTAAAAAATCAATATTTTACATATTAATATGTAGTAGGTAAATAATATATATTTATCATTACAAGGTAAGCAATATATCACGGATGCGGAATCAAGAATATTTCTACCTACTATTAATTAAATGGTTAATTAATATTATTTTTTTTTTTTTTTGGTCAAATATGGTAAAGCCAATTTCCTCTACAAATGTAATAATTAGAATTTCTCTGTGTGATATGTCATCTTATAATACATTTTAACCCTGCAGTTTATTCATATTGCTGTGACCAAAAGCGACGCTGCCATAGTATAATATGACGTTAAAATAAGATTTGAAAGACCTGTAAAGTGTGGTCGGTGGTGAGTTTACTCCGCTCGTCTACCATGTGATTAAGATGGTTGAAGATGTAAGACACTCTAGTAATAAATATACATATCGTGAAGATTTGAGATCATTAAAGCACCGTTCAGGTTAATATTTATCTTTTTTTCTCAATAAATCGGACTTAAACGCTGGTTTCTTTTAATACCCCCTTAATGGCTTATCTGGCATGTTAATTTGTAATTTTACAAAAAAAACGAAAGATACCCAACTTCTGTGTTATACATTTGCAAAAGTCAAAAGCTGTGATTACAAAAATCATTTATTATATTGTCTTTAAGAACTACAAGTCCATACCGGTAGATAAAAAAACGAATTACAAATAATAATGTCTATCGCTTTAATAGTGTCAATCAATCTTTTATCTTGTGTTTTTTTTTTTTTTTTGTCTGTCTATGCTGTTAGCCCTGTTGGCTATTACAGCGTCACCGGGGGAGCAGGTGGGTCAGGAGACCCACCCTTAAAAAGGGGGGCCAGATGGGCCCCCATGGGGAACAACGTCCCGAGGGCGTCTCAGATTGAGACACGGACCTCGACTCGGGGCGTCGTTAGTCAGGAGGGAAGCTAAGGACATTTGGACACTAGCGTCCTCCGACGGCAGAACGCCGGAGCAACGGAGCACTTACTCAGTTGGGACCTCGTCTATACCGGTATAGACGGTGTGTGTCTGTATGTTGTGTGGTGTCACTTATGCCTACGCGTACACGTTATTACCTACTGTGAACGCGTCGTCGGGGTCAACGAGTACCGACTTGGGTCTTCTTTTTCTGACTAAAGTAGTCTTACGTGGTCTATACTCAGCGGCGTCAGCCACCAGTGGGTTCGGGTGTCGCTCAGCACGTTCAAAGTACTTTTGAGAAAGCCCCTTGAAGTACTGAGCGATGGTCGGAAGGACTAAGTCTCTATGGAGATGAAGACGTGTAAAGCGCGGTATCGTCCGCGTACATGGCAAGGTGCACATTAGATCGCGGCCTAGGAATATCGCTAGCGTAGATGGAGTAGAGGATGGGCGAGAGAACTGAACCCTGGGGGACACCCGCCCTGATGGGGCGGGGAGTTGACAGAACGCCTTCCACTCTGTAGCGAAAGGAGCGATTCGACAGGTAGTCCCGTATGATGAGTACGAGTTTGTCCGACACCTTGAACTGGTATAGCTTGTACACCAGTCCATTGTGCCAGACCCTGTCGAACGCCTTAGCTACATCGAGGAAGAGCGCTCCTGTCCTATGCTTCTTGGCCCTCACAGTGGCCCCTATCAGTATGTGGTCCGTGAGGCGTTGCACCTGATGGGAACATGAATGGTTGGCTCTAAAGCCGAACTGCTCATTTGGGATGATTTTGAGTCTCTCGACTTCCGATCTAAGTCTACAGAGGATGATTCTCTCATATACTTTCCCTAAGGAACTAAGAAGACTAATGGGACGGTAACTACTAGGCAGATGCCGGGGTTTGCCCGGCTTATGGAACCCTATTACTATGTGGCCCAGAGGTATCCACTGGGCCACAGCGACAGTCACAGAGCGAGGTTTTACCCTTCCACGCGATGTCATCATGTTGACATCGTGTGTTCGTATATCGATTTGATTAGGACGGCGTGCTTGAGGAGCACTTCCATCCTCGCGGGAGGGTTCCGCGCGGAATTCCTCATTTCATTCGAAAAGACTAGGAGCTCTTCGATGTCTATTACACCGAAGGCTCGTGACGCACGCGAGCGAACTCGCAACTCCTTCTGTGGAGTTTCGAACCGGCGGCGGCGGCAATGACTGGGGGACGGGCTGTTGGATAATTCTCGGAGGCTACACCCAAGCGTTCGCGACTGCGTTCGCGGGTGCCTGAGGGGCCTGGGATGCCTGAGGGGCCGCGGGCCTCCTAGGGGCTAGAGGAGCCCATGGAGGCTGTGTCCTGCGCGGCGCTTTGGGGCACCCGCGATAATTCGCGGGATGGCCCTTCTGTCCGCACAGGATGCAGCTGGGAGGATCCTCAGGGACCGGTCCCTTCCGCGAGCAGTCGGCTGTCGCGTGATCGTCCAGACACTTGACGCACCTTGGACGCGCGTGACAAAAACGTTGGGAATGCCCATAGAGCTGGCAGCGATGACACTGACCAGGAAAACCGCGACCGCGTGGAGGTTCGACCCTAAGGCCGGAGAGTTGGCAGACTGCCTTGACGTTAAAAATTTGCTTTCCTTAAGGGGAAAGCTCGAGATGGACGAGAACGAGATCGAACGGGACCCTAGTGGTCGCTCGGTACATGCGGTGCACCGAGATGACGGGGAACGATTGGGACTTAAGGTCCTCGAAAATCCGCTAAGTAGTGAGCTCCACGGGGAGCCCTCGGATGACCACCGTTAAGCGGCGTTCATCCTCTATCGCGTAGGTGTGGTATCCGTAACCACGTTCGCGGAGGAGACGAGTCAGACCACGGTGGTCCGACGAAGATGCGGTTTGAACGCAGATACCGTCGGCGGTATTTCGGGCGGACGTGAAATGGAGCTTGTGCTCCGTCATAAGTGCGGACAGAGTGTCCCACTTAGACTTGTCCCTTATGTAAAGTGGCGGCGGCGCGGGGGACTTCCGTGGCGCTGAAGGCGCCTCCGCGGGCGCTGAAGGCGCGGACGACGGCGACGTGGACGCGGGCGCTTCGGGCGCAATCGGCGAGCGTTCGCGAGTCGGGCCCGGGCCCGAAGAACGGTCGGGCGACGCGGGTTCGCTACTAGCGGGTTTTGAGGCCCGTTTTCGCGGTACGTTCGAGGAGAGCGCTTTCGTCGCCTTCCTCTTGGCCGATTTGGTCTGCACGCTCGTGAAACCTTCGTCCTCGTCAGCGTCCGAGGAAGGGGACGAACTCCTCGACTCGGAATCCGAGGCCGTCTGCTCCGTAGGAGTGGCGGCCTCGACCTCCATGTCGGAGGTGCTCTCGGTCGCGATCGCGGCGCGTGAGGTCGAGGGCGGAGACTCGGTGCCTAACAAGACAGAGTAGCGCAGGCATAATTCAGGCGCAATTCCGTGGACCCAACCAACGCTGGCTTGCACACAATGGAGGTCGTTATCTTGACTGGCGCAGGTGTACGAACGGTCGGTGCAGGTGGTCGGTGCAGGTGGCTGGGCGGTCAGCGTGACGGCCCAGGTAGGTGGCGCGAATAGGCGAAGCAGGTAAAAGGGACATGTGTCCCGGTCGACTGCTCAACGGTGAATGTATCTTGTGAATACACTATACTTTACTAGAGGTGGGCGATACGAATCGTATATAGTTATTGAAACTATATATCGTTAATAGTTGTATCGAAAATCCGATATCAGTTTGCGATGAAACTATATATTTTCTTATATGTCAAATATCGTATCAGTATACGATCCACGAATCAGTATCGCCGAAGAGATTCGTATCTAATCTGATGTAATATTGTTTTCTACCGTCGCGTCACATTATTGAATTTAAAAGAACTATTTTACTTTGTTTTCTTTTTGTTTTTTATTTACACTAATTAATTGAATTAAGACAAAAATTAAGATTTGTATATAAAAAATCATTGCAATATGATAACATAATAAAATATAAATATCTATATATCTAATAATCATCGTGGTTCAAGAAAATTTAATTACAAAAATAATAAAATATAACTTTAATTCTTTTTCCTTTTCCTTATTATTTGACAAAAAACAAAAATAAAATGATGATGATATGATATGATACCTCATTTTAAATCGAGATGTAGTTGCGATTCAAGGTTTCCAAAAATATATAGTTTCGAAATCTGATATCTGAAATCAATATTCAGTTTCGATTCGATACGCGAAAAAGACGATATTACCCACTTTACGAACCTACTCTTTTTTACTTTCCTAGATGTAATGTTTTGTGTATCTCTATAAAGTCGGATAACTCGATTTTATAAGCTATGCTTGCATAGCTTATTATAGCATAGCTTATCCAGGGACATTAATTTTATATGATCTTCATTATAATATAGTTTTAATACAAGCTACTAATTAATTATTACAAAAAATATTTTTTATTTCTAAAAGTTACGACCAAAAATTGTTTGTAGAAATCTTATAGGATAATGTGGATGAGATGCCCTTTATAACAAATTTGTCAGCTGACTTCTGACAGCTGACAGAGCTGACTTTTGACAAGTGACAAGTAAAATAGGAAACAAAACATAAACAGTAAACATGTGAACATCATGAAACTATAGTAATTATATTTGTGAGGAGATTAATATTAATATAGTTTTAAAATACCCAGTTTTGCCCTAATTCATGAACAATGATTATTGCTTTACAAACTTTAATATTCTTTCGTGAATCACTTATCGGCGTGATTAACCATTTTATTAGTTCGTATTATAAAAACTTTAGTTTGCGAATTAAGGCAAATGAAAGTTCAGATGATGAAGATTCTGACGATCACGTATTTTCTGAGTATGATGAAGAAAGAGGGGTTGTGTTTTATCCGCCTGTTTATGCTCAGCGATACGCGGCAGTCAGCGACTGTCTTATGGACGATAGATGGAGTGTAAAATTAGAAAAGGTGTGCAAATCCATTTAACTAAACTTGAACGTTAGATTAATGATACTTCAAGTAATATGTACCAAGTAAATTATAACAGTTCTTAATAATATATAGATAGTATAAAATATATAATGATACAAACTGCTTACTTATTTATGTTATTATTTATAGGTAGTTGATTTTGGATATCATGACTTGAGTTTCATAAAATACCTCATAGATGTCCCAGGAGTTAAGCATATATTGGGTGTTGATATAGAAGCCATACCTTTCCGCTGCTCATCAGATCTTCTGACTTGCCAGACTTATACATCAAAAAGAGAAACCCCATTGCAAATTTTAGTGAGTTGCTACTAAGCCTCTTATTGATTAAAAATATGAATACTGCAATTCTACAATGCTAATTTGTTTTTTATTAACAATTTCTAATTCAATTATTATAATTGTTGCAGTTATTTCAAGGAAATGCAGCTGACCCGGATTTTAGATTAATAGGTTGTGATGCAGTTATTGCTATTGAAATGATAGAACACATGCTTCCTCATGACCTTGAAAGACTGGTTCACACAGTATTTGGCTTTATTAAACCTCGGGTAGCAATATTCACTACACCAAATGGAGATTTCAATGTTCTTTTTAAAGCTTTGGAAAAAAATGGTCTTAGGAGATTAGATCACTTTTTTGAATGGAGCAGAGAGCAGTTCCATGATTGGTATGGTTTGAATTTTTTGTTGAAAAAAAATTAAATGGTTGTTATTTGTACACAAATTATATGATTTGAATATTTAATTTAACAGATGAAATTTTGTTACCTTTAGTGTATTATAACATTATGTCCATATAACCCTGAAACATTATAATTTAATCTTAAATAGTTTTATTTATTTCTTACAGGTGTAGTAATATAGTTTCCCGGTACCCACAATACACAGTTACTACTAAGGGTATAGGTCCTGGTCCAATTGGAACATCACATTTAGGATGTTGCAGCCAGCTAGCAATATTTGTTGCCAAGGACTATCACAAACAACAAGACCTTGATCTGAATAGTTTCTCCCTTGTTGCAAGTAAGAAATTAAAAAAAATAACTTAAAAGATTTTCTACCTAACTGTACTACTTTTTTATAAATAAATTTTATTCACATTAATTATACTAGGTTGGTAATTATACTAGTTTTATATAAAAATAGAATTGCTGAATTTTTACAGAAATTAACAATATTTTGTGAAACTAATTGAAAAAAAATATACAAGTAATCATTGGGTTTCAGAAGCATCAAGTAATAAGGTTATGAGTGATATGGTATGCAGTTGGAATTCCTCTGAGGACCTTGAAAACAAGATGCTGTGTGTTGGAGACAAGTATGTACTTATATGTTTTTTATTTCCATTTAGAAATAGAAGTATGTTATAATTATATTTCTTATATAATTTCCAGTGTTGATTCCTTTACTGAGCTTTTAGACCACCACTCCTGTATGACAATTATTTTAACCAGTCCTTCCTACTCCATAAAATCCCTGGAATACCAAGACAAGATATTGCAGTGTAATCTAGACATTGAATTGGGAAAGAATTTTCTTATGTTTGATGATAATATATACTATAATGTTTTGATGCCAAGTAGACAAAAGTATTCAAGAATATATAAAATTGAAGATATTGCAAGCAGGTTCATGTTGAAAGTTCTATTGTAGATCAATATTATTGAAAATTGTAAGTGGCGATATCTAGTGGATGTCAGTGTCAGATTGACACCGACATTTGATTTGATTTGATTATTTTTGTGTTATTTACACATAGAATTGTTATACATAGAGAAGCCAGCCTAAATTGTGTCTATCTAAGAAATAAAAAGCAAAAGAGTCTACCTATCTTACTTTCTTTTAATCATAGAATTATTATACATAGAATACAGGCAATATAGGTTAGCCTATGAATGTCACTGTCTGACAAATACTCCTACTTATCTTTGTCTAATCGTGTGATTATGTGTATATGATGTGTGTGTGTGTTGGATGTGTATCCAAGAAAGAGAAGCAGGTAGGTAGCTTCATTTGCTTTCTCTTTTTTCTTTCGATAGAGACTTTTTAGGCTGGTTTTCCTACTGTATGTATAAAATTACTCTATATATTTACATCAATACATTAGTCTGTATTTTTTTAATAAATTGTCTCTATATTTTGCCCTTTTAGATTAAATTGTAGTACATTGCAAGTGAAAAAATTCTCCAAAGTCACTCAAAATTTATTAGCAAAGAACAAAAGTGATTCTTTTGTCCATACGCGCGAAATTGTTGATGAAATAAAAAACTTAACTAAAATGCTGAACTTTAATAATGACACCAAAAAGGACGGCCTTGAAAACCTTACATGGTCCAATATAAATTGGGGGGAAAATGCGCCATATTGGAATCAGTATTATAAAATCGTTAAAGAATATAATTATCCATATGAAGTAAGTTTGTGACCTTAGGACACTAATTATTTTTTTGCTGTAAAAAAGTATAATTGTATACCTAGTCAGACAATATTCTGTTAACATACATAATTTAACTTTGCCAACAATGATATAAACAATATAATTATCTTGAGTTTTGGGTAAATATATGTTATAGTAACCTTGAATCCTGAGATTTAACATTTAAAAAAAATATATAAATTTGACCCCTACACAATATTTTTAGTTTTCGTATAATGTACAATTTTGGCTTCAACTCAACACCATGAATCATGAATAATCAACTCAAACCTGGAACCTTGAATTCAAAGGCAACCACACTATTGTGCTATATGCACGGGCTATATTATGTACGTAGTAGTTTGTATAATTATATATTACATTCAATTGTGTTTATTTTACAGACAAAATCAGACGACTGTCGTATACTAGATCTGATATCCGAAGAAATTAACCGACTCATAGACAATGAAAACGTTGAAGAGTTTATTGTTGACTCTCATAAGCTGGAGATACCTATCAGATGTCTTATGTATGTTGTCAAACATATTACTAGTGATGAAGACAAAGTCAAGTGAGTAGAGTTGTCTATGATACAATAATTTAATATAGATATAATATTTTTACTAAAACCAAAAATTTCAAAGATTTCTAAAACATAGAAACAAACAATAAGACATTCATTTTAAGAAAAGCTTTAGAATATGATTAAAACTTTATTGGATGTTATCCATATAATTTTAAACCCATTTTATGTTACCACACACAGATCACAAAATTTTACTAAATTAAGACAAAACTAATAACTGTAAACAAACAAACATAATGACAAAAGGTTACTTTTGGCGAAACAAAACTAAATGAATATATTTAATTTCTACGAAGTAGTAATGGGTCTGGTATGCTTTTTGTTATCAGGGATCTTCTAGAGTGGAACGGCTACGAGTTAGTGAATGATGTCTTAGTTTATTCTCGCCTGGCCATCGATAACATAGAAGTTTCAATAGACACGGAGGACGAATGGCCTGATGACCCTTTATCTGATGTAAAACATTTTGTTGTCGTATAGTATTTGATATTATTTTTAGTCCTAAAGTTTTAGTAGGGCTGCCATTCATCCTTGCAATTGAAGTAGGGTTGGCAAAAATAATTAATTCTGTTTTAATTTTAAGTATAATTAAATTTGTTTCATTTTCACAATTTCATGTTAGTTAATTTTGTCTTTAATTTATTTAAAAGTTGTTTATTGTTTAAGTTTTGTTGCAATTTCAGTAACCTTTAACTATTTCATTTTTTGTTGTTGTTTTATTTTAAGTTCATACCAAGCGTAATAAGTTTTGCATTATATGTTCTGCAAGATGATGTATACCTTGATCGACGTCGAATTCATATTGCTCCATATAATGTAAAACACAATAAGTATGAGGTCTTATTTTTTTATATAGGAATAAATTTAAATATTTAATACAATACAATATGTTTTCTTAATACATGTTAAATCCTACACTAAACCCAAATAATTACTATGTAACAAAACTATCAGCTATTCGGTAGCTGCGCTAAATTCTCCTAAATATCAAAGAGGTAAATAACAATTACTAATAATAACAATAATAATTTTCATTAAATTGAGATTGTTACATAAATCGCACAGGATTCGAATAGTGTCGCAACCGGAATCCAAAACCGTTTTGTATTTGTGAAAAATAAATTGACAGCTCATGTCATAACTTTAAAAAGCGCCTTGTCGACATAACAGTAATGTTACCATACCTAAAATTTATATTAGCAAATTATACAAATTATTATATAATATTATTTCATTTGGTTTTATTATATAAGTTATAATTCCCACAAACTAATCAGTTTACAAATCACAATATCACATACACTCCTATACTCGTTACTAAATAGTAATATTATGTTTTAATAAGAGTATAACAAGAGCTATAAGCTGTGAGTTTAATGTTATATTAAAAGGATTTATTTATGTCATGGTACGTTCAGCCCCATTGTTATTGTTGCTCCATTTATTTTTGTGCTGCAATTATATAAAAAAATGTTACAATTTGTATAATTAAAAAAAATGGTTTAAATCAATTTATTGCTACTATAATATTGCCCTGGATGAGAATGACAAATATACCGACGAATTGGTTTGAACAATGTTTCTTATAAATTTGTCATAACAAATGAATATTATTGATACCATATATGACTATTTACTGATTATGTTACAATGGTTTTTGTTGTATACCAACAATTTTATAAGTTTTGGGAAGTGGTAGGTACATTGGTCCCAACATACCACCAATAAGTGCGTTGGTGCGTTGGTACTATAGATAAATAGCTTGTTATATTATGAAATAATATAAACTAAACACACCCAATCTAACTCACTAAAGAATAATATATTAAATGATTAATTGGCTAATTATATTTTATTAATAATATAGATTGTAATATTTTATTGCACCAAAGCGATCGTATATTTATTTACTTTTGCAGTTGGATGCCATCGATGCACGATCCACGACTATTTTAGACCCTAGCATTGTACCGGACTATTACGGTATATTATTCATACAATGAAACATTTATTTTGTTTGTTTTCATTAATTCCTGATTAAGTTTTCACTCGACTAGTTGCATCATTCCCTTAAGTTATTACCCCAGTGTAAATCTACAGGTCTTAGTTTACGACGAGCTCTTGACCACAAAGTTCGCAAACTGCGTTCATTATTCCTCGCTGATGAAGACATTACTACTGAGCTGGATCGAGTTGTATGTCAGTTAATGAAACTCGCAATGAACACGAGTAGTGGACGTCAGTACCCACCTCCTACTCTCTGGATGCAATATAAGCTACTTGATCTCCTCACTCTCACAGAAAAGGCCATTGAGAGAAGACGACAGCATATATTAGATAGCTATTCTCTAAAAGCTATTGAATATTGTAAGTTTTTACAAAAGTATACAATTGATATTAGATATTTTTATTTTTTTTATTATCTTTGTTTTAAAGGGAGCTTTTATCCACAAGGACAAGTCAGCTCCATCGTCTCTTATAACAAACAATAGAGCTAAATAAATTAAATTACAATATTCAGACTATTTAAGAATCATATTACATAGAGTACTATAACTAAAATATTGAAAATTATGGATAGATTATTGTTACTAGGGAACAAAACTTTGTAGCCTGATATTAGATAATTTTATTTGTACAAATTATCGTTCACCTCTAGGTAAAGAAGCTAGTGGACAAGATGTAATATTTACTCTGAATAAAATAAAGGCAGACGAAACAGCGTAAGTATACAGATATAAAGACCTACATATATATAATTTATTGACAATATATTAATTTATTATTCCAGGGAAAATATTATGTCCAAGTATCATCATTTGGTGCCATCTCTAGGTAAAGTACTGATCTTGTCTTTATTACCGAGTCATCCTGGGAATATCACTTGTTTTATATTGTTGTCTCCAAAAATGTATTAATTAACAGCTCAGTACAAATCAATTTATCAAAATGAAAGACCCCGACGTGCCTGAAACAGACCAATTAACCATAAATTAAATCAATTGTTGTAATCTAATGTGGGACTATCATTATTGATAGTTCAAAAGCATTTTTACTAATAATTCGTATGTTTTTTAGAACATTTAAATGAAGTAAACAAAACTGATTCTCAAGAACTTAATTATCAATTCGATGATTCTGATTTCGATGATGTTACCAGTAATGAGTTTAAAGGTACTGTTCTGTATCAAACAATGCATCTATTTAAATTATTTTCACACAGAAATCAAGTTATATTTGAAACACACCGGACATAGACGATATGCTAAATTCTTCATGGCAAGTATTGACACCATAGCTCAGTTTGCAGAGCGAATCGAATCCCCTGAGGTTTCAGATTCGATCCCTACTTTTATCAATGCATTTAACGCATCTACTGGTTAATAAAATCCATTTCGTTTTAGGTTCAAGGGAAAATGGCGATAATCAAATAGTTCCAGTTCAGCTTTTAAAAGATAGTATCAATAATAGAATTGATGTTTTGCCGGATTGGGATTCTAGTAATTTAGATTTGGTACCTTATCAAAGCCGTATAGATGTGTCGGATTTAATTAGCTCTGACGAGACTAGTTATAGCGTCACAAATAGTCGAAATAATAATAATAATAAAACGAATGAAATATTTAAATGTAAAACTGACATAAAACATAATAATTCAAGTCTAAAACTTACTATTGCTTCAAAAAATAAAGTTTTAAGTGAAAAATTGTTCAAAAGTAACCGAAGAATTGAAAATAGAAATTCATCAAGCAAAACGAAAGTTGTTAAAAAAAATTATAGAAAATCAAATTATTACAACAGTTTCAAATATCACAAAATGGAATATAATCATATTAAAGCTAAGGAAAGAATTTCTTTTAAAGAATATCAGAGGCTACAAGGTGCAGTACCAAAACCGGTAAAAAACCTTTGTTTTCTTTATTTTTTCAAGTGATACTTTGACGTATATGAAATAACAAGTTATTTTGTAGATTCCGGGAAATCTCTTGGAACTTTGTTATCCAAATGTAGAAGTGGATAATAATTTGGAAAAATCTGATTTTAAAATATTACCAGCTACTCCTTCCGTTAATCCTATAGAAGTCAGAGATAGTAAAATAGCAAGTACCGAAATTTGCGTATTTCTAAACTTAGTTACAGAATTTGGGGAAGAAACTATCGCTTTACAACGAAACATTGGAACAGATCCTGACGCCGATATGATATATTTTGAAAATGAGATTTTACTGGACTCTGTAACAAATGTTACTAATGATGATAGTTTCTTCTATATCAAAACTAAACTAGACACAGAAAATGTAGATTCTCAATCTATATTTTTATATGGTAAGTATGAAATATTCATTTTAGATAAAATATTTAAAATAATACACTGAAAATAGAATAACTGTGTAATGATCGTTCTCTAGACATAAACGAACCCAGTACATCAAAGGGTGTAAGACATTTGAGTACAGACGTTCAGTGTGGCCCTGATGTTTCAATTACAAATGTGATGTTGTCTACTTCCACATCCTTTACTAAAACGCCGAAGCGTTATACAAAGGGGATAAAAATTGGAGACACATTGACTGACTTACCTGTACATAATAGAACTTATGACTTTGGTACGTGTACAGAAAATTCTGAAAGCGTAACCTTAACAAAAAAATCGGTTGGTATAAAAATTAAAGATTCCGATATGTATATCGGTAAAGATTCGACAATGACACAAGTCAAAGGTGATAATGACGTACATACCGTAATTCCCATTAATAACATTAGCGAAACAAAATCACTGAAATGCACAAATGCTCCTGAAATGAAAGATTCTGATGCGAAAGGTCTTGGGAAATTGACTAGTGTACAGAAATCTCCAACACAATTTGTTAGTTCATCTCAAAACAAAAAGGATTTTCAAATTCAGTTAACAGAAGACCATGAAAATATAAAATATAAATTCGAAAATCTCGAAAGAAAGTATATGAGGCCCATATTGAGTTGTGGTGGTATCCACGTACATAGTTTCAAGGACCGTCAAGTTTCAGAAGATCTTGTCTTTCAAGGAGAGTGGCAACGCTCTAAAACCAAAACATTAGGTAAAAAGTCTCGCAATGAACTGCTAATTAAGAAACCAAAAAAAATAAGTATTATTGTAAAAGAAAATACTTTATTAAAAGATGACGTCAAAAATGATATTAAAAAGGTTATACCAATATCAGAAAAATCAGAGAAACAATTTTCTAAAAAGATTGACACCCAGAGATTAAATCCTAAAAAAACTAAAGTTTTAATGAAAAGTAATAAAAATGGAGTGAAGGTAATCTATAGAATTTAAAGATCTAATTAAACAAAATCTAAATGAAATAAATAATAAGTGTATTCTAATAATTAATTATGTTTTAAGGTTTCATCTAAAAAAGTTTTGAGGTAAGTATTATTTGACTAAGTTATTAGACTTAGTACACAAAAAAAATAAAATATTAGTAACTATTTTTATCTCTACCGTAGCTCCACCGTATCAAATAATAAAAAAATAATTTACGCCGCCAGAAGGCCAGTTCCAGCATCAACACCCATTCATAATATTAAAAATGTTGAAAAACCACAAAGTAATATAAAGAATTATATTCCATTTTACTTAAGAAAAAAAATTAAATCAGCTATGATGAATGAACAGAGTAAAGAAATAAATAATCATAGCAAAACCAGGGAAAATACAGACCTTCAATCTTTAAATGTAAAAGAACTTGCAAAGGATTTATTTAAAATATCTGATGCTCCACATACTAATATAAACTATTTAGTATTTCGAAATGAAATTAATGCAAATAAAAGCATTGGCACGCACTCACCTCCAACGGACGTAATCAGGAACAGTACTATCAGGCGTAGTTACAGCCCGGTATCACAACATAGCTCAACATGTTCTTCCCCCAACAGTGTAGCAACTATTCGCGCTGCATCAACAAGAACAAAACCTATATCTAATCGCAAAAATCCAACGTCATCCGATAGAAGCAACTCCGGTAACCTAGAGATCGAATCTCGGAGTTTAAAAAATAAAAAATATACTAGACGACTAAAAATTAATAAAAAACATCCAAATACAATTCCCCTAAATGAGAAAGAAAACTTGCCAGAGTCCTCAAGAAATTCTGCTTGTGCGAAAGATAATGAAAAGAATACTAAAAAGGTGTTTGTAAGTCGTACAAAAAGCGTTTATATGGCACAAATGACAGAAAATACAAATGTGGGATCTCTACCCGTTAATTCTAAGAGTAAAATGCATTTAAACCAACCTATTAAGTATTTGGCTATTAAATCTCCAGATTCTGAAAAATTGCCAGCATCTGTATCATCAATATCGATAAAAAAATCGTATACCAATAATTATATTGACGATGTAACTCAGAATCAAAAAATACCTGAAATGGACGACATTTCAGACTCATCTCAGTCACATACAAAAATTACAAGTACTCCAAATATTTTAGATACTATCCAAAAGCCAGCTTACCAGACCAAAAGTAGTATTATTTCCGCTATAAGGCAACTAGTGGAAGACAAATTAATCGTTGTTGAAACAAATTGTAGTGATGGCCACTTATCAGATTCCGAAACTATAATCTTGAGTAGGGAAGATTTTATCATGAATTTTGATGATAATTTATCACCTATAAGTAATAACACTGTGTCTACGAGCGAAGATACTTATTCGTTTGAAAGTGACATGGACAATACCCTTATTAATAATCCTGATATAGTAAATAAAATTGAATCTATGTATGCTTCTGCGAATATTCGGTCACCAGATGTAGAACTAGATTGTCTTTCTTTTAAATCCACTGCATCGGTATCTGCTTCAAAATTATCTGAGTACTATTTAGCTGATAACGAGCTTGATAACAATCTCCTTTCTCTTCCGGAGGCAGTAAACATGACTTCTGTTCAAGATATTTTTAATAGAAAAGATACAAATATTACCCCAGTAAGATCAAACTTTTATAATCTTATATTTATTATTTGGATAATTTAAAATTACTTCTTTCTAATCTGCAGAATGTGGCTGGGATGTTAGCAGTACAAGCATTTAGTGGTTTTTCTGTAAACATGGAACCAATAGCAGGTGATCAACCTGATCTCGTTAACTTAATTGATTCTGAAACTGGAAGTGTAACTTTAGATTCCGCTAGACAGACGGTAAGTATTTTTTTAACTAATCTTTGTTTATCCTTTTCTTCATTTATTATTGTTTTTCTCGCTTTAATAATTATAATTTAATCATTATAAAATATTGTAGGCCTCAGAAGAACTTTTTGTGTCTGGACGATCTTCTGACACATATGAATCATGTGTATATGACGAAGAAGCTGACGTCCCTAATTGGCTATTCAATATTATTAGTCAACAACAGTCGGTGAGGTTTTTTAACATTATTTACAACTGAACATATTTTTTTAAATACAGATTTTAAAACACTTTCTAAGAGACTGCATATTCTTGTTCTGAGCTGAGCTGTTGTTTGTTGTTGAGCTGGGTTAGGTTCACATAAAATCTGCCTACTAAATGGGATATAATTCATTAAGGCTGAATTACAGATAGAAGAATCAGAAGCCGAAGATACCTTACCGGTTATGGTTCCGGTAACGGATCAAGATTATGACACAAATGGTAACACGGAGCCAAGTGTGGGAGTGGGGGCAGGAGCTGGGGATGGTCGAGGGATACATAGTGACCAATCACAAGATAGCTCTGGAAGAGGAACTTCTTTAAGCTCCAGTGTCACATCTTCTGGGCCACAAAGTGAAGTAAGTAATTGAATGTAGCAGTTACTTAAGGAGATGGAAAGACCAACGTTGAGAATAGCACAAACGGTTTTTGACGAGAATTGTCAGCATTAGCTCTATTCAAACCAGAGAAGAGAGACTTCTTTAAGCAACATTGTCTCGATCCAAAAGCTAGGTTATTTTTTCTCCTATAAAATTACTGAACTATAGAATAATTTTGTATCAGGTTTTGTAAATATAATCACACAAATAACATGTCTCACACAAAGAATTGTCCTATGTATAATCGAACCCACAACTCTTGGCTCAGCTGAACCATTAACACTTGAACAATTTGTCGTCAACAATTTTCATAGTAGGTCTTGAGCTATGCTTCCTAATTGCTGATATTGTATTTAACCTTAGCTCTTCTGTAAGCATATAACAATGAGCTCGTTATTCGGATTGTTGAAACATTGTTCTTAGGAATATCATATTGGATTTCAGGCTATATTAGTCGACTCCTCTGCATTGATGGCCCATCCAGTCTACGGTTCGATTCCCGTAACTAACACACAGAACGAGCCGACAGGTGTTTCAGTGCATCTAACGGAAGGTAGATTGATTTTTATTATATTTAACAAATTGTAAATAAAATATCTTCTTAATCTGAATCAATAATGTTTTAGAGTTTATATTTTCGAGTGTACTGTTTAGTGTAGTATACTTTTTAGTGCATTACTAGTCTAGGTACAGGTCGTGTGCATAGGTATGTTTATTATAGATTCATTTATTATTAAATAAATATGACTGACCAAATAAAATTAATATATTTTTTGAACATCTCATTTCTATTTTTCACTCATTCCAAAGTGTTTTAACATAATATATATTTTTTTATAATCTTTTACAAGACATCGAATTATATATACGATAACATTTCCACTTAACTGAATTATCTTTCAGCTAGTAGAAGCGATGGACCTAATCGTTTAAATGGAGTTGCCAGAGGTTCTACAAATCCAGAGCTTTTGACAAGCGATGTGGACGCTGATGTCAGCTCCTTGGACACTGACGTTGTGGACTCTGATAATTAATAATGTTTAATTTATTCAGGATAGCGATAATGAGTTAAAATTGAAATTGACTCGGACCAAATTGTAAAGTTTGATTAACGTTTACAAAACCCTCGGCCACGCTATGTAAATCAATTTTGTTGATTTAATAAATTATTGTTTAACGTCTCAAAATATTTTATTGAAAACATTTATTTCCGTTATTAATCTCTTTTCAAACCCTTTCCCTTTGTTTGCAAATTTAGGAAATTAGTAAGAATGTTTGCATCAATAAATAAAATATCACACATTATCGAGGAAATGTCTTTTTGCATTTATTCATATTGTACAATCTTATAATATGATTCATTCTGCAAAATTTTACAGGCGAGCAAGAATTCATATATAAAACAGTAGCTCTTTCGTATTGTACATAACCATTTACCAGTAGGTATAGTGAAAACATGCGTATAGTATTTAGTTTTAGGATAATAAATTACTTAAATACTAATTTTTAATTTGGTTCTTTATTAGTACAATATCAATAGGATTACTATCTTGCAATGTTATTGACTCATACCAAAAACAAAAACATTACTATGGTGCTCTCTCGATGCCGATGAACTTTCTATGCTAAATACAGTAATATTGATTTTATTACAAAAAATTATCTTGGTAAAGCGTTTACACAGACACAAGGCAGGCATTTGACAATACGGTTAACTCACTTCGCTTTAAACTGACAACGAACCCTGCGGTCTAACGCGTCGCGGCCCTTCAGATTAAATAGAAGTATGGTTCCCTAACGAAGCTACATGGCGAACTATTCTGAAATCGGCTTATATGAATTATCCTCGCGCATTTTTAGCTCTCATTATATCACATCGTTACAATACTAAGCAGATAAATTGGCCAAAAGCGAAAAGTTTTCGTTCCACCCGTCATCTTAACGCGTCAGCAAACGAATCCATCAAAACTATACGCCTACATATTAAATATAACCTAGCTCATCTAGCTGTCTCGAAAACGAAATGAGTTAAAACATTTATTATTAACAATTTACAAGTAAAACGATATAACAAATTCATTATTTAAGTGTAATCTATTGATTAAGAGAAAGTGATAATAAGATAAGATTATTTCAAATTAAATGATTCAAATTATCAACAACGTGGTGACTAACTACCGAATATGAATTCGAAGTGACATATTATCGAATGATAAAAAACGTATAAGAATATTGAAACGCCCTTATTTAGTAGTAGTTAAGGTAACTATTACACCCAACGATTTGTTATTATTTAAGGCAGTGAAACACCCAACTTAAACTCGAGGATAGTCGGGGACGAGATTACCTAGCTAACATTAATATTAACTAGTATATATCACTAGACATTTTCACATGCGACCTCTACACGTCGGTCGCGTTATATATTACAATATTTACACGCCTTAAACACGTATGCGAAACGTATTCACAAGTATCAACGCTGAAGCAGCAGCGCAGCCGCTCTGCGATCTACTTCCACTCAGTCATTGAAAGTCCATCGGCATATTGTATCCTAACACCCCAATTACAAATGACAGAACGAAATATTTATACATCTATACAATAACAATATAAATATTCATTACGACTCAATCTTTTAAATGATAAAACTACAAAGAAGATTCTAACACTCTGAGATCAAGGGCAGATCAAGTTGTATTTTAATAAAACACGCATTTACGTAACTATTATAAATAAAACAATTCAAATATATTTCTTATATGGTCTTAATAGCGGCACTATCATATCATGTGATCAATAATAATAAAAATTAAAAACTATTACATTTGCATCCAAACCACCTGATAATCTTTCAAAAATAACGAAATCGAATTAGGTATGTAGCTGCAGTGCAGCATTGTCAAAAATAAACGCAACTTTGTACAAAAAATAAATTAATTAAATAAAGACACAGATTATATTAATTAACATAAATCTAAAACAAAATCTTAAAATTAGAACAATTATAACAATTTCAAAGTCTTAAAAATATCAAAACACTTAATGTTGGTCATAAATCTCTACTATAAAATATAACAGATATTATACAGAACAAAACATTATTGTAATAAAATAATAGGTTAACTTATAATTCCTCCACTTTTGCATTTAAACAGTAACATACTGATTCAATCGGTCAAAGTAATACCTAATTAGAGATAAGATATTACAGATAAAAGAACTTCATGTAAATTGACAAATAAACGTTCGATTGTGCACAACAAGTGGTAAAAATATTTTGTACATTTTAATCTACGCCAATATCAAAATGAGTATTCAAGAAATATTCGGTATTAACTTCAAGTATCGTCTTAAAACGCGCAAATAGGACTTTTAAAAACACAATTATCATCACTTAATTTGAATTTTAATGGCCACTGTCACATTGAATACATTTATCCATTAAATTACAAGACCCAAACGGTTGTATATTTAAATAATATTACAATCAATGGCTTTAATCAAACATTAGCAAACAATTAAATCCAACACAGCGTTTCTGTGAAATAAATAATTTCTATGCAACCACACAGTTCTAATAATAAATACCATTCATATAATGTTATCACAGAAAATCATCTATTTACAATTTTGCCGTACTTAAGTTTTGTACGTTACCTATAAGCATGCCCGCAGTTATGATGGATGGATGACATACCCTCGAACATTAGCATATAGTTTATTATTACATTGAAATTGTACATAAATCAGTTAACATTAGTGAATTTGCAATTTGTAATTGTATTGCAGTTCATGTTCGAGGTAAAATTAAAAGTTCAGTGAATAGGATGGGTGTAATGAAGCAGTTAACTTTTTACACGATCATCTTGGTGTATCAGAATTAGTTTACAACTTGGCACATTACGAATATTTCAATATTCAATGCTTACAACCAAGTTTTAAACTAATGCAGATGTATTCACAATAACTTTTATGGCTGGCCTGTTTATTTTAACGTTTTATAATGTATTTTAACACTTTCGCTGGCTTCATGTAAAGCTTTTGGGATATTGAATAAAAATGATTTTAATTATGGAATTTTAAATACAAAATCTTTAATCCGTGAACACTATGGGAGTAGGAATTAATACATTATTTAATAGGTAATTAATATTAAGCTATAATTTTATTTTAATTCTGCAGATTATTTTGACGTTATTAAATTTTAATGAGGATATTCTATTAAAATTTTTCAAAATTGAAACAGTTTTTTAATTTACTTGGTCTATGGATGATTAGTTGTTATTTAAATAAATTAGTGCTCTCTTTATTCAAAATCTATAAACAATATTAATCCAGTCAAGAGAATTCTAGATCTTGTCACATTTGGTTTCGTCAATTTATTATATTTAATTACAATATTCGATATTATACAACGCAGGCACTATAGATGAAATGCAAGTAATAGAGGCAGTACGTTCTTATAAATAATGTTGACAACTCTCGTCGCCAAATGTAACAAAACGCTATGGTACCTATTGACTGGCCTACACACGATTTAACAATTGAAGTATATAATGCAGAGATATTTCTTCAAAGTTTACATACAATTCATATTTATTAGATAATTGTATTTAAATGTAAGTAACTTTGATATAAAGCACTTGGGGGAAGGACAGCAAATTCAATAAAAAAATGTTAATTATTTATTTAGTATATATTAACTAAGTAAAAATTATTTGCTATGTAAATATTTATACATTTCTAGTAATTATTTGTTCGACGATGAAATGCTAGAATCTCCCAACGTCTAACTTGAACATGAAACGAGACCGGCGAGGCCGAGCCCTGCGGCGCCGCGAGAAGGCGCGCGCGGACGGGCGGCTTCCTTCACCTCTACCGTTTCAACAGGCGATATACGTAGACTTTATTAAGTGCAAATTTAATATAGAAAGTTTACATTACGATACGGACTAATAATTTCATTTTATGTAAAAATCTTAGCGCAACGAGTTGCCTGGCACTGTTTTATAACTCGAATACCTTAACCGTAATATAAATCAAGGAGTAAAATTTTAGCGAATTAAAAATTAAATTTTCCAAAACTTTGTAAATACTAGAATTCGGACACTCGGTGGCCGCGAGGGCCGGCGAGCGGCGAAGGTCGTCCGTGACTAACACACGCGAGAGCAGTCCGGGGCCGCGACGCGTCAGACGGTGTGCGCGTGCGCAGGCGGCGGCGCGGACGCGGGCGCGCGCACGTCCCGCTGCGAGCGCGCGCGGCGGCGCCGCTAGCACCAGTCGTCCTCGTCCGAGTCGGAGTGGCGGGCGCGCGGCTTGTAGCCGTTGGGCAGGCGAGGCGCCGGGGCGGGCGAGGGCAGAGCGCGCGCGCCCCCTCCCCGCCCCAGCGCGAGAGCCGCCTCGTAGCTCAGCGGCGCCTCGTACGACCGCCCGCCGCGCTCCGATTCGTAGCCCCATCCGCGCCTGCCGAACTCACGCCCGGTTTCATTGAGACTTAGGAGCATACAAATGATATCAAGTTAGCGTGAACGTGCTGGACTACTCGGTTAAGTGTAAGCTAACAAACGTTAGCGACATACCTTTCTCTAGATCTATAGTCTCGGTGTATCAGTCTTTCAACTTCTCGGCCGTACTCGTACTCGTCGTGTAGAGGTTCTAACGGCTCTCTCGCCGTATGCCTCAGCGATAACTATTTAAGGTAAAGGATGTTAAGTCGATTCCTACGTTGGAAAAATACTTGGAGCTGCAAGCTGAGTGAGTTTAGATAAAAAAAAAATATTTTCGAGTGTTGTAATGACCACTACCTATTTGAAATAAACAATGCCATTCCTTACTAAAAAGGTGTAGAAGTATAATAATAAAACTGAAGTTCTGAAATAGCATATTTTATTATACATTCAATTGTAAATAGGACCACACCACCTTGTAAATCACGGACCTTATGAATTAGATTTTCATTATTTTCATGACTTACGTGCGAGGGGCTATGGCTAATTCTGGCGAACGGTGGCTGCTGTTTAACATGCAACGTGGACGGCTTAGTAGGCGTCGGAGGGAGCTGTCGGCCGCGGCCTCGTCTTCCTCCCTCCCGCCATTCTCGCCATTCGCGTTCTCGCTCGCGCTCACGGTCTGCACCTATTGACGACCAAACTACTCTTTGAATAATTTGATAGTTCTATGCTGAGACAAACTACCTTGCAACGGAGAGATGAAAGTATATCAAGATTATTGAAATTATATTAGATGATTAAAGGAAAGAAAGAAAATTAAGACTGTAAAGAAAATTAGGTAGTCGGATTTAACAGATGTGCAAACAATTTTCTTATGGTTACCGCCTTATAATTTTGCAAGCGTCCCCCACATGTAATACATGCACACAGTTTTAAACGACATCGATATCAACTTTTAAACATTGATCTTTAAATGAGCAAAGTGTCGGATTGTTTGTTACTTACTAATTAATTCATCCAAATTCAGACTCTTTGCTTTACAATTGGTGTCACTGTTGTTATTGTAAACGGGAATCGAATATTGGGATTGGATTTTTTTATATTTATTTATATAAAAAAGACCAAGGAGTATTACATTGTAACATGGGGTATTTCTGCGTGTGCCGCTTTGCAAAGTTGGAATGACTGTGATTGGATGATAGGGTATCGAAGAAACTCTACTATAATTGGATATCTTATTTATTGAGTTTATTCTAGTAGCGTTTCTTATCTTATGCATTAAGCAAATTGCGAATTCTGTAAGGTGTAGTGTAGTGGTCCTTTGTGTGGCGAGTGGATCTCACCGTAGGTGTTTTGTGGCGGGCTGGGTGATCGCGAGGGCTGGCTCAGGCTGGTCGTGGGATACGGCGCCCTCCACTCCTTCCCTGCTGTCAGGAATACCTTCATGTACCTTCCACCACGCTTTATGCTATGCCCGTCGGATTACCGACCTCATTCTTTACTCACAAAGGTGACTCTCAAAGTTTTGGATTGTTTGTCAAAGGTGTTTTAATATAGTTTATGAAAATGGAATTTTGTATACAAGGATGGATTTGTCACTTAGTTTGGAATAATTTGTATGTCCAAGATGTTTCTTTGATTGTGGGACTAGAATAAATCGTTTAGTGTAATGTACAGGAATCAGTCTACGTTCTAAATCGTTACATAAATAGTTAAAATATTAATTGTTATAAAGCTTTTTGCATGCTGCATGATGTATAAGAAACCTTATTTTAACGCATGCGCCTCAGGCATTATACAAAATTAGAATAAAGCAATGTGCAACCGAACTGGGCACTCGTAATAATAGCATGCAGCAGGCAATACAATTTTGATATACTTGTAAAGGTTAAATATGTTACAAATATTAACAATACAGCCAATATTGATTATAGTAATCTATATAATTAATCATAGAAAAGTTTGGACGATTCCAGTCGATGTACTCACTGAAATATAACCTTAAAACCTAAAATTTAAAACACAGTGGACTAATGAAAATAATCGAATATTATCACTCGGTATTAACAAATGGTCTTATGAGCAATATATTTCGAATAGGGCTATTTCACTACAAAACATATTTTACATAACTAGCTTTGTGGTTATAGTCAGTTAAGCTAAGATAAACAATTTTCATCTATAGTAGTTAATCTATGTATTACTCATAGCACAATATTATTGCTTGCTTAAATTCTTATAGCTACAACTACGGAACATGGAAATCTACAACTACTTTAAAGCTAAAGTTCCCGTCTTCTCACAAAACTTTTAGAGTCCCTTCATGAGAAGAAAAATGTTTGCAAAACTGTTTTGGTTAACTAAATCTAAATGAAGGGTAACAATACGCTTAAGGTTACAAATGCGTGAAAACTATATATGGAAATAATGGAAAAAATAGTAGAATGCGAGAAAGTAGCTTGTAAAGGCTTGATATTTATTGTGATGTTCAATGATTCGCTAGTTTGATACTTGCGATGTGTAAAGCTGTTATAAATCTGATATTAAGATTAACTAAAAAGGACGAAAATAGCGGACTGATGTAAGGATACCAGCTGATTAACGTAGATGTCGCATGTGATGTTTCATCATGAGATTATAAATATTATTAGATTATAAATATCAGCATTTTATCATAAATTTACATGAATGTACTTACCATGTGGGTGGTAGTGATGTGGCGCTCTGTGCGTGCGACCATGTCTGTGGTGTTCGTGCTTCACTATCTCGACGACGTTATTGACAGTATCGGAGAAGCCAATATCGTGGTGGTATCCTCCATAGTGTCCTCGCCGTCTGGGGCTCGGCGTCCGTCTGTTTTTGACCCCAGTTAGCGATAATTTAAAAATACATTTTCTATAGAAATCCTAACATCCGTGATTTGATTGTCGTTTTTCGTTTCCCTAATTTGGTGTAATTTATTTACATTATTTTTATGAAAAAAATAACGACCCTACCTCGACTATTAATAGAGCGACATGCTTAAATTAAGAATAAATAAAATATTATTATTATCCATCCAACTAAATACATGCACAGTAATACATAAAAGTGAATAAACATATAGTATTAGTAGATAGAACGGTTAGTTTTGCTATACTTCGTTAGTGTAAAAACACTTTGGCATTCGTAACATACCGTTCGTAACTACAATATCTTCTAAGTCAATTTCTTCTTCTTCGATGACGCTATAAAATAATTAAAAGAGTATGAAACCAAAAATAAGCTCATAATATTTTTTAAAAAGAAATAAAACAAAGATATGTATTTATGTTTAGTTAAAGTCTCACCTTAAGCTGGAAGATCTGCCATGATGCCCGTTTTGATAAGCGTGAGGTGCCTGTGACCTGGCTTCGTCTAATGATTCCACAGAGGCATGGTGTGATCCCACATCTTGCAACTCCAGAACCTAAACGATACGCTTGATTACTACATCTCTTACTTATATATAGGTAATTTTTATAATAGATAAATAAATATTATTTAGATATAGAATAAAAAATTCATCAATACCGGCAGGATTTAAACCTGCGACTTCTGAGATACCGTCCAAGTCCCTCAACCAATTGAGCTACCCACCTCGTTGAATTTAGCATCCTATATATAATAAAATAAGTAATACTGTCCCATATTTACAAAATGTTTTTAATAAACACAGCATCAATGCATATCTATTGTGTCTATCTTCGCAATACATGCATTTGTGCGCGTGCAAAACGAATCTAGTAAAACATTTAATACTTACCGATTTTATCTCTGTTACAAAGTAACAAACTATTAATGATTATCATGCTTTTTTATTATTATCATGCATTTATATTTTGTTAAATTGTTAAGGAGTTTGAATGTTAGTTTTATTTATGGATGTTACGGTATGACTATGTGTTTGTGTATCAGTCATGATTAGTGCTGTGTCTAATAACAATTTTAGTATTATAAACCCTAGATTATAACATATATTTTACTTTCTAATCATGAAACATTCGTTATACATAAAATTATTAAAATCTACAATTATTATTATTAATAAGTTACACTGAAACAAAATTACCTAAACATCAACAACCTGTAAACTTTAAATAAAAAGTTTTTATCAATACAAAACAATCTACAAATACAGACGTGTTTAGGCCCCTAGGCCTCTAGTTGCTTGTACCATACTTTACAGTTAGGCCTACTGTAGAAGGGCGTCATTAAGCTAATAAACGATGAAACAAGAAATATAATTATTACAGTATCTTCATTAGGACAACACATTAAACAGTTACTAACAATGTTACAACACCAACTATCTAGAGCATAGAAATGTATTAATACAGTTATTTCTATAGTATGTTACACCAGTACTTGGTACGAAAATTAACTTTAAATTTTGAATAATTAGCCGATAAAGAGATAATTAATTTTGTAATGAATTGCCAATCAATGTGAGTAGTGGACCGTCTTAGAAGTGTCGAACACATGTGTAACATATATTGTTTTAGCGTTAATATGAACTCCATATTGGATTACAACAATTATTAGATCAAGATGCCCACCAATGGTAATCACCTTTTTGTTATTCCTGTAACAATAGAAAAGTAGAATTAATTTTTATAATTATTACTATTATAAAATATTGTTAATGTATTTTAAAATTATTAAGTACATCTAGAAGTATAATAATTCTTACTTGAGCGATTTTCTTGAAGAGCGTTTTCCGAGGTGACCCACCATGTTCGGATCTTCTGAATGGCTGTCTGTGCCAGCTGGAGCGTCGTGAGTCAATGATCCGCTCCTAGAGCCATGACCATGCGCTGCCGCCGCCGCATCCATCAGACAGTCAAACAAGGTCGCCTTCTGCACCACGCACCCTCATCATGTACTCTACCCTCTATTGCACAGTCTCATGTCGCAAGGCCTTTACCATTGCCGACTCATCTAAAGACTACATGAGTATGCGCAAACCCTCAATCAATACATATCCATGCTGGAGTTCGTTAGTGAGCCTATATTTGTTTGTGTTGTGTCTGTTGTAGGAGTATAAGTCGTAGAACGTGAAGTCGAACATGGAATGTATTTAAATGTTATTGAGTTATGAGTTCTCCGATCTGGAACACCTACTGTATGTTGTTTGTTTATGTTTAAGCTGAATGTTCTGTCATAAATAAAAAATAATCTCGTCGAAAGATTGTGTTTTTGCGAAGAGCTGTAAATGACAAAAGCATATTTGTATAAGTGCATTCAATAAATGTGCAACAATAGGAAGCCAGTGGCATTGTCCAATCAGTAATGCCAATCGATTATTCATATTGTTTTTGTAACTTTACAGCCTTGATGTAGGTAGATATATTTATTTGTACATATTGGATGAAATATGGTCATGCGCAAATTCTGTTTATTAAAATTATATTTATTATTTTAATATATCTTTTGGCAAATAATAGCGTAGGCAAGAAAGCTTTAAACCACGATCAAATCACACCAGCCTTCTAGAATGAACATAAATCAGCCGAAAATTTTCATGTAAAAATTTGTTACTTTAAATTTGTACCAATTAAGAGTTGGATAAAACCATGCACAGTCGTATAAAATTTGGAAAATAAGTAAAAACAAAGTCTGTATGTACATCCCAAAAATACAAAAATAGCGAACGATACATTAATAAAACAGAGGGCACTAATGGAGAGATAGATAATCTACGTTAAACACATCTCTAGCGCTACAAGACAACCCCTACTGACTTCAATCAACACACACTCCTACTAACTATTTACGAATTTTGCAACTATAGGACAGGTCACTAGAATATAATTGGTATGTGGTCTTCAAGCCCTATCGGTTTGTATGGACAAAATTGTGTGAACAATATCTTCACAGCTTTGTCCACGATACCAGTGATGTGCGTTATCTAATTCTATGTCTTGTAAAATACTAAGGTACTAATGATTCAAATAATTGTAACTGTCATTATTGACCATCGTGTCTATTCGCTCGCTATTTTTTTTTATTTTAGCTTATGGTATAAAAAATCTTTAATCAAACACGATGCGAAAGAATTTTATAAAAATGAATAAATAAATAATCTAGTACAGTGCAAGAAAAAGGTAGTCAAAGTTTCGTTCCTTATAATATTTAATACTACCGGCTGATTGGCCGTAGGGCTATTCTCGCTGAATGCCTGAAAAGTAAACCACCAATGTAGTCGACTCATTTAGAGTCGATTTCAACTAAAGTGACATTGTATTGTTGTAGTTAAAATTACTTTATATCAATTATATTTACGAATAGCCATTTCAAAGAAGGTGGTAAAATGGTAAAGAGAAATGAATTTTGGGGGTTTTTGTACACAACAATACATTCACGAGACAACACAACGATCTATAAATACTAACTATTAAGTGTTTTTTAGAAATCTAAACATAGGAGAGTTAAGGGTCCATCAACAAACACTACATTAAATCGTGTAGTAAATAAACCTAACAACAAAAGTTAGTACTTGGTTAAGAGATACTAAATATTGTGCATAAAAATATTGGACTTTGATCACACTTATTCACTCTGGCTTCTGACTACTCCTAGGTAAAGTCTGCATAGTTTTAAATAGGATCCACGTGGAAGAAAAAGTAAAACATTTTAAATTGGCTTAAAATGGCTAAGGATAGTGTAATATAGACTACTAACTAAAAATAATTAAGATACGATTATCACATAATCATTTCAAATAAGCATAACATTGGTTTACATGAAATTTCCACATATAAGTGTGTACATACCTTTATGTCTGATATCATATATGCTTAACGTGATATTTTTGGTTTGGATTACAGAAAATAAATGTCATATATAAGCGTAGAAATTTTACCTAAAGTGAGTTGTTATAGTATCCTCAGCCGTTCGAAACCATTTACAAAGTACTTTGTATTTGTTCATTGAAAAAAACTTACCGGAACGCCCTGTTTTTTAAACCCAGTCGTTCTCCAGCTTTCTAGAATAAGAAATCCTGCGTAAATTTTTCCGACAGTTAGTTTCCCTGTGTTGAGAACATCTTTGCGAGGCACCAGCAAGTCTAACATTTTCTTGGCTTGAAGTGGCCAAATATGAGTTATAGTTTCTCTCAGTTCTTCATCAGCTTGGTCCATTTCTTCAGCTGTATCAAAGATTTATTTATTTATAGCTACATTTTTATTCGATCTTTAAAAATATTTTTAAAGCTTCATTTACTCATCTACTATGATTTTCGTACTAATTACAAATACCATATCAAGTGTAGATGATGTAATTTACCCAAATAATTCTAATTTCAATTACCAGATCTCATTTTAATGCTAAGATTTTCTCGTATTAAAGCGAACAGTGTTGTTGTAAAATTAACTTTTCCGTTTTCATCCAATGGCATATTCATTCTTATCAACTTCTTGTACGCTAGTCTATTTGGACATTTATTACCAAAACCTAAAGGTGGATCCATATTTTTTAACATGTCATACATTTCCGTGTAAAGTATTTTTCCTCTGTAACCAAATAAAAATGAATAATAATAATTACTAAAGAGAAATGAAATATTATTTTATTTCATTTTTTATACGTACGTGGCGTTCGGATCATATTCCGCCCATATTCTAACGAATTCGTCTAGATGATGTGCGCCAAGAATAGAGGAGTCTCTAGTCAAGTAGTCAAAATTATCCATAATAACAGCAACGAATAAATTTAACATCTGGACAAAATAAAATATATTAGACAGTTTTCATTGGTCCCGCTCAGTGAAGCTTGCTTCGAACTAAACCTTCCATGTCAGCAGAGAATTTGTGTACTTAACGTACAATGAACTTATCGTTAAGAAATTTGGAGCTGTATTTACATATTATATTATAAATTTATTCAACAAATATAATCAAATGGTAATAAAAAATGTTGCAGTACTTACAAGAAATGAACAAAAGAAGATAAATGATACAAAATAAGCATAAGCCAGTGTGCTCCCACAGGCTTCATTTGGTGGTTTATCGGCTTCTCTGTCACATTTGGCTGGTTTGAGACAAGCCAACATAATGTTTGGCCAAGATTCACCTGTTGCACACCTGCAGATAAAATGTTGTAATTTAGTTAAGTAAAAAGATTTTAGATGTTAGAAGAAACATTAATAAAATGTCAACCTACCTAAATAATAACATAAGCGCTTGTATGAAGCTTCGAAAATTATTATGTCTATTCATATCTGAATCCGCCGCTAATTCTATATTGCCGAACACCTGTAAAATAAATACAGATTAAATATGATATATATTAATAAAACAAGATCAGGTAAATTATAAAAGGTGTTTATTAAAATTCACAATTGTACGTAAATTTAAATTCAAGTCATCTTATTCAAGTAAGCATTTAAGCCTACTTTTAAATCTTCTATTATGTATAACATTAAAAAGGTCAGTATAGTCAGTCCTCGAGTGAGCTACCACAGGTTCAGAATGCTACTGTGCTGAGTATATTCAGCTGGCCAGCAACTCCAACTTTGCTTTTGTTAATGAAGTTTTACAATGTTTGACTTTTATACATTTTAACATAAACCCCGTAAATGTGTCAACAACCAAAGGTCCACACATTTTGATCAAAAGTTCTTGAATGTTATATGTAAGAAGATTTATTTAATAATATACTACTAAAACTATTAAAACTAAGAAGATCTATAATATCAAACTTCATTATATATGAGTATGTAAACTCAAGCCTATGAAGGATTTATTAACTTTTTAAAAATTAAAAGGTAGGTAGGTCATGATAAAACATCCAACCTGCATCCCTATAATGGCATAAATGAAGAACAGCATGGCAATGAGAAGGCACACATAGGGTAAGGCTTTGAAACTCTGAACAAACGTCCAGAGTAGTATTCGAATTGTGTAACCCTGTCGGAGCAGCTTGATCAGTCGCGCGGCTCGGAACAGGCGAAGGAAACCTACGTTGAATGTGTTCTCCTGTAACATATTTATCTTTGTAAGTGTGCGAGCAATAAATTATAAATATATTCTAAACACACATATATGTCGTGATAAAATATATTATCTACAGCTGTTTTTAATACTATAATAAAAGGATATTGCAAATTGTAAAAAGGTTCATTATCATTTTATAACAATATAAGACTAACAAAATTAAACAACTCTAAATTCACTATATTTATTAATGTCATATTAAATTATAAGTCGTACCTAATTAGTTCATGGGGTCAAGTCGATGTTACTTATAATTATAATATCTGGCATACAAATATAGCGAATTTTTAGTTGTATAAAAATCAAAGTTTACCACAGGAAAAGCTTAGTATTCATTTTTAATAATGAATTACACTGTCTAGCTAAAGGTTTTTATCGACAGTCTTTTATGATAGTTCTATTTCACTAAAATCTAGCAAAGAATTTGTACGAGAATATGAAATAAGTCCAATCAAATTACCAAGAAATCTAATTTTAACAAATACAATGACATTTTTAATTATTATAACTAAATTTTAGTTTCTAGCAAACCTCATTCTAGCGACGAAAAACTGTCTAAAGTTTTTCAATAACAAACACCAATTATAACACTTTAGATCTATAACTTTAAGGTCACCTGGCTCTTATTTCCTATGTAAGCAGTACTCTATAATCAAAATGGTATCCTTCTAGCACTACAAAATAACAATAGTACCTTTGTTAACCTACATATTCTAAACCATCGATAATTTGTTACAAAAATTCTAAAATTCCTAGCAATCAAATGAATCGGTTACCTGCTGACAGGATATGTCAGCACAGTTTTCTGCGAGGTCGCTCTGTAATCAGGATATACCTTAATATGGTGTCAATACAGACAGTAGATTTTAGAGATTTTAAAACATAATAAAACAATAAGAACAATTTTTGGTAAACACGAACGCTAGATAATAATTTAGTGAAATGTACTCACGCCAAACTCCATGATTAGGGCGTCTATAATACTGCCGATGACCGTAATAAAATCAAATGTATTCCAGGGATCTTTGAAAAAATTCTGCAAAATTAAATTTAATATAAATAATTGAACATAGTTCATTAACTTATATAAGAAAAAAAAACATATTTCACTATACCTTGATAATTTTTAACAATCAATAACATGACATAATTAGCTTTACTTGCTTCCAAAAGTCAAGGATATACAAATGTACGCTTCCTGGACTAAATGGATTATAAAGGACAATGCTATTTTAGGACAGGATTAAGGTTTTCTCTCGAAGTAATTATCATCTATAAAATCTATAATCTTATCTAAATATTCTATAAAATTTGTGATATAAAAATCTATTAAAAACTATTGTCAGTAAATAAGCAGCATTATATATATTTTCTATATATAATATTTTCTAAATTGAAATATATTCAAGTCAATATTGAATATTAAATATATACCTAGTAGCTAAATTAAAAATATTTCATAATGATATGTCGATTTTCCTACTTGTGTTATTAAAAATACTAAAGTTTCTCCATTATTTTTTATCCAAACATATGAGAAGTTCGAAAATATAAATAATTTAGATAAAAACCAATAAGAACCTTCAATATTATTTGAGGGCGCGGGTCCACACATCCAAACACTAATTCACCACACAAATTAAAAATGTACAAAAACATTCCCAATAATTGGGTGTGAATCCGCAAATATGATAAAGTTGTAACTAAATACTTATTAAGTAGTTGGTCATTCTTACCGTACATCCGAAGGCAATTAACTTCAAAACGGTCTCGAGAAGAAAGAAGAACGTGAATACTATGTTCATGGCAGTTAACACGTCCATGAGGAGTGGTGGGGCCTCGTGAAACTAACACAAACCAAGACCAATATTTTTTAAAATATCAAAACTAAACCAATGCTAAAAAATGATTTTTATTTTTTTCTGCTAACCTAATAAAAACATTCGAGAAAATTTTTAAACCTTGAGTTTTTGAACGCTAGTCGCTATTATTGAGAATATGATAAAATGTGTCTCGGGTACATGTGTGTGTGTTTGGAAGTCGATTTTGAGCCAATCTTTTCGTGTAAATCTTGTTTTGTTCACAGTGATATGTTCATCACGTGCTTCATGCAAAGGCCACTGTTCATGCAGGCATTACCACATAGAACGGTTATCACACACTTAAGGTATCACAAACATTATTTTAACAAATATTATACATACTAACCAATCAGTTCCATCAATTTGAGACACCAAACGAAGCTGTGGGGATCTTACCTTAGTCACAATCATTTGCTGGCAACTATTAAACTTAGAAAGCAATCATTATATACAAAGTGTCTTTGGGTTTAGTTAATAGTGTAAACACATGTGCCACATGCAACAAGAGAAGGCCATGCTTTACAATTATAAGCAAACAAAATAAAACCGTTGCAAACATTACTATCAGAGAGAAACCAGGAGTTGGAAGGGTTAATATTTACTTGGCCAGAAATAATCCCATACAGTCATGAAACACAAAATAGCATATTAGTAGCAGAAAGAGTACATTTGTAACTTTAGTTTTTAATCGTCTATACGACAAGTCTTTTACAGGTCTTTATAAGTGTCAGTTTTGATCGAGTGACGCATGGTACTTACTTTGACACCATAAGCGATGATTTTCAACACCGTTTCCACAGAAAACATTCCAGTAAACCCCATATTCGAATACTTGAGGATATCCGCGTAGAGGTCATTTTGATTATAGTACTGCCATTATGTGAAGACGTGTCGGATAAACCCATTGCAATGAAAATATTTATTTGTTATTTGATGCGTTTGACTTTCGGAATAAGAAGTACTATTAAAGTAATGTAAGAAATGCATTTGTTTAGACATGATGTTGACGAAAGGTGTGATATATAGGATTTATCGGATATTCGGCAGAAAAAAGGGTATATTCTAAAAGAAAATTGTGTTCAAATTTGATTCTAATTTACTAACAGAATGACAGAGGAGGAGAAATGGCAGAGGAGGATAAATGAGGAAAAAACAATTATACACGATTCACGTGATAAATAAAATAAAATAAAGCTATCAAAGATGTGGAATTTCTTGAGTTCCATTTTTTTTCAAATGTGTTGACCATAATAATAATAATTATGTTATATAGACTTTTATTTTTGATTACACAGACACATAAGAAGCATCCCGAAGCCACGACAAATTTTGCTTGGCAGATGGCCATTCTATCAATCATGCATGGTTTTTACAAAAGACAATATCAAGAGAAGGACATTTATAAGAATCATGCAACACGAACAACATGAAAGGCATCATGCCTGACCTATTCCAGAGATATTGTGCATTCACTGGCACAGACACTAAGATGAAGTTGGAATTTGTGAACCTAAAAATGTGCAAAAGGGATAGGCGTATCGTGCATAAACATTTATATATAAATATGAATGTATAACAAGCAAGGATGAAGGGTTACACAACAAAAACACAGAAAGATACAACAAAAAATTTGAAGGTACACATGATGGCTCAGGTAAACGGTTCATTCCAATGCTGTGTACTCTGACGCCGTTATGATTAGTATTAAAATATGTGTGTGTTAGTGTTTTGTTCGGCAGTACTAATTAAAGCCAATCATCATTTTGTTCATATACGTATTTTTAATAATATGTGTTATTGATTTTGCTCTTTTGTATAATAAGAGAGGTATAAAGGAAAATACTTCATTGCGGGGTACGCGTGCTTTTGTGGTCATCAGAAATTCGCCTCCAGCCTAATTTTGTAAATGTGCCTCGTGAATTATAACAATCGGCTCATTCTACTAAACCTAGTGATTTTATCTACATTTCACATTTTAGTGCTTATTTTGTTTAGTTCGTCAGTCCTAAATTGGTAAGTGTTTCAAGATGTTTTAAGTTGCATAGTATTTGAATTAAAGTCAGTTAAGGATCAGTAGGGTTTGAATGATACATACCTTCATCATGAGCAATAAAGTATTGAGCACAATAAGTGCCATGATGAAATACTCAAATGGCGTAGACACTACCACTTTCCACACTTTGTACTTAAGACTCCCCATTTTACTTGGCATATACCTCTCTAGAGGTCGTGCTTCTATCGTAAAGTCTATGCACGATTTCTGCAATTAAAAATACTAATCATAGCTTCTGCTGGTAGGTTCGATAAGCTGTTCCTAATCATATCTCAGTGGTTTATTTTACCTGATTTTTATCAATTTCTCCGTCTTGTAACTCAGCTTCACCCTGCTCTTGAAATGTAATAATAATAAGAGCTACGAATATGTTAACAAAGAAGAACGGAAACACCACAAAGTAAACTATATAAAATATGGACATTTCTATTCGAAAATTTTGTATGGGTCCCCTATCCTCGTATGTGGCAGCCATTGAATTTTGCAACACTCTGAAAATTATTAAAACTTTTTTAATTTATTACTGCAACAAGAGAAATATATGTTAATCCTAAGCGAATTAAGAGAAGACAGATTTACAAACAGAAGAAAATGAAATCGTCTGATCTTACAGTATCTTTGGACAGCGACATAAGTAGCGATTCCCTTAACTTTAATTTGAAATAAAACATTGAATTACGGAAAACTTACTGTGGCCAGCCTTCCCCCGTCTGCACCGCGAATAGCGTCAGCATGGCGGTGGCCACGTTATCATAATGGAAGGATTGTGTTGTCCACTGCCGCTTTTTTATTTGCGGCAGTAGACTAGTTGATTCGTACACGAAAAACGACCCTCTGCGTAACAAAGAAGATGATATTAAAATATCGACCTAGAAAATGATTATTGGTTTCACTTTTACTAATTTGATTGTGCTATTAAAATAATATGCGAATTATATACTCCAATATTTTTTTTACAACTTGATATTTATTAACTCGACTTCCAAAATAACCTGTAATTCTTAAAAATATATAATAATTGAGAATAATAATATTATTATACTAAATGTCCTTAATGAACAGTATTAAAAAAATAAATAAAAAAAAAACCAAATGTATACTTACTGGCAGTCTTCAAAAGTATTCTTACTAATATCACTGCAGTGAAAAAATTTACCATTAAAAAGTTGAACTGCAATTACAGCGAATATGAATTGAAACAATATATACACAATGAGAATGTTAATGACATTTTTCAACGAGTTCACAACACAGTCAAACACTGCTTTTAACTTTGGGACACGTTTTATAGTTTTCAACGGTCTGAGCACTCTTAACACTCGTAATGACTTTATAGTGGACAGATTTTGTCCGGCGCCTTTCTTCACACCTCTGAAAAAAATATTTATTCTTTAAGCAGAACAAAAGTACTGAAATCACTATGTTAATATTTTTTTTACGTCAAATTTGAATTATTAACCAACATATATATAATTACTAGGTACCATGTAAATAATTACAAGGATAAGTACGGTCGAGTCCTGTCAGTTGATTTTTTTCCTTTCATATTTAAATATAAAAAAAATTAGGTTAAGACAGACAGCCAACTAGGTTTTTAGACAATTCTAGCAACTGAGGAAAATTGAGGACGATCCAAACTTAATTTATAATTACATAATAAACAACTCAAACCTTTAAATTTGTATTGTAATTAATGTTGAGACCTAACATAAGATTGTCTATTCTTACTTCTCAGTGAACAAAAAATTTAAAAAGTGCAATAAGGGGTAAAGTTGAGCCAACGTCTTGACAGCATTAGTTAAAATATTACCAAAATCTTACCCGATTTCGAAACCGAAGCTAACAATGGCGCATATGACAACAGCGGCATCCATGATGTTCCAGAGGTCGCGCAGATACGCGCCCGGGTGGAACAAGATGCCGAGATCCACTATCTTCAGCAGCATCTCCACGGTGAAGACCCCAGTGAACGCGTAGTCGAAGTAGTTTAACACTTTATTTCTAGAAAACATTTTGATAAAAATAATTATAGATTTAGCACTTCCACACATTACATTACTATAAAATACTACAAGCATTATGAAATCTTACCGGTTGCTTTCTTCAACCACGGGGTCTTCAGCCGCTAAAGCCACAGAACTCATGCAAATAACTACCATAATAAAAAAATCAAAATATCTTAAATTTACAATCCAGTGTGCGCCTCGTCTAATGCTGTAACAATAATAACTTGTTAATAAAAACTTCAAATAAAATAACTTAATAACTAAAAACTGACTATGGAATATAACTTACGGATTAGTAGGTGACAAAACAAACATGGACGAATATGGCAGCATTGGTTTTGGTCCATCTGGTATCTCTTCTTCATCTTTTTTGGCCTCTTTCTTTTTGCTCTAAAAATAGGAGACCTATTTATGATGTTGATAATATCTTAATATGATTTAGTTAAATATTCTTTATTTCCTTATATTGGTATGAAAGGATTGTTATATGATATCGTTATTATGATAGATGAGAGTGTAGTGAATAAAACTAGAATAGTCTTATAATTAGAAACATTAGGCTTATAGCAACATTAAAATAATGACCGATTTATAATATTGTGGAGCGGTATTCTTTAAACTGAATTAATTAGTTACAACTTCTTAAACTATAGAGTTGCTCTTGTAGGGTCGAAAAATATATATAGGAACCAACAATTACTTTATTTTTTTGGTTAGAAAATGAGTTAATTTAATTAAGAAACTAATTTTAAAATGGAAGAAATTAGGTAATATTATAAATCGTTCTTATTTGCACGTATTAGCAACATTAATCCATTTTACCTTTCATTTGTTGTTAATAAGCATACTAAAAATAATATGATGATACTAGAAGAAAAAATGAATTTTAAATATTTATCACTTACAGCATCCTTATTTTCTTCGCTTTGTTCTTCTTCAGCTGCTGTTAATTCCTGTAAAACAAAATGGCTACATATACAGGGAAAGCAGCGTTAATTTACAAGAGAGCTTCAACGTTGACACATTACGTTTATACAATTCACATACTTATTATAACAAATGTTGCTTTAACATATCAAATGCAAGTGTTTCATAAATTGGACACCAATAGCCTTTGAATCTTTCAAGCAACCATTAAAACATAATAAGAAGTTACCTGAGCGTTGGCCAAGTTGTCCACGGCGATAGCAAGAAACACGTTTAGCAGCGTGTAGTTCCCAAACAACACAAGAATTACAAAATAGAGCGAGTAGATCATGCCCTTCTGTATGCCTCCCTGTGATTGGATCCCATAGTACATAACTTCATTCCAATCTTCGCCTGTTAAAATCTGAGAGAAAAGAGGTGGTATATTAAGTATTTCATAAAGTCAAACCAACAAAAACCCATATTATTAAAATACCTGGAAGACAGTAAGTAGCGCGATTGGAAATGTATTGAAGTTTGTTGGAGGAGTGCCTTCTTCAAAATTAAATTGTCCACCAAATAACTGCATCCCAAGCAGAGCAAAGATGAGTATGAACAAGAATAGAAGAAATAGCAATGAGATAATAGATCTCATAGAATTTAGAAGAGATATCACAAGATTACGTAACGACGACCAGTATTTTGTGACCTAAAAATAATAAAACTTTAGTAAATCAGTTATTTCAAATAAAAATGTTTTAACCTTTCAAGTAAATAACCTTAAATATCCTCAACAATCTCAATGCTCTAAGGACAGAGAGACCGAACGAGCCACCCTTTACTTCTGACCACACCACTTCGAATATGGAGCCAGATATGACAACACAATCGAAGCGATTGAATGAGGACTCGAAGTAAATTCGCGGCCCGAGGGCATACATTTTCACCCACATCTCCATCATGAACAACCCCAAGAATACAAATTCGGCATAGTCTGAAATAAAATTGTTAATTACTTGTCATAAAATTATGTTTAAAAATAAAATAATGTTGTATTATAACGTACATAAAAATGAAGTAAGCCACTTGGGCTGTCTGTAGTGCTCGACGGCTACACATATTGTGTTGAAGAGCACCAACACAATGACGAACCAATAAAACCACTGCGTTTTGACCGTATGCCTAATCCAAAACCGAAACCTCTTTTCTGCTCTCCAGAAGTCCGCACATTTTCCGGCCGTGCGTGTTTTACTTTTCAAAAAACCTGAAGCATTCGTTAGTATTTACAATTGGGTCCGTATATCTTACTAAATTATCTAAGTTGCGATTCATATAATATTATTTTATAAAAATACAATTTTGCCTATCCTGTACATAGTACATTAAGTGCTCAATATAAAAATTGTATACCTACTTATTCGGAATTAGCTCATCTTTATGTTATGAAAAAACCGTATTAAGATATATAAAGATATACTATGCTCTATATTATAACCGAACCCTTCAATGAGCCAATCCCGAAATAATTCCTAACATGTTACATAATCAAATCGCATTTAATGTGAACATAGTGTAATAGTACTGAAAACCAGTAATTGTAGTTCTGATATCTGTATTTTTTATCGGCGTCAGTATCCGATATATATATCACAAAATATAAAGCTCAAACGTCTTCTGGGAAGTATATTATTTCACTCAGATAATATGAGTTACGTTTCAAGGTAACTTTGCTAGTAAAGATTATGGAACTAAAGGAGTTAAATGTCAGCGAGGAAACACTATTAATGAAAATTTTACTTCAGAACACAAAAATCTAAAAAGTAACTTAAAATCAGGATTGTATGCTTTTGTTATTTATAAGGGACCAGGGTACGCTATTCCTAATTCTATTTCTAAACTAGTTCGACTACTAAGAAGATGAAAAGGAATATTCTACCAGCGTCACGCTTGATCCCATACCTTGCTTTTTCTTTGGAACTGTAAACAACCAACACACAAATAGAGTACGAATACGTATGGAAATGAGTTCAAGAATTAAGTTTGTAAAGAATGACATGCAACATCCATCATTTAAAGAGCCGATAGAACTAATGAAAATAGACATTATATACATAAAACCAATGTAATTAAGAGATAGCCAACTGACATTAACATGTTTTCATACAGAAACCATACAAAGAATAAATGAACATAAAATCAACGGACATATTATCAAATGTCTAAATAACTGACTTGAAAGAAATAAAACCTAGTCATTGTTATATAATAGAAGCTACACAACACACAACACAATAGTAGGACATAAATTATTCAGTATACTGACCGTCATCTCCGCAGTCTTCATCCTGTTCTTCCTCTTCTGTATCTGTGCTTTTACTTTTACCAAGATTTTTTAACTTTTTCTTGGCTGCAGCTCTTCTTCGAGCTATAACATAACATGTAATAGACAAATTGCATTTGTTTATAAAATTAACATAATTATTTATTGTTTTTTTGTTACCTTCAATTATATGCATTCTTTCTTCTTCTGTCGTTCTCTCTTCAGCTAATATAACTTCCTCTGAAAAAGTGCATTCAGTTAAATAATCTCTATTGCAAATGATCCCTTAAAAAACAACTCGTTTAATTAGTATGTATACTCACCAGCTTTACAAATCCACTCAACATAACCATTGAGTTCTCTCTCTAGTATTTGCTGTCTTCTTATTTTAAGAAATTCTTGCCTATTTTCTACTTTCTCTCTTTCTTTAGCGAACTCACTGCAAATACAGCGATGTGATACAAACTAGCATTTAATATTGTCTAACTCGCCTAGGTGAGATGATAATTTTTATTCTATTGTATTATGTGGGGAACATTTACATAATTTTCATCGCGTTCCTAGCTTACGTGGTCTAACTAATATTGAATACATAATATAAAAAATATTTCTCTTACAAATACCATGTGTTCAAACAAATGATAGGAAGAAGTGAGAAGAAGCAAAATATGATTTCCAACTTGAATATGAGAAAAATAATTACTTTTCCATGATTATTATATCTAGCAATAGACAGTAACAACATGTGGTCCTAAAGAGAATACACCAAAGTTTAATTGGTCCAACCTGCTTCAGTTATCCAGTTAATATAACCAGTAAAATCCGAATTAAATGCCTGCCGCGCTCTTTCCTTCTGAAATTGAGCCCTACGCTCTACGCGGCCTCTCTCATTGGAAAACTCTCTGCATAATGCATTTGAAAACAAATTCAAAATAAAATAATAATGGCCAAATAAATATAATGAGTGTAAGTTTTATGAGAGTTGTACTTACCCACTAAGGACACCGAGAACTAAGTTGAGCATAAAGAATGAACCCAATACTATGAGAGGCACAAAGTAAATCCAGTTAAATGTACTACCTAACGCGTCGTTTGTCTGAAACAAAATATTATTTAAGATTTTACATTTCAGTACGTTTATCCACCAGCAACATTTTTGGGAATCGTTTTCAATCACTATATATAAGTAATATGAAAAGATGCATACCCAATAGAGAATGGCTGTCCACCCTTCCATAGTGATGCACTGGAAGACAGTGAGCATAGCAAAACCGATGTTGTCGAAGGAAGTTATGCCTCTGTTCGGTCCTTCCCACTTCTCCAGGCATGTACTCTTGTCGTACGTACACACGTGTGCGCCGTACGGGGCCAGCGTTTCGTTGTCCGCGTTGCACGGCGTTGGATTATCACCGTCATTAACTATCTCAGCTACGGATTAATAATACTGGTGTTAAGAATCTTATAGACTTATGTGTTTTATTTAATGGTGTTCTATATGTACTTACAAATATCTTCTAAATTATAACAAGTCTTATGTAGCGCCCCGGAATAAAACTCGAGGCCTATAATAGCGAAAATGACGATCGCAAAAAGCACCAAAAGGCCGATCTGTAGCAACGGAGCCATCGCCTTGATGATTGACTTCAACACCACTTGCAAACCTGCATTCGGAATTTAATCAAATTACGAACGCCATATTAAACTAAAGAGTTGATATGTTTTCACGAGAGTCCTTATGAATTCGATTATATAATATGAATTTATTCTCCTTGTGAAATTTGGAATATTTATCTTTCAGGAGCAATGATGATAGTAAAGCCAATTTGTGATAACATAATCCTTACATGATTTATATTATAAGAGTAACAGTAGAATACAATAAGCTAATCAAGAAAACAGCAATGAATGAGAAGTAAACGATACAATAGGTATAACATTAAACATGGAAAAATTACAGTGATCGTGCACAAGTACATGTGATTATACTGTTGCATAATTTAAATATGTATTTATTTCGCATGTTAATTTAAACAGCGAATTAGTTAATTCTAATTTAGCATATATAATAGCAACCGTTAGCAGTAAATTGGTGCTAAAAATGTGCATAATAATTAAAGTATGCATCAGTTTCATAGTGAAGCTACGAATGCTAAGCTAAGAATGTTCTAAAACTCACTAGGAACGCCCGATACTAATTTAAGGGGCCTCAGCACCCTAATGGCACGCAAGGTCCGGAAGTCGACTTCGGCGGGCGCGATTGGCAGCTGCGTGATGATACTGCCGAACACATATCACTCGATACTATAGCTTGAACTAGCAACTAACTTAATAGTAAAATGGCTACTGAGGAATATGCTCGTGAAAAACTTCACACAACTAAGATTAACATTTATTTCAAAACCATATTCCCATCAAGACAAGAGTCACTAGCTTATAATCTACAATCTATATTCTCTAGTTACGTTTTTATATATTTAAACTAATCACATGTTAAACGTTACAAATTTTAAACTATAATATATTTATTCACACCTAAGTAATCGTGTTTAGCTAAATTCTTACATTAGAATTTTATTTGAAAATAACAATACACAATGTACCAAATTTTATCTATTATGCAACACGTAATAACCGAAATCCAAAGTACATTTAGCATCGACAATAAATCACAAAATATTAAAACCACTCATCTATAACGATTCTCATAATGGCAAGAAATCGATGCTACGTTCTCTCACTAAGAATGTAAAAGTTCTATTTTCAAAAACTAGCGTTGTGTCAACTACTTTATAAAAGTTCCATCGACCACATCTAGCCAGAATGTTCTATACAATATAAGGTTTATTGAACTTTTCGCCAATTACTGTGAATTACTTGGTATCCGCGAGACGAGCTTGAGCGGTCGGAGCACTCTGAACGAGCGCAGCATCCGCAGGTCAACGTCCACGTTGTATTCGGCGAAAATCGTCATCGACCTAGTTTTTGTCATCGAATATTTCAGTAAGAATCCCTCTTACCTAACTTACTGTTAAATACCTAATATTGTGTCACTTCACATTAGGTACTTCAATTGAAGATTTGCTTGTGTTTTTGTAGTCATGCAGTCCAATTTTTATCTTTTCTTGTCTAGTATTTGCAAATACTACGTGATTATCGTTTTCGATAAAGATGGTAGTAATTTTTGTGTATAGGTAAAGACAAATTAAAATTTACTTACCCGGTTAGTACAACGAAAAAATCCATTATGTTCCAAATGTTTCTAAGATAAGAACCTCTGTGTAAAACAAAACCTAAGGCTAAGATTTTTAACGAGGCTTCTACACAAAATATTCCTAAAAAGTACGCCTCGGTCTTTTCCTGTAACAAAAAAAAAAAAAAATTAAATGCATTCCACTTTTAAGATACGTCCCATTTGTTAGTAAGGACTCATTATTTTGATCACCAGCTCTGTTGTGATCAAAACTCATTGGAATAGTAAAATACAAGGTCATCGTTATAAAACTTGAACATTTTTAATGAGAATGAAATATCCAATTAGAAAAAGAAACCAGGAACAAAATTATATAGAAAGTAAAACTTAATGTAACTAATAATCGTCTTAGAAAAAATATCTAAATTTAAAATTAATAAACCGAAATTTAATTTATAACAGATTTATTTTATGAGACTAACTATCTCAGACAGCTATTATTTGTATTTTTTTTTGCTCTTCAAAGAGTACTCTATAAGTGCACTTTAGTCCTATTTAAGGGTTTTAAAAAGTACATCTCCTCACCAGATTCTGTGCTAAGATGGTCTTATCGCCGTTGGGCAGATGCTCCTCCAGCGCCAGTACCACGCAGTTGGCGATGATGGTAAGCAGCACCGCGTACTCGAAGGGCGGCCACTCGATGATGAACTTTGTATACCTGGAAATACAGTTCAATTATCATTAACTTGTGACACTATTACAGTAATTAATAATATTTCAAGAATAAATGTAAAAATAGATGATATATATTTTTTAATGCTTCAGAAAGAAAAACATTCATTAAAATTTTGAACAATCTTCATTTAACAACTACATTCATTCATTCAACAAAGTATATCAAGTTGGTTTTGAAATCTGTGTTATAACGTCATCACTAGTTAATAAGTGTGAGTAATTGCTGCATGTGCCTATCGCAGCGCATTATCTTATAATTTCGTTAACACGAGCCTTCTCACGAATAATCCTGTTGCTTTAATTACTTAGTGCTAAATCATATTTTCTTTTACTAACACTCCTTAGTGTTATAAGTTGCTTTGATTGAATGTGATTTAATTTAGAGTGTTCTTAGCTATCATTCAAAACATATTAAAAGATAATTTTTATTAAATTCGGAGATTTTATTACACTGTTGCATACTCGTATATATATATATATGATCATTGTCTTATTTTCTTTTATACAATAGAACTATAATGTTGATAGTTCTAAATGTTAACAAAGTAAGTACCTGTCTGTCTGTCTGTTGTCCTACTCGTATATATTAGAAAACGGTTCCAAACGATTTAGAACTTTAATTAAGATTTTTTATCAAGTGTGATTCGGCAATAAGAGTAGACTTTAGACAATGTATTACTTATTGGAATAAAAATATGAAACAATAATTGTACTTATAGATAGTAAAATAAAATAAATAAAGTTATTGTTTTATTTATAAATAAATAAATGAACTGTGTGGTCTTGATAAATTATTTGTTACATTTCACTTCATCTCTTTCATTTGATGTTACATTTAAAAGTCACAAGCAGCGTAATCATATTTAGTATGAAATATATTCTAAAACATTTTTACAAAATAAGAAAGTTCTATTTAATAAAGAAAAGCTTTCATGACTGCAACTTTCTCCATAGTTCATCAACTAACATTATGGTCCTGACCTACCTTTACTCTTCTGCTTCATACATTCATTAAATTAAAATCTTACTGACAATATCCTACAAATGTCACATATATACACATTATACAAATGTCACATAAAATGAGCAAAAAATAATAATCAAAGTTATAGGCTAGTTTGCGTTTTTTTTGTTACTCTGTGCTAAGCGGTTAATGTGAATAAGTAATAGCTTATAAACCGTTATATAGTTCAATTTAAGTTCTTTTAAAGGTACAGTTGAAGTAAATATTAATATATACGATACGTTTAACATTTCGCTCCTTCCACAGCGACCGCTACCGTTAAACCTTCTATGTTTACAAAATGTATGAGAAAAACAAGGTGTTCATTAAATATGTATTAGACATTACTTAGGCTTGTTCGCAAATGAGAAGGAAAATTCAACTTAAACCTTGAAAATACAAGGAATTATTGCATGACAGAATAAAGGGAAATAGAAAATGTTCACTTTTGCGGAATATAGTTTTTGTAAATCTGTTTCAAATCTCTTATTTGTATACATTCTATTTATATGTACTATTTTTCTTTTGTGATTAAATCAATAATTGTTCTTTTTTAGGATTCCGTTTTTAGGGTCGTATAAATGTTCTTTTTTAGGGGACCATTTTTCACGTTATAAAAACGGACCCCTATTTATCTATCCATTTCCAAAATAGATATTTATTCACATTAAATATAAATAAGTAAATAAGACTAAAATAAATATTTAATTGAGGTTCCTATACAACAAACGTGATTTTTTTACCGAACCCTTCGTGAGTGATGCACTCGCACTTAGCCGATTTTTTTCAATTTCAATGCTCTCACCTCCGTATAGGATTTTCGTCGGAGAATATAAAGAGCGAGCTGGGCCCTGGAGTAGCGGGCTGCTGCGCGCCGCCCATGGTATCAGCTGGCGCCGCGCGAGCCTGCGCGCCCGCCGCCTCCTGCGCTGCCGCCAACCTGGAACCACCACGTTACATATTAATACAATAACCCTTTACTACAGAAAACAGTTTATTAACTCATAATTACAAAAGTTTATAATAATAATGTCTGGAGAGATTACACAAATTCATCAAACCACTAAGTAAGCATATTATTTGCTTGTGTTAAGGGTGTTAGAGGTCGATACAAATACATAGAAATATACATTATAAATAATGCGCTCATATTAATTATAAACGACCAATCCCTGAAATACAGACATCTATGCTGTAGGCATCGATGTTGTAGGCATCACCTACATGCCTGTTCCTGTCAAGAATAGAATTCGACAAGGACTGATATGATTTATTTTACCAATATCTTTAACATTTTACAATATGTGATGTGTATATTGTAATCCACAAAAACAACTTGCTATGAAACGACGGTTAAAAAGAATTCCAGGTTCAGGTGTTACAATTGTTCATGAATTTTTAAATGCAATAAAATAACATGGGGTTTGAAACAGCCACCGTATCTGGATACGGGAGGGTAGTTTTCAATTTAAATAAAGTCAATACAAATGTAATACAGTTGTACTGAAAGCTAACCGAAGCAAGGCTTATAAATTTAATTTAACCGTCGCGTGTCCTAATAACATAACGAGTTAGCAGGAAGCTTGGACGCTTAATAATATTATCATTGGCAATTAAACAGCATAGCTAGTAGTTTTTCCACCGTGTCTACATTAACCTTCATGTTTGTAGCTTGATAATAATCTGGATAATAGTTTGAAAACTTATTTACTATGGTTTTATTGTATCGGTTATTTTTTAGTGAACGCAATAAACTCTAATATAAGATATATAATAAGAGAGAACTAATCATCATGTCTACTTTAATTTAGAAATTTATATTTGCAATTAAATTATGATTTTTGTACGCAACGTATTTTTGAATGTAAATAAAGAGAATAACTCAGATTTTTTATAATTTTAACAACACATAAACATTCACAAGTAAAACATAAAAGTAAAATTAAAGATTTTTTATAATCAATATGAATATTGCAAACATAAAGTCATCAGATACTCTGTACCCAAGAGACATCGCAAGTGAAGGCAAACATAAAATTGTAATTAATCTAATGTATTTCGTTAGCCCCCATCAGGGGTCGTTTGACCTACATTCCTTATCATGGCGTATGAAAACCAATTGATGTTTATTTCTTGAAAGTAAATGCAATTTTCGCGTTCATATAAATCCTAGTGTATCTGTCTGGGAGCGCGAGGTGAATGCGCTGAGGAATGAAAACGAATCAACGTCTTTGTTTGGGCTACGAGTGCAATGACAGTAACCGATCCTCTAGCACTATCATAACTATTAACTATATTCGTTATCAGGGTCTGTATTATTCACAACTGTCATAATATAAAATATGACCATTATTTCAAACAGGGTATAATGTGATAAAAACTGTCAATCCACGTTTTCCTTTGTCGCTGCAAGTTCTAGACATTTTCTAGCCGATATAAACTCGCATACATGACAAGTGAAGTGCATTCCACCGGCAGGACGGCTATTAACTTATAGAATTGACTCAGAATTAGGTCAATAAAACCTAATACATGGAATAACGTGCCCATTACATTTAGAATAACTTTATTACGCATATATCACTCGTTTAATAATAATAACAAATATAATGACTGACTCATCATTGCAAAGCTAAATCTAGATACGATTGTTTTTAACCAAAGATACTTTTATGACCTAAGTAGGCTATTACAATGTATTGAACCCTAAAGCCACTGGCATGAAGTTAGGAAGGATATTATTCGATTTTTTTTCTTATTCGATTTAATATAAATTTTATATTACACCCGCTATTATTACCTGTTTTAGTTTTGTAAAAAACTTCGTTGCAAAAAGAATATTGATTTGATTCGATGACTTGATTATGAATACAATGTTACAAGCACATTTACAAATTTTATTCATAAAGTATAATAAAATGATGAAAGTTGTAGCTTGTATGTATGTTTGTTTTGCGTACTTTTATTGGCATTCTTTACTCCTTGAGTCAGGTCAATTATGTTTTGTTATTGTTTATATGAGATTGCAGTTTAATAACATTTTTCATTAACATAAAAAAAACTAAAGGGTATATTATTATTTCCGCCATGGATATTTTGAATAACGATTTGACAAAATTTACTAGTTTATTATAAAAAACAAAGTTATGTTAGTATTTTATTACATTATTTGCTACATTGCTATTGCACTTGTTAATATTGAAATGAGTTATGGACAATTATTTTCATAGGCAGATGATACTGCTATACTTTTACAGGAACGACAATGAAGAGAGCACAATAAATTGCAAGTTGCAATTGAAAGTGGTGTATAAAAGGTTGCAACTTGACTAAAAACAATTTACTATCTCCAAATATTAAAAAAAAATCAGTATAGGTATTTGCTTTTGCAAATGATATAAGAAACCAACCTCAATCCGAGTCTAATATTAAAGTGCATACATGCACCGACAAATCAAACTATCTTTTTATTTTAATTTCAAGGACAACGATGGTTAAATACCTAGATGTTGTAGTTGACCAACATCTACGATGGCATGCACATAATGAACTCGTAATGAGTAGAACAAGAAAACTTATCTGAGTTTTTAAAACACTACGCCATGTAACAAATAGATCGCTTTGAAAATTGCTTTATATTTCACTATCCCACTCAGTCAGTCAGTCAGTTGCACAAAAACATTTTTTTTCGAATTAGAAAGAGCGCAGAGATCACTCCTAAAAGTTATGCATTTTAAGCCATTTAGATTTTCTTCGGACAGCCTCTACTTATAGACAGATTTATTATCAGTGAGAAAGCTATACATTGTATGTACAGTCCTAAAATTACACAAAACACTTAAATATTACCCTACTGTTAGCACTAGAAGAAGAATACAGTCAGTAGTTCCAGTTGTTCACAGAAAAAACGGTTTTTGCTAATCGTCAATACTTAGATCAGTCAGTCAGTACACAAACAATATAACACAAAAATAAATATTTACCTTATGACTTATAAGCAATATAAAACATCTACCGATTTGGCTAAGCCCAAAACAGTATGATGAAATTGATACTTATAAAAAAAAAAAAAAACGAATCAAGGAATAATATAAAGTTACAACCGATGTTACTCAAGAGTTGTGTAAAAAATCTTATCTATTTATTTGTTTTATAATATCACACTGACACACACAACAACAATCTTATAAATATGCTAAGGAATAAATAAACATTATTATAATTATTGTAGCAAAATTTTTGGAACAAGGATAGTACCTAAATTTATTCTATTAAATAAACGTAAAAAAATGGTAGGGAATGATATATTAGGGAAAGATAAAAAACCAAATGTTCTATTAATAGCAAATAATATTTGTCTCCAGGCTTTCCCTCATCAACCTTGTTTTTTCACTCATTATTATTACATCAGCAGAATAATATTTAATACCTCAATGGGGTTTATTGAGGGTATGGATTGAGGTCGAGTGATCAGCTCTGAAGGACAGTGGCTTCTCAGCCTTCTAACATCTCATTAACTAAAACACTCTTCTTTATTGTCGACTGGCTATAAGAATAGCCCCTTGTCCACCATTTTAAATGTTTAACATTCTCTAGCCATTGTTGTGCATTTTGATACTTCATCATCGGCCGTTAGGTATTTGGAGAGGTAGGTTTTGAAGCTGTGACGTAAACGAAGTTATTGAGTTTATGTTTATTATTATTTATTTTTCACATATTTTAATAAAATTATGTGGTAGTTTTTTTGGCATAAATGTAAATTATAATATTCTTTTTACATATTTTTTTAAATAGTATTTGTTTTATAGTAAAATTAGTATTATTATTATTTTATAGTAATTTTTGATATTAAAAGAGTTAAATAACCTAGACACATGTATGTACATTTGCTACGTAAACGGTAAAACCAAAAACAAAAACTACTCTACGTTTTTTTGATAGGCAAAAAAAAAATATTTTTTACACTCACTCAATTTTGAAAAAACATTTCATAAAGCACATAAATATATCACAAACACCAATTAAATTTCTAATATCAATCAAAACATGAATTTACACTCAGTATTAAATAATGAATAATTATGTTTATATTAACTTTGTCATAATCTTTGCATACCCTCAATATTATTATCTAAGTCTAAATGAAGCCATATTATTGACATTGACGGTACATTGAATTCCGTTTATAATAGTTCTATGTTTAATTTTATTATCTGTTTTATTTAAGACATATGATATGTATGTGTGTGTTAGTAACATACTTCTACAATTTAGCTACTCCTGAAGAAACATTGAATATAATATTTGTAATCATCTATCAAAGTTTATATAGATATAATATATTGTAAACGATTTGAACGGATAATAACAAAACTAGAGGATGGAATTTAAAATAATTTGTTTCGGATAAGTAATTTAATACTAATAATTAGAATAATTTTTCGAAGACAGACAATTTGTGCAAGAGTTTAATGAAAATATTATATTAAATATTATATTACATTAAATGTACATTAAACATGAGTGTAAAATATAAAAAAAAAGCATTTTTATAATGAAAGATATAAAATAATTGTATTTCTTAATGCAATTAATTTAAATATTATTTAATAGGTGAACTTTAACCTATTTAAAATGGTCTAGTGTATATTTAATGTTTTTAAAATGGCTGCGCTAAATACAATACAGCGTTGCAACTTGAAGCCATTTCAGATATTTAATTAAAAAAGTTAGCACCCTATTTTTAAATATTATTGGGTCAGCGTTACTTTCATAGTCTCAACTGATTATTTCAAAGCAAGTTAAGACAGGAACACTTAAGCATTTTTAAGTACAGAATAAAAGATAAGTTACTATGTAGGTAAATGAAGTCTATGATTGTATATTATTAGTACATTTGTCATTTTGTTGCATTTGGAAACTTTTGTATAACTTTTAACACACAATTTAGTCCAATTAAAAAAAAAAGTAAAGTAAGAAAAAAGAAAAAAGACATTTGCATAACTTTCTATATGATAGTATTATACACGAATAAATGTTCAAATGAGATAGAATATTATTTAAAAACATTTTAGAGCGAACCTTTAAGTATAAGCGTTTATTAAAATTATATTAAATAAATGTATGGTTTTAAAACACATTTAAAAAATCATCGATTACATGAATACTTAAAATAATTGCTTGAAAAAGATTTCATATCAATATCTTGGAGGTCTTTTTTGTAAGATTTTTCTAAATCAAAATTTTTTTTTCAAATTTTGGTATATTTTTATCGTTCTCGTTTTTTCATGAAATAAAATTAATGTTTCACGTATTCAATTATATACGTAATACATCTAAAACTGGCCCTTAACAGGAAAGCCCTGAAAAATATATTTTTCTAGATTCAATGGAATATTCTTTGCTACATAAATACAGATAGTGTAATAATAGCAGATTATTTTGTATCATATTCTTATAGTATATTGAAATGTTTTATTTCATTTCATTATATTATACATTATAGAATAACTATAATTATAAATTAATATGATTATGAAAGGTTGTTAAAAAATACCTATTATCTAATTCAATTTATTTCAAAAATTTAATTCACAAGAAACGAAAATGGTTCGCTTGACATTGATAAATTATAATATATACCATAGGGTTTACCCAGCGATGTCATTAACATAACAGCTGAACTGACCTCGAAGCCTACATCTGAGAGAAAAAATGTTTTCTGGGTTAGTTCCAACGGGGAGGCTGTGAGACGCGACGTCGCCAGACTCTACCGACTGAGAGGCGCCTCTCACCGCAACGCAGTTATATCCTACTGCGGGTTTGCCTATCTATGGTATATCGATTCAAGGACTTTAATAATTATGTATGTATTTGAATAAAATAAATGAATCATTGACATTTGATGTATTTCACTCTTAGAATGTCAGGAATTATATACAGTATGTATTAATAAGATTTTGTATTGATTGCAAACTGCTGGTTTGCCTTATCTATGGTAAATCAATCCAAGGACTTGAATATTTATGTATGTATTTAAACGTATTAAATGAATCATTGAATTCTGATGAATGTATTGGACTCTTAAAATATCAAGAATGAATGCAAAAGGTTAATAATGTTTTAAATAAAAAATATATAAATGTTAATCTTTGAAAATACAAACAAAAAGACATTTGATGTTTATCGATAATTAAGATCTGTATATATTTAACCTAAGATACTGGTCCATCCCTAACGAGTTTCGTAGGTCATTCCGTAGCTTCTTTAAAAACAATTATATGGTTAAATTGAGTTTTAATAAAGTTTTTTCGTATTAGATGATATAGATTAATAAAACATTAAATAAAAAAAATTAAACTTCAATCGTTAGCACAAGTATTTTATTATAAAAATACAAGAGACTAATTCATTTGCTGTATCCAGTGACGCATGGATCGTGGGTGTTCTTCATTATGTTTACAGTTACACCGAAATGTAATAAAACAGCTTACAAAACTGTCCGTTGGAGAACTTTTGTTCATGAGTCAACAGGGTAATGTAGTTTGCCTTCCTCGAATGTGACGCCTTTATATAGAATGCACTTTTGGTTTTGATACTAACTATTTTACATATTTATGTACCTTGCGTTATATTCTACTACTATTTTAAATGTTACTACTATTTAGCTATCTAGTAGTTTTAGTAGTTTATTACTACTATCTAAGCAGTTATTTGCTTTTTTGTAAGAGAATTTCGTTTTAGGAGAGGAAAAAGTTTGGTACGAATATTTTTAGTGTAAGTAATGAGATAAAGAACAAATAAATATCATAATAAAATTATATATTAGATGTACATTTCGGTATATACAGATACACAGTAATAGTATGCACCCTACGGTTACAGAAGTCTAAAAATACATAAAAGAGACTGAAACCACAATAAGCGCCCTTTGTTAATCCGTCTCAAACAGACCGACCTTCGCAAAGTTGTTAATTAACATGAAACGTTACACGTACAGACGAGTTGCATTTTTATATAACTGTGCCAAAACTCAAGGTTGGAAGCGATGTTCTAGAAGGATTGAGAAGACACTCAAACACCTACAAACTCACACACACATTATATACAACAATCAATAAATCTCTGTCAATAATTTTAATACCTTAATAAGATATAATTATAATAATACAAATTGAATACTAATACTTTTATATGTTCATTTTATTTAAAGTTTCATTGACATCTTTGTCAGTGTAAGAACTGTTTTTATTTTTTATACTATTGTATACTAATTATAATGTTATTTTAAGTAATTAAAAATCTTTGGTCGGTATCTGATTTAATTGATCAATAATCAATTTATTTTAAATAAATGAATAATACTGGAACATACTTGTCTGTCTCGATGGGCGTAATCGGCTCCGACACACTTTATTGCTATTGTAGTCGTTTACGATATGTATATTTGGGAAATTTCTCTGTATTTTCAATGTATAAATAAATAAAATTAAAAACAAAATAATTACAAAGATTGTAACAGACTAGCAGAAATATTATATTCCTTGAATTAACTCTACTTCGTTCAGTGACATAAGAGTGTATATATAAGTAAGCAATAATAACTATATTAACTCGTATTATTTGCGAATGAGAGTTTGTTTGTTTGGTACGTTTTATTTGTTGTAACTACTCAACCGATCGTTATGGTATTTTGTACATATGTTCTGAGGGGTATAGAAAAAGGACAGGATACTGATACCAAGGGAAAGAGATCTTCAAACAAAACAAGAAATTTTTTTACATACTACATACTTATAGCGTGGGCTAAACCCCTGGCAGGTAATAATTTTATATACTCATAGAATACATTTCAATATATCTTGGTAATGTCCCACTTATATCATTATTCATTCTAGTTTGAGTGAATTTAAAATTGTATAATATTTCTGTATAAATATTATACGTAAGGTACAGTAACTGGATGGTCGCCAGAACCAGGCTATGGGCGGCGCCGCCCAGACTGTAGACGAGAGTTACGACTATATAAAGGTCGAACGGCGTCTGTCAACAAATATACTATACATAGATAGTTTAATGATATTGGTAAATATCATTAAACTATCTATAGTTTTAACTGTTGTGATTAATAATTGGTAAATGTATACTTGTAATATTTAATTAACTTATATAATAAAATATATATTAATTTTATACAATAATAAATTGCCAAGAAGCTTATGTGAGAAAATTTTGATACTTGTAAGCGATTAGCCGAGTCAGCCATCAAGGCTAGTTTCATAAAACTGTTCATTACCTTGCAATAATATGATTCATTTTAAATCGATACGTTTTTTACTGTTATGTTTTGTTTTGCTATCATGACTAAAGTTGTGTTTCAATTCTAGGTATGGGAACTATTTGACAGTGCTTGCATAGTAAGAAAGCATTAAACTGCTTACAGTCTTGACTTGTAAATAGAAAAGTGTAAATCCACTTTATGGTGACGAAGTCGTAGATCGTAAGAGTAGACTCAATTTATATGAAAAGAGTACCTAAATAATAATTAAATAATCTGGCAATTAAAAGTAGTTGTCAATATTTATGTTTCATATTCTTAATATATTCTTTATCCTATTTTCATATGAGTTTTCCATAGCCTTTAATAATTTTGTATATATAGTACTCTATGCCCGTGACTCTGCCTGCTTGTTCTCTGTGCAATATTTGAACTATCTTGGTACAAGGGATTTGGCTGAACTTTTATCACCTAATTTCTGAATTTTCTACCTAATTTCTAACCGGATTCCTAAATGTTTGATCTACACAAAAACCTTTTTAAATAAAGGTGTTAAGTATATCTAAATATATCAGATAATAAAAATGACATGCCTTGCAAATTTACTATATTTTATCTGATGGTTGAATCCTTAAAATCTTAATTAAGAACTTCTACAAGTGCTAAATTTTGTTAGTTTGTTTTACTGGATTGGATTGGTTTGATTTATAAATAGTTCAGTTGATTTATAATTATTTTATATACTATACATATTAATAATAAAATTTTCATTACTCTGTAAAAAGCTATGTAACAGTATTTAAGGTCATTTCGTTCGTCACGACGTATTGGGTTCGGTGACGTGTATTTTTTATAAATCTAATAACCCAAATAACATAATAAAAAAAATCATCATTATGAAAATTATAAAGCTATAAAAAATAATGCAATATAAGATTTTAATAGTAATTCAAAAAGTCACGAATAAACCACCACTTATAACACTGTTATTCAAAATTTAAAAGGTTCTGCAAGTAGGAAAAAATGGGAAAAGTCGTAAATATGAATATTATTTGCTGTTGTAACAATATCATTGTATCTTCCGCAAGTCAAAGCTTTGTAAACTGGATATAAATATATTATATTAATTTAAAGAGGCATATAAAACCACTGTGTCGTATGAGCTATGCGTGGTTGAACGATTATGACGGACGAACGAGCCAGTATACAGTACAGATATTTATAGAAGAGTATATGGCTTTCTAACTTAGTTTCGGTTTTTACAAGGACTTCATATACAGTGTAAAAACGGTTACCTAAAATATTAATCTTATATACAGAAATCGATATACTTGGTAACCTTTCTTTAGAATTTGCTATCTTTAGAAGTTACTGAAGCGAGAACTAATAAAAACTGTTTTATGGTTAAATATGTTGCTTTGATAGTAAGTAATCTTGACTGTTGAACCGAAGGTCGCGGGTTCGATCCCCACATGGGATAATTCTTTGTGTGATCCACAGATTGTTGTTCTGTATCTGGATGTGCCGTATATCCCTTATTTAAATGTTTATTATTCACTAATGAGGGCATTTTGTTTTTTTTTTTTTTTAAGTGAAAAAATATTGATAATCTACTTATTCAAAACATACTTATAAAAAGAATTTCGACATTTTTTTGATTAATACTCAGACCATTACCACTGATTACATTACAGAATCACAGATTGATATTTGCTTTTAACAACTTAAATATCAATTCATAATTAACTATCTCGTATATAACAAAACATTACGATAGTTTTTAAATGGACCCTCCTCCCTACACATATATCACTTTTGTTCTGGCAATAAATGTCATTGTATATCACTGAGGTAATCTAAAACCATTTAAAATTGCATAAAAATCTGCTCATGTGAACTTTATGAAAATATAAATTTATATAATATAAAGAATTTTCGGAACTGAAAGAAATTATTACATGAAACTTCAATATCTCAAAACGCCTTAACAAAAATGATTCTCTTAATAAAACATTTGTTGCTATCTTCATGATCCAATAGAAAATATATTAAATTAAATAATTTTCAAAATATAGTATATTTTAAAAATAAAATACAATTAAATAATTGACCATAACTAGAACCTAGTCCAAAAAACACATATTGACGTATATAGACAACCACAAAAAGATATGAATTATATTTAATATTTAATAATTTACTTTACTTTAATATTTAATTACATATTTATCTAGTAGACAATAATATTACAAGCCTATCTTTTAATGAAATACATATATAAAAAATACACTTAGAATATTTTCGCTCACCTATCGACTCTCCGAGACAGCAACATTTTTGAACTAAAACTAAACACAATTAGACTCAACCTTTGTCCTTTGATGAATATAAGAAATGATCGTTGGAAGTAAACAAGATGGATTAGTTGTTGACATTCAGTTAGTTATTAACACGCGGTAGATAGTTTTATCTCTGATAAGATAATGCGTTTATTATTAAGCTTGTCAGTAAGTTTAACTATCAATAAAGCACGTTATCGAGTTTATAACAATATGAAACCTTTTTTCTAATTTAAAAATGATATAGGCAGTTATGACTCATTAGAAAAAAAAAGTTAAGTAAGTAGCTTCATTAATTTTAATCTAAAGTGACTTAAAGTTTCCTCTTACATTATATCGCAGTAGATGTCTTAAATCCACGCCTTAGTGCACAGAGGTAGCAAGACAATTCCAAGCGTTATTAATTGCAGTCTTGTTCTTGTATCTTAAATAGTGCATACTTGAAACTAAAAACCCCTAAACCCCTAAACACCCCAAACACAATTTGATATTTTAGTTAGTAATAATTTAAAAAAAAACTCAATAACTTCTTTCCATAACTTTAAAAGATTAACAAGAAAACAAATGTAATTTAAAGAAAATACTTTTTCAGAATAAGACCTTAATTAAGAATAAGAAAATAAAAATATTTATAAAATTAATAGCTAAATCAATTATAAACAATTAAACTCTTTAATAGTTTAATGGTTTATAATTGATTTAGCTATTAATATTATAACTAAAATACGGCTTTATACATATCTATGATAAATGTTATAATTACTCTAACGTGTAATATAAAATTCTTTAGTTTTGTTTTGATGTTTATCATTACGGCCTATTGCAGCAATTTTATTCTCCTCCGGTGAAGTTGTCATAGCCAATAGCGCTAACAGCATAGAGTTTGCGCCCTTATTTAATTTCAAATACGTTAAAAATATACTTAATGGTTAGAGCTAAGTCCGCTTGTTATCGTGTTCAAAGAATTTATTAATGAGTTTCTCTTATCTAGTTTAAGTGTTTTATGAACTTTGATTCATAAGATTTTAAAGTTTTTTTAAAACATTTTTAATACTTTAAATATTTTAATTTGTTCATAACAATACAATTATTTTTTTATAAAGCAAACGAAAAACTGTATCGTATCGTTTTAAAAAACTTTGGACCTAACTTATTTTAAACATTGAACTTCTCCACACAGAAACTAAAAGGGAACTTTAATTTCTTATTCAGTATACCAACCTACAGGCTACAAAACAAAAACTTATGCTGTGTACCAACATTCAAAAGGAAAATCGTAAAATGCAATTACTACACGTCAGCATTGTTCAATGGGGTTCGTGTAACTACGACACTGACACTTATAGTCGTATGTCACGCCAGTAGTATGACTACACATTACCAGTAATTGTGAACCAACCATATAAAAAATTACAATAAGAATGTATTAATATTAAATATATGAATAATTATGAGCACTTGTAGTCAAAACTGTTTGACGTGTAACGTAATGTTTGTATAAATGACTATTGACTATTGTTTATTGTAACTATTGACTGTTGACTATCGTATACATAAAGTAATTACATACATTTAAGGTTTTTTTTTACTTTATTTTTAACTTTGTTTATTGGTGCTTAACTAAGCTAATAATAATAAATTAATCACATAGTACACGTATATAATATGTGTTGAAATTAATTAATTTAAATTTTCAACGAAAGCCATTTTTAATTAAATAAAATTAACAGAATTTATAAGAAATCGCCATTAGCTTATAAGTTTATCGTTTACTGTCAATTAATAAATGTTTGGTTGAATAATGTTGTTTTATTTTGTTGTTTGTTTACTATTTCGGCACGTGTCACAGTCCCTCGTAACAACGTAAATTCAACATGGCGTACCAGCCAATATTATAATAATTTAATGTACATATCTATACCTACAGTTTTTTACTTCCGGTACTTGGAGACTCCTTTTATGAAATTACCGTCAAAATAGATGTATGATTCCAAACAGCGTCAACACTCATAAAACAATCAAAAAATAAGAATATGTACATCATACAAGAATATTCCCGCGTAGACATCGAACCTACGACCTTTTACTCCATAGTTACGACACTGAGCACTAACCATGATGAAAGATTAATTCCAAATGCAATCTGTATGTGGAAAGATATGCCGCTTACAAGAAATATAGATATCAGAAAATAGATCTTATTTTGAAGGTATCTGGTATTATCTGGTTCTGTAATGTTGAAATCAAAAACAGCGCAATGGGGTATCGGGTAGATCGGATATAAGGCAATTTCCCGACAAAAATGCCCGCCATAGCGACGCCATGATACTGTCATATGTAGGCTTTCCTGCACTACACTTAAAAACAGATTAAAAAGTATTATACGTCGATTCATATAACCGTTTGACAAGTATATAATAACTTAGGAAGAAATATCGAAGCTTTTCTGATTAAGGGATATTTAATTAACTGATAAGTCATTGTGTTATTGTCATTTGTTGTATGAGTTATTATATTTAAGTATTTTAGTTTCTACTTACCCATACAATATTATTAGATATTAAGACAAAGTGAATATCTTAATAAAATTAAGCACAAAATGTAGGTAGGTAGTTTTTGATAAACCTACTTTAACCATTTCTTTAGTAGAAGTCTACTAAAAGCATTTCGTATGTAATTTGAAAGTATAGTCGTGTAAAAAATAAGAATTGAATTGTATCATTCTTCTAATGTTGAATGGAACCCTAATTTTGCGAAAAACACTCTTCTAATATCTAAATGAAAACTGAATAAATGTATTATTCAAACATTAAAAATGCAAAAATATTTTATCGGATAAATTTCCAAGACGCTGATGCTGCTGAACCCATATTATAAGGCGATAATAGCGCATTATGAGTTCTACTTTAGAGATACCTCCCTATCTGCAAAGTAGGACTCGTAATTATGAACCTACCCTACTTATCAACCTATCTATTGCCATCAACTGCTTTCGCTTGAATTATATTATTATTTATTTATTATCAAAGAAATGTATACAAATGGCAGTCTTTGGGCTGAAACACTTTGTATCAGTCAACTATGGAAAGAATATTAAATCTCCTCCATATTATTATATGATAATAATAAACAGGTATATCTTTACAAATCAAAAGATGGTAATTGTTACATTAGTGATAGTTTATTGTTTTTTTTATTTCTTTAATAAAAAACTCTCAAATTATTTATTTTTTAATTATATTTATGTTAGATTGAGATATTTATGATTATGATTTTATTATATCTTACTGGTAATAAAGCAATAGAATCTTATAAAAATAATACATAATAATAAAACTAACCTTCTAAATGTATCTTAAAGCTTCAAGAAGTTATTCTTGTCTTGAAATTTTGTGACAATTCCCAAAATAGGTACATGATAAAATCATCTTATTTTTCTTCCAGAGTTTATAAGTTTTATTTTTAAGACTTGGAGTCTGCAAAAAATCTTGTGTTGTATTGTACTATATTTGAGTATGTTATAATTAGATTTTTATTTTCATTGCGTATTTAATTAAAAAAAAAAACTTGGCAATGAAAAGTGAAGCATTCAGTAGTAAGGAAGGTATGGTAATTACTTGTATGAAAAAGTTATATATCGATTTTGCTATAGTCAAATGAAATGAACAAGGAAATGGGTCATTTGAATAAATGCCAAAATGGAAGACTAGTAACTAACCTTAAGTGCATGGATTTATATAATATATCTTTTCTGCATTTTAAGACCGAGCAGTAAACCTTGTATTGATTTGGTTTGTAGCGTTTTTTTAATAGAATACTACTCATCCACTACTCCTATTATAAGTAGACTGCTATAATATATTAAATTATTTGTCTATATAAGACGAATGCTTCGACAGGTACAGTTTGTTTGTCTTATACATATTTCGTGTTGATAATTGTTTTAAGTGCAAGCTATTTATATAAAATTCCAGCTGACTGACCGTCTAGCTCGTCATTATTGAGTCCTAACTCTGAGACCTAAAAGCTGAAAAGTTGGAAAGGTTTCCTTTCTGATTGAAATAAGGGATTTTGAATAGATATTTACAATTTAAAGGTTTTGTATGAAAAGTAATATTTAACTGTCTGGTTCTGAATAAAAAACTTGTACTTATAAGTAAACAAATATAATAACACTATGTAACATTGTATATCTTTATGGTTACAAATAGTTAAAAATATAGAAATAACCAATTTGCTATTTTTAGAAATGCGAAAAAAAGCAGTATTATTAAGGATTTTATGTTTTTGAAAACTTAGCCAAAAATATAGTAAGAATAAACTCCCACAAAGATTTAAATAAAAAATATACAAAATAAAACTATCTTCATAAAAATATACTTTTCCCTTTCTTTCTCATATCTTTATGTTTGGAGTGGTTTATCCTAAAATGTTTATGGTTTGACTGTAACGACAAACATGGCTACCAAGAGTTCAAACTCAGAAAGTTTACAATTAATATTATCGTTCTTACATTTACAATTAGTAATTCATGGAAGTTTAATTTTAGAAACAACTCAAAGAATTGGTTTTGAAATAAAATAATGTTACAAAACAATTCACATTTTCATTTTAAATTCAGTTACCTAATACTCAACAACTGTCTATGTGAAATTAGTGAAACGTTTTTAAATCTGAAAATAAATATTTGAAACCAATTAACAATAATAACCACATAATAAAATAGCCAATAATATGTCTATTTTCTAAGATTTGTAGCCATACTATTAACCTAATACGGGCTTATTTTAGGACAATGGCGTCTCGGTAATTTATAAATATAATATAAGAACATTCGCTTGCGTTCGCCACGTGTTGGACCAGTAGCCCCGACCGTTGCGTTAAAATAAATATTAGTAACGTATTTCGGAACGCAGCCTTCAGGTCAGGCAGCGTCCGCTAGGTGTGAAAGGGATGGCAACAAACGAAACGGCAGGTGTGAGAGGGACATGACGACTTATTCGATCGATAGCCGCAGCCGCAGAGTGCCGCTCGTGTGACGTCACGCGGCCGTCCCGTCATCTTGACTCTATAAGAAATTGTCACTATATTTTGTTGTAACTCAATATTAGTGCAATAGAAATATTGAATGCATCCATTTTCATAATATATCATAAAAACAAATTAAAATCAAATTATTCATAACACGTGTTCTTTGTTCAGGAAGCTAATATTGCTTCAGGTCGATGTGACCTTGAAATTTAACTTTGTGATAATTATATTTCGGTTATATAAGATTTACATAACATTTTTATGACATTCAAAAACTACATTTATCGTAGAGCTCTACGAAATATTTTACATTTGCTACGAAACGTCGTAGCACTTCTCGCCTCCTAAAAATAAGTTGTAAAACGATGTTTAGCAAACGTCGGTTTTACAACCTTCCGTAACATAGCTCTTTGATCCTACGAAAGATTACAATATGAATTTCATTCAAGATGTCAAATATATAATATATACAAAATGTATTTATAATATAGTCTTATAACCATATTATCGCTTTTAAATCAACTGCTGCTAATCTGATATATTTTTTACAGTTCTGACGTTGTAAAACAAAATATTAACCTTAAACTAATTACAATAGAGCTCAAAATTCCATAGCTTAGAGTATAATCGTTGCAGATTTAATTTTTAAACATGTCTGGACTGCACCCAGTCTTTAAGCATTGTAGAGGGCGCTTTAACGCATTTTAATTGGTCAATGTAAATATTATATCTTCAGTGTAATTATAAATTTCATTAATGTATTCGACGAAATAAAATCACGTCTTCGATGATTTTATCTGATATTTACTATTTTCTACAAATACTCATTTAATAGTACAAGGACTTTCAATCATTTCTATAATATCAACATTATTTTGAAATTTAGTAATATTTTTTTTATAAACTGAAATCTTTAAGCTAGGGATTCCTTAAATTATTACAAGTTAAGTGATTTAGTTTTGTATGTACTTGTACTTTAACTAAACAAAACATATTATGACAGATTCAGTGAACTTTAGATTCCTAAATTAACATAACGTTCACTGAATCAGATATATGTCATAACTGTTCATTATGCATCTACCCTACAGTATTGATATCATAAATGACTTAAAGTACTATTCGTATCACTGCTTGGATTTGTGTTGACTGGTTGTGGGTTTGATTTCAGTCGTGGTTACTAATATTTTATAAGGAAGAGATAACATAGAAGGCACCTAGGGTGATAATTTATCGGTATCATATTGTATTCATACTATAAATAGGAGAGTAAAAATTACTTTCGCACATGCAAATAAGTAAAACAATCTGAATTTAACCAAGAAAGGAAAGGCTGGAAAGGAAAAAAGATGTCTCTACATTTATGTTTCAGACTCATCACCATTAAAACACGCTGGATAAAAGTCACGTATTTTATAAAATTTTAATAACTGCTTTAGTTCATTAGATTTAAAACTTTTTACTTAAAAATATATAACAAATATGTGTATTCTAAAACTGAGCTCTCTTAAATAGAGTCGTGCTTATAAAGTTGGCTCAACTTATAATGGTACTTATAACGACTTATAAATAAAACGTAGAGGACACTGATATGGTTTTGATTTATGGACATGTTTACCAGATTCTGTCGCCTGAGAAATACAACTCAAAGAATTGTTTATACACGTTATATATAGACGTCAGAATAGGCTAAGTAATACAGAAGAAGTGTGATAATACTAAAATTCAAGTTAAAGAGAATTTATTGTGATTAAATATTAAGACCTAAACTGTGATTTTCTTTTATAGCTATAGGAAGAAAAAATGATAATAACATTGGAGATCATAAATTTCCTGTGTTTGTCATAGAATATTAGACCACTATTGTCTCAGACTCTCATGTCATTATATTACTTTTTAACTCCTGACTCCTGAAATTTGTTATTTCTATACACTGACCTCTTAAAAATGTTAGTTAAATTAAATAATCTACAAAAGTGATTAAATATTTCAGGAATCTTTATTAAAAATCGGACAAGTGCGAGTCGGACACTCGTTTTAAAAACGACAAAAAACACGTTTGTTGTATTGAAGCTGTCCCTTAAATATTTATTGTGTTTTGGTATTTCTGTGATAGCGGCAATAGAAATACATCATTTGTGTATATCCTACCTATCTCTCTAGCTAACAGGGTTCATGACATACAGCTGGACATACAGACTGATGGACAGACGCCAAACAGATGAGTCTTAGAGATAGGTTTCCTTTTTTACCCTTTAGAAACAGGACCCTAAAAACTCGCGCAGTGATAGCGCGACCTATTTAGCATAGTAACGCCATCTAGCAAACCATTCAAGTAAACTACATTCGTAGGCCGCATTTTGTTTTCGTTGTGCTTTCATTACGCGAATGTGCTGCGGTAGAAATAGTTTCTCACTAATTGCTCAGTATTTACACTTTGGTTTCAGAAACCTTTAATAAACTATAGGTTTTAGTTTTTCCAGTAGCAAAAACCAAATCATATAAAGATTATTCTTTTTCTATGAATATACGAACAGATGGAAGGGCAGATAAGATTTCTTTAAATATATTGGTAATTTACACTTTTTTGAGGCTTTCAGCTTTAATTTTTATTTGTCTTTTCATTTTATGAAATGTATCCATATAAAGAATTTCATTTATTATCAAATGAGTCCAGAACATGTCAATAATGGCGCTAATCTAAGCTATTTGTGCCAACATCAGAATTTTAAAACAATAAATATATTTATTAATCAGAGGTAATGTAGAAACTGTGCTGTCGATTTAAATTGACTGCTATAAAAATAGACCTTTTATAATATGAATAAAGATACGTACAATGACAAAAGAGTTACAGTAACTGATTACTTTATTGATAATGTACTGATTGTTGATTACTTTACTATCAAATATTTTGTCGATCATACTACACGTGACAATCAATAAAAAAATAAGTTTAAAAGTCCAAGATAATTTATAAAACTTATTACCAAGATACTGAAATATTGCAAAAAATAAGTAATTCGTTAAATGGTACAAATATAAATAAAATATATTATTTAAGAGAAACTCAAAGAACCAGCTCCAATTTCATTGTTTGTAGCTCGAGTTATTTAAACATTGCAGAATCAACAATATTACACTTCACTTAGGTAACTGTCTAGACAGAAAAAATATAGATGCTTCTAGAATAAGACGAAATATATGTTGTATTAAATATACAGTCTGCAGGAATGTTATAACACTTCTGAAAAAAATATTTGATGAAGTAAGTCACAGGAAATCAAAGCAGAATAGTAAACACTAATCTGGTCTTAATAAAATTCATATAAGTTAGGTTAGATAATTTTAATGATCGGAATGATATAAAAAATATATGTATAAATATGTCAGATATAAATAAGACATAAAATCCTAACGGCTGATAGTTTTGGTATTTACGAATTCATTACAGCTGAGTTCTCCATGGATCACAAAACAAGATTATAAATATGGAAAAATAATTGGTATATTAAAAGAATACTATCAAACTCACGACTAATTGTTACAATAGTCGTACGTCATTGTGTCTGTGATCGTAGGTTCGATTCCCAGAGAAGAAAAAAAAATTATAAAAACATGTATTTTTTAGGGTATTCTATGTATAATATGTTTGTATTTACAAAAAACAGGTTTACATATTGTTTATCAGTTGTCCTCATAGTAAAAGTTTTGCTTTCTTTTAAGCTAGATTGCGAAAAGCTTTTTTGAAAAATATATACAATCCTTACAAAATAACTATTTAATTGGTCCTATTATATTATTTCAAGGTGAAAACTGAATAGTTACGTTTTTAAGTCACATCTGTTCTAACGGATGAGAATCATCTACGAGACATTTGTATGTCATCTATGCATCAGGGAACTTAGACCAATTTGAACGATAGGACTAGAGTATATAAAGATATTTAAACCACGAAGATGAAGTCTTAATTGTTTTAAATAATCATGCCAACTACAACTGAACTTTACAGAAAACGTTGACACAACAAATCTTTCCTCATTTTATTTTTATTTCTAACGCGATTTACTACCTGAAATAATACGAAACATATCTTTAAAAGTAATCGAACACTCTTTTTCAAATTACCTAAAATGAAAAGCATTTTGGATATTTCCGTCGTTATTTTGCTAATATGCGAGCTAAATGTTTTCCTTCATACTCATGTCTTTTTCATTCGATTGGGCACTCGGTCTTGTTGAAGGTGGACGTTAATATTTAGCCGCTATATTGAACTTTGCATAAAACTGTTCAAAATTTGTTTGAACAAGACGAAAATTTTGGCAAAATACTATTAAATCGCAATACATATTGATATTAAAAGTATGTTATATTGTATTAATTGTAAATTGTTATTGTTATTGTACATATATAATTTGGGATTTTTTTGTTATTTCGTTCCAAAAAAAATCAAGAAACAATTACAATTCGTTTATGGGCATTAATTGTAAACTAAGTAGATTTTTAGAATAGAAAATGTATATTGTTAATCTTAAATAATAATACATAATTGTTATTATATTTAACAAATAATACCATATCATACATAGATAAGTAGGTATTTTGATGCCGACATAACCTTAGTCTGTTAGTTTAAAAATATTTTCCATTCCATATCATGCACCACAACTGACAATAAAGAACATTTAAAATGTATGAAAATGATGTAAAAATCAACCTACATAAATACTAAAATAAAATTGAATCTAATTTTCTTTTAAGATATAGATATCCTTACAATAGTTTCTTAACACAAAAAAATGCTTAAATATTTTACCAAGAACGACTATGATATCGAAGATTAAACAATTTGGAGCTAAGGCAGACATTTATTTGTATATTTTTACATATTTATAAATGTAAATAAATATAACGAAAGATCTTGAAATTATTGATTATGGCGAAATCTTTTACCATGAATAAATTAGATACATTGACAAACTATTTGAGAATTCTTTTGAATCTTTGAAACTATCGGCAGTGATTAGTACCATTATCAACAAGTAGAATACAAAAACGCGTCCAAGATATGCAACGTTCTCTTATCTCAAGCATTTTAATGACTTAACTTAACTTAACTTAACTCTCCATCATGCGATTGCGTGAGCTTTATGGTTATTGAAATTGTTTTCTACAAACACGCTACAATGAGATATATTATCAGATTTCTAGGAGAATATATTTATTAGCTTTTAACTTTCTAGAATATTTCCAAACTTGAAGTATTAGTTAATGTCGAATAAATAGTCACATAAATAAATATTACCAATAATATTTTTTTTAAATGATACAAACAACAAAAATGATGTCATTCTAATGAAAATTCAACAATTATTAAATATTACTTATTCATATCTGATTAACGGTTAAATAAGGCCACATTACTAAGACATAAAACTATATTTTAGTCATACAAGCCTCAATATAACAAATAACAGAAATGTTGAAGACGAAAATACTTTAACACTAATAGAAACAATTTGACATAAAAAAATATAGCTAATAATGAACAATTCTATATTCAGTTTCCCTATAGAAATTATAAACCGTTAAGAAATCAGAATTGTTTAATATAACAAACAATGCTTTATTCTATATAGAACTTTTAATTACCATCTTGGACCGTAGCCAAAAATATCGATAAGAACGACTCCCCTAAATGGATTATTCTTATTTATTTTCTTTGAATCCTTTTTTATTATATTGATACGTGAATTGTAATATAGAACATAAAGCGTTCTTCCAAAAAATCATCTAAATTAATTGAGTACTGTACCCAAAACTTTTTTTAAAACAATTTTATTATGTATGCCAAATTTGAAAGCTCAATTAGTAAATATTTTTTAAGAGAGCACTAAAACGAGTGGACGAATAAAAGACTAATAATTTATTTTTACTCTCTAAAATAAATATTAATTTGTTTGGCAATAACAAAAAAAATACATTCCATGACATTTCGACAAATAACGTTTTCATACCTGTCATACATAAAATTTACTGCTACATTTTGAGTTTAAATATTCATATGCATTTTTTATTGCCTTGAATAAATATGTTATTTTAAAGTTGTAATGTTACATAGCCAAGAAAACATTACTGACCAAAAACAAATCTTTCATTTATTAATATGCATAATAATAATATGAGGATAAATTACACAAATTGATCTAACCCCTGTCTAAGCAAATGATTTGCTTTTGTTGAGGGTGTTAGACAACGATACAAATACATAGAAATACGTATAATAAATACTGTGAACATATTTAATAAACGACCAAACCCAGAAATACAGACATCTATGCTCATCACATACATGCCTGTTCTTGTCGGGAATCGAACCCGAGACCCATTGAGTCGTATCCGTTTGCGTTAACCACTCGACCAAAAGGGCTAAGATCTACTTTTATTTAAATGTAAGAGTGTGTCATAACGTAAGTGCAAGCAATTAGTACTTAAGCAAGACTGTAGGACAACTTAACTGTATTGAATTACGACGTGCCATGACCCTCTCATTGCCATATTGTGATACTGGTAATACAGGTAATACAGGTAATACAGGTAATATTGCAATTTTGGTGTCAAGATAACACAATGATAATTGAGGCGTAAATAGCGTTAATATGGATATGGATGTTTGTTTGTACATATGATAAATGGTTTTATCTTTGTATATATTTATGAACGAAAAGTTAATTGCTTTACGATTTGGTACATGAAATATACATTAAGGGTATATTACATAATGATTTTTATGTATAAGAAATTATACAAAATATAGTTTGTTCATCACTTCAGTTCATGTTAAAAAATATTTTTTCTCTGTATTGTATTTTTTGTTATTCTAAAAAGAAGTAGCAATATAATTTTATGAATGAATTATAATCCACATGACTGTGAAAGAATCAAAGCACTTTTTTTACATAAATATGTAAGTATAATCGTTTCTTAGAAAAACGAGAATGAGTAGATTTTTTGCATTTTTGTCTTATCTACCTTTAAGCTTTTCTTGATTGACTTTTACACATAAAAAATATAAAATAGTTAAAATTAAAACAAATGTTATATTTAACTTCTATCTATCTGGTTTGTTCAGCAGATTTTTTACAAAAGAAGAATCAAAATCCTTAATAGCGTAATGAATAAAATTATGGTATTCTTTTTACCCGTTGAAGAGGAATTTCGCTCGATTGTGCATTAATTTATCATTTAATTTAGGACAACTTTTAACAACCAATGAAAAGAAACGCTAAAATGTTTAATATTTTCAAGAGTCCATAGATATTATATAAAATATAAAAAGGAATTTATGAACAATGAAAATGCCATTCTAAATCAAAAAACCATTTGCCACAATCTAATGATAATTTACTTATAAATTTCAATTCTTTATATGTTATCCTATCAAAGAATCGATGTGATTTATAAACGTGCATTATTAATGTTGCATGTATATAATAATAATAGTAATGAAATATGTAACCAGATCTATGATTGTTATAACTGCAGGTCTGAAACCAATATCAACTGGATATTAGTTCGATAATTGTCTTTAAATTTTTCCTATTGTCTGCTGTTCTATATGTGAATAAAATAAACAAATAGTATCAGGCAAAGAGTTATTATACATAGAGTAGGAAAGCCAGCATAAAATGTGTCCATCGAAAAGAAAGAGAAAGCAAATGAGGCTACCTATCTTTCTCTCTTTTTTGCTGATTAGACAAAGATAAGTATCGGTCTCTCATCTTCCCTCTTTTATTATTTGATAGACACTCGCACTCACAGCCCTGCCTATGGCTCCCCTAGTCTATGTATAATAGTTTTATGGTATTTTATCTTTATATCTTTCAAAGTATAATATTAACAACCGTACACTTTTTTTGCAGAACGGCTGTCACTAAATTATGTAAGTGAAGTATCGTCGATAATGTTCATTTAAGGACACGGTATATTTTACCTTCTTTTATAGATAAAATTAACAAAAAGTATATTGTACTTTACTCAAAAAAAAATATTTTTTTGTTTATTAGTAGTAGTTGTAAAAATAAATAGAATATTAACTATTATACTTTTGATCGTGGCAGGGTATTGTTTAGTTTTATTATTTTTTTCACATAAAGGCATCTTATTTTTAATTATTAAAAATAATTATACAGGTTTTAATTTTATGACACTCACTCAAATACTAGGCACGATTGTTTACCGAACAACATATTACACTAATGTATTTGACAAATGAAAGACATTTTGTTTTTATAAAATTTGAACTGATATAAACCCAACCTTTAGATTCTTTAGAAGTTCAAACGAAAGGAGTCGATTCAGTAAGTTTTTATTTTCATTTAACTATTATACCTTCTTGAATGCATGAAGGTTTAATACTTGAATCTCAATTGAAACCGGATTCAATACCTATACTAAATATTCGTAATATAAGTTCGTCTTTATACGAGTTAAACCGTGAAGAAACCAGTTCTTAAGATATATATTAGAGTATATTATAGGAGGTACAACCACATATTTCTGGTTCAAAAGCTCTAAATTCTATTAAGAATGGGAGTTTATCTTTAAAAGACTATTATTGCATTACGTCATTTAAAGTAATTATGTATCTGTACTCTGTATAATAAGGTTTTAATAGTTTTTGAATCGAAACCATTTCCATTATCTGTTTATCTAACATTTACTTATTGTCACAGCAAAAAATAAACTCAAGCCATTAAATATCGCTTAGAAGGACTTAAGTATGACTAATAACTTCTTAGCCCACATTGAAACACAAGAAGCTACTGCCTCCATTATTTATTTGTAGTGCAACAAACTATTCTTTAGTTATCTGCGAGGTAAAGGGACGAACAAGCCTTCCCGTCCTTAAGGAACAAGGAAGAAAACGGAATAATGGACGCAAAAAGAGGGGGAGGAAGAGGGGTGGGTCGTGAGGACCCCTCCCACCCTGAAGGTAACGCTAGTACTGTTGTCCCTGCGAAACAGCAATATAGGTGCCTTATATTGTATCCCAATCATAACAGAATGTCTAAAGAGTTCTAAAAAAAAATAAACATCATTTTAAAACATTCGTAATTTTAATACCAAGCAAAAAATTAAGGTTTAGAAGATTTGAAATATTTGTTAAAGTTTCATAAATAATCATACAAGTAGCAACAGGTTTGAACGATAGCTTGGAGAGTTATATAAAAAAAAACACCCACTAAAAGACCTATTCTGATATTTATATAAAAATCTTAGCTATAAAAGCTTTAAAAGCTTTATTATATCTGAACATGTCATAAAATTTCTGTTTAATTTGTAACCAATCTAATTAACTAATCTAAAGTAATTTAACATCTATTAAATCAAAAAAATGTAAATATATTTTGAGTTTATTACTAGTACCAAGTAGCTGTTTTAAAGATTGTTCTAGAATAACAATATATGTGAAATATGGCCATGGAGATTTATTGGTCACATCCTGTACCATACCCTCTTCAGTGTTAGTAATTGGTACTTGATACACTTTTATCTGTTTTGAATTACATCTCCAAATCTTTACAACATGTAATAAAATGCAAATATAAAAATCAAAATAATATTTTTTTTACTTTTTTTAAATATTAATATAATTGATTTTTTTGCCATAAAAACATATTACTTGGTTTCTGCAGATTTATATATCAATAAGCACAAATATATATATATCATTATTAGAACATAGGAATTTTAAAATAAATAAGTTTCTAGGCTACTCATATTTCAAATTAGTGTATTTTATGAGATTATTCTTAAAAACGTTGGTCCCATAACACCTACCACTATTTTTTAGTTAAGAATAAGTTGAATATCTTGATTTTGATTGATGAGATTAATCATGGGTCCTAAGTCAGACATAAATCTTGAATCAGGAGTCAGGCAGGATTTAGTAGTCATGAGCCAGGATTCAGTCAATGAGGAAGACTTTGCTCTTCACATAGGATTATTGTAAATCAATTTACTGCTATTCTTTAGTCTATTCAATAAGGTATCTATAGATTAGATTAAACCGGATATGTACAGTATCTCTAATAGTAGCATGTTTAATAATGAATTTGAAGCAATTGAGAAGAGCACTGTACGTACAGAGAGAGTCAAAGCATTCCACAATCTCAGTTGCCACTTAATTCACTAAAAGCGTACTTTAATTAGCAAAAAAGACTAGTCCTTTTTCAGGAAGGCTCTTAATTAACGCCATATTTTGTACACAATAATTAATATTTGAATTGTATTGATACATGTCGATAAGATATTTTTTTACTTTTAGCAAACGAATCTGTAGTTAACTATTCGTTTTTTTTTAAATTTCTACTACAAATTATCTGTGTCATAATCCAACATGTTGAAATTTGATTCGATTTTAATATTTAAATGTCTTCTAAATACATTTTACTTTTACTATTCTGAAGTAATTACATGGAAATTGAATTAATTTTAAAAATTGTTTTACCTATTATTTTTAATACATTTAACTTGCAAGAACTGTTACCAAAAAGATGAGACTTACCCTAACCTTACCCTAAAAATGTTATGACAAGTCCCGAACTGATTTCCTAGCTAAGTCAAGTAGGCACTAAGTCGTGGTTAGTTACAATTTCAAATTAGCATACACTTGTATACAAATTTGAGACATATTCAAATGAAAATATATAGGACTAATCTAGAAATATGTATTTGAAATAAAATGAATTTGCGATCTAGGTTTAGAGGTACGTATCAAAATTTACATATTTCTTTATTTATACAATTATGATATTATGACAGAAAAGCAATTTTTCATACCTCTCTTAAAAGGCATTTTCACATAATTCTCGGTCATCTAGGGAGGTTAATATTGCATAAAATTTCCGAAATTGTTGCGAAACCGTCGTTTCTTGACAAAAGACATTTCGTTCTTTAGTGACCCAATTTCAAAGGTTGTATTTTGTCCTAATTCCAACTCAGCAAAATCTCGGTATAGATAGTATTTACCACTGCAAGTGAATGGAATTTAACTCAATAGAATTGTTAGTCGAATTGAAACAGTACAGCAAAAAGTGCACCGCAGATACTTTATTAAAACATTCTATATAACTTAATTGCACCATTTTAATATTTTCAAGCCTTAAAAAGTTTTATTAAATACCTCGTATTTTTAAAATAAATATATTTAAGAAATTATAAATTATAATCGTTGGACAATCTAAAAAATATATATAAAGTCGACATTACTAAGTAACTGATACAACATATCTATAATATAATATGTCTATCAATCAATCAAAACAAAACATATCTATGTGGGAACTGAGAACTATAAAAAACAGGATAATAAAGTCAAAATTAAGTGTAAGTATATACTACCTTCAGAGTATTATTAAATAATATTAAGGAGGCGTCTTTCAGCTCGTATTATTAGAAAGAAATACCAAATACTTTTAATGATTACGTCATTAGTCAACCACGTCTTGTCTAATGGCCTCTTCATTTCACCTCAACTGCATTTGTAAAATTAAAATCTCGTATAGATAATTAACAGTTGATTTGGCCTAAGTAATGATCCATGAATATATTCATTGTAAATAATGATAGAAAAGAGAATAGGATTTCAGTGAAAAAAAGTTGATTAAGTATGTTATAAGCGAATAAAAAAATAATAATGATTTTTTTTTATATTTAGGTGCATTCAATTCTATAATTCTTCAAGCTTACTCTACGTTACCTAATTCAATAGATCCCTAATTTTTCATATGTGTCCTGATTTGTTATAAATGTACCTATAAAAAATTCTTTAACTGTGGATATTGTCAAAAATGTTTGGGTTTCATGCACAAATATTTATACTAATACCTCCGAATAACATTCTCATGTGGAATAGGATAAATTATTTGAAGATCTTTGACCTAAACCTCTTAGTGCTTTTTAGACCAGACAGAAAAACAGAGATAGCTATCCAATTTCTAATCAACATAAAAAACCTACTATATGTTGACACGGTATGGATTATAGAAGAGTTTGGTTATTGTCGTACAAATTAAGTATTGATATTATGAAGAAAAAGAAACATCCTCTTTTTTGCAATAAGACAGATTAGCCGGTAAAATAAAGTTTTTAAATATCATACATATCCACAAATAGTATTCATACAAAGTTTTTATAAATAGCACCAATTATTATTTTCAGTCCATACCAAATATGCTAGAATTTATTACCAAAATGTATATTAACTTCGCTGGTATTATAAAGAAATTATTGTGGTGTTACAAAGTTACTCTCGTAGTTTCTGAGTCGAGTTGATTACTTCGTAAATTATGGCATACGCTAAATAATCTGTGCTTTTGGTGCTAGAGGTAGACGACAGTGTTACTAGTGCAATAAATTATAAGAAACTTTAACACAAGGAGAAGAGAGTAGTTCAAATAAGTTACATTAATTTTATATATTTAAAATACAAAAATATTTTTAAAACGCAAAAAATCACAATATTTTTACTATTGTTCAATTTATGAATTTTTGTAATTTAATTGAGGATACAAAGATTAAGGGAAATCGGTATATTTTGTAAAGAAAGGTTGATTATTATAATATGAGTATTCTTTAATATTCACAATACTTAGTAAACGTACTAAAACACGAATTATATTCCCTTATACCTTGCATGTTTTCTACTAAAATCAATTTTGTTAAAGGTTCGCTGTCACTTTCGTTTGTATTTAGAAACGGCGGGGGAGAAAAAGACATAACATCTGCTTTTAAATTCTACCAAATATGAATCGGCATGTTAATGGATACTTAATGCTTGTACATTAAGCTTAGAAATATGAATGAATATAGATGTAATTTGTTATCAAGTATGTAATTAATCAAAGGCAGATAAAACATTCTAATCCTGAAGCTCTGAAATCAGAAGATTCAAGATTTATATTTGAGTTTATCTTCACCAATATTGCTCAAATACGTTAGTTCAATTTAAATATTTCTACAAGAAAGAATTGAAATTTTAAATCCTAGAATAAATTATAAACGTATTGTAGGGTTTCGTTCTCGTTTCATCATAGATGTGAAACATGAAGAACATTAGCGTTAAGGCCACCAACTCCTACGTAGGGTAAACGCGAAAATGGCTCGTTACACGAAGCCTTACAAGCTAGCACTCACCAGACTTAGGGGCATGGGCGCGGTGCGTCGCTCACGGGCGCACTCCTTTAGTTAAATGAATCCGTTACGAAATACCGCTTCTCTTATCTTCATATCCGTTATAAATATCACGATTCATTTAGTTACGGCTAGTTAATAATGATGATACGCGAAAAGTTATGATTCTGTTGCTAGGAGTAGATCTATCGCCCATAAGGGTTATATGAATGAAACCTACACACTTTGGTTGCGTATATTATTTTCATGGAGTTAACGTCAAATCCGCTCGGTCGGTTAAGTATTTATAAAGTCGTAACTGAAATCACAATGGTATTTTTTTGTTAATACGAAGAATTTGGCACAGCGATAAGCAAGCTCACGAGAGGGGCGGTTTAGTTGTGAGGTCAGAGCCTGACGTGTCAGTGGCGGAGAGCTGTAGACGGCGGTGGCGGAAGGTCGGGGAAGCCGGGAGCACGGCTCGGCGCGAGCCCGGGCTCCGCTGACGTCAGCGACGGCTCGGCGCCGTGCGGCCCTACTATCCACCGTCGCCGGCCAATTATTATTTTATGTACACGAACAGGAGCGGCGTGAAACAAAAGCCGAGGACGGCGGGGCGCGGGCGGAGAGCTCTCGCCGCAGGAGCGACGCGCGGCGCCATCTAGCGGGCCACGAGGGCCGCTTGTGCCTACTCCTTTACGTCTGCGGATCGAATCGTGAAATCGCTGGCTCACTGGTGTCAGAAGCACAATCACTCGAGCTGCACTGTCACGATGAAGAGGTATCGTACCGTGGTCAGAGCGTGGCTGCGTGTGGTGGTGGCGGTCGGGAGGGCCATGCTGTCAGGCGGCGCGGGAGAGGCGCGGGCCGGGCATGGCGGGCTCCTGCTCGACACTGCGGTGCGGCCGGTGCGGGCGTCCGCGGCGCGCGCTGCACGCCACTGGGCCGCGCACCGCCCGCACCCGCGCCCGCCTCCGCTGCGCGCGCACGCCCGCACTCGCCGCGGCCGCACCGCGCCTAGCCTGCACCGCGTGCACCGGCACCACACCGTCACACCGCCCACACAACACAACACACGCTATCTATCGATTGTTGACTTTGCTTGTTTCTGCATCTTTTGAAAGGGCGCTTATGCACTTCCTAATTTTAATGGTAATAGCAAGTAAATGAAAAGTAAGTTGTTTATCTACAATATTAGTGCCAACTACAAACTAATTTTAAATGTCTAATATTAAATGATCTGTCTTGTATTTTTTATTATAAGAGCTAGGTAAGTGTCTGTATACGCAAGTGTATTGACGTATATATTTTGTCAACAGAAATATTCTAATAAGTTTAGCGTCAAGAAGCTTTCACTAATAGTATTATTATTACGCTTACAATATAACATTTGTGATGTTTATGGGTAGAAGGAATAAAAGTTAATTATGATGAGGTCACTACGTTTATAAAATGTATAATTGTTATAAACTCCCCAAAATTTGGCTTCACTCACATTCACGTGCACGCCAATTTATTATGTTTGTGGAAATTGAAACCTACGGAGTTGCGTAATTAACATATATATTTTAATATTTTGTGGGTATCCTATACTAAAATTGATCGCATAGACAATATGTCAATACAATCTATTGTGTTATGACTTCTGAACCGGTTGGATATTCCTATAACGTATCTATTCAGAATTTGATGAGAACCAATAGGAGAAGCAGATGACCAATAGGTAAAAAAAACTCTTTTTATTTAATGAAACCTTTTTATTATAATCCTTGTTAGAAGTTCTTAATAGAGATGACCTCAATCAAAAAAGTCTATGCGATTCTCGAATCATTCTTGTTATTTTTAAATTGGTATTTTAATAACTAAAATAGTACCTTGGGGTAACAGAAAAAAGATACCTTCATAGTCTCAGCGAATTTTAATTCATTTAAATTTTTAACTCCACTTTGTCAATTATTTATTATTGGGATATTCATACTAACAAAATAAGAGCCTATACTTAGTTAATAGTAAAACAACATTCGTAACGTAACGTATTCATTAACAATTTGTTTTTATTACAGATCTTCTCCAATTATGCTTAAACAATAAAACAGTAAACAGTAAAGTTGGAACAGTAAAGTCAGAATGGAACGTCAGATTCCATAAACACAATGCAATGTTTATTTGAAATAGAATCATAGAGTTTGAAATTCTTTGAAATCGCTTTTGAAATTCTTGAAACAAGTTTTAAAAAATTATGCACACATATTTACACACACATTTTTAACTTAAGGAGGTCCTAACATTAAATTTGAAAAGTTGTCATTTTTATTGTTTTGTTTGCACTTCAATAATGATGTTAAATTTTAAATGGACTATTCAATCCAATTAGCGATATAATTTTATATGTATATAAGCAGACAGACAGACAGACTAATAATCTGAGTTATGAGACTTCATTTATTTTACAAAAGCGGGAAAATAACGTTTATTTATACAATGACCTAGACGTGATAGTTTAGACTGCTGTGTAGCCTAACCAGTAAGTGTTTGAAAATATCTATAAACATGTATAGCCATGTTAAGCTTATTGCCGATACGGGCAGGGATTCGAACCCGCGACTACTGGTCGCGTTTCCCAGTAGTCGCGGGTTAGAATCCCTGACCGTATCGGTTTATTTTTCATTCTATATTTTATATAAATCTAACCAGTAAGTGTTATTATACTTCATAATCTTTTAAGATAAAAAAGAATTAAAAAAAAGTTTAAACGGACAAAAGGACTTAGATTTTACAAATATTAATTGTATTTATTTTTGATGATAATAATATCATAGGAGGAGTTATACAAATTGATCTAACCTCGAAGTTTATTATTTGATTATGTTAAGAGTGTTAGATAACGATGCAAAAACAGAGATATACATTATAAATACTGCTATTAAATAAGCGACTAAACCCAGAAATACAGACACCTATTTTCATCACATGCACGCCTGTCACTGTCGGGAATCGAATCCGAGCTTTTACGCCGTTATACGTTAGGCGTCTGCGCTAACCACGGAGTTAGCTGAGATAACTATTATAACATACTATAATAAATATAGTTTATTATAATCGAATATGACAATCGTCACCTTCTGACCGAAGCCATGATCTTATTACTCCATAATAACATACTCAAGGCTGTTTACAATCAATACATACAATATCAACATGTGTAAGATACAAAAGTTTTTAGCACAAATATTACTACGTATTTATACATACATTTCTTTATTAATATAGATTAGATAAGTTAGATAACATTTACTGTGAAATATATTTTTAATAAAATATAATATTTATTTTATTTATATATATTTTTTATCATTTTTATAATCATAAGATATATTTTTTAAATGTAAGGGTAGATAATGTTGTCAAAGTCTGTTTACATGATTCGTTTCGTATTTTTCTTAACAATGATTAGTTAATAAGTAAACACCTAAATAACATCACAAAATTATTGAATCCAAGTATTTTTGTTTTAAAATATTTTGAGGAAATAAAATATCTTAGCCATTGTAGATATAAAAAAAATATATTAAACATGTTTAAAACCTTGTCATCATCATCATCATCATCATCATCATCATCATCATCATCATCATCATCATGGTTAGGAATATAATCAATCAGATGACAATCATTGCTGAACACAGACCGCCTTCAAGAGCGCCAACCTATCCTGTCTGGAGCAGCCACCCGTTCATCCCTTTTATATTACCGGATAATAAGGTCAACGACTGAAGACAAACATATGTTATATATACGTAATGCAAAAATACAAGAAATGTTTTTTCAATATTTCAGTGTTACCAGGATTCTAAATTAATATTAAAATATGATATTCTCTTTCTTAATCTTGTCTTGGGTAGCGCTAAGAGTGCTTGATTTGGAATTATCTGGTTCTCTGAGTAGAAAACTTTTGTATAATAAATATGTATTATATTTGTCCAAGCCTGGTCGGTGAGAAAACTTGGATTTATTATAAAAAATAAATTCTTAACCCACAGCGGTATAGCGTGGAGAGAAAAGTTCCACAACTATCGCATAATTGGATAGTACGCTCGTTCCTGTGTACTAATAAGTAATAGTTGAAAGCGAAAGTTATGATTTCATTTTAATAATTACATTGAATCACAAAAAATCTTATAAATCATATCGATTAAGTGTCTTTTTTCACTGGGGCATTGCTTGAATGGCTATTGGTAAAGAAACACATAAAAAAGAATTGGAAATATTAAACTCTTATTTTTTCCAAAACACAAAAGGTAACATTATTTTGCGGCTGCATTTGTATTAAATGTTGTACAAAAATTGGCAAAGTAACAAGCAGTAAAATGTTCGGTACGTGAAGACCAATAACACCGGTGCTGCGCCGATTTTAAAGTTAACTCGATAAAGTAGTCGAATGCTAAAAAACTTTTCGTACTGAAACGTTTCAGCTATATATTCGATTTGTTTATGTGAATTTCTGAGACTAAATATAAAGGAAATGCTAAGAAGAACTTCATTGCAATGTTTCCCAAACTTCAATTTTAAAGAACAATAACTTATTGTACTCAATACCTTCTATAAGAATTTATTTCTATCGTTTCTCTATGTGGTGGGGAATAAAGAATATTATAATTATAATAGTGTGCTCATTATTCAGAAAGACATTACGCCTCCTCGATCGTGTATACGAACCTTTTTTTTATTAGTATTTCAAGAAGAACATGACTGTCATGTTTATTTAGTAAAATACTGGTTTCAGTTTCGTTCGCTTTGATTACTATCTACAATGGGACTACCTACGTGTTGTTCTTTATAAGGGGCATAGTTTATGGTTGCATATATACAACTTAACCATCAAATAGATTTTTTTTAAAAAGCTAACATCTTTATCATCCAGTTTTATAATTATTTTATCCAGTTTTATCATGTTATTATTAATAATTATTTTCCATGTTGTTATTCCAATACTATATTTATTATTTTATTTTCCCCAATTTCGTGTTTTACGCGGCTGGGCAAAAGGAATTTAGCATTTTAAGGATCACTGGAACAATCGCAAGCCTACGTGTACAAGCAAAGAATACCTACTGTAAATGCAACATTCGTGCCGGCATCTCACTACAATGGATGGACCTATAGTTCACTTTATAAATAGGTCACTCATCTTTTTCGACCCATTTAATTTAAGTTTGCTGAATGTGTATTCAGTATTAAAACTATTTAATACATCTATTATTAAGTATAAAAATAGATTTGTTTTTATTTTGTAGACAAATATCAATGAACATTAACAGTTCAATGAAGAGACATAAACTATTTTCTGGGGAAAATTTGGGAGAAAAAAAATATATCAAAAATGGCGCTAATGTAAATGACATTGATATTTAAAAGTAACAGTCACATCATTTCAGTTTGACTAATTTCTTTGCTCAACGGTTGCAGATAATGTTTTTATAAAACATCGCAAAAGGAAATATAAATGAAGAGTTTATATCACAGTATTCATAAAATTCTTACCAAAGATAAAACTGAAATGAATGAAAACTAAAGTAGAACATCTGTTAGGCCATTTCAAGTAGCAAGAGCAAAAGAATTGTGTACCGCAGAGTTTAAAACATGTACTCTCGAGTACATAAAAAGGTTTTATTCAAGACTTTGGTTAAAATGTTAAATAAGCTATTGTATGGACTATTTTGAGATGATACAATGTTTAGCTACCCTTTAATGTAAAACTTTTGAAGAATTAGATCTTGTTGTCCTATTTCTTGTTTCTTTTTAAATCAGCCACTTTTCGTATATTTTATCTATAAATTTCTATTATTTATATCTTTAAAGTTTTTGTCAGTGAATAATGTCTCTTAAAAGTATGGACATATATAATATAATAATGTCTCTTGTATAGGAATGTAACGAATAAGGTTAATGACACTATGTAAGCTATATTTATTTATATTTACTCATATTTTTATTTAATTATGTATATAAAGTTAAGTAGATATAAAAAAAATTAAGATTAAAAATGTGTGTTTGTCTTTACATATAACAATGAATTCAATTAAGCTGACCTTTCATTTCAGTTTTATGTTCCCTTATAAAAAAAATAAAGAAATAAAACAATCATTGTTAAAACTAGTGTAATTTTTGTTTTTTAGTAAAATAGGAATTTTGTTTATTAATACAGATATCGGTATCTATGAAAGAGATGAGTACGTATGAGTTGAGTATAAGTATGTATGAATATGGCCATCGTCACAGCAGGCCGCTAGACACTTGAGTGAGGTCTCCATATCCTACAACTGGGTCATATTACCCTTATAATATAACCCTCATAGCACTATGCTATGTAAATTAAATAAATGTGTAACATATTCTTTACTAGAACTAATGGTAAACTAAATTAAACTAAGCTTAGTTTAGGGTAAATATTTATTATATAGACTATAACATATTTAATATCTACGAAATAGTCCAATAGTTATAAAATATTTTTAAATAAAAATGCATCTAAGATCACACAAAAATAAGAATCTTATAAAACAATTATGAAACTTAAGTTTTGTTTCATTTAAAAAATATTCACCAGTAATTAGCATGTAATGGCATGTAAGAAATATGAAAATTAATATTATGAGCCATAAAGTTCAAGTGTGGATATAAAAACTGCAGGGATATTGCAGCGACCTACTGACCGAGGTGAACGACCGATGCAACCTGAACTAACAATTGACCTAGGGACCTAGAATTCAAACCTGACTTGAGACCCGATCTTGCGCGATCGTAAACATTGTTTTTACTGTGTCTTAACAGGTTTAACGAATTGTACGTATTTAACCCTTAATTGTGTTAGGTAATTTAATGTTCTGTGTTACGAGGTGGTGTAATACGTTAGTTAGTTTTATTTAAACAGTAGTTTTTAGTTACTGTTCTATTAAGCAGTAGTAGGTTTTTATTTAGTTTGTCTTTTTTATGTTGTGATTTATTTGTTTTTTTTTATATATACATATCTTGGATTATATTATGTACCAAAAAATATATCATGATTTTATTATTATTTTATATACATGTTTGTGAGATTTATTTTTCAATATCTGATAATTTCGATAACTTAGGATCTAATAAATAATATTAATTTAACTTTATATTTCTTATACCATTATATTATAAAATATATGTTCGTACTCATATCTATCCTGGCTCGCCTTAAACGTAAACTTTAAGTAACATAATATATGAGAATAATTTAAAACCAAAATGAATCATCATAATATTTCTACTGTCAGCTACAGGGTGTGAAGACAGTGAAGACAAGTCACACCCGTAACTTGAAACTCACATTTGCACTCCACCCTCTGCCAACAGCCTCATGCACAAAACAAACAGCTGATGGCCTACAAACGTGCATTGTTTTCTTTTAAATATTCTTTGATTTAGCTTTATAAAGTAGGTCAGACAATTTTTTTTAGATTGACAGGTTTTATGAATTGTTTGCATTTTTAGTATCGTATGGCGTTTTATTTTAACGTCCACTTTTCTCTTTGTATTGTTTTTGGGTGCTCTATTCATTTATCAGTATTTTAATTAGAACAAAAAATAATGCTACGAAACAAGTGAAACAAATAAGAACTATTCCACTAAAAATTGTTTTAAAAATTCGAAAGTTATATATAATCTGTGTACATACTAGAAAACACACATATACACTCACATACCAATACAAGATATCGTAAATAATGAAAACAAAAAATTAATACTTATAAGAATGATAATCATATTAGAATAAGCATGTAGATGAAACATGCAGTAAGGTTTATTTCTATAACTGCAATAGGCTCGGAAGCCTCTCAAAGTCTCGGAATAAAAGAAATAATGGCTTCATAGCAAGTATGACCGGCCATATCCGACTTAGACATGTGTTGTATAAATAACATAATATTAACTTTATTATTATATAATCATTGTTTTAATATGAAATTAAAGACTTTATCATTATTTAAACATCATAGTTTTATAATAAATATGCTAGTTCTATCCAAAAACAGTATTAAGATAGAACAATAGTATGGTAAAGTTATTATTAAGTGTTTAGTTCCAGGAATGCCAACATATTGTGGTCCAGCCGCTACTTGGACTGAGACAAGCAATGTCCAATCATTATAAATAGATTGTCATACTAATAAGGTTATATTAGATATATATAATAATGCCATAACATTTGTGTGTCCGAGATTAAATGATTTAACAATAATAATATTGAGTGACTTTTTTGTAAGTTATTGATAAGAATGGGTATATTAGGAGGAAGTTTCGGCTTTGTAAAAATTACGTAACTTTTTTTTTATTAGAAAATGTTGTATATTTTATAATATAGGTCATAGCAAAAAAGTTTTTATGTTAATCGAAGTTTTTTATATGAATAGCGTTAACTCTATATTAAGAGATGGTTCATACAACAAGTATTTCAAAAACTAGTGAATTAAAATTTTCTCACTACTTAAGGTTATCTTGTGAACCTCTGCGTCTAGAACTACTTTTATTTTATTTGTTATAGGTCTTTATGTTAAGTATTGAACTGGGGCTAGGCTGAATATGTTATATATTTAATAGAATTTTGCATATAAGACATATTTATTTTCTTGTTAACGATATCGTAAAATTTTTATAGGTTTGAATTTAAAAAATAGTTTTTGTGTTATTTTATTTTGTGTTATTTTATTGTTATTGTATTTTGTTTTTGTGTTATTTTAACAAACTTATAAACACGTAGGAGTCGTAGTATGTTTTTTTTATATTGAATATAGAGATTTTGCCTTGTACATATATATAATAAATAGTAAATTTTATTAAACGAATATATAGATTAAAAAACATTTTAGAAAATAAACAGAATAAAAATAAACCATGATATTAATTACTTGAACATCCCTTAAAATTATATATTTATAGAAGGTATGGCTTGATAAATGAAAGCGTATAAATTTACCTTCGTAGTATCGGTTTAAAAAATTACAACATTAAATATGGCCTCCGAACGTTTTACCACAACAATTAAACTACCGGTTAGATTATATCGTCGACGGAACTTTTCACCTAATTACTTAGGCTGTATTAATATAGGGAAAGCAGCATAAAAATAGGTCATATATTGGTGAAAGAGTGAAACGAAAAATAGTGCAACAAATTCTGGTATGGCGTTGTCTCTTTCTGGCGCCGGAAATCAATAATGGCATCTGGCCACGTGGAGCCAGGAAGCAAAGCCCGTTCCATTTACACTAGCCGAACGTCGCCAACGGACGACTTTGACAACGTTCTATTATTCGGAAATTGAATCCAAACGTCTTGCTTTCTGTCACGAGATGTTCCAAATCCAAATCAAGATTCAGGTATAGAAATCGAAAGGATCATTTACCTCTCTTTATTACGTCAGCTGTTCGGAATAAGAAGTGCTCTCATTCTTTTACCTTTTACATTACGTCTATTGTTTGAAATAATACCACAATTTTCATTGATTATATAACCATTTTACAAAGCTATGACATCTTGTTACTTGTTTTTTGATTAAATATGTATCCACCACCTATTTTCAACTTAATACTTTTATGTATTAAATAGGTAGACACAAATCAATTTATTTACTAATTTATTTAAAATAATCAAACTATAAACCTACTTTCACTTTTGGTGTAAGTGGTGCCATCTCACTACAACCATTTAAGTTTAGATAAGAACCCTTATCCTCTACAGGCTGTTGCCCGATGAGAAGTACGAATAATAATTGTAATTTAATACTTCTAAGAAATTACCAACAGATGGCGTTATACTCTCTTCGTTGTCTATTTGCAATACAAGTTGTATAGAGGGCACCACCTTACAAACTGAAATTTTTAAACAACGAAGAGAAGGTTGTTGTCACAGAAAGCCCGTAGAGGGCGCTATATTAGATTTATATTTTTATGATAAATTTTAGATGTCGCTATAACAAACGGAACTAATTAAATATTGTATGATAATTATTAAATGATTCGTGACAATTATTCTATATATATTCTAAAAAATCTAGATAATATTACTTACAAATATTACTTACGATGGTGCGAATAAAAAAAACGGTTTTTAGTCGAATTTCAAACAATGAAAGCTCTTATTTTTAATTTAGAAGTTACTAAACAATCGTTAACAATACTTCACTACATGCTACCAAAGTTAGAAAACAATATTTGTTGAAAGGAAAGCATAATAAACAAAAATTTCAGCCTTCCTTTGTTAAACGAATATTGAAATCCGTATTCCTAAAACATGTACAAGTTACTTATTGACATTAATTATTTTTTAATATTTAATGTAATTCCATTGATATTAGAATTTAGCTCTTTAAAAGCATCGTAAACATTATGAAATCAATAAATGTAAAAAAGTGACTTGCGTAATATTATACTGGATATAATAATAAAAGAATAGTTCCAAAATTTATATTCATAAAAACAAAAATAATTTTTGTGCCTTGTAATTCGTTTTTACAATAAATTTGTAAGATGCCATAATGGTAATTGATAACAAATTTACAACTTGCAACCAATCGTTTTATTTATCTAAATGATATTACAATACTAAAGAATATGCTCAGGTTACGCGTTACACTCTTGTTGACAATACTGCACTAACTTTATTGTTATTACTTCGAAGGTTTTGTTCCATTGGCAAGTAAGTATAATAGGAATATAAATCATAATTTCTATTGTTGTGAAAGTTATCAATTTTGAATTTTATTTTCCCACATTTACATCGCCTTAAAGACGATTGTTAACATCATAGTTCAACTAGTTGTGACGTGGTTTTTCAGCTTTTCTGGAATTTTAATTCATTCTAACATGTCAGTTATGATTGTGACAGAATTGGTCTTCCAACTAAAGTTTGACGTTTCATAAGAGCAATTTATGCCTATTTGAACTAAAATAAAAATTACTTCAGCTTTGACTTGAAATTTTATCTTTTTACAAAATGAAGGTCTGTAAACAAAAAAATTGTTTACTTCTAACATAACAAGCCTGAAAATTATGTTGAGAATATTTACTAATATAAACTACGATCTGTTATGTAGGAATTTTGGTTCTTAACGGGATATGAGTCTTTAAACTTTTGAACAAACAAACAAACAAATTTTGGCAATGGATGGGATGTCCCAAGTGGTAGCTGTACTTAAAATAAATAAAGTAAAATTAATTCCCTCCGTTTTTTAAATCATTTATAAATGTATCATTATGTTTTCTATAGTCTAAACCAAATTTAATTAATATTCATTACGTTGCTAATTCTTGTATTAAAATAGATTACTTCGTTCCCAACGTTGTGGCGAGAGTACTCTACCGCTATTTTATTTCTTCAGACATAAAAGCTCTATTGTCGGTGATATTCTGTCGTAATTCAGGTAAATAACATTATTTATGTCGCCTATAACTTGAGTAATGCCAGCTCTGTGTTTAAAGATATACCAGCCCGCACTAATCATTTTTATGACATTTTCCATCACGATACATTTAAACCGAGAGATTGATGAAAAAAGCTTTAATAAAATTAAGCTTAGATCCTAAGGTTTCTTTACTTAAATTATCAATATTTATACAATGAAGTTCAAAATGTAATATCATTACATTTACAATTAATGTTTGTATAGTCATTCAATTGCACTAACTGTCTGGACGGTTTGCTTTCAGCACTGTCATCAGTGTTCAGAATACTAATATTACTAACTTCCTAATTAATTAATAGAAGGACCGCTCGTTTCTTAACATTCACAATTAAAACATATTATGTGCATCGAATTGAACGGAAACCATCAGGTGCGTGTTATGAATTCGTATTATGACAGAATTTTTATTAACTGCTTTAAGCCTTTTAATAAGCATTTAATGCTTAGTTAAAGAGTGCTCTGGTTGGGGGTTTTTGTATCTAGAAACCAGGAAACGCTGTTATTAGTACAACCCTAACGTCTACCCTCGTAGCGTCAAACTGTTACAGTTTTAATAAACATTTTCCCATTACCCATATTTCCAGATATATATATTTTGTTTATTAACTTTCATGATATTATTTTATTAACACTGTTATGTGTTTTCATGACGTATAGCATCTAGGCATTATATTTAAGCTGCAAAACTAGCTGTTGAAGCACCGACATTATTATTAGCTTCTAATGTAGATATGTATATTGTGGAGTATCAGCTTTTATAATTTCCTCGAATTTGTATATGAGAGCGCAGGTCTCGAGAACAAAAATGCCTCTAGTGCGAGGGCAATACTTTATCTTATACACGACATTTTAATGAAACATTTAACATTTTTGGTATAAATTTTTGTATTTCCTTGATTTATATATGAGCTTGAACATTTCTTTGTCATAGGAATAATTTATTAGAATCTGTAGTAGACAACAAGAGATGGTGACGTTATAAACTTTCTTCAAGAGGGTAATACCTCGCATACTAACTGCAGCTAGTTGCACTCTTGCATACTTTATATATTTCAATATAGTATCGCTGGTATGTGACTCACATAATGTCCCCAAGTTTGAGGCGCGTATGTATGAGCGCGCAGGTCTTGTGATCGGAGGCGGCCAGCGCTGCTCGGCGGCGTCGCGGCGCGCGCGGGGACCCCGGCGGGGACTCGCGGCGCGCGTGCACGCCCGGCGAGCTGCCGCGCCGCCGCACCGACGCATGCCGCCCGCCCACGCCGCCCAGCATCCTGCAACAAACATTTTAATTATAACTTGTGTAGTTAAAAACGATCAACGCTTCTTATTGTTGTATCTTTTTTACTATGTATACAACACCCACACTAAGTCTCGTGTATCTTTGTTCTTTCAACTAATTGGTTGCCTGAAAGAGATTGCTCTTTAGCGATAAGGCCGCCAAATTTGTACATTATTTTGTAATTAATTTATCTGGGTGTCCAATATTTATAATTATTATCCTCATTGAAAATTGGCGAAAATGATAAATATTAATTTATGTTTAGGTTTTTTTCGTGGTAGTTCTCATTGTATCTGAGTTAACACTTTTATATAGAACTAGATTCAGATTCACTAAAACAAAATTCAAAATTAAATATATTCAACAACTTAAAAATAGTCAATAGTTAAACCTAACAGATAGATAGCCAAAAAAAAACACAATTCGTTTTAAAATGATTACTAAAATAAACATCAGAACGGTATATTTCATATTTCTTGATAATAATAACAATTACCCAGGTAGTAAGCTGGATATTAAAGCAATGACCCGAATTTAGGGTATTTATTATTGAACTAATTGATAAGGGTTCAATTTAAAGGTCGCTTAAAATAGAATTCCGTATGAATTAATCATTGTATAAGCCTTGACTTATAATTGTATAAAAATAAATAATTTTCGAGAAATTATTAAATATCGACCAAAACTCTCCACGGATTTTGAATTTTAGTACAGAATATAGATTATAATTGAAATAATATTAGTATTGGACATTCATTTGTCTCTTAATTTCAACCGCTAAGTAGAAAATATCAGAATTAAAACGGAGCTTCGAGTATTTCAATTAATAAATATAATTAAAATATTTAAACGCCCAGTGCAATAAGACATAGTTTTGGTTTGTAGGAGGATTTCTTATTATAAAATATATATATACCATATCATGAGTCTCATAACTATGTACTACTTTGTTATTTATATAACATATTTAGTATGTAAGTAATCCACACTTATACATAATATATATAAATAATAAAATATCTTCAATATGTTGTATGTACATTCTGATTCCTAAGCCATAGTATTTTAAATTTCAGTCCGTGTATTTTGAATGCCTAGTTAAATGTTTGTGTATTGTTTGGCTCAGAGAGATTTAGATTAAGTATAGTAATATGTGACTATGTCTGTCTGATACATAACATGTAAATACAGAACATTATAATTCAAATCGAGAGACCAAAAATTGAGAATCTATAACACTTATTAGTGATTTATTTCTATAATACAGATGAAACCGCGGGAAGCTGGTAGTTTAGATTAATTTTCCAAAAGTGTACATTTCTAGACTTTGACAGTTGAACAATAAGTTCACGTTTATTCCTTAAGAACCACTATTCTCCTGTAGGGCTAAACTTGTGGTAGCTGGTCGCCAGAGATAGCTATTGTCATTTACTACAATATGGCTTTGTCGTGTCCAAGTACAATAATAAAATAATACTTTGATGAAACGAACATTTCAAATTATAACTAAATGTATTTTAAAAATTTAAATTAAAACTTAAAATTTCTACCAACATAACAGTTGTTGTTCATATATATAGTATATTTACGTGACTTTTGGGAAACCCCAAAAGATACAATAATATATTACTAAGCCGAAAGAACGTATGGGTTCAAAAGGTACCGGTCAATATTTCATATAAACATGCTTAAAATGATTTATATGAAAAAGTTAGTAAATATATGATTACAATTGAATGGATATAGGCAGGATTCGAATCCGCGACTTCTGTGAAATTGTCCTGTGGCTCTACAATTTGAGATACCGTATGTAACCGCCGATGAAATAAACTAAGCATTATCAATAATTCCAAACATTTATATATAAATTCTCGTAAATAAATTCACATTGCAAATTATTTTGAATTCAAAAGTTGAATGTTATTCAATATCCTATAAATTCAAAGGTTTCCAGGATTTGTCAGAGGGAATTAATTAGTACGTGGGATGCATTACGCTTCGTAACATTGGCGTACATTTCAATATAGAAATATGAAACCAAATTAATTAAAACGTCAATTAACTTGTTCATGTTGTGATTGTTATTGGAATATATATGTGGTTTCATACAGATCATGAATGAGACCACAGACTAATTATAAAATAGTATGAATATAACGTTTAATTGAATTAAGCGTAATAATAATATCACTGGACAAATTACACAAATTTATCTAACCTACAAGTAAGCAAATTATTTGGTTATATGGTTTGATACAAATACTAAAAAATACACATTTCAACTATTTCAAATATATTTAACAAACAACCAAACCATATAGACCTCTATGCTCATTATATATTTCGGAGATAGCGGTATATTAGTGGATTGTTCGTTATTGACGGAGTCTTCTGGTACAGGATGCAAGGCGTAGGTCTCAAGCAATTAAACCATACAGACACAATATTACAATTCTTGTATAAAATGTAGGTAATCAGTTATCACAAATTACTCAGTAAGTATACAATTATCAGAGAACCACCGGTCCCGTTTGGGGGGTCCGGACTGTAAGGCGCACACTAATCAAAACCATCTCTTCTCGATGCTCTCTAATATTTAAAATGTCTCAGGTGCCCCTCTGAACGATTCCGATCACGTGACTCGTTACGTCACGGCGTTCACACCCCACTGTCACAATGATATCAATTGAGTTATACTTTCTTGGTGGTAGAACATAACATCGGGTCGCCGGCAAAGTTACCACCCATCGGGCAAAGTCGTGCCGCAAAGCGACATAGTCGTGTTCCGGCACGTTGCTCGATGAAGCCGTTTATGGGAAATGGGTTTGAACAGCTACGGTACGTTGGCGAACCGGTTGACGTCGAGTTAGTGTTTGTTTTGTCGGGTGTCTAGTCGAGGAGGGTAGCGGGATCCGAAGCGACGGCTTTCCGCTGGCCGCCCGCAGATAGTTGGGGGCCCAATTAGTGGGTTAGCCACCCACGAAAGGCTGCCCCGCCAGCTGCGAAAAATCCCAGGGTGGCTCCATCGTGCTGGTTGGCGACCAGGTGAGGAGGCCCGATGGCGATCCCTGGGGGGGTTCGGGCGTCCCCGCAGTCTCCAGGCTAGCCTCCCAGCGACAAGACATCACCAATTTCGAAGTCGGGTTTGATACGTACCGCCTCGTTCAACTGCCATTTCCCATCCCTATTCACTTTTATTTATTTTATATTATGAAAAAGGTAAAAAAAAGAAACAAGTTGACACAGCGGTTGCACTCCTCCTCATACAAAGTGCACCTCACTAATATAAGGGGTTTGCACTCAAATCTTTTAGCTGTCCACCACCACCTGGAGACAGAGCAGCCGCACTTGCTCTTTTTGACGGAGACGCAGATACAATGTCCTTTGAGCGCTACATACTTGGATTATGCCGGTTACTCGTTGGAGCACAACTTTCGATCACGGGCCGGAGTCAGTATGTACGCGCGGAACGACCTCTGTATTCAGCGTCTCCGTCACCTTGAAGACCCCACTTTTTCTTCCCTATGGGTTTTAGTGGACACAGGAAACGAAAAAATCCTGTATTCCTGTGTCTACCGTTCGCTTTATTTGACAACAACAACTCGTTTATTTGAGTATCTTAGTGAGGCTGCAGATATGGCTCTGTATCAGTACCCTTCGGCGCAGCTCGTCTTTCTGGGGGACTTTAATGCCTGTCATCAGGACTGGCTGTGCCCGTACCAGAAGACCGACCATGCTGGAAGAGAAGCGCGGAAATTTGCGTTGTCCTTGGACCTCTTTCAGCTGGTGAAGCAAGCGACAAGGGTACCAGATGTGGTAGGCCATACAGCCAATTGCCTGGACCTTCTGCTGACAACTGATCCGGACAGGTATTGTGTAGAAGTCACCTCCCCCTTGGGAACCTCCGATCACTGTCTGGTGAAATCTGTGTTTACATATTCCCCACCAGCTTTCGAACCTCATGGTGTTAGGCGAGTATGGAAATACAAGTCAGCAGATTGGGATGAGATGCGACACTTTTTTGCGTCTTATCCTTGGTGGCAGGTCTGCTTCTCTTCTTTGGATCCGTCGAGTTGCGCGGATGCTATAACCGATGTGGTGCATCAGGCAATGGAGTATTTTATTCCTTTTGCTGACGTACCCATCGGTGGCAAAGCTCGCCCATGGTTTAATGCCGAATGTGGTCATGCTCAAGACCGAAAACATTCGGCATACCTCATTTGGGCTGATGCTCGAACCCGCAAAACTCCGGATGTAAATTTGAAGAAGAGAGCCTTTAACCAAGCTGCCAAGTCCTACAAGAAGGCATTGCGGAAGGCTCGTCTCGATCGAATCGCTAAGGATGGCGAAAAGCTCTCTGTCAGACCAACTGGCAGTCGAGCTTTCTGGTCTCTTGACAAAGCGATCGAGTCGAACTTCTGCCAACCCTCACTGCCTGCTCTGCTGAAGCCAGATGGATCCCTGGCCCACACAGCAACAGAGAAAGCGAATGTACTTGCTTCTCTGTTTGCTGATAATTCGCATCTAGACACTGGCAATGCTTCTCCAGCACATCTTCCTCACAGCGGTATTTCGATGCCTGAAATCCGCATCACTAACAAAGAGGTATGGAGAACATTGTGTCGTTTAGATGTGAATAAAGCCAGTGGTCCTGATGGTATACCAGCCATTCTGCTCAAGACATGCGCAGCTGAGTTGTCTCCTGTACTGACACGTCTGTATCGCCTCTCTTTCATGACTGGAATAGTGCCGAAATCCTGGAAGCTTGCTAATGTGCAACACGTGCCCAAAAAAGGCAGCCGTGCCGACCCTGTCAATTACAGACCGATTTCAATCACTTCCATACTCTGCAAGATTATGGAGCGTGTATTGAACTCGCGCCTACTAGCATACCTAGAAGGTAACGATCTTCTCAGTGACCGACAGTACGGGTTTCGCCGTAATAGGTCTACTGGGAACCTCCTAGTGTATGCTACTCACATTTTAGGCTAGGCCATCGTGAAGAACGGAGAAGCGGTCGCCGTCTCTCTGGACGTCTCGAGGGCATTTGACAGGGTCTGGCATGCGAGCCTTATATGCAAGCTTTCAGCGTACGGTATATCTCCTGGTCTGATCGGCTGGGTAACGGACTTTCTGAGCCACAGATCTCTCCGAGTAGTTGTCGACGGGTGTTCCTCGGAACCCTTGACAAAAAATGCCGGAGTGCCTCAGGGGTCCGTTCTTTCTGCAACTCTGTTTCTGCTGCACATTTTTGATCTGTTGAAGCCCGGTATCTATGGGTATGCAGACGACAGCACAGTTGTAGAAAGATATCTGCCGAGTACTCGGGCTAGTCGAGATCAAGTACAGTCTGAAAGAGAAGCCATGGTGCAACGTTTGAATGACAAACTTCAGGCAGTCTCCGCATGGAGCAATGCCAATCTTGTCGAGTTCAACGCCACCAAAACGCAGACGTGTCTATTCACCTCCAAAAGGAGCCCTTTCACCTTGGCTCCTACTTTCCAGAATGTATCCTTGGAATACAGTGACCGGCTTCAGTTGTTAGGCTTAGAGATTTCCTCGAACCTCAACTTTGGTCGGTTCATTGAGTCCAGAGCAAGAGCAGCAGCAGCAAAGCTTGCCGTTCTTGCGAAGGTTCGGCAGTACTTTACACCGGGACAGCTTCTTGTTTTATACAAAGCACAGATCCGGTCGTGTGTAGAGTACTGTGGATACATATTTGCTGGTGCCGCAAAGTCTCATCTTGCGGTTCTGGACTCAATTGAGAGGCGAGCAAAGAGGCTTATAGGCGATCCCGAATTGGTCGAAGCCGACCTCCAAAGCCTTGAACACAGGCGTAAAATTGCTAGCCTCTCAGTATTCTATAGGATACATTTTGGTGAGTGTGCGGAGGAATTATACGAGTTAATTCCCCCGTCCCCCTTCCATCACCGGACGTCCCGACGCACGGCAGGTATCCATCCTTTTGTTGTGGACATTCCACCTGTCCGAACGAAGCGCTTTGCTTCCTCATTTTTAGTGCGTACAGCGAAGGACTGGAACAATTTGCCTGCGTCGGTATTTCCGGCCAAATATAATGTCGGTGTCTTCAAGAGAAGAGTGAATAGGTTGCTAGGGCAATGCGCCTTACCATCTAAGACTACATTCCACTTACCATCAGGTGGAATGTAGTCAAGCATTGCCCTAGATCATATAAAAAAAAAAAAAAAAAAAAAAAAAAGAGTTACTAATTATAGTTAAATTATCGTGATCTGCGACATATTCATGATTGTCCTTGTCGGGAATCGAACCCGAGCTTCTTTACTCCGAAATACGTTAGGCGTCTGCGCCAAACACAGCACCAATGCGACGGGGCGGTGGAACGTATACTTCTATTTCTATTGGTTTAATAATGAGTGAATGTTTCAGATAACAGATTCAACATCCATCAGAGGCTGTATAACTTACATTAGAGTGACTAACAAGATTGTATCGGGGAAGCCAGTAATTAAATGGATTAAAACCTAATAGCTTTCAGTGTCTGCAAATTGCATTGCCCATAGGCTATCAGTGTTAATTACACTCTGGATGGAGAAAATGTGTACTCAAAATAATATTCTATAAATTTCAATGCTAAAATAAATTTTGAATGATATCTTTTATTAGGTATGATATACAATAAAAATATATATAAAAAAATTTAAAGAATATCCATGGACTTTCTTAAGGATTCTTCTTTATACCATTTAATTATTAATACATATTTGCAAATTATAACTTACATGTTTACCTCACGTTGTTATCATACCTCACACAGTTATAAACTATGAATTCTTGAAATGCAACTCATCAAATTTCTCTGCTATTATAGTCCGGGAATGCTATAAAGTTTAAATTTACCGCAACTCAATCTTGAAAGTTGAAACTAATTATGCAATCAAATTGTGTTGCGTTACGTAAATATATTAGTTTATAATATAAAAGGTAAAGTATTTGATATGCAGATCATGTGAACATATTATACTATATAAAATAAACTATAAAAACTATTATCTTAAATAAAGTGCTTATAAAAGCTAGATCGTGAACCTCAAGCGTTTTAAGCTTAGAAACAGCTTATTATCGCTTCACTACTAAAAAGTAGAAGCCGTTTAGTTCGCTTTTGTTAAGAGTGGTTTAAACGTCAGTCGCACATATGAAGTTGTAAGGTTTTATTACGAAGTATATTAGCTTCTTAACAAATTTTGTACGGTCTTATTAAATGGTAATTTTCAGTTTTTGTATTAACATAGTGTAAGATGTGAAAATCTCCTGCTGGGTTATAATTATGTTTTTTTATGGCATTATCACATTTAATAATAATAAATTACGATAATAATTTATGATTGAAAATGATTTATGATAAAATAAACTCTTAATTATGAATACAGCTTTAGTTTATAGCTTTGTGCGGAATACGTACCTATTTTAAATTTAATATCTGTCAATTGGTTTTAAAATACACCCCGAATATTTACAAAGTGCAATCGTAATTTTTCATGATTATCTTTTTCGATATTATGTAAAGGTTTTCATGTTTTTCATATTTATATTATTGATTTATATTATTTTAAAAGTGGTCAATTCCAAGTGGTCAATGCCAATTCCAAAACTTGAACAAGTCACATTTATATTAAATTAAAAAACGAATAAAACCACTAAGTAATGTTTTTTATTCAAATGTTTTTGCCAACTTTTACAAAACCAAGTAAATGTTTTAGTCTGTGTCTGGGTAGACGGAATACCAAATATACCTCTTACGATCCGGGTCTTATAATAGGCGGTCAGTGCGTTAGTACGGTTACGGAAGCAGCTCCGTTTAAATTTTTAGGTAAAAAAATCGATTACCAAGGCCGTACTCCATCGTTGGATGTAATAGTCGATAGCTTTTTAAACGATCTCAAAAAGGTAGACAACCAACCAATAAGTAACGTCAAAAAAGCTTGGATTTACGATAATTATTTAACATCACGTCTAAATTGGCCTTTCCTCGTGTATGATATAAATAAAACCCTTTTGTCAAAGTTAGATGCAAGCGTCATAAAGACATTGAAGTTATGGCTCGGGTTAGCGCACTCAGCGGACTCTTCAACCTTATTTAGAGACCGTAACAACTTTGGATTAAAATTAAAGAAACCATCGGAGCTCTACAAACATCTAAGAGTTACCAAAAGACATATCATCGGAAAATCTAAAGATGATACTGTAACTTCTCTCCCAAAAGACAAAGTTGCCTCAGAGCTCGAGTCACGACTTCAATTCCATAAAAAGTTTATGATAGGTGCTCAAACAAATAAAGTAGGGCTAGGATCAAGTAGGAAAGTTCAAGACATAGACATAACAAAATCTTTTATTCGACAAGACGAAAACGATAATTACCGACTCCACGCGATGAGCCTAGAAATTCAAAACGAATGGGTGACCATAGGAGATTTTTGTATTCCACTAGCTTTGAAGTGGCGCACCTTAATTTATGATTGGTCCCCAGCATTATTAAAATTCTATCTTAATGCATTCCAAATGACTCTCCCAGATCAAAGTAATTTAGTAAGATGGGGCAAAGCCACCGAAAAGTCTTGCAACATCTGTGGGGAGGCAATAGGAACCGCGAAACACCTATTAGTGGGGTGTAAGGTACTTCTAGATAAAGGTCAATACTCGCGTCGCCACGACAAGGTATTAGAAATTATACGGGAAGCGGTTAGTCTTTCAGTAGCAAGAGCGCGGAAGGGTATAACAACCACCGAACGATCTATAGAATTCGTAAAAGAAGGCTCCTCCAAAAAATCAAAAGCGAAGCCTTATTCAATATTAGGCGCGGCTCCTGATTGGATTCTCATGATGGACACGTATGAAAAGCATTACAAAATCCCTGGGGATGTTGGTGTTTCGTCATCCAGACCGGACTTATTCCTGTATTCGAAACATCTGAGGCGCGTGATACTTGTGGAGCTTACTGTTCCTTGGGAAACAAACATCCCAAGGGATCACACATTCAAGCTCAATAAGTATTACGAACTAACCAACGAACTGATCAGGAATAAATTTATAGTTAGTTTGTACGCGGTAGAAGTGGGAGCGAGAGGTATAACAGCAAAATCTCTCTATAGCCTACTTAAAGATCTTGGCCTTTCTAGAACAAGCATCGGTTCATTTCTAGAACGTACTTCAAAGGCGGCATTAGTAGGCTCTTTCCAAATTTGGTTAGGTAGGGAGAGGAGTGTGGAGGGTGAAGGTGAGCGTTTTTGCGCATAATAAAGGGGCCCCTTAAACCTACTCCTGGGTCGCAAGTCCCAGGCACTGCTTGCACTCCTCTCCTTGCAACGCGATGGGCCCGGCACCTGCACGGTGAATCCATGGATTGCTAAGAAGCTTCGTCTCTGGTATTACTTAAGAGGTAATAAATCTGACTCTTACCTTCTAGATCATACCTAAACAAATTACATTCACTATATTTTAGACATTGCTATAAATTGACATTTTTATACAGTAGTTCTGGCTACGCTTTCTTTATTTCAAATTAACAATAAAAACATATTTTTAAGAAAATACACGGGAAAAAGATAGAGGTAGGTCTATATTTTGGGTAGTGTGTGAACACATTTTGGATGTGTGTGTATTGTATTTACACAGTCTCAAATGTAAGTGTAATCATCGGTTCCTTAATTAGAAATGAATATTTAAGAAGTAGTTATAATTATTATACTATATTATTATTTATCCTAATATTCTCATTTTGACAAAGAACTCGTTTCTTGAAGTACTTCAATTTAATAATCAACGTTTCGTTTCAAGAATTTTGGATTCCCAGAGAGGCACAAAGTTAATAAAACTAATTACAAGCTGAACTCGGAGATTTATATGGTAACCATAACCGCAATTCGGTAAGAAAGTTCTAGTTTCCTGTCTTTTCGGAAGTTTTTATTAAACAATTCGGAACAAGATTGATTTAAAATGTTTTATTACAAACTTTGTGCAAAGTTTAGGGATTAATTATAACAGTTAATTAATGAAAATATGTCACGAAAGTTTCATAATAAAGTTGACGAAGTTTTCAACCATGTATATTTTAGTTCAAAACTTAATTATATTAGGTTAAGATTTTTTATTTAAAAATATACTTGTATAAAATTGAACCTAATATGTTAGAATATTGAATTATATTAATATTATTGAATATATATTAGATTACTCTAAGGTAATCGGAATTTTGGGTTAAATTTAAAGCTTAATAAAACTAAAGTTTTATTAAGCTAAAGCTTAATCCGTTAAAAAAATCAGTTTGTACTCAAGATAATCTAAATAAACACTATAATAACATTAGAATGAGATAACAACATGTATATCTCTACAGTGTTAATATAATAAATAAACAATAATGAATCAAAATCTTACTTAAAACATCTAGAAAACTTATGAATCACTCAAGAAGCTTTCTAGATTTCTGTTTATACGCTATTTTTAGAGTAACTCATATTTCAAAGAAATGTTCCATATAAATATTTCAAGGAATATTATTAAGATATGACATTACAAATAGGAAAAATATTTTCTTCGTGAAATTATTAAATTTTATTTTTAAAGTTTAAAATATTACAATTTATCAAATCAGTGCAGAAAAGAAATATATATTTATTATATAATCTAGGGTAATGCTTGAATACATTCCACCTGATGCATGTAGTCTTAGGTGGTAAGGCGCATTACCCTAGCAACCTATTCACTCTTCTCTTGAAGACACCCTCATTGTATTCGGCCGTAAAAAAGACAAAGCAAAACGCTTCGTTCGGACAGTGGGAATGTCCATAACGTAAGGATGGACACCTGCCGTGCGTAGGAACATCCGATGATGGAAGGGGGCGGGGGGAATTCGATCGTGTAATTCCTGTACACACACACACTCACCAAAATGTATCCTATAGAATACTGAGAGGCTAGCAATTCTACGCCTGTGTTCAAGGCTGTGGAGGTACACTTCAACTAACTCGGGGTCGCCTATAAGCCTCTTTGATGGCCTCTCAATTGAGTCCAGAACCGCAAGATAAGATTTTGACCGACCAAAGTTGAGATTCGAGGAAATCTCTAAGCCTAACAACTGAAGCCGGTCACTGTCTTCCAAGGATACATTCTGGAAGGTAGGAGCCAAGGTAAAAGGGCTCCTTTGGCGGTGAACAGACACGTTATTTGTTACCTTAATTATTAAAGAACGTCTTCTATACATCAAATTAAAAAGAAATAAATATTTTTTTAAATAGTAATTACTGTTTCATTTAACCATGGAAATCTCAACATAATAGCTTTTGTAACTATCTGTTTTAGTCTGTTTGTTTTGGATGATATTTGGGGGGAGATAAGTTATTTTTTGTCATCATAAAAAGTTATAGATATAAGTGCAATAATAGTTGCTTGAAGTTCTATTATGGATTGGTGATAAATAAGAAAAACCTTAGAAAGGCTTTTTCGATTTGTCCAAAGCTTTGAGTAGGGTCCAATATGATTATTATTTCTTCTCACGTCCGGTAGTGCGCGTGTGCCTGTCAGATTTTAAGAGATTAGTTTCCACTTTATTAGCATATTTTTGGTTTCCGATATTCAAATATAGCTTTTTATCCTTTGGGGATTATGTTAAAGGTAAATATGTAATTTCATCTACAATCATTTAAATGGAATCTATATAGTCCTGCTTATAAATGTATTTTTCGTGAGCAAATTATGAAAAAATAGACTAATATACTTAAGTTTGTGTTTAAATGTTTTAGTGTAAAATAAAAAACTCACAAAACACTAGTCATAATTATATTTATAGGTTGTATATATTATGTAGTCAAAAACAAAGTTTCTATTCCAATTAGGTATCGATAAAATAAGTATACAATACTGTTTTGAGACGTCATAATGTAGTTGCACTATTTCAAAGTATAGGTTAATAAAGACTGGTAAACTACACGGATACTTTTTATTTGTATTATTTTTATAATTCTGACTCAATAAAATCACAGTCATAATTGATATAGGAGAAACCAAGTAACATTTAAGTAAAGCATCTAACAGAGGTAGAGTAGGATATTTGACAATATCTCTAAACATGTATAGCCATGTTAAGCTTAAATAAATTTATATAAATACAGACTAGGATAAGTAAACACGCCACTACTAAACATTTAGTGCTTAAAGGATTCTAACTTCATTCAAAATAATATTAAATATATAACATCATATCTTCTAACTAAGATCGCCTACATACAACATCTTAGTTGCAATGAAGCAACATGTGCTGAGTTGTTAGTAATGGAGTTATTGTCCTTACTTTAATAATAGGCTTTGCAATCAAAAAAGCGTTTAAAGTGAACTTTATTTTATTATCTGATAAATTTGAAATTAATTTTAAAGTCGTATTTAAATGCCCAATTATACATTTATTTATATGTGGAGATAATTACTATATCCATTTTCATATGAATATAGTATTTATTGTAAAAGTCAGATAAATTAATAACTTATATTGTGTTGTTTGAAAATATCTATAAACATGTATAGCCATGTTAAGCTTATTTAAATTCATATAAATATAGACTGAAAAATAAACCGACACGGACAGGGATTCGAACCCACGACTACTGGGAAATCGTCCCGTCGCTCTACCAACTGAGCTACCGTATCGCTGTCCGCCTCGGTGAATTAAGCATTCTATATGTGATCCGTCTTTATCGGGACGGTGGTGACATCTATTCGGCTAATGTTTCTAACTTTGCAGTATAGATAAACATTGAAAAGATGCCACTATCGAAATTAATGTTTGAAAATATCTATAAACATGTATAGCCATGTTAAGCTTATTTAAATTTATATAAATATAGAATGAAAAATAAATTAAAATTAAATTTCGAAAGAAGCCTTACCTATAGATGTCACCACTGTCGGTTTATTTTTCATTCTATATTTATATAAATCTATGTTTTGTATAAAGTTATGTTTATACGTCCTAATGCTTGATGTGAAAAATAATAGTAACTTTTATAGCAAATAAGAAAGTTACTTATCACCATTGGTGGTGTTGAACGACAACGTAACTAATGGTCGACATTTATTGTCAGGCGAGTTCATTCTCCAAACACTTATATCCGTTAAATAAATATCCGTCCTGAATACATAAAGGTAGTTCAGGAAACGGTTTTCTATTAAATGCAAAGCAGGATTACCTGGGCCCCCAAATATATTTTGCTAACACAAAATTATACCAAAGTAATCTTAGATTTACAAGAGGAATACTAAAATGAATAATATTTTTGCTAATCGTATACATATAACAAAAAAATATACATTTAATATAATATGTTTTTATTTAGAATTAAGTTTTTCTTATGTTAATAACGTATAGAAATGTTTTTTTCCGAAGGATCTCTTAAAGAGATTCGTGCACTTTTTTAAATGTATATTTTTCTTCTAAATAAATTATTGATACAAAGATACAATAAATAAATAACATAGGTAACTAACTTATTAGATAAAATCTAACAAAGGGAAACGGAATTAAGTTTATTAATTCTCACATCTTCATTCAGTTATAAGCTTTACTGAAGAACTGAAACTCGATAATGGATAATCTTAAAACATCGTTAAAGCTGAATTAAACATTTAAAATTATAAAAACTTTTTTTTATTTCTAACAACCCAGTGAAAGAAAATGGTGTATTATAATAACAGAGAAGCATAAAATTATTTTATCTACTTCGCTAACAAATCTCTGTAATTAAACTTATTCTTCGAAACTAACCGCAAAAAGTTGGTTAATGTATCATTTACTTTAATAAAAGGAAAACTTTATTCAAGCGATTGCGTCCAAAACTTTCAAATACTCTTTAAGAAGAACTCTCTTTGTTCTTATTTATTATATCTCTTGGGAAACATAAGTGCTATTTATTGGTTAAAATAGAACTGTAGTTTTAGGTACAAATAAATAATTCGTTCTGTATGGTTTTATTTTTTTATAAAGTGTTGTAAGGATAATCCCAAAAAAATATTTTATATATTTATTAATATATATTATCAGAGTCATCTAAATTGTGAAACATCTGCCATCACTTACAATTTATAGAAAGCAGTACATTTTAGTTTAACAGAAATTAAAATCAAGACAAAATTTTATATGCCCCCGAGAAAATTAATTGATTTTTCGGATTAAAAAGTATCGTTAAATCTTACGATTAGTTAAGTTTTTCTGTGAAAGTGATAAATTTCTATACTAAAAAGCATATACATAAAACGGTAACATAACAAATTTTTATCAAAATCGGTCCAGTACATTTTGATTGATTTACCGTTAAATAGAAAATTCAAAAACTGTAAATCTTCATTGCTTTTATCTATTTACCTCGAATTTTTATTATATTCTAAAATATAAATCTATTTAATGTGCAATACATGTTGATTATATGTATAGATTATATTAAATCTGTATAGGTACTTTCCTCATCAATTTCTTTAGTGATCTCCTTAGAACAAACACTTCATATCTGACAAACGACACGACTGCGATACGACACGTAACAAAAACAATTTCACAATTCATCGCGTTTCAATTTGTAATGGTATCAGCTATTATTTCAGACGTCAAATTGAAATTTCGTGCCCATTCTCTGTTAATAAATATTTAAATTTATTTCACGAAGATTTAATAGATATTCACTGATTTTTCAAATATAATTTTAACTTTTAACTTCCAAGTACTGTCCTTATTAAAGAAATTGTTTCATTCTTGTACATCCTTTAGAATTAGGGTACTACGGTTCCAAAGCTGCTTGCAAAGTTGCACTGACGACGGTCTATACCTTTCATAATATGAATTGTTAACAGCTGTAGGTAACTCTTGTTTCAAAGAGCGTTGAAAATATGCTCCGTTTGAAACATGAAACTGCAAATAGTATTAAACAAAAAACTACTTTAAGGGTACATTTTAGTTACATAACCAATACAAAATATTTATTACACTTTTGATAGATATTCTGCAAAATATTACCTGAGTATTACATTTTGATAGATATTCTGTAGATAATTTTTCTAACATTATAAATATTAAATATGAGGATTGACAAATCTACTCTTATAAGACTGACACTATAGTTATTTAAGTCGTCACAGCGACTCAAAACGTAATACTCTAGTGAATAAAAATCCAAGCTTACTCGAATGCTTCCCGGAGATGCTATACACGTAACTACAATCATAAACGATTATCCGACTGAGAGCATTCCAATCCACTATTAGACGAATACCTGCCCGTCCAATGAAATACTTGGCAAGACATTGAGCTGGAGGTGTTAAATACTTACGTATAGTATATTTATATCACTATCTTTAAAATAAAATTTATTTTATTTTCTAATTATTTATACGCAAAAAAAGACGCTCATTAACTATACAAATGGACTATTCAAATAGAATTGTAAAGCGAAAAATGTTTCAGTGAATGTACCTCAAGTCACGTACTGAAAAGAAAGGAATCAGGGAACAATTTGTTACTTGAATGATACCATCCTTTTTATTACTTTTTCAACTCGCCCTGATTTTTATTTTAATATATTGAAATATTTTTCTATTTTATTTTATTATAGGTATCTTGGAATATCATTTAAGAGAGACGCTTTTATAACATAATAATTATCAGGCAAATATACCTTAATAATATTAGTGCAATGAGTTGATTTATTTATAAACAGATTCTACTATGTTTTTTAAAAATAACATCTAATAAACTCTTTTTATAAATGCAGGCTCTTATATATTTTTAAGGTTTGTATTTTTAAATCTAAAAACTATGACTAGTTCAACAGTTTGCAAGTTTTAAATGGAATGTAGAATGTATCAACAAAAACAAAACTCAAACTAGCAATCTCTAAAGCAAACATGACATGGCCGATGTGTTTAGAGACTATTTTTAAATATTAGTTAGATTTTAAATAATAATTTAATTGTACATCAATAATTTACTATATAACTTTATTAGAAGTATTCTATAGTAAAACATGTCGTTTTCTGTTAAAGGCCATGGAACCCCAAAATATACGTGTAACGTTTTGTATATGATGTAACATCTATAATTACAAGCAAGATGCATTGTCTGTTTGTATTACACCGAAAGACGGACAAATACCACGAATAATAAATCAAAAATACGTAAACACTAGCATTTTAACGGCATTGAGCTATTTATATTTTTAGGTTCACGGAATAAAACTTGATTATTTCTTATAACAACCATTTATAACATAATAAAGTATAGTTATTATAATTAATGTAACATGCTTCTTAAATAATGAATCATTTCGCAGCATTGAGAATCTATACTGTTCTTAAAATCCTTGAGTCGGCTGATTAATTCTTCCTAACTAAATATGCTGGTTACAAACTTATACTCAATCGCTTTAAAATTACGTAAAAGCTTTTGACCATTTCAAATAAAATGTTTGTTTTACTGAAGTTTTCTCATCCATGCGGTTTTGAACCAATTAGTCAGTTTTTGAACGGGTTTTATTTATATTACTGAAAGCTTTTCATATATTTTGTGGTTACGGTAAATGTATTGATTTTGTATTTACATTCTCTATTTTTTTAGTATTTTTTTATAAGCTAACTATAAAGCTCTCTTTTAATTAATATTTTATAAAAGTTATGATATTTTAAATCTAAGATAAGATTTAGCTACGAACTTTGAGAATTGGATAAATTGATTTAAAATATACATTTAATTCTGAAGTTTAGAGTTATTTAACATTTAAAATCATGCTTTATTATAATGCTATTAGAATACAAAAAACTTTGTGCCAAGGTAATGCATGCAATTAAGATAATGCAGTATTAAAAATTAAAATGCTTGCTTTAAAAGCTAGTTCAAACTCCACACAAAAACTCATAAAACATAAGAGTCAAGTGTCAAACATCACCCGTTGATTACAAACGGTTGTTACTTTGATAATACAGTTGTGACGTCACTTTCAGGACATAACTTTATAATACTCTTATGACATATTGTACTGGAACTTTTATCTGCTACAAGTATATCAGATAAAAGCCAGCAAATTAAAATAAAAACAATTAAAATAAAAAGTTTTATTTTAATATAAAAAATTGGATATATTTTTCTGTGGGTTGTGTATATTTTGGCAGTGTCTTATATGTTGACTCAGACAGTAGGCTATCACCACATCAATTGCCATCAAAATTGTTACAGTACTTTCTGGGTGAAAATCACCACATAGATAAATAAATAAAACTATTTTTAAACTATTATTTCCGGGTCTGTTTTATGTATGGCAAATAATGTTTTTAATATGGCCTTGTATTTTATCATGTATATTATAACATATATAAAACTAATCCAAATATTAGTTTTGTACTTAGTTCTCTTGTTATGATATTGCCAGCAAAATTTATCACTCGTTATCTCATTGGATGCTTTTAGTTTCAATTGTGCATTAAATCTGCGATGATTTGATTTAGTGTTTCAAGTGAATATAAAACGCAGTTGAAACCTGGACACAGACTTGGAGATTGAAGGATGTGGTACATGTATATAAAAGACTTGTCAAAAATTACTGCATCCAATTAGAACTAAATTCTTTAATCATTGTAAATAACGTTTTGTTGAAATAGTATTTTTCATAAAACAGTAAACGTAAACGTGTAGTTATGAAAATAAAAATAAATAAGTTCTGAATGCACCGTATTTTATGTTTGTGATAATATCATATTTATTTCAAATATAAACTCAAAGTTGTAATTTATGTATTTAAAATAAAATAATATATACGAAACGCGAATACTTTATTTATGTAATGTCATCTGTAAATAAAAATTACTATAATAAGTTTTTTTAGAATTCTATACTCTACATTCTATTTAACTCTTTAGAAGGTAGAGTCATTTAAATATAGATCATGAATATTAGCAAATGTAGTTTTTAAAACAATATACGTATATATATGCTTAGCATAGATTAATTTCTACTAAGCACTAACAATTCAATTCAAATATGATTTTGGAACAGTAGAACACTCCATTCAAATGCATTCACTCACTCATTCATTCATTCAGTCGTTCATTACATTTTCCCTCATTAATTGAAAAACTGTGTACGTAATTATAACGCACGTGACATAATTCTCCCCCAAAAGATCTTTAACCATTCGTGTTCTCTGAATAAGGGTTTTAATTGCTTATAAATTGTGATCAAATTCTTTTTTTTAACATATCGGATTATATATCGATCTGTGGGCTCAAATCAGAATTCATTTTCATCTCAAAAACTTCCTACTGAGTTGAAGTTTTTTTGGAGTCCACTCTGTCCAAAATAGGCGGTCATTCTGACCTCAGGCATTCACGCCGGACCGTGTATTAACATTTTCTCTCGCACGCGTACTTGTTCGAGATTCCCTTTTGTATATTTATGTAGTACACTATTAGTATCAGTTCAATAGTCATTTTTTACATAATATGTTGGCTTAAAAAGGTCTAAGCGCGTGATTAAAATAGTTTAATAATAATTTGTGAATTTAATGTAAATTTCGGTTCATTATTTTTGTAACTACGATTATAGTTTTGAAATGAATTGTAATTATTTAAAAATTACGAAAATACAAAATCTTCCAAATTAGCCATTGTATTCGATGTATAAATTTTAAAAACCTGACATTTAAATGTATACATTTATTATTTTATTTAAATTGAAATACTATTTACTTACTACTACAATACTTAATAATATTGTATTTCATATTATGAAAGTGGAAGCTTCAAGAACATGTGCTTGCCCTCTTTGTTATGAGAGCTACAGGAAAATGTTAAAGGAAATGAGTTGAACGTTATACATGCCAGCTTACACAAAACATAGTTGGTTGTCAACATTGTCTAAGCTATTAATATTATAAGCATTTTATATTTATTCTATTGGGTCTAATAATACGATTGCAAATATATTTTTAGGTTGTTTTATTGAATTTTTTTTTAAAGCTATATAATATCTAAGCCAAGTCTGTGCATGTAATAATATAGTAATAAAATTTCATATTAAATATCCCTATATATTTCACAATATCAGGCAAACTCGCTGGGTAAAATTTAAAACTCTTACACAAGACAATAATTATCTTGTTAAATAAAATAAAGTATATAATATAATAAAAATACTCTCCATTTACTCTTCATAAATATAAATTATAACAAATATATTAGAAAAACTTTTTGAATATTGGAAAATATTATGGATATATTATATTTATATTCAAATATTTGTAATTAAAGCTACACGCGGGGAGATATCACAATAATGACTTAGAAAGTGCATCTGACCGTAAAATGAAGAGAGTTTTCACTAACATTAACGTTCAGTAGTTTCTATCTATACTAATATTATAAAGCTGAAGAGTTTGTTTGTTTGAACGCGCTAATCTCTGGAAGTACTGGCCCAAATTGAAAAATTCTTTTTTGTGTTGAATTCTTTTCGTTTATTGAGCAAGGCTATAGGGTATATGTCATCTCGATGTGACTAATAGAAGTCAAGCAGCAATGAAAAATACTGCAAAAACGAGAAAAGATTTCTTTTTTGAGTGCTTTCCTCGCGTGCGCTGACTAAACGGTGAAAGTTACCAAAAATAATGTATGATGAAATTGTTTCCCTTTAAAAGTTCTAAAAAGAAGTCCGCGACAGCATATATCTAGCTTTTAAGGTTGTGCGTAGTGGTGTACTAGGAAAGAATTTAAAATTCTACCCTTAAGGGTTTTAAATAGATGGATTTTGCAATTTTTTATGAAACTCGGCGGCAACACTAAAAACTGCGCGGACGAAGTCGCAGGCGACCCCTAGTTGAGTTATAAATACCAAGTCACTAATAAAAGACATTAAATTCATAATAATCATAACAAGCTACAGCTTTCATAATATTATCCTTCAATTAATATAATTAATAATCTGATTATAACTCTGCGAAAAGAAAATAAGATTATTACAATGAATAAGCTTTTGAATTTCTGCCTCGGAAATTTAATTCATTGTAAATGTAACGAGAACTGGAGACTGATGGAAATGACGGTTTTGTTTATTTATTTACTACCTACTTTTTAATACTTTGATTTTTTTATTAAACAAAATTATTAATTATCTGTAATGTTTTAATGTTGGAGTCATGTAAATTTAAATTTTGTGTGGTATTAAATCCATACGTTCCATCTAATTATCTATTTGTGACATTTCTTTTATAAAAATCATTTTTAAATAAAACACAAAATGATTAATTCAATATTAGTTAACAGATATCTTTGATATCATGATAAATGTTAAAAAGTGTGCTTTTTAAAAATTTTAATATATTTTTTTTTATTACTAATAAGGCCCATTCACCATTTCATAACCGTTATTTATATTGATGTATAGCAAAAACACACTATTCTTGCAGAGTTAGAAATCCTAATTAATTTAGGCTTTCAGAACGAAATTGCTCATTAAACACACACGTTGTTTCTTACGTAGAAGTTATTTTGTAAATTAAATCCAGTTGTTAGAGATTATATCATAAGCAATCAAATTTAACACACATTATAAATTCCTTGATCTTGATATATAATTAAAATTAATAAACATTTCTTATATACTAGTTATTGGAAGAAATATGAATTCATATTTTCAAATGATTGAATTTCTCATTTTCATCTCAAAGATCGCTCAAGTTAGCAACATCATTTTCCACTCGCGCTTATTACGTTCAACCGTCAACAAAGTTTCCTTCTTCTCAAATCTCTGAAACATTTGCGACTTTCCCTTTCATTAATTTAAAGAATTTATAAGTATAAGCATATTTATTCATCTAATATGACAGAAACAAACAAAGTTTTCCTTTCCCTAAAGAAAATTGATGATAAAGTAAAAATCATGAGGTAAATTCTTAATAAAAAAATTGTAACGCAGAGATGTTATTGCACATGAATTATACCAGTTTCCATATCCATACGCATATTATAAATTTGAAAGTATCTCTGTCTGTCTATCTATCTGTTACGTTTTCACACTAAAACCACTGAAACTGTTTTGATGAAGTTTGTCATAAACATAGATAAAACTTTGAGAAAGAATATAGGTTTCTTTTAACTTCGGAAAAATATCTCATTCCAACAAAACAACGTTAATAGAAAGAAGAGCTCTGATACACCACTTTCTTCGTATACACTGGCGTCATAATAGGTGATACATAGATGCAATGTTTTAAAAATAAATATTCTTTAGTAGATTAAAAATAATAACACTATGTGCCGTTAGCCAAGGTGCACGTGCGGGCAGACGTCGCTGTCAGACGTCTACTGACAGTAAAGAAATCCTCTTGATTGTTATTCTCTGTCAAAGTCAACGTCAAAATTGAATAGTTAATTTAAAATTTATTATCGCGGATCGTTTTTTTTTTTTGGTTATTTTTTTCTTCAGAAGTAGTTAAGTTATAAATTAATTTAAATTTTTTGCTAATCTTTATACTAATACGTGGTTATTGTTTACTGTTTTCTTTATTTACGTCCATAAATAAAACATTAAATCTGAATAGGGTATATTCATAATGTCCAGTTCTTTATTGTTTGGTTCCTAAAGTAAAAAGTTTGGTTCCTAAAAAATAGTAAGTAAAAAATAAAGTTTATACTTAATATTTAATAAGAAAGACTTTAATTTGACTTAGCAGTATAATTTTAATTAGGAAAATCTAATTTGCCTTTACACATTCGGCCAATCACTCTATTATTCAAACAGCAATCAAGTAGGAGAAATGTAATCTTATCTTGGGTTGTTGGTTTCCTAATTTCCGAAACTATCAAAACATGTAACTTAAATACTTAATTTATCTTAAATATAATATTTATTATATTTACTTTCAATTTAAAACTAATTACGTTTTGATTAAAAATTTATAAGCGTTCATAAATATAAACAAATTTCCATTTCGTTAAGTCAGATATTCAAATCACTTGGTACAACCACAACTCCTGACGCAGCTAAATCTTAAGAGGGTCACAAAACCAATCCACAGCGTTTACGAGCCGCCATCTTATAATAATCTGAAATGATTATTTTCGCGCCATCATTTACTGTTAATATACAAGCGATTACTCTTAAAGTATTTTATAGAGTTATGTTGTGATAAATAAAAATAAAAATGAAATAATACAAAAGTTTGATGTAGGTACTTATTTACACGCAATCATATTTACGTGTAATACTATACTTTAGGCCATACTTCTACATAAAAAACAGTTTTAAATGCTAATAATATACTTAATAATTGTTCAAATTTAGTGAATTTGTTAAATATCTGTTTATATGACCGAGTAATATATAAAATACCTTATTGAGCAACACGCTTCCGCCATCTTTAACGATGATTCTAATCTTCATTCAAAATAAACAGTCATATAATCACACAAAAATATATTATAAAGTAAGTTAGAATTTTAATACATCATTTTGGATCATTTTTATTATATTATGCTCTGCGATGTTTACATTTTCATTTACCTACTAGCACACCCAGCCCGCACCGCCGGGCATAATTTAAAAGATATTGTACCTCGACATACATAATAAAAAATACATTAAATATAAGAATGAAACCAACGTAATACTAATTATGATTCACCATGACTTTAATTTTATTCTACTCGTTTCGGATACGGATAGATGGTGTTATAAGGTTATAACAACTTGGTGAACCATCAGGTGAGTAGCAGGTGCTACTGACCTTAAATACTTCAATGTAAAAAAAAACCAGAGCATCTTGGTAGTAAAACTTATCATGTTAAAAAAAGCTCCCATTGTCATCAAACACTCTTTACAGAATTGCCCGCTGGGTCAATCTACAGATTCTCCGAAAATTATGTTGGAATCGGTTCGGCCGTTTCGGTTTTTGGTTATGTTTTATTTTCGTTTTTCTATGAGACAAATATGTACATAGATAGATTATGTTATTCAAAGTTGATTTATTTATACGAATACTTTCCTAAATAATAAATTTTTGAATTTTGAATTAAAAGAAATTATGTTTTTATGTGCTTTAACAAAATTGCACTTAATTGTACTTACCTAAATATTACCAAAAATACCATATACAATAAATATAATCTGTCATATATATATTTCGCTTGAAATTTTATATATCAATTGCCACAGAAATTGTGTATGAAGCCTCTTTCTGGGTTAATATAATTTTATATGGTAATCTATAATTCTCGATGTATATCATAAAACTCGATATGATAGAAATTTTACCTTAGAAATAATATTCCAAATTGACAACAGAAAGCAGGTAACTTTACACTGACTGGAAAATTAACAGTTTTTGTGTAGATGGTTCCTAAATAATTGATTGATATTATCGAAAAAATAATAATAATATCTCAGGACAAATGATTTGCTTGTGTTAAGGGATAACGATACGAATACATAGAAATAAACATTATAAATACTTCGAATATAATATAAATAATACAATATTAAAATAATTCATGCCTTTTTATGACCTTTATTTATAAATGTGATAATATTATTCTCATTACTAATTCATTTTATAGCAATTTAAATCTTAAAACATTAAAAAATAATATATACATAAACTATTAGTGTTCCATAAAACAGAGCTTAAAAATAACAAGAAGTACATTCTTAATCCGTTCCGATACAATATTCATAATTCATAGCTTCAGGGGTTTATTTGTAGTTAGTTTAATCTTGATTGTAAATGGATAAATATGATAAACTCTACCGAAGTAAACAGAGATCTGATGGATCCGAGCCAAGAATGACGGCGTATCAACAGGTTATCTCTGTATTTGAAATTTATTTACTCTTCTACCGGAAATCTTTATGTAATCAATTTAGAATCTTAAAAGATTTTCAAACAAACAATCCTCTCTGTTTTTATGTATTTATTAATTTGTATTTTTTTTCAGGCGTTATTAAAATTATTTGAAACCAGACCCTCTTTTTATTTTTATTAAATTTTAATTTGGTAATTAGTTTTAATTAGTGGTATTATTCCAAAAATCATTGTAAAAATACTAGAACCTCTTGTTAATATCATATACGAATATTACTTGTTTATAAAATTCAGATTTTATATACAGTAATATAAAAAAAACTGAAGAGTTTGTTTATTCGATTAAAAATTAAAAGTTTCAAAAAGTTTCCTCTCTCGAATATTTATACTTATATATCTATACTTATATTTATACTTAAAACAATGTTGTTTATTATATATATATATATATATATATATATATATATATATATATATATATATATATATATATATATATATATATATGAATCTTATTAAGTACGTTTTGAGCGTTTAAAGTTGCAGAGAATTATAACATATTTAATTATACAGAGATAAATTTAAATAAATGACAAAAAAATCTTGTCAAAAATTATAAAAAATGACAAAAATAAAACGACGTCCTATAGTGCGGAGTCGTTGAAATTATACAATGTGTAAGGCTCCGAGGATATTGTATAGTATTATACAACAAAAAAGTTAGTTTTGTGATAACAATGTTAGCTGGAATGTATTCACTTTTTCATTACAATGAAAATTTATGTGTGATATATATATATATATATATATATATATATATACATAATGTATTATATATATACAATATAATTACTTTGTTCAAACAATTCTGACGTGATTAAAAAAATAAACTTTTCATTATTAAAAGATATTTAAAACAGGATTAATAAAGGCTTTTCTCGTTTTCAATAACATTTATTTTGTGCGCTTTATTTTTGAAATTGTATGTTTTTATAGAAAAAATATTAAGTCATTGTTTGTTTTCACTGATGTTTTGCCACTCGTAGCTTTCAACTGAAATATTCAATTAGTATAAAAACTAATTAAATTAGAAATCAATAAAAACTGAAGTTCAATTACAAAATTCACGAAAGAAATTATAATGTCTCTAATAAATTATAACATCATTGGATGAAAATATATTTAAGCATATCTCTTTACTTATTTTACTTCACTTATTTTATTTACAAAGGCTGGTATCACTTTCTTATCATTATAAGAGTTGTTCAACAAAAGCTTAAATGGGATAATTGAGTAGTCTCTACGATGATCCTGTTGTAAGTAAAATAAAGACGAATTTAATTTCGTTCCTCCCTTGCCAAAGAAACCTTGTAAATTATCTTCCAAAAGATGTACTAAGAAAACCGTATAAATTGAATAAAATTATTCACTTAATATTACAAAATGTATTAATTACGACCAGTTTCTTAAAAAGTTTCAGTTTAAACTAACAAGTATAACTCAATTATATTGAACGTAGATTAAAGTAGTAAATAATATTTTAAGTTATTTAAATTTCAATTATTTGCAATAAATAAATTAACACTTAGTCTCTTAACAGACTGTAAACTCAATTTAAAACTCTCGACATTTATTATTCTCAAAGTTTATGACAAGAAAAGAAAGCGTTAACTTGGGCTTTGAAACTTCTAGTGTACTTAAGAAACAAATAAATAATATCAGAAGACCAACAAAGACTTAGTGATAGATTTTTCTTTGGCATTATATAAAATAAATATCAATATTTTCATGTAGTATCTATTATTATCAAAGCAAGTGTTGAATAAAGCAATATCAACTAAATTTAGGAGAAATAATAATTGGGTTTTATTTTATGAATATGAAAAATAAAAGTTAATAATTTTATAGCGTTTTGTGATTAAGAAAATTATTACCGACACTAATTATTTATACAATATGTATCCATATAATTCTATAAAAAAAATATAACGTTCAATAAATTTATTCTATTTGAATATTTGGCCAGCGTATATCGAAGCGCAGTTTTTAGGACTAACAAAGTTACCAATGCTGTTTTTGGACAAAAATTCGAACATGTTTCGAATACGAATACTTTCCTAAATAATAAATTTTTGAATTTTGAATTAAAAGAAATTATGTTTTTATGTGCTTTAACAAAATTGCACTTAATTGTACTTACCTAAATATTACCAAAAATACCATATACAATAAATATAATCTGTCATATATATATTTCGCTTGAAATTTTATATATCAATTGCCACAGAAATTGTGTATGAAGCCTCTTTCTGGGTTAATATAATTTTATATGGTAATCTATAATTCTCGATGTATATCATAAAACTCGATATGATAGAAATTTTACCTTAGAAATAATATTCCAAATTGACAACAGAAAGCAGGTAACTTTACACTGACTGGAAAATTAACAGTTTTTGTGTAGATGGTTCCTAAATAATTGATTGATATTATCGAAAAAATAATAATAATATCTCAGGACAAATGATTTGCTTGTGTTAAGGGATAACGATACGAATACATAGAAATAAACATTATAAATACTTCGAATATAATATAAATAATACAATATTAAAATAATTCATGCCTTTTTATGACCTTTATTTATAAATGTGATAATATTATTCTCATTACTAATTCATTTTATAGCAATTTAAATCTTAAAACATTAAAAAATAATATATACATAAACTATTAGTGTTCCATAAAACAGAGCTTAAAAATAACAAGAAGTACATTCTTAATCCGTTCCGATACAATATTCATAATTCATAGCTTCAGGGGTTTATTTGTAGTTAGTTTAATCTTGATTGTAAATGGATAAATATGATAAACTCTACCGAAGTAAACAGAGATCTGATGGATCCGAGCCAAGAATGACGGCGTATCAACAGGTTATCTCTGTATTTGAAATTTATTTACTCTTCTACCGGAAATCTTTATGTAATCAATTTAGAATCTTAAAAGATTTTCAAACAAACAATCCTCTCTGTTTTTATGTATTTATTAATTTGTATTTTTTTTCAGGCGTTATTAAAATTATTTGAAACCAGACCCTCTTTTTATTTTTATTAAATTTTAATTTGGTAATTAGTTTTAATTAGTGGTATTATTCCAAAAATCATTGTAAAAATACTAGAACCTCTTGTTAATATCATATACGAATATTACTTGTTTATAAAATTCAGATTTTATATACAGTAATATAAAAAAAACTGAAGAGTTTGTTTATTCGATTAAAAATTAAAAGTTTCAAAAAGTTTCCTCTCTCGAATATTTATACTTATATATCTATACTTATATTTATACTTAAAACAATGTTGTTTATTATATATATATATATATATATATATATATATATATATATATATATATATATATATATATATATATATATATATATGAATCTTATTAAGTACGTTTTGAGCGTTTAAAGTTGCAGAGAATTATAAGAGTTGTTCAACAAAAGCTTAAATGGGATAATTGAGTAGTCTCTACGATGATCCTGTTGTAAGTAAAATAAAGACGAATTTAATTTCGTTCCTCCCTTGCCAAAGAAACCTTGTAAATTATCTTCCAAAAGATGTACTAAGAAAACCGTATAAATTGAATAAAATTATTCACTTAATATTACAAAATGTATTAATTACGACCAGTTTCTTAAAAAGTTTCAGTTTAAACTAACAAGTATAACTCAATTATATTGAACGTAGATTAAAGTAGTAAATAATATTTTAAGTTATTTAAATTTCAATTATTTGCAATAAATAAATTAACACTTAGTCTCTTAACAGACTGTAAACTCAATTTAAAACTCTCGACATTTATTATTCTCAAAGTTTATGACAAGAAAAGAAAGCGTTAACTTGGGCTTTGAAACTTCTAGTGTACTTAAGAAACAAATAAATAATATCAGAAGACCAACAAAGACTTAGTGATAGATTTTTCTTGGCATTATATAAAATAAATATCAATATTTTCATGTAGTATCTATTATTATCAAAGCAAGTGTTGAATAAAGCAATATCAACTAAATTTAGGAGAAATAATAATTGGGTTTTATTTTATGAATATGAAAAATAAAAGTTAATAATTTTATAGCGTTTTGTGATTAAGAAAATTATTACCGACACTAATTATTTATACAATATGTATCCATATAATTCTATAAAAAAAATATAACGTTCAATAAATTTATTCTATTTGAATATTTGGCCAGCGTATATCGAAGCGCAGTTTTTAGGACTAACAAAGTTACCAATGCTGTTTTTGGACAAAAATTCGAACATGTTTCGAATACGAATACTTTCCTAAATAATAAATTTTTGAATTTTGAATTAAAAGAAATTATGTTTTTATGTGCTTTAACAAAATTGCACTTAATTGTACTTACCTAAATATTACCAAAAATACCATATACAATAAATATAATCTGTCATATATATATTTCGCTTGAAATTTTATATATCAATTGCCACAGAAATTGTGTATGAAGCCTCTTTCTGGGTTAATATAATTTTATATGGTAATCTATAATTCTCGATGTATATCATAAAACTCGATATGATAGAAATTTTACCTTAGAAATAATATTCCAAATTGACAACAGAAAGCAGGTAACTTTACACTGACTGGAAAATTAACAGTTTTTGTGTAGATGGTTCCTAAATAATTGATTGATATTATCGAAAAAATAATAATAATATCTCAGGACAAATGATTTGCTTGTGTTAAGGGATAACGATACGAATACATAGAAATAAACATTATAAATACTTCGAATATAATATAAATAATACAATATTAAAATAATTCATGCCTTTTTATGACCTTTATTTATAAATGTGATAATATTATTCTCATTACTAATTCATTTTATAGCAATTTAAATCTTAAAACATTAAAAAATAATATATACATAAACTATTAGTGTTCCATAAAACAGAGCTTAAAAATAACAAGAAGTACATTCTTAATCCGTTCCGATACAATATTCATAATTCATAGCTTCAGGGGTTTATTTGTAGTTAGTTTAATCTTGATTGTAAATGGATAAATATGATAAACTCTACCGAAGTAAACAGAGATCTGATGGATCCGAGCCAAGAATGACGGCGTATCAACAGGTTATCTCTGTATTTGAAATTTATTTACTCTTCTACCGGAAATCTTTATGTAATCAATTTAGAATCTTAAAAGATTTTCAAACAAACAATCCTCTCTGTTTTTATGTATTTATTAATTTGTATTTTTTTTCAGGCGTTATTAAAATTATTTGAAACCAGACCCTCTTTTTATTTTTATTAAATTTTAATTTGGTAATTAGTTTTAATTAGTGGTATTATTCCAAAAATCATTGTAAAAATACTAGAACCTCTTGTTAATATCATATACGAATATTACTTGTTTATAAAATTCAGATTTTATATACAGTAATATAAAAAAAACTGAAGAGTTTGTTTATTCGATTAAAAATTAAAAGTTTCAAAAAGTTTCCTCTCTCGAATATTTATACTTATATATCTATACTTATATTTATACTTAAAACAATGTTGTTTATTATATATATATATATATATATATATATATATATATGAATCTTATTAAGTACGTTTTGAGCGTTTAAAGTTGCAGAGAATTATAAGAGTTGTTCAACAAAAGCTTAAATGGGATAATTGAGTAGTCTCTACGATGATCCTGTTGTAAGTAAAATAAAGACGAATTTAATTTCGTTCCTCCCTTGCCAAAGAAACCTTGTAAATTATCTTCCAAAAGATGTACTAAGAAAACCGTATAAATTGAATAAAATTATTCACTTAATATTACAAAATGTATTAATTACGACCAGTTTCTTAAAAAGTTTCAGTTTAAACTAACAAGTATAACTCAATTATATTGAACGTAGATTAAAGTAGTAAATAATATTTTAAGTTATTTAAATTTCAATTATTTGCAATAAATAAATTAACACTTAGTCTCTTAACAGACTGTAAACTCAATTTAAAACTCTCGACATTTATTATTCTCAAAGTTTATGACAAGAAAAGAAAGCGTTAACTTGGGCTTTGAAACTTCTAGTGTACTTAAGAAACAAATAAATAATATCAGAAGACCAACAAAGACTTAGTGATAGATTTTTCTTGGCATTATATAAAATAAATATCAATATTTTCATGTAGTATCTATTATTATCAAAGCAAGTGTTGAATAAAGCAATATCAACTAAATTTAGGAGAAATAATAATTGGGTTTTATTTTATGAATATGAAAAATAAAAGTTAATAATTTTATAGCGTTTTGTGATTAAGAAAATTATTACCGACACTAATTATTTATACAATATGTATCCATATAATTCTATAAAAAAAATATAACGTTCAATAAATTTATTCTATTTGAATATTTGGCCAGCGTATATCGAAGCGCAGTTTTTAGGACTAACAAAGTTACCAATGCTGTTTTTGGACAAAAATTCGAACATGTTTCAAACTGCAAAAACTTTTATTTTTTATATTTTATTACAATGCCTCCAAAAATCTTATTATTATATACATACTTGATTACACAAATAACCTTCTAATAAAATCAATGGATTTGTAAAAAACATGCTACCAATTACGAATGAAATCTTTTCATAATAAATGTCTATTGTTATTATTACGACAAAACATTTCACTAACTACCAAATTTATTTTATTGAATTCATTGGTTCATCATATCAATCCATTTTCGTGACAAACAAAAGCCCACCCGAAATGCATTTTCATTATATAACTTATTGTTTTAAATTTAATTAAATATCTTTCAACATTTATTTATTATACTACGTGCTGTTTTATATTTTGATTATATTGAAATACATTATGTATAAATGACAGTGATTATATCCTTTATAATTAATCATTTTAATATTTACATCCCAATTTATTCATTTTTTAAATAGATAAATATAAAAGTAAGTAAGCAGTAGATTAAAAATGAATATAAATTAATTTACTAAAAAGGTTTTATACAAAAACAACATTTTAAGCTTTCAATATGCAGTGATAAATAAAACTAAAGTTACAACTTCGTTCGAAAAACATATTCATGAGAGCTGCACTCACACACACACGTTATTGACGTTAGTGTCGTGTGTGTGAGTGCGGCAACAGGTCGACATGTTTCGAGCTGACAAAGCCTTTTACCACTCAGCCAAACTTAATTATTTTCCAGACTCACTATGTTTTTCTGACAGACCTTTTCAATGATCAATATTCGTAGATTTTTTGTTGTTTATGGACCGAAAATTACATTTTGAAGCTTTGACACCTTTAATTTCATCCAATACCAATACTCTATATTTCATAGCAATTATTAAATAGCAAATTTTATAGTACCTTGAGGTGTTTTATACATTTTGTTATCGTGCATACTCTTTGTATGAAAACAATAGACACGAGAGACAAAACGCAAACCTTTGTTACAGGTTACATTTAATTAGTAAATGGAGAAAATTTAAGTATTTAGAATAACGATTTTGTATTATAGCGATCATTATATTTCTTCTATATAAAACGTATCTATATCATCAAAGCCTTATTTATACACTTATTAGTTACATATAAAGTAAAAGGTATAATATATACCGAAGTTCTAAACACGGACTTATAATTTTATTTGCTTTTCACTTTGAAGTTTTCTTTTGACTCTACGACATCTTTTTCTGCAACAGCTCCGTACTTATCGAGACTTATATGCTTTTTTTATCATAGACCTTATGTATACCTCAGATTTAAATTTTATAATTGACAATAAACATATATATTCTTGTGTGCGTTACTCCCATGTTTGTGAAGCCTCAAGAAACATAAAGATTATTTATCTAATGCAGGAGTTGTTTTTAAAAAAAATAGTACGGATCTCAGAAAATCACAATTATATAAAACATTACATAACTTTTAAATAAGGAATAACTTTTAAAGATTTAAACTCTCACGCATATGAATATACGACATTTGACCAAACAAAAATTAATCAATTAATTATAATTATTAGATATTAATAGTTGATTTTAACATTCATGAAGTCATATAACCTATACTTTTATAAAAATATTTATTAAGAATTGTTTATTGATATTACACCGGTATAAGCTATAAAGGTACCTCGTAGTAATTGGCGTTTTAAAGAATATTTTTACTGGTTACTTTATATCAAGTCGCCATCTTAACATACCTCTTTTACGACAACATGAAAAGGCTGCAGTAACTTTATCTTTTAGTTATTTTACAACTAAGATAAGAATTCTAGGAAAAGTAATAAACTTTATTAAAAAATGTTTAATTTAAATTCTTATGCTTTAATTTTTTTACAAAATAAACCCATTTTAATATTTTATTTAAATAAAATGAATATAACAGCGTTATTAATCTCAAATAGCAAAATATTAATAGTAATATTTTGCTATTCATAGGGAATTAATTAAAACCTTTAGACTTCTAGAAATACAACAAGGAGAGCGATAAATCTTTTAAAACTATGTTATTATTTGAATATATAAATTATAATATAAAAAAAAAACTATTTATATTTTATTCATATATTTCTTATATTTTAAATTTTAATAATAGTATTAATATTTTAATTTGTAATATGTAATAGTAATAATATTTTAATTGTAATAATAGTATTAATATTGTAATTGTAATAATCATTATTTGATTTGTAGAAAATGATTTTAAGCATCACGCAACGATTTTTTACATTTTAGTCAAATAAATAAGTAGTATATAAATATATTATTATTGTAAGTAAAGAACTCAACCATCACCAGCAGGTCGTGACGGGAAATCGATTCACGCCTTAATTGGAGACCATTGAGTGACGGTAGACAAGTAATCAAAAATATATATATCTAAGTGTAATACATCTAAAAGACGACTACAATTTGTTCATATCTACTAATGTTTTATTAAAAATAATTTACTTCAAGCATGTGTTATTATATTATTAATTTAATGTATTTCTTCTAAAAACATCATGGTTTGATAATCTCTTAATAGTTTTCTGTATTTGAAATAATAACTACGTTAAATCATTGTTGGTAATGGTCTATAATAGATTTTATTTAATTATTAAAGTTATCTCCCAAGGTAGAAACATTGATTTGGATTTTGAAAGAAGCCTAATAGACTTTGCCTTTGTCCCGTTCAAGATGATTATATATAGAAAACTAAATTAATTAAGGTTATCGACACTGTAGTTCAATTAGCAAAGCGGATGGACAGTATCCCAGAAGTTGAGTTCGAATCCTGTCCGTCTTGAAATAGATAACGATAAATTAATCAAAGATATTATATATCTATATGATTATCTTATTATTAATAATTTTCTCATTAAAAACATTTTTAAACATATAAAAAGCTTATAAATAAATAAGTGCTCACACGATTTAAAATGCTTTACCATTTTTTTATTGTACATTTTGGTATAAATAATTTACATCTACTTCCCATGAAGTACTTAATGGAAGTATCAATAAATATAAATAATAATAAATCAATAATAATAAACTAAATTTAAATATCTTTTCAATTACATGTTTCTCAAAAGAATTTAAGGAAGTGCTGTCTCTGGGGAAACAGTAAACTGTATAACTTATATCCATATTGAGATAGATATCTCAACTCAAATCTAAGCAATAATATTATTTCAAAACTCAAATTTGTGTCAGCGTACCTTAATACCCTGGGACTAGCCACATTCGTGATCCTATTACGAACATTGTACACGTTGGCCCAATGCGTTGGACAAATTGTCTCTAAAAGCAATGACCATTAATGTTTGTTTGAACCGCCCGCTTACATTACCATCCAATAGTCATTAGATTGGTCCAAACCTTAAACTTCACGACTGACAAATCTTGATAGTTATCTCAAGTATAATGAAATAAACTACGAAATCATATCATAACTTAGATATTGGATATTAATATTTATGAGATTGAATCTTTGGAGATTAAAATATTGGGATTAAGTTGTTTAAGTTCTGATTGACGAATATTCGTTTCAGGAAGTCATTTATAGTTATTGTTGCTATCTCGATATGTCAAAACCCTTACGAAAAACAGCACGTTATTTAATTATACATATCAATAAATTATATAAAATATAACACATTCAAGAAACAAAATACTGTATGGAACAATAAGCACACATCCTACTAACACTTATCAAAGCTATGTCAAGCATAAACTCCTCTTCACATAATAACAAAGCCCGAACTAGATATTAGTATACATTCAGTATCGTTTATGTTCCAGAAAGGGGGAGGAAGGAAGGAATGGGGGGAGGCGAGGAGGGGCAAGGAGGGGATAAGGCAACAGGTGCCTTCGCCGTTCCAAGAGCTGGATAAAGCAGTCTCAGTCCCGAACTAATTTAATTATTGTCTCCCCGTGCTTCAACATTGGGTTTATTATTGTATCACCGTTCATATCAGATTAAGGAATGCTTTTGTGTAATGACACTAATGTTATTGGATTTATTTTAGGTGTTTATTGGATTATTTGCTTTTCAGATTGAATAAAAGAATAATACTTTTAACACACTTACTTAAATATATTAATGTTAGGATCAATTAACAGAAATTGATTTATTTGTATCGTATAGTAAGAACTATGTCAATCTCATTAAATACTCTAACTATGTATAGCTGAGAGCTATAGCTGTGGGCTGCTGTTTCTCTCAATTATCTTCCTACGAGATAGGACATAGACTACGTGTATTATTAGATGCTATTGAACCGTCTTGGAAGCCACTCGATACAATATATTTGATCAGACATCATGTCGTATAAAAGCACAATAAGTTTATCTATACATTGTGTATTTCGCCTTACATGCGGTTACGCTGTCTATTATAGTACAATGGTTTGAAACCTCTATTAAAGCCTTATTAACATACTACATTCTATTGAATCAATATAGCAAACCGACATTTAATATAAGCCTTACACACATGTTAAGTACGGTATTATATTTAGTATCTCTGCGACGCAAATAAGCTGAATGACATTTTCTGTATATACACGAGCATTTAATATTATCAACTTATGCACTTGACCTTTCGTGAATAATATAAAAAATAAATAAGTATTTTAAAGAGTATCAAATAATTTCTATAAAAAGACATAAATATCATCGTCTAATTAAAAAAATATTACACTTTTAATATTTAAGATACAACTCTGGACTTTCCTATGATAACAGCAAATAGAGAACTGAATAGTTCGTATTTCATAATAACGCATCCCTAATGTACCACAAGTCACGTATGTACTTGTGTCCTAGCCTTAGATAAGACATGGCTCTTTGTTGTTGTGCATTAGAAGCGATTGATCTGTCAGCTATCACGTCGTACAAGCACAATGGATCTCTCATTATGTACTATGCCTTATATGGTGCTTTGTTCAGTATTGAGTTTAATTGATTTATGTTACCTGTGTACCTTGACATAGACGGTTATGTACATCTGTTTGTGAAATGTATTACAATATTTATTGATGGGTTTAGATGAATGTATCTCTTTTTAGGCTATATCTAATGAACCATGATAGCTAGAAAGCTGAAGTTTTCACAGATAATGTATTTCTGTTGCTATATAACAACAAATACTAAATATAAAATAAAATAAATATTTAGGGGGGCTCCCATACAACATACGTGGTTTATTTTATGTGAATTATATTTTAGTTTAGATAAACCAGTATATCCTTTCAAACTAAAATAAACACCTCAATTTCTTTACAACACGAGTATTTACTAAACTATAAAAACGTGTATGCATTTTCTTATTTTTTATATATTCATGTAACGTCCTGATATGAAACGACATCATTCCAGTAACATTCAAAACTTATCTTATATTTTCCCTTTATTTTTTTCCTTTTTCTTTACCAAAATTGTCGCTTCAGAAATCCCATCTTCCTCTTACGTTGTCTATCTTTGGTAATAACCGTCTGTCTACATTACTATCTGTAGCGATTACATTTGTTTACATTTCTGTATAGTTTAGTACCAAAATGGAAATTTATATATATCTAAATATATACAATATATTATTGCTAGAAAATTTACCCGTGAATAACTGAACTAATGTAGTATTTATATATTTATGCAGTAGACTGTCCAATAACAATCGTTAAATCCCTGACGCAATCAAATGTGCTTAGAAAATATTCATTTTCATCAACATCTGTCAAGCTGAATATTAGGTATAGAAGGACGTACAAACAAAAAATAAAAACATAAAAATTTGTGTCTTGGAAATAAAATTTATAACAAAATTAGACAAAATGTATACATAGAATATATTCTATATATTATCTCTATTCTATACATAGAATAGAAACTTGTATGCTAATACATTGACGTTCATCAAAAGCACATTAACGACATTAAGATTGATTTGTCTTCAAATGCATACATAATTATAAAGCTTTCAAGGTACATTATAATCCTTGAGATACTTCAACTTAATAAGGGTATAAGCTATATAAGTTATTACCTGAACCAATTCCCGACGAGACGCAAGTGACCCAATTTTAGTTATTATCTTTTTATTAAACGTTCTAATAAACTATGAAGTGCTATCGTTGAGTTCAGAAATTTTATTAAATAACAAAACATTATTGTTTTCGTACCTTCCTTACGCAAATTTATTCGATAAAAGAATTACTTGTTAAATTAACAAATGCCTCCTACCTTTACCTTTATAACGCCCTTGTATTCTTTGAACTTCGAAAAGTTAATTTGAATAATATGGATTCCTAAATCTTCTCTGTTATAAAAGCTTTCCGCACATTTAAGGTTAAACAAATGTTGTAGATGAACAATAAAGAATAAAAATTATTTGAACATTTCGTATCGATATTGAATTCATTAATAAAACGTAAACAAAAAATCTTAAAAATACACAAAATTTAATTAGAATCTTCGACATTCAATTTCTTTTTATTTTTAGCAATGGTTTGAATACTAGTCATTTGTATTCCACTCTAATGCAAAATCAGAACTCATTTAAGGGCCCTAGGAGAGACCGCAACGCGTGCCTCTTGCTCTCTTTACAAATACGCGCTTGAAAGGTTACAAAATCTAAAGTGGAAGGGTATATGTAATTTCGCCTTACCGCAACAAATATGTGGGATAATATTAAAATTGTATTTTCTTACCAAAATAGCTATATTTATTTATTGCGATAGATATAACTATGGTTTTTCTTTTTAGGGGTGGACTTTTTCTAACTTCTTATTAAATTATGGTCTTGGCAAGAGGTATTCTGACAATAATAAGAATGCTTTTGTAAAAAATAATGGACCCCTCTCCATAATATGTTTTTTGTTACTTTTATCAATACACTTTCTAAACTTCACAAAATAATAATAAAATACCAATTGCTGAGTCGATTTTATCCTATTATTTGCGGTCCACTTAAAAGTTGTTCACAAAACATGAGAAAAACATTGAAATTCAAATAATACTAGTACATTCAAGATACACATGACTTCGTCGAAATAATGATCCATATATAAACAAATAAAAGGTAGGGGTAACTATAATAATTTCGAGATAAAGACAATTATATAGTGTTATTATATAATACCTTTTTATAATAAAATGGAAGAAAGATATGATTTTAGTTCATTAGTTTAAGATAGTGACTTTATAGACTATTTTAAATAAAGCTTAACTTTTTCGTTATATTATTTACTATCAACATAATATGTATATTTTCATTGGTTGCTGGATACAGGAAGGTATATCGAGCATTTATCATTATAAATCCTTTTCATTCTCGACTTATCAGAAACTCAGTTTTTATTTATTAGGGAAGATTTTTTTTTATTTGCACTTTACATTACTTTATGTAATATCCATGTGCTATTAAAATCTATTGTTCGCATATATTTTATATTTTCTAAACAAAGTTTGGTTATAGCATTTTATTAACTAGACGACAGAAATTGTATTTTATTTTGTTATTAAATGCATGATCAAGTATTAGTGGTACTGAGAATGTTACTGGCTTTGCAATATTCTAATTTCAAATACGAATCTATTTCTAGAATAATATTATTGAAGTTAATATATCACAAAGCTGTTTGACTGTGAACCTAATGTTGCAGTGTGACCACATAAACGGGACCTAGTGCATACATTTAGCATGTTGTAGTTTAGAATTACGCTTACATTGAACGAAGCTTAGTACACACATGGTATAAAATAGAATTGAATAGAAAAAAAGCCGTGCATTTAGCGTATATTTTGTAATTGTGACTAATATAAATAGATCCATATAGAATAATAGTTTATGTTCTCTGTAAAGATATAAATCATATTATAGTTTTAAATTTTAATTCAATATAGACCGAAAAATATGTTTTTTTTGCTCACAACAAACAAAGCTTGAAAACACGAATTCTGTGTAAAAAATGAAATGATTTAAATAAATGGATTTTACACCACTTCGACGCTAAAATGTTCGCCAGTTTTAAAAAGTATTAACACGATCCAAATAGAATCAAAAACTTAACAAATGTATTATGAATTTATGTTGTCAAATAAATCCATTGCGTTTGAGACTTTTGATATCTCTAATTAAATTGCTCTCGGCTTTGCAGATTCCATGGCTACGTTTGATGTAGCACTTCTACATAAATGCTACGGTACTGCTACGGCTTAACTTTACGCTCAAACCTTTATGCAACTTCTAAAGCTTCATTCAATTTCCGCAGTAGACGTGCAATAAACTGTTCAAATATAGAAATTAATAAAAATCCAATAAATGACTGAACATCGATTTTTATCATGATATAAATATCGCAATATATACAAAAATAGTTTTAATTCGTAATAAATTTGTACGAAATTTATAATATATATATCTGACATAATAAACGAATAAAAAAATATTACGTTTGAAGATTTTAAATAAGGAAAGTCAAATCACAGGAAAAAAAAATCTTTCTAAGTATAAAATTTTACTTTGACTTTATCATACATTACAAAATAATATTGTATACTAAAAAGTTATTTAAGATGGAAAGTAGGTACAAAATGGAGTCTGTACTCTAATCACTACTTACGTTAAACATTGCAATGAACATAAAATCGGCATTATTTTGCAAAAATGCATTCTTTTAAGAAACAATAGTCTCTCAAAATGTCTAAAACAGCATGGTCTCATTTACAAGCGAGGGGTTTGGAGCTTCATCTGAAATGCCAGCTGTATTGTGAGCAAATTGTGAAGGAAGATTCACGCTACACCGACCCCGAACTGTACCTCCAGAAATTCATTTCGGCGAAATTTGTGCGTCAGGAAATAAGTAATAAATGTACAGTTTTAAAAGCTGCATAAATATTTTAGCTTTTCGCTAGAAAAATAATTATTTAAAAAAGTGTCACGTAGTTATCTCTACAATTTTTAGCTTTATCTAAAACATGAAACTTGTTTTGCTTTTAGATTTGTCTGAAGATAGAGCAGGATATCGGAAGCCAGATACCACTTTTACTTAACTTACCTATATTTCTTTAACATTGATTATAAAGCTTACCTGTAGAGTTAGTGGTCGAGCGGCGTGAGGCGCGGCCGGCCGCCGTCGTCAACTTAGCGGCATGACTTCCGCCGCGGCGGCCGGCGACGCTGAACGAACACCTGATCACTGCGACCACTCACTTACACTGCACTTCACCTCACCACATATTCACACCACTTCCCTTTCGCATTTACACTGCACTTTTAATCTGAAACAATTCAAAGTTACATTATAATAATAATAATAATAATAATAATAATTTATTGACCAATTTAACTTAGACGTACAGAAATATCTAAAGCCTCTGTTGTTACGCTTTAACATTTAGCATTTATTTATTTATACGTAAGCAAATGGAATGTTTTTTTTTTATTAATTAATTCCAAAAATATTTTTTTATACAAATATCGAAAAACTTTGTAAAGATTTTAAATAAAGGTTGGGAAAAAGTATCATGCCACTTCTATCGGAAGCGTGCTTTGGATTCATCATACAATATCCTGATATAATAAATGTATGTTTTTTACGATTTCTAACGACAACATAATGGCGTAGTCAAGTATATGTTCAATCCAACCATACTGAATTAACATGTAAACTACTGAATAAAAGTTTTCTCATTTCTATTGGAATCACGGACCTTTTTATTTATTTACTTATTTAATTACACTTTCAGTACATATAATTTGTTATAGATATTTATATAAATTTGAATCCAGTTTATTAAAATACAAAATTATATTATCTCTAAATATTTTATTAAAAATCATCAGCGTTTTAAAATAACAAAAGAGCGTAGCTCGTAAAAGAAACATTTTTAATTAAAGTTTAAACAGTTTTTATGCTTTGAAATACCGTATAGAAACCATAAAAATACTGTTTTGTACTAAACAGATGAGTAACACGATATATAATCATAAATTCGTCACAATCGTAAAACACTCGGTGCGTAAAGATGTGGCTGAACGTGTGGGTTAAATATAACACATATTTTTTATTTATTTCGAATTTTACTGCCTTACCGCGGTTTACTGTTACCCTACGGAGTATAAACTATTTGATATATCTTAAACACAATGTTCATTCTATACTCGATTGTATTTTTATAGCATCATTTGGATATAATTTGCTGCTGTAATATTTTTATTAATGTTGTAAATAGAATATCAGTTCTATAACCATTATCGTTTCTTTGATATATATAACTTATGATTTTAAATGTAGTATATTTTAGATAGTGGATTGAATTGCGATTTATATTAATTTAATATACTAGGTACAGCTGTTCCAAAAAGTCTATCTAAAATTAATGATACAAGGAAGCAAGGCCGATCATTTTATGTTTGCTGAGACGTTCAAATAATTAATAAAAAGATTTATTAGACGCCCGGGTACATTTTGTTTTCAGGCCAGCTACTAACGAGATGTCATGTAATGGTAAATGGTAATCACATGTAAGGAGGTTTGCGTCTTTGCAGTTTTTAGGAAGAAGGAGATGACATAGAAACATAAAGAAAAATAAATAAAGACGGAGAAACGAGAGAGAGGAAAATATTTATGTTTTAGTTTCTTGTTTCTTTCGAACGTCACTTTTTATTTTTACTGAATAACTGTAACATAAATAATGAATTTTGTAATTTCAACAATTTAGTATATTAAAATATAATTTCTCTGCACACAGAATTTAATAAATATACATATATGTTAGCATATCAATAGCTATATGTTTTAATTACTAGAATTAAACCAATAGTTTTGGTTTGGTATTAATTATTAGTTAAATAGCTGTTGTGAGGTATACAGTATTATTATCACGGCCCTTACACACGCACTCCATAGATTAATCCTGATCAAAGTTTAAAGTGCCTGTATTAAATATTCAGGTACTATTACCAATCAAATTCGGTATAACGATAACAACTTTGTTAGATATTCGAGATGTGTATTGTTTTATTACTATTTGAAACAAAGGTGTGTTTATAATATCATAACCATAAAAGTAAAATAATAATTTTCTTTAAATCGGTCAATTGTTTCCGAGCCTGTAGATTAATATTAATGATATTGATATGATATTGCTATAATAATAAACAGCAAAATTGTAAACATAGGAAGTATATTTTCTTGCAAGAATTTACTAAATATTGCAATAACCGAATGGACAATGATAACAAATTCTATTTTTCAGACTACTTTCTTAATATAAAATACTATACAGTCGTTTTCTTTCCCTAACACGAAGAGGTTTGTATCCATTCTAAATCAAATTACTAATTAAGTAGGATCTATAACTAATTGGAAAATTTGTTGTCGTTAAAACACGAGATGTAACGTATACTTTAATTAGCGTTGTGAATAGAGCATTTTAACTTTGAAATTCAAGTTTAGATTGGTATTGTAGTTTTATAGTGATACGCGAATCGACAAAAAAAACATTCCTAGTCTTGCCATAAATACTGTTAATCTTATTTTTCTATTTCATAAAGCATTTATTACTGTAATGTGTTTTAGTTTATACATTAATAACATACCCTTAAAAATATATGAGGGATATTCTTCAAACAATCTCCATTGGTTTAAATACATTCCTTTAAAAGTTGAAACCAATAATTAACAGAACTACGCAGTCTCTCCGTGGGCCAATTCTTTAGTTCCAATCTTATAGATTATTTGAGTACAGCTCTAAATAATCATGGTGCTTGAAGCATACTACACTCCCTAAAATAACCCATAAATCATAATCCAGCGGAATAAGATGGCGGCCAGTTCTGATGAAGTCCGCAATATCCGTTTCCAACCAACCAACGCTATGGTGGATCGAAAATTTGAACTAGTCCTGAGTTTTAAGGAAAGGACCGTTTTTATTAGATCAGGTCGTTATAACTAAAAGATCGTGTCTTGATAAATTTGTGTAAATATTTTGACACCTTCAAAAAAATATAGATCAGTCACTTAATAGCTTATACGCCATTTATATCTAAATCAAAGAACTATCACTGAAGTCGACTAACGTCCGCATTGACCAATCAAAAATTAAAAGAGCTTTGAAAACAAACTCGACCATTCTGCTTGTCAAACGTTACTCAGTAGAAAACATTGGCGCGAAAATGAGAAATGGACTATTCACATAAAAGTGACAGGTACCTACCACAATTGTAGTGTTATGGCTTTTTGTTGTAAGTATATTTATATCCAGACTATGTATATTTATAATCTATAATTATTTTATTATTATAAACCTCCGTAATAAAATTTCGTATAAAATGACATTAAATGCCAACAATGGCTGTAACAAGGTTGACAAATGTTGCATCGTATATCTAAGAACCCTCTTTGTCTACCACAAGTCTTTAATGGCCTATTGATTTCTTACTACCAGTTATCTTATGTCACCTATAGTCATAGAAATTAAAAAAAATAATAATATTTCTGAATTCAATTAATAAATGTTAATTTCTTTATTTTATTAAATTGAACTTTAAATAAATAAAGAATGAAAAGTAAACCTATAGGGGGATTCGAACTCCGACCTCTGGGAATCCGTCCCGTTACTCTAATAAATCAGCTACCGTATCGCTACGATACCGTATGGTTTTAGTATTTAAATTTTAAATATGCTTGATTTGGCTATATATATTTATAAATATATTCAAACATAAAATTGCATTCTTCTTAAATATGCTAAATACAAAAAAAAAAAAACAAATAAAAAGAATAAGTAATGCTGAAATCTATTATATTTACATAACAATTATAAAATGTTATATTCTAGTTAAAAAACGGAATGTAAAGATTTTTTTTTTACTTTAAAATATCAATAACCAAACAGCAACAATATAGATTGAAAAACATCGTCAGTTAAAATTAAAATGTAAAAAAAACATTCACCAAACTCTACTACTTAAAGAAGATTTATATATCAGACATTAGTACAATATATTATCAAATAATTATAATATATATCTGTTCATATAATAATAATCATCTTTATTTTCATACCTTTAACCTACTTGAACCGTAAAGCGTAAATATTCTCTTTAAAATAAAGTAAAATGCAAACTCGATGTTAATAATATTTTAATTACTTCAGCACAATTAGCTTTTGGCGTAAGTATTACACAGTGTACGAATTTATATAAACGTAAAATTCTTTTGATAAAACTACTTTGATGTTTAAAGATAAATATAAACTCATAGAAAATAAAACAGTAATAAAAAGGGAAGCCTTCAGTACAAAATTAAAACTATAAAGATATTATTTTAGTTCATAAAGTAAAGTATATGAATCGATGATATGTATTATCTTCACAATGCCAGATGCGAGTTTGGGATCAATCAAGTAACTAATTTAAAATTACATCACAATCTGCCAAACATTTGAGCGAATAATTCAGTATTAAGAATGAGCAATAGGAATTTATTGAGCCGGATTTGAAGTCTTTAAAACATATTGAATCTAAAAGAATCTGGTGGAACATTGAAAAACAATTTTTTATAACAATTTTTTTTACCCAGTCAAAACATCCATAAATATTTAGTTTAATAGTGTATATATTTTGGTAGATCTTTTTCTTACAATAAAAAAACAAATCATGAAAATGAGCAAGACTCAAACCTACGACCAGATTACTGACATATCGTTTTGCCAACTAAGGTTATGCCGTTAATACTTTGCGAAATGCATGTTACATACAATTTTAAATAAAAATGTTGTCTTCCTTTTCCTTATAAACTATGAAATAAGCTACATGTAATCTCGGGAATGCCACGAAAGCAAATCTGTGGGCGTAGCTAGTACCAAATGATTGATATATTGCTCCAAAAATAGAATAAACTATTGATGATAATATTGATTTAACACTTCATCATTGATAACATTGGGAATCTTATTCTAATACGTATGTTAGTAATTTTTATGTGAAGTATAAATAAAAAGTAATTTATTTTACGCGGAATGATCGATTGTTTTCAAACGTAAGTGCTTCGTAAAAATCGAGGTCGTAAAATTTATTTCTAAATCGATAAATCTGTACGTAACTGAATACGATTTATATCGATTTCTTTACATCATTTAAATAATGAAATATCATCGTTTGGATCGATTTTGAAACGTATATTAATTAACTAATATTTTATTTGGTTTAGTAGAAGCTAATTATATTTTTTTTATTATTGTTATAGAAAACAAAAGTGAGTGTTAAGTTTGGCTAAATAAAATGACTAAGTACGATTACACATAATACGATACACATAGTTTAAGAAAGTACCTGTGTTAATTTCTATCTCAAATCATTCATTGAAAATAAGTATTGTAATAATTCTTACATTAAACCTTCATCCACAAAAAAGTCACGGAACACTAAAACTTAAAACCGGTCACAAACAAAAAAATACTCTGAATTCGGAATTTGAATTCAACGCTCTTTCCCGAGAGAAGGCCGTGACGTCGCAACCTCACTTCAACAGGTCGCATCCCGCACTGCCCGGCTCCGTCCCGAACGCGCTCGCGCCAAAAATAATACTGAAGAAGGACTTCCCATTGACCGTGTTAGTATTGGAAAATGGCTTTCCCTGGTGTTCCATTATCACCGATAAATCGAAGTTGATTTGAAATGTATAGAAACTTTCTGGGGACCGTTTTGCTCTTTAGGCCCCATGATGTTATTTAGTGACAAAGAAAAGGGTCATTTGTTATAAATTACAGATAATGCTATCAAGAATGCTTTTTTTTTTTAATTTAGGTTTATTCTAAATATAATAGTATTAATTCCAGCGCAATGAACTGTAAGATATTCATTTTACAGGTAACGTAAAATATAGTTTCTTTATGATATAGCTTTAAATTTAGTTTAGTAGCGTTTTATTTGATGTTTCAGACGAGTAGGTTCTCTATCAAATATTTTTATAATTTTTTCTTATTTAGCTTATAAAGCAGTCACCTACATCTGATTGATAATCCGTACTTATTGGGCCTGTACAAGATACACACACATGTACAACACACACCACACATATACAATACGATAAAGTTATATTACCTTCCATAATCCCTAGCTATTATGATGTGAGTGAACGAAATTGATAAAAGACATTACATAGAACCTAGTGACGCATATTATAATATGAAGTGGTTAGAGTATATTATTATAGATATATGTATATTTATATAGTATTAAAGTTCCTAATAAAGTCATGGCCAATATTAAAATAAAAAAGTGACTAAGCATTTACCTACAATTAAAAAGTATCACAGTAGAAAAACAGCATATTTATCGACAATTTTTTATTTATTCTTGTATTTTTCAGGCTTTTAGTAATAAAGCGAAAGAGAGTAAGTTTTTGCAATAGAAATAAGCGTTTAAGAAACACCTTGGTGAAAAGAACTTAAATAACCATTGAAACGTGAAATATTGTTTTCTTCGAAACACATCTGTAGTCGACAAACGATATTTTTTGTTACGAAACATCTATTATATATATATACATATTTTTTGTTCATAACAGATTATAAATTAATATTAATTATTAGTTATACTTTATTAATTTATGGAATTTATTTCGTAATTGTATTTAAACAAATATTAGTAAAACCAGTTGTGTAACATACAACAAAACTATGATATGTTAATATTATAAAAAAAAATAATAAAAAAAATATTATATATCCCATAAAATTATTATCCTCTTTAATTTAAATTGTTTAATAAACATCTTGAACATAAAAACAGATGTTAAATCAACAACTTTTAAAGAGCACTACAGTTCCCGTTTTAGTTTCAGTATCTCTAAACCATCCGAAACATGTAGCAGTATATTTATTTCCATTCTTTATACTTTGAAACTATATTTCCATAAAAAACAGTGTATGACAAGAACCAACCTATATTATGATTTATGTTTTGAGTTTGTTGTTAGGGACTTCTTGAGAGGAGTAATTCCTGTTAACACTTTCAAAGAAACTTATGATACAACATTATTCACAATGTAAGGGTATAGGAAAAAATGGTGATAACGAGGTCTTGTGATAGGTTCTTAGAAGGATCCAAGAGACCAATATTGATCTTGTTTGTTCTCTAAGTTTATCGATATTCCTCAAAGGAATATTAACGATGACAATATTATATTTATTGTTCATAAATGTATTACGTACCTAGTACATAATACGTACATAATACATAGTACGTTCTATTTGATTTAGAGACATTTTATAGCGAAAGAGTTATATCAGATTTTTTTTAATCCAAATATGTATATAATTTTATTTCGCTTAAAATGTCTCTTACACTAAATGGGACCGTCGATATTATAATTCTTTATATTTTTAAGGATTCTCGATTTAAATATTTTAACATAAATTAATAATATATAACAATTAATTATTATTTCAAAACATTAGTTCACCTAAAATTATACGTATATCCCACAGACCTAATTGAACCCATAAAACCTTTAAATCCACGCACCCTGGGCTTAATCCCTGCGACATATTTCGATGATTAAGACATACATACATAGTTACGTACGTCGTGGATGTGAATAAAAATACCTAATGAAAAAACCTGCATATTAAATAAATTCTATGTGTAATCAGTCAATCCGAGAAACGTGCTGCGTTAAGCTTTCAAACCCATTTCCATAATTGGAACAGAGGTCTGAACTCATAAGTGTGACATATATAATCGGTTAAATAGCTAGATATGTTTCAGGACAGATTGGCAAACGACCAGACAGTCCCCTTGAGTGTAGGCCTTCACTCATGGATATTTGAATAACATAGATAATTGTAAATGCGGTGCCACCCTTTATAGATAGGGAGGGAAGATGGTAACTAGGACAGGGTGGGAACCCTCCGTTTTGGGCTTCCGGCTTTCACTCACTACACTGAATGTAGCTATAAAAACCACTCCAAGCGATCATGTTTAAGAAGGTGGCACTACTGCTATTAAGCCATTAAGCAATACAGGTTGTATTTGGGCTGACAGACAATACTAAATCTCGGCTCTAGGTAAAATTTACACTAATATATCTAATACAACTTCATTCCATACATATTTTGGATGATATACTTATATGAGAAACATAAACATGAATCAAACAAAACTAGAGTGTTACTTATTGGCTTCGATCAATGTGTTACCAGTCTCTTCCAGTAATTCAACCCCTGATTGATTGCTCTTTCACATAGGCGTCTATACTGAACGTGTTTCGAAATTAATAACATTGATAATAACCAAACATGAAGCAATAACTGTATTATTTAAAATAAATTGTAATGACACATAATATTAGTCGTATTATTTACTTTTTGTATTTAGCTTTGTTTGTAGCTTTGTAATTGTATTTAATTTCAAATACAAATGAGTTAATTTATTTTTCACATAAAATTATATGTATTGTTTTTTGTTAAAATAAATTATTTTAGATCTAATAAATTATATACAATTTCCTATAATTTTAGTGGTACAACTGCTGTTGACTAATTACGAGTGTTGAAAAAAGAGAGTTCAAAAACCGAATCAAACTCAGCTTGCGAATATACAAAAAGTTCGTATTGAAGAGTGTTTCTAAAATTAAATACCCACTAATAACAGTACTTTATTTCCATCTGATATAATTGGTAACGGTTATAAGAGGTCACCTTGAAAGATCTTTAAAATAAAAAGACGTTAAACATATATAAATATAATGATGGTACCACTACTATATAATACAATAGAAATTTTAATTTTATTAAAACATTTAATTAATTATAATTAAAGCTCCAAAGTACTGAATATTCAGTGATGTTAAGTACAAAAACAATTAGAATGGGATAAAAGGTCATGTGTTTAAAATTCAAAACCCTGGTATCGGTTCGCCCACGCCTCCCCTTAAATTTCCGGTTTCGTATTCCCAAAAAATCAAGTCTCATTATACCATTCATGCTATAAAGCTTTGTTTATTTATACTCTAAGTGTTTTGATTGGTATCTGATGCAAAGCACACATTGGATAAATAGAACATTGATTATTTACACGCTATAAAATGTATGGTTTTGTTACGTAGTAAAGAAAAAATATGTTTATATAATATATATTCTTTAAAAGATCACTAATTACTTTAATAATATATCTTTTTTGAATTATGTCTTGAATACAATAAAAATGGCGTGAAACATAAATATAAGCAAAACAAGAGTGATTTTTATGTTTTGTCTTTCATTCTTTTCTTATAGACTTACTATAATGACGCCTTACTCTAAGCCCTTGCCCCACAAGAGAAACACAAGTACTCTGTTAAATACACTCTTGTTCGTGTTCTAAATATAATGTGGCTTTGTGTACTGTCGCATACATTATAATAAAAATAAAAACAATATTCATAATGATAATGTAATAGTGTAATTAATGTATTATGTGTATTAATGTAATTGGTTTTGGCGAAAGGAATGTTTACATAGTTAGCAATAAAATTATAACTCTTCACATGTAGTCTCATCATAGTCATTGATAAAAAATCATGACATTAAATTATATGTGAAGTCTGTTAATTGAATGCCGGAAAAGAGAAAAAATAACTCCAATGATGGGTAACAGGTGACGTCTGATAAATATAATGTACGTTTATTAAAATGATTTAACACAGTTCACAGAATAGATAAACTAATTTATATCGGTCACAATCAAGGGACCAAAAAGAGTAAATTTTACACTTAGAATAATGAAGACTTATCTTAGAAGCAACATAATTAATATCTAAAGTGTATCCGCACTCTCACCTAAATAAAAAAAACATTTCACAAATTGAAATTACCCACAAAATCCTAAATGTATTTTGTCAAAAAAAACCCAAATCGTAGTCAACGTAAGTCAGAACACAAATCCAAAAGGTTGTGCATTTCTTTATGTTAATAGTTTTCCAGCCAGCTATCGGTCTATGGGGCGGAAATTACTAGGCAAGAAATGTTCCGATCTAATCTAACCATTGCGTGTCCCGCCCGATCATTAGCGCCATCCCCCGATTGAACCTTTGACCTGTACTTTCAGCTTTCTTTTAAAAGTAATATAAGTTTCGCATTCCAAAGATAACCGAGCTTTTCTGTTTATCGGCCATGTTATTTGTATTTTGTCGCAGGAAATTGTTTGGAATAAAATGAATTTAATTCAATACAAATATTTTTAAGCTTGTTGTACTTTAACTGCTTATAACAAGCAAATATAAACCATATGGTAGAATTAACATTGCAGCAATGTATGGAAGTCATCTTTACTATTTATTATTCCGGCACTTTATCGAAAAACCTCAAATTGACACCGGTTTTCGTAAAGTACGTGACCGAAGTGCTAATTCCGATGTGACTTCCAAACATTCGTTACAAACTTGTAGTATAGTGCTACATTATACCCGGGTTAATGATTGGCCTTGAGAGATAAAATGTGAGTGATCAAAGATACGGGTGTTAGCTTTTAGAATTATGACATTGCTAGATAACTGAGGTTGACTTTATTTTTCGTGATTTTAGTTTCAGTTTTTTGTTATAGAACTGATATTGTTTTTAAAGAAATACAATAGATTGGTTTTTTTTTATTAGTATATCATTTTAGATTATTTTTTAAGATAAGTAGGTTATTAAAAAATATGGTAAGTTTTTGGTAGTTATTAGTTATAGATAATTATATTTATAGATTATTAGTTTTCCTGGAACTAGCTCTTATATTTCATTGCAGTGTAAACTTTTTAGAGGTGTGGAATAATATTAATGTGATCATATAAATAGGCTCCCGCATATCCAAATGTTGAAAGCTTTAAGTGATGGTGTTGATTTCTTGTAATTGAATATTAAAAAAAAAACGTTTATATATAATTAACTTTAGATTGCAGCTGTTCCCAAACACTCAAAAGAAATTTGAATTTATTCATAAAGTACTATTGGCGGATTTATTTTATTGTATATCATTTATCAGAACATGACGATAAAGTTATTTAACACCGCTCTTTCCTTTATTTTATATAAAATCTATGAGATAACGTCCATGTGGTCAGCTGATAGTAAGTGCTCGCCGTCGTTTAAAAATCTACAAAGTTGGACATTTGCAGATGGTCAACCTTGAAGACCAGGGAAGACTGAAATACAGTATAGGTTAATGGAAAGAAATTATATTTCCAAGTTCAATGGACCAAACCTCATTACTTCCTGTCGATCTTCCTTAAGAAGTACTGTCCCAGAACTTTAAGAGTTAAGCTTGACAAGTTATAGTCGATTAACTACAGTTAATCTCTATCACTCTCAAAATATTTTAAACTGGTCTACAAATTACTTCAGAGTAGATTTTTACTAATTAAAGCTATTTATAATAATACAGGACAAATTACACACATTGCAATAGCACATAGCAATTATTTCAGTCAGTGTAATCATTTGTCGCTATAGAAGAAAAACCTATTACAAGTAATATGTTAGTACATAACTCACGAACGATAGAGCAGTCAGTCTGTTAGTTCTTAAAGGTCTAACAAGTAATTTGCATTTCCCCGATACCTCAATTACTTTATAAGGTGCAGGTGAAAATCACTTAGTTATTTAAAATTTACATATTTATGTTTTTACGTATTTCTACGATTCCGAACTAAGTTTACAGATATACATTAATAAAATATACATTATGTATGTATATGGTTTTTTTTTTTAATTAAAATACTTCCGCGCTGTTTTATATAATTACGTAACTCCAATGTAATATTTATTAACTATATCCATTACCCCCGCATGCAACGTCAATAAAATAAGTTTAAATATCTGATGGTATATTCGAGTGCAGCAAAATAAATGCCAGATGGCTTAAATTTTTCAACGAATAGTTGGAATGGATATTGATCCATCTGTCCAGTTTTAATAAAGAGAAAAAATATAGAACAGAGATTTGTAAATATTCTGGTAAATGAGTGAATGGAAGGAGAAAAAATACTTTAGTAATATATAGGTATAAAGCTCATCGCAAGATTTGAATGGTTACATTAATTGGAAGCTCAATAAAACATTGTAGTAAAAACTATGTAAAAGTTTCTAATATTGATATTCTATTTTATTTATGGTAATTCTACCAAAAATGTTTTTTATTCCATAGTTAATAAGGACTAAAACCTCTAGAGAATAGATTACTAATAATATAAGTTAACATTAAAATATTTTACTATAACATTTGAATCATACATTACAAATACTTTTTATTATTAAGCTCATACATGAACAGCGACATAACGTCAGGACACACAATTTCCGATGTCTGAGAACTCACTTGAATTCTCGAAGCAACTCCTTCAAACGATATGTATGAATCTATTCCCTGTAAAAGAAAATTATTTGCAGATAAATAAATATTTACCATATGATAGTTGAAAGGAGATAGTTAGATATACACGATATTATTTTCGATAAAGTAACTAATGATATCTAGGTACTTAGTTATTTTACTTATTTCTGTTGATCTTTTAACTGTGATTTATAAAAGCTATATATTTTTTACAACTGAATACTTGAAAATATTTCAATTTTGAAAAATGTTACATTTGACATAGAGTTTTTGTTCCCTGCCAGTATTGACATAGGATCTGGGAAATATTATGTATGGCTGACTCTGTAAAATAATGTAATCAGCTTTAGGTAGATTGTTTATGTTAAAAACTGACTTTGTGTTTATTCCAGTTTCCTTAATAAACTTAGAGAAGATCGGAAGATATAGATTAAAGTAAATTATAAACGCTGATATATTTCGCTTTTTGTTTGTTTTAACTTTTACTCAAGGACACGTCACCTTTGCATTTTTTCACTATAAGTGTAAATTGGTTAACCTAACACTGAAATTTGAGATTTTTAACAATCTTAAGAATAAAAAAGAGTTTGTAGGAAGCTTAAAAAAAAATATGTTAGTGATTCCTTTTGCACAGTTATTGCCTTTTTTTTATTTTATAATAGATATACCTGATCATTAATGAGATAATCATAATTATTTTTTTTATATTAATGGATTTAATCCATCTTGGCATTATACTGTATTGTATAGTTAGGAGTCACCTTCATCGCTCGCCTGATTAATCTTCCCGTCGCGTCGTCCTCGCTGTCGGTAAAATGCACATATCTCTCGTTACGACGCGAAGTGTCGCGTAGGAGTATTGTAGGAGTACCTAAAACCGCGTGGGGAACAATGTCGTATAGTTGCATCTTACTCCTGGTGCTAATTATGAAGAGAGAACCGAAAGTGAGAGAAATGAACTGTTTTTTTTTTATTAAACAACTAAGCTTTGTGTATGGTTAAGATTATTTGATCAATAGAAAATGTTGTACCTAATGCACCTTTAGAAAATGTTGTCTTTTCTTCTTGGATGTGTACCAAGTAGAGGGTATTTGAATGAAATCGGGGTATTTTCGATCCTGTGTAACTTAGAATTAGGGCTGCACTGCACGGTCCAAGCTTCGAAGTTCGTTATTGTGCTAGCTTTGTGTACGATCATATCTTCTAGCATTATCTTGGTAAATTGGACCATGACGACAATTTGGTCGTTAGATAGACATATTTTCCTTTGCATGTCCGCTTTATTTGCTCCCTCTCTAGAATAAAGAAACCACTGGTCCCATGTGCTGCCATAAGCTCTCCTGATATTGTGCCTTGAATATATTGGGTTTGGTTGTTTTATATGACTTCAGCTGGCTCCTTCAGTTTCCTGAAAAAAATCTTCAAAGGGTATTGAGTTGGCGTGTTTCGTCGCTTTCTTTAGAGCTTGAAATTCAAGAAAGGCATTCATTGAGTGATCCAGTGGTTTCTCTACCAGACGGAAACAAGGCGGACCTATTTCTCCCATTTCTGCCTTTGTTCTTGTTTGAGATTTGACATAATTTCTGAAGTTTTTATCTTTATCATGTTCTTCACTCGATTTTGATGCTGATTCTGTGTATTTCCAGTTGTCCGTATTATTGTGTCTGGTCCGGTCCCTTCTTCTAGTTAATTTTATAGTGAGATATGTCCTAAGCTTTTGAAAAATTTCTCCTCGGTCTTCATACACGATTACCTCGTGGTAGTTGAAGGCGTTTGAATGTGATACTTTAGCCTTCTCATACACCAGTAATAATAATAATAATACAGGACAAGTTACACACATTGATCTAACCCCTAAGTAAGCAAATTATTTGCTTGTGTTAAGGGTGTTAGACAACGATACAAATATATAGAAATACACATTATAAATACTGAAAATATATTTAATAAACGACCAAACCCAGAAACACAGATATCTATGCTCATCACATACATGCCTGTTACTGTCGGGGATCGAACCCGAGCCCCATTGTGTCGCTGTACGTTAGGCATCTGCGCTAACCACTCGACCAAGAGGGCGGTAAAAGTACCATAGTATCTATGCTAATTGTTTAGGGACTGATTTTTTCCCGTACTGACGGCTCGCCGAACTTCGAGAGAAGAGATCTAAGAGTAATAAGACAGTAATAATCGTCATTCGATACGGTGATGATGATATGTTGCTAACGTATTTGACTTTAATTTCAAGATCATAATTTTAAATTTTATATAATAAGCTGTAACAGCTGTAGGTTGCAACTCCGTCTGCGTCGATTACTGAAGCGTAGCGTTCGTAAGAGTCGCAACTACTGAGGTTTTGCAACTTTCGTTATGAAATAAAATTATAAGAAAAGACCTTTTTTAATAAATAGTCTTATGTAAACCAAAAAACTCCATTGTAAGTAATGTTATAGTAAAAAGATTTTTATTTTATATACATTTATTTAAATATATTTATTTTTTATTTTATATTTTTATATACTATGTAAATAATATTAGTTTTTCTACATACAAATTCTAATTATTGTTATAAAATAATATAAGTATGGATAATACTACATCAGATAATACAAGTAGCAACTAGTAAACAGTCTAGAAATATCTGAAAGTTAAAAGGAAAACAAAGATAAGCCGGTGGGCAGGTTTCAAGTACCTTGTTAGTATGTAAGAATTATGCGAAGTATCCATTTTAATGTACAAAGACCATATTTTACCTGTTTTTTTATTAAGCAACTGTTTATATAAAGGAGAGTAAATTTAAAATTAAAATTTTCAGCTTTCGTAGAGCTATTAATGGATATCATGTATCAAAAGGTAAAATAGTTAAGAAAAAATCATTCACCCCGATTTGCCATATGATAGATGTTCTATAAGATATTAAAAATAATTATAATAAAGAATAAATTTAGTTGTCTGTTATAAGAATTAAAAAAAAACATATCGAGTATACTGTCAAGATGGGGATTGGTAGTCTTTAATGCCATTAATACATCAGAAAAATTTAGAAGGCATTTGAAAGCAAATTAAAATTTCACGCAAGGTGATTTTTCAATTTTAAGTAAGATTTACAAGTTTTTTGAATAATTTACACATGATTTAATAGCAATAAAGCATGTGTAATACTAGATCATTTATGTTTATCTCTTTATTTCAGTTTAGTTTGCTACTTCGATTACTACAGTTTTAATTATTAAGTCTTCAAATCTAATTTTCTTAATAAAACTTATATTTTTTGTAAGAATATAAATACATTTCATGAGAATTTGTCAAACTAGATTGTCAAAATCAAAAATTTTGCGATTCACATAAGATCTCGGTGTTGAGTAAGTCTAGCTTAAATCAATCAGTTGACTAAGTCTAGCTTAAATCAATACAACCAATAAATCATTTTTATTATTATTTTAATGCAAAACAATAATAAAGTAAGTCTTACGATGAACTAAGTTTAACCAAGTCTGACAGGTCGGTGAAGCCAAGTTGCGTCAATCCACTAAGTGACGTGTAAAGTGTATGAACGTGTATAGGTATTTGTTAGTAATTAATCGTTACTCGAGGTTTCCTTGCAATTTGTTGCTATTAAGACATGTTTGTTTACTCTTGAATATAATTATAAACATATTGCACAATTAGTTAAATTTCAAATAGTTTATGAAAAACACACACACTCACACACACACACATACACATACACATGTTATTTATTAATATTGTAAAACACTGTAGATAAATATGTACAAAATTACATTTTAACAACTATGCAGGGGAAAAGGACTGTTACTCCTAAATACAGATTATTATATAACCTAGCTAGGAGTACAGAACTTCACCCATATAAGATAGAATTTGAAACTGTACATTTATAAATAAATAAATAAATAAAATCTTTTTTTTTTACTAATGATTGGATAATATTTAAAGGAAAATCATGGAAATAGTTGCAAAAGAACAAAATGAATTAGATGTCACCTCTGTGAATGCTTATTTCATCGACGGATAGTTATACGGTAGCTCAATTGGTAGAGCGACGGGACGATTTCCCAGAGGTCGCGGTTTCAATCCTTTCAATCCCTGCCCGATACGGGCACACGGTTTATTTTGCATTCTATATTTATTTAAAATATAAAATGGAATCTGTTAAATTGCCAAAATATGAAAAATCAATCTCATTTTCTATTTATGAAGATTGGATTTGAAGAAGCTAGAAGTATTTAGAAAAAGCGATAAAAGACCGTTGCATAAATTATTTAACTAACCTAGTTATTAAAACATATTTTATCAACTAGTTTAGTAAGGTATATATATATATACACAGGAGGCAGTACATAACTCAGAAAACGAATAATTGAGATAACGGATAGTAAGAGAGCTTTCACGTGATAAAAGGAAGGTGCGCGTTCAAGTACGTAGCTTAATAAATAGCATGTCTAGATTCCATACAAATTCATCAATACTTTTGATGCACGATTTACGGACAAACAAACAAACTTTTACTTGTATAATATAATTAGGCTGAAGAAAAATAAATGAATCGTTATTATGCGCAGGGTAAATAAAAATAATAATGTTTTAATTTTACGGTTAATTCAAACTCTTACATTCGTCTCTTTCACTTTCCAATCTATGGAAGAAAAGTGAGTAGCAAATAATATTACGGATAGAAAACATCTTTTCATACTTCGTAATGATGTTTAATTTATAGTAATTAATTATCTGAGGAATGGTTAATTCCACTCGTAGCATATGTAGGGAACATATGCTACGATATCAAAATAAACTAAATTCATAAACTGTTAACCTATTGTATATCGCACATGAATGATTTTTTTAAAGGCATTAAACTCTTTAAAAAAAAATTTATATTTTTTGAATATTATAGTTAATATAATTTCTTTTATTATTTTTTACCTGTTTTTCATATTTTAGTTATTAATTATTTGTTGATATATCACAAATATGTTTCATGCAATTAAGTCACAATATTAGAATTAAAATTATGTTTATATTTGTTTTGCATATAAAAAATATATATATTTTATAATACTATTTTCACATAAATAAATATAATGTAAATTTTAGCGGCACTAGTTCTGTTTTTTTAGCGTAAAAACTGAAAAGTTCACCCGTTTGGAGTATCAAGTTGAGCTTTAATTTCACTCATCTGGAATCCTCTTTAATTATGAACATTTAAGGCATTAATTCAAATTATGCATTAAATATAAAAGTGAAAAATATTTTTATAAATTATATATCAAATGTAGCATTTTTAATGAGTTATTTCTTAATTTACCATAATTTTTACTTTTCAGAAACATAGCATTTTTTTTATTTAATCTATTCTAATTATCGAAAAACATGATCCACTGATTCAGAAGCTGAATTAAAAGAATTTAAAGATTTATTTTAAAACCATAAAAAAATGTATAATAATAAAATATAAATTCATTTACTTGGAAAACCTCGTACAAATATCCCAACAGAACACACTTTTCAACAATTTAAAACACAAACACACAATACAACATCGGTGTACTACGAGCGTTACATACGTCCTATCGAGGATAAGCCGCGTCACTTACTGCCCGCCACCTTCCTGATGAGACTATTTTTTTTCACTATAGCACGCAATATTATCAAGAAGTAAGTTTTATAATATATATAATATTTTTTTTATTTCTATTATGCTTGTAAACTAATATAATTTTATAAGAAACATATATTTTTTTAAGTTTGTCCATGTTAAATCTGTGATTGATGGACTTTCTAAATTCGTACTTGCTAGAGTTTGCTCATTATCCGAAATCCGTTGTAACATCTTAAAATTATATTATTCGTTCATTTATTCTACATATATAAAAAAGTAATCACTCCATCATGAATAAGGTATATCACATATTCTCATTATTATCGAATAATAAATTCATTCAATTTATAACCACCTGGAAAAGGACATGGGTGGACATTAGACATGATGCTATAATAATCCCGTCAGAATACTTATTGGTAACATTATTAAGGTACTGTATAGAAAGGTATTGTATGTATTATATTTTCTTATTCTTCCAGTAACCACAATAATTATTTATTTATAAAAGTTCATAATGCTTTTCACCGTTGCAATTGTACATATTTACAAAGTAACATAACCAAAAACAAAATCTTTTATGCTCTCCAACTGAAAGACTTTCAACGTTTGAATAAAATTTATTTTTTATTCGATGTTTGGGCTTTTTCTTGAAACTTTTGTAGATGATTTTTGAGCAATCAAGGCATGTTCTAGTTGATTAAAGTAGACAGTTATAGGAAGAATTTATAACCTCTCAAGTGGTACCAATTACATATATATCTATCCCGGAATCTTTAATATATAATGTACGTAGTTCAACATCAAAGCAATGATTGATCATCTTTAAAAAAATAAAATATTACCCAAATATTAAATCCCCCGTCTTTTAGTATATCAATACCGTTCCTTGCTTGAATATATTATTTGTTTTGATTTATTCGTTTTATATTTAATCTGTAGAAATATATTTGGTAATTGTGAGTTTTTAGATCGACAGTGGATTTGTTATCTGTCAAACAAAAATATATTTGTTGCCCTACTACTTTTTCATTTAAATAAATTTAGAATAGAAAATAAACCGATACGAGTAGTGATTCGAACACGATACCTCTGGGAAACCCTCCCGTCGCTCTACCAATTGAGCTACCGTATCGCTTTCCAGCCAACAAAATACTGCATATAAAATTGAAAAACCTCCTCAGAAAAACAAATCTTGCTATCCAAGCGCCCTGTTGGTCCAGTGGTTAGCGCAGACGCCAAATAACGACGCAATGGGGCTCAAGTTCGATTCCCGACAGGGACAGGCATGTATGTGATGAGCATAGACGTCTGTATTTCTAGGTTTGGTCGTTTAATAAATATATTCTCAGTATGTATAATGTGTATTTCTATGTATTTGTATCGTTGTCTAACATCCTTAACAAAAGCAAATAATTTACTAACTTAGGGGTTAGTTCAATGTATGTAATTTGTCCTGTATTGTTATTATTATTAATCATAAAAACACTGCGTTGTGTGACAATACCTTAATAATAGTTTTATAACGAAGTTTTATAATGTTCTTATTGCAAAACCATAATAAAGACACTCATACGGCGATTAGATCTAATTCGAAGGGTTCTTAAAGCCAACCACCAAGTGACGTATTAAGTGCAAGAGCTAATATATTCCTTAGGAATTAAATGTTACTCGAGGATTTCAAGCAATTTGTTCGAATTAAAATATAAATATGATTGAATATCGTTGTAATTATATAACACAATTACTTAGAATTTAAATAGCTTATGAACAGTGACTGGAGACTCCTTAAACATTATGAATTTATTCTCCAAAGTAATGGATATAAAACTTAAATGGAATTTCTGAACTATTCAAAGTCAATCTCTTTAAAACTTAATATTTTTTAACATTGGATCATAAAATCTAAAAGCATTTTGGAATAAAACCAGAAAAAGAACATGGAAACCCTCCTTGAATATTTATTATATTCTATTTTATTTATTCTCTTTAATACATAGATATATATTACATAGATATACTCTCTTTTGTAAATATTTGAAGCGTCTACCAGCTGCCTTTATTAACATTAGGTACACTTGTTGTATGGGAGCCCGTCTCAAATATTTATTTCATTTTATTTCTAGTATTTGTTGTTATACCGGCTACAGAAATACATCATTGTACTAAATATTTAAGTATAGTATTAATGAAAGCCTTTTTATCAAATAATCTAGTTTTTTTCAGTCACAAGAAGAATTACCTAAGTTAAATATTTTTGAACTACTACTTCATGGACTCACCTGTGTGACATGAGATTCTTAAAAGTTGATCTACACATATAATTACAAAAAGCATGTTATTAAATTGCGTCTGTTGTAAGTATATATTAATAGTAGATTAGTAGCCAAGGGCTGTAAGGCATCGATTGCAGCCCGAGATATTTAGGCGCACGAGCGCAGCGAGGGCGCCTATAGTTCGAGGGTGCAATTGATGCTTACACCCGAGCTAACTACTCTGCTTTACATTACGATTGTGAGGTAGGTAGACAAAAAACTAGCATTACAAGAATAAAACATTTTATTAGTTAAAATTTATAGTGAAATGAGAACAATGTATTGTTCGATATAATGTTCATTTATAGTGAAATGAGAACAATGTATTGTCGATGTAATGTTCGATATTTAAAATTGATGGCTATTATCTCATACGAAGACAAGGCTGAATAGCGATGCGACCTCTTTGATCATTGGGCTGAATGCATGATGTCTATTGCCTGTATGGAGGTTAGAAGTACGCGAACTTTTTGAAAGAGTGAAGTGTTGTTTTTTTTAAATTACTTACCGCCCTAGGGCCTTTCTAGCTACATTAATAACCTAGAGCGCTAATTGGTCACTTACAAGCCCCATTTGGGTGTAATAAGGACCTACTTACCGAATATGAGAAATGTAAAAGAACATTAAACACATTTTTATTATACCTTATAATAAATACCTTTTTCATACCAACCTTATTATGCTAAGCTATTGCATAGAGAGAAAGAACAAAACATCGATCCCGTTAATATTACCAGACTAATGGATTTACTTAAATAGAGACGTGTGAGCGGAGAGTAATCTGAGCATAATAAAAGCTCCAAGGAAAATGTTATTATAAATCAAGACATTTTATGACGTTTGAGGACGCTTGGATGATAAGAATTCAATATTTCAATTTGTTTTATACTAACTTTTGCAAGTGGATGTACTCTATTGGAAACAAGATAGACAGCAGATGATAACTTAGAAACCCAAAACGGACATACAGATAATGGTCCACGAGACCGCCCTAGCTTCCTCTAGTGATAAATGGGGTGAGTTTTCAATAATGAAGTGCGTATTTTAAATCACATCCATGTATTCTTACGTGATAATAATTAGCATGTCCAATGTCCACTTCCAGGTTGTTATAAATTCATTCAAATTCATCAATTCGCTTTGCATGATTAACTGACAGAGAAACAGAGTTTTACATATATATCAGAAGGAGAAGTGTTAGGCTGAAGCTTAAGCTTAGTGTTAGAATAAATAAAACGTTTATTTGTGCAAGCTAATTAAAAACCTAATAATATTTTAATTCTACGGAAGATTCAAATTCTTATTATTCAAACTCATATTGTAAACAAATAAGAAGGAAATTTGATAACAGACGGAAAATTTTCAGAGCTCGTTGATGAAATGATGGTTATTGGTAAATTGTAATAATTAAGTAACATATGTTTCGTCTAACATCAACTCCAGCGCAGTCACATATTGCAGCAGAAGATGATTGGTCAACCGTTTTGGATGTCACAGTTACTATTGGTTCTTTACTTTATATAATTTCACATATTGCAGCAGAAACTGATTGGTCAACCGTTTTGGATGTCGCAGTTACTATTTGTTTTTTACTTTATATAATTTCACATATTGCAGCAGAAACTGATTGGTCAACCGTTTTGGATGTCGCAGTTACTATTTGTTTTTTACTTTAACTTATTTTTAATTAATGTTTTGTATCTTTTTTGTGGCATAATAATGTATGTCATGTCCACATACAGTTAATTTAATTTATTATACAAATTCATGACTTCTTTAACTGAATTAAATCTCAAAAAAATATATATATAACAGTCGTAAAAGAAAAAACACATAAACTAACGTGTAAATATTAGTTTATGTGTTTTCTTTTAGTTATTAATTATTATCTAAAATAGTAAAATTGTTGTTCATGAAATAAAATGTCAATATTAGAAACTCATGAATACTGGAGTTTAAATTGTTATTTGTATTTAATTTGTATATTGAAAGTTTATCTTAATATTTTATTAACTAAGTATAACTTGTAGTAGCACTAAGCAGTTCTCATTGCTTTTAACTAAAAAGTCAGACATATCAAATTGAGCTTTAATTTCACTCGTCTGGAACTCTCCCCTTTAATTATGGACATTATGGCAATGACTCAAATTGTGAATTAAATATCAAAATTGAAAAACATTTTAGTAAATCTTACACATTAAATGTTATACAAATATTTTTGAAAGATTTAGACTTCAGTTATTTCTTAATTTATGAGATATTTATACTTTTAAAGACTTACTAAAAAAGGCGGTCACAATATTTTGCTCCTAATCTTAAATAAATAATGCACTATATTCTAATCAGTAATTCTTTTTTTATTTTATTTTTTGATATAAAAGAATAATTGCGTCATAATGAAATATGGATAAAGTACACCACATCATTATTTTTACTAAAAATTATTGAATTGGATTGGTTAGTCATGGATCTTATGCTTATTATTGAAATACAAACATTTATTATTATTATATTGTTATTCAACCAAAACTTTTGTACAAAAAAAAGATGTACAAAAGCACTTTTCAGCTGAAAGTAATTTGAAGTTCGATTTCAATTAACTCGGCTGTTAACCACAATATAATAAATAGAACCAAAAAATTACATACATTGTTTGACCTCTCTTTTTTAACCCCCGAATCAAACAGAGGGGTGTTATAAGTTTGATGTGTAGATCTTTGTTTATTTTTGTGTGTGTCTGTAGCATCGTAGCAGCCAAACAAGTGGACATTAGTTGCAGATTTTTTAAAACCAAAGGCTTGTCCGTTGAGATGGTTGTTATCTATGTTAAATAAAATCAGTCGTTTCCAAAATGTTGAGCTTTTATTGGTGCTATTTGAAGGTTCTATTCAATATTGATAGTAAATACCTAAATAATGTAAAGGTAATGACTTCAATAAGTACATAATAATTTTAGTTTTATCCTTTTTAGACGTCTTTCGTTCAAAAGTTTTTTTATTTTATTCATTGTCCTTAACTGACATTGGATCTTACAATAACAATAATTATTTATAGAAAACCAATATATAATTATATAAAACCTTATTAAAATGTTTGTAATAACATTGACATGATATATTTATTTACGAGATTCAAAATAACAATATTTTCTATGTTTAATAAACACTTAATGTAGAAGAACGGGAACTGTTATTTGTTAGTTCGGTTTTTTTGGGTGCGTGTTGGTTTTCCGGTTTTGTGGCCGGTTTTTAAATCCCTTTAGGCCTAGTGAAGTCGGTTATCGCAGGCAGCTTAGCCGGGACAATTAAGAGTAATGCGAACACATGTAGTAGTTTCATCCTAACTCAGAACCTGAAAACTTACTAAAAATGCCTTATAAAACAGATTCTTGATCCATTGACACAAATTTTTTCTCAATAGTAATGCAATTGATTCTTTTACTATATTCATATAATAACCTCCAATAAAAAAACTAATAAAAATTTAAAAAACCCCCGATGCAAAAAGACCTCTAAAAAGAATAAAAATAATATTATTGACCGTTTGGGGGACCGTTGTACGTACTTTGACGATAGTGTCTACCTTACGAAGTTGCGAGGGCTTATACTATAAGATTCGATATCGTATTTTTTTTATTTGCCTTGTTAACTTGCTGGAATCTTAATTTCTTCCTTTATTAAACGGTCCTCCGACGCAACGACTTCAATAGATAGGTACATAATAATTTTATTTTTATTAATTTTAAGTCCTTGAATCGGGGGTTTTTTATTTTTATTTTTTTTTTGCTTTTTTATTTATGTTACTGGTTACATTATTGTATTAACTGAAACTACGGACACACAAATTTGCACGTGCTTAAGTATTTCTATCAATATTGCATGAGAACCTTTCACCCGCACCAATAAAACCTCAATATCAAAACTTAGTATAAAAATGCCTGTTCATAATTCCTCTTATTATAAACGTTCTTTTACAATTCATACCACAAAGCTATGCATTCCGTAGCATTCCATAGGAAGCCCATTAGCGTCCTTTATATATACGATTGTCAAAATCTTTGGAAATATTTAAAAATCCGTTAGAGAATACTACTTATCTGAAATTAACCATAATCGGACTTTTAATTAAATTCCAGATTTGACAATTTCAGTGTTACCACGTAATGACAATTACTAAATAGTGACGCTACGAAATTAATCGTTACGGAAATGATATATTTCTGAATCGATTCATTTCGTTTATAGTAGTATCTACACAACTACTACCTTCATCGAAACTAAATAAATTGGGAATTTAAATATTTCTGAATCGATTAATTTAGTTATGACTCTTTTATTATAAGTTTTGTTTTTAATCTTATTAAAAGAAAATATTCGTTTTTAATAAAATAAGTGGCAGTCACCAATTACTTAGTAGTTATTATGAATAATAATGTATTTATTTTAATAAAAATATATCATTTATTATCTAATTGGCACACCAACATTATAATTATATAAACATAAAATCGCGATTGTTTATCGATTGTTGTGTCCATCACTATTAGGTTATGAATGGTATCATTATTTTACGAAGTGACAGTAGCTAATGTCAAATCTGGAATCTAATTATAGTCGTTTTGTTTTTTTTTTTCTCTTTTGCTATTGTACTTCTTTTTACATGTATTCTTGTATTTATTAGTGTATTTTTTGTTATATATTTTATATAATTATATATATATATTACTAGAAAGTATTTGTGTGTAATTATTAGTAAGTATGTTTATTTTAACCACACCTACCAGTGTTTCATATTGTTTTTTTTTTTAATTTTCCTAACCCTAAGGTCGTCTGGAAGTAATCGCCGTTAGGTGATAAGACCGTCTTTTGTACTTTACAATGTTTTTTCTTTATATGTATTACTTTTTATTCTCATATATTGTGGTGTGCAATAAAGTGTACAAATATAAAAATAAATATCTTGGAGACGACTGTTTATATTCCGATCAAACATAGCTAATATCCATCTCCACGATTAAAAAACCGCAATCAATTCCGTCCACGCGTTTCGCTGCTACGTTGCCACAGACAGACACACAGGTACACAGATCTACAGGTCAAACTTATAACACCCCTCTTTTTGAGTCGGGGGTTAAAAGAATATTACTCAAAAGACAACAAGTTTTCAAACAAAGTCTCTTTTTTTATATTATTAATATCGTTACTTACTTTAGCGTATTACTTGTTGGTTTAAATTTAAATGGTCAGTAGAAATAAATATAGTAATTTTAATGTATAACCAAATTAATCGTTTTGTTATCTTTTAAACACATTATTTTTGTTAGCATATAACTCAATAACAAAGGGCGGTCAACTCTTAAAGGTCTTTATAGTAGTATCTACACAACTACTACCTTCATTGAAACTAAATAAATTGGGAATTTAAATATTTCTGAATCGATTAATTTAGTTATGACTCTTTTATTATAAGTTTTGTTTTTAATCTTATTAAAAGAAAATATTCGTTTTTAATAAAATAAGTGGCAGTCACCAATTACTTAGTAGTTATTATGAATAATAATGTATTTATTTTAATAAAAATATATCATTTATTATCTAATTGGCACACCAACATTATAATTATATAAACATAAAATCGCGATTGTTTATCGATTGTTGTGTCCATCACTATTACGTTATGAATGGTATCATTATTTTACGAAGTGACAGTAGCTAATGTCAAATCTGGAATCTAATTATAGTCGTTTTGTTTTTTTTTCTCTTTTGCTATTGTACTTCTTTTTTATGTATTCTTGTATTTATTAGTGTATTTTTTGTTATATATTTTATATAATTATATATATATATATATTACTAGAAAGTATTTGTGTGTAATTATTAGTACGTTTATTTTAACCACACCTACCAGTGTTTCATATTGTTTTTTTTTTTTTAATTTTCCTAACCCTAAGGTCGTCTGGAAGTAATCGCCGTTAGGTGATAAGACCGTCTTTTGTACTTTACAATGTTTTTTCTTTATATGTATTACTTTTTATTCTCATATATTGTGGTGTGCAATAAAGTGTACAAATATAAAAATAAATATCTTGGAGACGACTGTTTATATTCCGATCAAACATAGCTAATATCCATCTCCACGATTAAAAAACCGCAATCAATTCCGTCCACGCGTTTCGCTGCTACGTTGCCACAGACAGACACACAGGTACACAGATCTACAGGTCAAACTTATAACACCCCTCTTTTTGAGTCGGGGATTAAAAGAATATTACTCAAAAGACAACAAGTTTTCAAACAAAGTCTCTTTTTTATATTATTAATATCGTTACTTACTTTAGCGTATTACTTGTTGGTTTAATTTTAAATGGTCAGTAGAAATAAATATAGTAATTTTAATGTATAACCAAATTAATCGTTTTGTTATCTTTTAAACACATTATTTTTGTTAGCATATAACTCAATAACAAAGGGCGGTCAACTCTTAAAGGTCTCTAACAAGTAATTTGCATTTCCCCGATATCTCAATTACTTTGTAAGGTGCTAATTGAAAATAATTTAAGTTGTTAAAAAATTAAGTATTTCCACAATTCCTACCGTGGTTAACTGTTATACAGTTATTAATTAAATAAACATTTAACATCTATGTATAGAGTTAAGTTAATATAATTTCTATTTTAAATATTTTTTTGTTACATAGGAATAATTATCTTTTGTAACGTCAATATAATAGTTATTTCCTATATTCCATTCCATTACTTCCACATGCAACGATTTGAATATAATCTGTTGGCATATTCGAGTACGGTGGATCAAAATGAAATGACAGCTTATGTTTTTGAACGAATAATTGTAATGGATATTGATCCATCCATCAAGTTTGAATAAAGATAAAAATATATAAAACAGAGCTTATGGCAAACCTAACAGAAAAACAATAATATTGAAAATAAATACTATTGAGTAAGGAAATTTCTAATAATTCTTCCTTTTTGTTATTGTGTCAGGACACAATTTCCGATAACTGAGAAATCACTTGAATTCTCGAAGCTTTAGTACTCTTCCAGCTAGCGTGAATACTATTTGGAATGATATGTATATGATTTCCTATAGTAGGAAATCTTATGCGAATAAATATGTACAAAATGCTTATGCAACAATATTCATGTTATATATCAACGATATTATTTTTGATGAAGTAACCAATTTTAACTGCATATAAAATTATTTGCAGTTAAAATTGGTTACTTAAAGTTCTACATAAATATGTAGAACTAAAAGAAATCTCTTCGTGATTAAAAACGACAAAGTAAATTTAATTTTCAGTAAACTCCAGAGCACCTTGAAAAATTCCACTTGATTTGTGAAGATCTTGATTTGAGTTGACACTTGGACGTTCTGAACCCAAAACATAAAATTGGTATATATATATTTTTCACACGCTGCGTACTTTTTTTTAATTTTTTTTTTTATATGATATAGGGCAATGCTTGACTACATTCCACCTGATGGTAAGTGGAATGTAGTCTTAGGTGGTAAGGCGCATTACCCTAGCAACCTATTCACTCTTCGCTTAAAGACACCCACATTGTATTCGGTCGGAAATACCGACGCAGGCAAGCTGTTCCAATCCTTTGCTGTACGCAGTAAAAATGAGGAAGCAAAGTCTTCGTTCGGACAGGTGGAATGTCCACAACAAAAGGATGAAAACCTGCCGTGCGTCGGGACGTCCGGTGATGGAAGGGGGACGGGGGAATTAAATTGTGTAATTCCAGTGCACACTCACCAAAATGTATCCCATAGAATACTGAGAGGCTAGCAATTCTACGCCTGTGCTCAAGGCTTTGGAGGTCGGCTCCGACCATTTCGGGATCGCCTATAAGCCTCTTTGCTCGCCTCTCAATTGAGTCCAGAACCGCAAGATGAGACTTTGCGGCACCAGCAAATATGTGACCACAGTACTCTACACACGACCGGATCTGTGCTTTGTATAAAACAAGAAGCTGTCCCGGTGTAAAGTACTGCCGAACCTTCGCCAGAACGGCAAGCTTTGCTGCTGCTGCTCTTGCTCTGGACTCAATGAACCGACCAAAGTTGAGATTCGAGGAAATCTCTAAGCCTAATAACTGAAGCCGGTCACTGTATTCCAAGGATACATTCTGGAAAGTAGGAGCCAAGGTGAAAGGGCTCCTTTTGGCGGTGAACAGACACGTCTGCGTTTTGGTGGCGTTGAACTTGACAAGATTGGCATTGCTCCATGCGGAGACTGCCTGAAGTTTGTCATTCAAACGTTGCACCATGGCTTCTCTTTCAGACTGTACTTGATCTCGACTAGCCCGAGTATTCGGCAGATATCTTTCTACAACTGTGCTGTCGTCTGCATACCCATAGATACCGGGCTTCAACAGATCATTAATGTGCAGCAGAAACAGAGTTGCAGAAAGAACGGACCCCTGAGGCACTACGGCATTTATTGTCAAGGGTTCCGAGGAACACCCGTCGACAACTACTCGGAGAGATCTGTGGCTCAGAAAGTCCGTTACCCAGCCGATCAGACCAGGAGATATACCATACATACCCATAGATACCGGGCTTCAACAGATCATTAATGTGCAGCAGAAACAGAGTTGCAGAAAGAACGGACCCCTGAGGCACTCCGGCATTTATTGTCAAGGGTTCCGAGGAACACCCGTCGACAACTACTCGGAGAGATCTGTGGCTCAGAAAGTCCGTTACCCAGCCGATCAGACCAGGAGATATACCATACGCTGAAAGCTTGCTTATAAGGCTCGCATGCCAGACCTTGTCAAATGCCCTCGAGACGTCCAGAGAGACGGCGACCGCTTCCCCGTTCTTCTCGATGGCCTCGCCTAAAATGTGAGTAGCATACACTAGGAGGTCCCCAGTAGACCTATTACGGCGAAACCCGTACTGTCGGTCACTGAGGAGATCGTTACCTTCTAGGTATGCTAGTAGGCGCGAGTTCAATACACGCTCCATAATCTTGCAGAGTATAGAGGTGATTGAAATCGGTCTGTAATTGACAGGGTCGGTACTTGCGTACTATATAATAAAAACAGTAAATATTTAAAAATCGACTACTTGTTCTGCATTAATAATTGCTATTTGGACTTTTCTCTGTGTAGAGTTGTATTTTCAGGATTGTGAAAGGATCGGACAAAATATTATGACGTATTAATTAATTACTCTGTAAAAATCTCTGTAAATAAATAAGTAAAATTTGGGCATGTTCTATTGTCCTTAACAAACAGAAGAATAAAGATTTGAATTTAATTAATGGTAACATACAAAGTAATATGCCAAGTACTTCATTCACGCAACTTCTAATCGAACCTCAAACCTGTAAAACTAAAACCTGTAATGCTGATGGTTTTCGCTTTTAGTCGGTGGTTTATAATTTTAGATCATATTTAATTTTTATATACCTAGAGGTCGCGACTCCGCCTGCTTCGATTACTGAATTTGTAGCTTTCTTAACAGTAGAAACCAAGTTTTTTAAGTTTTATTTTCTTTGCATTATCCAATTTTACAAAAAGACTTTTACTGTTTTTTAATGGGATAGTACACAGCTTATGTAAACCCAAAAGTTTCAAAAGGATTAGTAGATTGAAAAATATAATGATAGTAAATAAATTATAGTAAATAATCATTAGTTTCCTTCATACGAAGTGTACTAATTTGTTATAAAATAATAGTATAGAGGATACCATAATAAAAAATGTTTCAAATATCAACTAGTTAAGTAAATAGCCTATAAATATTAGTTGAAAGGAAAAGAAGATGAGCCGCTCAGCCGGTATCAGAGTACCTTGTTAGTACGTAAGAGTTATAAGAAGTATCTAATAATGTACAGAGATAGTATTTTGCATGAATTATTTTTATTCCAACAATGTTTGTAAAAAGTGATATTAGTAAACTTTCAGAGATCTGTTAATAGATGTAATGTATCAAATGCCATCTGATTTCTGATTTCTGGATTAATTAAATAAAAACGTTTTGTAAACACTGTCAGGAGTTAAAGTAGACTATCTTTTAGGCTATTAACTGATCAGGAAACTCAACTCGTTGTTGTATTATAGCTTTAGTTATTTGTATTTTAGATAGATAGATAGATAAAAACTTTATTGCACACAAAATACAAAAATAGGTAAAATAAAAACAAAATAAACAACAAAAGGTTGCAAAGGCGGTCTTATTGCTAAAGCAATCTCTTACAGACAACCTTTTATAGCTATAGCTTTAATAAATAAATCTTAATAACTAAACTCATGAGGTAGTTATTGATTTGAACTAAACACTTGGCATAACTAACTTTCTACTTCTTTTATATGTTATCAATTGGATCTCGAACGATGGCATCCTCTTAGGTTTCTATTCAAACTTTGAAAATTTTCAATTTAGTTGTTTGCATCAAGCTTTACATGGACTATATATTTTAATCATTTATATTATTGTACCCAACATCGTTAGCGAGGTAACGTATATATTTAAAATATTAAAATTTCGTTAGGAAACAAACTTTTGAAAAATATAATTATCACTTAGGAACTTACCTACATGTTTTACATGTTTTACATGTTTTACTTAATAAGTGTTCAAATTGACATGTACACGTCATGTCACCAATACCACAAACATTAGTACAACCAAAATAAGAACAGACGGTCACTACAAACTGTTATCCTTATTAAAATTAAAAATTTCGCGAATAACACAATAGCTCTGCATTGTATAGTCTATAAGTGTACCTTAAAAGTTTTATAACGAAGTTTAATTATAATTTTCTATTGCAAAACCATTACCATAATAAAGTCGGTCATATGGTGAAATGAGTTTGAATCCATGATGTTGGCAAACCACTAAGTGACGTGTTAACTGCATGAACGACATATTTCTTGAGAATTAAACGCTACTCGAGGTTTCATTGCAATTAATTAGTCGGAGTTAATACTTTTTATGGTTGTATCTTTAAACATACCTTAAACATGTTGCACAGTGAAATAAAATGAAAATTATCTAATTCAAAACGTTTGTGGCATTTTTTATATGTTGACCTGTAATTGAAAAGTACTTACACAAAAATCATGGAAGCAGGTAATGAACTCGAAACAAAAACGAAATATTATAAAACGTAACGAGCTATGCACGCTACATACAAATATATATCATATCATATCGTGTCGTGTCGTGTCGTGTCGTGTCGTGTCGTATCGTATCGTATCGTATCGTATCGTATCGTATCATATCATATGAACATATAAATGAATCTTAACACTTCTTTTATAAATACCTGCCCTGTTTATTCATTTCATAATACTTTGCTGAAACAAGAGATCAAAATGTTTTTTAAATACATACATAACCTTATTATGGTAAACTATTACATGAAAAGGAAAAAAAAACAACGAACCCATTAAAATTACCAGACTAATGGATTTCCTTTAAAAAAAGCAAGCAGCGCGGCGATAATAAAGTAAATATTACTGATTAAAGTCTCCATAGAAAATGTTATTATAAATCAAACCATTTTATGTTGTTTGGGGATCATAAAATTCAATATATTTCAATTTGTCTCATTATTGTTCATCACTTTTACGAACGGCTATACTCTGGGTGAAAAGGAGATAGGCAGCAAATGATAACTTAGAAAACGAATAATTGAGATAATGAAGCGTGAGAGCGCCTTCCGTCTTTTATTCTCGATAAACGGAACATGCACTTCTTTTCAATATAACATTTATTTTCGTCAAGACAATATTTACGGGATAAGTAGCAAGTCAAGCAAATCATGCAGGTAAAAAAAATCTAATAACGTTATAGTTTTACGGAAGATTCAAATTCTTACAATCGTCTCATTAATCTTCCAATCTAACGTAAACAAATGAATAGAAAAGATTACGGATAGAAAACATGTAAACCACTATCTATATAGATATCTCGTGATGCTGGTTAGTAAATAATTTATAGTAATTAATTATCTGAAGAATGGTTAATTCCACTCGTAGCATATGTTTCGTCTGATGTCAAAATAAACAAAACTCATGAACTGTTTGACTTAATTTTATTCTCATAAAGAAAGAATTTTCATTTATATCGTCTAAATATTTATTATAAATAGTTAATGTAGTTTTTTTTTTTATAAAAAACATGTTTTCTTATTTTAGTTGTTAATTATTTATTAAAATACTACAAATGTGTTTCATACATTAAATTATAATAATAGAAAATAAAACTGTTATATTTATGAATTGAAATAAAAAATATATCATTATCATACATCATTTAATTCTGGATTATTTTACATTTATTTTAATTAGGTGCACAGGTAAAGAGATTTATTAACACTAATACTAGTTTCTTTAGTGTATAAAATTTAAAAGTTCACCCGTTCGGCGTAGCAAGTTGAGCTTTAATTTTACTCACCTGGAATACTCTTTAATTATGAACATTAAAGGCAATGATTCTAATTGTGCATTAAATTTCAAAATTGAAACCATTTTCGTAAATTTTATATTAAATGTTTTTATAGCATTTTAAACATATTGCCTTAGTTATATCTTAATTTACCGAATATTTATCCCTATATTTTTTAGACATAGACATATTTTCCTTTTGATTGTAGCCACTCAAAACTTATAAAACACTATCAACTGATTTAGAAGCTCATTTAAAGTATTCGATGATTTATTTTAAAACCTTAAAAAAATATAAATTGATATACCATCCAGGATCAACTCGTAGAAGTATCACTTCAGAACACACTTTTCAACAATTTAAAACACAAACACACAATACCGCATCCGTGTACTACGAGCGTTACATACGTCCTAGCGAGGATAAGCCGCGTCACTTACTGCCCGCCACCTTCCTGATGAGACTATTTCTTCTCACTATAGCACGCAATATTATCAAGAATAAAATACTTATTTAAATTTATGTCATTATTTATATAATAATATTATTTATTTAATCCTTTTCGAAGCAGTTCTTTCAATGCTATTATACTTGTATACTATCAGAATCTTTAAGAAATACATATTCAATATGTCAATGTTAAATCTGTGATAGATTGACTTATTAAAGGTGGTTTCTGTAATAATCTTAAATATTGGTTTAAACATCTTATCATGTATTCGTTTATTTATTATAAATATTAAAAGAGTAATCGATCCATCATAAAACATGAATGATATGTATCACATATTCTTATTAAAGTTCTTATTCAAATAAAACCTACATTTGTAATCTGACGAAGCTTTAGATATTTCGACAATACTAAGTTTATGAAAGTTCTTGGTAAGACTTGGATTCAGTTTTGACAAGACCACGGAGGAAATAGTTAGGATTTTCTATTCCATTGTTATTGAGCTTTGTGATGTACATGCACCCATAAGACCCGCCAAACTTTAGTATTTGCCGGCTCCCTGACATATTACTAACGAAAGGGCGGACAGCTCAAAAAGGTCTAACAAGTAATTTACATTTACCCGATATCTTAATAACACCATATGAAGCAGGTAGGGTTGCCAACCATACTTTATAATAAAGTATTATACTTTATTCTTTTGCATACAAATAAAGTATGTGAAAATACTTTATTTCCAAGCGACAAAACACTTATTATGGGCTTTATGGGTAACTATTTAACATATAAGTTATAACAGATGAAGGAAACGATTTATAATTACTAAAACAAAAGTATCTAACATTTAATTCAGTCAGCCAGATGTTAATGTCAATCAATCTGTCATCACCCGAAATATTTTATGAAGTTATCAGTATTTTTACACATTTTATTGGTAGGAGCTTAAGTTATAAGACAAAATGGTTTGATTTTAGCAAACATTATTTTATTTCCATACATCCTAATATGTCTTTGTGTGATTATGATGATGTATTTTAATATAAATTATATTTGAAATTTTTGACATGGAACCAAATTTAATTAGAAATGAATTGTATATCTATTTAAATTTCAATGTCGATTGTCAAAGAAGTTTTGAAACATCCAAAATAGTAAAAAAATGTTAGATTGTGCTAAAAGCACACAGAAATATATTTTTAAGACAATATAAATATAAAAATTAAAAAATACGACTTTTCTTACAAATGCTTTATTTTTCCTTACAGATATTTTTTACTGCTACTGCTCAAGCAATTTTATACGTTTTTTTCGTCAAAAAAGTTGCCAACCCTAGGTGCAGGGTAAACAGAAATATCATATTTAACCGAAATAAAAAAACTATATATATTACACCTAAGGTTACAGTAGTACTTTAGTTTCTTAATAAAATGAACATTAAACGCCATAGTACAAGCCATAACGTCAGGACAGAATATTTAAAAAATCCGAGAACACCAAGTGTGTTCTCGGATATTATGGCGAATACTCGAAACTTTATTCTTTCGTACGATATGTGTGAACCTATTCCCTGTAGCAAGAATTCACAAACTAATAAATATGTTTAAGATATTTGTACTATAATATGAACGTTGAAAGCACAGATATATTTTATAAATATTTTTTAGAAGTAACAAATTCTATCTAAATATTGTGATCATCATCACTGTAATTTATTATAAAATAGTTCGGAAATAGAGGATTTAATTGTATTTTTTCACAGCTATCTTCATAATTAAGACGCATTGTCATAATATGTTTTGACAGTTGATATAGTAAGGCTTGTGTGTTAAGAAGTTCAATTTATTTTAAGCAGTAGTTTTTGGTCGGTGCCCTTTTAAATATGGAGAGCAATAATCAGCATTTTCGTATTATTTTACTTTTTTATTACTGAAAAGGTAAAAATGCTGTTTAAGCCAGAAATAAATTAACTAATGTGTATGGAGAAGATATATTAACAATAGGCCAGTGCCAGAATTGGTTTGCGAAATTTCGATACGCCAATTTTGATGTCGTAGTGAGATCGGTGAGAGGTTAAATTTATCGAATTGAACTGTTTATGACCTGAAAGGTCTGGGTTTAACCTCAAGTTTAACCTCAAAGCTCGATATATGTTCCCCATGTCCTCACGGAAAAAAAAATTGTGTCTACGTGTTGACGTCTCTGCTTCATTCCTCAAACGTCTCGAAAATGCGCCATTTTTGAAGCGCATCATTACTGGGGACAAAAAATGGGTTGTATATAACAATATCAAACTCCAGAGAACATGGAACAGAAAAGATGAACCATCATATTCTTCAGATCTGGCCCCTTGGGATTATTATTTGTTCCGGTGACACGTCAACTTTTTATATATAAATTTCAAGTTTATCTTAATGTAAACTTTTTTGTTTTAGACAGCTTTGATAGAGGATCAGAGAATATATTATAATATATTGATTATTTAATGTAAAATATTTTTATTGATATAGTTACGTTAATTCTCTTTAATAAACTAAATACCGGAAATAAACAATTGAATTCAATGGATGTTTGCAATTACTACAGACTACATGCGCAGTTCTACATTCTCATGATTTATGATATTACGCTGATTACGCGGGAAATTTGTGTCATAGTAACTATAATTTATCCTGAATATTTCTAAAAACTTTAACAACACTTACAAGACAACACTGTCGAGGGTTGCGGTTGGGTTTCTATAAAGCCGTTAACACGTCGGAAATATTAACAGCAAAAAATAACGTGGGTGTTAATATTTCAAATAAGATATGAGTTACAAATTGAGCATGTGTTTAGTATCTTGATCTCGTTTAGTATATTAAGTAACTTTTCATTTTGATACTATTATAAGAACAAAAGTATGATTTTAAAGAAAATCTTTCTTCCTATAACTTTAATTATTAAGTCTTCAAATCTAACATTAACAACATTAACAGTTTAACCTTCTACACTTAACTTAAATTTACTATTTTTAATAATAAAATTTAAAAAAATAAAAGGATTTATGAAACAAGGTGTCCTTTGCATATAACAAAAATAAAAAAATATATATAGGGGTAATTAAATGTTATAAAAAAAACAATCATTATTATAGATTGAATGAGGGTTCAAATGGACATTTACACACACATGTCACCAACATTAATAGAAGAGCCAAAACAAAAACGCCACGAAATAGATAAAATCTTATCGATATTACAAATCTTGAAATAAACATAAAATTACTGAGCTGTGTTAGTCTACCTTAATAATAGTTTTATAAAAAAGTTTTATTATATTCTTATAGCAAAACCTCTACACAAAATAAACTCACTCACTCATAAGGGCGATTTAACCAAGTTCAACAGGTTGGTGGAGCCAACACACTAATAAATCACTAAGGGATGTATGAAGTACATGAACGAGTACATATCTCAGAAATAAAACGTTACTCGAAAAATTATTGCCGAAGTTAAAACATACATTTTCTTGAATATCGTTATTAATATATTACACAATTAGTTTGAATTCAAATTGCTTGTGAACATACTTTTTGATCAGTCGTTAAAGAAAAATCATGGAGTAGTGTAGTGTAAGTTAAACACAAACATGTCTGTAGTATTTATTAAAAGAAACTTAAATACATTTTTCTCACACCTTGTAATAGACTGACCCTATTTATTAATACCAGTACCTTCATTGTAAACACGAACCTTATTATGCTAAGCTATTGCATGGAGAGGAAGAACAAAACAACGATCCCGTTAATATTATCAGACTAATGGATTTACTTAAATAGAGACGTGTGAGCGGAGATAGAGTAATCTGTACATAATAAAAGTTCCATGGAAAATGTTATTATAAATCAAGACGTTTTATGAAGTTTGGGGATGGTTGGATGATAAGAATTAAATATATTTCAATTTGTTTCATACTAGCTTTTGCGAGTGGATGTACTGACTTTAAAACATGATGAAAAGCAAAATAACTTAGAAAACGAATAATTGAAATAACCAACACAACAATGCCGTCGCATTCTCTGGTGATAAATGAACGATAAGCATATTTTTAATAGGACCCTTGTACTTTAAAGGATACTAAAAAGCAGATTTGAAAATATTTATAAACATTAATAGCCACTTAAAGCTTATCTAAAAATTGTATAATAAGTAGCATGTCCTTTTCTATGGTGTATCCGTGTATAATTCCATACAAATTCGTTAAGATAATATACATACGTTTCTTTGGGCAGACTTAGCAAAAACAAATAAAATTTAACAAGTTTAACAAGCAATTCAAATAATCTCGATTGTCTCATTAATTTTCCAATCGCTAGTAAACAAATCTGAAGGAAATATTATTAGGGATGGAAAAAATATTTTCATAGCTCGTGGTGATTGATGATTAAAATTTTCAATGATAAATTATTTGAACAGTAGTTCATTCTTGAATATGTTTCGTTTCATCTAAAAAAAACTAATTCATGAATTGTTTAACAGAATCTAATCTTATTACTAAAACTATTTGATAGTCGTAATGGGTAATATGTACATATTAGTTTAAAAGTTTTCTCTTAGATATATTATCTAAAAGAGTAAACTGCGTTTCATGAGAAATGTAACGTTTTAGAAACTCACTAATACTTACTGCAATCAAAATTGTTATTTGTACTTTTTTTTTACATTCATGGTCTTTATTATTAATTTAAAAAATAAGTGTAAATTCTAGTGGCACTCGGCAGTTTAACGGTCTATAATTACTAAAAGTCTGACGTATCAAATTTTGCTCTAATTTAATTAGTCTGAAATTATGGACATTTATGTTGATGACTAAAATTGTGCATTAAATATCAAAATTGTAAAATTTTGAAGTACATTTTTCTTTTTAAAACATTTCCTCAATTCTTAATTTTCGGAATATTTATCCTTATACTTTTTAAAGATTGTAAATGGATTGACAGGATAGGATATGCTGATTATTTCAATAACATTTATACATTTTTTTATTAAAAAATAATTTAAACTGTCGTAATTTAAAATATGTATTAAAATTGAATATTTAAAAACTTCTATAGAACATTTTTTGTATTTCTTTATCTAAAAGTTTTTTGATGTTAGATTAAATTTTTAAACTCCTGTTAACCAAAAAATAATAAAGAGAAAAATAACTTATGTGAGTTATTTTTCTTATTGTTTGACATCATGCTTTTATTTTCAAATATTACAGATTTTTATCATATAATTTAAGCCTCTCCTAAATCTGAAAACTTAATATTAGGCTTGATAAAAACAGATTACTTATACAATAACACATAATTTCTCTTCTTGAATGTATTTAATTCGATTTCTTTATTAATATGTTGCAGCTTCTTCAACTTTACCACAATTACCCAAAAGGAAATGATCCTCAATCAAGATCTCCTCTCATAAATATAATTAATATCGAACCTTGTTTTAAAATATTACTTATCTATTTAACTATTTTTAATATGATCAGAATTAAATATATATAATACCTATTTCTAAACTATTTCCACGTCATTCGTGTTATTATATATTGAACATATTATTTTTGTTAGCACAGATCTCAATAACAAAGGGCGGTCAGCTGTTGAAGGTCTAACAAGTAATTTGCATTTCCCCGTTATCTCAATTACTATATAAAGTACAGGGTAAGAATTATTTAAAATGTTGAGTACCTATGTATTTATTTCTATATTTCGTACTTTGGTTTACTGTTATATAATTAATAACAAAATAAATATTTAACGTCTATGTATATAGGTAAGTTAATATAATTTGTATTTGAAATCTATCTTTGTACTGTTTTTTGTTTCATAGGAATTATCTTTTGTAACTCCAATGTAATATTCATTTGCTATATCCATTACCTCCGCATGCAACGACTATAAAATAAGTTTGTAAAAATCAGATGGTATAGTAAATGACAGATGGCTTATGTTTTTGAACGAAAAATTGTAATGGATATTGATTCGTCCGTCTAGTTTAAATAAAGCGAAATATAAAACAGCCTTTATAGTGAACGTAATAAAATTATAACAATATTTAAAAATACTAGAAAAAAAATATACTTTTACTAAGAGATTTACTCCCTTCGAAATCATGAATTTAAAATGTATCCATTAATATATTTTACTGTAAAGTTTGAATTTAAATTTCAAATATTTTATATTATTAAGCTCATATATGAACAGCGCCATAACCTCAAGACACAATTTCCGATATCTGAGAACTCACTTGAATACTCGAAAATTCCTTTAGAAGATTTGTTTTAATATAATATACAGCGTAGTAGGAAATCACATGGTAATAACAATGTAATAGTTTCTATTACCAAATGAAGGTTAAAAGGAGAGAATTATATATTAACGATATTATTTTTGATGCATAATGAATAAGTATTAAATGCTATCTAATCATTGATTGTGTTGATATTTATATTTGGCATTACTTGGCTTTTACTACATTCATGTTAAAAGTTTAACTGTAATTAATAAAAGCAAATCCTTTCTCTAAGTCGTGGTTAAATACTAAATTTCATTTTCCATAAACGACAGACCAACTTGTAAAATTCCACTGGCTTTGTGAGAATCTGGATTTGAGTGGTACCTAACACTTGGACGTTCTCAACACACAAGATATATAAAATTTAAACTTATATATTTTTTTCAAATTTAAGAAAAAAAATAAAACTAGTTTTGATAACTTGTTGTTCATTAATCACCTGCTATTTATAGTTTTTTCAATGTAGTGTTTTTTGTTTCCTGCCAGTATTGCTATAGGATCAGAGAAATATTGTAACGTATTAATTACTCACTCTGTAAAACCTTTTTTATTAGCTGAAGATTATTAAATTTAACAAACCACGTTTTATGTTCCTTTCTCTTTAATAAACTTAAAGAAAGCCGAAAAATAAAGATCTGAATTTAATGGATATAAGAAATACAAAGTAATATTATTCACGTCACTTATAAGCGAACCTCAAAAATGTAAACTGGAAATCAATAATGTATTTTCTTTTAGATTCTTAATTACAATTTAAAATTATCTTTTTTTTTTTAATAATTTACCTGTTAGTCGCGACGAAGGTAGCGTTCTTAAGATTCGCAATCAATAAAGTTTTGAAACGTTATTTTCCTAACCAAATTTTACGAAAAAAACTTTTTTTCTTATGCAATAATATACACCTTATATAACCCAAAAAAGTCTAAAACACTGATGAAGAAAAACATTTAAGGATATCAGTAGTTTCAAAGATAAAATTATAAGTAATAATATTTAGTTTTATATTCAAACTCCACTCGTTTGTTATAAGATAATATGGATATGAATATGGATGGTATAATATCCGACAATGCTTCAAGTATCAACAAGTTAAGTAAATATAATTAATAAGTTAGTAATAATTTTATAGACATAAAATTCTCATAATTGAAATGAAAATAAGATGAGCCGCTCAGCAGGGTTCAGAGTACCGTGTTAGTAAGAAGTGTTATAAGAAGTATCCAACTATGTACAGAGATAATATTATACTTATGACTCTGATTAGATCTGACAAACAACCTAACAGATATTAGGCGTCATTATAATAACGTTCCACTCAGAAAGCATGCATTGTAAAATTAATAATAATTTGTGTATTTCAGTATATTTCGCTGCTATTACAAGAACTGAGGAACTTATTTCATATTAATTTTAATTTTAACATACAAAAGAATAAAATATATAAAATAAAAAAATCTACATAATTAAACTTTCTACCTCCTTTGTGTGTTATCACTTGAATCTCGGACAATGGTATCCTCTTAGTTTTCCATTACAACTTTGAATATTTGAATTTACTTGTTTGCTTTAAACGAACAGCCTTTATAAGGACTCTACATTTCAATAATCGATATTATTTACCAAACAGGCGATGTTTATATTTGAAATATTAAAATCTTCGTTATAAAACTAAAAAATTGGTAATAATAAAAAAATTGCGATATCTTTTACAGATTTAAATACGTCATATATACGTTCACTAAATAAGTATTCGAAATGACATTTACTTAAAAAATAGCGCGAAACGTTATATCCGTGTTCTTATTTTATTTACAAAGTAAGTATACGCGCTACAAAACTATGAAAAACCTTTCAAAATTAAAATTTTTGCGATTAACATAAAAGCTCTGAACTATTTAGTCTGTGAGTGTACCTTGAAAGTTTTATTGCAAAACCATTACCATAATAAAGTGAGTCATACAGCTTACCTAAGTTTGACGGGTCGGTGAAGCCAAGTATGCCACAATCCACTAAGTGACGTGGTAAGTGCATAAATGAGAATATTTCTAAGAATTAAACGTTACTCGAGGTCTCCTTGCAATTTGTCGGTATTAAGTGATGTGTATGCGTATATTTTTGTACACATATTGCCCGATAATTCAAATATGTAATTCAGGCATAGTCCTTTTTAAATAGTGTTCCCATACTCATAAAAGGTAATTGTGGAACCTACTTTCATCCTCAGTAATTAAATAAAATAGTAACGAACTATGAAAAAATCAACCCAACAACCAACGTAGCTATTAAGTAGTAAGTTTTAGGAATTAATTTAGTTTTCTTACTTGTTTTAAGGACTCTCATTTGTAATCGAATATATATATATATATATACGTCGGAGGTGGAGGTGTATTAGTGGCTTGCTCGTTATTAATGGAGTCTTCTGGTAAAGGATCCGAGGCGTAGGTCACATACAATTAAACTACATATGACAATTCTTGTATTAAATGTAGATAAAATTAAATTAATTATCACAAATTACTTAGCAGGTTAAAAAATAATGATCAGAGTTGCGTGAACCACCGGTCCCGTTTGGAGGTCCGGACTGTAAGGTTCTCACTAATCAATTCCCCTTTGACTCGATGCTCTCGAATATTTAAAATGTCTCAGGTGCCCCTCCAAATTTATAGGGACAGTGGTGACATCTATTAGGCTTTTTTCAAAAATCCTAACCAATGTTTCTAACTTTGCACTATAGATAAACATTGAAAAGATGCTATTACTGAAATTGATGTTTGAAAATATCATAATATAAATTTTCATTCTATATTTATATAAATTTAAATAAGCTTAACATATATTATATTATATACAATAATTCATGTTAATAGATATTTATTATATTATATATTATATATAATATATTATAGTATTTATTATATTATACATTTTATTATTATATTATATACAATAATTCATGTTAATAGATATTTTCAAACATATTACTCCATAATCGTTTCATTATAAAGAAATAAAATAGAGCAATGGCAATTGGTACACCCATGGTAATAGGGAAATTTCCCCAAACTCTAATAGAAAGCGTAAAGTCAAATTTTAAAAAAAGCAAATATTTTCTTAATAAATAAATAAAAAAAATTAAAACTAATTTTCTTACACCTTATAACAGACACCGGTATTTATCTATTGATTTCATAATACCTTACTTAAACATGAGATCAAAATTCCTTTTTAATACGAACCTTATTATGCTAAGCTATGGCATGAAGAGGAAGAGCAAAACAACGATCCCGTTAATATTATCAGACTAATGGATTTTCTTAAATAGAGACGTGTGAGCGGAGATAAGAGAGTAATCGGAGCATAATAAAAGCTCCAAGGAAAAAGTTATTATAAATCAAGACATTTTATGACGTTTGAGGACGCTTGGATGATAAGAATCAATATATTTCAATTTGATTCATTCTAGCTTTTGCGAGTGCGAGAAAATAAGTAGCAAGTCCTTTTTTCATCTTTATACTTTTATAGACCATGGTTTACCCGTGTTTATTATTCCATAACACATCATCAACGCTTTTGGTAGTATTGACAAACAAACATTCACTTGTATAATACAACAAATAAAGCGTTATTTTGGGCGTGCCAGATAAAAAACTAATAATGTTTTAATTTTATATTTATATTAGGCACTTATTGGCTTTTACTACATTCATGTTAAAAGTTTAACTGTAATTAATAAAAGCAAATCCTTTCTCTAAGTCGTGGTTAAATACTAAATTTCATTTTCTATAAACGACAGACCAACTTGTAAAATTCCACTGGCTTTGTGAGAATCTGGATTTGAGTGGTACCTAACACTTGGACGTTCTCAACACACAAGACATATAAAATTTAAACTTATATATTTTTTTCATATGTATACTTTAAATAAAAAAAAAAATAAAAATAATTTTGATAACTTGTTGTTCATTAATCACCTGTTATTTATAGTTTTTACGATGTAGTGTTTTTTGTTTCCTGCCAGTATTGCTATAGGATCAGAGAAATATTGGTACGTATTAATTCTTTAATCTGTAAAAACTTTTTTATTAGCTGAAGATTATTAATTATAACAAACCACGTGTTATGTTCCTTTCTCTTTAATAAACTTAAAGAAAGCCGAAATATAAGATCTGAATTTAATGGATATAAGGAAATACAAAGTAATATAATTCACGTCACTTATAAGCGAACCTCAAAAATGTAAACTGGAAATCCATAATGTATTTCCGTTTAGATTCTTAATTACAATTTAAAATTATCTTTTTTTTTTTAATAATATACCTGTTAGTCGCGACAAAGGTAGCATTCTTAAAATTCGCAATCAATAAAGTTTTAAAACGTTATTTTCACTGACCAAATTTTACGAAAAAACCTTTTTTTCTTATGCAATAATATACAGCTTATATAACCCAAAGAAAATATTCTAAGTACTAATGAAGAAAATTATTTAAGGATATCAGTAGTTTCAAGGATAAAATTATAAGTAATAATATTTAGTTTTATATTCAAGCTCCACTCGTTTGTTATAAGATAATATGGATATGAATATGGATGATGTAATATCCGACAATGCTTCAAGTATCAACAAGTTAAGTAAATCGTCTATAAAATTGTCATAATTGAAATTAAAATAAGATGAGCCGCTCAGCAGGGTTCCGAGTACCTTGTTAGTAAATAAGAATTATAAGAAGTATCCAACTATGTACAGAGATAATATTATACTTGTGACTCTGATTAGCCATCTGACAAACAACCTAACAGATATTAGGCGTAATTATAATAAAATTCCACTCAGAAAGCATGTATTGTAAAATTAATATTCATTTGTGTATTTCAGTACATTTTCGCTGCTATTACAAGAACCAAGGAATGTGCTTGTAAGACAACCTAAAAATAGTATAACTTTAATTATTTCATATTAATTTTAATGCTAACATACAATAGAACAAAATATATAAAATAAAAAAATCGACATAAACTTTTTACTTCCTTTGTGTGTTATAACTTGAATCTCGGACAATGGTACCCTTTTAGTTTTTCATTACAACTTTGAATATTTGAATTTACTCGTTTGCTTTAAACGAACAGCCTTTATAAGGACTCTACATTTCAATAATTGATATTATTTACCAAACATCGTTATCAAGGCGATGTTTATATTTGAAATATTAAAATCTTCGTTATGAAATTTAAAAAAATTGATATAAATAAAAAAAAATAAAAATACCTTTTACAGATTTAAATACGTCATATCTTAATAAGGAGTTATCCACGTCGTTCACTAAATAAGTATTCGAAATGACATTTACTTAAAAAATAGCGCGAAATAATAATCGTGTTCTTATTTTATTTGCAAAATAAGAATACGCGCTACAAAACTATAAAAAACTTTTCAAAATTAAAAATTTTGCGATTAACATAAAAGCTCTGAACTATTTAGTCTGTGAGTGTACCTTGAAAGTTTTATTGCAAAACCATTACCATAATAAAGTCAATCATACAGCTTACCTAAGTTTGACGGGTCGGTGAAGCCAAGAATGCCACAATCCACTCAGCGACGTGGTAAATGTATGAATTACTCGAGGTTTCCTTGCAATTTGTCGGTATTAAGTGATTTTTATGCGTATATTTTTGTAAACATATTGCACAATTATTCAAATATGTAATTCAGACAGTTTATGATTTTTAGTTCTTTTTTGATAGTGTTCCCAAAGTCATAAAACAAAAATTGTGGAACCTACTTTCATCCTCAGTAATTAAATAAAATAGTAACGAACTATGAAAAAATGAACCCAACAACCAACGTAGTTATTAAAACCATTTTATGAAATAATTTAGTTTTCTTACTTGTTTTAAGGACTCTCATTTGTAATCGAATATATATATATATATATACGTCGGAGGTGGAGGTGTATTAGTGGCTTGCTCGTTATTAATGGAGTCTTCTGGTAAAGGATCCGAGGCGTCGGTCTCATACAATTAAAGTACATATGACAATTTTTGTATTTTTTATCTACATTTATAATAAATATCACAAATTACTTAGCAGGTTAATAAATAATTATCAGAGTTGCTTGAACCACCAGTCCCGTTTGGAGGTCCGGACTGTAAGGCTCTCACTAATCAATTCCCCCTCGACTCAATGCTCTCGAATATTTAAAATGTCTCAGGTGCCCCTCCAAATTTATAAGGACAGTGGTGACATCTATTAGGCTTTTTTCAAAAATTCTAACTAATATTTCTAACTTTGCACTATAGATAAACATTGAACAAATGCTATTACTGAAATTGATGTTTGAAAATATCATAATATTAATTTTCATTCTATATTTATATAAATTTAAATAAGCTTAACATATATTATATAATATACAATAATTCATGTTAATAGGTGTTTTCAAACATATTACTCAATAATCGTTTCATTATAAAGAAATAAAATAGAGCAATGGTAATTGGTACACTCATGGTAATAGGGAAATTTCCCCAAAAAGCTTAAAAGTCAAATTCTAAAAAAAAAACAAACAATTTCTTAGAAAATAAAAAAACTTAAAACACATTTTTCTTACACCTTATAACAGACACCAGTATTTATTTATTTCATAATACCTTAAACATGAGATCAAAATTCCTTTTAAATAGGAACCTTATTATGCTAAGTTATAGCATGGAGATGAAGAACAAAACAACGATCCCATTAATATTATCAGACTAATGGATTTTCTTAAATAGAGACGTGTGAGCGGAGATAGAGTAATCTGTACATAATAAAAGTTCCATAGAAAATGTTATTATAAATCAAGACATTTTATAATGTTTGAGGACGGTTGGATTTTAAAAATTCAATACATTTCAATTTGATTCATTCTAGCTTTTGCGAGTGGATGTACTTCCGTGAAAAGAGTATAGACTGCAGAAGATAACTTAGAAAACGAATAATTGGGATAACGAACCGTGAGAGCGCCCTCTGGTAATAAACTAAAGATTTGCGTTTATCCAAACAACACCGTAGTATTTTTACGCAAAATAAGTAGCAAGTCCATTGTTCATCCTTATACTTTTCCAGACCATGGTTTACCCGTGTTTATGATTCCGTAAAACATCATCAACACTTTTGGCAGGATTGACAAACAAACATTCACTTGTATAATATAGGAAGATACAACAAATAACGCGTTATTTTGGGCGAGCCAGATATAAAACTAATAATGTTTTAATTTTACAGGAGATTCAAATTCTTAATATTCAAACGTTTATCATAAACAAATGAGTAGCAAAATAAATTACGGATAGAAAACAGTTGTCAATTCATAATAATTAAGTATTTGAAGAGTGGGTCATACCGCTTCTAGCATATGTCTAATATCAAAATAAACTAAATTCATGAACAGTTCAACTTATTTTTATCTCATTACGAAAAACACTTTACAGTCGTAAAGCGTTACATGTATAATTATAGCTTTATATTTAATGAAATAGGGATATAAATATTGGTTTTTTTTTTTTTTATGAATAAGCTATAATTTCTAGAGGTACTTATTTTGTTTACTATTTAAAATAGAAAGTTTTCTAGCACGTCGGAGCCATTTTAGTATTAATTTCAATCGTTTGGTTTTTTTTTATATTATAGACATTCAAGCTAATAAATTTTATTTTGTATGAAACATCAAAATTAGTTATTTCTTAATATAGCTATTATTTATCCCTATATTTATTAGAAAAATAATATTTTGCTTTTGATTTTCGCAACTCTTATTTTATATTTATACTTTTTCACTAATTTAGAAACTGATTAAAGGTGTTCGAGAATTTATTTTAAAACCATGAAAAAATATATAATAATAAAATATAAATTCATTTACCTGTCAGGAATACCTCGTAGAAGTATCACTTCAGAACACACTTTTCAACAATTTAAAACACAAACACATAATACCGCATCCGTGTACTACGAGCGTTACATACGTCCTAGCGAGGATAAGCCGCGTCACTTACTGCCCGCCACCTTCCTGATGAGACTATTTCTTTTCACTATAGCCCGCAATATTATCAAGAAGTAAGTTTTATACTATATATAATATAATATATGTTTTTTTATTCTTATTATCTTGGACTTTAATATTTTTAAAGGAATACAGATTTTATTATTTGGGTTTGTCAATGTTAAATGTAATAGATTGACTTCTAACCATATTTTCGTTCATTTATTCTACAGATATGAAGAGTCTTCAAACCATCGTGAAGTATAAATTAAGTTTCCTTCATATTCTTAATATTATCAGATAAAAATTAAATTCAATTGTATTTATTGATTTCATACTATATGCTTATTATTTTAATACAATATACGAGTATAATTAATCCTTACACATTTTCGTAATGCTTTTATCCGTTACAATTAAAAGTATTTAAAAAATGTCTCCTCCAAAAACAAAATCTTTGGTTCTGTCTACCTGAAAATCTTATGACGTTCGAATAAAATTATAATGTAACTTTAACTAAAAAATAAGAAAGGTAAAAAGTTTTTACACTTGATTTATAATAAAGCTAAGAAAATACTAATTTTTATAGTGAAATCCGTTTTTCGAAGACGACTTTCAGGTCCCCTCAGGCATGCTGAAATCGGATAACGCAGACAGTTTAATAGGTACCATTAAAAACCACTACAGCGGTGAGAATTATGTATATTTCCCTTAGAATGTCAGAATCTACAAAAATGTTAATATATCATCTTTAAACAAATATATTTTTCGGAGACATGGATTGTCTATATAGTATAGTATATAATGTTCAATTCTACCGCGATGATCCATTTTCCTCCAGAAAGTAAAATATTACGCAAAAGGTAAGGAGTCTTCAATCATAATCACTTCTCTTTTATTTTATCAATGTCGTACCTTGCTTCAATATATTTTAATAATATAAGGAGTTCATTCATTTTTTTTATAAAGACATTTTACAGACTGAGATCGAAGCCTTCCACTTCTTCAAAGTCCTGTCCTGATTCAAATTTGCCTCGGTTTTAACAAAGAAATAAACACACACATGCTAATATCATTTAAAATATTAAAATATTTAGGTACGACGAAGCATAATTGTTTTCGTATTGGTTAAAATCATTCTGTGTATATTTAGGACGGAAAGTATTTGAACCCTTTGCCAGTTAGACATCCATTAAGGCATACTCTTTTTTAATTTGTTGCTTTGAAAGTATAAAAATAAATACCAACCTTATTTTATTTCGATTGTAACAATATGAAAAATATATTTGATAGTAGTCATTAAATTATTAAAAAAGAAAAATTCATGAAAAATTAAGTCTACGGCTAAAGATAATTAAAAGGTAACAATAAATCTAACTTACTTGCTTTAAATTAATAACAATATACTACTAAGTATGAAAACGTATCGATCGCTCTGTATTCGAAACCGTCTCGTCTAAGAAACCATCTTGTTTCTCTACAAACTGCAAAAAATGTTCTTATAAATATTCTCTACAAACTCAAAACTTTAATTTAAGGCTTAAGTAAAATTTGAAACTAAGCCATCAAAATGCACAAGGCCAATCCAATTGTAATAAATTTATTAATAATTTAATTATTTATCAAATATATATTTTTTAAATATTAAAACCAAATGGAATACATTAAGACCTATAATTTGTACAGTTAATATAATGATAATAATATAATAATAATAATATCGGGACAAATTACACACATTGATCTATCCCCTAAGTAATCAAATTATTTGCTTGTGTTAAGGGTGTTAGACAACAATAGTAATACATAGAAATACACATATAAATACTAAAAATATATTTAATAAACGACCAAACCCAGAAACAATCTATGCTCATCACATAAAAGCCTGTCTCTGCCGGGAATCGAACCCGTGCCCCCTTCCGCCGTGACATGTTAGGCGTCTGCGTTAACCACTCGACCAACGGGGCGGTTAAATATAGTATAATTATTTAAATATTAAACATATATTGTTTTCATTGTGTCAGTGACAACTGCTTAATATTTACAATTCGTGTACACAGATTAAAAGTAATGTAGCATTTGTGAGTTAACGAGGCGCTAAAAATCCGCACTTAATACTTACAAGTCACAGTTTACATTCTTAGTCTTAATTTATACGAAACCCGAAAACTACTTCTAATCTTAAAATGAACCCCATCACACTAAGATTATTGGAGATTAATAATTATCAATTATTTAAATGATATCTGTGAGAACATTTTAAGAATTTACTAAAGTTAGTAAACCTTGGATATTACTCATACAACAATATCCCTACTTCAGATAATAAATTAAAAAACTTAAACAGTATCATTCTATATTTGGTACTCGTTAATCTAATTCTATTACATTATAAGAATCTTATCAAAATTTGTTTATTTGTTAAACATGTTCATATCCGTTTCTATCGAAAAAAATAGTACATGTAAACTATTTGTACAAAGATTAGTTTAGAACTTGGACTGGAAACAGCAGCAGTTATATCTTCGAAATTTTTATAAAACACTCAGCAAATACTGTGTTAATTTAACAAGAACATTCTAGAACTAATCAAGAGTTTAAGTGCGATCCAATTAAATCAGCTGTTGAAGTAACTTGCGTTTCCAAACAAATATAAACCCTTCAACTCTATTATATAATATACTAGCTTAGATTACATGGAAGGATCTAAAAGATTTAAAACATTTATTAGTAGTAATGTATTAATTATTAATTTCAAGTTGGAATAAAGAACAGTTTTTGCTGTTATGTAAACAATTCCAAGCTTGCTAATAAAATAACATGGAGGGAACAATTAAAAACATCTTTTATAAATTGACGCAGCCTCTTCTACTTAAAGAACAAAACAAATAAAAAAATAAACGTAGTCGAATCGAATACATCATAACTTATTCCATAGGTTTTACTTGAAACGCATAAGCTTATAAAGATTATAAATTTTAGAAGCTTATGCTTAGTGGTATAGTAATTAAAAATGTTGGAATCAGATTTATTTCTGAACCATAACACATACCTATATATATTTATTTAGGAAGAGTATAATATGCTAAACTGAAATTGTATAAAATCTGGAGCATTCAATACCTTAAATGGATGTGCGGTTGAAGTTAATAATTCGCTTTCCAACAAAACCTCTAAAGCTGTAAATTAGTCATTCCAATTGGAGGCGCAAAGCGCTCGTTTGCAACACCCATCTCATTTACAACCGACCAGCACTTTTAATAAAACATGCGAAGCTATGCTCGATCGAAGTTTTAGTTTTATTTTTATGTACTATTTGTAAATACTGGTAATGTACCTAATACTTCATAGGTATATTAATTTATATTTTTGACAGGTTATTTGTTCGACTCGTAGACAGATCATAAAGGTGATACATTCATTGTGAACACAAATACACCTTATTGTAATTTAGTAAAAAGCTCAATCGATATCAAAACAATATTTCAATCTAAAGTTAGCTACTTTTATAAATGAAGCTTATAGAATAGATATTTATTTAATTAAAAGCTATGTACAATAAAAGCTATCTATAAAATACAAATATATTTAATAACTTATTTTGTTATTTTAAATATTTTTTAAACTGATATTTTATTTTTAATATTCTACGTCATGGCTGGCTCTTGTTAAGTTTAAACTCATTGAATTGTATATGACTGCAATTTACCTTGTCCCGTTTAAGTTTCCCTTGAGTAATGTCAATTTTCATTTCATCACCTTAATGGAAAGTGAAGTTTGAGATGGAAAATTCAATTCCAAGTTCCTTTGTTGAAATACTAAGTATACGTACGTACATTATTAAGTTATTAATTATGTTGGAACAACCTTAAATATTATTGTTTTTCATTTTAATCATCATTATAATCGTTTATTTCATATAATTATAAAGGCTTAGTACGAAACGGTGTTTGGACAAAGTTCTTATGTCTTATCATTAACACAATATAGAGATTAATTTGCAGTTGGTCCCCAATAATGTAATCAAATGATAACACCTGCCAAAAAGAAAAGTACAATCTTACTAACAGAACTGCAAATAAACTAAGAATTTTGTTACAGGCGCTTAAAAATAAAGGCCATTTAAAAACATTGTCTAATAAATCCCGCTCTCCATAAATAAGTATTCAACTTTCAACAATATATTAACATAAGCGGCTTTTGAGACCTTTTGTAAACCAGCTAGACTTGCCTACATACAAAGTAGTCCGCTATTTTACAACTACTATTCAAAAACATTTTCTACAAGAAAAATAATCTGCTGATATTTTAGCGTTCCTAGACATGTTGGTGGAGAAACGACGACTGAGTGTTATTAATCAACTCAGGTGTACACTCGTAGAAGGTCTACGAATACTACTACGCATACATCAATACATATATTCCCAGTCGCACCAACATCCGGCATACATAATAGCGTTGCCTCGTTCTTTAATAAATAGAGCTGTACAACTGTGTCACCAGAAAATAAGTGTGTGACGAATTTAAACATGTCATAAGGCCTTTATGACAAGCAAATGACCGTATCCATTAAATTTTCATTTTATATATATACTAGTTATACCTTAAATTCGTAGTAAAACAATTCCCTTTTCTATATGATATGGCTTCTATATGCCTTCTGTATGATTTATTTTAAGTTATACAATCAAAATTACGACATTGGCAGACATCGCTCGCTGTCAAAATCTATTTAAAAATTTTAATAAGGATACAATATTAGATACTGTAATTTTATACCTCTCTTATATATTTTTAAAATAGAGTACTTAATAACCATTCTAAACATATATCACACTTATAGACTTTCATTGAAAATCAAAATATGACCATGTAAACTTGAGGAATTCTGAACTACACAATCGACGTTATTTTGACCATCAACTTGCAGGTCTGGTTTCATTAAAAAAATAAAATTAAATTAAAGGCTCAATAATATATACTAGACATTCAGTTAACAATATGCATTAACAAAATTTTCAATACTGTACATTCACAAAAGCCATTTTTGAGACGGTTCTGAGACGGTTCGGTTTTTGGTTCCATACTTTGTGCGCCGGCCGACCATACCGCCGCAAACGCGATGACCCTATATTTAAAATCTATAGTATCTTCAAAAATCATCATTTAAATTACATGCTGTAATTGCATTACATGTATATTGTTTAATATTAAATGTAAAATGTATTTAATTACTTAATTAGATAAGGATTAATGGTGTATTACTTAAAATCGCTTCGCAAATAAGCTATTATTACTCGTAAAAAGTAATGGATAAAAATTGGCTTTTGTAGGTTATCCCGTAAGAGATAAACGTATTCCATCGCGGACTTTTTTGTAGATCAGTTTAAGGGGTACAATACTCGGTACATTATTTTGATCTATCTCGTAGAGTTCAGCCAGCTTTTGCAATGTAAGCGCAAAACAATGTTATTGTTTACGACTTTGCATTAGAAATCTTAAAATTATCAGTGGTTTTCTAATATATTAAGCATGTTATTATACATATAAACCTTTTCCTTGCATCACTCTATTTATTAAAAAAACTACATCAAAATCCGTTGTCTAGTTTTAAAGATCTAAGCATACATACAGACATAGGGACAGACGCGGAAAGCGACTTTGCTTTATACTATGTACTGATAAACCATTTACTTAACATACATTAAAGGAGACACTACTTTACCATTATATAAATATTTTACATTTTAAATAATTTGATAATTGTTAGATTTTTCGCAACTGTTTTAAATAGTAGCTGCATATCTGATTTCTTTTTGTGTCGAAGTTTCCTAGGTTCCATCTAGAAAGATATTTGTGATAAAAACTAAACTTAATCTTACAAAACACATCTGAAAAATATCTTTGTATTTATAAAAGTAAAACTTAAAAACTAATTAATGTTATACTTATTGTAACATGTTAGATATATAATGTTATAAAATAGTCTAGGTATGTGACCAGACTGTATAATATTTATAATAGTTTTATAAATACGTCTTAATAAAATAAATTCCTTTTCATAAAAGCAAAAGATCGAACATTTCTTTTACATACATATAATATTTGAATATTCCCATTATACCCTGCGTGTGTGAGTTACTACACTGACAGGAATCCCTCCTTCATACTCACAATTCCTTCCGAGTCCCATTCTTGTCTATGAATCCCTCGTTAAACTAGGTTGTTTTATATGTAGTTTTTAATATTTCTAGAAAATGAAAAAAAATGTATGTAATAATATCTTAACAATTTTGAGGGTTTAAATTATTGAAAATATGGAGCTAATAGAATGCACCTTTTTGTTGTCTTTTTTTTTTATTTTGTAATTCAACGAAGAGAGTTAAGACTTCAGTTTTTCATAAACTATTTTGAATTGATGGCCGAATATTATATAATTAATATCTTGAAGCCTCTCGAACACAGCATATTGGTGATTTACAAACATTTTTTTTTTATTTTATGATATCTGTAACTTTAATAAATATATGTAAAATTTTAAAAACTTACGCACTCTAGCAAACCTTATAATTGTATATTTTTCATATTCCACTATAGCTATTTAGAACCATGTTTCTATACCGGTCATTAAATTTAAGAATATAAACATTACTTTTGTATTATGCTGTTGTTACATTCAACGAAATAACTTTCTAATATTATTTCGATAAATTTCTACATAAATACAGTATTAAATTCAATCAATATTAATTTTTCGATGACCACTACAAAAATAACAACATTGTGTTTTGTACGAGATAACAATATGAATCATTGTCAAAATGCTTTATTAAACAAATTTTAAGAAATATGCATCTGTAGATGCTAAATAAGAAATAGACAAGTAATTCAAAACCAAGAAAAAACATTTAACATTCATATTTCTTTCTTTTTAAACATTTAGTTATTTGTCGCAGCAAAATTGAAAAACATTTTAACGGCGGCCGTGAATTATTAAGACCTTCCATTAAAATAAAATGCTATAAAACGAACAAAAAAACTGCTAATAGATTCCAAACATCACTCATAAATATTTTATAAACAGACTCGTAGAAATACGTTCAGGGAATAATATTTTTAGATTTTTATTAAAACTCATCATAAATGTGAAAAATAAACGCTTATTACCAGCTATGAAAGTATTAGGAGCTGATGAAAACTTACATCCCTAGTATTATATCGAAATCATTGTATTATAAAACAATTTTTTTTTCGTTTGACATTACTCTAGTAAAATCGACTGTATTGAATGACAGTTGAAAGGATTGCCAAAAACAGCTGACAAGTATATTTGACAGAATATTTGACAAGTATTCAATCAATAGAGTTGAAAAGTTTTTATTATTATTTATCTCATTTACTAAAACTTCTAAAATTCACTTCACTTCACTTTTAATAAAACGATATTAATAATATATCGATCGTGTTACCATGTTAACTTTACTAAATGTAAACATTCGTGTAGTAATGTAATAAATACATTGATATATTTTGTGACACGTTGTTTGTTCGACTCAACTCATTCTAGACATATCATTGAATTTAAATGGTATAACAATTTGTCAATAAAATTTAAAGAGAATGCCAGTTTAAAATATATTTTAAACTGGCTAATAAGCTTAAATATATTTTAAGCTTATTACTGCTTAAATAATTACTTAAAATATTAATTTCTGTAGACGGTATTCGAGTCTCCCCCACACGCTGAAATCAGATAACCCAGACAGCCTAATAGGTGCTATTAAAAACAACCAAATCGGTGCGAATTATGTATATTTCCCCTCTGCCCTAGAATGCCAGAATCTAAAAAATGCTAATCTGATTTTCTTTCTGACAAATAGATTTTCTATATAGTTTAGTACATGATGTTCATTATATGTCGATGATAGATTACCTCTAAAAAATAAAATATTACATAAAAGGTAAATTCCTAAAGTCTTCAATCATAATCACTCCTGTTTTATCTTGTCAATACCTAGCTTTAATATATTTTAATAATTTAATGAGTTCGAACACTTGGTTTAAAAAGACTGAAAAGAAAGCCTTCCACTTCTCCAAAGTTCTTTAGTTTCTGATGCGAAATTTGCCTCGTTTTAATAAACCAATAAACACACAATTATTTAAAATATTAAAATATTTACAGCGAAAAGTATAATTGTAATCAAACAATAATATTGAAGAAAGCAATTAATATGTATTTTTTAAATTCATTATATTTAAATAAAACTTTTTAATTTAATTTAATAAGAATATATATTTTATTATTGTAATTTTTAATAAATTAAGTTTTTAGTCTATCATCTTAGTCTGAACTTGGTTTGGGAAAATAATTATCCAAAGATTAAAATTTTGTTTTGATATCCATTAAGCCTCTACTAAATTACTATAAGGTATCTTTTTGTGAACAAACAGAATTTTATAACTTAATAATATGTGTATTACGGTATAAGATCGAACAAATATATCAAAATAAACAGTAATAATGTCTTTCACATTATGTAAACCAAAAAAAATATTTAAAAATGCTATGTATTATTTTTGATACAACCAAGTATTAATTTACATGTTTAGCAAATAAACAAATTTTAATCTAAATGGCGTGAAAAGTCAAAGTTTATTTATTTACACGATTAATCAAATTAGAGTGTTTCGTGAAATGTTTTCAGTCAGGTTAACGAAGCAATATTATTATTTTCCTATCTCTTACATATTATCAGTTGTTGTATTAATAAAGAGATAATGTGCTTGAACCACAATCGAAAAATATGATTCTCTGAACAAAACGCAACTGACTGTTTATGAAATATTCATGAACGACGCTTCGAATTTATTAGGCGTTTTTGTTCGTTTTAAACAAATTGTATATTCATTGAAAGTCATAACAATGTGTCTCCGCTGCTGAAATGTTCTTCAACTTTGCGATGACAAATTATTAAATGTTTTCACAGAACAAAAATAAGAACCTGAAATGTTGTAAAATTATGAGGTATTGGTACACTGGTGCATATTCTCTAGTTTTTTTTTTAATTTAATAAATTACATACTATTACAAAAAATATACAAACACATTTTTATTCTTGAAATTGAACGGATTTTATACGCAATTTGAATACTTTATAATTGTTGGTTAAACCCAACTATTACTAAATTATACTTTTTATATTTATAAATTTATTTACCGATATGAAATATACAATGAATATATTAGAGTATAAGCTATAATTATTTTAGGAAGTTTTTAAAATTGTCATTCAATATACATATATTGATAAAATAAAATATAATCATTCATCTCCAATATTCAACAAGGTCATCCCAGGTAGGACTAGCTTATGAAAAACTGATGACTTATCCTGACTTTTACCGTCTTAATAACAACTAAAAGTATAATCAAAAATCAAATACAATGTACCGTCGAATAATAACAAAAATAAGAAAAAAGATCTGTTGTAATAATATTAATATGTATTTATACAAATGTATCATTTTCTAGAGGTGTTTGAAACTGAATGTACTCCATTCTAGGTTAATGAGGGATTCGTGGACGAGACTAGTAATCGGAAGGAACTAAGAACTGTAAGTATGAAGTGCAGATTCATTGCGGCCTGGTAACTCACACAACAGGGTATAATGAGGATATTCAAATTTTGTATGTGTGTTTAAGACGGTTTGTAATTTATACGCGTACTTGCTAGACTATTGTAAATATTATGAATAAGTATAGAATATACTAAATTGTACTTTTTAATATTTTCAAATTCATTTAAACAAACCTCTATTAATTGCTCAGTAATTTTATTTATACGATATTTTTTTATAAGATACAGCTCAATATTGTATAAATCTAATAATTAAAATAGATTTAAACATTTAAAATAATAACCTAACCAAAATTCTAAATTTACAAAATAGATTAACTTGGAAAAGATTATAACTTGAAATTAACCGTTTAAATTTAAATAAATATAGAATGAAAAGTATACCGTGATATGAAAAACCGTTCCGTTGCTCTAACAACTGCGCTACCATGTCTATGTTATCTTTGGTTAAATTGGAATTCTATATGTGATTGTCCTTATTAGAATAGTGGTTTTATTTATTAGGCTACTTTCGAAAATCCTGACCAATGTTATCGATTCTATCGGTTTATTTTTAATATTTTATTCAACAGTAAGACGAGATGTAGGTGTCTGTTGGTAGGTCAGTTAATTAGTCATCTAGCTATCAACCATTTTTAAGATTTCACATAGATAGTTCAGGATGTACAATACTCTAAATAATATTAATTAATTAAAACGTAGTTTATAAAAGGAGAAGTCGTTTAAACTAAAAAGCAAAAGAGAACATTTTCAAGATACTCTGAAAAGAAGCAAATCGAATAACTTATTAATTTTTCCATGATTTTTATTTGAGAAATATTTTCTATTTATTTTCTTTTGCTCTGTCTGTATTTGATTTCCTTCTACTTCTAACTAAATGCAACAGTCTGCGAATTTAATATTACATTTTCTTTTTTGCAGTTCCTTTTCAGTGAGAAACATTTTTATTTTTAGATTAAAAAAAATAATGTTATGACATTTACAAATTATTATTTGTGTAACAACAAATAGTAATTTGTTAATGTAACTCCACTTACTACCAGATAATTATATTTTTACTTTAATTCTGCACAGATAAAATAAAAATAAATTTCATTTGGCTAAAATGTGTCATTCAAACGATATAAAATGTAAACACAACTTCAAATAAGTTATCTAAGTACATTTGAGATTCATGTTTATATTAAATTTCAACAGAGTTTTTATTTATATCGTTTTCTAAAAGCACCACTTAAGCTGTAAAGCACACAAAAAGCTAGTTTATTATATGACATCCATCTCATTTACAAGTGACGCTGCACTTTTAATAAAACGTGTACGATATACGTGATACAAGAATCGTGTAGACATTTTTACTTTACTCAATATACACATACATATAGTATTGTAATAGATACATTGCTATACAGGGTTATTTGTAATTAATTGGCCACCTCTTGCAGGCAGCCTCTCTACACCAATTCCAACAACATTTGTTCTACGACTTCTTAAACTTAATAGTTTGAAAAAATATTTTTTCCATACAAGATTTATTCTGACGGGCATTGACTATGAGCGTAGGTATGGCGTCCCGGGCGTTGACCTTTAAGGTACTTCTTATGAAATACAGAGTAATACGTAACAGAGTGAGCAAAATTATTTTTGTTTCGTATTTTTTTGTGTTGTTTATCAAGATTTGTAAAAGGTTGTAGAACAAATGCCGTAAAGATTGATGTGGAAAGGCTGCCTGCAAAAGGTGTCCAATTAATTAAAATAACCCTGTATATGTAGTGACACCTTATTTGTTCGACTGCTAGATATATCTTTGAAATCAAATAGTATAGCAATCTGTTTATAAAAACAGAAAGCGTAGGTACCAGTTTAAAGCATATTTTCAGTAATTTAACTAAGTAATTTAATATATCCTTTTAGAGATAATACTTAATAAAAGTCAAATTATTATATTTCATGGTTTAATGAAGTATTCTTGAACTTTTTAACTCCAGTATTTGTAACAGGCGTTATTATTATATGGGTTACATTTGTTTGTGTTTAACAACACAACATTATTTAAATATACAATATACTTTAAAGTCAAAAATTATTAAGTATTAAATAGATTCATATATTTTCATATAAAATAATTCACATCAAATTTCTCTCTCGTTAAGTTTAAACTCTTTTAATTGTAAATCAGCGTATTTTGCCGTGTTCCGTTAAGTTTTTAAATCATTACCTTAATGGAAAGAAAAGTTTGAAACAAAAAAATCAATTGGGAGTTTCTTTATAGAAATAATTAGTTTATGAATTGTAAAATTGTTAATTAAATTATAGCGGTTGAACAACTTTTATATTTTTATTTAATTTAATAAATAATAAAATAAAAAAATAAAAATAAAAAAAAACATTACTTATTAATATGTTTCAAATTGTTTATATTAAAAAAAATCATATCTAGAATACAAAGATGTAAACATAGCACCTGATTTTCTATTATTATTAACATCACTAATCGTTAAACTACACGCCTCACTCACAATCTAAACAATTTTGACTTCCACAGGATCACTTGTTCCCTAACGTATACCAGATTATAAGTATAATATCACATATCATATGTTGTTCTGTTTGTTGTTCAAGAAACAAAAATTGTTACGCGTGTACACAAGTCAAGTATTCACCATATACCACTTCTCTGATAGGTGACGAAAACTCAACACCCTTTTCATGGTATGAACCAAGGCCCAATCGTCTTCATGGATCGACATTATTTTTACAGGTACTTTTCCATTGGTATAAATAACTTACCGGAATACAGGTATGTCATTAAAAATCAAAAACCGTCCGTCCGCATTTTTTTTTCTACTTATCATAAACTAGGTTAATATTTAAACCATAAAAACCATTGGTTTTTAAAAGGTTTATTAATACAAGATTATTGAATGACCAAATACCAATGCGTTTATTAATTCGTAAGAAATAATTAACAACAAAACTACTATACTAGGAAAAAAATCAATGTTCCATATTAAAAATATCTATTTCACCTTCAATAAATAATATTGTATCATCATGAGAGTTTTGATCTTGTTAAAATTTATGTGGAACTAACTTCATCAAATAGTAACTTGTTCGTGAACTCAAAGCAACTGATAGAATTAAACAAATAGTCCTTCAAACATGTCGTGGTTATAAAGGTTGATGCAGGATTAAGATAACATCCTAAAAATACCAAGAGTCTTGTTTAACCCGTTATTTCCTAATTTAGTTAGAAATTTACCTACAAATATATTTTATAATTAATATTTTATATTTCACTTAGAAGATGGTATGTAACTTTGTATAGATGAAGTTAACTGTCTATGATAATGAACTAGTGTGTTTCTTCTATAAAATAAAAAATAAAGAAACACTCTTGAAAAGTAATTAAAACTTAAAAGTAGTATTGTGCAAAATCAATCAATTCAATCGACTAAGTTATTCAACTTTGTAAATACGAAAATGCAGGTAAATAAATATTTAAATATATTATATACAGCCTATTTAGCAAACACTTGCACTTACTATATACTCTTTTTCATCAAGATTGGTCAAGACAATCAAAAAGAAGGACAAACAATTAGTAGAAAGTAAGGTTTCTGAAACTAATATTTAGCACAAATTAAACGGAATACGCATATACATAATATACATATTTATGAAGTTATATAGATATATTTTCTGATCATTATTTATGTAATATTGACTATGAGTTATTATATTTCACTGAAGTTGTGTTGTGTGTTGTTTATTACTACGTTTTTTAAACCACCATTTATGCTGTAAATTAGCCATTTTATTTGGGACCATAAAATGCACATTTACGACACAAACTCATTTACAACCGACCTACCTGCACTTTGAATAAAACACACACGCTATAAATAGTGCATTTTATGTAAACACTCATGTGGTAAAGTAATAGGTACATTATTGTATTTATCATGAACACGTTATTTGTTTGATTCGTAGATATATCATTAAGGTAAAACATTATGTATGTTCATAAATAGATACCTGTTGTAATTCAGTAATAACTGAATCGATATCAAAACAATATGGGTTACTTTTATATAGTACTAGCTGTGCCTGCGACTTCGTACGCATAAATTTCGATTTTGATAAAACGTACCCTTTGTACTTACCAATGTATGTAAAAACTATAAACCTTCAAACTGGTAAGCAGCAATGATACGACAATAAGAGATTATTAACTTCTTTAGTTTTTAACCGATTGTTAAAAAAAAAACAAAATGTAACCTTATTAACCTACGCTCTCGCTACGTTTAAGCTCTTTAAATTTCAAATCAGCGCATTTTATGTTCTTCCATTAAAATTTCCTTTAAATATTTTTTATATCATTAGCTTAATGTAAAGAAAATTATGAAAAATAATAACATTTGTTTCTTTATTTAACCATGATTATGTTTTGTTTTTTTTAATGTTTTTTTTTATTCTGTATACGGGTGTGGCACATAAATAAAAGTTTTTGAATTTTTTGAATTTGAAGATAACCAGTTAAATCAGTTCCCTATCATGTTCCCTACTCTAAATAATAAGAATACTAGTTGGCATTGTTAGGTCAATCAATCAATAAGTGTATCAACATTTTATAATATTTAAATTTCATAATAATATTTACCGCCCCATTGGTACCTATTCCGTGATTGACAAAATTTGACATAATTTTTTTTTATTCTTGAACGGATTTAGATGAACTAAGCACTAAATATTAAGTGAATACTGTGATAATATAATCCTGAAAATCGCATTCAAGTTGGTTAAGTCGTTTCTGAGATTAGCGTGCACAAACATACAGACATTCAGACAAACTGAAAAATCATTGTTTTGGGTTATCTTGCTCTTATAAAGGCCGCCTATGATATTTTTTTTAATATTTTCCATGGACAGAAATGGATCAGTGATAATTTTGTTATATGTATATAGGTTTTTTATTACCTCAGACAGCTTGTAAGCTAAATAATGTTTTCAAAAACTATCTAAGCCAAACCCATCTAGTGTATTTTATAGACATTATTTTTGCAGGAAGACCGTTTGAACAACCAATACGGGCTACACTGAGCCTACCGAATAACTTCCTCAAAAGCACATAGTAAAAATGAAACCTTGAAACAGGCTTAGATTTTAAAATAAACCATCAATAACAAATTTTATATATTTATAATAATCCACAAACATTTTCCAGATATTTTTGCTATTTGTTTTAAAGTATTATACAAATTTAAAAAATTACGTTATGCCACGTGTTGAGACTTAAATATTCTAGATCTATGTTCCTAGTGGTACCCAAATTATTATAACCCTAACATGAATCAGATTAAACTGTTTATAATTACGTTCTCTTTATATGAAGCAATTAATTTTCCCTGGCTAAAGCGATGTACATACTAAAATCTTTATTATGAGTCTTCAAAATGAAGTGAAGCAAAATACTTGCCAGTAACGTTGACTTTTTTTTCTTGTATTCATTAAATTGTAGCTTTTCAACTTTATTAAAAAAAAATCATTAAGTTATGGGTTAGATTGTTTTGTCTGTATCTATTTTATGCTTTTAATGCATATTGAATTTTTAAACGGGGAGGTATTCAAACCCGCTACCCGTGGGAAACCGTCCCGTCGCTCTACAAACTGAGCTACCGTTATCGCTACCCGTTTCGGTCAATTCTATTTATGATCCTTTTTATCGGTATGGCGCGGTGGTAACATCTGTCAGATTTATCTTAAAAAATTCTAACCAATGTTAGAAAACAATGCAGTAAAGATTAACATTGAAAAGATTCCACAACCAAAATTAATGTTTGAAAATATATTTAAACATGTAAACTTATTCAAAATTTTAATAAATATAGAATGAAGAGTAAACTCTACGTTGCAAAACTTTATGAAAATGTATTTAACCGCAGTTTCTTCTATATAATAATAACCTTCGTCTGACAAATCTCATGGTAAATATTTCTTGTAAATAGCTTCGCTACGAATCTCCGATTTCGAATTTAGCTGGGTTTATGAAGTATTTTAATGAACTAGTTTATTAAATGTATTAAATATGTATAATTAATCAGTACAATAGAAAACTTTTCTAATTCATTTACCTTCAATCACTTTAGTAACTTTATAAAATAAATTAACAGAAAACAATGTGATAATTTTGTTTAATTTTCAAAACATTTTGTGATAATTAAAGTTGTTATTGCCTAAGTTAGATATAATCCAACATTAGGTTTGAAAATGAGATATTTAAATTAATAGCTAATTAATAAAGTTTTAAAACATGTATTATTTACGTCTATTTTATTGTGAATTTTCATACATAGAACATACAAAGGGGGAAATATATTAGAATTAGAAAAAAATATATATTTTTTGGAACGCCATTTATGGAGATGGTGGGGATGGTTTTGCAGTCGATGGCGATACAGTGCCATTATAAAAATCGGCGGCAAGAATCAGGTGAAATACTTTTTCAGGTAACTATTCATTATTGGTAGAAAAAGAAAAAGCTGATTGCTGATTGGGTGATACTCAATGCAAGGTTTACCAACTGCCTCCTGCCTGTTGCATGTGAAGGACAAGCCGTGGCCGCAGTCAGTTTTATGTGATGAATAGGTAAACAGGAAGATCGCACATGTACGACTATAACAAAGCGAAAAATAAAAAAGCGATAATTTACTAACTTGCGATTCTAAAGATTAACAAAGAGCAGACCAATTAATTAATTAATTATATTGTATTAATTACTCTATAATACTTTACACTATTTTAGAAAGTTTCATAATCGACATTTGCCTGTAGTTACCTTGGTCAGAATTTTAGTCTCTTTAAGGTTCGAATGGTCTTTCACTAATCCCGAACTCATCGAGACCTTATTAATTAAGAGTACAAAAAATTATGTTATATCAGTATTATAAATCAATCATATATAAACAATCAGTACTTCAATTATATCAATATTATAAAGGTCAAATACCTTCATCCTAAACTTACCACGAGTCTTGTTTAATCTGTTGAAACCTTATTTAATTTAAATGTACTATATAATTTTATTTACTACAACACAACTTCGAACGAATGAATTATTTGAAAATGGTCGTTCCTATTCGAAGGTTGAATAATAACGCAATTATAAAGAAAATGCATGCTTCTGTAAAAAAAAAACATTCATTTGTTTTTTCAAGTGCTACGAATACATACACATGTATTGTTTAATAAAATAAAAAAATATATATATAATGATATACAATACCTATTTGCGCTATCACATATTCTTTTTTTACATAATATTAACACGTTCTTTACTAATTATTATGAAAGTGGCTATTTTAGGTTATATAGCACGTACATACATAAAGAATATTAAAAAAAAAATATATATATATAAAAAAAATAGTTCCAAAGTTTCAGATCAAGAAGTTAAGAAACTAAGATTTGTAAAAATATGAAGCAAAAAACGAAATAGCCTACAGACTAATATAGTACTACACATTTATTTTTAGTATGCATACTTATTTATTAAATAAGAATCTGATACAGTTATACATTCAATATAATATATTTATAAATCATCAGATAACTATGTTATATTTCGTTTAGAAAAAGTTACATTTTTAATAAAAAACTTAATTAGTTTGATTAGATAAATTAGTAGTAATAATATCAAGTTATATAAATATATATAATGATACTAATAAAAAGTATCTTATTATGAACCCTGGTTGAACAATACTACCGCCCATAATTCAATAATTATTATATCCTATTATATCTCGAACAGCATCCGCGGTAGATGCAAGGATTTCCTCTAATCCCAAGAGCTCGCTGACCTAATTTTTTTCGCTTCAACCTCAGTAATGTATTCTGAATATAATTACTGAACGCATATTACCCCTGTCGTAAATTGATATTAATGTACACGAGATGAAATAAAATGTATCTGTTTTGCAATTAGAATAAGCATTTTGTTATTTTATTCGTTCAATCCTAATCTAAACATAAACATTAAAGACAAACTGTTTTTTTTTTGAGAAAAACAACTGAGAAACTAAATTAACGACTACAATGGTATTGTGTACAATACTTGAAAATTATTAAAATATTATATTTAATAATAATAATAATATAATAATATCAGGACAAATTACACTCATTGATCTAACCCCTAAGTAAGCAAGTTATTTGCTTGTGTTAAGGGTGTTAGACAACGATACAAATACATAGAAATACACATATAAATACTGAGAATATATTTAATAAACGACCAAACCCAGAAACACAGACATCTATGCTCATCACATAAATGCCTGTCTCTGCCGGGAATCGAAACCGAGCCCCATTGCGCCGTGACACGTTAGGCGTGTGCGCTAACCACTAGACCAACGGGGCGATTGTTTATGTAATAAAGGAATGAAATTTATGTAACAAAGGAATGATAAGTGTGAACAATTAAAAATATTGTTGTTTCTTGGATTTATCTATCTATATCTATATCTATATCTTTATCTATTCTATGTTATATAATAAAATTGTCACTGATCCATTTCTGTACATGGAAAATATTAAAAAAAAACATCATAGGGGGCCTTTATAAGAGCAAGAGAACCCAAAACGACGGTTTTTCAGTTTGTCTGGATGTCTGGATATCTGGATGTTTGTATGTCTGTATGTCTGTATGTTTGTGCGCGCTAATCTCAGAAACGGATTAATCGATTTGGATGCAGTTTTCGGGAATATATGGTCATAGGATTCACTTTATATATATTTTTTTTTAAATTGATTAACAAATAAAGAAGTTAATAATCTCTTATTGTCGTACCATTGCTGCTTACCAGTTTGAAGGTTTATAGTTTTTACATATATTAGTAAGTACAAGGTAAGTACTTTTATCAAAATCGAAATCTACGTATGTGTTAGATAATAAAAGATTATACATTTAAAAACCACTAAAATAATATAGTATAAAACATTTAATCAAGCTTCTGCACACTATATATATGATAATATTATCTAGATAAGTTTAAAGAAAAGAAAGAACTAAACAAATATATCATTTAATATAACAAAATGACTCCCGGTACATGAATATAATAAATACAGTAATATAGTTATTACTGTGTAATTATTTAGAAACACCCACAACAGTTATTACACATATTATAAACAATATAAGTATAAGAATAACTTATCTTGCCAGTTGTCCAATACAGATTACCTTTAATAGAGGCTTACAGCCATATTTATAACATAATAACATCGACAGAAGCGCCAACAGCAGCTTCTGGAGATCGGTCATATTCACAACTTTAAACATTATTAAATATCTCATAATAACAATATAATAGTACATAACCATTTTAAATGCCTAAGTATATTTATAACAATCTTATATCTTTCACACATTTATGGCTTACCTAATAAGATATGTAAATACAATATATTTAATATCTTCAGGCTACTTCCGATAGTTCGTCAAATCAATATCTTTTACTACTTTAATAATATACCAGTAATAACAATGATATATAGTTATTAATAATTCTAATTATATAATTCTATTGCTACAACAATATTTGTATTATGTAGTTACATAAATAATAATATCTTTATTTTACCTACATACAGAATTACAATATAATAACAATGTTATATGTCGCAATATTACATATACCTCTCACAAGCGAAGTAGCAGGCACAGCTAGTTATATAATAAATCTACTTATACATTTACTTTTAGTGATAAAACTTTCCTTCATGATGATTATTAATAAGTACCTATTATTAATAAGTAGTAATTATTTACCCGGCTAAGCTCTAGTAAATTAATAGGATTTTTTTCCCATGAATAGAAACCCCGAATGGGTTCGAAACTCGTCAGGCAAAATTCCGATTAATTTACGTAAACATAACCGGGAAAAATGTAATATACATATTTAATATACATTTTATTAAAAAAATATATTTCTATTTTGAAAATTTTTTAGGTGTAATTATAATAAGTTTCTTTAAATCCTTGTAAGTCTTACTTATTGATACAAATTATAACAACTTATAGTCTTAAATCATATATTATTTAAATAAAATTGTACAATATCCAACAAAACTTCGTAAGATCCACAATTTTAAAGAGAAATACTGGCAAGGACGGAAGAAAGTAAAATTCAACTTTTACAGTAGAATGAACTTACCTAAAAAAGACAAGAATATTTTAATAAGAAAACTTATGAAATAGAATCTGGTTAATACAGAATAAAGAAACTTTATATGATATACATAAATACGCTTATAAATATTAAAATATATATTAGCCATATTTGTATTAAATTGTCATAACATACCATCATTTTGTTATAAAACAGACGAAAATCTGAACGTAATATAACAAATTAGATTCCGATCTTTACGATGTTGTAATCAGGAAGCGTTCTATTTTAATTGACAAGCTTTACCTCTAATACTTTTGACTTCTTCTTCTTCTCTTTTTATTGGATTTTGACTTGGTAGTGTGTCTGGTATATTATGTACCGTATATTAACACTTTTAATTTTAAATACTATTGTATTACACACTCCAAATTTTCAGAAGTTTAACTTAGCTTTCAGATTATTTATAGATTGATTATCATAGTTTTTATACTCACCCTCAGAGTTCACCATAGCATAGCAGGATTTAGTAATAAGCAAATTATGGTCTAGATAAAGAGAGACCAATATATATTTAAGTACATTTAATTTTTTTTATGTAAATTCGTTTTGAAATATAAGAAAAAATATATAAGTCTACTGAAACCCTAACCGTGTAATTAATCGTTATTGAGTTAAATAGCCACATTTAATACCTGCGATGCTACAATGTTGTTTTGTATGTAGAAACGAAAACATTATCAAAATCAAGTACTCCCTCAGTTACTGAAGAGAGTAGCACCCGGTTCCTTCTCTACATCCATGACAGACCATACATACAGAGGCAAGTTTTAGATGTTGTCTCAGTAAGCTTTCCAATTTAGTGCGAAAACAAGGTATATATTTTTAAATTTATAATATACAGATTTGACTTCCTGGTATGATAATTGATAGTATTATATTATAGACTAGCTTTTGCCCGCGGCTTCGCACGCCTTAAATTCGTAGTAAAACAATTCCCACTTCCCTTTTTTTTGTATTGGCTTCTATATGACTTATTTCAAGTGATACGATCAAAATTACGACATCGGCAGACATCGCTCACTGTCAAAAGTATATTTAAAGTATATAATTATATTATTATAAAGTATATTATTATATATTAATAAGGATACAATATTAGGTGCTGTAATTATTTTTATACCTCTCTTGTTTTTACTTAAACGTCCATTTAAAAACTTCTTAAACAGAGTACTTAATAACCATTTTAACCATATATCACACTTACAAATTTTCATTGAACATAAACAAAATATTACCATGTAAACTTGAGGAATTCTGAGCTACACAATCGACGTTATTTTCACCATCAACTTGCAGGTCTAGTTTTATTTAAAAAAAAATATTTTAAATGATAAACATTCAGTTAGTTATATGCATTAACAAAATTTTCAATACTGAACATTCACAAAAGCCATTTTTGAGACGGTTTGCACGGTTCCATTCCAGAGTGCGTCGGTAGACCGTACCGCCGCAAACGCGAAGACCCTATATTTTAAATCTGTAATAGCAAATCACATGTTGAAAGGGGCTATATTGTTTCATATTAAATGTAAAATCTATTTAAGTTACTGAATTAGATAAGAATTAAAGCTGTATTTCTTAAAATTGCTTCGTAAATTACCTATTATTTTTCGTAAAAAGTAAAGGATAAAAATTTGCTATTGTGGGTTATCCCTAAGAGATAAACATATACCATCGCGGTTTTTCTTGTAGAACTTTTTAAGGTATACAATACTTAGTACATTATTTTGATCTATCTTGTAGAGTTCAACCAGCGTTTGCATTGTAAGCGCAAACAAAAGTGTTTGTTTACGACTTCGCATTAGAATTCTTGAAATTATCAGTGGTTCTCTGATATACTAAGCATGTTATTATACATATAAACCTTCCTCTTGCATCATCACTCTATTGATTAAAAAAAAAACTGCATCAAAATCCTTTGCGTAGTTTTAAAGATACATACAGACAGACATACAGACGCAAAAATCGACTTTGTTTTATAATATGTAACTTGCTGTGCCTGCGACTTCGTACGCGTAGTTTTCGATTTTGATAAAAAGTACCTTTTGTACTTACTAATGTATGTAAAGACTATAAACCTTCAAACCAGTAAGAATCAATGGTACGACAATGAGAGATTATTAACGTTTCTTTTTTTTTTTATTCCATATACAGGAATGGCTCAGTGACGATTTTATTATAAGTATAGATTAATGGTACAATGGTATACGGTGTAATATAAAAATCTAATATAAATCCATTATTTATTTATCTAAACAGAGATTATATAATTTTAAAGTAATAGTAATTATTTATAAATAACATTTCGAGAGAGGTTTATCTAAATTAATAAGTGATCAATGAAAAAAAAATACTGTAATAACAAACTATGATCAAGATGTCGTTTCCTAATAATTTGATATAACTTCGATTTTCCTAATAAAATAACAACGAGGAGTCAATAGTCACTAGTATTGTTTTTGTCTGTCTATACTGTTCGCCCTGTTGGCTATTACAGCGTCACCGGGGGAGCCGGGAGTCAGGAGACCCACCCTTAGTCACTAGTATCACATATCGAAGCATTCTCGTCAACTCAAAGAGAAAAATAAATACAATTCTCAAGTTATAATAAAAATATGCGCAGTGAAATAGAATACTATTTTGCACAACTTGCTCCATGATTTTTATTTAAAGTTCTTTTGCTATTTATTTCCTTTTTCTTTGTAAGTATCAGATTTACTTTTTACTAGATGCAACGGTCGGCTGCGCTCTGAATATTACGTTTTCTTCCTTTTGATGTTACATTTATATTAAGAGATGTTTATATTCAAAGAGATTGTAATTCATTAAGTTTTCCATTTAACAATTTTTTTCTTAAATATGTTGTAGGTATGTGTAACAACACTAACAGGAACCGAACCTGTGTCTTATAGATAGTAATATTTTATAACATTATTATTTATAACATTAGTATTTCCATGATTTATTGTAATTTAGTTATACTTTTAAATCTTATTTAATTTAATAATTTTAATATTCAACAGTACCTTAAAGGGCTGGAATATTTTTTTTTTAAGTCTGAATAAAGATTAACCAGACTTTATATTATAAATTATATTATATTATTTAGTAGACATACAATTTTAAATTTTCATAAACATTATAAATTAAGAAAAAGCCTAGTCGACAATAAAACAATATTATACTCTGTAGTTACTTTCGAGATAACAATAAAAGGAATAAAATTAAGGTATCTTGAAACTATAACTTTAATTATAAATCAATAGTTTAATTAACAACTCTTAGTTTAATTTACAACTCTTCTTTGCACAGTAAATCTAAAATACGTATTATTTACATGATATCGTTATATATGATTCGTATACAAGATGTCGTTTTGTACAGCTACTTAAATATATACTTTTATTAAAATATATATTTCTTTTTAAACGAAGCTATGGTTTTATATGCATGCTATAAGTTTTATATGAGTTGTCACAGCATCTATTTGAAAATTTCAGTCATTATAATTTATTAGGTAAGTATATTTTACTAAATTGATAGAATATATTAACATCACACTGAATCTAACACTCATCATTGAAAAACGAATTTTACTGGTTTTATGAAGTACCCTGCTGTTGTCCACTTGGAAGAACAAATGTATTATAGTGTCCGCTGTTTTGACATCAGTAAATATAAGACTTTTAATGAAAATTATTTAAACAGATTTAACTTTAGTATATATTATTATGGCTTCTCCGACCTTCAATACGAATTGCTTCTAATTGAGGATTAGTTTTGTTTATGAATATTATATAAATTGTTTACAGCTCGGTTATTTTCACTTATTATTTATTTTTGTTTTATTATTTATTTATATATTTTTTTATATTTGTAGTGAAAATACCTGAGCTACGATTTCGATTACAAAAGTGTGTGAGGATACACTAGTAAGTTATATTATATTAGTAGTTATACTTATATTAGTTTTAATTAAATTAAATATTAGACATACTAAACACCTTACCTCTTAAATCTCATATCTAGATAATAATTATGTTAAGATGGAATTGTGTATTACGAAAATATTTTTAATATTGAAAAACATTGCAGAAGTGAACGCAAATTGTTAAGACCTCTGATGAAATCACAATTTCTTTAAAACGAACAAAACTCCTAATAAATAGATTCCAAGCGTCGTTCATGAATATTTTATAAACATTCTGCTGTTGTTATGTTCAGAGAGTCGTATTTTTTGTTTGTTTTAAGAACGTCATGTTTTCTTTAATACGAGAACTGAAAAATTGTACAGGTTTTAAAAGTGTGTTTTGCTGAAATGAACATATATCATAAACATTTTAATGGGAGTCATTTCATTAAAATAAGACTTACGTTTTCTCGATTCACTAAGCTTAATAACGAATATAAGTCCTAAACCTTTTAAAGTAATAGGACCCTTATCTAAATGTTTTAAATTGTTTAATATGTAGAGAGATAAAGTGTTCTCTTTAGTGAACAAATTGTTAAGTATTCTTTAAATAAAATGGTAATAAATTAACATTTAAAGACAATATTTTAATTTCACAACAGCTTATATACTTTTTAATAGCCATTGAACGCAACTTTATTTGAAAGAACTATAGAAAGATGTTACACATTTGTAACTCACATTAGAACAGGACTCTAGCAAGATACAACTTTACCTGCATTTATCATATTTTATATAAAGCTCTGTAAACAAGTACTTTACCACAACTACTTGTTTACCACTTTACAAGTACCACCAAATTTATACCATTTAATTTCTGTGTATTTTTTTTTTGTAATTGTTGTTTTGGGTGTACAATAAAGAATATTATTATTATTATTATTAGTATTACTTTGTTATAGTTTTTAATAGAGCATTCATTTCAATATGCCTATTCAAAATTACTCATGACCGGTATTGACTTATTGTAAGTCACTGTGTGATAGTTTATAGTTTTACACTATAAATAAAAATACACTTATTACATCCAACCCTTGCTTGAGAACATTTAAAATAACCTCTTACGAGTATTGTTATATTAGTAGGTATATACTAGATCGCATTGTAGAGAATAACCTAAATAAAAATTAAACTTCTTATTAAGTTATTACCTAAATATTTATTAAAAGTTTTTAACAAATTATCAGTCCGTGATATTATGCAAATAATTTCAAGCTACCAAATAAAAGACTAAGAGGGGTCAATAAAAGCACATTATAATTCGAACCAATCGTGTCTATTCAAAGAACAAAACAAAATGGAACACAATTTGTTTTGAACCTTCTCAAGTTGTTTTGAATATTATTACAGTGGAAGCAAATACCGCATTATTTGCTCTTTAATTTTTATTATTTATTCTTTTAGTTTCTCTGATTTATTTCTTACATGATGCAACAGTCCGCGCTACAAATATTAAATATTCTTATTTTGGTACTTACTTTAGGGAGGATGTTTATATATTTACAACAATATGCTTTTGTTTATGTCTATTTTAAATTTTAGTATTTTTCCCTTAATAATTGCAAAATTTAGATGAACTAGTATTAGAAATTGCCTGTAAAATTATATAATAAACGTCACACACAAACAGATCACGTATTGTTCACGTGACCATCCGCCATTTTAGGCAAGCTGAATTTCAGTGTATTTGACAGTTTGACAGTTGGACCAATTTCGCCATCTTTTTTTTTTTCAGCAACTGAGTCAAGGTACAGAAAATCGAAACGAACTGGGCCCTTATTCGCTATGAGCAAATAGACGCGTTACGTAACGCGTTCCGATAACTTCGTGAAATCTTCATGGGATCGTATTCTCTATGCCAATGTCATATTTAAAAACTAACGCGTTACGTACCGCGTTACGATAAATGGGTGAAATCTTCATAGGATCGTATTCTCTATGCCAGTGTCATATTTAAAAACATGTTGTCGTGCGTTAGGTGCTTGTTTTAAATTGTCAAAATAACGTTGTGACGTCACGCGTTATTGGTAAGAAATCTCGTGTATCTTACAGAATCAGGGCCCAGATAAAAGAACACCGCTAACCGCTAAACTGCTTAAAAAACGTCATCACTCTAACGGCGATGACTGATTAAGTGACAGTGTGATGTAACATGCAATTTATTAACAAGTCAACAGTTCACGGAATCAGTTCGACGTAAGCAATTTTTAACCGTAAAAATAGCCATTGGTTAATATCAATTACGAATTTTATAATATAAAGTAACAAGTATTAAAATATTATATCGTCAAAGACTAGAACTGAATTGCAGATGGAAAAGGACGACGCATTTAACTGCTTCAAGTACAAAAAGATCTCCAGTAAGATTCAATAGTCAAGAAGAAAATTATCTAATGCTGGACCTTCTCAAGAAAAGGTATATAAAAGGCGATACTTAAGGCGCCTTGTCAATATTTAGTTAAAAAAAATTCGATATCAAGATATATATCAATTAAAATATATTGTTACTTGCACAAACAAAGTCTATAACCTTATGATAAATTAGAAGTTTCTTGAATTCAAATCTATGTACAATATATATATATATATATATATATATATATATATATATATATATATATATATATATATATATATATATATTTTTTTTTTTTTCCTTAGTTATAATTCATATTTTAGTATATTTTCGGCAAAACTCAAAAATGTTGCTACCCTATGTGATATGAACTGAACGACCAGTACTCACATAAAGGACCCCTCAAACAATGGCCTCATGGTTTTCATTATGAAGGTAATCGAATTGTTCTGACAGGATAAGATTACAAAACCCTCCCTTATACACTGTCACCTATTGTGCAATGGATGGGGACACATCAAGACATAGAACCACTGTACATTTTCAATAGGTTTGTACGAACTCTGCGGTCAGTATTTTAAATGAAGCCACGGTTTTAAGACAAATATTTTATAATGATATTTGAATACACACATGTATAAAGGTTATTTAAGAAAAATTAAGAAATCTAACTCCATAAAATTATTTTTATTTTCATTTCATATAGTTGAAAAATCTGACATATACTGTGACTTACTCCATAATTATATGACATTATAAAACACTCTGTTCTACATTCACTTTTAGCGTAACTCTTTGAACAAAATAGTTTACTTACTTTGCAGTAGTCATTTTACTAAGATAATATTGTTTCTTATTTCTAATTCATAAAAACCTCCTAACTTGAATACCTGTATGTTTATTTACAAAATGTGAACCAGAAATGTTTCTTATTAAGATTAAACTCTTTAAATTGTATATAACTACATTTTACCACATCCTGTTGAAGTAATCTTTAACTAATTTAAACTTTCCTATCTCTCAATCAATCTGAAGTTCCTTCGTCGAGATACTAAGTATACGTACTTACATATTAGCAGCCCTACCTGACATCAAACCTACTCGGGAATTCGTGTTGGTAGGATTATCTCCACCTTTTGGACAAGTAGTGGGGGTATCTTCTTGAATTTTTAGCCGGTGCTTACAGCACCCTCTAAGGGATTAAGAGTGCTCTTATATAAATAATATATATTAATCAATCCACGTGATGTCGTTCTGAAATTCTATAACATTATTCGTAATTATAAGAGAATCACGTCCTAATTACAACGACCCTAACATTAATCAGAAATTAAACTGTTTATAATTACGTTACCTTTATATGAAGCTATTATTTATCCCTGGATAAAGCGGCACATACTAAAATGTTCATAATTACTCTTCATAATGAAGTGAAGCAAAGTACCGTCCAGTATAAAGATCAGAGTTGTTTTTTTATTTTGTTTATTAAACTGCTCAAAATTTATTATGTACAATTTGATTTATATAGGTATCCCTATCCCTTTTTATTGACAGATATGTAATTTTAAATGAATTAATTTTGATTTATTTTTAATAATGAAGATTAACATTTCAATACCATTTTGGAATTTTGCCTTTTTAAAAAGCTTTGATTTTTTATTTAGATTTCCGATCTCTGTCGCCCATCTCTTGCTACATCACAGGATGCACAGGATCGGGAATCTTTAAAGAGAACATAGACAGTCTTTTTAGAGGCGCCCATGTCATTCACACACTCATTCATTCACTCGGTAGGAATGGCATAGTAGGCGGTGACATGAAGTATAGGTTCGATCCCCACACTATAAAAGTAGTCGTAAAAAATGTTTTTCTTAGGAATGGGTGTTGTATGAGTGTTAATAATATGTATTTAATACAAAGAAAAATAGTTTGTGTTGATTAATGTTTCAGTTAATTATTCCCCATAACACAAGCTTTATACAAGGTTTCGTTGTGTGGAATTAACCGACTAACGGACTACATCAGTAAAAACATGTAAGTCCTTACATACAAACTCAAAACTCTACCATTAGATATTAGCATTTATGACAATGCATTAGCATTTAATGACAATTTTTACTAAAGCTATATGAAACCGGTAGTAAAATTTTTTTTTTTATATAATTTTACATCAGTTGAGGATTAAATTTAAAAGATACAAATCTATACGCGCTACTTACATCCGTTAAAAAATACTACATTTAAATAAAACCTTTTTTTACGAACTTAAACTACACATTTAAAGATAGTATGATCATTTTGAAATTAAAAAACTACTTATTATATGTACCATGTTACATATATTTTTATTTACTGTGATTGTCTAGGTCAGTCCCCGAAGCAGCTGTATAATATGTACAATAGTCTTATAAATACTATAAATACAAATATGAAAAGTCGATTTAAAGAGGCAAAAATTAGAAGATTCCGTTTTCACACACGTACAAAAAATGTCATATCCCGTTGAATGTGTTAGTTACCAGACCGCAAAGAATCAACAATTCATAGGTATGAAATGTTAGACGGTACTTAAAACTAGGAAGTTTTTAGTTACAACTCAAAACGTTCACAGTACTTACAATAAACGTTTTTAGTTCCTCCTAGTTCCAGTCTCGTCCACGAATCCCTCATTAACCTAGAATGATTTGTAAGCGATTTTCAAACCTGCTCGGAAATGAAAAACAGATACAAGTGCTTCCGAGTACTGACAGCATACAAGTAAGTATTGCAGCGCCTTTGAAAATAATCTTAATTGTGATAGTCTCTATTACGTTGTATTCATTTAAATTTAGGCCCATATGTAAAAAATAATTTAAGAACACTTGAAATATTTTTGTGTAAAAACTATAATCAAAATCTATAACACACGTTATGATTATAAATATTTTGAATGAACTGATACGGGCCGAGATTCAAACCCGCTATCTCTGGTAAAGAGTCCCGTCGCTCTACTCATTAACTTTTGGTATACGATGTCACTATCAGATATATCCTATTATTTCTTTAACCAAATACAGATTGTGTAACCTTAAAGTAATTATAAAAAAAAGATTGTGTGGTTTTATGAAACCACCGTAAAAGTGAAACTTTTTTTCACATTATAGACATTTAACTAAAAATTTTCGGAATAATATTCCATTAAGGGTATAAAAATTGCTTCATCAATCTTAATTTTATACTTAGAAAATGGGAATGATAATGGGAAATGATAAAAGTAGACTAGGTCTCCAACTAATATTTTTATTGAACTCTGTGTCTTAGAGTACGACATACATAATACTTAACAATTATTTAGATGATATACACATATTAAAACACTGAAAACAATATTTTATAATCGTTGAGTCATTTTGATCCGTTTTTCAATTATTTTCAATCATTCTATTATCAATTCCATCTTCATCATGAATTTCACAGTTTATAAATGTAACCAATTACCAAAAGCGAATAAATAACAACATTTACATTAAACACTGACAAAAACAAACAAAATAGCGTGGAGCACTGGCACAAATGAGTAATAGTCTATACACTACACGGTCAGCTGATGCGAACTATAGGCGCCGCCATATTGGCCTCGGCTGCTCTGACGAGCGCCTTTCACTTTATCCCTACTCCGCGGCCGACCGTCACGCGACATGCAACACACAGACGAAAAAGTTTGAGACGATGTAATAAAAGTTTCACTTTAAAAACTTGTGTGGTTTTATGAAACCACCGTAAAAGTGAAACTTTTTTTCACATTATAGACATTTAACTAAAAATTTTCGGAATATTATTCCATTAAGGGTATAAAAATTGCTTCATCAATCTTAATTTTATACTTAGAAAATGGGAATGATAATGGGAAATGATAAAAGTAGACTAGGTCTCCAACTAATATTTTTATTGAACTCTGTGTCTTAGAGTACGACATACATAATATGATAATACTTAACAATTATTTAGATGATATACACATATTAAAACACTGAAAACAATATTTTATAATCGTTGAGTCATTTTGATCCGTTTTTCAATTATTTTCAATCATTCTATTATCAATTCCATCTTCATCATGAATTTCACAGTTTATAAATGTAACCAATATTTTATGGTAACTAAAATACGTGAACAGTGACTTACATTCGATTTTTTCAATGTATCTAGTAAAAACCGCATCGATACGAGCGCCTTTCACTTTATCCTACTCCGCGGCCGACCGTCACGCGACATGCAACACACAGACGAAAAAGTTTGAGACGATTTAATAAAAGTTTCACTTTAATAAATAATTAAATAACATGATGATGAGGTAAAAAATTAATAATAGAAGCTTTATAGTAATAAATATACCTATTAATTTAAAGTACAACAAATTGTTTTTTTTCTACTGTTATTTAAATGATTCCATCTTGTAAATAAACAAACAATGAGGATTCATTAAAAAGCGCTTTTTTAATTCGAAGGAAGTCGTTTTTATCAAAGACCAAAACAAAACAGAATACAGTTCTTAAGTAATTCCTAAAACATACACAGCGGAATCGAATACCGTCCAATTTATTCAATGGTTTGTATTTGTATTTTTTTTTTGTATTTAATATTTTTGTCTTTGTCAGAATCTGATTTATTTTTAACTAGATGCAACAGTCTGCAAATTTAATATTACACTTTCTTTCTTTTTGTAGTTACTAATATTTTTGTAGTACTAGTAAGAAACGTTAATATTTTTAGAATAAGATTGAATTCAATCTTTTAAAAATATCTATAAAATGTATAGCCATTTAAATAAGCTTAACTATTTAAATTTATATAAATATAGAATGAAAAATAAACCGATACGGGCAGAGATTCGAATCCGCGGCTTCTAATCTACAAATACAAATTCGAAATTTCAATCAATAATACACAATTTATAAATGTATACGTATGTGTATGTATATGTATGTATACTCTATTTGTATACAACAACTTTTTATGTTCTGTAATTAAAACCAACTTATATATATTTAAATTTAATTCCGACTGTTTAAAATATTTAATTTTTATAACTCATATAAATCTTGTAACATGGCTCTATAGTCGTATGAACTATTAAAGTTCACTTAAGTGATGTATGCACATTAAATGGCAGTACTGCTTCTGTTTATTACTACTCTTTACAACACGAACACTTAAGATGTAAATTCAACTATTTCATTGAACCATAAAGCGCACATTTACTACACCCATCTCATTTACTACTGACCTACCTGCACTTTTAATAAAACGCATGACTTTAATTATAAATAAATGGTATTATTTTTATTTTACAAAATATAAACAAATGAGTTTGATAGTTTATTTACATTTAAAAATACGTTCAAAAGTAATTAATGATTGATAAACTCAAGTTATTTTTATTTTTAATAAATATACATCAAATTAAAAGTCTTTCTAGTTGTAAAGCAGCGTATTTAATCTTTTTCCGTTAAAGTTACAATGTTAATTTTCATATCATTACTTTAAAGAAAAGAAAAGTTTAAGATGGAAAACTTATGTGTATTTTATGTATTTGTATCGTTGTCTAACACCCTTAACACAAGCAAATAATTTTCTTACTTAGGGGTTAGATCGATGTGTGTAATTTGTCCTGATATTATTATTATTATTATTATTATGGACGGGCATATAAAGCGGCAAAGTGATCGGGTCATTTGATCTACAAGGAAACTTAGATGGCAATAGTTATTTGAACTTTTTGCGAAATGTTTTGCCAGAATTTGTAGACGTGACCTTGAATTAGGTACTTGCGTAACATGTGGCTCCAGAATGATTTATTTCAGTCGCTTTATTACATTTAACCTTTTTAAACATTAAAAGACTATCATAAACATATTGGATAAGTGATTACTGAAATATCTCTCTCCTTCAGAAATAGTGCACATAATTTTTTATTGTGACATGTGATCATAAAGTGTTAAATATCATTGAAATAAAACTATTTTTACGGATTAACTCGCGTATTGAATTAAATTTTAAATTTACATTTTAAATCTAACCCGACTTTCGAATGCTTTGCAGCAATCAAAACGATTGCTCGGGTTAGATTTAAAATGTAAATTTAAAATTTAATTCAATATAAGCGAGTTAAATCCGTAAAAATAGTTTTATTTAAATTTGTAGTACTCGTGAAAACCTTAGAAAACACTAACCTTAGAAAATACCATTTTATAATTTTTATAAGTTGCGCAATTTTCTCAAAGAACTTGACGTTGAGGTTTTCATACATTTTTTTTTACACTACGATGAGTAAAAAGACCTAAAATTGAAAATTATTCAAAATTTCAAGAAAAAGAGTTGTTTCATATTCTTTTGTGAAAAATCAATCAATCAATACATTAAAAGAGATATATTAAAAAAAAATGCGCTCATGACAGTTAAAAATATCTTAAATAGTAAAATTCAAAGAATTCGTTTTGTTTTTAATAATGAATGAAAAGTATTTTTTTGTATATAAAGAGATATTTAAAAAAATCACTCATTATTGTTAAAAATATCTTAAAGAGTAAATTATTTCAAAGAATTCGTTTTTTTTTTTTTAATAATGAATGAAAAGGATTTTTTTTTATATTACAAGCAGTGCAACCAAATGGTTTCAGTTTATCGTTAAAATTTGGGACACGTTGTATAAGCAGTAACATTGTTAAATTAATAATAATAACATTTGAACAATGTTGGCAATGTTTTACTTAATTAGTCTTTTAGCGAATGTTTTTCTTTTCATTGTAGTTTATTTTCGTTCATTCAGTATAATACAAATGCCCTAGAACGCAACAATGCTTGAACATTCTTGAACCCATTTTTTATTTATTTAAACTTATTGCACATACAATTATTACAAGAAATTACAATAGTAAAAAGTAGATAAAGTAAGAAATTTTCGTGCAAAGGCGGTCTTATCGCTTAAAAGCGATCTCTTACAGACAACCCTTGATGAATAATGAAAATTTGCGAGGTCATAGGATAGTGCATTCTGTATTAATTGGTCTAACTATTAAGCTGCATGCCTAATGACTTACGTTCTTAACAATCTAGATCTTACACCATCGGGTCAATTTGCAGTCGCACCCTGACATGTATCTGAGTATAATTTTAATACATATGACATATCACAGTGTATCAGGTATTGGTCTATCTGTCAAACTTAATTTATATCTGTTTCATTTATAACATGCCACATATGTAGACACTATTTATGGATGTATAGAATTTTCAGAAAAAACTTAAGACTCAAAAAAATGCCAATTGAATATGCGACATTTCTCAAGCTTTTCATTCGGTGAAAAAACTTCAGACCTGACTCCCGGGGAACTCTGAAGTACAGTGAGCCACCTCGCGTATCCGGGTGATGGGATGCTTCTACCCACCACTTAGAAAAATGTACCTGTTCTGTAAACATATAAATTAAGTAGGTACTTGATTATGATTGAAGATTGGAAAATATTGGTGAAATAATAAAGATCTGTACAAGATTAAGGAAATACATCGAAAACAACAGTTTGAGATTTTAAATAAAAGGATAAGGAAAATTATTATTTTAAAATTGATAAACCAATAATCCTCGCTATATATTAAAAAGCAAGTATACTTTTTAGAAGTCTATGAATTTAAGCCTATTTCCTTACCTCCAAGTAGAACATTCTGAGTACCAGTCCGGGTTTCATTCAGATCACGCACCAGTACTGCTTTCATCAAAGTGACTGATGCCTTACATCTTATTTTCGTGGCTGCAAGGTCAATTTGCGAAAGGGATTTCCTCCTGAGAATAAGCCAATACCCTCAGTGGAATGCTAAAAGACGGAATGCATTATACTTACTCCCATTATTTTTCTTTATTTAATAAATAATTAGTTCCTAACTTCAACTGTTCGTACTACTTGAATACTGATAACGTTCAACTGTATGTATAAACCAAAATCCACGATATTTTAATTTACACATTGAATTAATATTTATGGTGTATGTTTAGTAATTAATACTAAATTATACATATTTCTTTTAACCTTTAACTATCCATAGTAAAAGGTTAAAAGTTCGTTCTTTTTTTGTCACACTTTCATCTACGTGTGGTCTCACAGACCGCTTTATTTCAGGGTTGATTTTATTACAAAATACTTATATGCTTTTTGTTTTTTTTTATTATCTATATTTATTTACATTGATACCTATAGTATCGATGTAAATAAATATTAGAGTTATTTTTCAAATTATATTTATTTATTTACTTAATTTAAGCAATTAAACATCCTAAGGCACTTGCAGTTTTAATTTTGCCAGATATCAATTAAAGGAACAAAATCAATAAACTCTTAAATATTTAAAAAAATAAACTTAAATATCTTAAAATTTAAGATATACCAAACATAAAAAATGAATTATTTACTTATCGAATTATAAGAAAAAAATTCTAACAAGGGTCCAACATATGAAACATTATTGCCAGTTATTGCACAACGGTTTGGAACATTGTAGGCAAATCACTTGCTTGCAACTTGAATAAGCGTAGTTTGTCTTTCGGTTTAGCTTTGATGGATAAAGGCAACATGTTTTTCGTTTTACAACATTCACTTTCACATGAGATATCTGTTTTAGAGGCATATCTCGTCCCAAAATTCTTGTCAATGTTAGTTTTAATTAATTACGCAGATTAGAACTTAAAGCTTTGCATATGAGAAAACAACTAGCTCCATGCTAATTTCTTATAAAAATCTCCTCTCTTCCTTGTCCTAATATTGGTTATGTAAAATGTGAGTATAGAAATCAACAAAAGGACATTTCTTGTTCCTCTGGAGCTCCACTCCTCCCTTGGTGATGTTATAGTAGTGTACTGTGTATGATCTCAGGTTTCTTTGTAGTTTCGTTGACTGTGTTAGTATAACATACTGTATCAAAATAACCTAAAATAAAAAAAAAACAAACTAAGATTTTTTTGATGCAAAATCACTTCTGGGATTTACAACTAACGACCCAACCTCCCGCCTCAGCAGTCATCTTAATACCAAAACCGAAGCTACTGAGCACCTCGATAGTGAGAGGGGAGTGGAAGTAGCTAAACAGGAAGTTTGCAAACTGCGAACGGTCTGTGAGACCGCGCGTCCACAGTTAAAGGTAAATCATCATTTTCTTTTATATTTTATATATATTTTGTCACCTGCCGCAATTTTTCACCAGAAAAGTTTATTTCTTGTAATATCCAACAAAAGCTTAATAAATAAATAGAAAAATATTCCGATTTTTTAAGAGAATATGGTTAGGGATCTCACACCAACTCAGGAACGGTATAAAATCAATACGTATACATTATCTCGTAGGCGTGTGAGGGTGTGTGTGTATTATATACAAGTATTTAATTACGGCTTTAGTTATCTATCATGTCAGTCAATTAACATATCCCTGATACCAGTGACACAGTATATTAATCAAGTATCAAATATCTATATAATAATAATAATAATAATAATAATAATATCAGCACAAATTACACATATTGTAACCTGCTTATATAAGGTAATATAAAATCTGTTAATCCTAACATGTCACTGGGCTAAACAATTCGTAAACTTTCATTTTATTATTGTTATAAGGATTTCAAAGTGACATATAAAAAATATCCACATCAAGTTGGTATGAGTAATGTTTCAATTCTTTTGGGTATTACTTTCGTGAAGAGGTTCGTCATGTTAGTACTTAAGTGTCAATAGTAACTTGGTCTTAAAACCAAAGGAATCGAAGGGATTATACAAACTGTCCCTCGAACATGTCGAGATTATAAGGGTCGATTACATTCATCCTATAAATCTCACGGGTCTTATTTAATCTGTTGCTTCCTAATTGAGTTGATATTTACCTACGTTTTAGTTTTTAATTCTTATTAAATAATTAATTTACTAGCGGAACCCGTTACCGTTCGAAGTTTTAAATATAACGAAGGTATGTAGAAACAATCTTGTAAAGAAAATCAACCTTGGGTAAAAATAAACAAATCAATTAAATCCATTGATTACTTTTAGGTTTTTTTGGTACAATTATGCAGATGTGGTTTTTATATATACAATTATTATATAAAGCCTTTCTTTATAAGTTATAAAAGATCATATAGACAGAGAAAAGGACAAAATTAAATAAATATGTTATTATTCAGTTTTGACAAGAATATTTATCACAAAACTTTACAAAAAGAATAAATAACTTATTTAATTAATTTTCAACTTTTGTTTTGTATTTATGAATCAAATAACTTCTTTTGGAAAAACTTTCCTCTTTAAGTGATTAATTTTATTTGGTAACTTAAAAATAATAATATCGTTTTAATTATAAACCCTGGTTGGACAACACTACCGCCCATAATTCAATAATTATTATATCCTATTATATCTCGGACAGCATCCGCGGTAGATGCAAGGATTTCCTCTAATCCCAAGAGCTCACTGACCTAATTTTTTTCGCTTCAACCTCAGTAATGTATCCTGAATATAATTACTGAACGCATATTACTCCTGTCGTAAATTGATATTAATATACACGAGATGAGATAAAATGTATCTGTTTTGGAATTAAATCTTGTATTATTAATTCAATTCTTACTTTAATAAGGTTACTTAAAAAAAATTAAAACCGACTTCAAAACTATATCTACCTCATATACATAATGTACCCGTTTAAACTAACACTAAAAAGTAGAAAATAATATTTTTATGACTTCAAAATAAAGTTTTATTAAAAAGAAATAACGAAATTCAGAAACCTATATAAGTACCTATTTACTATTTATAATCCGTTATTTTGATCGTTGCCAGCCAACCTAAAACCTGCTTTTTTGAAGGACGATGCGCGTATCGAGATGAGTTCTGGTTCAGGAGACTTACACATATCCAGTGATCTGTGAGTTCTACTAATACTTACGTCCAAAGGTGTTCTTTGGGTATACAGGCGTGATAATTACAAACATTTGTTGCATAAAATGTAAGATTATAAATTTCGTAATCAATTCACCTGTTTGGTAGTCGGTAAAATATTGGGGCCCTATTCAAAACCCTGTTATCTGAGCCTTATAGGTAGCTAGGCCTCCACTCGGTGTATGTCAATGAAAGAAGGACAAGGTCTATAGTGGAAAACCACTATCAATCCCCATAACTGAAGGTTTCTCTCGATTTTCCTGGGATCCCATCATCAGAGGCTGACTTGGATGTAATGGGACCACCACGGAAGTATAGGCTTTCAAATAAAAAAATATATTTGTAAATCTGTCCACAAACGCAGGACTAATCGCTTAAAATACACACAATCAACATGCAGGCGAATTGAGAACTTCCTCCTTTTTGAAGTCGGTTAAAAAAATACGATTCCGTAGTAATTAGATTTCGTTCGCAGTAATTAGAAGTAAAAGAGAACAACTTAACTTAAAACAAAACAATCTACATTGGTTACTAGGTAGAAACAGCAAGATATCCCTAGATAACAAACTCCTTATATATAAAAGTATTCTGAAACCAATTTGGATGTACAGTATTCAACTCTGGGGTAGTGCTAGTAACTCGAACATCGAAATATTGCAAAGAATGGAGAATGCGATACTGAGAAAAATATCACAGGTCCCATGGTTTGTTACCAACTCCGAGATCCACAAATACCTCAACATGAACACAGTTAGGGAGAAAAAACAGTTATCCAGAAAAAAAATAAAAAACGGCTGGAAGGACATCCGAATATGCTTGCAGCTAGCCTAACAAAACGTAGCTACGATAAAAGGGTTCAACAGAAAAGACGTATTCTATTACTTAATAAATGCAATGCGTAGCTGCCCTCGCTGGAGGACGCGCTCGACCAGTCATGTAGGCACGCAAACAATCTGCTTGCAGATATACACAAAATGTCTTGTACACGCGTCTTTAATTTAAAATATGAAACTTTAATAAAAAATTATTAAAAAGTTATCACAATGTCTAACGTCATTACATGTACATTTATCATAATTCGACCAATCGATACCGTATGAATATGTAAATAAAGATTTTTTGTTTGAATAAATGAATTTGTTCCAATATTTTTTTTTTAATTTCACTTTTTACGTAGCGAACCACGTATTGGGTCGCTAGTACTAAAATATTTTTCTTATTTCTATCGCAACACCAACTGACAGGGCACACTATAATTAAAATGTGAAACATTCCAAAATCACCACCTACTTACACATTAAAAATTAATCAAAAAACCATTTTCCAGTGGACCAAATTGTGAATCTAAACAATTCTCAAGTCCCCTTGAACACACACAAAGTATTTCATAAAAATCGGTCCAGTCGTTTAGGAGGAGTTCAGTGACATACACACGCACAAGAAATATATATATATATACATGTACATACTTAATCATCAATAATATAAAAATAATTTAAAGAAGTTATAATTAAACATTAAATATATGAGAAAAAATATATATATCGAAAGTAACAAAATTGTTTCATTCACACAATATTCTCGCACTATGCGTAAGTGTGCGTAGTCGAGATTTGTTTATGTAGTGATGCGATTTTCTACCTATCAGTTTTGTAAACGCGTCCTTAATACAGGATTTGAATAACATCGAAAACTTTTAAGGAAATTTCTCAGTTCCACAAATTGATAGAGTAGTTCTGGGAACGAGGCTCGTTTGTTAGTTACATGACATGTCGAAACATTCTGGTTCCAAACAAACAAAAAGTATAACGTTTCTAACTGTAAAACTATATACTGAAATGAACTACTTAAAAATAACAATAATATTAGTAGGACTTATTATGAAAACTTCAACATTAGAATCTGGTTTCCAATCTAAAGAAAAATTTGGCTTTGACATTTTTTACGCTTAGCATTCAAATTTTTTTAAATAATTTTTATTATTTATATAGTTCTGAAACAATTCATGTTTACGTAAACTTTATTGACATTTTATTGATTGTGTTATCGCATATCTATTATTAAAATGTGACTGTGTGTTCGTAAACTATTGGGGACTTTACGCGTTTTTCATTTGATTTAACGTAGGTACAATTATTTTATGATTCAATTGGTACAGGACGTAGAACCGATTTAATTAGTTCAGAAGATAGTAAGAAAACAAAACCACATCATTTACATAAAACTAAATAGTGAATCTTTATGGTTAATCTATTTTCGAATCACATAACAGGTATAATTATAATTAATTTGGTAAAATCAAAACGATGTTCACTCGGCGCAGACCGCAGCAGATACGGTACAAGATGTGGTTTAGGGGTCATTTGTGGTCCAGAGAAAGGCTATTGTGGTTTAAGGAGGAGTGGGGTCGTTTTTATGTGACTTTAATTATTTTCAATAAAATTCTCGCTATAGATTAAAAAATAAAAGCTGTAGGTACTCGAATAATACTGAACTCTTGTTAAATATTTGTCATGCGAAAAAATATATAACGATTAAATATAATTAAATTGATCAAAATGTAGTGCTTCATGAATCAGTGGGGGAACAAAACCCATTCCGACCGTAGATTCGATATGCTAGATTAAGGATGGAACAAGATCCGACTAAGCCGGTAGTTTACTACTAATCTAATATGAGTAATTCAAATTCCGTGTGTCTATTTACAATATTGAGATTTGATTATATTAAATTGTATATTTTGGTTATGGAGAAACGGTGTTTAATAGTCATTTCCAATTTATTCTTGTTGTTTCTTTGTTTAACAACAGATTAAATAACTTTAAAGTAATAGGAATTTATGGTATGAAATACATTTTATTTAAAAAAATATAGTACGTAGTTAAGTTTTAAATCCTTGGTAAAATATGAGAACTTCATGGCCATCATACCCTCATTTATAGCATACAGTCGCTAGATCGCCACTGTACGTTACTTTTGTTATTAGTTTTTTTATTTATCCTTTTTTTATCTGTTTCACTATCTGAAGTAATAGATGAACTAACGTGTCAAGTCCATACAATATAATTGCTCTAGATTGGATCAGTAGGTAACTGTTCAATTGTATTTAATATTTTTATTATTAAAGCTTTCAACCGAATGTCATCAGTTACTGTCAAAGTAACTGATGACATTCGGTTGGGCATGGACAAAAAACAACTCACACTTTTGACATTGCTGGATTTCAGCAATGCTTTCAATTCGGTCGATTATGACATCTTATTGAGTTTGCTTCGCTCTATTAACATATCTCCATTAGTGATTGACTGGTTTCAAAGTTACCTTCGAGGTCGCCGGCAGCGAGTTCGGCTTGATGACTGTATGTCATCTTGACGTGACATTCGTGCCGGAGTTCCTCAAGGAGGCATGTTGTCACCTTTACTTTTTTCTATCTTCATAAATACTATAACTCTCTCAATTACTTCTCTCTATCACATGTATGCAGACGACATCCAGATATATACACAAGCCTCTCTGGAAAACCTTCCCAACGCAGTTACTGTATTGAATCGTGACCTCGAGTTAATATCTGAATGGAGTAAACGTTACGGAATAATTGTTAACCCGTCCAAAAGTCAATCAATTATTATTGGTAGTTCACATTTTATTTCAAAAGCTGATTGGCCAAACTTACCACCTACTATATTTAATGGTCATATTATTTCATACAGTGAGACTGTTAAAAACCTTGGCCTTTATTTGGACAATACGTTATCCTGGACTCACCAGGTTAAGGTACTAAGTAAGAAAACTTTTGCGGCTATTAGTTCTTTAAGACGCCTTAGCTCATTTCTACCCATTCCGACCAAAATAATGCTTGCGGAAACTCTTCTTCTTCCTATCCTTGATTACGCCGACGCAAGTTACCTTAACCTATCTGAAGTACAGTTAAACAAACTTGAGAGGATCCAAAATATTGGCATCCGCTTCATATTTGGACTAAGAAAATATGACCATGTTTCTTTATTTCGCAAACAACTTAAGTGGCTACCTATCTGACTTCGCCGGAATCTACACACTCTTTCACTTTTGTACAATTTATTATTTAATCCTTCTAGTCCTTCCTATTTAAGAGATCTTTTTCTTTTCACGGGAACTGATACAAGAGCTGTAAGGCCATCTCGAAGCCTTACACTCAAAATTTCTTCACACAGTTCCAAATTTTACAACAACTCATTTGTCGTTAGAGCTATCCTTCTGTGGAACGACTTACCACTGAGCATCAGACAATCCCCAAATATTTTTATCTTTAAAAAGTCTTTAAAACTGTGCTTTCTTAATCAGGTTAGTTAGCTTAATATTTTGTGTAGATATGTAATATGTTGTTTAGTATTTATATAATATAATAATAATAATAATAATAATAATAATAATAATAACAATATCAGGACAAATTACACACATTGATCTAATCCCTAAGTAAGCAAATTATTTGCATGTGTTAAGGGTGTTAGACAACGATACAAATACATAGAAATACACATATAAATACTGAGAATATATTTAATAAACGACCAAACCCAGAAACACAGACATCTATGCTCATCACATAAATGCCGGTCTCCGCCGGGAATCGAACCCGAGCCCCATTGCGCCGTGACACGTTAGGCGTCTGCCTCTACACGTTATTATTACTTAAAATTGCTTTTTTTCATCCACGTACTTGGTAGTACACCATCAACAAATGATTTTGAAGTAGTAATTTGAATTTCCCAAACACGGGTATTTTTTTGTTTCAAAGCTTTTTGACGTATTACTTTTGTGCAAGGTCATTTTAATAAATCCCATTTGACACTTCATTAAATTTCAGCGACATAACCTTGTAACGGAAGGCAAACACTATTATTTTTATTTAACAAAGTTAGAACTGCAACGTTACTTTACGTTTAATAATGTCAAAAAATATATTATATATTTACGATTTAATTTAACTAATAACCATTTTTAACATAATAAACAAATTTTGTAAAAAAATCTATAGTTATAAAGTCACATCTGGGAACTTTTATTTTGATAAACCAGTGCAAAGATTAAATTACACGTTAAGATAATTTTAATGTAATTATTACTTGTTCAGAAATAACCCAGATTAAAAAGATAATGAAAAAGGATTGAAACAGTACACTTTCAAACCTATTTGATACTCTTTCATAATCTTAATTCTCCGGAGAATTAAGATCAAACTTGAACTTCTTTTTGATTCTCCTTCATTTTCCAAAAAAAAATATCATTTTAGGATTGAAAACAATAGAAAATGATTCAATATTTGTTATCGTAACTCATGTTTTTTAACACGCTTTTATTAGCTTCGGATGTATCTATCTATGTAACGGAATCTTTGAACGTGATTTTGACCTACTTTAAAATGTCGGATTAATTTGAATTTTGGCATACTTACCAAGGACTAATGACAATGCAATATTTTAATCAATTTGACCCGTTAACCTTGCCAGGATCCTCAGCTTAAGCGAATTTCAACTAAATAGAGACAAACATATCCGTAGCGTGCGCCTTGCACATGAATGAGATAGAATATATGAAGCAGCATATTGTATTCTCGGAGTCTCCTTTTTGTGCGATGATACAATATATACAAACATTCACCTAACCGTCTAATTTTAAAAACGCTTTATAATTAGTATTTTTTTAATTATTTAATAAAATTATGTACTATATTTTTCATATACAATTTTATTTCATTCTAATATATAATAAAAAAAATATATGAGAAGTATGTCGAATTCGATACAGAAGTATAAAAACCATAAAATAAATACCTATAGTTAAAAAAAAACTAAAAAAACCCGTTCTAAAAATGAATGAATATTTTCAAAAATGAATTTTTAAATAATATTTACTCTGTTTTTAGAAATGAATATAATTATTAATTTCGAATTAATAGATTCTTCATGATTTGACTTTATTTTATTCTAACTCAAAGTATGTGTAAAAATTATTAACTCTGGTGATCTTAACGAGGATAATGAATTAATCTTATCTAGTTATTGTACTGTCAATTGTCTTTTACAATTTTTAATGTTCCAATAGGATCTGACCACTTAAAGTAAGTCAAAATCGAGTTCAAAAATAAAACAAGATATATGGCACACAGCGCCCCTTTTTTTTTTAACTATATTTATTAAAACTAAAATAATGTAGCAATTTCTGTTCTCTTTAGGGTTGCCAACCATACTTTATTATAAAGTATTATACTTTATTTTTAGTAATTATACTTTATACATTTGCATACAAATAAAGTATGTGAAAATACTTTATTTTCAACCTTTACTGCGATGCGTAGAACAAAACACTCATTATGGGATGTACGGGTAAGTAACTATTCAACATAGAAGTTGGAACAGATAAAGGAAACTATTCATAATTGCTGAACGAAATGTATTGGATCTGGGAGAGTCATTTGGAATGCATTAGGATAGAATTTTAATAATGCTGGGGACTAATTATAAATTAAGGTGCGCCACTTTAAAGCTATTGGAATACAAAAATCTCCCATTCGTTTGGAATTTCTAGGCTCATCGCGTGGAGTCGGTAGATATCGTTTTCGTCTTGTCAAATAAAATATTTTGTTATATCTATGTCTTGAACTTTAATTCACCACGAGAACTTCTCGTGGTGAATTGAAAAAAATATAATAGTTTAATATATTTAATTATCATTTCCTCGAAAAATTCGGAAGAATAAAGATTGTAAAATTTTACATACGAGTTCTTTTTAATATTCTTTAATTCTTCACGGAGAATTCGAAAGTATTCAAAATATCTCCATATCATTTTTTTATTAAAAAAAAAAACGGAGAATTAAAAAGGACGCATTTAATTTTTAATTCTTTTTTTTAACCAGGGAAGCGAAAATGTTTAACTTCATTCTTATTATGAGAAATTTGAAACAACTCTGTGATTTGAAACACGATAGGTGCTTAAACAACGTACGGCAAAAAATAGAGACGAAAGTTTTACTGGGTTTAATCGACTGATGATTTTCAATTAACTTAATTAAAATGAAATTACCTAAAACAAAAACAATAAAATTGCTTCGATTCACAAATGTTTAAATCCTTCTCAATTAATATATATATATATTTGTTAAATCAGGTTACTGCATTATGAAACTAAGACTGACAGATGTCAAAAGGGCCCATTAGCTTTTATTTTATGAGCATTTTTGTCCACGTTTTGAACTAACTCCTCCGGAAGTAAATCAAAACGTGCTGTGACTAATGACATCTGTTGTTTTGGATATGTGAAGTCTTTAATAGTCTCACAAGAACGGGAAATTGTGTTTCGAAGAGATTTTTTACGGAAAAGACTACTTTTATCCGTTCCCGTTTCTTGAGATCTGTATTTTTTTTCGGGGAGCGCAGCACCTTTTGTAGGTCTACCCATGGCTAATTGATAATGTAGCAATAAACTAAAAAGTATTAAATAAAAATAGCTACGTTAAAAAAAACCGACTTTAAAACTAAAAAGTAATAAATAATGAAGCTTTAATATTTATTATATACTACCTATTATTTATATGTCCTATTTACTAATAGGTTTGAAGTCGGTGCCAAGCCTTAACAAATAATTATATTTAAACACTTAAATGAATACGAGCAAATTAATACAATGAAATGCCTACTTTAATGATTAAGAAACGTAAATAAAAATTAAATGTTATTATTATAAGCAGCGAAATCAATACGAAGAATAGTTAAAAAAAAAAAATATGAAAATATATTTAACAGAATTCTTAAGCTAAATGGACATGTGAAGTATGAAATGCCTACTTCAAAAATTAAGATACGTAAATAAGGCTATAAAAAAAACTATTAAATCTTAATATGATTACTAGCTTGAATAGAAAAAAAAATAATTACGAAAATGTATTCAACCGAGTTCCTATACTAAATGGCTTGGCACCAACTTCAAACCTATTAATAAATAGGACATATAAATAATAGGTAGTATATAATAAATATTAAATCTTCATTATTTATTACTTTTTAGTTTTAAAGTCGGTTTTTTTAACGTAGTTATTTTTTTCTCTACAAACTGCAGAAAAAGTTCTGATAAATATTCTCTACAAACTCAAAACTTTAATTTAAGGCTTTAGTGAAATTTTAAACTAAGCCATCAAAATGCACACGGCCAATCCAATTGTAATAAATTTATTAATAATTTAATTAGTTATCAAATATATATTTTTTTAAATTGAAATCTAAATGGAATAGATTAAGACTATAATTCGTACAAAGTTAATATAGTATAGACATTTAAATAATAAACATATATTGTTTTTATTGTGTCAGTGACAACTGCTTAATATGTACAATTCGTGTACACAGATTAAAAGTAATGTAGCATGTATGAGTTACCGAGGCGCAAAAGAATCCGCTCTTCATACTTACAAGTCCAAACTAGTAAGTTTCGTTCACGAATCTCTTGTTATCCTGGAATTTATACGAAACCGGAAAACTACTTATAACCTTAAAATTAACCCCACCACTTGGATATTACTCGTACAACAATATCCCTACTTCAGATAATAAATTTAAAAACATAAACAGTATCATTCTATATTTGGTACTCGTTAATCCAATTCTATTACATTATAAGAATCTTATCAAAATTTGTTTATTTGTTAAACATGTTCATATCCGTTTCTATCGAAAAAAATAGTAAATGTAAACTATTTGTACAAAGATTAGTTTAGAACTTGAGCTGGAAACAGCAGCAGTTATATCTTCGATTTTTTTTAAAACACTCAGCAAAAACTGTGTTAATTTAATAGGAACATTCTAGAACTAATCAAGAGTTTAAGTGCGATCCAATTAAATCAGCTGTTGAAGTAACTTGCGTTTCCAAACAAATATAAACTCTTCAACTCTATTACATAATATATTAGCTTAAATTACATGGAAGGATCTAAAAGATTTAAAACATTTATTAGTAGTAATGTATTAATTATTAATTTCAAGTTGGAATAAAGAACAGTTTTTGCTGTTATGTAAACAATTCCAAGCTTGCTAATTAAATAACATGGAGGGAACAATTAAAAACATATTTTATAAATTGACGCAGCCTCTTCTACTTAAAGAACAAAACAAATGGAAAAATAAACGTAGTCGAATCGAATACATCATAACTTTTTCCATAGGTTTTATTTGAAACGCATAAGCTTATAAAGATTATAAATTTTAGAAGCTTATGCTTAGTAGTATAGTAATTAAAAATGTTGGAATCAGATTTATTTCTGAACCATAACACATATATATATTTATTTAGGAAGAGTATAATATGCTAAACTGAAATTGTATAAAATCTGGAGCATTCAATACCTTAAATGGAAGTGCGGTTGAAGTTAATAATTCGCTTTCCAACAAACCTAAAGCTGTAAATTAGTCATTCCAATTGGAGGCGCAAAACGCTCGTTTGCAACACCCATCTCATTTACAACCGACCTGTACTTTTAATAAAACATGCGAAGCTGTGCTCGATCGAAGTTTTAGTTTTATTTTTATATACTATTTGTAAATACTGGTAATGTACCTAATACTTCATAGGTGTATTAATTTATATTTTTGACAGGTTATTTGTTCGACTCGTAGACAGATCATAAAGGTGATATACAGTCATTGTGAACACGAATAGACACCTTATTGTAATTTAGTAAAAAGCTCAATCGATATCAAAACAATATTTCAATCTTTAGTTAGCTACTTTCATAAATGAAGCTTTTAGAATAGATATTTATTTGATTAAAAGCTATGTACAATAAAAGTTATCTATAAAATACAAATATAATTAATAACTTGCTTGGTTATTTATTCTATATTTTTTAAACTGATGTTTTATTTTTAATATTCTACATCATGACTGACTCTCGTTAAGTTTAAACTCATTGAATTGTATATGACTGCAATTTACCTTGTCCCGTTTAAGTTTCCCTTGAGTAATGTCAATTTTCATTTCATCACCTTAATGGAAAGTGAAGTTTGAGATGGAAAATTCAATTCCAAGTTCCTTTGTTGCAATACTAAGTATACGTACGTACATTATTAAGTTATTAATTATGTTGAAACAACCTTAAATATTATTGTTTTTCATTTTAATCATCATTATAATCGTTTATTTCATATAATTATAAAGCCTTAGTACGAAACGGTGTTTGGACAAAGATCTCTCTGTAGTTCTTTTGTCTTATCATTAAAACAATATAGAGATTAATTTGCAGTTGGTCCCCAATAATGTAATCAAATGATAACACCTGCTAAAAAGAAAAGTACAATCTTACTAACAGATCTGCAAATAAACTAAGATTTTTAATACAGACGCTTAAAAATAAAGGCCATTCAAAAACATTGTCTAATAAATCCCGCTCTCCATACGTATTCAACTTTCAACAATATATTAACATAAAAGGCGTTTGAGACCTTTTGTAAACCAGCTAGACTTGCCTACATACAAAGTAGTCCGCTATTTTGCAACTACTGTTTCAAAAACATTTTCTACAGGAAAAATAATTTGCTGATATTTTAGCGTTCCTAGACATGTTGCTGGTGAAACGACGACTGAGTGTTATTAATCAACTCAGGTGTACACTCGTAGAAGGTCTACGAATACTACTACGCATACATCAATACATATATTCCCAGTCGCACCAACATCCGGCATACATAATAGCGTTGCCTCGTTCTTTAATAAATAGAGCTCTACAACTGTGTCACCAGAAAATAAGTGTGTGACGAATTTAAACATGTCATAAGGCCTTTATGACAAGCAAATGACCGTATCCATTAAATTTTCATTTTATATATATATATACTAGTTATACCTTAAATTCGTAGTAAAACAATTCCCTTTTCTATATGATATGGCTTCTATATGCCTTCTGTATGATTTATTTTAAGTTATACAATCAAAATTACGACATCGGCAGACATCGCTCGCTGTCAAAATCTATTTAAAAATTTTAATAAGGATACAATATTAGATACTGTAATTTTATACCTCTCTTATATATTTTTTAAATAGAGTACTTAATAACCATTCTAAACATATATCACACTTATAGACTTTCATTGAAAATCAAAATATGACCATGTAAACTTGAGGAATTCTGAGCTACACAATCGACGTTATTTTGACCATCAACTTGCAGGTCTGGTTTTATTAAAAAAATAAAATTGAATTAAAGGCTAAATAATATATACTAGAAATTCAGTAAGCAATATGCATTAACAAAATTTTCAATACTGTACATTCACAAAAGCCATTTTTGAGACGGTTTGCATGATTCCATACCTTAGTGCGCCGGCCGACCGTACCGCCGCAAACGCGATGACCCTATATTTAAAATCTGTAATATCTTAAAAAATGTTAATTTAAATTACATGCTGTAAGGGTTATATTATTTAATATTAAATGTAAAATGTATTTAAGTTACTTAATTAGTTAAGGATTCATGGTGTATTACTTAAAATCGCTTCGTAAATAAGCTATTATTACTCGTAAAAAGTAAAGGATAAAAATTGGCTTTTGTAGGTTATCCCGTAAGAGATAAACATATTCCATCGCGGACTTTTTTGTAGATCATTTTAAGGTGTACAATACTCAGTACATTATTTTGATCTATCTCGTAAAGTTCAGCCAGCTTTTGCAATGTAAGCGCAAAACAATGCGTTTGTTTACGACTTTTCATTAGAAATCTTAAAATTATCAGTGGTTTTCTAATATATTAAGCATGTTATTATACATCTAAACCTTTCCCTTGCATCACTCTATCTATTAAAAAAAACTGCATCAAAATCCGTTATGTAGTTTTAAAGATCTAAGCATACATACAGGCATAGGGACAGACGTGGAAAGCGACTTTGCTTTATACTATGTACTGATAAACCATTTACTTAACATACATTAAAGGAGACACTACTTTACCATTATATAAATATTTTACATTTTAAATAATTTGATAATTGTTAGATTTTTCGCGACTGTTTTAAATAGTAGCTGCATATCTGATTTCTTTTTGTGTCGAATTTCCCTAGGTTCCATCTAGAAAGATATTTGTGATAAAAACTTAACTTAATCTTACAAAACACATCTGAAAATCTTTGTATTTATAAGTAAAACTATGTGAAAACTAATTAATTTTATACTTATTGTAACATGTTAGGTATATGATGTTATAGAATAGTCTAGGTATGTGACCAGACTGTATAATATTTATAATAGTTTTATAAATACGTCTTAATAAAATAAATTCCTTTTCATAAAAGCAAAAGATTGAACATTTCTTTTACATACATATAATATTTGAATATTCCCATTATACCCTGCGTGTGTGAGTTACTTCACTGACAGGAATCCCTCCTTCATACTCACAACTCCTTCAGAGTCCCATTCTCGTCTATGAATCCCTCGTTAAACTAGGATGTTTTATATGTAGTTTTTAATATTTCTAGAAAATGAAAAAAAATGTATGTAATAGTATCTTAACAATTTTGAGGGTTTAAATTATTGAAAATATAGAGCTGATAGAATGCACCTTTTTGTTGTCGTTTATTATTTTTTTTAATTTTGTAATTTAACGAAGAGAGTTAAGACGTCAGTTTTTTAAAAACTACTTTGAATTGATTGCCAAATATTATATAATTAATATCCTGAAGCCTCTCGAACACAGCATATTGGTGATTTACAAACATTTTTTTTCTATTTTATGATATCTGTAACTTTAATAAATATATGTAATATTTTAAAAACTTACGCACTCTAGCAAACCTTATAATTGTGTATTTTTCATATTCCACTATAGCGATTTAGAACCATGTTTCTATACCGGTCATTAAATTTAAGAATATAAACATTGTCTTTTGTATTATGCTGTTGTTACATTTAACGAAATAGCTTTCTAATATTATTTCGATAAATTTCTACATAAATACAGTATTAAATTCAATCAATATTAATTATTCGAAAACCACTACAAATAAACAACATTGTGTTTTGTACGAGATAACAATATGAATCATTGTCAAAATGCTTTATTAAACAATTTTAAGAAATATGCATCTGTGGATGTTAAATAAGAAACAGACAAGTAATTCAAAATCAAGAAAAAACATTTAACATTCATATTTATTTCTTTTTAAACATTTAGTTATTTGTCGCAGCAAAATTGAAAAACATTTTAACGGCCGTGAATTATTAAGACCTTCCATTAAAATAAAATGCTATAAAACGAACAAAAAAAACTGCTAATAGATTCCAAACATTACTCATAAATATTTTATAAACAGACTCGTAGAAATACGTTCAGGGAATAATATTTTTTGATTTTCATTAAAGCTCATCATAAATGTGAGAAATAAACACTTATTACCAGCTATGAAAGTATTAGGAGCTGATGAAAACTTATATCCCTAGTATTATATCGAAATCATTGTATTATAAAACAATTTTTTTTTCGTTTGACATTACTCTAGTAAAATCGACTGAATGACAATTGAAAGGATTGCCAAAAACAGCTGACCGACATTTATTTGACAAGTATTCAATCAATAGAGTTGAAAAGTTTTTATTATTATTTATCTCATTTACTAAAACTTCTAAAATTCAATTCACTTCACTTTTAATAAAACGATGTAAATAATATATCGATCGTGTAAACATGTTTAGTTTACTAAATGTAAACATTCGTGTAGTAATGTAATAGATACATTGATATATATGTTATGACACGTTATTTGTTCGACTCAACTCATTCTAGATATATCATTGAATTTAAATGGTATAACAATTTGTCAATAAAATTAAGTTTAAAATATATTTTAAACTGGCTAATAAGCTTAAATATATTTTAAGCTTATTACTGCTTAAATAATTACTTAAAATATTAATTTTTGTAGACGTTATTCGAGTCTCCCCCACACGTTGAAATCGGATAACCCAGACAGCCTAATAGGTGCTATTAAAAACAACCAAATCGGTGCGAATTATATTTATTTCCCCTCTGCCCTAGAATGCCAGAATCTACAAAAATGCTAATCTGATTTTCTTTCTGACAAATAGATTTTCTATATGGTTTAGTACATTATGTCAATTATATGTCGATGATCGTTTACCTCTAAAAAATAAATTATTACAAAAAAGGTAAATTCATAAAGTCTTCAATCATAATCACTCCTCTTTTATCTTATCAATACCTAGCTTTAATATATTTTAATAATTTAATGAGTTCGAACACTGGGTTTAAAAAGACTGAAAAAAAGCCTTTCACTTTTCCAAAGTCCTTTAGTTTCTGATGCGATATTTGCGGTTTTAATAAACAAATAAACACACAATTATTTAATATATTAAAATATTTACAGCGAAGAGTATAATTGTAATTAAACAATAAGATTGAAGAAACCAATAAATTTTTATTCTTTTAATTCATTATATTCAAATAAAAAATTTTAGTTTAATTTAATAAGAAAATATATTTTATTATTGTAATGTTTAATAAATTATTGTAATGTTTAATATTTTTTTAGTCTATCACCTTATTCTGAACTTAGTTTGGGAAAATAATTATCCAAAGATTGAAATTATGTTTTGATATCCATTGAGTCTCTACTAAATTACTATAGTCTTTTTGTGAAAACAATTTTATACCTTAATGATATGTGTACGATCGAACAAACATCTCAAAATAAACAGTAATAATGTCTTTCACATTATGTAAACCACAAAAAAAATATTTAAAATTGCTATGTATTATTTTTGATACAACCGAGTATTTATTTACATGTTTAGCAAATAAACAAATTTTAATCTAAATGGCGTGAAAAGTTAAATTTATTCATTTACACGATTAATCAAATTAGAGTGTTTCGTGATATGTTTTCAGTCAGTTTAACGAAGCCATATTATTATTTTCCTATCTCTTACATATTATCAGTTGTTGTATTAATAAATAGATAATGTGCTTGAATCACAATCGAAAAATACGATTCTCTGAACAAAACGCAACTGACTGTTTATGAAATATTCCTGAACGGCGCTTCGAATTTATTAGATGTTTTTGTTCGTTTTAAAGAAATTGTATATTCATTGAAAGTCATAACAATGTGTCTCCGCTGCTGAAATGTTCTTCAACTTTGCGATGGCAAATTATTAAATGTTTTCACAGAACAAAAATATGAGCCTGAAATGTTGTATTATTCTTGTACAATTATGAGGTATTAGTCCACTGGTGCATATTCTCTAGTTTTTTTTTTTTATTTAATAAATTACATACTGTTACAAAAAATATACAAACACATTTTTATTCTTGAAATTGAACGGATTTTATTCGCATATTTACTTTATAATTGTTGGTTAAACCCAACTACTACTGGATTACACTTTTTATATTTATAAATTTATTTACCGATATGAAATTTACAATGAATAATATCAGAGTATAAGCTATAATTATTTTAGGAAGTTTTTAAAATTGTCATTCAATTTACATATATTGATAAAATAAAATATAATTATCCATCTCCAATATTCAACAGGGTCATCCCAGGTAGGACTAGCTTATGAAAAACTGCTGACTTATCCTGACTTTTACCGTCTTAATAACAACTAAAAGTATAATCAAAAATCAAATACAATGTACCGTCGAATAACAACAAAAATAAGAAAAAAAATCTGTTGTAATAATATTAATATGTATTTATACAAATGTATCATTTTTTCAAACTGAATGTACTCCATTCTAGGTTAATGAGGGATTCGTGGACGAGACTAGTAATCGGAAGGAACCAAGAACTGCAAGTATGAAGTGCAGATTCATAGAGGCCTGGTAACACACACAACAGGGTATAATGAGGATATTCAAATTTTGTATGTGTGTTTAAAACGGTTTTTAATTTATGTACTCGTACTTACAAGACTATTGTAAATATTATGTCACTGACCTATTAAATTTAATAATATCATATATATGTACATCATAAGTATAACATTGTTTAGTATTTAAATAGGTATAGAAATATATCAAATAAGTATAGATTATACTAAATTGTATTTTTTAATATTTTCAAGTTCATTTAAACAAACCTCCTTTAAGGACTGAGTAATTTTATTCATACGATATTTTATTTATAAGATAATAATAATAATAATAATAATAATAATAATAATAATAATATCACGACAAATTACACACATTGATCTAACCCCTAAGTAAGCAAATTATTTGCTTGTGTTAAGGGTGTTAGACAACGATACAAATACATAGAAATACACATATAAATACTGAGAATATATTTAATAAACGACCAAACCCAGAAAAACAGACATCTATGCTCATCACATAAATGCTTGTCTCCGCCGGGAATCGAACCCGAGCCCCATTGCGCCGTGACACGTCAGGCGTCTGCGCTAACCACTCGACCAACAGCTCAATATTGTATAAATATTGAGCCGACGACCAACAGCTCAATATTGTATAAATCTATTAAAATAAAAATAATAACCTAACCAAATTCTAAATTTACAATATAAATTAACTGGGAAAAGAATTTAACTTGAAATTAAACGTTTAAATTTAAATAAATATTGAATGAAAAGTAAACCGAGATATGAAAAACCGTTCCGTTGCTCTAACAACTGAGCTACCGTGTCTATATTAACTTTGGTTAAATTCGAATTCTATATGTGATTGTCCTTATTAGAATAGTAGTTTTATTTATAAGGCTACTTTCGAAAATCCTAACCGATGTTTCTAACTTTGCAGTGTAGACATTATAGACTGCCTCTATCGGTTTTTTTTATAATGTTTCATTCAACAGTAAGACGAGATTTAGGTGTCTGTTCGTAGGTCAGTTAATTAGTCATCTAGCTTCAACCATTTCTAAGATGTCGCCCAGATAGTTCAAGAAGTACAGACAAAGCACTAAAGAATATTAATTAAGTTTATAAATAAAGCTGTCGTGTTAACTAAAAAGCAAAAGAGAACATTTTCAAGTTACTCTGAAAAGAAGCAAATCGAATACCTTATTAATTTTTCTATGATTTTTATTTGAGAAACCTTTTCTATTTATTTTCTTTTGCTTTGTCTGTATTTGATTTCCTTCTACTCGTAACTAAATGCAACAGTCTGCGAATTGAATATTACATTTTCTTTTTTGCAGTTCCTTTTCAGTGAGAAATATTTTATTTTTTATTTTTAGATTAATAAAATATTGTTATGACATTACAAATTATTATTTGTATAACAACAAATAATAATTTGTTAATGTAACTCCACTTACTACCAGATACTTATATTTTTACTTTAATTCTGCACAGATAAAATAAAAATAAATTTCGTTTGGCTAAAATGTGTCATTCAAACGATATAAAATCTAAACACAACTTCAAATAAGCTATCTAAGTACATTTGAGATTCATGTTTATATTAAATTTCAACAGAGTTTTTATTTATATCGTTTTCTAACAGCACCACTTAAGCTGTAAAGCACACAAAAAGCTAGTTTATATGACATCCACATCACTTACAAGTGACGCTGCACTTTTTATAAAACACGTACGATATACGTTATACAAGAATCGTGTAGACATTTTTACTTTACTCAATATACACATACATGTAGTATTGTAATAGATACATTGATATACAGGGTTATTTGTAATTTATTGGCCACTTCTTGCAGACACCCTCTCTACGTCAATCCCAACAACATTTGTTCTACGACTTCTTAAGCTTAATAGTTTTAAAAAAATAATTTTCCCATACAAAAATTATTCTGACGGGCATTGAGTATGAGCGTAAGTATGGCGTCCCGGGCGTTGACCTTTTAGGTACTTCTTATAAAATACAGAGTAATACGTAACAGAGTGAGCAAAAATATTTTTGTTTTGTTTTTTTCATGTTGTTTATCAAGATTTGTAAAAGGTCGTAGAACAAATGTTGTTGGGATTGATGTAGAGAGGGAGCCTGCAAAAGGTGGCCTAGTAATTAAAATAACCCTGTATATGTAGTGACACCTTATTTGTTCGACTGCTAGATATATCTTTGAAATCAAATAGTATAGCAATCTGTTTATAAAAACAGAAAGCGTAGGTACCAGTTTAAAACATATTTTCAGTAATTTAACTAAGTAATTTAATATATCCTTTTAGAGATAAAACTTAAGAAAATTCAAATTATTATATTTCATGGTTTAATGGAATATTCTTGAACTTTTTAACTCCAGTATTTGTAACAGGCGTTATTATTATATGGGTTACATTTGTTTGTGTTTAACAACACAACATTATTTAAATATACAATATACTTTAAAGTAAAAAAATAATAAATATTAAATAAATTCAAATATTTTCATATCAAATAATCAACATAAAATTTCTCTCTCTTCAAGTTTAAACTCTTTAAATTGTAAATCAGCGTATTCTGCCGTGTTCCGTTAAGTTTTCAAATCATTACCTTAATGGAAAGAAAAGTTTGAAACCAAAAAATCAATTGGGAGTTTCTTTATAGAAATAATTAGTTTATGAATTGTAAAATTGTTAAGTAAATTATAGCGGTTGAACAACTTTTATATTTTTATTTAATTTAATAAATAATAAAAAAAAAAATACTAATATGTTTCAAATTGTTTACATAAAAAAAATCATATCTAGAACTAGGGGTCGCTCGCGACTTCGTCCGCGTGGTTTTTAGTGTTGCAGCCGAGTTCCATACAAAATTGATATTTAAAACCCTTAAGGGTGAAATTTAAAAATCTTTTCTTAGTACACCACTACGTAGAAAAACAAATGTATCCTCCAATTTTACTATCTCTACGACCTGCGGTTTAGACTGTATGCTATAACTAAGTCAGTCAGAACCTATTAGAATATATTAAATTTGCAGCATTTTTCATTGCTGCTTAACTTCTATTAGTCCCAGCGAGATGATATATACCCTATATCCTTCCTCAATAAACGGACTATTCAACACAAAAAGATTTTTTCAGTTCGGGCCAGTAGTCCCAGAGATTAGTGCGTTCAAACAAACAAACTCTTCAGCTTTATAATATTAGTATAGATACAAAGTAGTAGATAGCACCTGATTTTCTATTATTATTAACATCACTAATAGTTAAACACGCCTTACTCACAATCTAAAAAATTTTGACTTCCACAGGATCACTTGTTCTCTAACGTACCAGATTAAAAGTATAATATCACATATCATATGTTGTTCTGTTTGTTGTTCAAGAAACAAAAATTGTTACGCGAATTACGTTTGCGACAGACAGAGGATTGAAAAAAAACCGAAATGATTTAAGAAATTACTTTAATTAAATTTAAACTTATTACAAATTAACCCTATGAACGATGATTCCACCTCGATGTGGGAATATGGAATGATCGTTCTTACAAATAATATTAATTATTAAAAGTCGTGGGAATACAATGTAAATGCTTAATCGACAAATTACTTTATTGAATATAATATTATAGAAACTCAACGTAGACGGTTTCCATATCGTAGTTCTATGTAACTCCTCCCCCCTAAGAAAGGCGACTATTTCAGTACGTTCAGTGAAAATGTTGCCGGAATGGTTTCAGGGTTGCCAGATGTTTTCAGGATCTCGAGCGATGGCTGCTTTTCTTTTTGTACATTCTTGTTGTTTTTATATAGGTAACGTCGAATTGCCAAAATAATACAGAGTACGGCTGTACCTAATAGTATAGTATAAAATGGTATTGTGGTATGATACAAGGCATCTTTTCGCACTTCGTCGATTCGGATAGGAGTCTGGATCATAAGCTGGTCCTGGACATCATGTAATCCTTGAAGATCAATAGATTTTAAGTGTATGTGAGTCGCTTTGGCTGACTGCTTTAAGGTGTCATAGGGTATTTTCATTAGTTTTAGGGGTTGTCCTTTAATTTCGTTGTAATCATTTGCTATTGTGAATTGTTCCGATTTCAAACGACATCCAGCAGGAATCGTAGCTAGGTAACTTCCCTGTAGCGATGTGTAGTCCTTTTGGTTACAAATTAGTTGCACTTTCGTTTGTTGAGGAAAGGACAAGGCGTAGTGCTTGTCATCGAGTTTCTCCATTGCCTCTTTAGTCAAGGTGACTGTGGTAAATTCACAGGTTTTTTGTATGACTTGATTGATGATCAATTCCTGGATACAATCTGGTCTGTTGCGAATCTGATGATGAGTTTCCTTCTCACAGAGATACCAGTTCTTTACCTTCGGGCATTCAGCCTCCATGTACACAAATGATATCTCGATTGTTGCTAGGAAAGGGAAAGGTGGGATAAGAGCCTGGTCGTGCTTGTTCGGTACTACTGATAATTTATAAAAATCATAAGTTTCTTTAGAATAAATTGGAAATTTAAATATAAAAACTATTTGCTTATTAATAAAGTACGACCCTGGTTTAATAATATTATAATATTCCCTAAGTTCTAAATCTAATATTTGCTCTTTTGAGTAAATTGCTTTTAATTTTAAGACCATAGATTCTAATACCTCAATGTCTATAATAGAATGATGTGTACTAGAAGCCTGGATAAAAGCTAAACTATTTTCTATTCTAAGTAATTCTAAAGATAAATCTTCTATGTTTTCACTAACTAACTCTAGAAGTTGAGCAAAATTTGCGTATTTTGTTAAGCTATCGTCACTTATAGCCTTATTCTGTAGTAATAATTCTAAGGTATTATTTAACATAATCTGGTTATCTACTATTTGTCTAATAACGTTTCCATGTTTTAACATCCACTCCTTGCTCAGACTGATGTGACTATTAAATTCAGATAATAATTTTATTTGATTATTTTCTAATACTCTAATTGCCTCATTATATTTCAACGCATCATCGTGATCTAAATTACCGGTTAAACTTTTTATCATAGTACCTAAACTATCTATAAGACCTCTTTTTACTCTACTAGGCTCTAAAGAATGTAGTTGTTTTAAAATATTGCCAAGCTTATTAGTAAGGTAATTAATTTGAATTTCATATAGGTTATAGGTTATATTACTCATGCGATTTTTACAGTCAAGCAGTTGAGTCTCTAATGAATGAATATTAGTTTCAATGTTATCTAAATTTATATATTGTATGAATGTATGATAGTGCGTAGTCAGTTTCATGGGTCCGAGTTTGAAAGGTAGTATTCCTGGTCCGTCGTTAAGACTCTCGAGTTTTATCTCCTGAGGTTGAGTCATTGAGAGGGTTGTTACTAGGAGGATTCTGTAACAAATTAGCTGTTTTAGGGACTCGTTTTAGTCGTGATTTGGCTATGGGGCCACGTTTTTTAGAGGTATAAATATGAATTGGTAAGTCGGCTAGTACAGTGTCATGAGTGTATCGTGGAGCAGTCTTTTGTCGACTAGCCGTTGGATTTTTTATAAAAACTGATTGTTGGGGTGCATATTCCTTTTCAGGTTCGCGATCTTTATTTCTTTTTTCTATTAATGCGGTCCGATTTTCAAGTGATGATGAATTAATGATATCGTATACTTGTTTCATTTTATCTTTATGAATTTGAGTGTATTGTTGCAAGAGCTTTTGCGTTATATCTATATCCGTCCAATCCCTAGGGTCAAAATGTCCAGTCAACAAATCAAAAGGGCGACATCTTGTGAAACTATGTATGGAGCTGTTATAGGCTATTATAGCATAGGGCACAAGGTTTATTATTGGTTCGTCTTTATGTTTCAGTTTAAGAAGTCTTAGGTGTTCTAAAAGGGTTAAATGAAATCGTTCTATGTTACCATTATCATTAGGTGAATGAGCTAATATTCGATGGTGGTTAATTTTATGAAGTCTGGTAAATTCCATAAATAACTGATTAGTAAATTCGGTTCCATTGTCAGTAATAAGAGTCATAGGTATACCATGATGGGTACTGTATTGTAATAGAGATTGTAATACACTTAAAGCTGTGCCGTCACGAAGATGATAAGCTTGACCATACTTCGTGAAAACGTCAATGAAAGTTACATATTTTTCATTTTGAACTGTGAACAAATCCATATGAACTATTTCAAATGGTTTAGTAGCAGGTGGAACGATGTTGAATTGTGGTCTAACTGGGTTTCTGTCGTATTTGGCTTGACCGCAAGTGGTACATTCATTAATAAATTTTGTTATTTGTTCTCTCATTTTAGGCCAATAATACTTGTATGACAAAGCTGAATAACATTCGTTGATACCACGATGGTTTGTTTTACCGTCATGGTAGTGTCGGATGATATCTTGTTGACGCAAGTATTCTTTAACATTCTCTAATTCTTTCTTAACTAAAACAAGGTTATAGGAGGAGCACTTAAACTTATCTTGTAGGATCGGTATTATTGAATACATAGCTAAAGGAGGGTTTATTAAGATAGCTGTTTTAATTTTAGGACTAACATATTCCTTAACAGCATTTATCACATCCTCTTCTAAATTTGGTTGAGATAATTGGATACTAATACGTGTATGAGTGTCGAACGGCTTAGTCACTACAGGTCGTTTCTTAACGTCAGTCACAAGGTCAAAATAAATTTGTCTATTAAATTTATTAAGTGGTTCATCGATTATCGGGATTTCTAATATTGGGTTTTCTAAGCTAGTATGAACTGTTTCCGTAGAAGAGCTAGCTGGGGCAGGAATAGTTTCTGATGGATTACCGAGTAAAGAGTTAAGCTCATCTATCTCTTCTATCAAAGATAGTGCTTCTTTTGTATGGATTTCGATACGGGAAAGAGCATCTGCATTTAAGTTTAATTTTCCTTTTTTATAAATTACTGTAAAGTTATATTCGGTCAGTTTCAGTCGCCAACGTGTAAGTCGGGAATTCGGTTCTTTCATGCTCATTAACCACTGTAAGGGCTTATGGTCAGTATAAATTTTGAATTTTCTTCCGAATAAATATGGTCTAAAATATTTTGTTGCCCAAACTATGGCTAACAGTTCCTTTTCAGTAGTACTATAGTTTAATTCGCTGTCATTTAAAGTTCTAGAAGCGTAACAGATAGGCTTATCGGAACCTATGGGTCCTTGAGAAAGAACCGCGCCTAGAGCTACGTTCGAAGCGTCAGTCGTTAAAACAAAGTCTTTTGTAAAGTCGGGGTACTGCAATATGGGGTCATTTGTCAATAGGTTTTTACATTTTTTAAAACAATTAGTATACTCAGAATCTAATGTAATTTTATTGTTTTTCTTTAAGCATTTAGTCATGGGCTTCGTTAAGCGAGCAAAATCGGGGATGAACTTTCTATAATATCCTAAGAGTCCTAAAAATTGTTTAATTTCTTTACTGTTTTTAGGTAATGGGTAATTTTCAATAACCTTGATCTTATCTGGGTTTGGTTTAATACCATCCCTGCTTATTATGTGACCAAGGTAAGCAGTTTCCAATTTTAAAAACTCTGATTTGTCCATCTGAATTTTAAAGTTCGATTCTCGTAATCTGTTAAAAACTTTTTCGAGGTTAATGATATGTTCCTGAAGGGATGTACTGAACACTATAATGTCATCAAGATAAACTAGACATATTTCGTTCTGAAGGCCGCGGAGTACGTTATCCATTACTCGCTGGAAGGTTGAAGGAGAATTTTTTAAACCCATGGGCATACGAAGAAATTCGAAATGCCCATGTTCGACATTAAATGCTGTTTTAGGTATATCTTGTGGTTCCATCTCAACTTGATAGAATCCACTAGCTAAATCTAGGGTGGTAAAATATTGACATTTTCCTAATTTGTCAAAGACATCGGTAATATTCGGGATAGGATATTTGTCATCTAATGTTTTTTCATTAAGTTTTCTAAAATCTACTACTAGACGCCATTTTTGCTTGCCAGAGGCATCTATTTTCTTTGGCACCACCCAAATAGGTGAGCTCCAAGCGGACTCAGAAGGTCTTATTATTCCTTGATGTAACATTTTATTTAATTGGGATTTTACTTCTTCTCTGTGTACAAAGGGGTATCGATAGTTTTTAGAATGTACTGGTATTTCGTCGGTGGTTCGTATCCTATGTTTAACTTTATCTGTAAAAGTTAATTTTTCGCCATCTATATAAAATACGTCAGAATACCGGGAGCAAAGAGCTACGAGGTTAGCCTTCTCCTCCGGGTTTAAATGGTCCGTACGTAAACGTGAAATAACATCTTGTGTGCGAGTCTTTAGTTGTTGAGTACTCGTGCACTCAGCGTTAAATAAATCCGCGTGAGCCGGACGATCGAGTGAGAATATAATATCATTCGGTGTCGGGTTTTCGATTTCTAAATAGCAACGATTATTTTTTACAGAAGTAATGCACTCATGGACAGTGCAATTGCACAGTATTTGTTCTCTAATAAAAGCATCGCCTTCTGAAATATCTACGGGAACACGAATAATTTTAGAAGATTCAGCGGGAATTACGTCTTCGTATAAGTTTACGTTACAAGAGTTATACATTTTAATCGGGTTAGATGCGTTTTTTGTAAGCAATTTTCGGTCTTTTAAATCTATACGAGCTTCCCATTTACTTAATAAATCTAAACCTATTAACCCGTCAAAGTATTCATGAAAATTATATACGAATAACTTGATATTACTGGCGTCATTGAATTCCGCGAAGCATGGCAACGTAATAGAATAATTGTTCCTACTCGTCGCGTGTATGTTGGTTACTTCAAAAGGATCAAATTGTAACGGGAACTGAGTGAAGTATTTCTCGACGGCTTCGGGACTAATAAAAGATTGATTAGCACCGGTATCTATTAAAAATTTTAAATGAGGATTTTCTATTTGTATGTACGGAAGCTGTCTCTGTGTTTGAAGATTTAATTCTATTTTTGTTTTTGTGATTTCGAAGTCTCCCGAAAATCCTGCTGGTCTTGCTCAGTTTCAGTTATTTGAATTTCAGAGTCAAAAGAATTATTGTCAGAAGTAATATTTAATTCATGAGAAAATCCGGGCGTAAAATCAGTATCGTAATAATCACTATAGTAATTGTACTCCGGCTGATAACAATAATTGTAATATGAATCGTCATATGCCGCACATTCATTTACATTCATTTCCCGTGATTTAAAATAATTCATGGGATTATTCGAGGGTAAAGGTTTTGGTGTAAAATGTTGGACACCACTCATAGGTTGAGGACCTTGAGGTGGGTTATTTCGGGGTGGTAATCTAAAAATGTTACTACGAGGTCTATAATTTGGTGGAGGTGCAGCGAACATCCTTTGTGTATTAGTAAGCATGCGTGGTTGATTATATCCGGTTACCGGGAATTTAAAGAGTTGCGGTGGAGGTCCCATAGGGCGCTGATTTAATGGAGCCGGCCAGTTAGGTACAGGGTTATTATGAGGTTTTGTATGAGTGAATGCTGTTGGTTGTAACGATTGAGTCGGTTTAGGGGTCGTCCGAATTTTATGGGAGTCGCGTTGTTGTAAATACATTACGTTAAGCTCCTCTTGAACGAACTCGAGAGCTTTCTCTATCGTATCTGGGCGCATGCATCGTATGCGCGACCCTAACGGTTCTTTTAAACCCCTTACATATGCTTGCATGGTAACTTTTTTGTAAAGCTCTCGTTTCGCTTGGACTGTGGTGGGCAAACTTTCATGCAAGGTTACATACGTCATAATGGTGCTAAATAAAGTTTGGCAATGATTGTAAAACTCCTGCGGGGTACGATTACCTTGACTTGCTATGGAGAGGTCATTATATAATGCGGTCTCATCACGTTGATCCGAGAAATTATTTATGAGGGCTGTTCGTATACCTAGCCAGTTTTCTGGTATACCGTTTGCATTTATGGTGCATGCGGCTGTCCCTGTTATTTTATTTAAAATTCCATTTAACAGACATAAATTGGAAAACTCACTACCAGGATTATCATTTAGGTATTGTGTAGCCAACGAATCGCATATTTTTATAAAACGCGTAAGGATATTTGGATTTCCGTCAAATTCCGGGATTAAGCGAAGGACTTTGAAAATATCGTCTGGGTTATATTGCGTCATTATTACTGGCTTTGATTTAATTTCTACTCCTAAATTATTTAATTTTAAATTGCCTAATCCTATAATATCTCTATTACTATCCGTTAACTGTCTGCGGGCCTGGCGCGATTCAGGCTCCCGCGAACTAAAGGCTCTGGGGTGATAAATCTTGAAGTTTAAGATTCAAAGGAGCAACACGAGAATAATTCAAGTGTACTTACATATACAGCATTTCTGGTTTTCTCTTCGAATCGATTTTCAGATTCCTCCCCTGGTCTGCTGCAGGTCCGTAGATTCAGGATATCCGGAACGGTGCTTGATAGCCAACCCGGGTGACTCGCGACGCGATTATCGATGTAAGATATGGCCTTGAAGTCTCCCGCGAATATCCTACCGACTGCGCCAATTACGTTTGCGACAGACAGAGGATTGAAAAAAAAAACCGAAATGATTTAAGAAATTACTTTAATTAAATTTAAACTTATTACAAATTAACCCTATGAACGATGATTCCACCTCGATGTGGGAATATGGAATGATCGTTCTTACAAATAATATTAATTATTAAAAGTCGTGGGAATACAATGTAAATGCTTAATCGACAAATTACTTTATTGAATATAATATTATAGAAACTCAACGTAGACGGTTTCCATATCGTAGTTCTATGTAACTCGCGTGTACACAAGTTAAGTATTCGCCATACACCACTTCTCTGATAGGTGACGAAAACTCAACACCCTTTCCATGGTATAAACCAAGGCCCTATGTACTTCATGGATCCACATTATATTTACAGGTACTTTTCCATTGATATAAATAACTTACCGGAATACATGTCATTAAAAATCAAAACAGACCGCCCGCATTTTTTTTCTACTTATCATAAACTAGGTTTAATATTTGGCGCGGGTCCTCGCCGGAGTGTATTGGCACCGGGTGGAAGCCAGGGTCGGGCGGGTTAGGCTCGAGGCGGATCGGATCAGGGCTCTAGCTCACCGAGCCCTGATCCGACACTGTAGTAGGGACTTGGAGTCCCCGTCGGCCGGTCTTGCGACGGTGGGGGCTATTTCCCCCCATCTTGATCGTTGGATCGGCCGGCGGCACGGGACTCTAACGTTCCGTCTTGTGCAGGTGCTCTCGGGGCATAGCTGCTTCGGAGAGTACCTGCACAAGTTAGCACGCAGAGAGGTGGCCCCCTCCTGCCACCACTGTGACGAGCCCGTGGACACGGCTCGTCACACCTTGGCGGAGTGCGCAGCCTGGGACCGTCAGCGTACTAAGCTGACGGCCGTGGTTGGCAGTGATCTTTCGTTACCGAGCGTTGCTTCCGCGATGCTCGACGACGAGAGGTCCTGGGTCGCTATGGCCTCCTTCTGCGAGCAAGTCATTGCCGCGAAAGAGGCCGCAGAGCGGGACAGAGAGGCAGCCTGCTCTGAACCGCTCCGTAGGGGTAGGCTGGGTCGAAGGAGGCGGGATTACGTCCGCAGCCTCCTTCCCCAGCTGTAGTGCCTGAACGGGAGAGGGGGGTGACCTCTCCCGAACATTATAGGCCTACGAGGTGAGGGTGTCCCTAAGTTGATCGGGGCCCCTCGCAGGGGGTTCCACCGGGGCATCACGGTGAGTGCGAAAGCGATCCCGTGGCGCCCCACTAAGGCGATGAGGTCAACCGTTGGTTTTTTTTTTTTTAGTGGGTAGCCTTAAAAATGGCAGCGTCTTCTATGCTGCCGGGTAGTCCCACATACCCCCTCGGTCATCACCTTCCTGGCCGCAGGGATGATGCGTAACGCATTTTTCCAACGTTAAAAAAAAGGTTAATATTTAAAACATAAAAAATCCATTGGTTTTATGGGTTTATTAAAACATTATTGAATGACCAAATACCAATGGGTTTATTAATTTGTAAGAAATAATTAACAACAAAACTACTATACTAGGAAAAAAACAATGTTCCATATTAAAAATATCTATTTCACCTTCAATATTTATTTATTTTTTATTTATTTTTTATTTATTTTTTTTTTAATTTATGTGGAACTAACTTCATCAAATAGTAACTTGTTCGTGAACTCAAAGCAACTGATAGAATTAAACAAATAGTCCTTCAAACATGTCGTGGTTATAAAGGTTGATGCAGGATTAAGGTAACATAGTTACGGTGAGTGCGAAAGCGATCCCGTGGCGCCCCACTAAGGCGATGAGGTCAACCGTTGGTTTTTTAGTGGGTAGCCTTAAAAATGGCAGCGTCCTCTATGCTGCCGGGTAGTCCCACATACCCCCTCGGTCATCACCTTCCTGGCCGCAGGGATGATGCGTAACGCATTTTTCCAACGATAAAAAAAAAAAAAAAAAAAAAAAAAAAAAAAAAAAAAAAAAAAAAAAAAAAAAAAAAAAAAAAAAAAAAAAAAAAAAAAAAAAAAAAAGGATTAAGGTAACATCCTAAAAATCCCAAGAGTCTTGTTTAACCCGTTATTTCCTAATTTTGTTAGAAATTTATAGTATATATTTCACTTAGAAGATGGCATCTGTAACTTTGTATAGAAGAAGTTAACTGTCTATGAAGATGAACTAGTCAGTTTCTTTCCAAAGTTGCTATCTATAAAATAAAAAAAAATTAACATTCTTGCAAAGTTATTAAAACTTAAAAGAAGTATTGTGCAAAATCAATCAATTCAATCCACTGCGTTATTTAACGTTGTAAATACAAAAATGCAGGTAAATAAACATGTAAACATATTATACACAGCCTATTTAGCAAACACTTGCACTTACAATATACTCTTTTTCATCAAGATTGGTCAAAACAATCAAAAAGAAGGACAAACTATTAGTAGAGTGTAAAGTTTCTGAAACTAATATTTAGCACAAATTAAACGGAATACGGATATACAAAATATACATATTTATGAAGTTATATAGACATATTTTCTGATCATTATTTATGTAATATTGACTATGAGTTATTATATTTCACTGAAGTTGTGTTGTGTGTTGTTTATTACTACGTTTTTTAAACCACCATTTATGCTGTAAATTAGCCATTTTATTTGGGACCATAAAATGCACATTTACGACACAAACTCATTTACAACCGACCTACCTGCACTTTGAATAAAACACACACGCTATTAATAGTGCATTTTATGTAAACACTCATGTGGTAAAGTAATAGGTACATTATTGTATTTATCATGAACACCTTATTTGTTTCATTCGTAGATATATCATTAAGGTAAAACATTATGTATGTTCACAAATAGATACCTGTTGTAATTCAGTAATAACTGAATCGATATCAAAACAATATGAGTGACTTTTATATATAATAGTACTAGCTGTGCCTGCGAGTTCGTAAGCGTAGATTAAGATTTTGTTAAAACGTACCCTTTGTACTTACCAACGTATGTAAATACTATAAATCTTCAAACTGGTAAGCAGCAATGACACGACAATAAGAGATTATTAACTTGTTTATTTTTTAACAGATAGATAGTTAAAAAAAAAACAAAATGTACCTAACCTTATTAATCTACGCTCTCGCTACGTTTAAGCTCTTTAAATTTCAAATCAGCGAATTTTATGTTCTTCCATTAAAATTTCCTTCAAATATTTCTTATATCATTAGCTTAATGTAAAGAAAAGTATGAAAAATAATGACATTTTATATTTGTTTTTTTATTTAACCATGATTGTATATTTGTTTTTTTTAATGTTTTTATTTTTTTTTATTCTGTATACGGGTGTGGCACATAAATAAAAGTTTTTGAATATTGAATTTTTTGAATTTGAAGATAAACAATAATAATAAATATTCTAAATAATAAGCATACTAGTTGGCATTGTTAGATCAATCAATCAATAAGTGTATCAACATTTTATAATATTTAAATTTCATAATAATATTTACCGCCCCATTGGTACCTATTCCGTGATTGACAAAATTTGACAGAACTTTTTTTTATTCTTGAACCGATTCAGATGAACTAAATACTAAATATTAAGTGAATACTGTGATAATATAATCCTGAAAATCGCATTCAAATTGGTTAAGTCGTTTCTGAGATTAGCGTGCACAAACATACAGACATACAGACACACTGAAAATCATTGTTATCTTGCTCTTATAAAGGCCGCCTATGATATTTTTTTTAATATTTTCCATGGACAGAAATAGATCAGTGATAATTTTGTTATATGTATATAGGTTTTATTTTATCATAATTCGACCAATCGATACCGTATGAATATGTAAATAAACATTTTTTGTTTGAATAAATGAATTTGTTCCAATTTTTTTTTTAAATTTCACTTTTTACGTAGCGAAGCACGTATCGGACCGCTAGTACTAAAATATTTTTCTTATTTCTATCGCAACGCCAACTGTCAGGGCAGACTGTAATTAAAATATATTATTATTTAATATTTGACATTGCCATGGTAATGCAGTCCGTCGGAACCAATGTGAAACATTCCAAAATCACCACCTACTTACACATTAAAAATTAATCAAAAAAACCATTTTCCAGAGGACCAAATTGTGAATCTAAACAATTCTCAAGTCCCCTTGAATACACACAAAGAATATCATAAAAATCGGTCCAGTCGTTTAGGAGGAGTTCAGTGACATACACACGCACACAAGAAATATATATATAAAGAGATAATCCACAAACATTTTTCAGATATTTTTTTCTATTTCTTTTAAAGTATTATACAAATTAAAAAAATTACGTTATACCACGTGTTGAGAATTAAATATTCTATATAACTATGTTCCTAGTGGTGCCCAAATTATAATAACCCTAACATGAATCAGATTAAACTGTTTATAATTACGTTCTCCTTACATGAAGCAATTAATTTTCCCTGGCTAAAGCGATGTACATACTAAAATCTTTATTATGAGTCTTCATAATGAAGTGAAGCAAAATACTAGCCAGTAACGTTAACTTTTTTTATTGAATTCTTTAAATTGTAGCTTTTCAACTTTATTCAAATTTTCGTTAAGTTATGGGTTAGATTGTTTTGCCTGTATCTATTTTATCCTTTTAATGCATATTGATTTTTTAAACAGGCGGGTATTCAAACCCGTTACCCGTGGGAAACCGTTCCGTCGCTCTGACCAACTGAGCTACCGTTATCGTCAATTCTATTTATGATCCTTTTTATCGGGATGGCGCGGTGGTAACATCTGTCAGATTTATCTTGAAAAATTCTAACCAATGTTAGAAAACAATGCAGTAATGATTAACATTGAAAAGATTCCACAACCAAAATTAATGTTTGAAAATATATTTAAACATGTATAACCATGTTAAACTTATTCAAAATTTTAATAAATATAGAATGAAGAGTAAACTCTACGTTGCAAATCTTTATGAAAATGTATTTAACCGCAGTTTCTTCTATATAATAATAACCTTCGTCTGACAAATCTCATGGTAAATATTTCTTGTAAATAGCTTCGCTACGAATCTCCAATTTCGAATTTAGCTGGGTTTATGAAGTATCTTGATGAACTACTTTATTAAATGTATTAAATATGTATAATTAATCAGCACAATAGAAAACTTTTCTAATTCATTTACCTTCAATCACTTTAGTAACTTTATAAAATAAAATAAAAGAAAACAATGTGATCATTTTGTTTAATTTTCAAAACATTTTGTGATAGTTAAAGTTGTTATTGCCTAAGTTAGATATAATCTAACATTAGGTTTGAAAATGAGATATTTAAATTAATAGCTAATTAATAAAGTTTTAAAACATGTATTATTTACGTCTATTTTATTGTGAATTTTCATACATAAAACATACAAAGAAAGAAATGTATATGGTTATATATGGTTTTGCAGTCGATGGCATACAGTGCTATTATAAAAATCGGCGGCAAAAATCAGGTGGTAGAAAAAGAAAAAGCTGATTTCTGATTGGGTGATATTCAATGCAAGGTTTACCAACTGCCTCCTGCCTGTTGTATGTGAAGGACAAGCCGCGGCTGCAGTCAGTTTTATGTGATGAATATGTAAACACGAAGATCGCACATGTACGACTATAGCAAAGCGAAAAATAAAAAAGCGATAATTTACTAACTTGCGATTCTAAGGATCAACAAAGAGCTGACCAATTAATTAATTAATTATATTGTATTAATTACTCTATAATACTCTACACTATTTTAGAAAATTTCATAATCGGCATTGGCCTGTAGTTACCTTGTTCAGATTTTTAATCTTTTAAGGGGTCGAATGGTCTTTCAATAACCCCGAACTCATCGAGACCTTATTGAATAAGAGTACAAAAAATTATGTTATATCAGTATAATAAATCAATCATATAAAAAATCAGTACTTCAATCATGTCGAGATTATAAGGGTCGAATACCTTCATCTTGTTTAATCTGTTGAAACCTTATTGAATTTAAATGTACTATTTAATTTTATTTACTACAACACAACTTCGAACGAATGAATTATTTGAAAATGGTCGTTGCTATTCAAAGGTCGAATAATAACGCAACCCAAAGGTAATGCATACCTACTTCTGTAAAAAAAACCATTCATTTGTTTTTTCAAGTGCTACGAATATATATGTATTGTTTAATAAAATATCAATTTTTTATACAATGATATACATTACCTATTTGCGCAAGCACATGTTCATTTTCTATGTCATATTAACACGTTCTGTACTAATTCTCATGGAAGTGGCTACTTTTAATTTATATAGGAGGTACATACAGAAAGAAATTTAACAATATATATATATATATATATATATATATAAATATATATATATATATATATATTTATATATATATATATATATATATATATATATATATATATATAAAATAGTTCCAAAGTTTCAGATCAAGAAATTAAGAAACTAAGATTTGTAAAAATATGAAGAAAAAACGAAATAGCCTATAGACTAATATAGTACTACACATTTATTTTTAGTATGCATACTTATTTATTAAATAAGAATCTTATACAATTATACATTCAATATAATATATTTATAAATCATCAGATAAATATGCTATATTTCGTTTAGAAAAAAGTAACATTAATTAGTTTGATTAGATAAATTAGTAGTAATAATATCAAGTTATATAAATATATACAATGATACTAATTAAAAGTATCTTATTATGAACCCTGGTTGGACAATACTACCGCCCATAATTCAATAATTATTATATCCTATTATAAATTATGATATCCTATTATATCTCGGACAGCATCCGCGGTAGATGCAAGGATTTCCTCTAATCCCAAGAGCTCGCTGACCTAATTTTTTTCGCTTCAACCTCAGTAATGTATCCTGAATATAATTACTGAACGCATATTACCCCTGTCGTAAATTGATATTAATGTACACGAGTTGAGATAATATTGTAAAACAAAATATATTTGTTTTGGAATTAGAATAAGCATTTTGTTATTTTATTTATTCAATCCTAATCTAAGCATACTGTAATAATAATTAATTAAAGACAGAAACTGTTCCTTGACAAAAAAAAACTTAAAAACTAAATTAACGGGTAAACTGGTATTGTATACGAGACGTCAAAAATAGTATAATATTATATTTATGTAATAAATGAATGATAAGTGTGAACAATTAAAAATATTGTTGTTTCTTGGATTTATAAATAATAAATCTACTTATATATTTAGTTTTAATGATAAAACTTTCGTTCATGATGATTAATAATAAGTAGTAATTATTTACCCGGCTAAGCTCAAGTAAATTAATGGTATTTTTTTCCCATGAATAGGAACCCCGAATAGGTTCGAAACTCGTCAGGCAAAATTCTAATTAATTTACGTAATCGGGTAAAAATGTAATATACATATTTAATATACATTTTATGGAAAAAAATATTTTTATTTTGTAAATATTTTAGGTGTATTTACAATAAGTTTCTTTAAATCCTTGTAAGTCTTACTTATTGATACAAATTATAACAATTTATAACCTTAGTTCATATGTGATTTAAAAAAAAAATTACAATATCCAACAAAACTTCGTAAAATCCACAATTTTAAAGAGAAATACTTACAAGGACGGAAGAAACTAAATTCAACTTTTACAGTAGAATGAACTTACCTAAAAAAGACAAGAATATTTTAATAATAAAACTTATGAAATAGAATCTAGTTAATACAGAATAAAGAAACTTTTCTATGATATACATAAATACGCTGATAAATATTAAAACATATATTAGCCATATTTGTATTAAATTGTCATAACATACCACCATTTTGTTATAAAACAGATGAAAATCTGAACGTAATATAACAAATTAGATTCCGATCTTTACGATGTTGTAATCAGGAAGCGTTCTATTTTAATTGACAAGCTTTAACTCTAATACTTTTGACTTCTTTCTTCTCTTTTTATTGGATTTTGACTTGGTAGTGTGTCTGGTATATTATACACCGTATATTAACACTTTTAATTTTAAATACTATTAAATACAGTTTCGTATTACTCTTTAAATTTTCAGGAGTTTAATTTAGTTTTCAGATTATTTATAGATTGATTATCATAGTTTTTATACTCACAGAGTTCACCATAGCATAACAGGATTTAGTGATAAGCAAATTATGGTCCAGATAGTGAGAGACCAATATATTTTTAGGTACATTTAATTTTTTTTATGGAAATTCGTTTTGAAATATAAGAAAAAATATATAAATCTACTGAAACCCTAACCGTGTAATTAATCGTTATTGAGTTAATTAGCTACATTTAATACCTGCGATGCTACAATGTTGTTTTTGTATGTAGAAACGAAAACATACATCAAAATCGAGTGTTCCCTCAGTTATTGAAGGGAGTATAACCCGGTTCCCTCTCTACATCCATGACAGATCATACATACAGAGGCGAGTTTTAGATGTTCTCTCAGTAAGCGTTCTAATTTATTGCCAAAACAAGGTATATGTTTTTTAATTTATAATATACAGATTTGACCTCCTTAATATATAATGGTATTATATTATAGATTAATGGTACAACTATAATATAAATGTATAATATAAATATAATTAATGGTACAACTGGTAATATAAAAATCTCATGTCAATCCATTATTTATCTATCTAAACAGAGTGTATAATGTGTATAAGTGTGAGTGTATAATGTGTGTAATTTTAAAGTAATAGTAATTATTTATGAATAACATTTCGAGAGAGGTTTATCTAAATTAATAACTGATCAATGAAAAAAAAATACTGTAATAACAAACTATGATCAAGATGTCGTTTCCTAATAATTTGATATAACTTCGATTTTCCTAATAAAATAACAACGAGGAGTCAATAGTCACTAGTATTGTTTTTGTCTGTCTATACTGTTGGCCCTGTTAGCTATTACAGCGTCGGGGGAGCGGGAGGTCAGGAGACCCACCCTTAGTCACCAGTATCACATATCGAAGCATTCTCGTCAACTCAAAGAGAAAAATAAATACAATTCTCAAGTTATAATAAAAATATGCGCAGTGAAATAGAATACTATTTTGCTCAACTTGCTCCATGATTTTTATTTAAAGTTCTTTTCCTACTTATTTCCTTTTTCTTTGTAAGTATCAGATTTACTTTTTACTAGATGCAACGGTCGGCTGCGCTCTGAATATTACGTTTTCTTCCTTTTGATGTTACATTTATATTAAGAGATGTTTATATTCAAAGAGATTGTAATTCATTAAGATTTTAATTGAACTATTTTTTCATAAATATGTTTGCAATTTATTTAATAATATACAATACCAAATGTAACAACACTAACAGGAAGCGAACCTGTGTCTTATAGATATTAATATTTTATAACATTATTATTTATAACATTAGTATTTCCATGATTTATTGTAATTTAGTTATACTTTTAAATCTTATTTAATTTAATAATTTTTATATTTAACAGTACACAAAAGGGCTGGAATAATATATTTTTTTAAGTCCGAATAAAGATTAACCAGACTTAATATTATAAATTATATTATATTATTTAGTAGACATAAATTTTTAACTTTTCACAAATATTGTAGTTTAAGAAAAATCCTAGTCGACAATTAAACAATATTATACTCTATAGTTACTTTCGAGATAACAATAAAAGGAATAAATTTAAGGTATCTTGAAACTATAACTTTAATTATAAATCAATAGTTTACTTAACAACTCTTAGTTTAATTTACAACTCTACTTTGCACATTAAATCTAAAATACGTATTATTTACATGATATCTTTATACATGATTCGTATACAAGATGTTTTTTGTACAGCTACTTAAATATATATTACTTTTATTAAAATATATATTTATTTTTAAACGAAGCTATGGTTTTATATGCATGCTATAAGTTTAATATGAGTTGTCACCGCATCTATTTGAAAATTTCATTCATTATAATATACTAGGTAAGTATATTTTACTAAATTGATAGAATATATTAACATCACACTGAAGCTAACACTCATCATTGAAAAACGCATTTTACTGGTTTTATGAAGTACCCTGCTGTTGTCCACTTGGAAGAACAAATGTATTATAGTGTCCGCTGTTTTAACATCTGTAAATATAAGACTTTTAATGAAAATTATTTAAACAGATTTAACTTTAGTATATATTATTATGGCTTCTCCGACCTTCAATACGAATTGCTTCTAATTGAGGATTAGTTTTGTTTATGAATATTATATAAATTGTTTACAGCTCGATTATTTTCACTTATTATTTATTTTTATTTTATTATTTATTTATATTTATAGTAATAATAGTATAGTGAAAATAACTGAGCTACGATTTCGATTACAAAAGTGTGTGAAGATACACTAGAAAGTTATATTATATTAGTAGTTATACTTATATTAGTTTTAATTAAATTAAATATTAGACATACTAAACACCTTACCTCTTAAATCTCATATCTAGATAATAATTATGTTAAGATGGAATTGTGTATTACGAAAATATTTTTAATGTTGAAAAACATTGCAGAAGTGAACGCAAATTGTTAAGACCTCTGATGAAATCACAATTTCTTTAAAACCAACAAAACTCCTAATAAATATATTCCAAGCGTCGTTCATGAATATTTTATAAACATTCTGCTGTTGTTATGTTCAGAGAATCGTATTTTTTGTTTGTTTTAAGAACGTTATGTTTTCTTTAATACGACAACTGAAAAATTGTACGGGTTTTGAAAATGTGTTTTGTTTAAATGAACATATATCATAAACATTTTAATGAGAGTCATTTGATTAAAATAAGACTTACGTTTTCTCGATTCACTAAACTTAATAACGAATATAAGTCCTAAACCTTTTAAAGTAATAGGACCCTTATCTAAATGTTTTAAATTGTTTAATATGTAGAGATATAAAGTGTTCTCTTTAGTGAACAAATTGTTAAGTATTCTTTAAATAAAATGGTATTAAATTAACATTTAAAGAAAATATTTTAATTTCACAACAGCTTATATACTTTTTAATAACCATTGAACGCAACTTTATTTGAAAGAACTATAGAAAGATGTTACACATTTGTAACTCACATTAGAACAGAACTTTAGCAAGATACAACTTTACCTGCATTTATCATATTTTATATAAAGCTCTGTAAACAAGTACTTTACTACAAGTACTTGTTTACCACTTTACTTTACAAGTACCACCAAATTTATAGCATTTATTTTCTGTGTATTTTTTTTTTGTAATTCTTGTTTTGGGTGTACAATAAAGAATATTATTATATTATTATTGCTTTATTATAGTTTTTAATGGAGCATTCATTTCAATATGCCTATTAAAAATTACTCATAACCGGTATTGACTTATGGTAAGTCACTGTGTGATAGTCTATGGTTTTCCAAATATATTCCAAATATAAATAAAAATGACACTTACTACATCCAACCGTTGCTTGAGAACATTTAAAAAAACTCTTACGAGTATTGTTATATTAGTAGGTATATATTAGATCGAATTGTAGAAAATAACCAAAATAAAAATTAAACTTCTTAAAAGTTAAAAGTTGTTACCTAAATATTTATTGAAAGTTTTTAACATATTATCAGTCCGTGATTTTGTGCAAATAATTCCAAGCCGCCAAATAAAAGACTAGGAGGGATCAATAAAAGCACATTATAATTCGAACCAATCGTGTCTATTCAAAGAACAAAACAAAATGGAACACAATTTGTTTTGAACCTTCTCAAGTTGTTTTGAATATTGTTACAGTGGAAGCAAATACCGCACAATTTGCTCTTTAATTTTTTTTTTTAGTTTCTCTGATTTATTTCTTACATGATGCAATAGTCCGCGCTATAAATATTACATATTTTGGTACTTAATTTAGAGATATTTATATATTTACAATCAGATACTTATGTTGATGTTTATTTAAATTTTAGTATTTTTTCCCTTAATAATTGCAAAATTTTGATGAACTAGTATTAGAAATTGCCTGTAAAAATATATAATTAACGTCACACACAAACAGGTCACGTATTGTTCACGTGACCATCCGCCATTTTAGGCAAGCTGAATTTCAGTGTATTTGACAGTTTGACAGTTGGACCAATTTCGCCATCTTTTTTTTTTTCAACAACTGAGTCAAGGTACAGAAAATCGAAACGAACTTATAAAAGAACACCGCTAATTGCTAAACTGCTTAAAAAACGTCATCAATCTAACGGCGATGACTGATTAAGTGACAGTGTGATGTAACATGCAATTTAACAAGACAACAGTTCGGAATCAATTTTTAACCGTAAAAATAACCACTGGTTGATATCAATTACGAATTTTATAAAATAAATTAACAAGTATTCAAATATTATGTCGTCAAAAACTAGAACTGAATTGCAGATGAAAAAGGACGAAACATTTAACTGCTTCAAGTAAACAAAATCACCATTAAGATTCAATAGTCAAGAAGTAAATTATCTGATGCTGGACCCTCTCAAGAAAAGGTATATAAAAGGCGATACTTAAGGCGCCTTATCGATATTTAATAAAAATAATTGTCGATATCATATATATATATATATATATATATATATATATATATATATATATATATATATATATATATATATATATTTACTTAATTATAATTCATATTTTAGTATATTTTCGGCAAAACTCGAAAATGTTGCTATCCTATTTGATATGAACTGAACGACCAGTACTCACATAAAGGACCCCTCAAACAATGACCTCATGGTTTTCATTTTCAAGTTAATCGAATTGTTCTGACATGATAAGATTACAAAACCCTCCCTTATACACTGACACCTATTGTGCAATGGATTGGGACACATCATCAAGACATAGAACCACTGTACATTTTCAATAGGTTTGTACGAACTCTGCGGTCAGTATTTTAAATGAAGCCACGGTTTTAAGACTAACATTTTATAATGATATTTGAACACACACATGTCTAAAGATTATTTAAAAATAATGAAAACTCCATAAAAATATTTTTATATTCATTTCTTATAGTTAATTTGACATTATATTGTATACCAAAAAAATCTGACATATACTATGACTTACTCCATAATAATATGACATTATAAAACACTCTGTTTTTCATTCACTTTTAGCGTAACTCTCTTTAAACAAAATAGTATACTTACTTTGCAGTAGTCATTTTACTAAGAAAGTATTGTTTCTTATTTCTAATTCATAAAAACCTCCTGAATAACTTGAATATGTGCATTAATAAGATGTGAACCAGAGTTCTCATTTGTTAAATTTAAACTCTTTAAATTGTAGGTATATCACTACATTTTACCACATCCTGTTGAAGTAGCCTTTAAGTAATTTAAACTTTCCTATCATTAGGTAATAATGGAAAGAGAAGTTTGAGATGGAAAACTCAATTTGAAGTTCCTTCGTCGAGATACTAAGTATACGTACTTATATATTGCAATCAATTGGATGTAAGATATTAAGACCGCAGCCCTAGCGGACATCAAAGCTACTCGGGAATTCGTGTCGGTAGGATTATCTCCACCTTTTGGACAAGTAGTGGGGGTATCTTCTTGAATTTTTAGCCGGTGCTAACAGCACCCTCTAAGGGATTAGGAGTGTTCTTATATAAATAATATATATTAATCAAACCACGTGATGTCGTTCCAAAATTCTATAACATTATTCGTAATTATAAGAGAATCACGTCCTAATTACAACGACCCTAACATTAATCAGAAATTAAACTGTTTATAATTACGTTACCTTTATATGAAGCTATTAATTATCCCTGGATAAAGCGGCACATACTAAAATGTTCATAATTACTCTTCATAATGAAGTGAAGCAAAGTACCGTCCAGTATAAAGATCAGAGTTGTTTTTTTATTTTGTTTATCAAACTGCTCAAAATTTATTATGTACAATTTGATTTATATAGGTATCCCTATCCCTTTTTATTGACAGATATGTAATTTTAAATGAATTAATTTTGATTTATTTTAAATAATGAAGATTAACATTTCAATACCATTTTGGAATTTTGCCTTTTTAAAAAGCTTTGATTTTTTATTTAGATTTTTACGATCTCTGTCGCCCATCTCTTACAATATCACAGGATGCACAGGATCGGCAACCATTAAAGAGAACATAGGCACTCTTTTTAGAGGCACCCATGTCATTCACACACTCATTCATTCACTCGGTAGGGATGGTAGGCGGTGGCATGAAGTATAGGTTCGATCCCCACACTATAAATGTAGTCGTAAATAAATATTTTTTCTTGGGAATGGGTGTTGTTTGAGTGTTAATAATATGTATTTAATACAAAGAAAAATTGTTTGTGTTGATTAATGTTTCAGTTAATTATTACCCATAACACAAGCTTTATACAAGGTTTCGTTGTGTGGAATTAACCGACTAACGGACTACATCAGAAAAAAGATGTAAGTACATACAAACTCAAAACCTGCCTTTCTACCATTAGGTATTACCTTATTTATGACAATGCATTAGCATTTAATGACATTTTTTACTAAAGCTATATGAAACCGATAAAAAAATATTTTTTATTATATAATTTTACATCAGTTGACGATTAAATTTCAAGATATAAATCTATACGCGCTACTTACATCCGTTAAAAGATACTACATTTAAATAAAACCTTTTTTTACGAACTTAAACTACACATTTAAAAATAGTATGATCATTTTGAAATTAAAAAACTACTTATTATATGTACCATGTTAAATATATTTTTATTTACTGTTATTGTTAAGGTAAGTCCCCGAAGCAGATGTAAAATATGTACAATAGTCTTATAAATACTATAAATACAAATATGAAAAGTCGATTGAAAGAGGCAAAAATTAAAATATTCCGTTTACACACACGCACAAAAATGTTATATCCCGTTGAATGTGTTAGTTACCACACCGCAAAGAATCATCAATTCATAGGTATGAAATGTTAGACGGTACTTAAAACTAGGAAGTTTTTAGTTACAACTCAAAACGTTCACAGTACTTACAATAAACGTTTTTAGTTCCTCCTAGTTCCAGTCTCGTCCACGAATCCCTCATTAACCTAGAATGATTTGTAAGCGATTTTCAAACCTGCTCGGAAATGAAAAACAGATACAAGTGCTTCCGAGTACTGACAGCATACAAGTAATGCAGACAGCAGCTGCAATACTGCAGCGCCTTTGAAAATAATCTTAATTGTGATAGTCTCAACTACGTTGTATTCATTTAAATTTAGGCCCATATGGAAAAAATAATTTAAGAACACTTGAAATATTTTTGTGTAAAAACTATAATCAAAATCTATAACACACGTTATGATTATAAATATTTTGAATGAACTGATACGGGCCGAAATTCAAACCCGCTATCTCTGGTAAAGTGTCCCGTCGCTCTACTCATTAACTTTTGGTATACGATGTCACTATCAGATATATCCTATTATTTCTTTAACCAAATACAGATTGTGTAACCTTAAAGTAATTATAATAAATAATAAAATAACATGATGATGAAGTAAAAAATTAATAATAGAAGCTTTATAGTAATAAATATACCTATTAATTTAAAGTACAACAAATTGTTTTTTTTCTACTGTTATTTAAATGATTCCATCTTTTAAATAATCAAACAATGAGGATTCAATAAAAAGCACTTTTTTAATTCGAAAGAAGTCGTTTTTATTCAAAGACCAAAACAAAACAGAATACAGTTCTTAAGTAATTCCTAAAACATACACAGCGGAATCGAATATCGTCCAATTTGTTCAATGGTTTGTATTTGTATTTTTTTTTTGTATTTAATATTTTTGTCTTTGTCAGAATCTGATTTATTTTTAACTAGATGCAACAGTCTGCAAATTTAATATTACACTTTCTTTCTTTTTGCAGTTACTAATATTTTTGTAGTACTAGTAAGAAACGTTAATATTTTTAGAATAAGATTGAATTCAATCTTTTGAAAATATCTATAAAATGTATAGCCATTTAAATAAGCTTAACTATTTAAATTTATATAAATATAGAATGAAAAATAAACCGATACGGACAGAGATTCGAATCCGCGGCTTCTAATCTACAAATACAAATTCGAAATTTCAATCAATAATACACAATTTATAAATGTTACTCTATTTGTATACAACAACTTTTTATGTTCTGTAATTAAAACCAACTTATATATATTTAAATTTAATTCCGACTGTTTAAAATATTTAATTTATATAACTCATATAAATCTTGTAACATGGCTTTATAGTCGTATGAACTATTAAAGTTCACTTTAGTGATGTATGCACATTAAATGGTAGTACTGCTTCTGTTTATTACTACTCTTTACAACACCAACACTTAAGTTGTAAATTCAACTATTTCATTGAACCATAAAGCGCACATTTACTACTGACCTACCTGCATTTTTAATAAAACGCATGACTTTAATTATAAATAAATGGTATTATTTTTATTTTACAAAATATAAACAATTGAGTTTGATAGTTTATTTATATTTTAAAATACGTTCAAAAGAAATTAATGATTGATAAACTCAAGTTATTTTTTTTTTTAAATATACATCAAATTAAAAATCTTTCTAGTCGTAAATCAGCGTATTTAATCTTTGAAAATATCTTTAAACATGTATAGCCATGTTAAGCTTATTTAAATTTATATAAATATAGAATGTAAAAAACCGATACGGGCAGGGATTCGAACCCGCGACTACTGGGAAACCGTCCCGTCGCTCTACCAACTGAGCTACCGTATCGCTGTCCGTCTCGGTGAATTAAGCATTCTATATGTGTTCGTCTTTATCGGGACGGTGGTGACATCTATTAGGTTTCTTTCGAAAATCCTAACCAATGTTTCTAACTTTGCAGTATAGATAAACATTGAAAAGATGCCACTACCGAAATCAATTTTTGAAAATATCTTTAAACATGTATAGCCATGTTAAGCTTATTTAAATTTATATAAATATAGAATGTAAAAAACCGATACGGGCAGGGATTCGAACCCGCGACTACTGGGAAACCGTCCCGTCGCTCTACCAACTGAGCTACCGTATCGCTGTCCGTCTCGGTGAATTAAGCATTCTATATGTGTTCGTCTTTATCGGGACGGTGGTGACATCTATTAGGTTTCTTTCGAAAATCCTAACCAATGTTTCTAACTTTGCAGTATAGATAAACATTGAAAAGATGCCACTACCGAAATCAATTTTTGAAAATATCTTTAAACATGTATAGCCATGTTAAGCTTATTTAAATTTATATAAATATAGAATGTAAAAAACAATGTTTATCTATACATTGTTTTTTAATGTTTATCTATACTGCAAAGTTAGAAACATTGGTTAGGATTTTCGAAAGAAACCTAATAGATGTCACCACCGTCCCGATAAAGACGAACACATATAGAATGCTTAATTCACCGAGACGGACAACGATACATCGTATTTAATCTTTTTCCGTTAAAGTTACAATGTTAATTTTCATATCATTACTTTAAAGAAAAGAAAAATTTAAGATGGAAAACTTATGGACAGGCATATTAAGCGGCAAAGTGATCGGGTCATTTGATCTACAAGAAAACTTAGATGGCAATAGTTATTTGAACTTTTTGCGAAATGTTTTGCCAGAATTTGTAGACGTGCCCTTGAATTACTTGCGTAACATGTGGCTCCAGAATGATTTATTTCAGTCTCTTTGTTACATTTAACCTCTTTAAACATCAAAAGACTATCATAAACATATTGAATAAGTTATTACCGAAATATCTCTCTCCTTCAGAAATAGTGCACATAATTTTTTATTGTGACATTTAATTATAAAGTGTTAAATACCATTGAAATAAAACTATTTTTACGGATTAACTCGCGTATTGAATTAAATTTTAAATTTACATTTTATATCTAACCCGACTTTCGAATGCTTTGCAGAAATCAAAACGATCGCTACGATGAGTTAAAAAGAGCTAAAATTGAAAATCATTCAAGATTTCAAGAAAAAATAGTTGTTGAGTCTGTTGTTTAGTTTAGTTTGTTTAATAGTTTAGTTTAGTTGGTTTAGTCAATCAATCAATACAAAAAAAAGAGATATTAAAAAAAATGCCCTCATGACAGTTAAAATATCTTAAAGAGTAAAATTTTTCAAAGAATCGTTTTTTTATTAAAGAATGAAAAGTATTTTTTATATAGAGAGAATATTGGTTAAATAATAAAGATCTGTACAAGATTAAGGAAATACATCGAAGACAACAGTTTGAGATTTTAAATAAAAGGGTAAATACAATTATTATTTTAAAATTGATAAACTAATAATCCTCGCTATATATTAAAAAGCAAGTATACTTTTTAGAAGTCTATGAATTTAAGCCTATTTCCTTACCTCCAAATAGAACATACTGAGTACCAGTCCGGGTTTCATTCAGATCACGCACCAGTACTGCTTTCATCAAAGTGACTGATGCCTTACATCTTATTTTCGTGGCTGCAAGGTCAATTTGCGAGAGGGATTTCCTCCTGAGAATAAGCCAATACCCTCAGTGGAATGCTAAAAGACGGAATGCATTATACTTTCTCCCATTATTTTTTCTGTATTTAATAAATAATTAGTTCCTAACTTCAACTGCTCGTACTACTGAATACTGATAACGTTCAACTGTATGTATAAACCAAAATCCAAGATATTTTAATTTACACATAGAATTAATATTTATGGTGTATGTTTAGTAATTAATACTAAATTATAAATATTTCTTTTAACCTTTAACTATCTATAGTTAAAAGGTTAAAAGTTCGTTCTTTTTTTGTCACACTTTCATCTACGTGTGGTCTCACAGACCGCTTTATTTCAGGGTTGATTTTATTACAAAATACTGATATACTTTTTGTTTTTTTTTATTATCTATATTTATTTACATTGATACCTATAGTATCGATGTAAACAAATATTGGAGTTATTTTTCAAAATATATTTATTTATTTACTTAATTTAAGCAATTAAACATCCTAAGGCACTTGCAGTCTTAATTTTGCCAGGTATCAATTAAAGGAACAAAATCCTTAAACTCTCAAGTGTTTTAAAAAAACAACTTAAATATCTTAAAATTTAAGATATACTTACCAAACATAAAAAATAAAGTATTTACTTCTCGAATAATAAGAAAAAAATTCTAACAAGGGTCCAACATATGAAACATTATTGGCAGTTATTGCACAACGGTTTGGAACATTGCAATTGTAGGCAAATCACTTGCTTGCAACTTGATAAGCGTAGTTTGTCTTTCGTTTTAGCTTTGATGGATAAAGGCAACATGTTTTTCGTTTTACAACATTAACTTTCAGATGAGATATCTGTTTTAGAGGCATATCTCGTCCCAAAATTCTTGTCAAGGTTAATTTTAATTTCTTACGCAGATTAGAACTTAAAGCTTTGCATATGAGAAACAACTATTTCCATAAATTTCTTAAAAAAATCTCCTCTCTAGACTTCCTTGACCTAATATTGCTTATGTAAAATGTGAGTATAGATAATAACAAGAGGACACTTCTTGTTCCTCTGGTGCTCCACTCCTCCCTTGGTGATGTTATAGTAGTGTACTGTGTATGATCTCAGGTTTCTTTGTAGTTTCGTTGACGTTATTAGTATAACATACTGTATCAAAATAACCTAAAATAAAAAAAAAACTAAGATTTTTTTGATGCAAAATCACTCCTGGGATTTACAACTAACGACCCAACCTCCCGCCTCAGTAGTCGTCTTGATACCAAAACCGAAGCTACTGAGCACCTCGATAGTGAGAGGGGAGTGGAAGTAACTTAACACGAAGTTTGCAAACTGCGAGCGGTCTGTGAGACCGCGCGTCCACAGTTAAAGGTAAATCATCATTTTCTTTTATATTTTATATATATTTTGTCACCTGCCGCAATTTTTCACCAGAAAAGTTTATTTCTTGTAATATCTAACAAAAGCTTAATAAATAAATAGAAAAATATTCCCATTTTATAAGAGAATATGGTTAGGGATCTCACACCAACTCATGAACGATATAAAATCAATACGTATACGTATTGTAATCTCGTAGGCTGTGAGGGTGTGTGTGTATTATATACAAGTATTTAATTACGGCTTTAGTTATCTATCATGTCAGTCCATTAACATATCCCTGATACCAGTGACACAGTATATTAATCAAGTATCAAATATCTATATAATAATAATAATAATAATATCAGCACAAATTACACATATTGTAACCTGCTTATATAAAGTAATATAAAATCAATTAATCCCAACATGTCAGTGGCCAAAACAATTCGTAAACTTTCATTTTATTATTGTTATAAGGATTTCAAAGTTACATATAAAAAATATCCACATCAAGTTGGTATGAATAATGTTTCAATTCTTTTGAGTATTACTTTTGTGAAGAGGTTCGTCATGTTAGTACTTAAGTGTCAATAGTAACTTGGTCTTAAAACCAAAGGTATCGAAGGGATTATACAAACAGTCCCTCGAACATGTCGAGATTATAAGGGTCGATTACATTCATCCTATAAATCTCACGGGTCTTGTTTAATCTGTTGCTTCTTAATTGAGTTGATATTTACCTACGTTTTAGTTTTTAATTCTTATTAAATAATTAATTTACTAGCGGAACCCGTTACCGTTCGAAGTTTCAAATATAACGAAGGTATATAGAAACAATCTTGTAAAGAAAATCAACCTTGGGTAAAAATAAACAAATCAATTAAATCCATTGATTACTTTTAGGTTTTTCTGGTACAATTATACAGGTGTTGTTTTTATATATACAATTATTATATAAAGCCTTTCTTTATAAGTTAAAAAAGATCATATAGACGGAGAGAAGGACAAAATTAAATAAATATTTTATTAGTCAGTGAGTTTTGAAAAGAATATTTATCACAAACTTTACAAAAAGATCAGATAACTTATTCAATTAATTTTGAACTTTTATTTTGTATTTATGAATCAAATAACTTCTTTTGGAAAAACGTTCCTCTTTAAGTGTATAATTTTATTTATTAACTTAAAATAATAATATCGTTTTAATTATAATCCCTAGTTGGACAACACTACCGCACATAATTCAATAATTATTATATCCTATTATATCTCGGACAGCATCTGCGGTAGATGCAAGGATTTCCTCTAATCCCAAGAGCTTGCTGACCTAAATTTTTTCGCTTCAACCTCAGTAATGTATTCTGAATATAATTACTGAACGCATATTACCCCTGTCGTAAATTGATATTAATGTATTATTAATTCAATCCTTACTTTAATAAAGTTACTTAAAAAAAATTAAAACCGACTTCAAAACTATATCTACCTCATATACATAATATACAAGTTTAACTAACACTAAAAAGTAGAAAATAATATTTTTATGAAAAATAAACCAAAATAAAGTTTTATTAAAAAGAATTAACGAAATTCTGAAACCTATATAAGTACCTATTTACTATTTAAAATCCGTTATTTTGATCGGTGCCAGCCAACCTAAAACCTGCTTTTTTGAAAGACGATGCGCGTATCGAGATTAGTTCTGGTTCAGGAGACTTACACATATCCAGCCATCTGTTAGTTGTACAAAAACCTTTAGGTATACAGGTGTGATAATTACAAATCTTTGTTTTGTAACTCTTTGTTGCATAAAATGTAAGATTATAAATTTCGTAATAAACAGGTGAACTGTTTGGTAGTCGGTAAAATATCGGGGCACTATTCAAAACCCTGTTATCTGAGCCTTATAGGTAGCTAGCCCTCCACTCGGTGTATGTCAATGAAAGAAGGACAACGTGTATAGTGGATACCACTATCAATGTCCATTGCTGAAGGTTTCTCTCGATTTTCCTGCGATCCCATCATCAGAGGCTGACTTGGTGGTAATGGGACCACCTCGGAAGTATAGGCTTTCCAATAATAAAATATATTTGTAAATCCGTCCACCAACGCCGGAGTAATCGCTTAAAATACACACAATCAACATGAAGGCGAATTGAGAACTTTCTCCTTTTTGAAGTCGGTTAAAAAAAATACGATTCCGTAGCAATTACATTTCTATCAAAAAGCCTATTTATCCGATTGACTTTAAAACCAAGGTAAACTAAAATATAATGAAACAAGAACTGTCATGTTTACATTTTTTTTTTATTATTTATTTATTTACGAATGACTCTTAGAACAAAAATATTATTGTTCCTAGTTAAAGACCCGAGAAATTTTACCCTTATTCAACGTAAATTATATATATGCTTATGAATAATTTACGTTAAATAACTATTTTATTTCTTAGTAATTATTTATTCATCTACCTAATCTTTGTATAAACTCTTAAAAGAAAAACATATGTAGGTACCTACTTAGACACCCATTGTCTTAGGAAAGATCTCTAGAATGAGAATAAAAATGGGTAAATATTATTGTATATAAAAGTGAAAAAATATTTATTTTCCAAATGAATAAGGTGTTAGTTAGTGTTTATCTACATCGATTTATTAATACAGGATTTGAATAACATCGAAAACTTTTAAGGAAACTTCTCAGTTCCACAAATTGATAGAGTAGTTCTGGGAACGAGACCCGTTTGTTAGTTACATGACATGTCGAAACATTCTGGTTCCAAACAAACCAAAAGTATAACGTTTCTAACTGTAAAACTATATACTGAAATGAACAACTTAAAAATAACAATAATATTAGTAGGACTTATTATGAAAACTTCAACATTAGAATCTGGTTTCCAATCTAAAGAAAAATTTGGCTTTGATATTTTTTACGCTTAGCATTCAAGTTTTTTAAAATAATTTTTATTATTTATATAGTTCTGAAACAATTAATGCTTACGTAAACTTTATTGACATTTTATTGATTGTGTTATCGCATATCTATTATTAAAATGTGACTGTGTGTTCGTAAACTATTGGGGACTTTACGCGTTTTTCATTTAATTTAACGTAGGTACAATTATTTTATGATTCAATTGGTACAGGACGTAGAACCGATTTAATTAGTTCAGAAGATAGTAAGAAAACAAAACCACATCATTTACATAAAACTAAACAGTGAATCTTTATGGTTAATCTATTTTCAAATCACATAACAGGTATAATTATAATTAATTTGGTAAAATCAAAACGATGTTCACTCGGCGCAGACCACAGCAGATACGGTACAAGATGTGGTTTAGGCGTCATTTGTGGTCCAGAGAAAGGCTATTGTGGTTTAAGGAGGAGTGGGGTCGTTTTTATGTGACTTTAATTATTTTCAATAAAATTCGCGCTATAGATTTAAAAATAAAAGCTGTAGGTACTCAAATAATACTGAACTCTTGTTACATATTTGCCATGCGAAAAAATATATAACCATTAAATATAATTAAATTGATCAAAATGTAGTGCTTCACGAATCAGTGGGGGAACAAAACCCATTCCGACCGTAGATTCGATATGCTAGATTAAGGATGGAACAAGATCCGACTAAGCCGGTAGTTTACTACTAATCTAATATGAGTAATTCAAGTTCTGTGTGTCTATTTACAATATTGAGATTTGATATAATTATTTGATTATATTAAATTGTATATTTTGGTCAAGGAGAAACGATGTTGAATAGTTATGTCCAATTTTTTCTTGTTGTTTCTTTTTTTAAACAGATTAAATAACTTTAAAGTAATAGTAATTAATGGTATGAAATACATTTTATTTAAAAAAAAATATAGTACGTAGTTAATTATTAAATCCTTGGTAAAATATGAGAACTTCATTGCCATCATACCCTCATTTATAGCATACAGTCGCTAGGTCGCCACTGCACGTTACTTTTGTTATTAGTTTTTTTTATTTATCCTTTTTTTTATCTATTCCACTATCTGAAGTAATAGATGAACAAACCTGTCAAGTCCAAACAATATAATCGCTCTAGATTGGATCAGTAGGTAACTGTTCGATTGCATTTAATATTTTTCATTGCCCTCTAGGTCATCTAGCACTCTAAAAATTTAATATTCTATTAAAGCTTTCAAACTTAAAATTGCTTTTTTTTCATCCAAGTACTTAGTATATGGTAATACACTATCAACAAATGATTTTGAAGTAGTAATTTGAATTTCCCAAACACGGGTATTTTTTTTGTCTCAAAGCTTTTTGACGTATTACTTTTGTACAAGGTCATTTTAATAGATCCCATTTGACACTTCATAAAATTTCAGCGACATAACCTTGTAACGGAAGGCAAACATTATTATTTTTATATAACAAAGTTAGAACTGCAACGTTACTTTACGTTTAATAATGTCAAAAAATATATTATATATTTACGATTTAATTTAACTAATAACCATTTTTAACACAATAAACAAATTTTGTAAAAAAATCTATAGTTATGAAGTCACATCTGGGAACTTTTTTTTTGATAAACCAGTGCAAAGATTAAATTACACGTTAAGATAATTTTAATATAATTATTACTTGTTCTGAAATAACCCAGATTAAAAAGATAATGAAAAAGGATTGAAAAAGCACACTTTTTCAAACCTATTTGATACTCTTCCATACTCTTAATTCTCCGAAGAATTAAGATCAAACTTGAACTGCTTTTTGATTCTTCTTCATGTTCCAAAAAAATATATCATTTTAGGATTGAAAACAATAGAAAATGGATGAATGATGATGAATATGAATGATGATGAATATCATTTTAGGATTGAAAACAATAGAAAATTCAATATTTGTTATCCTAACTCATGTTTTTTAACACGCTTTTATTAGCTTCGGATCTATCTATCTGATCTATCTATGTAACGGAATCTTTGAACGTGATTTTGACCTACTTTAAAATGTCGGAGTAATTTGAATTTTGGCATACTTATCAAGGACTAATGACAATGCAATAATTTAATCAATTTGTCCCGTATTCCTTGCCAGGATCCTCAGGATAAGCGAATTTCAACTAAATAGAGACAAACATATCCGTAGCGTGCGCCTTGCACATGAATGAGATAGAATATATGAAGCAGCATATTGTATTCTCGGAGTCTCCTTTTTGTGCGATGATACAATATATACAAACATCAACCTAACCGTCTAATTTTAAAAACGCTTTATAATTAGTATTTTTTTAATTATTTAATAAAATTATGTACTATATTTTTCATATACAATTTTATTTCATTCTATTATATAATAAAAAAAATATATGAGAAGTATGTCGAATTCGATACAGAAGTATAAAAACCATAAAATAAATATAGTTCAAAAAAAACTAAAAAACCCGTTCTAAAAATGAATGAATATTTTCAAAAATGAATTTTTAAATAATATTTACTCTGTTTTTAGAAATGAATATAATTATTAATTTCGAATTAATAGATTCTTCATGATTTGACTTTATTTTATTCTAACTCAAAGTATGTGTAAAAACTATTAACTCTGGTGATCTTAACGAGGATAATGAATTAATCTTATCTAGTTATTGTACTGTCAATTGTCTTTTACAATTTTTAATGTTCCAATAGGATCTGACCACCTAAAGTAAGTCAAAATCGAGTTCAAAAATGAAACAAGATATATGGCACACAGCGCCCCATTCTTTTTTCCGCAATAATTTTATTATATTTTGCCCATTATTCTCATATTACGTATTATCTTTTGCTTTTTTGTTCCATTCATTTTTAAAGCGTGTTTTTTAGTTTTTTTAACTATATTTATTAAAACTAAAATAATGTAGCAATTTCTGTTCTCTAGGGTTGCCAACCATACTTTATTATAAAGTATTATACTTTATTTTTGGTAATTATACTTTATACTTTTGCATACAAATAAAGTATGTGAAAATACTTTATTTTCAACCTTTACTGCGATGCGTAGAACAAAACACTCATTATGGGATGTATGGGTAAGTAACTATTCAACATATAAGTTGGAACAGATAAAGGAAACTATTCATAATTGCTGAACGAAATGTATCTAACATTTCCACAGACAGTAATATCTTAATGTAAATGTTTCATCACCTGAAATCTATACATATAATAAAAAAAACTGTCACTGATCGAAAACTGTACATGAAAAATATTTAAAAAAATCATGATGGTGCCTTTATGAGAGCAAGAGAATCCAAAACAATGGTTTTTCATTTTGTTTGTTTGCTAATCTTAGAAACGAATTAACCGGTTTGGATGAAGTTTTCGGGAATATATTGTAATGGGCTTTACTTTACATTTAGTGCTTTTCTTTTTATTTAAATAGATTAACAAATGAAGAATCGCTTAACGATTAACAATCGCTTATGTTCTCACCATATCGGTAAGATATTTTTTTTAAATTGAAATATTGGTTCTTCCCTCAGGGAACAATATTATATTTTTCAATAAAAAAAATAGACAGCCTTCTCTGTAAAAAAATATCTGTGGTTAAAAATAAAAAAAATATATGAAAATAAACTAGAAATACAGGAGTATTGTAGAAGAACACAAAAACTATTTGCCGGAGTTTGATGAAACTTTGAACGGGTACGTTTTATCGATACCGAAATCTATGCGTACGAAGTCGCAGGCACAGACAATAAGACGATGATTCTCAGCATTCCATGGATTCACCGAGCGAGTGCCAGGCCCATCGCGTTGCAAGGAGAGGATTGCAAGCAGTGCCTGGGACTTGCGACCCAGGAGTAGGTTTAAGGGGCCCCTTTATTATGCGCAAAAACGTGCGCCTTCACCCTCTACACTCCTCTCTCTACCTCACCAAATTTGGAAAGAACCTACTAATGCCGCCGTTGAAATACGTTCTAGAAATGAACCGGTGCTTGTTCTAGAAAGGCTAAGGTCTTTAAGTAGATTATAGAGAGATTTTGCTGTTATACACTTCTACCGCGTACAAACTAACTATAAATTTATTCCTGGACAGTTCGTTGGTCAGTTCATTATACTTATTAAGCTTGAATGTGTGATTCCTTGGGATGTTTGTCTCCCAGGGAACAGTAAGCTCCACAAGTATCACGCACCTTAGATGTTTAGAATACAGGAATAAGTTCGGTCTGGATGACGAAACACCAATACCCCCAGGGATTTTGTAATGTTTTCCATACGGTCCATCATGAGGGTCCAATCAGGAGCCGCGCCTACAATTGAATAAAGCATCGGTTTTGATTTTTTGGAGAAACTTTCTTTTACGAATTCTATAGATCGTTTGGTGGTTGTTATACCCTTCCGCGCTCTTGCTACTGAAAGACTAACCGCTTTCCGTATAATTTCTAATACCTTATCGTATATATTCCGTATATATTCTAATAATGCTGGGGACTAATTATAAATTAAGGTGCGCCACTTTAAAGCTATTGGAATACAAAAATCTCCCATTCGTTTGGAATTTCTAGGCTCATCGCGTGGAGTCGGTAGATATCGTTTTCGTCTTGTCAAATAAAATATTTTGTTATATCTATGTCTTGAACTTTCCTAGTTGATCCTAGACCTACTTTATTCGTTTGAGCACCTATCATAATTTTTTTTATAGAATTGAAGTCGTGACTCGAGCTCTGAAGCAACTTTGTCTTTTGGGAGAGAAGTTACATTATCATCTTTAGATTTTTCGATGATATGTCATTTTTGTCATGATATGTCATTTTATTGATAAGAGCTTAAATTATATGACAAAATGGTTTTCTATAATTCCTAACTTGTTTTTGAGATTGAATTTGAATGTTTTGAAAAGGTAATAAATTTGTTTATTTAAAAATTAGCTTGTGCTAATAGCACACAAAAAACCGTTTTAAATTTAATATAGGCATTATATTTTTAAAATACCTTTTTTTTCTTACAAATACTTTTTTTTTCCTACTGAAACAGTTTTATACTTTTTTTTCGTCAAAAAAAGTTGGCAACCCTAGTTGTCGTGGTGAATTGAAAAAAAATATAATAGTTTAATATATTTAATTATCATTTCCTCGAAAAATTCGGAAGAATAAAGATTGTAAAATTTTACATACGAGTTCTTTTTAATATTCTTTAATTCTTCACGGAGAATTCGAAAGTATTCAAAATATCGCCATATTATTTTTTTATTAAAAAAAACTGATTCGCGACGGAGAATTAAAAAGGACGCATTTAATTTTTAATTCTTTTTTTTTTTAACCAGGGAAGCGAAAATGTTTAACTTCATTGTTATTATGAGAAATTTGAAACAACTCTGTGATTTGAAACACGATAGGTGCTTAAACAACGTACGGCAAAAAATTGAAGACGAAAGTTTTACTGGGTTTAATCGACTGATGGTTTTCAATTAACTTAATTAAAATAAAATTACCTAAAACAAAAACAGTAAAATTGCTTCGATTCACAAATGTTTAAATCCTTCTCAATTAATATATATATATATTTGTTAAATCAGGTTACTGCATTATGAAACTAAGACTGACAGATGTCAAATGGGCCCATTAGCTTTTATTTTATGAGCATTTTTGTCCACGTTTTGAACTAACTCCTCCGGAAGTAAATCAAAACGTGCTGTGACTAATGACATCTGTTGTTTTGGATATGTGAAGTCTTTAATAGTCTCACAAGAACGGGAAATTGTGTTTCGAAGAGATTTTTTACGGAAAAGACTACTTTTATCCGTTCCCGTTTCTTGAGATCTGTATTTTTTTTCGGGGAGCGCAGCACCTTTTGTAGGTCTACCCATGGCTAATTGATAATGTAGCAATAAACTAAAAAGTATTAAATAAAAATAACTACGTTAAAAAAACCGACTTTAAAACTAAAAAGTAATAAGTAATGAAGCTTTAATATTTATTATATACTACCTATTATTTATATGTCCTATTTACTAATAGGTTTGAAATCGGTGCCAAAGCTTAACAAATAATTATATTTAAACACTTAAATGAATACGAGCAAATTAATACAATGAAATGCCTACTTTAATGATTAAGAAACGGAAATAAACATAATAAAAAGCAATTAAATGTTATTATTATAAGCAGCGAAATCAATACGAAGAATAGTTAAAAAAAAAATTATGAAAATATATTTAACAGAATTCTTAAACTAAATGGACATGTGAAGTATGAAATGCCTACTTCAAAAATTAAGATACGTAAATAAAGCTATAAAAAAAACTATTAAATCTTAATATGATTACTTAATTATTATTTTTTTTTCTATTCAAGCTACTAGCTTGTAGTAAAAAAAATAATTACGAAAATGTATTCAACCGAGTTCCTATACTAAACTTAACTTCAAACCTATTAATAAATAGGACATATAAATAATAGGTAGTATATAATAAATATTAAATCTTCATTATTTATTACTTTTTAGTTTTAAAGTCGGTTTTTTTTAACGTAGTTATTTTTTTCTCTACAAACTGCAGAAAAAGTTCTGATAAATATTCTCTACAAACTCAAAACTTTAATTTAAGGCTTTAGTAAAATTTTAAACTAAGCCATCAAAATGAACACGGCCAATCCAATTGTAATAAATTTATTAATAATTTAATTAGTTATCAAATATATATATTTTTTAATTGAAATCATTTAGATTTCAATAGATTAAGACTATAATTCGTACAAAGTTAATATAGTATAGACATTTAAATAATAAACATATATTGTTTTTATAGTGTCAGTGACAACTGCTTAATATTTACAATTCGTGTACACAGATTAAAAGTAATGTAGCATGTGTGAGTTACCGAGGCGCAAAAGAATCCGCTCTTCATACTTACAAGTCCAAACTAGTAAGTTTCGTTCACGAATCTCTTGTTATCCTGGAATTTATACGAAACCGGAAAACTACTTGTAACCTTAAAATTAACCCCACCACTTGGATATACAACAATATCCCTACTTCAGATAATAAATTTAAAAACATAAACAGTATCATTATATATTTGGTACTCGTTAATCCAATTCTATTACATTATAAGAATCTTATCAAAATTTGTTTATTTGTTAAACATGTTCATATCCGTTTCTATCGAAAAAAATAGTACATGTAAACTATTTGTACAAAGATTAGTTTAGAACTTGAGCTGGAAACAGCAGCAGTTATATCTTCGAAATTTTTATAAAACACTCAGCAGATACTGTGTTAATTTAATAGGAACATTCTAGAACTAATCAAGAGTTTAAGTGCGATCCAATTAAATCAGCTGTTGAAGTAACTTGCGTTTCCAAACAAATATAAACTCTTCAACTCTATTATATAATATATTAGCTTAAATTACATGGAAGGATCTAAAAGATTTAAAACATTTATTAGTAGTAATGTATTAATTATTAATTTCAAGTTGCAATAAAGAACAGTTTTTGCTGTTATGTAAACAATTCCAAGCTTGCTAATTAAATAACATGGAGGGAACAATTAAAAACATCTTTTATAAATTGACGCAGCCTCTTCTACTTAAAGAACAAAACAAATGAAAAAATAAACGTAGTCGAATCGAATACATCATAACTTATTCCATAGGTTTTATTTGAAACGCATAAGCTTATAAAGATTATAAATTTTAGAAGCTTATGCTTAGTTGTATAGTAATTAAAAATGTTGGAATCATATTTATTTCTGAACCATAACACGTATATATATTTATTTAGGAAGAGTATAATATGCTAAACTGAAATTGTATAAAATATGGAGCGTTCAATACCTTAAATGGATGTGCGGTTGAAGTTAATAATTCGCTTTCCAACAAAACCTCTAAAGCTTTAAATTAGTCATTCCAATTGGAGGCGTAAAACGCTCGTTTGCAACACCCATCTCATTTACAACGGACCTGCACTTTTAATAAAACATGCGAAGCTATGCTCGATCGAAGTTTTAGTTTTATTTTTATATACTATTTGTAAATACTGGTAATGTACCTAATACTTCATAGATGTATTAATTTATATTTTTGACAGGTTATTTGTTCGACTCGTAGACAGATCATAAAGGTGATATACAGTCATTGTGAACACGAATAGACACCTTATTGTAATTTAGTAAAAAGCTCAATCGATATCAAAACAATATTTCAATCTTTAGTTAGCTACTTTCACAAATGAAGCTTATAGAATAGATATTTATTTGATTAAAAGCTATGTACAATAAAAGCTATCTATAAAATACAATATATTTAATAACTTATTTTGTTATTTTAAATATTTTTTAAACTGATATTTTATTTTTAATATTCTACGTCATGGCTGACTCTCGTTAAGTTTAAACTCATTGAATTGTATATGACTGCATTTTACCTTGTCCCGTTTAAGTTTCCCTTGAGTAATGTCAATTTTCATTTCATCACCTTAATGGAAAGTGAAGTTTGAGATGGAAAATTCAATTCCAAGTTCCTTTGTTGAAATACTAAGTATACGTACGTACATTATTAAGTTATTAATTATGTTGGAACAACCTTAAATATTATTGTTTTGCATTTTATAATAATTATAATCGTTTATTTCATATAATTATAAAGGCTTAGTACGAAACGGTGTTTGGACAAAGATCTCTCTGTAGTTCTTTTGTCTTATCATTAAAACAATATGGAGATTAATTTGCAGTTGGTCCCCAATAATGTAATCAAATGATAACACCTGCCCAAAAGAAAATTACAATCTTACTAACAGAACTGCAAATAAACTAAGAACTTTAATACAGACGCTTAAAAATAAAGGCCATTTAAAAACATTGTCCAATAAATCCCGCTCTCCATACGTATTCAACTTTCAACAATATATTAACATAAGAGACCTTTGAGACCTTTTGTAAACCAGCTAGACTTGCCTACATAGAAAGTAGTCCACGTCCACTATTTTGCAACTACTGTTTCAAAAACATTTTCTACAGGAAAAATAATTTGCTGATATTTTAGCATTCCTAGACATGTTGGTGGTGAAACGACGACTGAGTGTTATTAATCAACTCAGGTGTACACTCGTAGAAGGTCTACGAATACTACTACGCATACATCAATACATATATTCCCAGTCGCACCAACATCCGGCATACTTAATAGCGTTCAATACAACTGTGTCACCAGAAAATAAGTGTGTGACGAATTTAAACATGTCATAAGGCCTTTGTGACAAGCAAATGACCGTATCCATTAATTTTGCATTTTATATTTATACTAGTTTTTGCGCGCGGCTCCGCATGCCTTAAATTCGTAGTAAAACAATTCCCCTTTCTATATGCCTTCTGTATGATGTATTTTAAGTTATACAATCAAAATTACGACATCGACAGACATCGCTCACTGTCAAAATCTATTTAAAGTTTTTAATAAGGATACAATATTAGATACTGTAATTTTTATATCTCTCTTATATATTTTTTAAACAGAGTACTTGATAACCATTCTAAACATATATCACACTTATAGAATTTCATCGAAAATCAAAAAAAAATCTAAATATGACCATGTAAACTTGAGGAATTCTGAACTACACAATCGACGTTATTTTGACCATCAACTTGCAGGTCTGGTTTTATTAAAAAACATAAATTAAATTAAAGGCTTAATAATATATACTAGACATTCAGTTAGCAATATGCATTAACAAAATTTTCAATACTGTACATTCACAAAAGCCATTTTTGAGACGGTTTGCATGGTTCCATACTTTGTGCGCCGGCCGACCGTACCGCCGCAAACGCGATGACCCTATATTTAAAATCTGTAGTATCTTCAAAAATGTTCATTTAAATTACATGCTGTAAGGGCTATATTGTTTAATATTAAAAGTAAAATATATTTAAGTTACTTAATTAGATAAGGATTAATGGTGTATTACTTAAAATCGCTTCGTAAATAAGCTATTATTACTCGTAAAAAGTAAAGGATAAAAATTGGCTTTTGTAGGTTATCCCGTAAGAGATAAACATATTTCATCGCGGACCGTCTTGTAGATCATTTTTAGGTATACAATACTTAGTACATTATTTTGATCTATCTCGTAGAGTTCAGCCCGCGTTTGCAATGTAAGCACAAAACAATGTGTTTGTTTACGACTTCGCATTAGAAATCTTGAAGTTATCAGTGGTTTTCTAATATATTAAGCATGTTACTATACATATAAACAATTCCTCTTGAAAAAAACTCTATCTATCAAAAATACTGCATCAAAATCCTTTATGTATATTCTACATTTAAAATTATTTGACAAGTGTTAGATTTTTCGCAACTGTTTTAAATTGTAGCTGCATATCTGATTTTTTTTTGTGTCGAAGTTTCCTAGGTTCCATCTAGAAAGATATTTGTGATAAAAACTTAACTTAATCTTACAAAACACATCTGAAAAATATCTTTGTATTTATAAAAGTAAAACTTAAATACTAATTAATATTATACTTATTGTAACATGTTAGGTATATGATGTTATAGAATAGTCTAGGTATGTGACCAGGCTGTATAATATTTATAATAGTTTTATAAATACGTCTTAATAAAATAAATTCCTTTTCATAAAAGCAAAAGATCGAACATTTCTTTTACATACATATAATATTTGAATATTCCCATTATACCCTGCGTGTGTGAGTTACTTCACTGACAGGAATCCCTCCTTCTCTCACTCACTCACAATTCCTTCCGAGTCCCATTCTCGTCTATGAATCCCACGTTAAACTAGGATGTTTTATATGTAGTTTTCAATATTTATAGAAAATGAAAAAAAAAATGTATGTAATATCTTAACAATTTTGAGGGTTTAAATTATTGAAAATATTGAGCTAATAGTATGCACCTTTTTGTTGTCGTTTTTTATTTTTTCAAATTTTGTAATCCAACGAAGAGAGTTAAGACGTCAGTTTTTCATAAACTATTTTTAATTGATTGCCGAATATTATATAATTAATATCCTGAAGCCTCTCGAACACAGCATATTGGTGATTTACAAACATTTTTTTTCTATTTTATGATATCTGTAACTTTAATAAATGTATGTAATATTTTAAAAACTTACGCACTCTAGCAAACCTTATAATTGTGTATTTTTCATATTCCACTATAGCGATTTAGAACCATGTTTCTATACCGGTCATTAAATTTAAGAAAATAAACATTGCTTTTGTATTATGCTGTTGTTACATTCAACGAAATAGCTTTCTAATATTATTTCGATAAATTTCGACATAAATACAGTATTAAATTCAATCAATATTAATTATTCGAAAACCACTACAAAAAAACAACATTGTGTTTGTACGAGATAACAATATGAATCATTGTCAAAATGCTTTATTAAATAAATTTTAAGAAATATGCATCTGTGGATGTTAAATAAGAAACAGGCAAGTAATTCAAAACCAAGAAAAAACATTTAACATTCATATTTCTTTCTTTTTAAACATTTAGTTATTTGTCGCAGCAAAAATTGAAAAACATTTCAACGGCGGCCGTGAATTATTAAGACCTTCCATTAAAATAAAATTCTATAAAACGAACAAAATAACTGCTAATAGATTCCAAACATCACTCATAAATATTTTATAAACAGACTCGTAGAAATACGTTCAGGGAATAATATTTTTTGATTTTTATTAAAACTCATCATAAATGTGAAAAATAAACGCTTATTACCAGCTATGAAAGTATTAGGAGCTGATGAAAACTTACATCCCTAGTATTATATCTAAATCATTGTATTATATAACATTTTTTTTTTCGTTTGACATTACTCTAGTAAAATCGACAGAATGACAGTTGAAAGGATTGCCAAAAACAGCTGACCGTCATTTATTTGACAAGTATTCAATCAATAGAGTTGAAAAGTTTTTATTATTAATTATCTCATTTACTAAAACTTCTAAAATTCACTTCACTTCTCTTTTAATAAAACGATATTAATAATATATCGATCGTGTAAACATGTTTAGTTTACTAAATGTAAACATTCGTGTAGTAATGTAATAGATACATTGATATATATGTTGTTACATGTTATTAGTTCGACTCAACTCATTCTAGACATATCATTGAATTTAAATGGTATAACAATTTGTCAATAAAATGTAGTTTAAAATATATTTTAAACTGGCCATAAGCTTAAATATATTTTAAGCTTATTATTGCTTAAATAATTACTTAAAATATTAATTTCTGAAGACGGTATTCGAGTCTCCCCCACACGTTGAAATCGAATAACCCAGACAGCCTAATAGGTGCTATTAAAAACAACCAAATCGGTGCGAATTATGTATATTTCCCCTCTGCCCTAGAATGTCAGAATCTACAAAAATGCTAAACTGATTTTCTTTCTGACAAATAGATTTTCTTTATAGTTTAATACATGATGTCAATTATATGTCGATGATCGTTTACCTCTAAAAAATAAATTATTACATAAAAGGTAAATTCATAGTCTTCAATCATAATCACTCCTCTTTTATCTTATCAATACCTAGCTTTAATATATTTTAATAATTTAATGAGTTCGAACACTTGGTTTAAAAAGACTGAAAAGAAAGCCTTCCACTTTTCCAAAGTCCCTTAGTTTCTGATGCGATATTTGCCTCGGTTTTAATAAACCAATAAACACACAATTATTTAAAATATTAAAATATTTGCAGTGAAAAGTAGACGAAGCTTATTAGCATTCCATGGATTCACCGTGCGGGTGCCGGAGTGCAAGAAGAGGAGTGCAAGCAGTGCCTGGGACTTGCGACCCAGGAGTAGGTTTAAGGGGCCCCTATATTATGCGCAAAAACGCTCGCCTTCACCCTTGTCCATCATGAGAGTCCAATCAGGAGCCGCGCCTAATATTGAATAAGATTTCGCTTTTGATTTTTTGGAGCAGCCTTATTTTACGAATTCTACAGATCGTTTGGTGGTTGTTATACCCTTCCGCGCTCTTGCTACTGAAAGACTAACCGCTTCCCGTATAATTTCTAATACCTTGTCGTCGCGACGCGAGTATTGACCTTTATCTAGAAGTACCCTACACCCTACTAATAGGTGTTTCGCGGTTCCGATTGCCTCCCCACAGATGTTGCAAGACTTTTCGGTGGCTTTGCCCCATCTTACTAAATTACTTTGATGTGGAGAGTCATTTGGAATGCATTAAGATAGAATTTTAATAATGCTGGGGACCAATCATAAATTAAGGTGCGCCACTTCAAAGCTAGTGGAATACAAAAATCTCCTATGGTACCCATTTGTTTTAATTAAACAATAAGATTGAAGAAACCAATAAATGTGTTTTTTTTTAATTCATTATATTTAAATAAACCTTTTTAGTTTGTTATTGTAATTTTTAATAAATTAAGTTTTTAGTCTAACACCTTATTCTGAACTTAGTTTGGGAAAATAACTATCCAAAGATTAAAATTTTGTTTTGATATCCATTGAGCCTCTACTAATACCTCTACTACTAAATTACTATAAGGTGTCTTTTTGTGAACAAACAGAATTTTATACCTTAATAATATGTGTATTAAGGTATAAGATCGAACAGATATGTCAAAATAAACAGTAATAATGTCTTTCACATTATGTAAACCAAAAAAAAATTAAAAAATGCTATTTATTATTTTTGATACAACCAACTATTTATTTACATGTTTAGCAAATACACAAATTTTAATCTAAATGGCGTGAAAAGTTAAAGATTATTTATTTACACGATTAATCAAATTAGAGTGTTTCGTGATATGTTTTCAGTCAGTTTAACGAAGCCATATTATTATTTTAGTATCTCTTACATACTATCAGTTGTTATATTAATAAATAGATAATGTGCTTGAATCACAATCGAAAAATATGATTCTCTGAACAAAACGCAACTGACTGTTTATGAAATATTCATGAACGACGCTTCGAATTTATTAGATGTTTTTGTTCGTTTTAAAGAAATTGTATATTCATTGAAAGTCATAACAATGTGTCTCCGCTGCTGAAATGTTCTTCAACTTTGCGATGACAAATTATTAAATGTTTTCACAGAACAAAAATAAGAACCTGAAATGTCGTATTATTCTTGTAAAATTATGAGGTATTAGTACACTGGTGCATATTCTCTAGTTTTTTTTCTAATTTAATAAATTACATACTATTACAAAAAATATACAAACACATTTTTATTCTTGAAATTGAACGGATTTTATACGCAATTTGAATACTTTATAATTGTTGGGTAAACCCAACTACTACTGATTTACACTTTTTATATTTATATATTTATTTACCGATATGAAATATACAATGAATAATATCAGAGTATAAGCTATAATTATTTTAGGAAGTTTTTAAAATTGTCATTCAATTTACATATATTGATAAAATAAAATATAATTATCCATCCAATATTCAACAGGGTCATCCCAGGTAGGATTAGTTTATGAAAAACTGCTGACTTATCCTGACTTTTACGGTCTTAATAACAACTAAGAATAAAATCAAAAATCAAATACAATGTACCGTCGAATAACAACAAAAATAAGAAAAAAAAATCGGTTGTAATAATATAAATATGTATTTATACAAATATATCATTTTTTCAAACTGAATGTACTCCTTTCTAGGTTAATGAGGGATTCGTGGACGAGACTAGTAATCGGAAGGAACTAAGAACTGTAAGTATGAAGTGCAGATTCATAGCGGCCTGGGAACTCACACAACAGGGTATAATGAGGATATTCAAATTTTGTATATGTGTTTAAAACGGTTTTTAATTTATGTACTCGTACTTACAAGATTATTGTAAATATTATGTCACTGACCTATTAAATTTAATAATATCATATATGTACATCATAAGTATAACATTGTTTAGTATTTAAATAGGTATAGAAATATATCAAACAAGTATAGAATATACTAAATTGTATTTTTTAATATTTTTAAGGTTATTTAAACAAACCTCCTTTAAGGACTGAGTAATTTTATTCATACGATATTTTTTTTATAAGATACAGCTCAATATTGCATAAATATATTAAAATAGATGTATACATTTAAAATAATAACCTAACCAAATTCTAAATTTACAATGTAGATTAACATGGAAAAGATACCACCTGAAATTAACCGTTTAAATTTAAATAAATATTGAGTAAAAAGTAAACCGTGATATGAAAAACCGTTCCGTTGCTCTAACAACTGAGCTACCGTGTCTATATTATCTTTGGTTAAATTGGAATTCTATATGTGATTGTCCTTATTAGAATAGTGGTTTTATTTATTAGGCTACTATTGAAAATCTTAACCGATATTTCTTATTTTGCAGTGTAGACTGCCCCTATCGGTTTTTTTTATAATGTTTCATTCAACAGTAAGACGAGATTTAGGTGTCTGTTCGTAGGTCAGTTAATTAGTCATCTAGCTTCAACCATTACTAAGATTTCGCCCAGATAGTTTAGGATGTATACAGGGCCTGATTAACCCTTAGGCTAATTAGGCTGCAGCCTAGGGCGCGAACATCGGGGGGGCGCGATGAAATCATATCTTCGCAGGCACTATAAATCTAGTTTAATTACATATTCCCTACATATTTCAACTAAACCAAGAAAAAAACTAAAACTAAATGCGCTGTAAACTGTCAAAGCTTGGGAGTGTCCGATTTTAACAATAAATTTTGAAATTTAAAAAGGCGCGCGAATAGTTACACTTACTGGCTAGTCACTCGAATCGTTCAGTGGCGAGTGATTGAGCCGGCAACAGCGCTGCTTGCCGCGCATGATTAAACACATCAACGACACGCGGGGAATCCCCGGTGGTTAAAATTTTAAAGTTCATAGTAGGTATACTTAGTTGCCGTGCTTCATTTATTTGTGTGATCTCTTTTATTAATCGTCGCTCTACTCTCGTTTTTGTTAATTGATATTTATTGTCCTTTCCTTAGTGATTGTGTTTTTTTAAGACCATGAGTAGTAACGAGAGTAGTTCGATAGTAAAAAAGCCAAGTGGAGCAAAATACAGAAAAAAAGCAAAAGAAAAGGATAAGAAAATAGAAAACATTTTAAAACATACTCGTAAACTAGAAACATTTTTTACGAGCTCTGTAGAAAGGAACGAAACCGTGACGAATACTGCCAAAATTTTCTTGCTCTGGTCCCTCTACCTCGGTTTGTTCATTCTCCGTTTTTCCGTCTAACACTAGCCCTATAGTAGCGACGCCAACGATCTACAATGAAGACGAAATTGTAATAGAAGAAAAGCCGTTTTTTCCGTCAAATGACCCTGCAGTATGGCAAGTAAACGATAAATTACGAGATTATATTGTGTTAAGACTTGTTTCAGTAATACACAGTACTTGCACTTCAATGTTTAATATACAACCATTTGTAATAGAATGGGCGAGAGCAGCCCTTACAACTAGTTTTATAATATTTTAACACGATAATATTTAGGTGAGGGTAATTAACAATTTCATAACCAACTTACAGATGATATTATTTATACCTTATAATAAGTTCTAATAAAGATTAAACATTATGTTAAAATATTCTATGCTTCTAATTCTTAAAACATTTAACAAAAATACTAAATAACATTCCATAATTAATTGTGTAGGTGGCGCTACTGTTGAAACTTATGAACTAAAACATGTAAATTCCAATGTAATTACCTCAATAATCATATATTAAATGACTAATTTCTAATTTAATAAACATTCTGGAAACCAGGAGAACAAATGGTCATCTGAATTCATGATCATACAATATTACAGAGAAAAACAAATTATTAAAAATATGCAACAAGAAAAATATCAAATTAAAGTTTTAATGTGCGAATTTACATAAATTTATACAACATATAACTTTACTATCGGCCGTTTTGACAACTTATTACGTCCTCGTAATATAATTATAATTGAAGCTGAGCGTTTTTGCGCATAATAAAGGGGCTCCTTAAACCTACTCCTGGGTCGCAAGTCCCAGGCACTGCTTGCACTCCTCTCCTTGCAACGCGATGGGCCCGGCACCCGCACGGTGAATCCATGGAATGCTAAGAAGCTTCGTCTTGTCTATTATAAATACTCATTAATTCATCACAAACTTAAAAATACATTACTATATAATATGTTTATACAAGCTTGTTCTCTTTGCACCGGACAAACCAGGCTGCTGACAAAAAGCCAGATCAACGGACATGCCGTTATGATCTGGTGCCCATGGACACACATCATCAACATGGGATATATCTCAATTTTACTATTACCACCGGAACACACACAGATGGTATTTCTTATACTTTTCTTTATTCTTATTATTTTTTTTTTAATACCACGGGACGCACCCATTGATGGTATTTCTTATACTTTTACTACTACCAACGGAACACACACAGATGGTAGTTTATTCTTATTTATTTTTTTTTTATACCACGGGACGCACCCATTGATGGTATTTCTTATACTTTCACTACTACCATCGGATCACACCAGTATGGTAGTTTATTCTTATTTTTTTTTTATACCACGGGACGCACCCATTGATGGTATTTCTTATACTTTCACTTACCACTTACTTACCACGGGACACACCTACATGGTATTTCATACTTACCTTTACTATTGGACACACCAACATGGCATCAATTTCTTATTTTCACTACGGGACACACAAACATGTTATCATTTTTACACCAACATAGTACTTTAAATTTATTTTTACCACGTAACACACTAACTTGGTACACAACACATTATTCAATAATTTACTTATTAATATCATTGTTATGAACATATATTTAATTTTTACTTTTTAAAACTCATTCTAAGCAAATAAATCTTTAACTAATAAAAGCAAACCAAGCTCATTTTGTTAGGCTATATTAATGACCAGACTACAGAGATATACGACTTTGAAATTCATACTATGCATGGGTTTTGTTGGAAGTAGCAGGTTGTTTTTACTTTGTATTACGTTTGTATTGTTATATTGGTTTAGTTTCTTTATATTTTTTTAAAGAAAAATGAATTTTAAAGGATGTCGTATTTTATCTAAACAGTTTTAAATTTTACATCTTAAGAAAATGTTCATTCACCCGAATTTAGAAAATTTAAATACTTTAACGGTAGTTAATAAAGAAGCTACATTTAGTTATTAACCATAACACGATTCAAGATTCACGACAATTGTGATATTTATATATATTTCTCTATATTACTCTGGAATGACCTACCGTTAGAAATTCAAACTTCTAAATCACTGTCAATTTTTAAAAATCGTTTGAAGCAATATTATTTATCTACGCAATATATATTTTTATCATAAGTATGTATACCATATATTAAATAGGTTATCATTTTATTCTATTTATTTATATATACGGATATATGTATGTATATGTATGTGCGTATGTGTATATTTATATATAATCATTATTATTTAATTACTTATATAATTAAAAACGATAGTTTTTATTTTTATTGTGTCCTTATGTATAAATTCTTATTCTCGTAGTATGCGTGCACTATCCTATGACCTTGCAAATATTCATTACTCAAGGGTTGTCTGTAAGAGATCGCTTTTTAGCGATAAGACCGCCTTTGCACAAAAATTTCTTACTGTATCAACATCCTACTACTGTAATTTCTTGTAATAATTGTATGTGCAATAAGTTTTTAAAATAAAATAAATAAAATAAATATTTCTTTTTATTTAAGAAATTGTAAAAAGTTAGGGGTTGAGGGTACTTCTAGATAATTAGTAGGCATCAAGTGCTATAGCATTAAGTCCGTCAATTGTATAAATTTCTTTGTATAATAAAGATTTTATAAATAAATAAATATAAATATTTTTTTTACATTTTTACATTATTTACTCTGTCCGTATCAATATTGAAAATATTCTTAACTAAAAAAAAAATAATCATTAGTGGGAATAGAACATTTTTATAGTCCTCTTTTTTATTTTGAAGATGTAACGATACTTTTCATACAATTGGAGAACATTATAAAACCAAGCATATTTCTTTAGAAGTTTACTATTTATATTATTATTTCCAATTGTTCTAATTTGCACTAAATCAATAATTAATGATTAACTATTTTATTTATAAAGCATTAAAACGTAAATCAATTAAATTTTCAATTACTTGTTATAAAAGTGTTATTAATTTTATTCCGAGTTTGAAATCGTAATTTTGTACATTGTATACCTACATCTAGTTTACTATATAATCGAAACAATGAATGATACAATTTTTCAAAACGTATTTTATTTTTTTGTTTTATTATTATCTACAGTATAAATTATTTAATCGAATTCAACTGCATTAAATTTTACAAACGTTATACTGAAAATAATACAATTCTTGGAAATTAAGGGGGTCGGGGCTTGGGGTTTAGGAGGCCGTGCCATATATAATATTACTTCTTATACCCTAAGGTACGACAATATATATTCCTTGCAAATTTTCTGAGTCTTTAAGTCTAACGTGTTTACGTTTCATATTGCTAATAAGAATATTTAGGAGGCATGTTTTATAATAATTCTATTTTTAAGTAATAAACAGTCATAATCTAGAAAATTATATATTTTTTTAAAGTTCATCAATTTGAAATACCTAATTTGAACTGTCTGAACTGTCAATTATGGTATATTGTTTAGGCATGCAATTATTTCTTGTTTAGTAAAACTTTTACTGTGGATTTATATAATTCCTAGATTTGACAGTTCAAAAACGCGTGTAAGATAATTCATCGTAGTTATTTCTTTTCTTCTTTAACATACTATCGGAAATTAAATAAACGAGTGCCACGCATATCGTTTAAAGTTTTTTTTTTAATAGGAATTTAGAAGACCTAATTGCTTGCTTTATTTTTTTTTTTACAACTTAATACGAAATGTACGCGTTTACTGGTTTAGTTTAAAATCGATCTAAATGTTAAACCTGTATCATCATTATGAAAAAATTTATCGATTCTAACGAATTTATTTCGGAATACCTATTGCGTTTAACTTTTTCAATAATCGATTGAAATTTAAGATCATAAATTCGTACAGATACCTACCACTGAGAACTTATCACTCAGTAAATAATTTAAACGGTCAAATAAAAGATAATAGAAATATGTTTTATTAATAAATACCAGTATGAATATGAAGCAATGCTTCATATTCATACGCGCGATATATTATTTTATTGAATTAGTCTGTTTAGTTCGGGATTATATTTAGACAGTACCGGTTCAGATTTTAAACGTTTTTAAACTTTATTTTTACCCACCTAAAAATGGTCTTTTCAAAGCAAATTTGATTTATGAAAGTAACCAATGAAACTTCTCAAAACAGATATTATTGGGTTCCATAAAATTTAATTTCTCCACATGATATGGCATAACCCTATATCCTCGTGGATAACCAAGTATCCAACTTGGTTTTAAGAAACGAACGTCTATCGCAACCCGATGCTAAACTTACAATTCAAAGTTAAATATAAATATTTTAAGATCTATGGAGTAGTTTTAGCAAAACAAAATAAAATATAGTTGCAGAAGTAATAAAATAATATTGTGAATTCAAATCTTTACATATTTAATAAATGTAAACATATCTAAATCTACCCCCTATAGCGTCAAAGCATTGGCTTATTATTTCCATACGGTCCTCAAGGCCATTTAGATCTGATCCTACCAAATTTATAGAGTTTAATATTTACCGAGTCATATTCATTTAAGTCTATCTGTAAGATATTCTAGAATTTTAATTTCTCTGAAAGGAGACAAGTCTACATTTTAATTTGTTTAAATTAAAATTATACTTCATCTATTCATATTGTGTATACTATAAGGAACTACTTACTATCTTAAACAAAAGGATCATTACGATTTGAAAATGGTTTTATGATGTTAAGTGCTTTTATTTAAAAAAATAAATATATATATATAAAATATCTAACGTTATTCCTTTTCTTTTTGTTTAATATTGGGTTTTATATTTTAATCATTTACGACTGATATACACTCTTTTTTTAAGAAATCGTTCTTTAAATAACCTACAAACATTTTGTAAACCGAATATTACCCCTTCATTGAGAGTGTTCACTTCTATGTCATATATAAAGACATTAAAGCCTAAATCGTAATCTAAAATACTAACATTACTTTTATATTGCAAGTCCCAACTACCGCGTCAGTTAAATAACTTAATAAAAGCAAAGAAAATAAAAATCGCGTCTCTAACCTACAACTGGGTCTTAAAAGCTTTGAAAGTTGGTATACGTAGTAACAATAATATTATAAATCACATGGTCACTTAATTATGCAAAACTTTTCTAGGGCTAGTTTCTTATAATAAAGTTTATCCGTCACCTTGTCGTTGTATTCAGGTCCATCGTTGTATAGTGCTGCTTGCTTGCACTGCCATCCCGCGATCAGGAAGAAAGTACTTGGTTGACCGCTTCTTCCAGTAGCTGTAGGTGATGTTGATATGTTGTTGATTTTCATAACACAGCAACGAATTCCCTTCCAGATTGGCAGTCAATTAGTAGTTTAGAGTTCAACTCCGACGTATGTCTTCACCAAAGGCTCCAAGCGATGTAAACATGTATGGAGAGATATTGTATTAGTAACACTGTAAAGTTTTGGTAAATATTCAGGCTCTTATTGTATTTCGCATATGATTGAACTTTAACAGGATATGGTTAATAGTGAATATGATATATATGATGAATAGAATTTAATAGTAGTGCTATTAACTTCAAGCTACAAAGTTATTAATATTCTATATTGAGCATGCTGCCGAATAACCAGCTAGATAATTAGCCCGCTAAGCAGATGGCAAAACGTGGGTATTAAGCAAAAAAAAAATAATAATAATAAAAAACTTACGCACTTGCAATATCATTTTAAATCTACGACTCGTTGTCGCTTGAGGTTACTACAGCAGCACTCGGAGAAGGCCCAAATAGTAACTTTAACGTCGTCTCTTATTTTCGTGGCTTTTCATCGGCAGTGGCAGCACTCCATCTTCATTAGCATTCTTAGACGTAACTTTAACGTCGTCTCTTATTTTCGTGGCTTTTCAACAGCAGTGGCAGCACTCCATCTTCATCAGCATTCTTGGACAGGATATCTTGCGAACGGTGTATATCGACACGTGGCTCGTAATACTACAGCGGTCGAACACTTCTGACTTGTTAAGACTTGTTTCAGTAATACACAGTACTTGCACTTCAATGTTTAATATACAACCATTTGTAATAGAATGGGCGAGAGCAGCCCTTACAACTCGTTTTATAATATTTTAACACGATAATATTTAGGTGAGGGTAATTAACAATTTCATAACCAACTTACAGATGATATTATTTATACCTTATAATAAGTTCTAATAAAGATTAAACATTATGTTAAAATATTCTATGCTTCTAATTCTTAAAACATTTAACAAAAATACTAAATAACATTCCATAATTAATTGTGTAGGTGGCGCTACTGTTGAAACTTATGAACTAAAACATGTAAATTCCAATGTAATTACCAATTAAATTATTATAAATAAATATGACTAACAATTGTTAATAAAGGATTGCAACAAAACGAAGATTTAGATTTTTCTAGATCGGAAAGACAGTATAAAAATCAAAAAAGATTTCTATCTAAAAATATGTTTGAGATGAAGCTTGTTAATGGCGAAATTGTGAAGAGAAGCTAGTTAGTATACTCAGAATCCACAGATCGTGTGTTTTGTGGTGCTTGCAAATTATATGGAGGAACATCCGTATTTGCCAAAAGTGGATTTAATGACTGGAAAAATTCTAACTTAATAACTGATCACGACAATTCTCTGGATCATCGTAAATGTTTGGGACAATATGAATGTAGAGGAAAACTTTTACAACGATTGGATACGCAAATAGTCAAACAATATAATGAAGAAATAACTTATTGGCGAAATGTTTTACTACGTGTAACAGAAACAATTAAGTTTTTAGCTTCTCGTGGGCTTCCATTTCACGGTCAAAATGAAATTATTGGATCAACACTAATCGGAAATTTTCTTGGTTGTATTGAGCTTATATCTAAATTTGATCCTTTCATGGCTGAACATTTGGTGAGATTTGGACAAAAAGGCAGAGGTTCTCCATCGTACTTGTCATCCTCTATTACTGATGAATTTATCTTAATTCTCGCTGATAAAGTTTTACTTTCGATTAAAGGAGAAATAAAAAAGCAAAATATTTTTCGATTAGCATTGATTCCTCTCCAGATATTTCACACACCGATCAGTTGACATTTATTATTCGTTATATTTTACCTAACGTAGAACCTGTTGAACGCTTTATTACATTTTTACCCAATTGCGGTCATAAAGGTGAAGACATTGAGAAGGCTGTTCTTGCAACAATTGATAACACTTTGGAACTGGATATAAAAGACTGTCGTGGCCAAAGTTATGATAATGCTAATAATATGTCTGGTCAATACAAAGGTCTTCAGTCAAGAATTAAAGCTCTAAATCCTCTGGCTACTTTTGTTCCTTGTGCAGCGCATTCTCTCCATCTCGTGGGATCGGCTGCCGCGGAAAGTAGTGATGAGTCAGCTGCTTTTTTTACACTGGAACAACAACTATACAATTTTTTTCTGGAACTACAAGCAGATGGTAAATTTTATTATCTAAATTTGATGAAGAATCGACGACACTAAAAAATCTATCAAAAACTCGTTGGAGTGCGCGAGCAGATGCAAGTAAAGCTTTATACAGTTCATACAAACAAGTTCTGGAAGCATTTAACTCTATTTGCGAAGATGTGAATCAATGTAAAAATACCAAAATAGAAGCAAAAGCAATATTAGAAAAAATTAAAACTTTAGAATTTACAATAATGTTGTGCTTTTGGAACTCTGTGCTCGTAAAATTTCAAATCGTTAGTGTACAGCTACAAGCAAGTTTCGTTGATTTATCTAATGTTGTTACTCTTTAATGCTTACCTTGATACGTTGCGTGACGAAAAAGAGTTCGAAAATTTTGAATCAGAGGCAATCAAGAGATGCGAAGTGACCACATATAAAAAAGATGTAAGAAGAAGAAAGAAAAAAAAAAAGAAAGAAACCTTACTTGGTGGTAGACCATAACATCGGGTCGCCGGCAAAATTACCGCCCATCGGGCAAAGTCGTGCCGCAAAGCGACCTAGTCGTATTCCGGCACGTTGCTCGATGAAGCCGTTTATGGGAAATGGGTCTGAACAGCTGCGGTACGTTGGCGAACCGGTTGAGGTCGAGTTGGTGTTTATTTTGTCGGGTGTCTAGTCGCGGAGGGTAGCGGGATCCGAAGCGACGGCTATCCGCTGGCCGCCCGCAGATAGTTGGGAGCCCAATTAGTGGGTTAGCCACCCACGAAAGGCTACCCCGCCAGCTGCGAAAAATCCCAGGGTGGCTCCATCGTGCTGGTTGGCGACCAAACGAGGAGGCCCGATGGCGATCCCTGGGGGGGTTCGGGCGTCCCCGCAGTCTCCAGGCTAGCCTCCCAGTGGCAAGACATCACCAATTTCGACGTCGGGTTCGATACGTACCGTCTCTTTCAACTGCCATTTCCCATCCCTATTCACTTTTATATTTATTTTTTATGAAAAAGTTTAAAAAAAGGAACAAGGTTACACAGCGGTTGCACTCCTCCTCATATAAAGTGCACCTCACTAATATCAGGGGTTTGCACTCAAATCTTTTAGCTGTCCACCACCACCTGGAGACAGAGCAGCCGCACTTGCTCTTTTTGACGGAGACGCAGATACAATGTCCTTTGAGCGCAGCATACTTGGATTATCCCGGTTACTCGTTAGAGCACAACTTTCGCTCACGGGCCGGAGTCAGTGTGTACGCGCGGAACGACCTCTGTGTTCAGCGTCTCCGTCACCTTAAAGACCCCACTTTTTCTTCCCTATGGGTTTTAGTGGACACAGGAAACGAAAAAATCCTGTATTCCTGTGTCTATCGTTCGCACAGCGGTGACCAGGAGACAACTCGTTTATTTGAGTATCTCAGTGAGGCTGCAGATATGGCTCTATATCAGTACCCTTCGTCGCAGCTAGTCTTTCTGGGGGACTATAATGCCTGTCATCAGGACTGGCTGTTCCCGTACCAGAAGACCGACCATGCTGGAAGATAAGCGCGGAACTTTGCGTTGTCCTTGGACCTCTTTCAGCTGGTGAGGCAAGCGACAAGGGTGCCAGATGTGGTAGGCCATACAGCCAATTGCCTGGACCTTCTGCTGACAACTGATCCGGTCAGGTATCGTGTAGAGGTCACGTCCCCCTTGGGAACCTCCGATCACTGTCTGGTGAAATCTGTATTTACATATTCCCCACCAGCTTTCGAACCACATGGTGTTAGGCGAGTATGGAAATACAAGTCAGCAGATTGGGATGTGCTGCGGCACTTTTTTGCGTCTTATCCTTGGCGGCAGGTCTGCTTCTCTTCTTTGGATCCGTTGAGTTGCGCGGATGCTATAACCGATGTGGTGCATCAGGCAATGGAGTATTTTATTCCTTTTGCTGACGTACCCATCGGTGGCAAAGCTCGCCCATGGTTTAATGCCGAATGTCGTCATGCAAATGACCGAAAACATTCGGCATACCTCATTTGGGCTGATGCTAGAAGCCGCAAAACTCCGGATGTAAGTACAAAGAAGAGAGCCTTTAACCAAGCTGCCAAGTCCTATAAAAAGGCATTGCGGAAGGCGGAAGGTCTTGATCGGATCGTTAAGAATGGCGAAAAGCTCTCTGTCAGACCAACCGGCAGTCGAGCTTTCTGGTCTCTTGCCAAAGCGATCGAGTCGAACTTCTGCCAACCCTCACTGCCTGCTCTGCTGAAGCCGGATGGATCCCTCGCCCACACAGCAACAGAGAAAGCGAATGTATTTGCTTCTCTGTTTGCTGAGAATTCGCATCTAGACACTGGCAATGCTTCTCCAGAACATCTTCCTCACTGCGGTATTTCGATGCCTGAAATCCGCATCACGAACAAAGAGGTATGGAGAACATTGTGTCGTTTAGATGTGAATAAAGCCAGTGGTCCTGATGGTATACCAGCCATTCTGCTCAAGACATGTGCAGCTGAGTTGTCTCCTGTACTGACACGTCTGTATCGCCTCTCTTTCAAGACTGGAATAGTACCGAAATCCTGGAAGCTTGCTAATGTGCAACCCGTGCCCAAAAAAGGCAGCCGTGCTGATCCTGTCAACTACAGACCGATTTCAATCACCTCCATACTCTGCAAGATTATGGAGCGTGTATTGAACACGCGCCTTCTAGCATACCTAGAAGGTAACGATCTCCTCAGTGATCGACAGTACGGGTTTCGCCGTAATAGGTCTACTGGGGACCTCCTAGTGTATGCTACACACATTCTAGGCGAGGCCATCGAGAAGAACGGAGAAGCGGTCGCCGTCTCTCTGGACGTCTCGAGGGCATTTGACAGGGGCTGGCATGCGAGCCTTACAAACAAGCTTTCAGCGTACGGTATATCTCCTGGTCTGATCGGCTGGATAACGGACTTTCTGAGCCAGAGATCTCTCCGAGTAGTTGTCGATGGGTGTTCCTCGGAATCCTTGACAATAAATGCCGGAGTGCCTCAGGGGTCCGTTCTTTCTGCAACTCTTTTTCTGCTGCACATTAACGATCTGTTGAAGCCCGGTATCTATGGGTACGCAGACGACAGCACAGTTGTAGAAAGATATCTGCCGAGTACTCGGGCTAGTCGAGATCAAGTACAGCCTGAAAGAGAAGCCATGGTGCAGCGTTTGAATGACAAACCTCAGGCAGTCTCCGCATGGAGCAATGTCAATCTTGTCAAATTCAACGCCACCAAAACGCAGACGTGTCTGTTCACCGCCAAAAGGAGCCCTTTCACCTTGGCTCCTACTTTCCAGAATGTATCCTTGGAATACAGTGACCGGCTTCAGTTGTTAGGCTTAGAGATTTCCTCGAACCTCAACTTTGGTCGGTTCATTGAGTCCAGAGCAAGAGCAGCAGCAGCAAAGCTTGCCGTTCTTGCGAAGGTTCGGCACTACTTTACACCAGGACAGCTTCTTGTTTTATACAAAGCACAGATCCGGTCGTGTGTAGAGTACTGTGGCCACATATTTGCTGGTGCCGCAAAGTCTCATCTTGCGGTTCTGGACTCAATTGAGAGGCTAGCAAAGAGGCTCATAGGCGATCTCGAATTGGTCGAAGCCGACCTCCAAAGCCTTGAACACAGGCGTAGAATTGCTAGCCTCTCAGTATTCTATAGGATACATTTTGGTGAGTGTGCGCAGGAATTACACGACTTAATTCCCCCATCCCCCTTCCATCACCGGACGTCCCGACGCACGGCAGGTATCCATCCTTTTGTTGTGGACATTCCACCGGTCCGAACGAAGCGCTTTGCTTCCTCATTTATAGTGCGTACAGCGAAGGACTGGAACAATTTGCCTGCGTCGGTATTTCCGGCCAAATATAATGTGGGGTGTCTTCAAGAGAAGAGTAAATAGGTTGCTAGGGCAATGCGTCTTACCATCTAAGACTACATTCCACTTATCATTTTTTTTTTTTTTTTTTTTTTTTGTTTCCGCGGGGAAAATGCTTTGCGCACCGTACCCCTCGCGGGGGAAGCGAGGGGCGTGTGTGGGACTCCCGAAAATGGTGTACCCACTAAAAACCCCGCGGCGCTCCTTCCTCTCCTTATTGGCGGAGTCGTGGGTACGGCTAGCCCTTCATCCACGACCCCGCCGGCGATGGCCCGTCTTTTACACGACGGACCCCACCTGCCCCCCTAGCTGAGTGGGGGGGCCTGTGGGAGCGACCGGGAGCGCCCGGTCGTTCCCACCCGACGCGGGTGGTGCCATGTTCAATGTGGGCGGGAGTGTCCCCACACCCCCTGCCCACTGGCCACCACCAGGCTGGAGAAGTTCAAATTGCCGTCTTCTCCGGCCCCTTCGACGTCTGCGGTGCGGGGGCGCAAGGGGATCGTCCATGCGCGCCCGCTCCGCCTCTTCCTTCCGCGACATTACTTCCTCGCAGAAGGAAGCCACTTCCACCCAGACCTCCTCGCTGCCCAACATGGCAGTGACTACCGCAGGCAGCGTTAGGTCCGGGCCTACGGACGCCTGGAGTCGTCGGCGCTGCTCCACCCAGGCCGGACACTCGACCAGGGTGTGCTGCGCCGAATCAACTTGCGCGCCACAGTGGTGGCACGCCGGGGTCTCCTCACTTTTTATCCGGTGCAGGAACTTCCCGAAGCAGCCATTCCCGGAAAGTACCTGCGACAACCGGTATGTAAGGAACCCGTGCCTCCTATCGGTCCATGTCTCCATGACTGGACCGATGGCGTCCAGACTCCACCGTCCGAATTTGGCTTCGGCCATCTCCGCCATCCATTGGCGGAGAATGTTCTCGCAGGCCGCCAGCCGGACGGTGTGGGGCGCTCTCCCCGCGCCCTCTTGTCCGCCGTCCAGTTATAGACGGCGGATAGCACCTCTGCCTCCAAGTGCCATGGTGGAGTTCCCGCCATGGCGCAAGCCGCACCATGGCTTACCGTCGCAAAAGCCCGCGCCACTCTTTGAGCGATGGCCCGTTGGGGCCTACGTAGGTGGGCCTGGTTGTACCCCCCCAGGGCGTCCGCCCATATGGGGGAGCCGTAAAGGGCCATGCTCTTCAGCACGCCGGCCTAGAGGCGCCGGCATGCTGTGGCTGGCCCTCCCACGTTCGGGAGGAGCCAATTTAGGATCCTCGCCGCCTTTAGGAGGCGCGGTGAAAGTTCACGAAAATAATCTCGGAACTTCCACCGCCCGTCCAAGGTGAGGCCAAGATATCTCATGGTGGCACTCACCCGCACCCTCTCGGCACCCACCATGATATGGGCGTCAGGTGGCGCACCCCGCCGCGGCCCATGAAAATATAGGGCCTCGGTCTTGGGTAGCGCCACTTTCAACCCCAGTTGCCAGATCCGATCGGCAACCAGGGTCCCCCCATTTGACGCCCGGGTGGCTGCCTCCCCGAATGTTCTCCCCCGCGCCGTGAGAAGGGTGTCATCCGCATAACAAATGACACCCACTCCATCGGGGAGGGCGCCCCGGAGGAGCCAGTCGAAACCGACGTTCCACAGGAGTGGTCCAAGGACCGACCCCTGCGGAACACCCACCTGCACCGGCCGCCGCCTCATGTGGCCGTCCCCGCCGACGAACAGGACGTCCCTCTCCCGGAGGTAATTCGCCAGCAGGGCCCGCAAATATGGAGGCATCCCATTGTATCGGAGTGCCTCAGTAATTGTGGCATGGGGGATGGTGTTGAAGGCATTGGCGATGTCAAACGACACAGCCAACACGCCATCCCCCGCCGCCACCGCCTTCTGTGTGACGCGCTTCAGCTCCTGGAGCGCGTCTATCGTGGACCGACCCGCCCGAAACCCGTACTGGGCCCCGGATAAGTCCGGGCCGGTCCCCCTCAGGTGCTCCCTGAGCCGTGCTGCTATCACGGACTCAAAGAGCTTGGCCGCATCGTCCAAGAGGACGACCGGCCGATATCCGGCAGGAGAGTCCACCGGCCGCCCCGGCTTCCGGAAGAGGCACAAAACTCCCTCCTTCCACACTCTTGGGAACCTCCCAGACGCAAAGCAGCGGTCGAAGAGGTCCCGGAAGCGTCGCTCCATTTGGCTGGTGGTTATCGCCACCACCCGCGCCGGCACCCCGTCAGGCCCCGGCGCCGTCTTCTTTCCTCGGAGGCGGAGCGCCGCCGAGGAAAACTCCTCTTCCGACACCGGGAGGGAACCGGTGTCGGCCGGGGGGCCCACCCGCCGAGGCGGAGCCATCCGAGGAGGGACGAACTCCGCCGATCGGTCCGGGAACAGCCCCCGGACTACTTCCGACAGGAGCGCCGGCTCGAGGGTCTCGACGACGGGGGGGCCGATCGGTCGCAGCTTATTCCGTGCCGCACGATACGGCCTGCCCCAGGGATCTTCATCAAGCCCCCCTAGCATCTCCTCCCTCGCCGCCTTTTTGGCCTCCAGGATTGCCACTTTGAGAACGTTATGGAGGCGGTCCGCATTGGCGGCGTCGCGTTGGCGACGGCGGCGGGCCCTCACGTGGGACCTCCTCGCGGCCACACATTTCGCCCGGAGGCACGCGAGTTCCGCCGACCACCAGTAGACCGCGCGCTTGGGAGGCGGCCGGCGGGACCGAGGCATGCTGGAATCGCACACCTCCGTCATCGCCTCCCTCAGCCGGAGGGCGGCGGCGTCGACGTCCATATTCGGACTTGTAGGCGGAGCGAACCAGTCCTGGATTATCGCCGCTTCCCTGGCCGCGTCACGGTCTAACCGCGTCAGGGCCCACCGCGGCAGGGACGACCGTTTTCCCAGCCCCCCCGACCGTGGACTCTGGGTGGAGAACTCTATCCGAATGTACCTGTGGTCGGATAGATTCTCCTGCAGGTCCACTTCCCACCTGCAGACGTCGGCGGCCAGGGCTGGGGTGGCGAACGAAACGTCCACCACCGAGCTTCCGTTGTGCCGCACGCACGTCTGCACTGTCCCCCTGTTGAGGAGCACCAACCCGTTCGACGCCACCCACGACTCGAGAGCCGAGCCACAGGCGTTTGTGTCCTTGCACCCCCAGGCCGCAGATCTGGCATTTAAATCGCCCAAAACTGCGACCTTGCTCCTCCCTATACGCGCAATCGCCGCGGTCAGAGATTGGAGATATCTCTCAAACTCCAACCGCGGGCGACTTGGGGGAAAGTAGACGCCCAGGAGAGCGGCATCCCCCCACGCGGCGGCCACGTATCCATGTCCCCTCTCGATGAGCGAGAGGGGAGGGGAGTCCGTGGAGGGTCGCGGCGCGATGGCCACCCTGCCGGTAATGTCTTGCAGCCAGCTGGCTGCAATGTAGTAAGGCTCGGCGACCACGGCGAGATCCCCCAACCACTCAGCTAGCACCTGACTCATGAGGTCCTGTGCCGCTATGCAGTGGTTGAGGTTAATCTGCATTATTGTGCGATGTCCCGGTCCTGACATTATTGGGACATCACACCGTCAGAGGAGCCCGGTGGTACCCGGGCATCCGCAAGGGCTGGCCGCACTGTAGCCTGCTCCCTGCCCTTCCTGGCGGGGGGGTTGCATTTAGCCCCCCCCCCCATGACGTGTCCCGCCGGCCTTCCGCTGGTCGAGCACACAGCGCAGTGGGGGTCCTTTGCGCAGGCGGCCTGCTTGTGGCCAGGCTGCCCGCACCGGAAGCACAGGTCGGACCTGTCCACCGGCGATGGGCAGCACGGCCGGGCGTGCCCGGGCAGGAAGCACCGGAAGCAGCGCCTCGGCTGTTCCTCTGCCGCCCGGACCACGGCCGAGCTGAAGCCAATGAGGAGCCGCCCCTTCTTAAGGACGGCCTCGGCGGCCACAGCGGGGCACTGCAGCCGGACGCGGCCCATACCCCTGCTGCCCGGCCGGATTTCACCAGCCCTGACGTCCGCGACGCCACAACCTCCCACCGCCGCTACGGCGGCGGCTACCTCGTCCTTAGTGACGGAGTCGTCCAGCTCCATCAGTACCAAGGACGAGGTCTTAACCGGCCTCGTCACCTTGGCGACATTTGATATCGCCTCCGCCATCTTGGCTGCGAAGGCGTCGGCCTGCTGGTTCCGGTCGGCCCCTGGGAACTCGAAGATCCGAGCTCCCGTCTGGGTTTTCCGGCACGACACCCGCTCGATCCCCATCTCTGCCGGGCGGACCGTTTGTCGGGCTTTTAAAAAGACCGACTCGTAGGTCTCGCCCGCGGCCGCGGCCTCCTGAGATATGGTGACGACCACGGCAGCTGTCTTCGTGGCCGTCTTCTTTTTCCGGCCTTTCTTCGAGGCCGGAACGGGGGCTGCCTTATTGGCAGGCTCCTTATGCGCCGCTGAGGAAGAAGACGGCTGAGGCGCCTTCTTCTTCTTCCCCTTCCTTTTAACCTGCGTCCACTCATTGGCCGCGGTGACCGAGGGCAGCATCGGATCCTCCTGCGAGGGACACCCCATCTCCATCGGCTCAACACCGGACGGCTCAGCGACCGGGACCGTCGGGACGGGAGCCAAGGCAACCGGGGCAATCAAAGTGGCCTGCTTTTTGGCCCCTTTCTTCTTTTTTGCCGCCGTAGCGGCGAAAGTTGGAGCAGGCGCTGGGGCCGACACCGAGGTCGGCGCCTCAGAGCGCCTGTCAGCCACAAGTCCAACGGCCCAAGTCCGCGGTCCTCCAACGCCGCTAGACAGGCACGAGTGAAGGCGCGCTCCTCCTGCGCGATCTCGCGCAGCGCCTCCCGCAGCTCCTGGGACGTCGTCGCCTTCCCCTTCTGGGGCTGGCGGAGCCCCTTCAGTTCCTCCCGGAGGGTCGCGATCTCGAGGCTCTGGCTAGTGACCTGTGCCTCAAGTCGCTGGACCTCCTCAGAGGCGCTCCGGTTCATGGCCTCCGTCACAATCTCTCGAAGCGCTAACGCCGACGCCTTTAAGGCCGTCTGGCATGCCTTCGGCAGCTTCGATGATTGGGTGGCCACGGTTATGATTGTGTCCACCTCCACCTGAGCCTGTTTGCTTAAGAGGTAGGCCATCCTCTCCATTTCCATTTTGTCGGCTGGGGTATTCCTAGCCGCCAATAACCTGGCGCGCGCCTCTTTGGCGTGCTTAACTCCTTTCGCCAATATTTCGGCCTCCTCTTTTGCTCTGGCCGCAGCTGGATCAGAGGACGCCAACATGGCACGACGGCCACCTGCCGGGGTGCGCCCGCTACCACGGCCCCAGCCGCGCTTCGACTTCGCCTCCTTGATCGTCGAAGAGCTGGACGACCCGGACACACGAGCCCGCAGGCGTTTGCGCGTGTACATATTTGACACGTCGCTGGCCACCGTCGAGTCCGTCATCTCCTCTTCCGTGAGGTCGCTTGGCCTCACGAAAATAGGCGACACGGTTCCGCTCCTAGGCGGCACTACAACTGGTCCTGAAGGACCGGGTGGGCCCTGAGAAGGGCCGTTAGGTTGGCCCTGAGAAGGGCCGTTAGGTTGGCCCTGAGAAGGGCCGTTCGGAGTCCCGGGGGACACGGGATTCACCTCACTATTCATATTTTTCACTCCTATTCCACACAGTATTGTCACTTGAGATTTGGCTCCACTACGGCCACTGCGTTACCGCGCACCAAGTAGGGATTTCCAGGGCAGACGACGAGGACGTACTCAAAAACACTGTGGGGACTGCCCCTTCCACTTACCATCAGGTGGAATGTAGTCAAGCATTGCCCTAGATCATATAAAAAAAAAAAAAAAAAACAAAAAAACCAAAATTTCATTTTGATGAATTGAAGACTGGACACGTTGAGTTAGAAGGGAGACGATCTTTCATTATTGATAATTATTATGCAGCGATTGATTGTCTTAAAGTGCACTTACAAAACCGGCAAATTATTTATAATACAGTAAACACAAAGTTTGGTTTTTTATGGAAATTGCATGAACTAGATGACAGTGAATTTATTAGAAGCAAAGCAAAGGAGTTAAAACAACTATATGCCACTAATTTAGAAGAAACTTTTGTAGAACCATTTGGCGCAGTTTTTAAAATCTGACATCGAGACCGAGCATTTTACTTCTGCGAGAACACCTAAGGGTTTGTTGCAGTTGATAAAAAGTTTTAATATTTCATGCATGTTCCCGAATGTGGAGATAATATAAAGAATTTTTTTGACAATGAGTGTTACCAACTGCAGCGGCGAAAGGTCATTTTCTGCACTTAAAAGAGTAAAAAATTACTTGCGCTCCACGCTTTGCCAGCAAAAACTTACAGCGCTCTCGCTAATGTACATAGAAAGTGATTTTTTACAAACTATTAAATTGGAAAAAATTGTAGAAAGATTTGCAAACTCTAAAGCTCGAAAAAAGACTTTTTTATAAGCTTATAATATTTACTATCATTTTCAAATAAATCACTAATCTTAACACTTAACACTTGTATGATGTCTCCCTCTCGTCTTTTTTACATATAACAACAGAAGTATAAATATTTAAAAAATACTTGAAAGTCGAAGCAACTTCACATACTAGGTGACCACGCTCATGCATCGCCGCAACGTAACAACTAAGTTGTCTTCATAAACTAAGCCAATACAAGTCATGCGGCCTAACAAAACATGGATTTGGTTTTCTACAAGGTAGCCTGCAGTCACGTGTCATGATTTTGGTCAAATAATGCGTGAAGTGCTTTGACTTTATGGACAGTCCGCTAGTCAGCGTGCAGATTAAAAGACAACGTCAGTTTCGTTTGCAGATCGATCTGATAACTTTTATAGGTACTATGACTACTAATCATTTTATCTTTTATCTTTTATACAAACAAAGACAAAAGTAAGTAATATACTACTGTTGCCGACCGTAACACACATGATGGGGGCGCGTCCTGATTATTAGCCTAGGGCGGTCAGAACTCTTGATCAGCCGCTGGATGTACAGACAAAGCACTAAAGAATATTAATTAAGTTTATAAATAAAGCAGTCGTGTTAACTAAAAAGTAAAAGAGAACATTTTCAAGCTACTCTGAAAAGAAGCAAATCGAATACCTTATTAATTTTTCCATGATTTTTATTTGAGAAACCTTTTCTATTTATTTTCTTTTGCTTTGTCTGTATTTGATTTCCTTCTACTCGTAACTAAATGCAACAGTCTGCGAATTCAATATTACATTTTCTTTTTTGCAGTTCCTTTTCAGTGAGAAACATTTTTATTTTTATATTAAAAAATATTGTTATGACATTTACAAATTATTATTTGTGTAACAACAAATAATAATTTGTTAATGTACCTCCACTTACTACCAGATACTTATATTTTTACATTAATTCTGCACAGATAAAATAAAAATAAATTTCATTTGGCTAAAATGTGTCATTCAAACGATATAAAATCTAAACATAACTTCAAATAAATTATCTAAGTACATTTGAGATTCATGTTTATATTAAATTTCAACAGAGTTTTTATTTATATCGTTTTCTAACAGCATCACTTAAACTGTAAAGCACACAAAAAGCTGGTTTATATGACATCCATCTCATTTACAAGTGACGCTGTACTTTTAATAAAATGTGTACGATATACGTGATACAAGAATCGTGTAGACATTTTTACTTTACTCAATATACACATACATATAGTATTGTAATAGATACATTGATATACAGGGTTATTTGTAATTAATTGGCCACCTCTTGCAGACAGCCTCTCTACGTCAATCCCAACAACATTGTTCTACGACTTCTTAAGCTTAATAGTTTTAAAAAAATAGTTTTCCCATACAAAATTTATTCTGACGGGCATTGACTATGAGCGTAGGTATGGCGTCCCGGGCGTTGACCTTTTAGGTACTTCTTATAAAATACAGAGTAATACGTAACAGAGTGAGCAAAACGGTTTTTGTTTTTTTTTTGTGTTGTTTATCAAGATTTGTAAAAGTTCGTAGAACAAATGTTGTAAGGATTGATGTAGAGAGGGAGCCTGCAAAAGGTGTCCAAGAAATTAAAATAACCTATACATGTAGTGACACCTTATTTGTTCGACTGCTAGATATATCTTTGAAATCAAATAGTGTAGTAATTTGTTAATAAAAACAGAAAGCGTACCATTTTAAAGCATATTTTCAGTAATTTAACTACGTAATTTAATATATCCTTTTAGAGATAAAACTTAATAAAATTCAAATTATTATATTTCATGGTTTAATGGAATATTCTAGAACTTTTTAACTCCAGTATTTGTAACAGGCGTTATTATTATATGGGTTACATTTGTTTGTGTTTAACAACACAACATTATTTAAATATACAATATACTTTAAAGTCAAAAAATAATAAATAGTAAATAAATTCATATATTTTCATATCAAATAATCAACATCAAATTTCTCTCTCTTTAAGTTTAAAGTCTTTAAATTGTAAATCAGCGTATTTTACCATGTTCCGTTAAGTTTTCAAATCATTACCTTAATGGAAAGAAAAGTTTGAAACAAAAAATTCAATTGGGAGTTTCTTTATAGAAATAATTAGCTTATGAATTGTAAAATTGTTAAGTAAATTATAGCGGTCGAACAACTTTGATATTTTTATTTAATTTAATAAATAATAAAAAAATGCTTATTAATATGTTTCAAATTGTTTATATTAAAAAAAATCATATCTAAAATACAAAGATGTAAACATAGCACCTGATTTTCTATTATTATTAACATCACTAATCGTTAAACTACACGCCTCACTCACAATCTAAACAATTTTGACTTCCACAGGATCACTTGTTCCCTAACGTATACCAGATTATAAGTATAATATCACATATCATATGTTGTTCTATTTGTTGTTCAAGAAACAAAAATTGTTACTCGTGTACACAAGTCAAGTATTCACCATACACCACTTCTCTGATAGGTGGCGAAAACACAACACCCTTTCCATGGTATCAACCAAGTCCCAATCTATTTCATGGATCGACATTATTTTTACAGGTACTTTTCCATTGGTATAAATTACTTACCAGAATACATGTCATTAAAAAAAACCGTCCGCCAATTAAGTACGGTGGCAGCCGAGGATCCAAAAAAACCCAAAATTATAAAAATACTTTATTTAAAATTACAAACTACATTATAACTAAAATGACGACTGCTTGCCCGATATTAGAAAACAAGAGTGACAATTAAATTAATTATAATGAAATACATTTATGTGAAGTGCAGATTCAGCTAAAGGATTGTTATAAAATTATAATTAAATAATACATTTGTATGAAGTGCAGATTTAGCTTTTTGATTGTTATAATTCCTGGATTCTGATACAATGGAATGTACATATTGCACCATCGCTTGCTAAGCGGTTCCCGCGATGCATGGGAATATAACAAATGTCTATTTAGCGATCCCACGGTCTATGGGGATATAACACGCCCGCATTTTTTTTCTACTTATCATAAACTAGGTTAATATTTAAACCATAAAAAATCCATTGGTTTTATGGGTTTATTAAAACATTATTGAATAACCAAATACCAATGCGTTTATTAATTCGTAAGAAATAATTAACAACAAAACTATTACACTAGAAAAAAAAACAATGTTCCATATTAAAAATATCTATTTCACCTTCAATAAATAATATTGTATCATCATGAGAGTTTTGATCTTGTTAGAATTTATGTGAAACTAAGTTCATCAAATAGTAACTTGTTCGTGAACTCAAAGCAACTGATAGAATTAAACAAATAGTCCTTCAAACATGTCGTGGTTATAAAGGTTGATGCAGGATTAAGATAACATCCCAAAAATCCCAAGAGTCTTGTTTAACCCGTTATTTCCTAATTTATTTAGAAATTTACCTACAAATATATTTTATAATTAATATTTTATATTTCACTTAGAAGATGGTATGTAACTTTGTATAGATGAAGTTAACTGTCTATGATAATGAACTAGTGTGTTTCTTCTATAAAATAAAAAATAAAGAAACACTCTTGAAAAGTAATTAAAACTTAAAAGTAGTATTGTGCAAAATCAATCAATTCAATCGACTGAGTTATTCAACTTTGTACATACAAAAATGCAGGTAAATAAATATTTAAATATATTATATACAGCCTATTTAGCAAACACTTGGACTTACAATATACTCTTTTTCATCAAGATTGGTCAAGACAATCAAAAAGAAGGACAAACAATTAGTAGAATGTAAAGTTTCTGAAACTTATATTTAGCACAAATTAAACGGATACGGATATACATAATATACATATTTATGAAGTTATATAGATATATTTTCTGATCATTATTTATATAATATTGACTATGAGTTATTATATTTCACTGAAGTTGTGTTTTGTTTATTACTACGTTTTTTAAACCACCATTTATGCTGTAAATTAGCCATTTTATTTGGGACCATAAAATGCACATTTACGACACAAACTCATTTACAACCGACCTACCTGCACTTTGAATAAAACACACGCGCTATAAATAGTGCATTTTATGTAAACACTCATGTGGTAAAGTAATAGGTACATTATTGTATTTATCATGAACACGTTATTTGTTTGATTCGTAGATATCATTAAGGTAAAACATTATGTATGTTCACAAATAGATACCTGTTGTAATTCAGTAATAACTGAATCGATATCAAAACAATATGGGTTATATAAAAATATAGTACTAGCTGTGCCTGCGACTTCGTACGCATAGATTTCGATTTTGATAAAACGTACCCTTTGTATTTACCAATGTATGTAAAAACTATAAACCTTCAAACTGGTAAGCAGCAATGATACGACAATAAGAGATTATTAATTTCTTTATTTTTTAACCGATTGTTAAAAAAAAAACAAAATGTAACCTTATTAATCTACGCTCTCGCTACGTTTAAACTGTTTAAATTTCAAATCAGCGCATTTTATGTTCTTTCATTAAAATTTCCTTTAAATATTTTTTATATCATTAGCTTAATGTAAAGAAAAGTATGAAAAATAGTGTCATTTTATATTTGTTTTTTTATTTAACCATGATTGTATATTTGTTTTTTTTAATGTTTTTATTTTTTTTATTCTGTATACGGGTGTGGCACATAAATAAAAGTTTTTGAATTTTGAATTTTTTGAATTTGAAGATAAACAGTTAAATCAGATGTCCCCTATTCTAAATAATAAGCATACTAGTTGGCATTGTTAGATCAATCAATCAATAAGTGTATCAACATTTTATAATATTTAAATTTCATAATAATATTTACCGCCCCATTGCATTGGTACCTATTCCGTGATTGACAAAATTTGACATAACTTTTTTTTATTTTTGAACCGATTTAGATGAACTAAACACTAAATATTAAGTGAATACTGTGATAATATAATCCTGAAAATCGCATTCAAATTGGTTAAGGCGTTTCTGAGATTAGCGTGCACAAACATACAGACATACAAACAAACTGAAAAATCATTGTTTTGGGTTATCTTGCTCTTATAAAGGCCGCCTATGATGTTTTTTTAAATATTTTCCATGGACAAAAATGGATCAGTGATAATTTTGTTATATGTACATAGGTTTTTTATTACCTCAGACAGCGTGTAAGCTAAATAATGTTTACAAAAACTATCTAAGCCAAGCCCATCTAGTATATTTTATAGACATTATTTTTGCAGGAAGACCGTTTGAACAACCAATACGGGCTACACTGAGCCTTCCGAATAACTTCCTCAAAAAAACATAGTCAAAATTAAACCTTGAAACAGGCTTAGATTTTAAAATAAACCATCAATGGTTATGAATTTTATATATTTATAATAATCCACAAACATTTTCCAGATATTTTTTATATTTGTTTTAAAGTATTATACAATTTTTAAAAATTACGTTATGCCACGTGTTTAGAATTAAATATTCTAGATCTATGTTCCTAGTGGTGCCCAAATTATTATAACCCTAACATGAATCAGATTAAACTGTTTATAATTACGTTCTCCTTATACGAAGCAATTAATTTTCCCTGGCTAAAGCGATGTACATACTAAAATCTTTATAATGAGTCTTCATAATGAAGTGAAGCAAAATACTTACCAGTAACGTTAACTTTTTTTTATTGAATTCTTTAAATTGTAGCTTTTCAACTTTATTAAAAAAATTTCATTAAGTTATGGGTTAGATTGTTTTGCCTGTATCTATTTTATCCTTTTAATGCATATTGAATTTTTAAACAGGCGGGTATTCAAACCCATTACCTGTGGGAAACCGTCCCGTCGCTCTACCAACTGAGCTACCGTTATCGCTGCCCGTTTCGGTCAATTCTATTTATGATCCTTTTTATCGGGATCGCGCGGTGGTAACATCTGTCAGATTTATCTTGAAAAATTCTAACCAATGTTAGAAAACAATGCAGTAATGATTAAAATTTAAAAGATTCCACAACCAAAATTAATGTTTGAAAATATATTTAAACATGGATAACCATGTGAAACTTAATCAAATTTTTAATAAATATAGAATGAAGAGTAAACCCTACATTGCAAATCTTTATGGAAATGTATCTAACCGCTTTCTTCTATATGATAATAACCTTCGTCTGAGAATCTCATGGTAAATATTTCTTGTAAATAGCTTCGCTACGAATCTCCGATTTCGAATTTAGCTGGGTTTATGAAGTATTTTAATGAACTAGTTTATTAAATGTATTAAATATGTATAATTAATCAGAACAATAGAAAACTTTTCTAATTCATTTACCTTCAATCACTTTAGTAACTTTATAAAATAAAATAACAGAAAACAATGTGATCATTTTGTTTAATTTTCAAAACATTTTGTGATAGTTAAAGTTGTTATTGCCTAAGTTAGACTTAGATATAATCCAACATTAGGTTTGAAAATGAGATATTTTAATTAATAGTTAATTAACAAAGTGTTAAAACATGTGTTATGCGTATATTTTATTGTGAATTTTCATACATAGAACATACAAAGAAAGAAATATATTAGAATTATAAAAAAATATATATTTTTAGGGAACGCCATTTATGGAGATGGTAAAGATGGTTTTGCAGTCGATGTCATACAGTGCCATTATAAAAATCGGCGGCAAAAATCAGCTGAAATACTTTTTCAAGTAACTATTCATTTTTTTTTTATGTAAGAGGAGGGCAAACGAGCTGGCGGGTCACAGATGACTCGTGATCACCGCCGGCCATGAACTCTTGCAACCGAGGATTTACAATAGTGTTGCCGGCCATGAAGGTAGGAGTAAACGCCTTTATAGGTATAAAAAGAAAAAGCTGATTCCGAATTGGGTGATACTCAATGCAAGGTTTACTAACTGCCTCCTGCCTGTTGCATGTGAAGGACAAGCCGCGGCTGCAGTCAGTTTTATGTGATGAATAGGTAAACACGAAGATCGCACATGTACGACTATAGCAAAGCATTAATTTACTAACTTGCGATTCTCAAGATCAACAAAGAGCTGACCAATTAATTAATTAATTATATTGTATTAATTACTCTATAATACTTTACACTATTTTAGAAAGTTTCATAATCGGCATTGGCCTGTAGTGCCCTTGGTCAGATTTTTAATCTTTTTAGGGGTCGAATGGTCTTTCAATAATACCGAACTCATCGAGGCCTTATTGAATAGCACTAAAAAAAATTATGTTATATCAGTATTATAAATCAATCATATACATATAAACAATCAGTACTTCAATCATATCAAGATTATAAGGGTCGAATACCTTCATCCTAAACTTCCTACGAGTCTTGTTTAATCTGTTGAAACCTTCGTGAATTTAAATGTACTATTTAATTTTATTTACTACAACACAACGGTATATGATTTCTTCTTGACTTCGAACGAATGAATTATTTGAAATGGTCGTTCCTATTCGAAGGTTGAATAATAACGCAATTATAAAGAAAATGCATGCTTCTGTAAAAAAAAAAACATTCATTAGTCGGGTCGAGTTCCGTCGCGAACAGTCGTGTCGTCGCTGACGCTCGTAAAATAATTCAGTGATCGGGTAAAGTGCTAACGCTGCCGCTGCCGCTGCACTCGTGCGTCGACGGACATTCCGCGGCCGTGCGTCACGATGACCCAGTTACCGCTTATTAGTAATTGTTATTTTTATGCAAACAATCATTAAGGCACAGCTATAATTTTTATACAATTATGGCATCACCTAATACTACTATAAGTATTAAAACTGAAACCGAACGTCTGTTGTACCAGCATTATACAGATGAAAAATTGGAACGACAAAAACTTGAAAAAGTAGTTAAAGACCTTAAGGGCCAAATAGAGGAGTTTCAGCAACAACTGAAACAATTCCAGGAGACAAAGAACAAGGTTACAAATAGTAACTCCAACAGTGAGAACCCCGTTGAAACTGTTCAGTATGAGACAGACGAAGAGGAACTTGCAAAAGAAACTGAGTGGGTACGTCAAAAAAATAGGAAAAAAAGGAAACTGAACTTGACGCCATCCCCACCACCACAAAAAACAGCTAACTCAAAGGAGCCGAGGATAAAGAAACCTCCACTTCCACCTCCTATCATCGTAGAAAATATCAAAAACTATCAAGACTTCTTTGATTTAATTTCTACGACTGTAGCCAATGATACGTTTACCGTAAAAACTATGAACGGCGAAAACGTAAAAGTAAATGCCAAAAATGAGGACACTTATAGGTCCATTTCCAAAATACTAGCGCAAAATAGTAGCCATTGGTATTCCTATGAGAATAAACAGGACAGACCTATTAGAGTAATGGCTAAAAATCTACATTCCTCTTGTCTGCCTGATAGAATTGTTGAAGATATAAAGAACAAAGGATATAAAATCCAGGAAGCTGTAAATAAATTAAGTTGGAGAACTAAAGAACCACTTAATATGTTTACGTTGTCATTTCATAAAGATGAAAACATAGACAAAATTTATGGCATCCAGACTATATTAGGTTGCAAAGTCGACATACAGCCGCTCAAGACTTCGAAACTTATACCGCAGTGTAAAAGGTGTCAAGCATATGGACACACTCAAAAGTATTGCTCCAGAGAGCCAAAATGTGTAAAGTGCACAGGCAAGCACTTTACAAAAGACTGTACAAAACCAGCTGAGGCGAAACCAAAGTGTGTACACTGTGGGGAACCACACCCTTCTAATTACAGAGGGTGTTTAGTGGCAAAAGAGCTACAAAAAATCAAGAATAAGTTACTGAAAAAGGTGACACCAAACGATAAAATGCCTAAAGTATTAAGCGAGAAAACCGTTCAAAGTACTAATCATAACAAACAAGTAACTAAAAATGTGTCTTATGCTCAAATAACAAAGACAGGCCAGCCACAGTTGCAAGCACAAAAGGTAAGCCCTAGCAATGATGACAAAATAAATAAAATACTCAGTCTTTTAACTTCGTTTGACGAAAGACTGAGGAAATTAGAACATAGCACCCATAAACAAAAATAATGGCTAATAAAATTAAAATAATGACTTGGAATGCAAATGGACTGCTAAAGCATCAAGAAGAGTTGCAAGCTGTCCTAATCACAGAAAACATTGACGTGTGTCTAATATCCGAATCACACTTCACTAGGGAATCATACATCAAATTCAAAGGATACAGAGCTTATCATGCTTTACATCCGGATAACACAACTAGAGGTGGTAGTGCTGTCATCATTAAAGATAGCATTCAACATTATGTAGAAAAGAAACATGAAGAACAACACATACAAGCTGTGGCTGTCTGTGTTGACACCAAATGTTATCCAATTACAATATCGGCCATATATTGTCCACCAAAGTTTTCTCTCAAAGTGGAGCAATATAAAGAATTACTTAAGGATCTTGGGAATAGATTTATATTGGGCGGCGACTTTAACGCCAAAAACACGTTCTGGGGATCTAGATTAACAACAACTAAAGGAAAGGAATTGCTAAGTGCTGTAAGAGAAATGAAATGTAATGTCATTTCCACAGGGAAGCCTACTTACTGGCCCACTGATGTACAAAAGAAACCAGATCTCATTGATTTTTTCATTTATAAAAATATTACATTAAGCTTTCTCCATATACAAGAGGGCTATGATATGAATTCTGACCATTCACCCATATACCTAACTTTAAACGATAGAATAATACTTAAGGACCTCAATCCTGTTTTAGTCAACAAGAGTACTAACTGGGAAGGCTTCAAAAATGATTTGAACACAGCCATTAATCTAAAAGTACCATTAAAAAATCCAGCACAACTTGATCTAGACGTACTCAAATTCGTCAAAGTTATTCAACAAAGTGCATGGCATAATACGCCCGAATTCAAACGAAGACTCGGTAACAACTGTTATCCAACACACATTAAAAATCTTATTGTATTAAAAAGAGCTCAGAGAAGAAAATGGCAAAGATCTAGATATCCACCAGATAAAACAAAGTTAAATAACATGACAAAAAGACTTCAAAGAGAAATCTGCAACTTTCACAATGAAAAGACTACCAGGTATCTAAGTCAACTAACAGGTGACCACTCAACAGAGTATTCCCTATGGAAGACCACGAAACATTTGAAAAACCCAATTACTCCTATACCGTGTATACAGTTAAGTGACGGAAGTTGGGTTATAAGCAACGAACAAAAAGCAAATATATTTGCACAACATCTTGAGGAAATATTTCAGCCAATTGAAGATACTTTTGAGACTCAGAGGATAAATGAAACATCCAGTGATGTTCAGACTATTAGACTTACTACACCTAAAGAAGTGTACACTGAAATCAAGCAACTAAACCTAAAGAAAGCCCCTGGTTATGACTTAATAACTGCGGAAATTCTCCAAAATCTTCCGCATAAAGCCATAGTCAAACTTACCACATTGATAAATGCATCATTCAGACTCAAATATGTGCCTGATATTTGGAAAATAGCTGAGGTGATTATGATACATAAACCTGGTAAACCACCACATGAATTGACATCGTATAGACCTATTTCCTTATTACCAATGATATCAAAATTGTTTGAAAAATTGTTTCTTAAACGCTTGAAGCCTATCATAGAAGAGCAAAGCCTATTTCCAAATCATCAGTTCGGTTTTAGAGAAAAACACTCTACTATCGATCAAGTACATAGAATCACAAATATCATAGAAAAAGCATTAGAAGAAAAGAAAGTCTGTTCTACGATATTTCTAGACGTGGCACAGGCTTTCGACAAAGTCTGGCATTCAGGTTTAATTTACAAAGTTAGAAAAACACTTCCGAAACAGTTTGCAGATTTAATAGAATCGTATATCTCTAAAAGAATGTTCAGAATCAGACAAGACAATGCTTACTCAGATCTGAAGCCAATCAATGCTGGTGTACCCCAAGGTAGTGTATTAGGTCCGGTCCTGTACCTAATATATACCTACGATATACCTTTTTTAGAAAATAACACCATTGCTACGTTTGCTGATGACACTGCCATAATGGCTACAGGAAAATCTCATGCTGAAGCAGTGGAAAAAGTTCAAACAGCTGTTAACGTAATATACGAGTGGACGAAAAAGTGGAAGTTAAAATTAAATGAGACGAAATCTGTTCATATAGATTTCACAAACAAAACCCTCAATTACCATCCTGTGTATCTAAACAACAGTGTGATACCGTACGAGAACTCTGCCAAATATTTAGGCATGACCTTAGATGCGAAGCTTCGCTGGAAGGCTCACGTCAAAATAAAACGCAAAGAATTAGAGATTAGATACAAGAAAATGTACTGGCTGCTTGGGAAATATTCTTCGCTGTCCGTACATAATAAATTGTTACTCTATAAGCAAGTCCTAATGCCCGTTTGGACTTATGGCATCCAGCTTTGGGGCTGTACTAAGCCAAGTAATATCAAAATAATCCAAAGGTTCCAAAATAAAGTACTCAGAGGTATAGTGAACGCGCCCTGGTACATAAGAAATGACGACCTCCACAGGGACCTTAAAGTGGATCTCGTCACCAAAGTCATTCAAAAGTACGCAGAAGCTCATGACAAGAGACTTCATCATCATGTGAATGTCGAGGCTATCCAGATCCTTGACAACACGGACTTAGTGAGAAGATTAAAAAGAACTAAACCCTTCGAACTAGTATAGTGAAGTGATAGTGTAATGTAGTGTAAGTGCTACCTATAAAGAACACGCGAACAAAGTGTCTTCCCCTTAATAGAGACAATAAGAAACGTGTTATTGGACACTATTCTTATTATACATAAATCTATTTAGCAAGTTAAGTTAGATTTAAATTACTCATTAGTCTTTAGGCTAGATTGTAATTGCAATAATGTACTTATGTATTTTAAGTAACATTATTAATTAAAAAAAAAAAAAAAAAAAAAAAAATTTGTTTTTTCAAGTGTTACGAATACATATGTATTGTTTAATAAAATAACTATTTTTTTATACAATGATATACAATACCTATTTGCGCAATCACATGTTCTTTTTGTTCGTAATATTAACACGTTTTTTAATAATTATTATGAAAGTGGCTATTTTTAATTTATATAAGACGTACATACATAAAGAAAATTAATAAAATATATATTTAAAACTAGTTCCAAACTTTCAGATCAAGGAGTTAAGAAACTAATATGTAAAAATATTAAACATTATAGCCTACAGACTAATATAGTACTACAGATTTATTTTTAGTATGCATACTTATTTATTAAATAAGAATCTTATACAATTATACATTCAATATAATATATTTATAAATCATCAGATAAATATGCTATATTTCGTTTAGAAAAAAGTTACATTTTAAATAAAGACTTAATTAGTTTGATTAGATAAATTAGTAGTAATAATATCAAGTTATATAAATATATATAATGATACTAATTAAAAGTATCTTATTATGAACCCTAGTTGAACAATACTACCGCCCATAATTCAATAATTGTTATATCCTATTATATCTCGAACAGCATCCTCGGTAGATGCAAGGATTTTCTCTAATCCCAAGAGCTCGCTGACCTAATTTTTTTCGCTTCAACCTCAGTAATGTATTCTGAATATAATTACTGAACGCATATTACCACCGTCGTAAATTGATATTAATGTACACGAGATAAGATAACATTGTAAAACAAAATATATTTGTTTTGGAATTATAATAAACATTTTGTTATTTTGTTCATTCAATCCAACCTAAACATTAACCTAAAAATTAACAAACATTAAAGACAGAAACTGTTTTTTTGAAAAAAAAAACTGAGAAACTAAATTAACGACTAAAATGGTATTGTGTACAATACTTGAAAATTATTATAATATTATATTTATGTGATAAAGGAATGATAAGTGTGAACAATTAAAAATATTGTTGGTTTTTGGATTTATCTATACATGTAATAAAATTGTCACTGATCCATTTCTGTACATGGAAAGTTTAAAAAAATATATATCATAGGGTGCCTTTACAAGAGCAAGAGAACCCAAAACAATGGTTTTTCAGTTTGTCTATATGTCTGTATGTTTGTGCACGCTATTCTCAAAAACGGCTTAACCAATTCGAATGCGGTTTTCATGAACATACTATAACAGTCTTCACTTAACATTTAGTATTTATTTCATCTAAATCGGTTAAGCAATAAAAAAGTTATTTCAATTTATTTCAATCACGTAATAAGTACCATGCAAATCTTATTCTATAAATGTAATAAATCTGTAGAGGAGTAGTCTTTGTACATTGAAAATATTAAAAAAAATACACCAAGATGTGCAGTGATAACCAACAAAATCCATTTTCAGCATTTTTTAAATCTTTGTCTGTTTATCTGTTTGTCTTTTAGTCACAACACGCAAAAAAAATATATTTTTAAAAATTCATACAGGTCCCCCTATATGAATTTATATAAGCAAGAGAACCCAAAACAATGTTTTTCCATATTGTCTGTTCATCTGTATGTCTGTATGTTTGTGCACGCTGATCTCAGAAACGGATTAATCGATTTGGATGCAGTTTCGGGAATATATTATCATGGGTTTCACTTTACATTTTGTTTTTTTTTTAACAATCAGCTAACAAATAAAAAAGTAAATAAACTCTTATTGTCGTACCATTGCTGCTTACCAGTTTGAAGATTTATAGTATTTACATACATTGGTAAGTACAAAGGGTATGTTTTATCAAATGCGAAATCTGAGCGTACCAAGTCGCAGACACAGCTGTTATATAATAAATCTACTGATACATTTACTTTTAGTGAAAATTAAACAAAAAAAATTAAAAAACCCCCCATAACAAAAAGAATAAAAATAATATTATTATGTATACTTATAGAAGTCGTTGCGTCGGGGGACCATTGTACGTACGTTGATAATGTATATATTACGAAGTAAATCATTGAGGACTTAGACGATACGATTCGGTATTGTAATTTCTTTATTTGCCTTGCTAACTTACTTGCATTTTAATTTCTTCCTTTATTAAACGGTCCCCCGACGCAACGAATTCAATAAGTACGTAATAATATTATTTTTATTCTTTTTAGAGGTCTTTTTGTATCGGGGGTTTTTTTTCTGCTTTTTAAAATTTTGTTACTGGTTTCTGAATTGTACTAAATGAACCTACGGACACACATAATTTTAAATTGTTTAAGTATTTCTATTAATCTATCCTAATATTATAAAGCTGAAAGATTCGTATGTTTGTTTGAATTCAATAGGCTCCGAAACTAAGGGACCGATGTTTAAAAAATCTTTTAGCATTAGAATTCTACAATATGATGTACAAAGGTTATATTTAATACGAGAAATATATACATCATATTTAATAAAATAAGGATCCACGTGATAATTTCGACAATGTAATAAATTGTAAATGTATTAAGTAACATGATTCAAGACTTTTTGACATGGGTAGGTAGATAGGTAGATTTCATATATACGAATATTAACAAATATAAACATTTAGAGCTAAAATGATTTACAATCACTAATAACACTATGATGAAGGATTTATATTACCACTAAATGTTGCCCGTGATTCTTTATGACTACGATCGTAAGCCATGTAAATATATTTTTACAGTCTACGTGGACGCAGTCAGGGGCAACAGCTATCCCTAATAAAGTACTTTACCTCAGTAAAAAAGTGTAAAAACCTTTTGGCCTTCATAACAAGGCTTTTTTCATATATAGCGCGGGAAAGCCGCTGGGAACAGCTAATTATTGCATTAGAACCTCTCCCCCGCACGAATAAAACGTCAATATCTTGGAGACGACTTTTTCTATTTCAATCAAACATAGATAAGAATCATCTCGACGAGCACAGCTTTCGATTAAAAAAAAACCGCATTCAAATCCGTCCACGCATTTGGTCGCAAACAGCTAATTATTGCATAAGAACCTCTCCCCCGCATGAATAAAACGTCAATATCTAGGAGACGACTATTTCTATTTCAATTAAACATAGATAAGAATCATCTCGACGAGTATAGCTTTTGATTAAATATAACCACATTGAAATCGGTCCACGCGTTTGGCCGCAAATTTGCCACAGACAGATACACAGATACACAGATCGACAGGTCAAACTTATAACACCCCTCTTTTTAGTCGGGGGTTGAATAAACTTTCGTTCATGATGATTATTAAAAGTACCTATTATTAATAAGTAGTAATTATTTACCCGGCTAAGCTCAAGTAAATAAAAGGGATTTTTTCCCATGAAGAGGAACCCCGAATGGGTTCGAAACTCGTCAGGCAAAATTCCAATTAATTTACGTAAACATAACCGGGAAAAATGTAATATACATATTTAATATACATTTTATTAAAAAATATATTTCTATTTTGTAAATTTTTTAAGTGTAATTATAATAAAAATAAAAAAAATATAATAATAATAATAATTATAATAAGTTTCTTTAAATCCTTTTAAGTCTTACTTATTGATACAAATTATAACAATTATATATGATATAATTGTTATAATTATATTATGTCTTCATTCATATATGATTTAAATAAAATTGTACAATATCCAACAAAACTTCGTAAAATCCACAATTTTGAAGGGAAATACTGGCAAGGACGGAAGAAAGTAAAATTCAACTTTTACAGTAGAATGAACTTACCTAAAAAAGACAAGAATATTTTAATAAGAAAACTTATGAAATAGAATCTGGTTAATACAGAATAAAGAAACTTTTCTATGAAATACATATATACGCTTATAAATATTAAAATATATATTAGCCATATTTGTATTAAATTGTCATAACATACCATCATTTCGTTATAAAACAGACGAAAATTTGAACGTAATATAACAAATTAGATTCCGATCTTTAGGATGTTGTAATCAGGAAGCGTTCTATTTTAATTGAAAAGCTTTACCTCTAATTCTTTTGACTTCATAACTAGAGAATTGAAAAAGAGGTTCGTATTACTCTTAAAATTTTCAGGAGTTTATTTTAGTTTTCAGATTATTTATAGATTGATTATTATAGTTTTTATACTCACCCTCAGAGTTCACCATAGCATAGCAGGATTTAGTGATAAGCTAATTATGGTCTAGATAGTGAGAGACCAATTCATATTTAAGAACATTTAATTTTTTTATGAAAATTCATTTTGAAATATAAGAAAAAATATAAAAGTCTACTGAAACCCTAACCGTGTAATTAATCGTTATTGAGTTAATTAGCTACATTTAATACCTGCAATGCTACAATGTTGTTTTGTATGTAGAAACGAAAACATTATCAAAATCAAGTGCTCCCTCAGTTACTGAAGAGAGTAGAACCCGGTTTACTCTCTACATCCATGACAGACCATACATACAGAGGCAAGTTTTAGATGTTGTCTCAGTAAGCGTTCCAATTTAGTGCGAAAACAAGGTATATATTTTTAATTTATAATATACAGATTTGACTTCCTGGTATGATAATTGATAGTATTATATTATAGATTAATGGTATAACGGTATACGGTGTCTAATATAAATCCATTATTTATTTATCTAAATAGAGAATATATAATTTTAAAGTAATAGTAATTATTTATAAATAACATGTCGAGAGAGGTTTATCTGAATTAATAAGTGATCAATGAAAAAAAAATACTGTAATAACAAATTATGATCAAGATGTCGTTTCCTAATAATTTGAAATAATTTCGAATTCCCTAATAATATAACAACGAGGAGTCAATAGTCACTAGAATTGTTTTTGTCTGTCTATACTGTTCGCCCTGTTGGCTATTACAGCGTCACCGGGGGAGCAGGGGGTCAGGAGACCCACCCTTAGTCACTAGTATCACGTATCGAAGCATTCTCGTCAACTCAAAGAGAAAAATAAATACAATTCTCAAGTTATAATAAAAATATGTGCAGTGAAATAGAATACTAGTTTGCTCAACTTGCTCCATGATTTTTATTTAAAGTTCTTTTCCTATTTATTTCCTTTTTCTTTGTAAGTATCAGATTTACTTTTTACTAGATGCAACGGTCGGCTGCGCTCTGAATATTACGTTTTCTTCCTTTTGATGTTACATTTATAGTAAGAGATGTTTGTATTAATAAAGATTGTGATTCATTAAGTTTTCCATTGAGCAATTTTTTTCTTAAATATGTTTGCAATTTATTTAATAATATAGAATACATTATATTTATTACATTAGTATTTCCATGATTTGTTGTAATTTATTTATACTTTCAAATCTTATTTAATTTAATAATTTTAATATTTAACAGTACACAAAAAGGCTGGAATAATATATTTTTTAAAGTCTGAATAACGATTAACCAGAGTTTATATTAGGTATAAATTATATTATTTAGTAGACATAAAATTTTAGTTTTTCACAAATATTGTACATTAAGAAAAGCCTAGTCGACAATAAAACAATATTATACTCTGTAGTTACTTTCGAGATAACCATAAAAGGACTGAAAATAAAATATCTTTAAACCATAACTTTAATTATAAATCAATAGTTTACTTAACAACTCTTAGTTTAATTTCTTTTTCTTCTTCTTCTTTGCACATTAAATCTAAAATACGTATTATTTATCGTTATACATGATTCGTATACAAGATGTCGTTTTGTACAAATACTTAAATATATATTATTTTTATTAAAATATATATTTCTTTTTTAACGAAGCTATGGTTTTATATGCATGCTATAAGTTTTATATGAGTTGTCACCGCATCTATTTGAAAATTTTATTCATTATAATATACTAGGTAAGTATATTTTACTAAATTGATAGAATATATTAACATCACACTGAATCTAACACTCATCATTGAAAAACTCATTTTACTGGTTTTATGAAGTACCCTGCTGTTGTCCACTTGGAAGAACAAATGTATTATAGGTAGTGTCCGCTGTTTTAACATCAGTAAATATAAGACTTTTAATGAAAATTATTTAAACAGATTTAACTTTAGTATATATTATTATGGCTTCTCCGACCTTCAATACGAATTGCTTCTAATTGAGGATTAGTTTTTGTTTATGAATATTATATAAATTGTTTACAGCTCGATTATTTTCACTTATTATTTATTTTTATTTTATATTTTTTTTTATTTTTTATTATTTTTATTTATATTTGTAGTAATAATAAGTGAAATTAACTGAGCTACGATTTCCATTACAAAAATGTGTGGAGATACACTAGAGAGGTTTATACCTTATATTAGTTTTAATTTAATTAAATAGGTATTAGACATACGAACCATCACTTACCTTACCTCTTAAATCTCATATCTATATGATAATTATGTTAAGATGTATATGACGAAAATATTTTCAATGTTGAAAAACACTGCAGAAGTGAACGGAAATTGTTAAGACCTCTGATGAAATCACAATTTCTTTAAAACGAACAAAACTCCTAATAAATAGATTCCAAGCGTCTTTCATGAATATTTTATAAACATTCTGCTGTTGTTATGTTCAGAGAGTCGTATTTTTAATGTTTGTTTTAGAAACGTCATGTTTTCTTTAATACGAGAACTGAAAAATTGTACGGGTTTTGAAAGTGTGTTTTGTTTAAATGAACATATATTATAAACATTTTAATGAGAGTCATTTCATTAAAATAAAATTCACGTTTTCTCGATTCACTAAGCTTAATAACGAATATAAGTCCTAAACCTTTTAAAGTAATAGGACCCTTATCTAAATGTTTTAAATTGTTTAATATGTAGAGAGATAAAGTGTTCTCTTTAGTGAACAAATTGTTAAGTATTCTTTAATAAAATGGTAATATATTAACATTTAAAGAAAATATTTTAATTTCACAACAGCTAATATACTTTTTAATAACCATTGAACGCAACTTTATTTGAAAGAACTATAGAAAGATGTTACACATTTATAACCCACATTAGAACAGAACTCTAGCAAGATAAAACTTTACCTGCATTTATCATATTTTATATAAAGCTCTGTAAACAAGTACTTTACCACAAGTACTTGTTTACCACTTTACTTTACAAGTACCACCAAATTTATACCATTTGACCAATTTAATGTAATTGACGATTCAAAAGTGCGTGTAAATGCCTACTTGAATAAAGATATTTTGAATTTGAATTCGAATTTGAATTAATTTTTTTGTTTGTTTTTTTTATAATTGTTGTTTTGGGTGTACAATAAAGAATATTATTATATTATTATTGCTTTATTATAGTTTTTAATGGAGCATTAATTTCAATATGCCTATTCAAAATTACTCATAACCGGTATTGACTTATGGTAAGTCACTGTGTGATAGTCTATAGTTTTCCAAATATATTCCAAATGTGAATAAAAATGACACTTATTAAATCCAACCTTTGCTTGAGAACATCAAAAATAAACTCTTACGAGTATTGTTATATTAGTAGGTATATATTAGATCGCATTGTAGAGAATAACCTAAATAAAATTAAACTTCTTATTAAGTTATTACCTAAATATTTATTGAAAGTTTTTAACATATTATCAGTCCGTGATTTTGTGCAAATAATTCCAAGTCGCCAAATAAAAGACTAGGAGGGGTCAATAAAAGCACATTATAATTCTAACCAATCGTGTCTATTCAAAGAACAAAACAAAATGGAACACAATTTATTTCAACATTCTCAAGTTGTTTTGAATATTATTACAGTGGAAGCAAATACCGCACAATTTGCTCTTAATTTTTTTTTTTTTAGTTTCTCTGATTTATTTCTTACATGATGCAATAGTCCGCGCTATAAATATTACATATTTTGGTACTTACTTTAGAGATATTTATATATTTACAATCAGATACTTATGTTTATGTTTATTTAAATTTAGTATTTTTCCCTTAATAATTGCAAAATTTAGATGAACTAGTATTAGAAATTGCCTGTAAAAATATATAATAAACGTCACACACAAACAGGTCACGTATTGTTCACGTGACCATCCGCCATTTTAGGCAAGCTGAATTTCAGTGTATTTGACAGTTTGACAGTTGGACCAATTTCGCCATCTTTTTTTTTCTACAACTGAGTCAAGGTACAGAAAATCGAAACGAACTGGGCCCTTATTCGCTATGAGCAAATAGACGCGTTACGTAACGCGTTACGATAAATTCGTTAAATCTTCATGGGATCGTATTCTCCGTGCCAGTGTCATATTTAAAAACTAACGCGTTACGTACCGCGTTACGATAAATGCGTGAAATCTTCATAGCATCGTATTCTCTATGCCAGTGTCATATTTAAAAACATGTTGTCGTGCGTTAGGTGCTTGTTTTAAATTGTCAAAATAACGTTGTGACGTCACGCGTTAATGGTAAGAAATCTCGTGTATCTTACAGAATCAGGGCCCAGATAAAAGAAGACCGCTAACCGCTAAACTGCTTAAAAAACGTCATCACTCTAACGGCGATGACTGATTAAGTGACAGTGTGATGTAATTTAACAAGTCAACAGTTCACGGAATCAGTTCGACGTAAGCAATTTTTAACCGTAAAAATAGGCATTGGTTAATATCAATTACGAATTTTATAATATAAAGTAACAAGTATTAAAATATTATATCGTCAAACACTAGAACTGAATTGCAGATGGAAAAGGACGACACATTTAACTGTTTCAAGTACAAAAAGATCTCCAGTAAGATTCAATAGTCAAGAAGAAAATTATCTGATGCTGGACCTTCTTAAGAAAAGGTATATAAAAGGCGATACTTAAGGCGCCTTATCGATATTTAGTAAAAAATTGTCGATATCAAGATATATATATATTAATTAAAATATATTGTCTATAACCTTATTAAAGATTATAAATTTCTTGGATTAATATCTATGTACAATATATTTTTTTTTACTTACTTATAATTCGTATTGAAGTATATTTTCAACTCTGGAAAATTTTGCTACCCTATTTGTTGATATTATTGACCCTATACGAACTGACCTCATGCTTTTCATTATGAAGTTAATCGAATTGTTCTGACATGATAAGATTACAACACCCTCCGCTATTGTCTGCTATTGTGCAATCAATTGGTACACATCATCAAGACATAGAACCACTGTACATTTTCAATAGGTGTGTACGAGCGTTGCGGTCAGTACTTTAAATGAAGCCACGGTTTTAAGACTAATATTTTAAAATGATATTTGAATACACACATGTATAAAGATTATTTAAAAAAATTAAAAGATCTAACCTCCATAAAAATATATTTTATTTCATTTCATATAGTTAATTTGACATTATATTGTCACCAAAAAATAATCCAACACCAAAAAATATCTGTCTTAAACTGTGACTTACTCCATAATTATATGACATTATAAAACACTCTGTTTTACATTCACATTTAGCGTAACTCTCTTTAAACAAAATAGTTTACTTACTTTTTCTAATTCATAAAAACCTCCTAACTAACTTGAATATGTGTATTAATAAAATGTGAACCAGAGTTCTCTCTTGTTAAGTTTAAACTCTTTCAATTGTAGATCACTACATTTTACCAATTAGGTAATAATGAAAAGAGAAGTTCGAGATGGAAAACTCAATCTGAAGTTCCTTCGTCGAGATACTAAGTATACGTACTTACATATTGCAATCAATTGGATGTAAGATATTAAGATCGCAGCCCTAGCGGACATCAAAGCTACTCGGGAATTCGTATTGGTAGGATTATCTCTACCTTTTGGACAAGTAGTGGGGGTATCTTCTTGGATTTTTAGCCGGTGTTTACAGCACCCTCTATGGGATTAGGAGTGGTCTTATATAAATAATATATATTAATCAATCCACGTGATGTCGTTCTAAAATTCTATAACATTATTCGTAATTATAAGAGAATCACGTCCTAATTACAACGACCCTAACATTAATCAGAAATTAAACTGTTTATAATTACGTTACCTTTATATGAGCTATTAATTATCCCTGGATAAAGCGGCACATACTAAAATGTTCATAATTACTCTTCATAATGAAGTAAAGCAACTGTACTGTACTAAAGTACTGTCCAGTATAAAGATGAGAGTTGTTTTTTTTATTTTGTTTATTAAACTGCTCAAAATTTATTATGTACAATTTGATTTATATGGGTATCCCTATCCCTTTTTATTGACAGATATGTAATTTTAAATGAATTAATTTTGATTTATTTATAATAATAAAGATTAACATTTCAATACCATTTTGGAATTTTGACTTTTTAAAAAGCTTTGATTTTTTATTTAGATTTTTACGATCTCTGTCGCCCATCTCTTAATATCACAGGATGCACAGGATCGGCGACCTTTAAAGAGAACATAGGCACTCTTTTTGAGGCACCCATGTCATTCACACACTCATTCATTCACTCGGTAGGGATGGTATAGTAGGCGGTGGTATGAAGTGTAGGTTCGATCCCCACACTATAAATGTAGTCGTAAATAAATATTTTTTCTTGGGAATGGGTGTTGTGTGAGTGTTAATAATATGTATTTAATACAAAGAAAAATTGTTTGTGTTGATTAATGGTTCAGTTAATTATTCCCCATAACATAAGCTTTATACAAGGTTTCGTTGTGTGGAATTAACCGACTAACGGACTACATGAGTAAAAAGATGTAAGTATATACAAACTCAAAACCTGCCTTTCTACCATTAGGTATTTATGACAATGCATTAGCATTTAATGACATTTTTTACTAAAGCTATATGAAACCGGAAAAAAAATATTTTTTATTATATAATTTTACATCAGTTGATAATTAAATTTCAAGATATAAATCTATACGCGCTACTTACATCCGTTAAAAGATACATTTAAATAAAATCTTTTTTTACGAACTTAAACTACACATTTAAATATAGTATGATCATTTTGAAATTAAAAAACTACTTATTATATGTACCATGTTACATATATTTTTATTTACTGTGATTGTCTAGGTCAGTCCCCGAAGCAGCTGTATAACATGTATAATAGTCTTATAAATATTATAAATACAAATATGAAAAGTCATTTGAAAGTGGCAAAAATTAGAACTTTCCGTTTTCACACACGTACAAAAATGTTATATCCCGTTGCATGTGTTAGTTACCAGACCGCAAAGAATGAACACTTCAATAGGTATAAAATGTTAGACGGAACTAAAAACTAGGAAGGAACTAAAAACGTTTACCGTAAGTACTGTAAATGTTTTGAGTTCCTTCCTATTTCCAGTCTCGTCCACGAATCCCTCATTAACCTAGAATTATTTGTAAGCGATTTTCAAACCTGCTCGGAAATGAAAAACAGATACAAGTGCTTCCGAGTACTGACAGCATACAAGTAAGTATTGCAGCGCCTTTGAAAATATCTTAATTGTGATAGTCTTAACTACGTTGTCATCAGTTAATTTTAGGCCCATATGGAAAACGTTATTTAAGAACACTTGAAATATTTTTGTGTGAAAAACTATAATCAAAATCTTTAAACACACGTTATGATTATAAATATTTTGAATAAACTGATACGGGCCGAGATTCAAACCCGCTATCTCTGGTAAAGTGTCCCGCCGCTCTACTATTTACTTTTGGTATACGTTGTCACTATCAGATATGTATATCCTATTATTTCTTTTACCAAATTCAGATTGTGTAACCTTAAAGTAATTATAATAAATAATAAAATAACATGATGATGAATTAAAAAAAAAATAATAGAAGCATTATAGTAATTAATATAACTATTAATTTAAAGTATGTATAACAAATTGTTTTGTCTGCTGTTATTCAAATGATTCCATCTTGTAAATAAACATACAATGAGGATTCAATAAAAAGTACTTTTAAAATTCGAAGAAAGCGGTTTTTATTTAAAGACCACAACAAAACAGAATACAGTTCTCAAGTAATTCCTAAAAAAAACGCAGCGGAATCGAATACCGTCCAATTTGTTCGATGATTTATATTAGTTTTTTTTTTTGGTACTTATTATCTTTGTCATTGTCAGAATCTGATTTATTTTTCATTAGATACAACAGTCCGCAAATTTATTATTAACCTTTTTTCTTGTTGCAGTTACTACTACTTTTTTTTTATAAACATTTTTGCATTCTGTAATTGAAAACCAATTTATGTATATGTGGCAGACCTCCAGTAATGTGTTTTAAAAAGTGTAACATCAGCATTGCTGCTGTCACTGTCGTAAACCTCGATGGTAGTTCTTTATTTCATTTATTAAACGCATTACGTTTCAGAGAGATTCGTACTGTTCGACTACTCGAGCAACAATTATATTGACCTCTCTATATTACTTCATTATATTCCCTGGATCATCTCCCGCCATAGCAATAACTCAATAACATGAAGTTGTCCTAACATTAAAATCTTTAATAATAATCTCAATAATAAATCGTTTCTTATATTTAAAATAATTAATTATTAATTGATCATTAGTTATTCAAATATTTTAATTTAAAATTTAATAAGTAAACACGACAATAAAGTAACACAAACGATTACATTAGCCAATCACAATCGCATAGTAAAAAGTCAATACAGTTACCTATTTTAATAATTAATTAGTAAACTTGCAGGAAATTTTAAGTAAAAATAATCATTTTTAAATAATAAAATTCATATTGATTATCAATTGATTTTCGTCTTGACGCCGATAAACATAGATATGTTTAAATTTAATTCCGACTGTTTAAAATATTTAATTTTTATAACTCATATAAATCTTGTAACATGGCTCTATAGTCGTATGAACTATTAAAGTTCACTTAAGTGATGTATGCACATTAAATGGCAGTACTGCTTCTGTTTATTACTACTCTTTACAACACCAACACTTAAGTTGTAAATTCAACTATTTCATTGAACCATAAAGCGCACATTTACTACACCCATCTCATTTACTACTGACCTACCTGCACTTTTAACAAAACGCATGACTTTAATTATAAATAAATGGTATTATTTTTATTTTACAAAATATAAACAAATGAGTTTGATATTTTATATTTTAAAATACGTTCAAAAGTAATTAATGATTGATAAACTCAAGTTATTTTTTTTTTAAATATACATCAAATTAAAAATCTTTCTAGTCGTAAATCAGCGTATTTAATCTTTTTCCGTTAAAGTTACAATTTTCATATCATTACTTTAAAGAAAAGAAAAATTTAAGATGGAAAACTTATGGACAGGCATATTAAGCGGCAAAGTGATCGGGTCATTTGATCTACAAGGAAACTTAGATGGCAATAGTTATTTGAACTTTTTGCGAAATGTTTTGCCAGAATTTGTAGACGTGCCCTTGAATTACTTGCGTAACATGTGGCTCCAGAATGATTTATTTCAGTCGCTTTATTACATTTAACCTTTTTAAACATCAAAAGACTATCATAAACATATTGGATAAGTGATTACTGAAATATCTCTCTCCTTCAGAAATAGTGCACATAATTTTTTATTGTGACATGTAATTATAAAGTGTTAAATACCATTGAAATAAAACTATTTTTACGGATTAACTCGCGTATTGAATTAAATTTTAAATTTACATTTTATATCTAACCCGACTTTCGAAAGCTTTGCAGCAATCAAAACGATTGCTCGGGTTAGATTTAAAATGTAAATTTAAAATTTAATTCAATATAAGCGAGTTAAATCCGTACAAATAGTTTTATTTAAATTTGTAGTAGGTACTCGTCAAAACCTTAGAAAACACTAACCTTAGAAAATACCATTTTATAATTTTTATAAGTTGCGCAATTTTTTCAAAGAACTTGGTGTTGAGGTTTTCATACATTTTTTTACACTACGATGAGTAAAAAGAGCTAAAAGAGCTTAAAATTTCAAGAAAAATAGTTGTTTCATATTCTTTTGTGTAAAATCAATCAATCAATACATTAAAAGAGAGATATTAAAAAAAAAGTGCGCTCATGACAGTTAAAAATATCTTAAATAGTAAAATTTTCCAAAGAATTCGTTTTTTTTTTAATAATGAATGAAAATGTTTTTTTTTATATTACAAACAGTGCAACCGACTGGTTTCAGTTTATCGTTAAATTTCGGGACACGTTGTATAAACAGTAAAATTGCTAAATTAATAATAATAACATTTGAACAACGTTTGCAATGTTTTACTTTAACTACAGTCTTTTGGAGACTGTTTTTCTTTTCATTGTAATTTATTTTCATTCATTTAGTGTAGTACGAACGCTTTAGAACGTAACAATGCTTGAACATACCACCTCCACCCATTCTGTATTAATTGGTCTAACTATTAAGCTGCATGCCTAATGAATAACGTTCTTAACAATCTAGACCTTATACCATATGCATCGGGTCAATTTGCAGTCGCACCCTGACTGTATCTGAGTATAATTTTAATACATGTGACATATCAAAGTATATCAGATATTGATCTATCTGTCAAACTTAATTTATGTTTTTTTCATTTATATCATGCCACATATGTAGACACTATTTATGAATGCATTAAGATTGTCAGAAAAAACTTAAGGCTCAAAAAAATGGCAATTGAATATGCGACATTTCTCAAGCTTTTCATTCGGTGAAAAAACTTCAGACCTAACTCCCGGGGAACTCTGAAGTACAGTGAGCCACCTCGCGTATCCGGGTGATGGGATGCTTCTACCCACCACTTAGAAAAATGTACCTGTTCTGTAAACATATAAATTAAGTAGGTACTTGATTATGATTGAAAATTGGAAAATATTGGTGAAATAATAAAGATCTGTACAAGATTAAGGAAATACATAGAAGACAACAGTTTGAGATTTTAAATAAAAGGGTAAATACAATTATTATTTTAAAATTGATAAACTAATAATCCTCGCTATATATTAAAACGTAAGTATACTTTTTAGAAGTCTATGAATTTAAGCCTATTTCCTTACCTCCAAATAGAACATACTGAGTACCAGTCCGGGTTTCATTCAGATCACGCACCAGTACTGCTTTCATCGAAGTGACTGATGCCTTACATCTTATTTTCGTGGCTGCAAGGTCAATTTGCGACAGGGATTTCCTCCTGAGAATAAGCCAATACCCTCAGTGGAATGCTAAAAGACGGAATGCATTATACTTTCTCCCATTATTTTACTTTATTTAATAAATAATTAGTTCCTAACTTCAACTGTTCGTACTACTTGAATACTGATAACGTTCAACTGTATGTATAAACCAAAATCCACGATATTTTAATTTACACATCGAATTAATATTTATGGTGTATGTTTAGTAATTAATACTAAATTATACATATTTCTTTTAACCTTCAACTATCCATAGTAAAAGGTTAAAAGTTCATTCTTTTTATGTAACACTTTCATCTACGTGTGGTCTCACAGACCGCTTTATTTCAGGGTTGATTTTATTACAAAATACTTATATGCTTTTTGTTTTTTTTATTATCTATATTTGTTTACATTGGAGTTATTTTTCAAAATATATTTATTTATTTACTTAATTTAAGCAATTAAACATCCTAAGGCACTTGCAGTCTTCATTTGGCCAGATATCAATTAAAGGAAAATCCATAAACTCTTACATATTTAAAAAAATAAACTTAAATATCTTAAAATTTAAAATATACCAAACATAAAAAATGAATTATTTACTTCTCGAATTATAAGAAAAAAATTCTAACAAGGGTCCAACATATGAAACATTATTGGCAGTTATTGCACAACGGTTTGGAACATTGTAGGCAAATCACTTGCTTGCAACTTGATAAACGTAGTTTGTCTTTCGTTTTAGCTTTGATGGATAAAGGCAACATGTTTTTCGTTTTACAACATTAACTTTCACATGAGATATCTGTTTTAAAGGCATATCTCGTCCCAAAATTCTTGTCAATGTTAGTTTTAATTCATTACGCAGATTAGAACTTAAAGCTTTGCATTTGAGAAAACAACTAGCTCCATGCTAATTTCTTATAAAAATCTCCTCTCTTCCTTGTTCTAATATTGGTTATGTAAAATGTGAGTATAGATAACAACAAGAGGACACTTCTTGATCCTCTGGTGCTCCACTCCTCCCTTGATGATGTTATAGTAATGTACTGTGTATGATCTCAGGTTTCTTTGTAGTTTCGTTGACTGTGTTAGTATAACATACTGTATCAAAATAACCTAAAATAAAAAAAAAACAAACTAAGATTTTTTTGATGCAAAATCACTTCTGGGATTTACAACTAACGACCCAACCTCCCGCCTCAGCAGTCGTCTTGATACCAAAACCGAAGCTACTGAGCACCTCGATAGTGAGAGGGGAGTGGAAGTAACTAAACAGGAAGTTTGCAAACTGCGAGCGGTCTGTGAGACCGCGCGTCCACAGTTAAAGGTAAATCATCATTTTCTTTTATATTTTACATATATTTTGTCACCTGCCGCAATTTTTCACCAGAAAAGTTTATTTCTTGTAATATCCAACAAAAGCTTAATAAATAAATAGAAAAATATTCCCATTTTATAAGAGAATATGGTTAGGGATGTCACACCAACTCATGAACAATATAAAATCAATACGTATACATTAACTCGTAGGCGTGTGAGGGTGTGTGTGTATTATATACAAGTATTTAATTACGGCTTTAGTTATCTATCATGTCAGTCAATTAACATATCCCTGATACCAGTGATACAGTATATTAATCAAGTATCAAATATCTATATAATAATAATAATATCAGCACAAATTACACATATTGTAACCTGCTTATATAAGGTAATATAAAATCAATTAATCCCAACATGTCAGTAACCAAAACAATTCGTAAACTTTCATTTTATTATTGTTATAAGGATTTCAAAGTTACATATAAAAAATATCCACATCAAGTTGGTTGGTTGGTTCAATTCTTTTGGGTATTACTTTTGTGAAGAGGTTCGTCATGTTAGTACTTAAGTGTCAACAGTAACTTGGTCTTAAAACCAAAGGAATCGAAGGGATTATACAAACAGTCCCTCGAACATGTCGAGATTATAAGGGTCGATTACATTCATCCTATAAATCTCACGGGTCTTGTTTAATCTGTTGCTTCCTAATTGAGTTGATATTTACCTACGTTTTAGTTTTTAATTCTTATTAAATAATTAATTTACTAGCGGAACCCGTTACCGTTCGAAGTTTCAAATATAACGAAGGTATATGAAACAATCTTGTAAAGAAAATCAACCTTGGGTAAAAATAAACAAATCAATTAAATCCATTGATTACTTTTAGGTTTTTCTGGTACAATTATACAGGTGTGGTTTTTATATATACAATTATTATATAAAGCCTTTCTTTATAAGTTATAAAAGATCATATAGACAGAGAAAAGGACAAAATTAAATAAATATGTTATTATTCAGTTTTGACAAGAATATTTATCACAAAACTTTACAAAAAGAATAAATAACTTATTTAATTAATTTTCAACTTTTGTTTTGTATTTATGAATCAAATAACTTCTTTTGGAAAAACTTTCCTCTTTAAGTGATTAATTTTATTTGGTAACTTAAAAATAATAATATCGTTTTAATTATAAACCCTGGTTGGACAACACTACCGCCCATAATTCAATAATTATTATATCCTATTATATCTCGGACAGCATCCGCGGTAGATGCAAGGATTTCCTCTAATCCCAAGAGCTCACTGACCTAATTTTTTTCGCTTCAACCTCAGTAATGTATCCTGAATATAATTACTGAACGCATATTACTCCTGTCGTAAATTGATATTAATATACACGAGATGAGATAAAATGTATCTGTTTTGGAATTAAATCTTGTATTATTAATTCAATTCTTACTTTAATAAGGTTACTTAAAAAAAATTAAAACAGACTTCAAAACTGTATCTACCTCATATACATAATGTACCCGTTTAAACTAACACTAAAAAGTAGAAAATAATATTTTTATGACTTCAAAATAAAGTTTTATTAAAAAGAAATAACGAAATTCAGAAACCTATATAAGTACCTATTTACTATTTATAATCCGTTATTTTGATCGGTGCCAGCCAAACTAAAACCTGCTTTTTTGAAAGACGATGCGCGTATCGAGATGAGTTCTGGTTCAGGAGACTTACACATATCCAGTGATCTGTGAGTTCTACTAATACCTACGCCTACACCTTTGGGTATACAGGCGTGATAATTACAAATCTTTGTTTTGTAACGCTTTGTTGCATAAAATGTAAGATTATAAATTTATTTTGCAAGTGATTAAGGTGTTAGTTAGTGTATATCTATATAGATACTATCGATATCGATTTATTAAGGACGCCTTTACGGTTATGCGCAAAATTCTCAACTTTTCGGTACATAATGCTACAAAATCAAACTTAATGTACTGAAACCAATAATTGCAACGCATAGAATGTTTCTTAATCTTTAGTGTCCTTAGAGAAAATACTATAATATTGTACTTTTAAATATAAAAAACCGATTTTCCTTCACGTATTTTACGAAATCGGGAAGAGTTTAGGTACATTTTTGTCGTAAATATTGTAATATATTTAAGCATAATAAATACCTTAGATATACATACTCAACTAAAAATGTGTGAGAAAAAACCTTAAACAAGTTATTATATCATAAAATAAATAAAAATATTTTTTAATTTTTCTCACGTGTCTGTAGTTACACATGACTCTTAATGTATTTCAATAAGGTTCATTTTATGTTTTTTTTTAGTTGATCCTTTTAACAAATATTTCTAAAATTTAATTATCAGCGTGAGGCCGTTGTCACGAGTGGTCACTGTGTCGCTTGTTAGCAAAAATGTCTATTGGTAAAGATTTCTGTATAAACACAAAGTATGGAATCAAACCTAACTTGGTAAATTACAGTTTATATATATTTTTTTTCTCAATTGGTCCAAGTGTTTTTTTTTGTTTGATTTTGCTACTAGTACGTACGGATTATTACCGATTTGTCTTGACTTGATGGAATGACCCAGGGGTACCCTGATGGATGGATGCTAGTGGATCTCCTAGACGAATAGAACTGGATGCACCGAGTATGGGCTTGTTTTGTTGCTTTCGATGAGATCTTACCATCAGATCACTTTATCAAGTCTGATGGTAATACTTCATCAAAAGCAACAAAACAAGCCTATAATCGGCGCACCACGCTCTATTCATGTAGGAGATCCACTGGCATCCATCCTCGTCATATATCTTCAGGTCCACTCCACCAAGCCTAGAGGTAGTATCTCTTTATGATTAACACAACGGGCCTAAACTCGACTAACCTTGCTTTTTTTAGTAACACCCACCAAAGTATTCAGCTATTTTTAGGTCACAGAATAATTAATACGTATATCATAGGTATATGTAATAATAATCTGTAATTTTATCACATGTATAATATGTACATACTTAATCATCAATAATATAAAAATAATTTAAAGAAGTAATAATTAAACATTAAATATATGAGAAGAAATAAATATATCGAAAGTATCAAAATTGTTTCATTCACACAATATTCTCGCACTATGCGTATGTGTGCGTAGTCGAGATTTGTCTATGTAGTGATGCGATTTTCTACCTATCAGTTTTGTAAACGCGTCCTTAATACAGGATTTGAATAACATCGAAAACTTTTAACGAAACTTCTCAATTCCACAAATTGATAGAGTAGTTCTGGGATCCAGACTCGTTTGTTAGTTACATGACATGTCGAAACATTCTGGTTCCAAACAAACAAAAAGTATAACGTTTTTCACTGTAAAACTATATACTGAAATGAACTACCTATAAATGACAATAATATTAGTAGGATTTATTATGAAAACTTCAACATTAGAATCTGGTTTCAAATCTAAAGAAAAATTTTGCTTTGATATTTTTTACGGTTAGCATTAAATTTTTTTAAATAATTATTATTTTCATCCAAGTACTTAGTATATGGTAATACACTATCAACAAATGATTTTGAAGTAGTAATTTGAATTACCCAAACACGGGTATTTTTTGTCTCAAAGCTTTTTGACGTATTACTTTTGTACAAGGTCATTTTAATAGATCCCATTTGACACTTCATTAAATTTCAGCGACATAGCCTTATACCAGAAGGCAAACAATATTATTTTTATTTAACAAAGTTAGAACTGCAACGTTACTTTACGTTTAATAATGTCAAAAAATATATTATATATTTACGATTTAATTTAACTAATAACCATTTTTAACATAATAAACAAATTTTGTAAAAAAAAATCTATACCTAGTTATAAAGTCACATCTGGGAACTTTTTTTTTGATAAACCAGTGCAAAGATTAAATTACACGTTAAGATAATTTTAATGTAATTATTACTTGTTCAGAAATAACCCAGATTAAAAAAGATAATGAAAAAGGATTGAAACAGCACACTTTCAAACCTATTTGATACTCTTTCATAATCTTAATTCTCCGGAGAATTAAGATCAAACTTGAACTTCTTTTTGATTCTCCTTCATTTTCCAAAAAAATATATCATTTTAGGATTGAAAACAATAGAAAATGATTCAATATTTGTTATCCTAACTCATGTTTTTTAACACGCTTTTATTAGCTTCGGATCTATCTATCTGATCTATCTATGTAACGGAATCTTTGAACGTGATTTTGACCTACTTTAAAATGTCGGAGTAATTTGAATTTTGGCATACTTATCAAGGACTAATGACAATGCAATAATTTAATCAATTTGTCCCGTATTCCTTGCCAGGATCCTCAGCTTAAGCGAATTTCAACTAAATAGACACAAACATATCCGTAGCGTGCGCTTTGCACATGAATGAGATAGAATATATGAAGCAGCATATTATATTCTCGGAGTCTCCTTTTTGTGCGATAATACAATATATACAAACATTCACCTAACCGTCTAACTTTAAAAACGCTTTATAATTAGTATTTTTTTAATTATTTAATAAAATTATGTACTATATTTTTCATATAAAATTTTACTTCATTCTATTATATAATAAAAAAAGTATATGAGAAGTATGTCGAATTTGATACAGAAGTATAAAAACCATAAAATAAATATAGTTAAAAAAAAACTTAAAAACCCGCTCTAAAAATGAATCGAACTAAAAAGCAAAAAATAATTCGTAATATGAAAATAATGGTCAAAATATAATAAAATTATTGCGGAAAACAAAGTGGGGCACTGTGTGCCATATATCTTGTTTTATTTTTGAACTCGATTTTGACTTACTTTAAGTGGTCAGATCTTATTGGAATATTAAAAATTGTAAAAGACAATTGACAGTACAATAACTAGATAAGATTAATTCATTATCCTCGTTAAGATAACCAGATTTTACTATATTTAGTTTTTTTTTAACTATATTTATTAAAACTAAAATAATGTAGCAATTTCTGTTCTCGCGGAGAATTGAAAAAAAATATAATAGTTTAATATATTTAATTATCATTTCTTCGAAAAATTCGGAAGATAAAGATTGAAAAATTTTACATACGAGTTCTTTTTAATACTCTTTAATTCTTCACGGAGAATTCGAAAGTATTCAAAATATCTTCATATCATTTTTTATTAAAAAAAAAACTGATTCGCGACGGAGAATTGAAAAGGACGCATTTAATTTTTAATTATTTTTTTTAACCAGGGAAGCGAAAATGTTTAACTCAATGAAGTTAAACATTTTCGCTTCCCTTATTATGAGAAATAGGGAATATGCAAAAAAATTTAAATGGTCTCAAATATTTTTTTTTCGATTACTTTTTATCATCTTATTATAATAAAATCATTTTTTTTAATTTACTAATCATTTAAGGCCATAAAATAATTTATGAAAAGTGTAAATTTAGGGAGCGAAATTCAAAATTCTAAAACGCGCCACCATTGGTCGTAAGAAAATGTGACGTCATTTGACACGCCATTCAATATATCGGCGTTTAAGTTCATACTGTGGTATCAGTGTGACTGAGAAAACTAAATAATTTAAACCTATATTTTCGTGCTTACAGGTTTTATTAAATGATACAATTGTTTAGGTAATCTTAAAAACATTTTCTAAATACTCAAACAACTCTAACAAAACAAATACCTACAAACTCTTTTTGAATAGCAGTTAGCATGCTACTACACAATACATTTTTAAAATGTTTCTGCCTCTGAATCATTTTTCACTTCACTTGACTCAGATAAATAACTTGGTTGATAATCAGCAGATATAGAAGATATAAGATGCTATAGAAGTATTATCAGCTGTATTTTCAGTAAACAATTTTCTTTTTAAAACAGATAGTTTTACTTTTAAAACTGTTGTGTAACAATGTTGTGTGTTAAATGAGGAAATGGTGACAATGCTACATTTTGTTTTTTCAGCAGGTATATTTACATTGACACCTTTACTTTGGTTTAATATTAACTTGCACAGCTTAGTCACTTGGTAATTTATCTTTTATATGCGAAAAGCAAGGCTCTGCCTTATGATCATCACATTCAATAGGAGAAGTACTGAGTCTTGGCTGATTAATATGACAGACATTTGTATGGGCAGTATTAGGAACAACTCCTTTCTTCAAACTTAGAATACATCTTTCTCCTTGTTGTTTCGTTACACATATTATATTCAATACAATTTGCTGTATCTTCCTTAACCTGAAATAAATCGACAGACCATAAAAATTGCGTAAAACAAAAAAAGATTACGGTTTTTATAGAAAGTTATACAGAAATTTGTAAGATAGGTTAGGTCAATTTTAAACTCAAATTTTCTAATGTTTAATACTTACTATAAATTTAAACTATTAGATTAAACTTATTATAAATAAAGTATACTTACGTTAAATTGATCTTCACAACCATATAAACACGATTTAGGACATATATTATCCCTTTTAATTACCATACACCATTGTTTTTGTATTTTCGCATCTCTTGGAATACAAAAAACACTTTGTCGGGTGTTTTTCTAATACTATTTTTGCACTCCGGTACTATACAATACTCGTGAGATGATTTTTATCTTCTTCCATGACTTGTAAAGCAATTAAAACTTAAAATATCTATGAAATAACTAAAAAGTTCATAGTAAACATTCACTGGACGTATCATTTGACGTCACGTAAAACGCGCGCAAAATGGCGGTGTTTAAACGGGTCAAATTTAGTCAATGTTTTAATTTTCACTTAAAAAAAAACTAGAATCTTTTCAAGCCTATTTATATTTTTTTCTACGATATAGAGAGGTAAATGATTAATTTACGTCAAAAAAAAAAACGTGAATGTTCCTTATTTGAAACACGATAGGTGCTTAAACAATGTACAGCAAAAAATAGAGACAAGAGAGTTTTACTGGGTTTAATCGACTGATGATTTTCAATTAACTTAATTAAAATGAAATTACCTAAAACAAAAACAGTAAAATTGCTTCGATTCCCAAATGTTTAAAACCGTCTCAATTAATATATATATTTAATCAGGTTACTGCATTATGAAACTATAACTGACAGATGTCAAAAGTGGTACTTATATAAAATTGAAACTGGAGTTTAATTAATAGAATCTAGAACTTTGGAATCTTCTATTAGGAAGATGGTGGCAAAGTTCAAAGATAGTTCATTGCCCGTTCCAGTAAGATAGTGTACTTGTTTATTATTTTTTATGTGTACACAATCAATAAATGTACATGTATTATATTAAATATTTTAAAAACTTTCGTATTTCGGCAGAGGTGTGTTTCTGTAAAAGTATGTAACTTACAAGGGTAATTTTAGAAAAAAATAATGCGTCTAAAAATTTTACTAATTAGAAAAAAATAAATAAAGAAATAAACAAAAACAACTAACTCTTGCTTAAAATATAATAGGTGTAGAAAATAAATTAGTTTAAAGTAAATTAGTTTAAAATTTTGCCGTACCTACGATATATATATGGGTGTTTCTCCACTAACGGGAAAATTTTGCATGAAATTTGTCCTGCACACTTTTTGTTTTAAAATAGGGTTTTGAATGTATAGAATGAAAGCTAATAACAAGCGATTTTCAAGTCTATAAAAGGCCGGAAGATTACTCTGCTGTTTTCAATTTTAGAATTTTTATTTTTTTTTTTTTCGGTGTTTTTTTTTTCATTGTCCTCCTTCCTCTTTTGAGGATCATTTTTTTTGAGAAAAATTTTGCTGTTTTTCTCTTTTTTTTCTAATATTTATTCTCTCGTCATTTTATATATTTTTTGGGTGATAACTGGAATGGTAAGCCGTTTCTAAGCTATATTAGTAATTACTGTACTTACGGATAATAACTGCATATAATCCATTTAGTAGCTAATTTTATTTAAATTTATATAAAAAACAATCCACTGGAAACTATAAAAATCCCCTGTGTTGCGTCGAAACAAGAGATTGTCGCTAGGGGACTGTCACCAGGGGACTGTGTTTTCTGGCACTAAACAGGACTGTATTCATTATTTACGAATCCTAGTTTATTTCACAGCTAAATAAGTAACTGTACGTTTATTTTGGTTATCGAGATATCAAAACCATAATCTAATTAGAAAAAATTACCACTCAAACTACTTACCAGGGGACTGTTACGCATAACGGCCCCGACGCGTGATTCAGTAACTATGGCAAAAAATTAAACTACCCGCAAAATGATTTCTCGGTTCTGACTCGATATGATCGAACTTCACACTGTCAGCGACTCATTCAACACAAAATTGAGTCGTTTTCACAGACTATATAATTTTGTTTTATTTTTTCAAATTAACCAGAGGATTGTGTTCAAATATTTAGGACAACATTCAGGTGGTAATTTCGAATAATTATTATTACATTTACGTAGTGTTTGTTCAACATATATAATTTTCAGTATATTTAGTTTTATAATATACTTTAAATTTGTTACACGTACATAAATATTATTTAAAAAATTGGATTTAAAGTGAAGATTCTGGGATGGGGACACGCCAGGGGAGTGTATTTTGACAGGTTGGGATTAAAAGAAAAAAAATATAGAACATTTACATGGTCAACAAGTAGGTAGCCTCAAAGATACTGAAATGTACTATAGGTTTAGATATTTTCTTAAATAAAAGATATCCAAAACAATGTGCAAATTGCTTGGGACATCAATTTTCCCGTTAGTAGAGAAATACCCATATATGTTATAAGAGATAAGTATAATGATGTACATGTAGGTACAATGATAACAAGGGTACAATTGAAACAAACATATAACTACTAAATTTTTAATTGCATCCAACAAGTTATTATTAAGCAAGATCCTTAATAACTCATATAAACTAAACATAATGGCTAAAACATCATTCTAAAACTTCATTTGCCCATTAGATACAAAAATATGTAATATCTTATAACAAATGAAAATGCACACATTCAACTGTGATTTGACTAATGTATAGAGATGACACACGCTCTTTTCTGATTGTCCTTCGTAACTAAGTTTATAAAACTATTCACAAGCCCGAGGCTGTCAATATGAAGCCACAATATACAGATCACTGTATGTGCGATTATCTGAAACAAAGACGGAGATTAATGACTTTTCTATTTATTTAAATGATTTAAAATTTGGTTGAAACGTAATATTTGGTGTAGGTAACATTAGTTGCTTTTGAATTGACAGTTCTGTGTGTTGTCAATAATTGCGAGATTGAAACATACATGTTCACCTCGTCAGTACAAAAAAACATTGTGAGAAAATCTTGTTTGTTTTTGTGTGTCAAACCAACATTCCTAATTTGGAATTAATTCTTTGGAAGATATAAAAAAAAACTAAACTACTGAAAACTTTCTAAAAAATTAAAATAAAAAAAGTAGCTACATACCAACCCCATTACGTATCACTTTTCCACAGCTTGATAGTCTTGTCGTTTTCGAGCGCGGCTGACGCTATGATGTTCTCAGTGGGGTGACACGCTGTACAGAGCACAGTATCCGTGTGGCCGGACAGTCTCTGTACTATCTCCTTTGACTGTAGGTTCCAGATGTATACTAGGTTGTCTTCCGATCCTGACACTATCCACTGTGGATGTAAAAGAATTAAAGTAAGTTTCATATATGGCCAACCAAAAATATGATGTGCATATAAAATTGTAATTTATTATTGATAATATAATTTTATTTTTGTAAAATAAAATACTACTAATTGCTAATAGTAAGTTTAAAGATAAATAGTTTATAGTAAGTCAGTTAAGATAATGACACAATTACCTTTCCACCAGTAACACTGAAGTTAGCAAAAATGCAATATTTTTCATTCTTATGTCCGGTATATGTTTTCAAACATTTGCCTCTACTATAATCCCATAATTTTAGTGTATTATCGAGTGTCGCTGCCAGAATGTATTTTCCATTTGGTGAGAATTTAACAAAAGAAACTGGTGGATTATCATCATCTATTAGAGTTTTAAGACACTGCCCAGATGCCGTGTCCCAGATTCGACTGAAAATAAACAGGGATCAAGGTTATAAGAACATACCATTATAGAATTATTTATTTACTTAAAAAGTCTAATTATTCTTGTTCTTGTCTCTTCCACAATTCTTTTATGCAAATAATAGCATATAATAATATTTGATTATATATTATGATCAATTTACAAAATATGTTTTAATAATTTTCTCAGTCACTTTCTTACGACACAGTGGCGCAATTTCACACTTTAACTTTATCAGAGTTTATAAATTCAAATAAAAAAGTCATTAAAATAACATACATTTTTTTTAAATCAGAAAACGCTTTCAAAGGAAACATTAATAAGTTATTTAAAATTAATTTCAAGGTCTTTCTAGAGTAATCAATTAAAATGTTTAACAAATTAAAAAAAATGTCACTTTAGTATCTGTGCAAATATAAAATATGTTAATGTCCTTGAGTAAAAATAGCAGACTTTATGAGATTTTAATGATACATAAATGAATGTTCTGCATTTTAACAATTTTAAAGGCATACTAAATGTAAAAAAATCTTGAAAGTTAAAATATATCTATCTAATTTTTGTTGTAGTATATTATGATATAAACAAAAGCGATAATTATAAATATAAGTTTAATACATACCATAAACCATCATAACTTGAGGATACAATAAGGCTTCCATCTCTATTAAAATGCACTGCTGAGACGGGATCTGAATGTGCTGGTAATGTCTTTAAACATTTTCCTAAAACACAAGTTTTCACATTATAATTGAAAACGGAATAATTGGATAAAAAATATACCATATTATTACAAAATTTACAATATTTTTTTATGTTCGGATAACTAGAAGAATTTTGTAATAAAATTTTTGTGAACCATGATGATTATTAAATATATATTTACTCTGCTATGTTCAAGTAATTTAATCGGAAATTTTCACGACTAGTTTCGAACCCGTGAACTGTTCACGCCGCGAGTCCGCCATGCTTCGAGCTCATGATTGGAACCTTGAATGGATTTGACTAGTCGGGCCAAATATCGACTACATTAGATGAACATAGCCAGATGAATATAATAATATAACTTTAAAAATTACCAGAAGAATTAAAATTTTATTATTATATTCAAGAAATATAATTTACAGCAACAGGTCAATCAATAATCCTCATCTAATTTGAATACAAAATATAATTTTAAATAGTATTTTCTTACCTGTTCTTACATCCCATATCCTGACACTCTCGTCAAAACTACCAGACACAATAAGATTGCTTTGGGGGTTAAAATTACAACAAAATACATAATTACTGTGTCCCTTTAATGTCTTCAAACATTTTCCTGAACTTAATTCCCAAACCTGGAAAAAATAATTAAATTAATTAAAACATATCATTTTAGTATAAAATGTTCAGAATTGTTTACAATCAAGATAAAAAAGTTTTTTATTTATGTAACTCTGAAATTATTGTTTTTTTTCAGTACTAAGAAACTTTTATGTACTTAATCAAGCACTAATAGCATGTTAGTGACCCAAATCGGTAATAAAGATTTTTATACAGAAAAATTGGTGTTTGCAAGTTCCTCAAAGTAGTGATGATAATGTGGTTCTACTTTACATACAAACGCCATCTAGTTAAGTACATTAAAACTTTGTGTACTAATACATTTTTGTCTTGCTACAAACTACAAGTATGTATTATATGTGTTTCTTCAGTGTTTCTTGACCAAAATCATTCAAAAAACTCAACTTGTTGAATTTTAATGTTTTTTATACCATACCGCAGTAAGCCTTACAACTGTGAAAACTGGATTTTCAAGCCTTGATAAATAAATATACATATTTGTAAGCAATAAATATTTATAAAGTTATCTTAAAGATACAAATTTATTACTGCTTTATTATAAGTATAGATAAAGTTAAGGCAATGTTTGAAACATAGCTATATATATACATATATATACATATATATATATATATATATATATATATATATATATATATATATATATATAAATCATCAACATAATTGATTTAGCCTTAATCAGTATAATTTATTTAATCTATCAAAAGTCAGAGCCCCACAAAGTATGTATTCTAATCCTTATAGTTTATCTAGTAAGTTGACCCAGATGAAGCATTCTAGAGTAGTGGGAGCTATCTTTATCAAGATAAAAGTTCACTGAACTACTAAGGGAACTTACAAATATTTAATTAATAAAAATATCATATTATGGCCATTTTTTTGCTTTTTGGGATTTATATTTTTTCATTTTAATTACTATTTACATAATATTCAAGGATATAAAGAGATTTTGTTATGAAAATGACCTTAAATATATTTTGTTGTTTTTCTCCAAGTACAACAACTAAAATACTTAAATTAGTTTTTTGAGACATGAGCTATGTACAAAAACACCCAATGTTTTTTAAGTAAACTATCTTAAAACTTATTATCATTAACATAAATTAATAGTCTAAAGTCCAATTTATGCATATGTTTAGTTGATTTGCAATATTTTATCTTTTACCTATATATGTACTAAATATGTGTATTAAGTATCAGTTATTATACTTCGATTACTTGACCAGATACTTACAATGTTAAACTCAGAATAATAATGACATAAGCAATAAAATATAAAAATCACCTTTAAAGTTTTATCGTCACTAGCACTGACAATCAGCCTGCTGTCTGAGGACCATGCAACATCACTGATGCCCATTTTGTGTCCGGAAATTGTCTTCTCAAATTTGCCATCATATGCTCCCCACACTTTAATAAGTTTATCAGCAGCTGAAAATACATTTTATAGTTTTAGTTTATTGCAAGTACATATTTTTAATTAGCTATCTATAGTATTTAATTTATTTTACTTGTAAAATTTAGATTGAAAATATATACAAAGAGTATTATTTAGGTCACTAACTATTGTTAAAACAAAATAAAATTGTCCAAATAATAATTTAACTTATTTGAAATGCCATGACCCAGATGAAGTGTAAATTAGTGTTGACATGGTCACATATTTACAAGTATTAGTATAATCTATTATTTTATAACTAAATTTAAAAAAGGTAGTTAAAACTCATGGTTAAGTTAAAAAGTATTACTATACATAAGACTTTTTATGATGTAAATTCTTTGTTTGGGTATTTTCTTTCTTACTTTGTACTGACCCTGAATATTAAGCAACAAGTTTCTGGTCAACAGCCTCATTTAAGAAATTTTGATTGTAAATCACTACCTTATAATAATATGGCATTACTTTCACAAATAAGAAAATATTAATAATATCATAACAAACTATATGCTAATTAGTTATCAGTCGATACTCACAGGAGCTAGCAAGCCATTCTCCGTTAGGACTGAATTTAACGGACGACACCGCTTTGGTATGCCCCGCGAGAGTAAATTTTAGTGTGTAATTCGGCTTCTGAAAACCAATATTAAAATTAGCGCCAAATCGCACGTGCTCAAACCAGAAGTTACATAAACATGTGCGAACCGCCAGATTGATGCAAAACGGTTTTATATTGAGCAATAGTTCAAATAACTTACCGCCACTGATGACTTATTCGATTGTGAAGAGCTTTGTGATAACGAATTTGGACCGGATAAGTTAGTAGATGGCCCGCCGTGAGTTTGGTGTGCGGTAGGATGGCCTGGCCCCGGTCCTAGCGGCACCATGTTTCAACTTTCGACGCACTTATTTAAACTTTGTTTCTCAACCAACACAATCACTTATAAACACTAAATAAGAAACTAGACGAAAGTTTTCAATGAAGGAACCACAAAACTTATCACTCACTAACGCAGTTTCATTTATTTCAACGTAGATTTTCAAGGAACATTCTAAATCCGAGCGTCCCAATGCGTGCATTTCGCGAAGAACGAACAGTGATGCCAACCTAAATTTAACAGAAAATCCCTCCCGCGTTCCTCCTACCGGCCTTAATATGCCAACATTACGTCATCAATGCTTTTAGTCTATGGAAATGGAATACTTTTAAAATGCATGTGTATATGTATTTATATATATGTATATACTATTATTAACCTATGTTCAACTATATAATTGTTTGAATTATCTTTGGAAAATGTAGCTCTCAAAGATCTTTTGTAATATCTTTTATATTTAGTACAGCACGTTAATTTTTTAAATAGCAACTTATATCTTATTCTTTCAATATGGCAAGAAAGTTTGACCCTTCTGACATATACAAGGTTAAATTTATCTGAAATTTGATTATTCGAAACTTTTTGCCGACTACATATTTTTATTATAAATATACAGAATGGCTCTTAATAAACTTAGTATTGATGCCCTAAATTTAAGTGGTAAACGGGTTTTGATGAGGTAAGAAATCAACAATTTTTTTTACCTTATTTATAATAATAATTTTAATTTACAATTTATACAAATTTATAGGGTGGATTTTAATGTACCATTAAAAGAAGGGGTTATTACTAACAATCAGCGTATTGTAGCTGCTTTGGATTCTGTGAAATATGCATTAGAGAAGGGAGCGAAATCTGTAGTTCTTATGTCTCATCTCGGTAGACCGGATGGTCAAGCAAACCTTAAATACACCCTAAAACCAGTAGCTGAGGAACTTAAAAAACTTCTTAATAGGTAAGGTAACTTCCGTGATATATTTTAACTTAAAAAACCAAAAATAAATGGAAGTTATTTGACTTTATAACTAATAATATTACAATATTGTAGAGAAATAACATTCTTGTCTGACTGTGTGGGACCAGATGTAGAAGGGGCATGTGCTGACCCAGCAGTGGGTTCAGTTATATTATTAGAGAATCTCCGTTTTCATGTAGAGGAAGAGGGAAAGGGTGTAGATGCCAGTGGTGCCAAGGTAAAGGCTGACCCTGAAAAGGTCAAAGCATTCAGATCTAGTTTACGGAAATTGGGAGATGTTTATATAAATGATGCTTTTGGTAAGACTAAATATGTTTCTATTTATATTGTTTTATTTAGTTTTATACTTAGTATTTACAGTAAAATCATAAACAATGAAATAGCAACATTAATACACCAAATATGAACATTAATCATTTTAAAACAAGTAATAGCTGTTTTATGTACATTATACAAATCTTTAAAAATATATATTTAAAAAATCTTTTTAAGTTTTGTCTGTTTTTTTTTTTATCTATTTATTTTGCATCACACACAACTTCTTAATTATATTAAATACGAAATCAATTCTTATAACTAAAAAAAAAGATACATATCCTCAACTTTAGACCTTTTTCTGAAGATAAATTTTATGGTTTCATAGTAATGAAAATATTAAAAATCTACAATTTGCAGGTACCGCCCACAGAGCTCACAGCTCTATGATGGGAGAAGGCTTTGAACAGAGAGCAAGTGGTTTCTTATTGAAGAAAGAACTTCAATACTTTGCTAAGGCTCTTCATGAACCAGAAAGGTGAGATATTGAGGAGAAAAATATTTGAATAATGAAAAGAAACAGAAATCATGTCATGTTTTGTTACAGACCATTCCTCGCTATTTTGGGTGGTGCTAAAGTAGCAGACAAAATCCTGCTCATTGAGAACTTATTGGACAAGGTCAATGAAATGATTATTGGAGGTGGCATGGCATACACTTTCCTCAAGGAAACCCAGGGCATGGCTGTTAGTTTTTGAGATATGATAAACAATATCAATTATTTTCTTCTACTAAGTGAATTCAATTCACAGAGATCCTTTTAATATTTTTTTTTTAGATTGGTAACTCTCTCTATGATGCTGATGGAGCTAAAATTGTTGCGAAGCTTCTTGAGAAGGCCGCCAAAAATAATGTGAAAGTACATTTGCCAGTTGACTTTGTTACAGCGGACAAATTTGATGAAAATGCACAGGTAACAAAATATAATATCTGCTGTAATTGCCCTTTATTCTTACATTATAATAAAACCAAATATTTCGTAAGATTATACATATTTACTTTGTAATATTGTTCTTTATGTGTGTATAAAAGGCCAAGTGTGAAATGAAAATTTAATTTTGAATATTTATTTAAATAATTATGTTTAAATGTACAACCATACTTCTGTTAAAATGTTTTATCAACATATTCAGTTTAGCGGAAATTAAAAATACCTAGCTATTTTATAACTTTTAAGGTTGGAACAGCTGATGTAGCTTCAGGCATTCCTGATGGTTGGATGGGTCTGGATGTTGGACCCAAGTCGAGAGAATTGTTTGCCGATCCTATTGCCAGGGCCAAAGTTGTTGTTTGGAATGGGTAAACAATTTTATTGGTTAAGACATAGACAATTATTTTTTTTTACTGATTTTTTTTGTATATATCCAGTCCAGCTGGAGTCTTTGAGTTTGAAAAATTCGCGGGCGGCACTCGCGCTCTCATGGACGGAGTCGTGAAGGCCACTGCTAATGGAACTGTTACGATTATCGGTAAGCTATTAAGATTAACTGGCTATTGAAAAGTTTTTATTTCTTTAAATTAAGTTAATTAGTTACTTTTTTAAAATCTCAAAAGAGTTTTGTATCGCATTTTTTTTTATTGACCCTCGTTACCTTTGGCATAAATATAATCATTGGCAACTTATAAAATTAAGATCAGGAAAGAAAAAAAAATCATGTAAGTAAATGAGGAAATAATATAAATAAAAATTGTTTACTTTAACAAAAGTGTGTGTCACCAGGGGGAGGAGACACGGCCACGTGCTGCGCCAAGTGGGGCACGGAGGACAAGGTGGCGCACGTGTCCACCGGAGGAGGCGCCTCGCTAGAACTGCTAGAAGGTAAGCACCACTGATAATATATTTTTTTATTTTTTATAACAGTCTCCAACTTTTAGAATTAGTTTCAAACTTCTAAGTGACAATAAATAATATTGGTAACATTTTAAAGAAGTAAGAAGTAAGGCTCTATTGGCATTGAGAGTAGAGTAGAGAGTATCACTTCTATACATAAAGAGTAGTAGGTGCCATTTTTAAAAATTAAACTATGCACATGAAACTTCAGACAAGTACCAAGAGGTCAATGAAACTCATAGATATTTACAAGATATTTCTAAATTCAAAAAATTGGTCTATAATATACTTACTTCAAGTTAGTTTCAATAAATAATAGGCACTTGTATTAAGTTAGTTTCAAGTTGAAGTCTTTGCTCGGTTCGAGAACAAATCCTTCCTGATTTATAGCCGTAGCTTTACAGATATTTAAAACAGTCTGGAGTCGAGTAGTTGTAACATTTACTAAGTACTGTTGTTAAGTTATTGCTAATTGTTTTGTCCTTTTCAAAACAATTTTAATCACCATTAAATTATTAATTTCATGAAATAAACAAATTATTTTTATAACTGGTTTGTTTGAAATATTTTGAGGGAAATTATTAATATACATAATTTATTGACCAAATCTAAAATGACATACACAAGTACAACACGAGGTCTTATCGCATAACGGTAATTTCTTCCAAGCAACTTTATGGTGAGAATAGATCTAATACACATTACAAAACAAAAAAAAACATACATGCCAATAACTATACCCTAATACGTAGATTTCTAAATAAATATATACACTAATTACAATCAATAATATACAGACGAAACTATATACATATTATTTAATGGATACATGGGGATTGAAAAATAATTATAGTAATAAATAAATAAGTAATAGTAATTTATATATTTTATAAATTATTATGCTAGACTTTATATTCTAATTCAAATAGCTAGTTCCTTTTAATTTGTTGGATATATATTTATTTATTTCATAATATTCGTAAAATTGAACAATAATAATTGTTTCTTTAATTTTCTCATTCTTTCTCAATTTGCTGGAAAATCTAAATCATCTATTTCCATAATTACTATCCTGTAATAGACTTCTAAAACTATTTTTGTAATATATGGGTGTTTCTCCACTAACGGGAAAATTTTGCATGAAATTTGTCCTGCACACTTTTTGTTTTAAAATAGGGTTTTAGATGTATAGAATGAAAGCTAATAACAAGCGATTTTCAAGTCTATAAAAGGCCGGAAGATTACTCTGCTGTTTTCAATTTTAGAAGTTTTTTTTTTTTTCGGGAATTTTTTTTTTTCATGACCTCCTTCCTCTTTTGGCATAACGGCCCCGATGCTTGATTCAGTAACTATGGCAAAAAAATAAACTACCCGCAAAATGATTTCTCGGTTCTGACTCGATATGATCGAACTTCACACTGTCAGTGACTCATTCAACACAAAATTGAGTCGTTATCATAGACTATATAATTTTGTTTTATTTTTTCAAATTAACCAGAGGATTGTGTTCAAATATTTAGGACAACATTCAGGTGGTAATAAATTTCGAATAATTATTATTACATTTACGTAGTGTTTGTTCAACATATATAATTTTCAGTATATTTAGTTTTATAATATACTTTAAATTTGTTACACGCACATAAATATTATTTAAAAAATTGGATTTAAAGTGAAGATTCTGGGATGGGGACACGCCAGGGGACTGTTTTTTGACAGGTTGGGATTAAAATAAAAAAAGATATAAAACATTTACATGGTCAACAAGTAGGTAGCCTCAAAGATACTGAAATGTACTATAGGTTTAGATATTTTCTTAAATAAAAAATATCCAAAACAATGTGCAAATTGCTTGGGACATCAATTTTCCCGTTAGTAGAGAAACACCCATATATCACTTAAGTATATTGATATTTCACTCACTTTGAAATTAAAATATTATATATGTACTTAATAATAACTATATTTTTAACGGCCGATAAGACAGAGGTCGATGATAACTATATTATGTATAAAAAATATACAAACTCAAACAATTAACAATACGTAAATTTTAATTTCATTTAAACTTGTCTAAAGTAGGTATATGTAAAATCAAATATTTGTTTTGATAATAAAAATACAAGGTAACGATTTTTTTAATGTGCAATACTATACTTTTTTATAATTAGATTGCTACTATTTAGGGCGTATTAAAGTAGATTAGTGAAAGCTCTTTCGTATTATTTAAACCAAGATTATGTGTATTTACCAACCGTAATTAGAACAGCGGTATAGTAATGAAATGACTAAATGAAAATAAGAAAATAATACATTTTAAATAAATATAGAAACAAAAATAAACTGATACGGGCAGGGATTCGAACCTTCGAACTCTGGAAAACCGTCCCGTCGCTCTACCAATTGAACTACCGTATCGCTGGTATCAATTTTATTCGAGACGGAACGGTTTCTCAGAGTTCGCAAGATCAAACCCGGGTAACAGCGGTTTGATACATTATATATTTATTTGAAATTTAAATGAGGTTAATTTGGCTAAACATGTTTATAGATATTTTCAAACAAGAAAATAATATAAAGACATTAAAACAAGTTTCAATAAAAACGCAGATATATACAGGGTTATTTGTAATTAGTTGACCACCCCTTACAGGCAGCCAGTATACCTAGTCTTGCCATAAATATTGTAACAAAGAAAACAATAATTTTTATTATTGCAAATAAAATTTATTACTTTTACAGTGTATTAGTTTAATACACAAGTATAAAACAATTAAAAATATAAAAAGCCTATTCGAAGTGGTGTCCATTGGCTGCAATACAGTTCTTTAAACATTGAAGCCAGTTATCAATAGAAACATGCGCTCTTTCCTTGGGGAAATTCTTCACTGTCAATAGTATGGATTGTTTTAGGGACTCAAAATTATCATGGCGTTTAGAGCAAGCAGTACTCTCTAAAACTGACCATAAATCATAATCCAGCGGATTAAGATCGAGACTAGACGACGGCCAGTCTTCAGCACTGATGTAGTCCTAGACGTTCGCATCTAACCAAGACCGAGGTTGACCGAGGTTTATGACCCGCGCCGAGTCCTGCTGGAAGGACCATACTCGGTTATTGAACGTGGCTTTATAATTTTTTTCTCATCCAAAATTTTCTGTGCCCTCCCATTGCGTACCGCTTTAGTAGTTATTTCGATTTTACCACCCTATTCATCTTTAATTTATTAGTTTAGAAATGACCATTGCGTCTCTTATAGGCTGCAAGTTTTATTTTTTGTTGGAAAAAATGCGTTTCCGCATCGTCACACCAGACAGGAAGGCGATGGCCGGGTGGTATGAGCGGCACCCGGCAGCGTAGAAGAAGATCTTTCTCTGTCACAAACAGAGGAAGTCTCATTGTACCTATTTATAGCCCGGTACACAAACATCTGACTAATACCAAGTGTATGGAAAGTTTTAAAAATTGCATTTGGCTCCATACCTACTTTGCATTACACAATGCAATCTCAGCAATTCTGTTTTCTTTTTCACCCCACTCCATTTTGATATCGCAAAATATTGTACAATGTATTAGCGCCAAAATGAGAAAACACAATGAACAATCTAATCAATCAATTCTAAATTCAAATGTATTTTTTTTATTTTAATTGTAACAGTATTTATGGCCAGACTAAGTATATTTAAAACGATTATTAAATCAAAAACATAATCATGAGACCATATTTACTAATATTCATCTATATATATTGTATGTAAAACTATCGTAAAAGATATTGTAATTATTTTTTATTATTGAATGGTAGCATATAACTGCAGTTATCCGCAAAGACATAATCGTAAATAACAGCTCACTGCAGTGATTCTGTCCCACTGTTCCACAGTTAGGCCACCACTTAACAGCCAAAACTCTATGACTAATAGATAACCAAAAATAACCTTTTCTTTAAAATTTATACGTATTTTTTTCATATATATATATATATATATATTGAGTGGTAATAAAGATAACAAATTTATTAGGTAATTATTTTGGTGAAATTTCATTCTACAATTTAGGATTTTTATCATTGTACGTTATTAATGCATTTCTTATAATAAATATATAAATACAAGCGCTAAGTGCAAAGGGAGTTAACATAGACGTAGCTACTTTTATTCCGATATTTCAAAAGAATTACCCTACCACTTAACACCCTCTCTTTATACACCATTAAGAAATATTTTGTAGTATTTTGAACCTTATAAACATGATTCGAAATTATTAATTAATAATATTTACAAAAACTTTTTTTTTATGTGAAAATTATATCATTGATATTCTAATCCATACATTGTATGATATTTACAAAATAATTTAATGTATATATTTAAATGATTCCAGTCCTACTTTTATACTTCACTAAGCACTGTAGGGACTAACTTATAATAATAATAAAAGAGGAAAACTGCTTGACTAAGTCCACGTACACACTTGGTTATTTGAAAAACATTCTATTAAAATAATAAATAAAAAATATTTCAAAATCAAAGTAATTTTAAATTCACATTGCACTTTTAGACACTTCACTGAACTTTTGAAGACTTTCCACTTGCACGGTTCGATCTACGGTGAAAGCGAATTTTTTATTTTACAGTTTTTCATAGCATTCTATTCTAATCACATAATTGATTTCAAACAAATTATAACTCAAGTAGTATCATTTCCCTGTCCTTTTTCCAGCATCTCAACAGTCACTCCTCTTCTACTCCTGTCATCTTTCACACAATCTATCCTTCTTTTCTTTGATCTACCTCGATATATCTCATAACAAGAATAATTCAAGTAAATCCTGGGACCTAAATATGACTTTTATCTTAGCCGTACTCAATACTAGTTCTATGATGCTCTCACATTTACAAGATTGTAACTTGGACATTCAGAATATATAATACCTTATTCTCAAACCTAAATGCTGAATACTAATAGACAAAACTTTAGACGTGACTACAGTGAAGCAACATACAGATCTATTAAGAAAATTATTTTTACTTAGGATTATGTACCAAAAACAAACATAAGTAAATTACACTACTACTTCTCCAAGACCGAAAAGTATAAAATCTTAACTCTAAGTAGTGCACTAAAAGTAGTTTTGTTATATTGCTATTGTATTTTACAGGTAAAGTGCTTCCAGGAGTAGCAGCACTGTCCGAAGCATAGAATGACATAGACCACAGAGATTTAGACCCTTAGTAAATAGTTCGCTAATTATGTGATTTTATTTAATAGAGCGTCTTGTGTATCAAATATATTATATATTTGTGTATCAAATATGTTATTTATTTATGTTAAGAATAAATGTTGAGTAACGATATTGATTATTTTATTTGACCTCTTTATTAATAATCATTGAAGACTATTAAAATTTAATACGTGTGACATAATAATTATGCTCGTATAATTACGAAGTAATTTTAAATAATTTATCGAATAATTAACTGTTAATGGTGAAATAACGATTTACGATTGGAAATGTTTTTTGTATGTAAGATTTTTTTTAACGCCGATCTCTTTTGTCTTCCGCTGCTAAACCTTGACTTCTACTTCGGTGTCCCTTTTCGCCCTACCTGTTAACTCGCCCTATCGGAAATGTACCAACTCCATATCGATCTGACCTCCGCGCAAGCGTCCTTCTTACTTTACCAATATCAATTAAATTCAAACATTGATATATAGATCAGAGGAAAAATAAAAGTAGTAGTATCGAATGTCTGAATAAGTTTTGTCGTATTAGTGATCAGCTCATTGGTAAACAAAGCATGTGCATCCTACCGATAACCGGACCAATATCTTGGGTGAACTTTGGTCCAATTGGCCGGGGTTGGCGCATGCTCACCAACGAGGTGTTTCGTGAAATATTTTCCAAGTGTCAGTGACGCAAAAGGTCTCGCTTGCCGCCGGTTTACCGGTAGGCGCTAAAATGCCCCTCTCATTATCCAAATAACGCGTACTCGTGGAACAGCCCTAATTTAAATATAATAAATAAATAAGTTAAAATTTAAATGTCAATTGTTGTTTAGTGAGTATGTAATAATATTTAGAACAAGTTATTTTAGGTAATTATCTAAGGTAAGTTCATGTTATGGAGGCTTGTTATTTTTCTGCATAACGTGTGGTGTTTTAAATTCACATGGGCTTAGTAAATGAAATAGCACCTTAGGCTGAAAGTGAAAAGGATATTTTTTGCTTAGCAATATACAAGCTTGATGGTGAATATGTGAGGGCTCGGAAATGAATCATCAAAGTGGTTGCCGGTGTAATTGTTTCAAAATAGTACCTACTTTTAACTGCATAGCAACTAATAAAACCGAAGCATTCCCCTTTGACTCCATGTATAATCTGTAACTCGAAATATTTATTTTTATTCACAAAGAAATTTAAATTTTCACATAGTATTGTAAAATGTTGTTTATTACTTAATATCAAAAGATTCAAGAATCTATTTATCTGCAGACCGTGTTCGGTTTTAAATATGCCTAAATCAAATTAAATACAATAGTTATATTGTATATCATTTGTAAATTAATGTTGTTCCATATGTTACATATTATGGAACAACATTAATTTAAAATTTATTACATATCAGAAATAATAATTTATATCAAATCAATGCCGCTATAACAAGTAAAACATGGTGATCTGTGGAACAGAAAGAAATCATCTTTATTATGTAGGTACCATATGCTTAGCCAATGGCTGGCATCTCTATAAAATTGTCATTAAAACAACATAAAATAAGATAAAATAAACAATAATAAAGAAAGAATACCTGTCTTGCCATTCTACTGCACTTAATGGGACTAAAAAAAGCTTTCTTAATATAAATATAATATTTTACCAATCACCTTAGCCTTGGTGTTACTGGTATTTTTTTATATTTAGGAAATATAAACGTCAGTTTGGTAATTAATACCCACAGCTAATAAAAATCCTTGAAACAAAAATACAAAATATCATTTTTATGTTAAAATCATCATGTATAATTAATATCCTTGGTTGTTCAAGTATGAAGTTGCTACGAAGTACATTTACACTTACTGTTTATTATTTATTTTTTATTTTACTATATTTCTTTTAATGACGTACTCGCGTTCCGATAATTGAATGTGCTTGTACACCGTAGGCGGAGGGCATGATAAAAAAATAATTTCCCTTGTGAAATATTATGACATAGATTCTCTTATTTTTATAGCAATGTTATGGTTATAATAAAAAATAACAAAACGGGCAGAATTAAAACCTCAGCCTTAATCAAAATAAAGATGATTATATATTGAATGCTATTTATTCATCCAACTGCCCAACGACATTGTAGCTTATTTGGTAGAGCGACGGAAACGAAATCCTAGAGATCGCAGATTTGAGACCTGATGATAAATATTAAACTCTATTTTTCATTTAAAGTAAAGAAACTATAATAAAAGATTAAAGAGCCAAATGATTTAAATAGAAAAGATTATATTTAATAAAACATACATAATGTTTGAATAAGATTTCTTAATATAGACTATAACAATACGTTACTCCCACAACACTTTCAAACATATATTGTATGAAACTACATTTTCCAATTGAATGGATTAAAATTGTTAGCAGTTGGTAATTTTCCGAAGCCACAACATAATCAACAATTATTGGTGGTTCAACGTCAAGTAATTGCTCACATAGGCTTAACTTACATGTGTAGGTCTACTTACAAAGTTGTATTATCGTTATAAATTAAAATTTTAATATTTACTTCTACATATGGTTAATTTAGTATTATTTAAAGTTTTTACGAGAACAACACTGAAATAAAACTATTAACTAATTAACGGATTGAGCTCGCTTAAAATAATTTATATTTTAAACTTTAAATTTAACCCGAGGTTTCTATTACTTTTCAGGCAACAGTGTTCACAAGAAGACGAAATGTATTATGTAGACCTGTCATCTCCGTGACAGCTTAATCCGTTAAAAATAGTTTTATTATCTGGTTAGTTGGCAAGATAGTTCTTACAAGAAAAACCAATACATATATACCAATAATACAACCACTGAAATTACAATTATTTTTTCATTTTAAGTATTTAAATAATTATTTTCAATATTTAGTGTAGCAAAGCATATAACTTTATATTTATGTTAAATTATTATTTAAATAAAAAATTAATATAAAATTTTAAAAATTACCAATATTATTATGGCAGGACCTACTCTAGTAAACCATCCTGTTGCTCTACCTATTGAGCTACTTTATCTATATCCGTTTTGCTGCGGTTTCAAACCGTCTGAAACGGTTTTACAGAAGTCACTAGTTTGAATCTTGTTCCTTTTAATTAATTATTAATTCAATACTTTTATTTAAAATTTCAATAAGTTTACAATGGCTAAACTTATTACTTATAGTTATACTGACAGGAATTCCACTTCAATTAACGAAATATTTTATAGATATTAGTACGTCAATATTTTGATATAAAAATACCCAACACAGTGGTATTTACTAAATTTACCAATCGTATATTACCAAATTTAATATACGATTATAAAAATAGTTAAACCTTGAATTCTCGAGATTTTTTATAGTGTGTATATAAACAATAGGTATATTAATACAGGATGGATTTGTACAATGGGTAGAAATGTCGCTTTGGTATTTAGTTTTTTTTTATGTTAAATAGCTATCGCGAAATAATTTTGTATTTTGTAGGCTGTGCAGTGTGTTTTTAAACGGTACCTCATTATTCGTCGGCCAAGCGCCATTTTGCGAAGTTAATGTTCAGAAATTAATATTTATTAAAAAAAATATTTTCGTTTGAATCACAAAGTTAGTTTTTAAAACTATTTCAATAAAATTAAGAAATAACAAAAGTGAAACCTTAGACATAGTTAATTCTTTTATTCATTGATGAAACGTATAAAAACTTGTCTATTTTTGAACAAGTTCTTAGAAGGTTTAAAAAAAAATCAACACACAAAAGAATAAAATAATTCAGTTTATCAAGGACAGTAATTGGATTCGAGTTTAAATAATGATCCTACCTGTACCATGTACCATTCATGAACAAGCCTTAATCAGGTCCCAACTCTTACAAATGTTGTTAGTCATATTTAAATACAATACTAAATTTCTTATAGTTATTCCAAGTAGAAGCAATGCCGGACTGGACGTGGTTAGTAGCGGCAGCGCTTTTCGGCGCTTTCAGCGCACTTTCTGTACCACTAGTATTGCTACTCTATTTCGTCCGGCCCTTTGAGAAGAAGCAGCCAGTTGAAGAAGAGTTCACCATTCCGGTTACGTTGCCTCCAGTAAGTTAACTTTTTCCTTTTATATTTGTTTGTATTAAAAATATAAATAACATAGATATTATTATTGCATAAAATTATGACGTAAAATTCGAGTCGTGTTGTGTTTAAAATAAAAAAAAACTAGTCTATTCCTTATCTGTTGATGTAGATAATAAGCTTTACCACACCCAATTTTACCAAAAACTATGTGGTAGGTTTTACTCTAGAATAAAATAACAGAAAAAAAACTATTTTTTATGGGTTTACGGCATGTACTTAACAGCCATTATTTTTTCCAGTATGTTAAATGCTGATAACTGATACCATTCCTAGAATTTCCTCCCATCTCTAATCAATTGGACAATGATTATTAACTCGAACATTTTATTTTTAATGTCTTACTAAAAGAATACCTAAGACATAAAATATATACTTCTGACAAATTCAATAATAATTAATAAAAAAGATTGATTCTCTTTCTAATTATTAGAGAGAGAATCAATCTTTTTTTTATATTAGCAAATCCTTTGCAAGCAGAAGGTTCAGTTGCTTCAGGAACGCCCCTCATGATATATTTTTTATTTTATTATATTATTGAAGTTGAAATACGGTTTTGTGCAAAGGGGTTATGCCCATTTTTTCAGTGGCTTCAACGTCAGTTAGAAACACTTAGGCACACTTAATGTTAAAATTTTGGGAGTGTAAAATACAACATTTTAATCGCTCTACTTCTGTGATTAAAATTAGATTTTATAATGGAACCTAGAAACTTACACAACATCACATAATTTATATATTTTTTAAGGAAACATAAGAAAATATTAAAATGCCACTCTTAATAGCTATAGACTAAAAGCGGCTCAAATCAGGAGCACTGAGTACGATCTAAACAAATGATTATTATTAGCATACCTAAGCTAAGTTAATGAGTATAAAACAATAGTTTAGTTTTGCAAATAATAGTATACCACATTCGTGATACCAATGCATCTTATAATGCTGCTAATACTTTCTATTGGCAGCCACTTTGTCAGCGCCCCTTTTCCTGCCACCTGACTATATCACTATCTATGTATCATCTATGTATTAGGTATCACTTAAATACTGGTAAGATCCATAGTCCAATTTTGAGATTTCTTATAAAATATAAAGTTAATTGTATTTTCGGAAGTAAAAGTATCATTGACAATATCAATAACTTATAACCATAACAAATTTTATCAAAACCAGTCCAATAGTTTTTAAACACTGTTGGTATTGAGTCACGAGTCAGGTATGGATCACGTAGCAATAAGCCATTTTCAAAATATGTTCACCGTGAGATTATACATGTATACATATATATGGGTTTCATTATATTATACAGGGTTATTTGGAGTTAATTGCCCACCTCTTGCAGGCAGCCTCTCTAAATCAATCCCAACAACATTTGTTCTACAACTATTTACAAATCTTGATAAATAACACAAAACAAATGACACAAAAATTTTTTTGTTCCTTCAGCTATTTGGTAAGAAGTACCTAAAATGACAACGCGGGTGTTGTACCTACGAACCTACTCTCAGACTTAATGGCAGTTCAGAGGCAACAACTAAATTTTATATGGAAAAAAATAATTCAAAATCTATTAATTTAAAAAGTCTTAGAACAATTGTTGTAAGGAATGATGTAGTGAGGCTGCCTGCAAAAGGTGGCCCTTTAATAACAAATAACCCTAAATATAGACATTATTTATTCGAAGAAACTCCAGTAACCCCATTATTAACAACTAAATGTGTCGAATCCACCTTATTGAACCTATCGAACTTTTGTCTTACCTTTTATTATTTTCTTCACAAACCTAAGAGACAATTATAAAAATATATAATAATATTAAAACCGGCACCAGCATAAAAGAAAATATAAATAACACATAATTTCTTAACAAATTAATAAATATTGCTACGTATTTTTGAAATTTAAATAATTTACTTAAAACAGTACCTATGGACAATGCGCGACCCATGGGCTGGCGGAACCTTGGAAACCTTGGAAAGTAGTTCAGCATTAGATCCTTGTTTTTATAGCCTCTAACATAGTTTACGCTCACATAAAATACATATAAAAGCATATAATTTATCTTCTCTGCGTTCAGTGCTGGGATTAAAAAAAAATAAAACAGACGCTGCATCCAGCTAAACTATAAGGAACGGAAAATGTGAGCTAATCCTGTTTTCATTTGATAATAAAAAAAATATATAATTATTTATGGAAGATTAGAAAATGTTCAGATTTTTTATAATTCAATATTATGCAACTATTGTTACAGTAATAGAGAAAAAAAATATTTTACTCTTAAAAATGGCGAATAGCTTGCCGTTACTTTGACATATAATTTATTTGATTACCTAGTTAAATAAATAATATTCGATATTAATAAAATAGCATATCTGTTATGGAATTGTTTTTTTTAGTTTCTTAATACACATATCCAAATAATTTACCATCAGCTAAATGCTATTACAAACGTAAAAGTATATTTAATTAGATCAGCATATTTCGTAATTCCGTCTTTTCCGTCATTGCAGATTGATTGCGATGTATCGCGTGCTACTCACGAAATAAACAAACTTCTCAGAAATTAACAAACTTCTCATAATAAGTTTTTGTAGATTTTTATTTAATACCTTTAGTTTCTAATTGGTGCATTGCTGTATTTTTCAATCAATACTTTAAAATTTAAATGCTCAGTCTGGATTAGATGATTTTAGGCAAATTTATTAACACATTCATAACCAATTAAACGATCTGTTAGTGTAGTGGTTATCGACCCTGGCTACCGAACCAAAGGTAGTGGGTTCGATTCCCACACGAGACAATTCTTTATGTGAAGCACAGATTCCTAATGCGGGAGTAGTTTAAAAAAAACAAATAAATGAAAAAAATAAAAAACATGTAGGTATTATAGACGGGTCTTTCATTTAAAGTTTAAACTGTTAAAATGATTCATCGTCGTCATATAAGTCCCGCAGTTAAGTCTTTATTTTACTTTCGATTAAACGCCAGTAGAGATCTAAAAGACCTAATTACACTCACCCTAATTTCTACGTAAATTGCAAATAAAAACAAAGAAACTTGGGCATTTTATGTTTACACAAGAGTTATTTCAGTAATTCCCTCTCGTTTTTATTTCAGTCACAAAAATCGCTTTGTAAAAATGTACTTGAAATATCAGACGAGGACGTAAAATGGGAAGTGGTTGTAATTTAAATTTCAGTTCTTCGTTGTTTAGTACCTAAATATAAATAACAAGACAAACCAAACAAAACACATAATTTAGCACCTGTTGTATGCGTGTTTGTTTAAATTTCTAAAGAGTGTAAATTCAACCTTACACTCGTATCTATTCATTACTGTATCTGTGTGTAACAAAACCGTAAATTGGATAAATACTTTTGGATTAGGTAAATGTCCCGATCGTGTGAACGTCTTTATACTGTTCACGTGTACGAAGTTGCGGTTAACAACTAGTTATTTAAGACACGATTAATGTGTACAATGAAATATGTTAACATGATTATTGTATGCGTTACACATGTTTTACAACAGTAGGACCCTATGCAATGTATTGGTTTTTACACTACACAACACTATGCAATGTATAAAATCGAAACTTGATGTTTAATCCGTAAAGTCATAGGTTCATGAACAAAATTGTAAAAAATCTACGGGTCTACAAAGTTTCGACTTAAATCCTGTTATAAATCAAGCTAGCTAAGAAGTCAGTTATATAAACTGTGCGCTTACTTTATTCGACCTCCAGGTAATGCTTCAGTGAAAATCAGTTGTATATAAATATAGTTTTTATATATTTCTTATAAATTATTTTATAGGAAATACTGGAAGAACTAACCAGAGGCGCCGGCAGCACACCTGAGGGTGCTCTGAACGCAATGCTGCAGTTCATCTTTCAGCAGAGCACCGCTGACACGCGATGGCTGCGCCGGCGCATGGCTACGGAACTATCTGAGTTACTAGCCAAGACCTCGTCGGGCAAGATTTTTGAATCACTGACGGTACATCCAGTTTTAATAAAGAGCTTCCTTGCTTATATTACTTATATTTATATCGATGAGATAAGTTTATATTTGTACTTGTGTACCTAAAAGTCATGCGTTTGAGAACTTTATTATCAAACTTGTTTATTACAATTTTATCAAGAAGATCAAGAATATATCTTGTTTTTATAAAAGTATCTTCCTTTCAACAGCTTCGCTCATTGGAAGTGGGCACAGAGTTCCCCAGCATCACGAATCTTCGTCTGGTTAATGGAGAACTGGAGGACGATGGAGCGAGGCTGCGCTCATTAGATTTGAAGTTCGATCTCGCATACTTCGGAAGTTTTAGAATAGAAGTTGATGCCATCATGTTGTTAGGAAAAGTAGCTAATATTTCTATAACTGGTTAGTTTTACACATTTATTATGTTTTATCGACAATTTGTTTTTTAAGTAATCTTTTTAATTATATAAACTAAAATTTTGCAAGGTATGTGGTAGTTATAAATAAAAAAAATACTATGGTTACAATATTTAAAATAAAGTTAACATATATTTCTGTTCTTGTACAGTTGAAAGTATAAGCGGCAATGTTCGTGTATTGTTTCGTCGGACGCCCTACACTCACTGGGCCCTGGCCTTCGAAGCTCCACCACGCTTGGAGCTGCGAGTCCGAGGAAGATTCCAGGGAAGACAGCTTAAACCTCGACTAGCAGCACTTGTGGCTGCTCACATACGAAGAGCTGTGGCTCAGAGGCACACACTTCCAAATTATAAGATCAGGTAAAACTAGAACTGGAATTAAACTTTAGTTATAAATTATAAAAATATTACAAGTTGCGTCGAGAAATTAAATTTGGCTAAAATATTATTGTCCTTATTAAGCACTTTTTTTTTAAACTTCCAGATACAAGCCCTTTTTCCCTAAGTCGGAACCTGGCAGTACAGATGGAGAAGACGGTCCAACTCCTCATGGCAGGCTCACAGTGAGGTTGGTTGAAGTCACTCGTCTGCACTGGGCGGGCACCAATGGTAACGTCCGCGCTGCCTTGGCTGTTGACTCACATGGATGGGTAATAGCTCTAAAATACTCCATAAACTATTTAAATTGATAATTTGAATCTTTTTTACCCACATCTAGTTATTCTCAAATTATTAACATGTTAAAAAAATATCAGCACTAATAATATTTACGGCTGCATTAATAATAGATCTATAATTAGAACTTGAAATCAATCTTAGATAGCTTCCTACATATTCAGATCCCAGTTAGGGTATTGATACGTATAGCCTAAGAAACGGTATTTAATTGAAATTTTTGGTAACAACAATTAGGACCAAGATCAATTATTAGTTTCGGTTTCAAGTCTAGGAATATGAAATTCAGACAGTAAGCTCTTTTTAATGTAGTTTTATTGAACTTTGCCTAAATATGCCGAATAAGTTATAAATATTTGAAATTGGGTAAAATAATTACAGAAAGAAATATGGCTATGGCATATTTATTTCTGCATGCACTTGCCTGTGGCATATTTATAATACCACTTGGTATGACTACATTATTCTGATCAGGTATCGCTGCGACGCGGAGTGCTCGTCCTTGACGTAGTTCTCCCAGCAGTCTGCGGCCCGCTGGGGCTCGTGTGCTGTCAAGGAGTAGGGGCTGTACTTGTTGATACAGTGGTGCCAATGTCACCAGCCTATAGAGCAGATCTTCGAAGAGATGATGTAGTACTAGCCATTGATAACAAGCCTGTTAATAATGTTGCGCAGGTAAATGTTACTGGCTTTGATTTTTGTGTTTTCTTTTCAAAATCTTATAATTTTTATGTATATGCTTATAGGTGGGCAAACTTTTACGTAATGTGGAACGTCGAGCGGTTACAGTTCGTGTAAAACGAGGGGGTTCAGAAGGTTCAAGCAGAAGAGATGAAGAACCACGCAGACTAAGGACTAACTTTTCATTCAGACGAGTCTCTGAAGTCATGGAGGGAGTACGACTCCAAGGCATGCGAGCAGCGGTCTCTAAGAATAATTTAACTGTAAGAAAAATACATGATGTCTTCAAATATTATTTGTTTGAATACAATTTCATAGTTTATTTCCTTATAGGAAACTGAATCACCTTCAAAATCTCCAGAACAACCGACTGAAATTGAAACCCCAGTAAAGCCAAAAGCTGAACTACCGCGACCTATTCCAAAGGCCACAGATGGTATAGGTCCCGCTAACTTCGGTTTACGCAAACGTAGATGTTCAGTAGAAAACAAGTCTTCGGATAGTTCCGCTGGAAGCACACCACCTGCTTCTGGCGCAAGTACTCCTCTTCGCCAAGCTAATGCCATTAATAAAACAGTGAAACATCCCGATATACCCATAATTAGAACGGACTCCTCTGAGTGCAAGGTATCAGAAAAGGCTGAAACCACTGTAGAGGAAGAAGAGTTATTCGAAACAGGGGGACCGAGACAAAGCGAGCATGTAGAAATTTGTCAAATGTTCTGGACAAAGGGTGTACAAATGAAACCTATCATACCATTTGATGAGGAAACAGAATTTAAACTAAATGAAAATCACAAGTATTTGAATATAAACGTGTGGGCAACAGTGCCGGGTGAAAAGGATGAAGTTCTATTGGGATACCTGAATATTCCCTTAGCGGCATTACTCAGCGAATGTCAAGATTCCACCGTACCCCACCACATGAAAAGATACCAATTCTTGCCACCGGACGTCGATATAAAATTTAGGTACGTAGTCCTTAACAGAAGTATGTGCTGATATGACTACTCACTAATCTTGGGAATTTCCAGCAAAACCCATAAACTATCATCACACTCGGGATTCGAGCCCTGTCTGTGCTTCGGGGACGCGCTGGTGTGGTGGGAGTGGGAGGGCAGCGCCCCCCGCGCTCCCCGTCCCCGCGGACCTGCCGCCCCTCCCGCCTGCGCCCCGCCCCCGCGCGCCGCACATGACTTCGTACGCACACACTTCCATAGATCAACACAATGTGACTTTTGCAATAAAAAGGTTTGTATTTTTTTATCTAAATATTTACTACGTAACCGGCAATGACTTTTTAAATAAATGAATACTAGGTGGCAACGGATGGTACGTTTTACGAGGTTCACTTTATGGTACGTTTAATTAGATACAATTTAAAGTGGCAACACTCTTTAGAAAACTAGATAATTTAAGGCCAAGAGGATTTGGTTAGGTAATCCATCCTAGGTAAGTAGAGTCAGGCAGCTCTCACTCCTCTTAGCAAACATTTAAAATAACTAATCTACGTCTACGTCGATGGTATATAAGAGGATGATTCCGTATCTAGCTCGTAAGAACTAGAGTCAATAGACTTCAGCTAGTCTCTACTACTAGTTTTAGATTAAATATATATTATTTTTTATGTATTAATTTCCACCCACGAACACATTGCTCGTGCTCTTGTCACGGTTAATATTTTTTTGTTAAACTTTACCATTTAATTTTGAGATCTTAACATGGAAAAAAAACTGTTTGTTAGTAGGAATCTTAAAGACTATATTACTGAGGTCTTTTATACGTCATTTTAGACAATGTGATCATTATAATAAGTAGTACTAATTTGAACCTTATAATAAATATGAAATAGTTATAGTTCAGACTATACGATTATAAATATTTAAAAAGCTTATTAATTGAGCAAAGCTCAAATTTTAGGCTTCAATGCGATCTCGCTGATGCTGTTTCTCCTAAACTACCAATTGGCATTGGTTTTTAATAGCAGCATTATCATTGATCATATCAGCGTTTAGCAACAAAAAAAAATCAGTGATTAGTCATGTATTTGAGGAATAATAATCGAAAAACAACATTTTGTAAAATATACGAATAAAATCCGCGCTCAAGTACCAAACAGTCAGAATAGCTGTCAACCTTATGTAAAAAAAATATCATTAAGTAACATATTTTGTTATTTTCTTAGATCTGGCTCAAAGATGCGATGCAGTGTCGTAACTGCGGGTTGTGTTGTCACAAAAAATGCGTCACGAAATGTCAAGAAACTTCGCCTTGCGTTCCTAGACAAGACAAAGGTATGGTTGGCAATTATCAATTAACAACACTGACCTGATGAAAATCAATCTTATTTATATTTAATGACATATCTAGTTCACCTTATAACTATAGATCAATGTCACTGGAAAATAATAAAACTTAAGCTAAATACAAAGAGTTTGAAAAGAATTTTTGAATAAGATTAACGACCTCATCTGTCAACAGCCGATGTTTGACACAATGCAATATGAACTAATTACTTTAGAGGTTTTAAAATGGTTAAAAAAACAAACTCTTGCTTTTAATTTTATCTGACAAATAAGTTTCGTATTCGAGCCAGAAATTATCAAAAAGTCAAAAATATTGTCAAAAAGTCGGCATCAGGTTGTTTGTTAGGTCTCATGAACTATATTTAGATTATTGGAAGAGCACAACTTTAAATGTGATGTTATTTCATTTTTTTTTCTATGGTTTATTATCTTTTCAAATTTGTGGCATTTAGATACAGTGTTAAAATTGAGACAAATGTACCAAGCTTATATTGCTTAAGTTTCTGTATAAAAAAAATCTAAAACATTTACAATATTTATTTATTGATTTTCAGAGGTATTTTTAAACCTTTCGTAAATTAAAAAAAATTGGTCCGGAATAAATATATTGACAAAAAGTAATTAATATTCCTTGCTTCGTTGTTTCTCAGGAATAAAGGGTGTCCAAAAACAAAGAGGTCCTAGAATTCAATCCTAAATTAGACTATGTTTTTTTTGTTTTTTGAACGGATGTGTAGTTTATTAGTAATAGGTAATCCTATGAGTGCGAGTGTCTAACAAATGATAAAAGATGGAAGATGAGAGAGCCATACTTATCTTTGTCTTATCACACATGCAAGAAAGAGAGAAGGATAGGAAACCACATTTGCTTTCTCTTTTATTTACCCTACTCTATGTATCATAACTTATGGCCACTATGCCAGTTGGACCTACTTTTTCATTGTAACTGTATACTAAAACATTTTTTTAAACAATCTGGACATGATCGATAAGCATATCTAAAAAATATACTTCATAGTAAACCAAATATATTTTTAGTTAATGTTTAAATTTACTGAATATAATTTAGCTTTGTTTACGTTTTCCGGCTCAAAAGGACATCTTTGGCATTCAGATATGTTGACAACTCGCCAAATCCCAAATAAGAAGAAAGACTTCTGGAAATACGGTCAATGACCTACAGGTTTATTATCTCTTTTGAAAATGTTTTATTACTGAACAATAAAAGAAAGGAATCATTAATAATGTCGGATATTTTAAGTTTAAACTTCGTCTTCATTTTTATTTTAATAGTAATAATAAAACGTGTTATAAACCCCGTATATCACGCAAAATTTTTATTCATAACTTTTTTCTTTCTTTTAGATATCTTACTTAAAAAATATAATATGTAACGAATAATATACATTGTATTAATGATAGCTCTAACAATAAAATGTTATTGTAAAAGATATAATACACGCACCTGCCATTTTCTATTACATAAGTTGCTAGAATATGATGTAGTATGGAGTAACACGGAAGTAGGTATTCTTTTTAATACTATAATTATATCAAAGAAGTAAAATTGAAAAGATAATAATAGTTCATTCTCTTTCGTTATTACGTTTCGTGAACTAAATTCTGAAGAGTACTTTAATTATATTTTCCTTATTAAAATTTTAAACAGATAGTTACATATCCGTTAGGTACTTTGTATTTTATGTTTCGGTTTTTCTTTCCAATTTTTCTACCAATTAAAAATAGTGTATATATATTCATATTATGTATCTATTTAGTCCAATAAGCCTAATTACGATTAAACACAATTTTTACTTTCTTGTACAAAGTTCCACTTTATTTAAATATGTGATACAATTTTATATGCGACCGGTTTCCAATAAGCCTATTTCGTGGTTCTTTTTGACCCAAAAAAAAATCTGATAAAAGTTTCTATCAATCAGAGGGGAGCACTAAAGCCGTTTCACAATGCTAATGCGTTTATTAGTGCCCTAATTAACCTAGCTAGCGCTCTGTGGATCGGAAATTGACCAATGGGAGATAGTTATTAGATAGTAACTTCCCTAGTCTATAACTGTTAAAAAAATCAAACACTGTTACAGTTTTAGTGGTATTCCTTATGATATATGTTTTATCCAAGATATATGTTTTAGAGTCATTGACCGCGGGTTGTGCACCACCTGAATTAATAATGACTGAAGCCGACAACGTGGATCCAGACTCTGAGGATGACGAGAAATGTGAGAGAAAAGACTCGTTAGACGTTCAAGAGGACGGTAAGTATTTAAGAAAACAACTCATTAGCCAATAACTATTTTAGTTGGCTTCTAAACTTGTATTATAATCTTTTTGTGGTAGCTTCAGTCAACAGAGTATTTAAATGTATGGTTAATATAAAGTAGTGCTTTTATTTATTTTAGAATTTGCACTTAAAAATACGACAGAATTTTCGTAAGACTTTAAATCTTTTCGCACATTGTTTTAATATTTTGATATAGCTAATAATTCTTATTCATAGATTATAATTTTTTTAAAATATACTTTTGAATATCTTTTTTTTTTGTACAGACGAACTCCTTGAATGCTGACGAAAGAGTTTTTAACACATCCGGACTCTATCGACACGTAACGACTTAAATATAAGGTTTTTGTTAATTCTCAATGTTTAACAGATGTTGTGGAGTCATGAAACATTCTGAGAATAATTTATTTAATCAGTCTGCCTTTTACCAAAATAGATTCCCCAAGTCACGCTAGTTGGATGCCCACCTTATAGCTCTGCGACATCGTCAGTTTACAGGATATTTTTTGCAAGTTTAGTTTTAAATATTAACAATACTTCAAATATCAATAGTGTGGCTAGATTTATCGAAATATTGGCATGATTGCTTAGATATTAATGTACGCTATGATTAAAGTAAAATATAAAGAGTTTGTATCAATAGTATAGAACAGGAATCCTTAGCCATGGATTTCGTAGGGCCGCTGGGGGTTGACTTAAAAGATACTTCATGTAATCGATAAGCACAACGCTTGATTGAGAACACTCACTGGTCGCTTTTATATAATAATAAAAGGAAATGGCTTTATACTAAAATCATGAATTCAACACTTCTAACGACATCGCAACACGGCATTAAGTCCATTTTTAACGCAATATAACTTACTTGTCTCTTGTACTGTCATTTGCTACTATCTTTTTGAGTTAGGATATTCAACATTAGTTGCAATAAAAACTAAATTATAAAAACAAGATATGAAATATGATATGCATCTTGAGTTATCTGAAACAGTGTCTCAATTTAACTTACTTATCTTAGAAGCTACAACCGTTGCAATAATTTATCTTTATCTTTATTTCTCTGGCCATAGATAATACTTTATTTTAAAATACCTTGTTTTCTTTTCTTACCATTAATTATAAGGGATCTGTCAGATCGTTTATTTTTTTAAGAAATCCTGGTTTTATTCTGTACAAAAGTAAAATTACCAGTCAAATAAGATCTTATGCAGCGTTAGTAACACATTAGATAAACACAATACAAACAGACACAAATCACATTACTATGAAACTAAATTTAAAAAATAAATCTTTTTATTAGGATACGTATTCATCATATATAAATCATAAGCTACGTTACAACAGTCTTATTTAATGACCGTATCCAATTAAAAAACTCTCTAGTAATCTATTGCTTTAAAACTCACTTGACGAAATCCCCAAATATGTTAGGAAATATATTACAAATTACGATTATACGGAATATAATGAACTGGTTGATTCAAGGTAAATGACTCAGTTGGGTAATTACAAGACAATGCAATGTAGCCCTTGAGGTCTTATCTGATATCTTCTTGAGGTTACGCGTCAGTGAGGACCGACACGTGAATGAAGACTTTGCGTCTATTACTTAGAATATATAATTCCTATTAGGATCACTGTTCCGTATATGTGGAATGCATGCAATATCCTACTTTATATTTTAAATATAGACATTTAATTACTATACCTAGTAATCAATTTAGAATTATTATGTACTGATTATATAAATATTACATTATATTTTCACATAACCGATAATCAATTTGTTGCTAAATTTAAAGGAAGTATTGTAACCAATTATCTATTATATAGGTGTATTATACCTGTATTTCCTATGAAAATAATAAAAAGTAAATTATACTTTATTGTTAAATAAAATAAATAGCTCCTTAAAACGCATGCAATGACCTCGAAGTACCTACAAGTCATCGATTCCTTGTTTGTTTCCCAAAATATTTTCTAGCATTTCCTCATAAACATAAACCTGCATTGTAAGCCCCAATCTGACATTTGAAAGGTAATAAAAATATAATAAGGTCTTTTTTGTTTGTTAAGGCGGAGGACCAATGAGCGCTCTGGTGGCAGGGCTGCGACGTGCTGGATCTGCTCACTCCCTGTCCGCTCCCCGGAGCAGCGCTGCTTCTCGGTCCTTACCACCGTCTCCCAGTCATACACCCAGGTATATATAGTGTTCGAGATGTATGTTAAAGATCTGGTAGCTAAGATTATAATCTTGGCGGTGGTTTAAACATTTACCTTCCGTCCCAGAAGTTGCTACCAAAAAATAATTTCAAGGATCATTCAAGATGTGTTTCCAGAACAGATAGGTATTAAATAGCATCATTATAATGACAAAGCTTGACTACGCATGTTTATTTTTATTTTTATTTTAAATACTTCAATTATTCATATAGGTACTTATTACTAGTGATGCGCCGAATATTCGATAAGTATTCGGTATTCGGTGTATACGGCATCTTTTTCCCTATTTGTATTCGGCCGAAATATTCAGTTTTGGTGCATAATATATTCGTTTCGAGTGTTTACATTTTTTGGCTACAGCTACACGGTAAAGAACTAAAAGACATAACTAAGATTTATGTCAAAGAAATCTTATAAATAATGTGATGACTAAAGCTTAATAATATATTGCAATTTATCTTGATATCAACATTTATTTCGAAACATATCATGTCAACATATTGATATTATTATTGCTAACCTACAATTAATAAATACTACTTATCTATATTAAATAGTATAGTCAACATTTATTTTGACACTTAAATTACAAATTATTTTTAAGCCTCAAAAGAATATTTTTAAACCACAAATCAACATATTTATTCATCTAGCCAGTAGCCACACGTAACGTACATGTTAGAACTTTTTTTATGACAAACAAACAATGAAAAGGTAAACGAAATAGTTCGGCCGAATATTCGGTTCGGTAAAGGTTAAACCGAATAATATTCGGTAGTCGGTTACGGTATATACGGTGAAACCTCTATTCGGCGCATCTCTACTTATTACTTTTGTAGGACTCATAATATAATTAATACATATTATATATGTGATGTCAAACGGATGGACGTTTCAACTATAGTTTTCATCAAATAAAGTTTGTATCATGTATTAAAAATGAATAATAAATTAATAAACTTAAATGGATTTTTTATAATGTCCTACAGAAAGCAGTCCCTAGAATCCGTTAACCCGTTTTCTGGTTGCGGCGCGACGTGGTTGTCCCAGGGCGGGGTTGCCGCGATGCTGCAACCAGCGCTCCGCAGCGCGCTGCCCCCCGACGCTCTGCTCGCCGCCGCCAGGGACGCCGCGCCGGACCTCGCCGCCTGCCTCACGCACACACAGATACACGAGATGGTACATTATCACTGGTTTTGGATTCGACTCCTTGTGATAAATTTTCAAGGATGGACTTTAGTGCATTATTGGTTTCGTTTCTTATGGTGTATTTTTGAGGGTATCTCGACTTCATTAAAAGTTAAAAGATACAAAATATATATTAAAAATCATCAAAAACGAACTCGACTTCGTTTTCTGCGGCTTATTATTGAAAGAGGTCAATAGAGAATTGTTAATTTTGTTTTCTATTACTCAGATTTGAGAAAGTTCATTTTACCGTCTCAAAGCGAGTGAAAAATTACTATATACATATATATATTCACTACTTCATTTAGATTAAATGTTTCCTTAAATATAAATGTTATCTTTCTATAAACAGTACTTTCTTAGGGTTGAGTCATAGTCATAAGTGGGGCGTCTATGTTGTGTCGGAGAGGCATTTCAAACGAGTTTTTAATATCAGAAATATTATGATGACTCAGTGTGAATGATACATCTGTAATTTATATCCTTTCGGACCTACATATTTATAACACCTTGTCAGTGGTTACAGTGAATGGTTATCTGGCACATAAGTCTCACTATTACTTTTTATAAATTATAGATACAAGAACGCGTTTAATTTGTGCTAAAATTTTGTACAACCCTGAAAATTTGGTAAATTTGTTCCAAATTCGAATTCCCTTTCTTTCTTGTCCAACTCTACTATGGAACAAAATACCGGGGCATATAAGAAAGCCCCAAGTCAAAAGTCGTTCTAACGCCAAGTGAGGGAACTGTATCTCAAATAATAAATAAGTATTTATGTGTAGACCACGTATCGTATGTATTATATGTCTTATATGTTATATATATTATTATTTTTATGCATCATTATATATATTTTTGAATGCCTACCAACATTCTCTGCTGTACATCGTAAGGTTGACTGGTAGAGAATGTCTTCGTGGCCTTAAACCCGCCTTTTGGCTTTATATTGTATATTGTGCAATAAAGATTTAGATAAATAAATCAATAAAAAAGTGGATCGATTTTGATAAATAAAAAAATCAAGTTATTTGATTGTCTTTATATTTGTTGCTTTGGAAATATTTTTAATTTTGAGTGGAAACTAGTTTAGCAAGTGAAGAAACTAGTGTATACAAAAACAGTAATAATTTCATTTACCCTACCACCAGTTACAAGCTGTACGTGAAGACCTATCTGCAATGGACATGGGGGCCGGCGAGGAGGGCGCGGAGGGGGCGGAGGGCCGCGCATGCGCACTCACAGCGCTTATGCTGCACTGCTGCGCCGCGGCACAACTCGCGCAGCAACGTGCTGCGGACGGACTTAACACTTGATATTATTAAATGCATTCGTTCTTTATATTGGCTTTCATTGTTGTGTGTAAAGTTAATTAAGTAGTAGTAAGTAATATGGCACATCTGGAACAAGTCTTTTCTAAAATTATAGAAAGACGTAGTAACCCATCATAGTACTCCAGTCTGGGCTATGGGGTTACATACGATAGAAATTATTTCATAATAAACAGTTTCCTCACCGTGATTCCTTTCCGAGACCAGAGTCATAAATATAGAACCCGGAACCCCTCGATACAAAGACTAGCATTGATACAGGTTGACCTGTAGTAGTTTAGCTGCAGACGACTCATACAAACATTTAATATATGTTTATATTTTTGTTTTATGTTTTCTATTAGCTTAAAATATCTAATACCAAAAATTAATATATCACTAAAACTGAACTTCTTGTGTCTCTCTACATGAAGGATTTTATTAAAAAAAATATATTTTCATTTCACTCGGTTAAAATAACAGGCAACAAAGTCTGAAATCCAAACGATTTTATATTCATAGACTCTAAACTAAAATCATAATTTCTAGACGAAACGAAATAATTTTATAGAGTTGTTTACAAATAAAACAGCTTATAATAAAACGGAAAATTAAATGCTATTTTTGTCGTAAAATAATATTATTGTTAAGATCAGACAATAATATACAAATAACGGTATATAAGTAAAGCTAATAATCTCATCTGGATGGACGTCTAAACACAGTACATTTGTTGAATATCTATTTGTTTTGGGATAGAATTCACAATATCACACGTATTCCTATATTAATAAAACAGATTTTCCTGTGTACATACATCGGTGCAAAGACCCGAGACATATTGAACTGCGTCGAATGTCCGTTTGGAGCGTATTGGATGTTGTCCAAATTTTCCTGAAATAGCACAAAGGATCGAGCTTAGTGAGGAAAAAACTTCTGCGAAACATCGCTTTGGCGGAAATTTTGGTGCGTCACATATGACACGATGAAAACAAAAACAATTTAAATTAGAAATAATTATTACAATAAAAGTTTTTTTTTTATTTTCCCAGAAATCATTGTTTTCAAAACTACATTAAATAGATATTAAATAAATACCTACTACTTTTGTTAACATCACAAATTGAAGCTTCATAAATACATAATTTTACTGATATTGCAATATTTTACTTTTTTTAATATTGACAAATACTGTTCAGCTCTGTTATGTTGTCTATATATGTTATACATAACAAATAAATATGTGTCACATTAACATAATGTACATTTGAAATACGTAATATTTTTTTGTTTAGTTTCCTATTGTTTTTCATAGAAATTAGATTTTCTATCGTAAAAAGTATTATGCATATATATTGCAATAGGCGATAAGCTACTAACATACAAAAGTGCATAAAATTCCGTTCTGACATTTTTCTCACTTTTTTTATGTCTTCACGTAAAAATTAGAGAGTTTGCGGTGGTGAAAATATCCTATATGTCGACTTAGTCTGTATAAAATCTATATCAAAATCATTCCCATAGTTTTTTTTATTTCCACTGTTGTATATTTCTTGTAATATTTTTAGCGGCAAAGAATTAAAACAAACATTTTACAAACTTGCTTAACTGTTTGTATTATGGACATTAATAGAAACTAACACATTTTTTTAATAATAAGTACCTTTTTAGCATACAATTGTTATTTGATTATATGTATTGATATTTAAATAATATAATTGTTCCATATTTATATATAAAAAAAACATTTCTACAGGGTTTTTGTATATTTCTAAATAACTAAATAAAAATAGTGGACCAATTTAGAAAATGACGTTTCAAAATTTAGATTATTCCAGTTATCATAGTAAGTAATTATGATTAACTACAAGTGCATAAACTGAGCCAAAGTTTCAAAATATACTTAATACTCGTCGTGCTTCGGAACACTGATGAAACGACGTATATATTATGTTATAATACCAACATTCCTTCAAGTGGGTCGTGAGAGGAGGAAGCTACTGTCATAGATACAAGGTGACTGTAATGAAATTTATTTGATGAAATCAAGTCTTCAGTTCTAACATGTTAGAGAATGTCTTGAAACCAGGTAGTGATATAAATTATTAACAACTATATTATAAGAAATATAATAAATCTAGATAACCTTTAAAGTAAGAACAGTTGCCATTGCATTGTAGATGTACTCCATAAGTTAATGATAATACTTCAAGCCCTCAAACATATTCAATGGAATCCTTATAATGAACTCTAAACTGAGGCATTTCTGAAGAAACAGCAAAAGTGTCTAAACTACATAATACATAGTCATAGTGAAGTAAATGGTACCATTACTTCATTCTCATTTCAATCATCAAAATCTATTTTTCTTAGTATATAATAATTTACGTTTCCTTGTTTATTTTGAGTTAAAATAAACAGATTTTAATCGGTGCACGGGAATACAGTATTGGCACGTGTTCAAGGTTAGAAAGTTTGAAAATTTGCGTCTCTCTTTGGCCAATAGATGAAAACAGTGCTATCAACGGACGCCAGATCTACGTCAAACTAACGTAAATATGTATTATTATTTATACACAAAAATATAATTAGGAAAATACATATAATTATAAAATATAATTATAAAAATATAATTAGGAAGGAATACACTTTTTACTGAAAATCATGAAGCCTTTTAAAGGGAGTTCAAATATATAATCTGAATTATGAATCCTTGTACCGCTAGGGACAAATAATGAAGCGTGTTATTTTGTACTGCTCTTTTGTTTCAAGCTAATGAATATATTCCGTAACAACTCTATTGCATAAAAAAATATGGACCAAATAGATAATAATCTAAAAACCTCAAACCATAGTTTTAGAAACCATGATTTTAACCATTTAATTTTAAAATTTGAATATATGTATGAATTACTTCATTTACTCTGATAAAAATCTGTAATAAGTTCCGCAACGAATTACGACAATATGGACTGTATCCACATGATGGAACACTGCGAATTAGGCTGGAAACTATTATTCTACCGTCCAGCCCATCCTTTCACATTGAACCCAATTAAAGCTCAATTTATTAACAGAATTTCAAACAATGTAACGAAAAGTATCTGCTGAAGTTTAAAGATCACCAAGTTTATAAATTAATAACAAAGTCGAATAAATACTCAAACTTCTTAGAATTTATTTAGGCGAATTGGTTTTGTTTGTTGGAGAGTAGGGCTATAAATCCCGACTCCCATTTATTTTCCACGTGCTTCCGCAAGGAAAGCAGTTGGTACTTGCGTCAACTGCGCAGTCAGTGGAAGCGAGACGGGCTTTTGTTGTTGTTGCCGTCCCGCTCACGCGCCATGCTTCTTTGTTTTGGCGACGATATAAAGGCTGGCTGAGAACGCGGTGTGCGAATTTTCAAGTGTTGCCGTTCACCCAGGCGCTTCTGCGTTTCGGAGCGGTGTATTAAATATAAATAAACAAGTGCACTTACTGAAACTTGGATTTTGATCGTGATACAGTGATCACTGGAACATAGGAGTGCAGTGATATCAAGTGCAGTGATGAGGCCCCCTACGGAATACGATAACTCGAGGATGCCAGCTGAGGCGGAGGAAGGAGATCCTCGAGCACCAGCCATGATGATCTGCGCCAGGCTGGCTGGTAGAGCGATAATCAGAGTCGTCGGACGATGCGAGGACGCACAAGAGAATAGAGAACTAGGTTTGTTTGTTTATTTGTAAAAGAGAAATATTCTTAACTTACAAAAAATACACATTCTACCTAAATATAAATACACATCCAATGAGTAACACACATTATTTGTTTACTTTGTTTCAAACACCACACACAAAAATTTTCAGGACTCGACGAACTGAACGATTTTAGCGTAGGCTTTGTTTTGTTTTGATGGGTTCACTAACCTCATTTTAAAACATAGTTGTAGATATAGATGAGTAATCATTATTTTAACCTACTTCGCACAAACTATCTATTTAAATATTTATCTTATCTGAGCAACTACGTCGTTAAAATGATTGTAAACAAAGATTATAATAGCTTCATAGTACCAATAGAGTAACATCTTAATATTTCGATGAGGTCGAATTGAGTCATAATTGTCAACGACCAGTTTCTAATAGGATTAAGTAATCATAATAAATAATAATATATAAGCAAGAGAAGATCTGTGAAGGCTTCATTACATACAGAATATACAACATAAATAGTAAAAGTTTTATGCAGAGAGAATAACTTAATAATTCACTGCTTGACCAATAAGTAAAGAGATACTAATGATAAATACTCTAACTCATATAGAATAAAATATAACGTGTAGTAAGAAAAACTCGTTTCCATTATTTCTTACATGTGACGGGTTCTAGAAATAAAAATAACACTCAATAATAATGTCTGATACATTAAATTGTTTTCAATTTTATTAAATTAAATATATAAATATATTTTTATGATACTATAAATAAAACCGATCATACAAGCATAATGAATAAAAACAACTATTTCAATTACTGTTCATAAAATATAATTTACTGGTAATATTATCTAGCCAACTCAATTATTCTTTGTTGTTGCTAATGCCAAGTATAAATTACACATCGCTCTAAAAAATTTTGAAACGCGTATAAGTATTACATATTTAATTTGACTTTGTGATGAAAACTCCTAGAGTAAGTTACAACATAATGTTAATATAAAATTACTTCAACTCCCACACAAACATGATTCATAACACATACATAAGTATCATGTATTCTTAAGTTAGTCGTTCAGAACCTGTTTATTTCTACTTGCGCTTTGGGTTTTTCTTCCCAGAAGTTTATATCGAAAGTCGTAAGCTCTGATTCATCTTAGGGAAAGGATTATGATCTTTGCCTCGTTATTTACCTGTGGATATAAATGTAAGATTTTGAGGTGCGCTTTTCCTCAACTTAAATGATATACTAAATATCAATGCATAATGCTCTAACAATACTGCCATATAATTGTAATTCATAGATAAGGTTATAATACAAATACCTACTACATTATGTCCAAGGTTAACATTTAGATTCGAATTTCAAACAAAATATTTGTTGCGTATTACTTTACTATAAAATTGCGTAACAGTTATAATTTAATCAAGGTATTATAGAAAAGAAAACATAAAAACCATAAAATATTGTTCTACATATTATGAAAGTTTCTAATATTTTCAAATGTCTCTTTAGAATTAGCTTAACTTCCGCATTTTACGACATAATGACTCGTAACGACCACGTAACGACTTTATATAAGGGATATTTTTGTCACGAGTCACAACCTACCTTTAAAATATCATTAGGGGTCACCAAAATCATATCATACCGTTATATTTATTACACACACCGTCTGTACCGGTGTAGACGAGGTCCCAACTGAGTAAGTGCTCCGTTGCTCCGGCGTTCTGCCGTCGGAGGACGCTAGTGTCCAAATTTCCTTAGCTTCCCTCCTGACTAACGACGCCCCGAGCCGAGGTCCGTGTCTCAATCTGAGACGCCCTCGGGACGTCGTTCCCCATGGGGGCCCATCTGGATAGACAGACAAAAAAAAAAAAAAAAAAAAAAAAAAAAAAAAAAAAAAAAAATACCGTTATATAGACAGACAGGACTTACTGTTATTCAAATAATGAAAAATATGACTATAAAAAGACTTGTGCAATCAACAACTTCTTTCATTCATGATGCAAACTTCACGAAGATTTGTACCAATTGCGGAATAGTAGTTTAAGCGAGGTCAATGCGTTTTTTTTTAATGCTTGCCTGTTTACACATCAAAGTATTTTTAATAATTAACATTTAATAAAAAGTTTACATAGGAATCGTTCCTTACATATCAGTATTAAAATTTGACTTTTATTACTTTACCCATGAAAAATAATATCCTAAAAGCTTTTGCGCAGTGCCCATTTCAGTAATTAATTATTAAAATGCTAGGCCGCTAGCAGATTTCACCTGCGTGAGTCTAATAAGAAATATGTTAAGTAGTTAGTTGATTAAACCTTGAAGGCATTACTAATTATTAATCATTATTTTGATTCTCATTATACAATTACAACTAATATAATTTTATATGAAGTTTTCTAAACATAAACACTTACATAGTATCAAAATATATCAAAATGTAACGCAACCTTGGTTTAGAAAATATTTAGAGGCAACAAATAAAAATATCTGTTTCTGAACTATTGTCAGTTTCATAAATAGTAGATATGCGAATGTTTTTAGTTTTCCTCATTCCATGTTACATCCATATTGACTCCCGGAAGACACAAAGTTGTCAGCACAATGAATATAGTATGTACTAACACACGGAAGGCGCGCAATCTCATGGATTTATTGCGTGCTCCATACAAGTATGTCTTGATACATGCGTTTTAACTGTGACGGTTCAATTTAGAACATCTCTAGTATCTACACAATTACTTACTAGGTAGCATAAACTCCATAGGTACAGGCAGAAAACGTGTTGGCCTTAGTGGAACAATTTATTCCATATAAAGTCAAACCAACACTAAGGTCACATTAGTCGGAACTTCCTTATCTTTAAAAAGCGTGAAAGATATTTTTTATATAGTTCATTGTAAATGCATTTAAAAGTTTAATAGATTTTAAAATTAGCTAAGTTGAATATTATTGGTTATTGAGTCATAATATATACATTAAGAAAGTTAAATTTTATTTAAAAAGTTGTAGAACGCTTAGAACGCTAAATTACCTATTAAATAAAGTGTGCTTAAAAAATAGAAAACCTAGGTATTCTTAAGCCTTTATTTAATTTAAGAAATATATATATATATACATATATATATACAAATATATTAATCATAGAGTTTGTTTAAATTTGTATGCTTATTGTATAATTTTGCAATTGACATTTGACAGTTACCAATAAACCTCGAAATCAATGGCAAATTAAATGCCAAATATAAATAACTAATAAGCAGTGACAGTAATTAAAAATATTTAAATGAATAAATTATTGAATAATTCATTTGTATGAATTTAATACTGTGATAATTTGTTATATTGTTAACAAGCAAGTATAATTTTAACAGTTATGTTGAGTTTTGTTTCATGTATAATGAATATTCAGAAACATTCTATTTTCTGACTTTTAGTGACTTCATGGTACAAACACATAACACGCTTCAATTTATAAATAGATTAATTCTGGATTGTACTGACTGTGAGAGTTAAAATTACATGATCATAGTCCGCAAAACATTTGCGTGAAACTGGGGATCACGGAATTGTCTAAACGTTACCACTGAATAGATAACTTGTATAACAATGGCTTTGGCGGTAACAAGAGTGGTTTTGAGGTGTGAAAATGCTCAAGAAACTCAAGAATTAGGTAACTGCTCCAACCTCATTTTATAATAAGATCTTAAGTAGGCCACTTTGAAAATTTTATGTGAAAAGATATTTAATTTTATTCTCCTCTTTTTTCAGATTTATCAGAGTGTCAGCTTATGCAGGTGCCAGATGCAGTTTACCATTTGTTGCGGCATACAGAACTTAAGAGTTGTGACCTCAGTGGCAATGTCATCACAAAGATTCCACCTAAATTTACTGTTAAATTTAGTTTAATTACAGGTAATTATAATATTTTAATTTTAACTGTAATTTTTGAAACGCCATCCCAGTTGATTTACCAATAGAGCATCTATTTTGTTACCCTCAGTGATGAAATAAGCATTCTATTTAGGTTTCTATTGAAAATCCTACCCAATGTCAGTCTCCCAGATGTGCAGGTTCAAGGCTGTCTGCCTTGATGGATTTTTCATAATTTAATATCTAACTATATATATTCAATTTTATGTGCATTTGTAGTTAGTAATTAAATAATAATTAAACACGAGCAAATAATTTGCTTACTTAGGGGTTAGATCAATGTGTGTAATTTGTCCTGATATTATTATTATTATTACTTAATCTCACTGATATGCCAACTATACTCAACTTTATTAAAGTCATGATTATATTTGATCAAGAATAATACAGTTGAATTTTAATAATGAGAATTAAATTCTCTAACATCTAATGTTACACATACTCTTAGGGGTAACCCTTGAAAGACATCAATAACCCATTTAAATTAAGTACTCCTTTCCAGATCTGAACCTATCAAACAACCAAATGGGAAAGTTACCTGATGAAATGAGCACCCTGGCTTGTCTGCAGCGGTTAGACATCTCACACAATACATTTGTGGCCCTCCCCCACATTGCCTTTCAGTGTCCTAGTCTGCACACCTTATTAGCTCACCACAATCAAATTATTGGTATTAGATTTTTTTGCTAAATTTCATTTTAATAAATTTTACTTAAAAGGGATTCTAACTGAAAACATTTTGCTGATATTTTATGATGTAAATACATTTTACAATAAAATGTTTATAAGTGTATCCTATTAATTTTATAAATCAGTAGTATATAGTAATAAAATACCACACTTTGTTCTGCAGAAGTGGATGTGGACAGATTGGCTAGATCTCGTGCTCTGGAGTATGTTGACCTTAGTGACAATCCTATACCTCCCCGGACATATGAAGAAATAAAACAGTTGACGCGACCATCAATATCCATTTCCGAAAGAGAAAAAGAAGATTGGGAGGAAGATCTCTTACTATAAAGATGTGTACAAGACTTTCAAGATTAAGTTTAGGTTAACATAAGTATTAAGACTGTTGCTACACCTTAAGGGTGGAAATAACTGGTCCTAACTTAACTGTGATTTAGCCTTGGGAGGGCCTACGCTTATAGTGAATGAGGTCTTACAGAATTATGAATGTTTTTATATTCTATCAGCAACAGGTGCTCAAAAAATTACTTAGCAAAGCTACAAAAACATGTAATAAATACGTGTTATATTTTTTAATATTATATATATATATATTTTTTATATTTTTTTCTACTTAACTACAAGTGATTTTCGAACTACAAATCAATACAACTTTGTTGAAATATATTTAAATACTAGTCCACTATTATTATTAGTTTAGTGTGTTATGAAATATAATTCTAACCCATTATATAAGTAATGTAAAATTTTAATATTAGGAAAGATGTACATTGATATTTTTTGTATGAACAAATGTATTTTGTTTTATAGTTATTATCAAATAAATTGGCAATATATCATTCATATTCTTTTATAAAATATTGCATACAAAATGTAAAAACTTATTACTTGCAAATGAGATTAATATAGTATAAATAAAAGATATCAATGAGTTTTCTAAGGTTGTTTGGAACTATCAGAAAATAAATGAATGCTATTCAACATCATCCATCTTTATTTCATCCTAAAAAATCAAAATAAAATTTACAAAGGAGATTTTTTACACTATTTTGTACTCTGTCATCTTTTGTAGTTTATATACAAAAAGTACTCTGTGGTTTTGGTCTACCTAATAACCATAGAGTTATTATTATACAGTCCTACCCATAGAAATAAAGAATAATTCTATGGTCCTACCCCAAAAGGAAGACGTCAGATTTGTGTTTACAAAGTAAATTATAACTACGTTACCAATATTAATAATGGATATTTATGAATCTTTTAATCACTAACTAGTTATCAAGGTGAAAATAGTAACGAGACAAATTTAATAGGTAGATTAAATATTTCTTGAAAAAAATATATATACATATTCACAATATGACACAGAGTCTGTGTCACAGACCTAACACAATAATAAAGTTTGTTTTGTTTGTTTGTTCGTGCACACAGCACAACGCTAAACTGCTGAAAGGTTATCGCTCGCTTTTCACCACTAAACATTTTCACAGGAATATACAAAAACTGTATTTTTGACAACAATACATTCAGAGTATGTATTGTACGGATTTTAATAAATTTATTAGTGGCCTGACTTATTATTTATGTCAACTTCCATAAGTTTTGAGGATCTATGATGTTTTTCACTGCAGAAAAGTCTCTAAATTCCAACGCTGCTGGTTAATAGTAAGCATAGAGCATTATAAGTATAAAGATGTACGAAACGAAAATATGGAGTGGTTATGGGTATAGTAATTTAAAAATTCCAAGTTAGAATTGCGTCAAAAAGAAGATTGTAATAAATATAAATTACATATTGATTTATGTACTAAGAACATTTACCAGATTATATAGTTTAGTCCCATGATTTACTGTACTTTTTTCAACATATGATGTAAATTATTTCTGTCTCTTCGAAATCTATTCTGTCTTAATTGAAGGTATATGCTTTATTGAAAAAATATTACCGTACCTACGTAGTGGACTATATACGACCATTGTTCAATAGATTCTGTACAGCAAATCGATGAAAGGTTGGTGGAAAAGTTTTATAACCTTCTTTGTTGTAACAAACAATCCAACCAATGAAACTGGCCGAAAGTCGATTTATTGTCATACGTCATTTTTAGCAATATTTTATGTCGGTTTGGGTATTTTTTCATTTCATTTATTAAAAAAAAAAGTCGTGCTATTTATTTAATAGAAACGGCAACGTACTAGTTGATGCTTTATCTTAAATGGAATGGCGGGTGAGGGTGTAGAGGATGATCCAAATTTGAAAGGATTTAGTAGATATTTCAACAGTCAAACAAATAGAGGTCGAGCAAACGTGAGTTTCATTTTAGTTGGTTGAGATTTTATTTACTCTATACATCACTTAATACCTATTCTTGTTTTAATTGAATATACAATGAAAAAATCATCACCACGTGCAGGACGCGAACCTGTTATCTTTGAAATATCGTTCCGTCGCTCAGGCAACAGAGCCAACGTATCGTCTTTAATCTTTATCGAAATCAAACTTCAAACCATATTTATAACTTCAAAAGTTATAAATATTTGTTAGGAACTTCGAAATAAATTTAGTTGATGACATGTCCTTATAGATTAATCAACACAAAAGATACATTTTTATTCTATAATTATTGAAAATTTAAATAAGCTTATAATTTAACCAGGCAGCTAAAATATGTTTAGAAGTAGTTTCAAGAATAAGATGCCCTTTTATTCATTTAATGGTTTTTAGTTAGTGTTTTTCCAGGATAATAATGAATTAAAATAGTTCTCTTTCTCAGGTTTCAATGGCAACGTTTGGGGGTGTGGCCTTATTTTTCGTTTATTACAAGTTTTTTAAGACCAAAAAAAAGAAAACAATATAGTTAAAAAACACCAAGATAATATTTTCTAACAAAATATAAGAAATTAATGATAGGTACTATAGTTTTGTTAAAATGAACTTTGACGTAACAAACTGGCAGAGTGAAAACTGAGTACTGACAGAAGATAACTCACCCGTTTCGCACTTGGCGTTTTCTTGTGAGGTTGTTATTACATAAGAAAAATATTTGATTAGCAGGTAAATTTATTTTATTACAATTATATGACTGCATAATATTTATTATTTTTAATTCTGTACTTTGTTGTATATATTTTAATGTAGGGTATTTATTGCAATATTTATATTAAAGAATGGCTGGAGGAGAATCTGTCGATGAATCGCAGTTTAAAGGGCTCGCGAAGTACTTTAACAGCACAACCAACCGAGGAAGGGCTAATGTGAGTCTTCAATATTTAATATATTTTAATAATACGTCATTAAATTTTAAATTGAAACAATTCATACTGTTTTACGTTCATGGTAACCATAGCTAAAACCTTATAAATAAAAATGGTTAAAAGTGATTGTAATAGGTGGAAAGAGAGTCCATATGAACTTAAGCAATAAATTTACATCATAAAAAACATCAAAACCGATCAAGTAAATGCATCTTGTAATAACGACTCAAAATAGTTTTATTTTCCCAATTAAATAAAAGATTGTAGATTAAAAGTTTAACATATGTTGAATGGTGTCTAAAGTTTGTGTGTTGATAAGCAAAAACAGTCCAAAATTTAATAAAATTGTTGGTTATACACAAAAGAACAAAGCGATAAGTTTTTAATAACCATGTAGTTTACAGGTTGTATGTGGGTACTGTTTTTTTATATGAATAAACCCATGTTATCATTCTGAAAATGTTGTAAATAATTTTAGTTTATATGAAATTATATAATATTTATAAAATATATTTTGTTCGTTGAATAGTCTAAAGAAATATTTATTTTTCAGTCCGCAATGGCGACATATGCAGTTTTTGGTGCAGTTATCTTATACTATCTAATCAAACCTAAATCAAAATCCAAGTGAATGTAAATAAATTGTTATTTTTATTTAAGTCGTGCAGTGTTTCCATCAAAACATTGTAATTATATAGCAGAAATAATAAATAATGTAAAAATCTAAATCTGACTACATTTATTTGTGTTTCAGTCTAACTACATTTATTTATGTCCTGAGTATTAAAGGTGGCAAATAAAAAACCCATGTAGAAATATTATTTTAATTCAGAGTAAAGGTGTAGAAAATAATGTGATAGATAAAGAATAGTCAGACCTATGCAGATCTATAATCCAGTTTGAAATATTAATTTTCAAAACTTTCAGTGATAAGTAAATTTAGAATGTCTCCTGAAAAATTATAACATATTGAAATTGAGAAGTATTTAAAATCTACTAACTAATTTATCAAATTAGCATACTTGCTTTGTGCTCAGTAACATCATTTATAAAACTTATTCTAATTCAAGCACTAGCACCAACATTTGAATGTGCAGTTTAATCTATGGGACTGTGTATATTGCTGTTACTTTCGATAATATGACTGATTCTACAAAAATATTGTGTCCTTGCCAACATTTTTACAATATTCTCCTAATAAAACTATTGAAATAATGTTGCTTTATTCAATATAAGCCCGTAAAGATTAATAAAAAAAAAACATGCTAAATTACTACTTCAGCATAAGCATTAACTTGTGTACTTAATACTGTAGGTGAATAAAAACTTATAAATATTACATAATAATTTATAATATCAAGCCTCATATATTCCTACCATGACTAGCTTCCATTGTTCTATCAAATGCACCTTCCTTTATAGTTCCTACCTAGTAACACATTTTTAACATATAAAGGCAATCCAAGCTTTTATCATCACAACATTAAAAGCTCTTATAATATATAAATAATATATTTAAAGTCATAACACAGCTGTCATTATATGGAACCAAAATGTCACAGTGCAAGCCTATTTTTACTTTTACTAGATTAAATAATTGAAGTATTTCATATTCGTAAATGTTCCAAATATAAACAGACACTTTGTGTAAGAAGTGTCTTATTTTCAATTATATCACTATGGTTTATTATGATATCGTACATTAAGAAAATATACTTCTTAAACATTACACTTGAAATACACACTAAAAGCTTAAAGAGATTACATTAAAGTCATGTCAATAATGGAATTGTTTCTCGTTGTAAAGTTTAAAATTCGAAATATTTTAAGGCGTATACCAACTACATAAGACCTCAAGCACACCAACGCGTACAGCAGTACCTATTTTATGGATGGAATGCTTTCAGCTTCTGACCTGACAATTACTGTTAGTGGTTTGCTGAGTTAGCTGTAGCGTGCACACTCTGCAAATTCATACAAGAAATAGAAAATCTTATGATAAGTGGAACATATATTCAAATTAGTTCTAATATTATTAATATCATTGAATTTAGATTTTATTAAATACATACTTATATTTAACACAACACAACAACACAAATCTCAATTTGTGTGGTTAACTAATAAAATAAAAATTTTATTTTTTCTGTGTTTAGATTATTCAGCACTTAACTAGACCTATAATTGCTATACGCCACTCAGGGTCCCATTAAACGGCCGTGTTGAAGGAATTATAGACGATATTTTTATGTTTTAAAATGCCTATAAAATTATTTTTTTATTGAAGCTCTACAAAATGCCCACCGTGTTCTTGCTCATACATTAATTTACACACAGTAACTAAGCAATCCATTCTGAGTCAGCTGTGTGTAGTCCCCGGAGTGCTCAGAGCCAGGCGGTGGGTCCGTGCGGTGCGTACAGTGCGGGCGGAGCGGGCGCGGGCGCGGCGTCGTCGGAGTCGGACTCCTCGGACGACACGCGCTCGGCCGCGCTGAGAGCCACCCGCGCGTACTCGTCCGTGTCGATGCTCTTGCAGAAGTGGATAGCGTATCTGTAAAGTTGTTTGTAATGTAGACTATTTAACTTAAAAAATAAAATATACGGTTTTATTTGATGTTATTACCTAAGTTTTTCCCGCAATACCGATTTGCACGAATATCTTGGCATCTTGAGTAGGAAGAAACATGTGTAACTTTCGGGTAAAAAGTGATCGGGCGGCTGGTATTTGTCGAGTACCTGGGAAACATCATTGTTATAAATTTATTCCTAAGACAAAATGATCATTTAATTGGCGTTGTCTGATCCCATTCCAAGGTCTTGTGTCCATAGAAAATATAGTATTGTTTATATATTAGAAAGAAGCCTGACTGGTTCCAAAAATATAAGTTGTTACCGTCACCCACGGTATCTTGCAATATTATATTCCATGATAAGCGCGGTCTCAGGCTCTCTGTTAGTAAAGTACCTGCAGCACAAAGTCCCTCTGTCGCGGGTCCTGCGGCGCGCGCGGCAGCCGCGTGCGTCCCCACACGAAGCGCAGGAACAACGCGCGCTCGCTCCCCGACAGCTCCTCCATCACCTCCCAGAACCACTGCACTAGTGGCGCGTTTGGTTCTACACCTGTACATACAAATAAAATTACATACATATAACAATACTCTCTTGACATACGATGTAATAGACTAACTGAAAACTACATACTAGCGAATAAAAATACCAACTTCGAATTCAAAATGTAAACAAAAAAAACCTTAATCTTAACGCACTATTTAGTGCGATGTCCACCCAACTCCTTACTTACCTAAATACCCTAAGCGGCAGCCTTTCCTTAATAAGGAACATTTCTATACAAATCATATAGTAACTACCACGCGTGATTAGCATATTTAATTATAATAGTACATTTTAATAAAACGTTATAAACATTTCTCTTCGGGGTAAGATTTTATTATTCATTTATAATAGTCTGATAGTTAATTTAACTAGTCAACACCACCCTGCATACAGTCATGATGTGATCAGTAAGTACACACCTTTATAAGTAGCGGAGGCTCGCAGCGCAAGCACAGGAATATCGGGCGAGCCGCAAACCAGCGCTTCAAGCTCTGCAGCGCTGAACAGCGCCAGCAGCGGCGCAGGGACCACGCGCGACATGCCGTCCCGCACCGCGCGGACCTGCTCCTCGAACTCGTGCAGCCTGGAAAGGGAGGTATATTTTATTTGCTCATCTTTTTTATTTTTTTTAAACGGTAGGGAAGCCTGTCTATTTACTTCTAATTGTCTCCGTTACGTGTTGACTTTTGACGTTATGACTAAATTGTATTCATATCTTTTATAAGTTTTATTTTACAATATGTAAATTAAATACTGTTAGATTTAGTGTTTTCTAAGGTTTTCACGAGCACTACACATTGAAATATCCGTATCCGTAAAAATAGTTTTATTTCTACTATTATATTTGTTTTATAATTTCAAAATATAATATAATAGAATGCATGTCTTACCTATAGTGCAAAGCCAGTTGAACATATTCGTCCTTATTATCGGGAGTGACTCGCTTGTGTCTAGTAGACAGAGGCACTTCATGTCCAGCGGCCGACGGTATTGAGAACGGTAACTCTAGGTTCTGTAATTCCTGTTTCAACAATAATAACCGTACAAATAAATAGCTATATAAAATAAAAGATCCATTTGATATTAAATAAATATGTATATAATAGGTATCTCAAACTCAATGGCTTAAAAAAAAGTAGGACAACATTATAAGTATTAAAAGCTATTAATTTATTTATTACAATTTATAATACGTCAGTGTTGTAGTAGGAGTCCAAGGGTCAGGTCCACTCGTGGGCAATACCTTGTTGGTGGGCGTCATGTCTCTAATGCAGAGCAGCGCGGGCAGGAAGTCCTTGTCCACCTCGGCCAGGTCGCGGGGGCGCAGCGCCTGCCCCGCCAGCTGCCGCCACACGCCCTCCGCCACCGACAGCGACAGCGGGGACCCCGTGCGGATCGCTATGCCCATTAGGACGCCTGGAGATCGTTACAATTGAATATCATGAAATACGAACATGTCAACTTATTGTATCTAGATACATACATACCTACTGTGGTAGCAAACATTAACGTAAATTATTGTTTTGTATTCAAAGTTTGTTGTTAGAAATAAAAATAAAAGAATAAGAATAATTGACTATGAATAGGCCATTTTGTACACGTATACAGTTTTGAAACTAAGTTAAAGTAGATTTAAAATATCTCACCTAAGAATCTAAAGCAGTTGAGATGTAGCGGGGTGTTGGCGGTGGGGTTGAGTAGGAAGGCGTCCCTAGAAGCCCCGGCGTCCCCTCGTCCGTTGGGTGTCGCCATCAGCAGCGGCAGAGACCCGTTCTGTAACTCCTCACACATCTCGGCGATGCTCTCGCTGTATCCGCCGCCACAGTCGTCTACACTTTCACCTGGGAAAAAAAAGATTCATAAAAAGGTATCCAAGAAATCCAAGAAAGAAAGTAATATACAATAATCTCGGCAGTGACAGAAAAAGATAGCACTTAATTTTTTTTATATTGAGAGATAAGAGTTAAAAAAATAGGAGAAATAATAATTGAGTAATGAAAACTAAAAATCCTTAAAAGTGAAACAGCTATTGTGCCTTGGGACTTTTCTGGGTGATTTATAACTTTGAACAGAAACGCTATTCGTTTAAGCGAATTGCTGCCGCTTCAACGGATTTTAATTATATAGTGTTAAATACAAATTAAAAGAAAAAAGTATTAAAAAATATATATTTTTAAGGCAGTTGTTAATATTTGAGAATACTATAGCATTGTAAAAAGCAATGAAAATGTTATAAAATTAATATAATTATTTAACAATATGTGAGAATTAATATTAAAATATATAAAAGGTGGTATGGAGCCTTAACGAGTAGCAATGGCTGTAATGGACGACGCTATTTAGGGTACCGTTTACACATGAATATTTAATTAAAAAAAATATAATAGAAGTTTGATAACTATAGTACTTATGAATTATTTATAGTATGTTAGAAGAGCAAAAACATATGATGATGAGAAGAGAGAGAACATTATAATAAGAACATAGTTAATATAAGATGATTTTAAAAGATTTTAAATACTTTTTGAGTGGTGGTGGTATCCTCTACATGTATCTCCCTTATATATACTATGCATTGGCGAGATATTAGAAAAAGAAGGGATGAGAAAACGTTGAATAAATTGATGTTTCTTTTTTGTTTCATCGACTTTGAAAACACAACTAGAGAAGTTTTTTTTTTTTAAATATCATAAAACTTACCGACAAACTTGACCTTCCACACGCGGTGCGGCAGCGCGAGTGCGTCCTGAGTGAGCGCGGGTAGTCGCGCCACCATCTGTCCGAACACTGAGCGCATGCCGGCCGCGCCCGCCAGCCCGCCCCCCCCGCGCCGCGCCCGCCGCGCCGCCCCGCGGGACAGCTCCACCACCGGCCCGTGCTGCCGCTCGCGGACCATCGTCGACATTATCGCCTACAGATATACGGTTAGGCCATGACGTAACATCATCGACTTTATGTTTCGATGACGTCATTGGATGGATTTTGGATCATCAAAGAGTTGGTGAGTTGGTTTTGTTTTTAAAGCATTATTTATTTCTTCAAATATGTTCCTAATGCATTCATTGCCTAAATACATAGTTTTACTAAAATTGTCCTGTAGTGACTATTTACTCTGAAGAGTCAAAACCCAGATAAAATGATCAATATTTCAAGTCATAGTAATGAATTACCTTTCTAAACGCAGCTTCTTTGACACTATAGAACAGTAAACTTCGCAGCTGATCTAGAGGCTCGTCCAAGACCAGCAGCGGCAAGTTTGGACAGACCAGCTCGGAGAATTGATGCAGCAGTACCTATAAAATATTATCATTTACAGCTGATCGGTTTGTATAATGAAATTATTAAATCATTATTCAAAGATTATAGATACTTTATGTGAGCTTCCACATAATTCGATAAATACGCAATATAATTTTACAAAACGTCGGATTTCTCCATAGAGACTATTTTTGTAAAATTTGGCCATGAGACATTCAACTTCAATTATTCCACGACGTAGTAGTGATCAGCAGCTAGTGACGTCATACCAGTCTGTTGCAGACGAGGTGTGTGGGCAGGTCCCTCAGCAGGTGGCACTCCAGCGGCGGCGGCGGGGGCGGGTGCGGCGCGCGGGCGGCCTCCACGCACAGCGACACCGTGTGCGCGCTGCCGCACGCCACGCGCGTCACACGCTTACCCTGGACCACGACGCACTTTATTATTACTAATTAACATTTTGCTTCAAATATTTAAAAAAATACCGAAAGTGTTTTCAGAGTACTTCGTTTATTTTAAAAAATATATACATTTCAGACAATTCTACACACCGCAATCCAGCCCCAAAGTAAGCAAAGCTTGTACTATGGATACTAGACAACTGATAAACAATACATAAACATTTTTTTTGTTGTAAATATATACATATCGACACCTCGGGGTAGAAAGGTCGTAAACACCAAAATCGTAACTTTACAGGAGACGCAAAAAACGTAACAAAAAAAAAGTTATTGCTCATAACTTTTTTGTTTTTAAACGTATTATTGAATGAAAAACTGTTAAATCTTTTGTTTTAAACAAATTTTAACGCCACATAGTCTGCATTTGAAAAAACCTCATAGGTTTTAAATTAGCATGGAGTTACGACGTACAAATTTGAATAAAATGGTAGATACGTCTGTTCAGAAAACACACAATATGGCGTAACTACATTTATCTTGACACTTCTAGCAGATTGGGCTTAAAAGCCAATGTAATCTTATCAATATATCGATACCTCGGGGTAGAAAGGTCGTAAACACCAAAATCGTAACTTTACAGGAGACGCAAAAAACGTAACAAAAAAAAAGTTATTGCTAATAACTTTTTTGTTTTTATACGTATTATTGAATGAAAAACTGTTAAATCTTTTGTTTTAAATAAATTTTACCTACTTATTCATGAAATAAATATTAACTGTTAATTGCCGTACCTACTTCAATAAAGAAAAATTTTATTTTTTTTATAAAACGACAGAGACGAAGCTTCTTAGCTATCCATGGATTCACCGTGCGGGTGCCGGGCCCATCGCGTTGCAAGGATATTAATATTAATTTATAGTATATACATTTTTTATATAATGTAATCTAGGACAATGTTTGACTGCATTCCATCTGATGGTAAGTGGAATGTAGTCTAAGGTGGTATGGCCATTACCCTAGCAACCTTAAATAGGTCTTCTTCTTCTTCTTTTTTTTCGTCTTCTCTTGAAGACACCCACATTGTATTCGGCCGGAAATACCGACGCAGGCAATCTGTTCTAATCCTTCGCTGTACGAAGTAAAAAAGACCAAGCAAAGCACTTCGTTCGGACAGGTGGAATGTCCACATCAAAAGGATGGATACCTGCCGTGCGTCGGGACGTCCGGTGATAGTAGGTGGCCGGGGGAATTAGGTCTTGTAATTCCTGCGCACACTCACCAAAATGTATCCAATAGAATACTGAGAGGCTAGCAATTCTACGCCTGTGTTCAAGCCGACCTCCACGGCTTCGACCATTTCGGGATCGCCTATAAGCCTCTTTGCTCGCCTCTCAATTGAGTCCAGAACCGCAAGATGAGACTTTGCGGCACCAGCAAATATGTGACCACAGTGCTCAATACACGACCGGATCTGTGCTTTGTATAAAACAAGAAGCTGTCCCGGTGTAAAGTACTGCCGGAACTTCGCAAGAACGGCAAGCTCTGCTGCTGCTGCTCTTGCTCTGGACTCAATGAACCGACCAAAGTTGAGGTTCGAAGAAATCTCTAAGCCTAAGAACTGAAGCCGGTCACTTTATTCCAAGGATATTCTGAAAAGTAGGAGCCAAGGTGAAAGTGCTCCTTTTGGCAGTGAACAGACACGTCTGCGTTTTGGTGGCGTTGAATTTTACAAGATTGGCATTGCTCCATGCGGAGACTGCCTGAAGTTTGTCACTCAAACATTGCACCATAGCTTCTCTTACAGACTGTACTTGATCTCTACTAGCCCGAGTACTCGGCAGATATCTTTCTACAATTTGTAGCAGAAAAATAGTTGCAGAAAGAACGGACCCCTGAGATACTCCGGCATTTATTGTCAAGGGTTCCGAGGAACACCCGTTGATAACTACTCGAAGAGATCAGAAAGCTCAGAAAGTCCGTTATCCAGCCGATCATACCAGGAGATATACCGTAAGCTGAAAGCTTACTTAAATCATTATTATAATCAGTTTCATCTTCGGTGTCAGTACCAATAAGTATATTTTCAATTATCTTATAATGAGGCAATTGCAGATATTCCCGGTGGTATGCTTTAGGTATCACTTCGCTATCACAAAGACGTTTCAAATTATAAAATTGAAATAGGTAATCGGGCATTATATAAATTACGTAATACAAAATCTGTATTCTGGATTCCTTCATCTTTGACATCCTCTTTTTCAGTATTTTTGTTACTCTTTCCCTTCTCTTTTCCCTTTATTTTTGTATAAGTATCCCGCTCTTTTCTAGCTTCCTCAAATAAACTAACTTTTCCTGCAATGGCTTCTTCATTGGTGGAGTATTTAATACAAATTTAATTAGTTGTTTTCTTTTTGAAGGTAGCAATTCGAATAGTTTTGAACTGTCCTTTTTTTAGAGTTTCTTTAGTGAAAGTTTTTAAGGCAATTTCTTCCCAATTTATAAAATCATTGTTGTAAAATTTCAAAGGTCAGAAAGGCGTAAAAGACAAATACTTATAACATTGGCTTTTACGCCCAAATATTTTACATTTATAACAGTGATACAACCAAAACAATTTTATGATCCCATGCAATTGGCATATACACCATTATTTATTTAAAAAACTGGTTTAAGGTATGAAAAAATATGGGTCGTATAACACATTTTTTATAAATAATAAAATTTTGTGAACACAGATCGATAGAGCTTGAAATTCTAAACAAAACTGTATCATTAACTCATTTTCGCCAAAAGTGGTCTTTACGACCTTTCTACCCCGAGGTGTCGATATAATACCCAGACCCTATAAAAATATGTTTTTTTTAATACATATCTCTACTGTGGGGATCCAACCTACGACCGCAAGCACAAGTTACTGAGATACGACCATAGTGTAGAAATACAATGTCATTCTATCACCTTGGTTAGTTTAATCAGAATGAATTTAAATATTTAAAGAAAATTGATGTTTTTTATGAATTATCTTCATTATGCTAGAGTAAAACCTGTTCTTTGAAAAATCATCTATTAGTGTACATAGTTAACCTTAATTGTATTTTTATAAGTGCATCTAAAGTGATAATGTTATTTATAAATAATACCTGCAACGCCATTAGTAGTCTGGGTCTCTGGGCGGCGAGGGTGGTTCCGTCCCCTAGCTGTCCCTCGTCGTTGTCCCCCCACGTGTACACCTCGCCCGTGTCCGTACACGCCACGCAATGAAGACTCCCTACACATAAATAAAATAATATTAATTATTATATTTCTATGTAATAATATTGGGTATCGACAATTCATCGTTAGTGTTGTTTTAGAAAGGATTTAGAACAATCATCAAAATAATTGTATGATAAATCTTTTATTTATCAGGGTGTAGTAGACAAAGAATGTAACATAGAAATAGCATACATAATAAAAGAAGAAATCCATGATATATCAAACGAAGCACTACATACATCAGTGCAGCAGCAGCAGCACATCTTTAATGGTGATTTACTTATAAACTATGAACATTTTAAAAATGGTAAAGTATTTTAAACTGACCCGTAGCAATAGACACGATCATTTTTCCTTGCATCCCTGTCACACGCATGGGTCGTCGCACGTGTTCGTAGCTGCCGTGACCTAATCTATGGTAATCTCCTTTGCCCCTGAAATATATAAAACGCTTTGAATATTTAAAAGTCTTTTATTTCTTTTTGAGCAGGAGTTTTGCAGGAAAATATTTATATTAGTCTAACTCTATTCTTTCTTATGTTACATAAATAACTTGTATCTAAAAGCAAAAATATTCTTCAGAGTTTGGGTTTTGTAACGAACTAGAAGAATCCAACATGAAGCCTACTAAGCATTGAGAGTCTTTTCCAATAATTAATGGTTTACATCATACGCCATATTACAAGCAGAGGGCGCTGTATCATTTAGACTTAAAATTATTATTTTAATATATGCAGATTCCGATTTATGCACTAATGAAAAATACAATATATGCCTTAAAAATATAATATTGGTACATACCAAGTATACACACTGCCACACTGACACAGGGCGACTGAGAACTGAGAGCCACATTCCACTTTTATAACCCGCAGCCCTTTCAGGCAGTCGATTCTCATCGGTAACTTACAACCTTCAGACCCCCCGCGACCTGAAACAAATAACAGTTACTATAGCATTAATTATCTAAAACCTATTATAAATTTCCGTATTATATTTACCTAATTTCCCGTAATCACCGTCGCCCCAGGACCAGACATTGTCATCATCAGTGATACAAAGTGTTTGAGCATCACCGGAGCCGCAGGCTACATCTATCACACGGTTTGATGATAACGCCTCCACCTACAAAATAATTATAACATAGTGCTCTAGTATTGTACCACATTATCTATGACGGATTTTAAAAATCTCACTTAGCTAAACAGAAAGAAACATTTCAAGAAAGGACATAAAGGAGCAGACGTATTGTCGGAATATAGTACTTCAATTAATATTTGTGGTATTATATAGACGACAAATATAAATCTCGACAGATTAGATGATAGCAAACCAACATACCAGTTTAGGTATCAGCTGATCCTCGGAGTCTCCATGTCCCAGCCTCCCGTAGCGTCCCTTCCCCCAGGTGTAGATCCTGCCTCGTGCGGTGAGACACGCGGAGTGCGCGCCGCCGCACGCTATGGACACCACTTCCAGCCCAGATAGCGCCGTAATCAGCTTTGGACGGTCGTAGCTCCTGGGGAACCACAGTTTGTCATACATTTAGCTATAATATAATGAATTCACAATTTTGTTATTATCTGTAAACTTACACTCTGTTGCCATGACCAAGTTTACCGTCTTCACCCTCCCCCCAACTGTATACCTCTCCGTCGGCCGACAAAGCTAAACAATGTTTGCCGCCAGAATTACAGGCCACCTGGGGATCAATTATTACACAATAATAGCAAATCTAAGAATGAATAATGAATATCATATAAATTATTCCACAGTTAATAAGAACAAATCAAAGCAATAATATAAAAAATATAGAGTATCTTACCTTAGTGATAAAAACGTGTTGTATAGAAGCTAATAGGGTTGGTTGCGACACTGAGTCTATGCCGCCAATACCGAGTCTACCGCCAGCTCCATACCCTATAAAATCAACATAGTAGCTACAAACACGTCTGCAAAAATAGTATTTCCAAAAAATAACGTTAATCTGTCGTTTCCTCACCTGTAGCAAACACCTTCCCTTCCGGTGTAACGGCGAACAAAGTTTGTTCCCCGCCAACCAGCTGTACAGGGTTGAGGGCGGCGAGTGCGTGACAAGGAGTGGGGGTGCGTACTTTAGCGCCCTCCACACCACCCAATTGTCCGCGGTGGTTGTGTCCCCAGCCGTACACTGCGCACCCTCGGGAACCACCGTTCCACCAACCTGACCAGTCTTCTGGACGCCTGTTAACAAAAGATGGACTTAGTAAAGGATTGATAAAATTAAAGAGATATATGAAGAAATATAATTATTCATCTTACCTATTAACCCAATGCAGCAGTTGTTCATCATGTTGTCGAGAAAATTTGGTATTATCTTCCCAGAGGTTTTGCGAATCTGAGCTGCCTTCCTCCGAGTTATAAACGCCTAAATCAGCTAATCGTTTGCGTACATCGGCCAGGAAGGGCACCGGTAGAGGCGTTCGTCGTATGAGCGCGTCAGCAGTACGTATGCAGATACAATATCGCTTGAACCACGCCCAGCGAGCCGCATCCGGGCCGCTACACACGCGGGTGTCTATTCGGAGACCACAAGCTAACCAGGCTAGTTCCTAAGTTGGAAAAATGAACATGTTATGATAACTTTTACAATTAGCGTATAGTATTAAAAAAAACCTTTTGAAATAATTAAATTTCCCATACCAATTTACACTTTGAACGCTATTTGCATTAAGTACCCACATAATGAGACGTATTATGATATATTTATTTTTTTAAAAGAAGTGTCAAAGAGTGTGAGAACCTTGAGATAGTGCGTGTGCAGCAGGTGCGTGCCGGTGCGCAGTGCGGGTTCCTCGTGTTCGTACTGCGCTTGCAGTAGCTGAGGCAACGCCTGCAGCGCTGCAGGCGGCGCTACATCCCCCGCGCCCCCGCCCGCCCCACACACCACCCCACGCAGTCTCCGCACGCACCAAACACGCCCACGCCACGCTGCAAGTACACATTTTGGAGCAAATGTTCGCACAAGGCATGTTTTAATAGTTTTAATCTACTAGTTCTTAGTGAAATCTAGAATATCTACTTACACAATGTAGGCATTTGTGCACAAATAGCCAACGCCTGAGCCAGCCGCGGTGCTAACTGATGATCGTTGGATATCGCCTTGAGTAAGGGACCATCTAGTAATCTCCAAGCTAATTCCACAGACGGACAAGATAACACATATCGGTCTGTACCGCTCTCCTGTAAAGTAATAAAGAGTTTTTAGGAATGAATCTTGGTTGTTGATGAACTATTATTATTATATACCTACCATGGTAGAGTGTGATGGCAACAATGGATGCACAGTAAATCTCCATCCCCAACCATTGACCGACCCATCACTGGTGAACCTCCAGCGTAATTCATCACCTAATTGACCAAACAAGAGTACTTATGAATAATAGTTTGGACAACATCATTATGCACGTAGATCAAATTATAACATTTATGGCCGGTATTTGCAGGATTTATTTTTATTAATAACATACTTGGTTTTTAAAATACTTATAAACCAATAGCTAACAAATGAATATTATATCAGATTGGTATACCGTTGACAATAATCTCCTGCGCCCAGTCGGTGGGTTCTCGTCCGGAGCGTGTGGCGAGCACTCTGCCCGCGCTGTCTGATATGGTGAGCGGGTCATTCCGTCGCTCCGTAGAGCAACCCTGCTCGAACGACACGCGGAGGGACTGGGCACCAGGGATTTTCACTACACCTGGATAATTGCCGTCTTATTAAATATTTTTAAATATAGTAAGTTAAAGTATTATCACAGGCAAAAAAGACCTAAAAGACCTAAAAAACCAGATCAATATCGATTTTGAATTGAAAGATTTTTATACTAAAAATAATCTCGATACACCGTGAAGAATAACGATTATATCTACGATAATCACGAACCACAACAGCTAGTATAATAGAAAACTTATAAATGTTTATATTAATCATCATTCAATAAAACCAATGTAAGTGTTAATTACTATTAATTAAAAAAAATATATACAATCATATCATAGCCGAAATATTAAAAGACTAAAATAAAAAAATAATGTTGTAGAGTGTAGTACACGAACATACCGGATATGTCTGTGTCGTCGGCGTAGGGGTGCGGGCTGTCGACGGTGGCGGGGTGCGGCGGCGCACGCGCTCCCCCCGCCGCCGCCTCCTCCAGCTCGCACACGCACACCTCCACCACCATGTCCGCCACGGCCGGCTTGCTGGCACATAACGCTGGGGCGCGAATTATATAATTTAAATATTAAATTTTAAATAAAAGAGCATTTTAATATTGTTTTTGAGGGTCATTTCTCAATTAATGAGGTCTAAAATAACTTTTCAAATTAATCAGTTTACGGGTTTTCAAATACATATTAATGTGTTTATATTCTTAGTTAAGTTCCATATTTTATAATGCACAAAAATGATAATGATAGCTATAAAATTATTAAATCGCAATTTACCCATGAGAACGTCAGTTATAACTTTGACTGCATTGGCAGAATCTGGCACTCGACCTGCTGCTGCTAACTTTAGAAGATCCACGAGTGCTCTAGCATCAGATTCACCGAGTTGTGAAGTAAAATCGTCCAAAGCCAACTAAAATAATAATAAAATATTTTTATAACAAAAAATATTTTCATTGCAATAGAAAACCATTAAGAAACGGGAAACATTAAACAAAGACAAGCGCGATAAGTACGATAAACATAAGGTACGGACAAAATGAAGATATCATATTTGTGTTTTTATTTACTATAATAGATGTGAAAATATAGAACAAAACTGGTTTCAATTATACAAATTTGTAATTTTTTAAATGTCTTTACGAATCTTATTTTTAAAAGTTCTTATTGTTTTAAACTATTGTTTTAAACCCAACAACCCGAATAGTGCAGAATCCGAAAGGATCATCTCGATGCGTTACATCATGCCGATAAACTTTTACTTTGCAAATTGTAAATATGTAATATTGGTATTATAATGACCTTGGGAGCCTCAGCCTGCTGCACGGTCATGGTGGCGGCGGCCACGGACACCGCGCTGGACGACATCACGGCCGAGTGACGGGACGATATCGACCCGCTCAGGGGACTACTAGCACCGCTCTGAGGAGTTGTAGACGCGGATGAGTGGGATATTTTTCTATTTTTTATCATTAATTATTAATATAACAAAGTAAATAATATAATCCTAACGCAAAACCATCTAATGTAAATGAAGACGCTTTGGGATTTTAATTGGTATTTTACTTTGTTTTTGGGTAGGTTTGGTGTTTTCTAAAAATCCTTATTCTGTTTTCTTCATCGAGCAAAGTACAAGTATTTAATATACATTTCTTGGACAAACAACCTACAAGATATTTTTTAAATACTATTAAAATTTTATTAAACTGACAGGTAGTGTAGCTCTATCAGCTGGTGCCTCCCCCCCGCCGGTGCGTGCGTCGGCCTCCGCGTCGTCATCCTCAGAGTCCAACCCCACCACTACTGGTACTGAAGTAGAGCTCGCCTCGTGGGCACGTAACGCCTCCACAAGAAGAGTGCGAGCCTGTGAGATGGTATTAGAAACGATTATAAAAATAACTTCATATTTTTAAATAAAATAATATTACAATAATGATCTGCTAGAATACTTGTTATATACTAGTTTTGACCAGCGACTAACATCTGCACACAGTAGAAAAGGGTCTTTAGAATAGATTTGGAATATTAAATTATTGATTTTATCGAGAAAACAAAATATTAAATAGTATATTATTATCCGCATGGTTGGTAATGTTGTTATACAGGATTATTTGTAATTAATTGGCCACCTCTTGCAAGCAGCTACTCTACATCAACAATAACAACATTTGTTCCACGACTTTTTAAAATTCATAGTTTTAAATATTAAGTTTTCCCATACAAAAATTACTTGTTGCCTCTGAACTTGCATTAACTCTGAGCGTAGGATGACGAACAGGCGTTGATCGTGCTTCTTACAAAATACAGAGTAATAAGTAAAAGAGGGAGCAAAATATTTTTTGTTTAATTTTTTTGGATTGTTTATCGAGATTCGTAAAAAGTCGTACAAAAAATGTGGTTGGGATTGATGTGGAGAGGCTGCCTTATTCATTAAAAATAACTTTGTATAATGTTCGGGGATAGGGAAAAACTCGACAAAATAGTTTTTTATAATAGAGCGTAGTGCAGCGTCGCGGTTCCCATACCTGTGTAATATGTAGGGCCAGTAGTATGAGCGCGAGTGCGTGCTGCGCGGCCACGGGCGGCTCCAGCGCCAGCGCCGCCGCAGACAGAGACGCACGAGACGCACACGGCTCCTCGCACGCGGGCTCGTCCGAGTACAAACCTTGATCATGGCTTGTTATTTAGTATTTTATTTGTGGATTTTAAACGATATATAGTTATTGGGTTCTATTGTATATTTTTTTTTACGAGAGATATTTTATTTGGTTCACTTTGCTTCCTTTCTTAGTATGATGTCTTACGGAATACCGCTATGCTGATAAGGAATAGATGTTAAATATATTTTTATTTTGCAAAAGATAGCAGTTCGGCCTATATTGAACATTTGTCATGTCATGAATGTCATGTGAGTACATCATAAAACAGCTGTGGTGTTTAAATAAAACAGTTTATTTTAGTTTTCTTTTCGTTACCATGCAAATTTTGTACTAGTTCTTAGACTCAAATACTCAACATCATGGAAAATTTTAATTTAAAAAGTATGCAAGGAGTTTCTTGCCTAGAGTTTTTAACTAGAGTCTGACGTTTCATAAGAGCTATGAAAGCTAATTAAAAGTAAATAAAACGACTTTTATTTGTTTTTAGTCGAACTCCATGGGGTCCGTTCGCGAAGTGCATAATCTAACCACAATAAATGTAAGAGAGGACATTGTAGCAACATATAATCAGTAATAATAATCACCCAGGCTGTGCGCTCCCAGGGGGTCCTTGAGCGTGGGGAAGGGCAGCGGCGCGAGGTGTGCGGGCGCGGCGTCGGGCGGCGCGGGGCGCAGCGCCCAGGCCGCGGAGTGCGAGGAGCCCGCGGCGGCGCGCTGCACGCCCTCCACGCCGCCCACCGGCGCCGGGCGACGGTTCACGCACGTCGTGCCGTTGCCTTGCTGCCCGTGGTCGTTGTCGCCCCACGCCCATACCTGGGTTCAATCACAGTTAATACATTCGTTTGAGAAGTAACTTGGTTTATGATTCGTTTATTTTTTTTTGACTTAGTAGTTTTTAAATAATATTTGTTTTAATTGCTTGATGAAAAGAAATAATGTTACCTAAAGTGAATTAAATAGTATATTATTTTTTACCATCAAAGACATAAATAAGAAATGTTTAATATTGAATGTATCACCTGGTTATCGCTAGTCACGGCTAGACAGTGTAACGCCCCCACGGCGACGTGTACGACGCGTCGTCCGCGCAACGCCTCCACTAGAGTGGGGCGACGGACGTGCGCGTCGCAACCGTGGCCGAGACGAAAGTAGTCCCCTTTACCCCAAGTCCAAACCTAATATGAAGTTATTATGTGACACAAGAACTTTCATTTATTAAAAAGTAAGTGAGTTCGTATTTACCTCTCCATCTCTAGTTAGGGCCAAGCTAAATTGAGCGCCACATTCTACTTGAGTTACTCCTAGTGAGTTAAGTCTTTCGACGTTCATTGGAACCGCACATCCGTCAGAGCCACCGCGACCTGTCATCGAAACCATAATTGAAAAATTACTTAGTTATATTTCATATATAAACGTATTTATATTCTAAGTGGTTTCCCAGGTTTGGATAACTTGCTCAATGTATCTTTGTTACCTAATTTACCAAAATCACCGTCTCCCCACGAGAAGACTTTTCCGCAAGCGGTAAGGGCTAAAGTTTGAGCATCTCGCGATCCACAAGCCACTTGTATTACTCTTAAACTGGCCAATGCTTCAACCTAGAACGATAACCGATAATACTCAACATTTAATTTACAATATTAAAATTACAATAAAAACCTTTTATATACACTTACCATTTTTGGCACAAGCTGTATATTATCATCACCATGTCCCAACCTCCCGTACTCCCCCAACCCCCAAGTGTACAAGTGTCCCCTGGCGGTGACGCACGCACTATGTGCGGAGCCACATGCGATACAGATAACTCGTTCACCGGCTAAGGACTCTATGAGACGCGGTGCTTCCAATGTGATTCGGTTCCCATGTCCTAGTTTACCATCTTCACCTTCTCCCCAAGAATACACCTAAAAGACCAAAATGATGATAAAAATTTAAATTAGCTGAACATGGCTATACATGTTATAGATATTTTCAAACGTAAACAAACTTATTATAGTCGAATCATTACCTTCCCATCAGCTGTGAGTGCTAGCGCATGTTTCCCCCCCGAGTGCACGGCCACGCGACGCACTAGTACGTGCGAGAGGTACGGGTTAGCGCGCGGTGTGGACACGTTGTTGCTGTGTCCCAGACCCAGGCGACCGTTCGTTCCCTCACCACACGCAAACAGCTGTGGTGTTACATTATTATATTTATTATAAAGATACTTACTTTTAGTTCTGTTTCATTGATTTATAGAGATATTTTAATAAAATCACCGGAATACGTTTTTTAAACCTTTATTTTTCAAACCTTTTTGCGATTGGTATGCTTACACGAAAATCGTCTTTACATGTAAAAGTATGAATGAAAATTGTGTATAAAAACATGTAATACCTTTCCATCGTGTGATACAATAAACAATGTTTTAGATCCTCCAGCGATATGAACTGGTCGCAATGCGCTTAAAACTGGAGAAAATACTGGTACTTTCACTTTAGAACCCTTCACTCCCCCTAATTGATCTTTGTCATTTAGACCCCATACAAAGACCTGGGAATAAATAAATGCTATTAATAATTTTATTGTTATAATTATTGGTCAAAAAAAAAATATTTACCTTTGGACAATCATTGGGAAGCGAGGGTGGATTATTGTCTACTGAAACTGCGCCTGTTGAATTATCCTTTTCTATCCAATCCTCAGCTACAAAATTCATACTCTAAAAAAATCAAAATAATTTTAATACAAAAGATAGATGATAAGTAATCTTTGCTTAAATTACACTTACCGATAAAATTTCTGTATACAACGGATTCGGTCTGAAACCCGTTATGTACAGACCGTGTACGCGACAATCCGCGTTCACATTTCTATTTTGCTTGATACCGATTTCAATACAAGGATAATACTGTAACAAAAATATTTAAAATAAAAAATGTCCGCTTGTATAGAAATGCAATATTGTATAGTTGACTATTCTAGATTATAGTGTTTACAAACAAAGAATGCAGCAAGTATTAAAGGGTTAGCTATGGTTTTCTGTGCAACCTGTTTGCAGTCTGACAGCAGCTGTATCTGGGCGAGGTGTGCTGGCGGTCGGTCGCGGGGCGGCGCGGGAGCACACGGCACGGCGGCCAGTGGGGACAGGGCGGCGTCCTCGAAGCTGTTACCGGCGCGCACCGACAGCGCCGCCGGCCCATGAGCCCCGCCCGCCACGCCCAGACCCAGCCGCCGCACGCGCACGCCGCAACGCATCTCCACGCGGATCCAGTGCTGACGGTTTACATGATTCATGTATATGATACTTACATACGACTATAATTATAGCAAAATGGAGACAAACAGGAATAACATAAGATTTTCGGGAAAACTCCAATTAAAGCGGATCTTTAATCGAGAATTCTCTTTTGGAACAATGTTAATATAAAAGGCGAGAACGGGCTGACGTATAGTGTCCTTACAACAAAATCTCCAAGGGCCACGGTCCAACCTAATCCACGCTCAAGGTAACGGACTTCGTACGAAACTACAGAAAGAGGTTTAGACCATGATAACGTTTCCCCCTCTCCTCCCTGTGTTCGCGAGAGAAGGCGAAAGCAAGGAAGCGTATAGTGACATACCTGTCCAGTCCCGCTCGAGCTCTGCCAGTTAGTGTGCGGCTGCGCGTCCAGCAGGCGGCGAGCCCCCGCCCCCGGCCGGCATGACGACACGCGCACCGCCCGCACCGCGCCCCGCCAGCCCACCGTGCAGCCGCCAGCGCTCTCACCCCACTCCGCTGAAGAACAGAGCACTTTTATAGCACGAAGTTCATTATTTTAGTCGTTTTATTAAAATTGTAATGGATAAAACTTACATTGATCGGTCACTAGTTCCATTTCGCTGACTTGTCCCGTCCAGCCGGGTTGTTGTGGAAAATCTACAGTCAAATCTCTACCATTACTTTGTATCGCTGAAATAAAGAGGGGAAGAAAAAGATTAGTAAAATATCTCAATCATCTATTGACTCGGTGAGATAAGTACTCCTTATTCGACGCATATCAGATTTATTTCAAAAAGTGGTTGTCTTTTAAGTCCTATACTAAAACGAAGAACCCACCAGTAACAGTTCCCACGCTGCTATGGTCGATGCAGCCCCACTTGTACCGCGGCTGCGTGACGGCGGCGCGCACGCGTACGCGGTCGCCGGGGGCGAAGGGCGGGGCTCCCGACACCACCTCCGCGTGGGTAGCTCGGACGCCCGCCACGCGACCCACGCCGCGCCACTCCACCTGGACATATCATAAAGATGATTTATTGATTTATAAGTGAATCTATTTACAAAGTAGCTGTGCCTGCGACTTCGTATGCGTAGATTAATAATAAAGATAGATAAAGAATATGAGATTATTAACTTCTTTATTTGTTAACCTATTGTTAGAAAAAAAATCAAAATATAAAGTGAATCCCATGCATCTGCATCTGCAGATGCATCTAAATAGATTAATCCGTTTCTGAGATTAACGTGCACAAACATACAGATCTACAGATGAACAGACGAAAATGAAAAAAACATTGTTTTGCTTATATAAAGGCCCCTGCCTGTACGAATTTTTGAAAATATATTTTTTTGGTATTATGTGTACAATTAAAAGAAAAACAGATAAACAAACAAAGATTTTAAAAATGCTGAAAATGGATTGTGTTAGTTATCACTTCACATCCTGGTATATTTTTTTAATATTTTCAAAGTACAAAGACTACATATCTACAGATTGATTACATGTGTAGAATAAGATTTGCATGGTACCTATTACGTCATTGACATAAATTGACATCACTTTTTTATTTCTGAACCGATTTAGATAAAATAAACACTAAATGTTAAATGAAAACTGTGTGCACAAACATACAGACAAACTTAAAAAACCATAGTTTTGGGTTCTCTTACTCTTATAAAGGCATCATAGGGGTATGATGTTTTTTTTTATATTTTCCATGTACAGAAATGGATCAGTGACAATTTTATTATATGTATAGATTTACTTTTATTGTAATGTAATAGTTCTACAAATAACATTTTGTTTTATCTGCATTTAAAGCTTCATTGAGTGCAAGTTTAAAGGGTCGTCAGCCGGGGCTAATATGCGAGGGAGAAGTCTAATTGGAAATAAAAAACTACTCACGTGCAAGAACACATTCTGCTTTATATCGCGTTCTACTTTTTGGACCTGTCCAACGTCCCCTAGAGCGATCTAGAAAGAAATCAATATGGTCTAATTTTCAAAGAAAAAAATATCTAATTATTAAAAACGTACAATATAATCATAATATTATATAACTTACGTTTTCATACGCCTTACAGCATCTTATAGTCATGCCGGGAGTGATAATATCTGATAGATATTGTGCGTATTCATCTTCCGAGGCGAAGCAACTCCGCCAACGGTAAGGGGTTAGTTTCTTCTCTTGCTTCGACGTCGTTGGTTTTATTTCGTATATCGTATCGTCCATACCTTGTTGAGGCAACTCTAATAAATATGCAACTAATGCTTCCACTGAGGGCAAACTTGTTCCCCCTGAAAATAAAAAAAATAAGATCCAGATTTCTTTTAAGACGATATAGGTATAGGAGAATAACCCACTTCGTTATCCTAAAGCTCATTACGTATCATGTGCTTCCCCAAAACGTACAAAAAAAGCAAAGGTTCGATATGGAAAAAAATCAAATAAATTATTCTGAAATAATATTATTATACAAATATATACCTAATGTCTGAATAGCAGCGTAAACTGCGTGTCTTGAGAATCCCATTTCAATCACTTGTTGTACTTGAGCAGAATTTGCCCACGTGTTTAAATCTTTACGAGCTGCAAAGTAATATGAGAAAGTTTTGTATGAAAACGAAATCTAATATCTAGTAAAGTAAGTGTAATAATATTTAATATTCAATGACTTACAAAGAGAGGCAGTACTAGTGGATGGTCCCATAGACATTTGCATAACGTTGCTCTTGTCTATAATTGGTAGTTCTGGAGGAGAATCGAAGTCTTTTTCATCTCCTGTGAAATAAGTTGTTTTATAAGTGTTACTAAATAAGGCATCAAAGCATACCCAAACCGAGAACATCAGGCTCTACTACCTGCAACGTGCGCGGCCAGCTGCTGTACGATGGTGAGCGCGGCGGCGGCGAGGTCGTTGCCCCCGCGCGAGGCGGCCAGCGGGCTCGGACGCGTCGCCAGCGACAGCACGCGGCGCAGCAACGTGCCCTCCGTGCCCGACGAGCCGCCTCTCTCTAATGTACCTACAATATATTATTTAAAGTACCTACGTTTTACCATGTATTTTAGTCTATACATAGCTTATAGTTTTAGTTTACATGTTTTTTTAGAGAAGTTCGTTTTGAACGGATTATATTACATTTAACTATTGTAGGTAAGAATTTTAGTTTTAATAAAAATTCATATATTTTTATTTTTACTTACTGCCGTGGTCTGGAGGTTGCATCAAAACCTTCCTCAATCTAGTTCTGGTTGTCAATAATCCCCTCACGGCGCAAAGAGTGAGCAGCTCCATTTGTTGTCGACGCAGTCCATATACATCGATTTCAGCTAAAATATATCCAAAAATTTAAAATAATTCGAATAATAACTCACACTAATTATAAATATATAAATAATAAAATCGCTTTGTATACCAGGTAAGTGATGAGGATGCATCGGCGAAGCCTGTGGTCCGGCTCCAAGCAGGGCGGCACACACTCGTAGAGCACTCTCTCCACCACCTAGAGACTGAGCCAGTCGCTCACACTCCGCACTTTGTACACTTGCTAGATCTACCTAAAAAATTTAACATCATTCAAAACCATTCAATTATATATATATATATATATATATATATATATATATATATATATATATATATATATAAGATAAAAGTTAAATGATCTGTACCTTTGCAACAGTGTTATCGTCATGTATGAGAGTAATTTTCGCTCGTGGTGACAAGTGTGTGACGATAGCGTTTCTCGGCGGTGATCCCGCACAGACGCGCTGTCCTAATCTAATTCGCCACTCCATTCCTCCTACAACCCCTAAGGCACCAGCTAGATGAAAGAAACATTAATTCAATATTATTATTCATAATAAATAACAATTATTTAAAAATTATAAATCTTACATACCTATAAGACAAGTATTGAGGGATGGCGGAGAAGGTTTCATAGTCTGATTTAAATCTTGACTCGTATGAGGCCACCAATGCCAATCACTTGTTATCTAAAAAAAAAATTAATAAATACAACGATAATATTCACGTTAGGCTACTGCTTTCACTTTTACAAATGCCAACCACAACTATGTTGCAAACGGTTAAATTTAACAGTATACATTTAATATATAATAACACCACACAAATATTTAAAATAATTCAATCGCTTATTTTCTGGTCCTTTCTTCTACCACCACTCACCATGGTCGCTGCCATCTGCATCTTCTCCAGCAGCAGTGCGGTGACAGGTGCGTGCCACTGCGGCGCGGCGTGCAGCTGACGCACGAGGTTCACGACGGACGCGCACGTGGCGCCAGTGTAACTAGCGGTTGCGGGGGCGCGCCATCTATTGTCTGAAGGGTCATATGTTACTTTACAAGTTTCTGACAATGGCTTCCCCCCGCGCGGTATAACTATAATATCTTCCTTTTACCCAAAAAATTTACATTTAGCGGTCTGTGAAAGTTTTATCACAATCAATTTTTATTTAAGTTTTAATCTAACAAAATATCACACTTTATATAAACAGATTTGAATATTAAAGGTGAGAAAATGTATATCATTGCAAATTAAACAAATCTAAAAAAAAGAAACTAGATGTAATGAATTAAAAAAAAAAACAAATACCTATCTCCTCCTCATCCACGCCGATCGGGTTAGCACTAATGGCTTGTATGTTGGCCCGTAGTGTTGGGTCTGCGGAGTGAGTCTCGAGCCACAGTCGCCCTGCCAGCGCTATCAGCTGAGCGGTGACCGTGCGACGCCACTCCGGCGAGCCCGCGTGCTCTGTTAGTACACGACGCAGCAGCCAGAGAGACTGTATCTGTATATTGTAATGAAAGAATTAATAAACTTATTACTTGTTTTTATTTAGCCTTGCATATATACAATATGTAAATATAAATCACTCCTAAAAGTAGATAAATAAATCTACCTGCAGATATACAAGATCCTGAGTTATAGGCTTATCATTTGATGAAATAATACTGTAGCATAGCTCGAACCAGGCATCGGTGCACAGAGCCGCTCTCATTTCCGAGGTCTGGGCACTTGCTAAAAATTGCATATAAAATTGTAATATTATTATTAAATGATTAGTTCAGGCATCTACAAAATGTTTCGGTGTATACCTCTCAACAGTGCTAGTGCGGTATGCGTATGCGCAGCGAATGCAGTGGGAGGAGGGTGGAGGTGTACGTGTGCGAGCGCCAGCAGTCTCCTCTGCAACGCGGCCACATTCCGTCTCGCCACCACGCCGCTGCGACCGATGCGGCCCGCACCAGCACACATCGCACGCACCGCGCACGTGCACGCAGACCGCACCTCGCTAACCGGCCACCACTCCACACTGTTCTCGATCGCTGAATATATACCAACAAATAAATAGAAAATGAGATGCAATATACAGAATTGATAGAAGACCAAACATTTTACCAACTTTTACTAATGCAATCAATTGTTACCATTTCCCTGCACGGTCTCATCCACGGAGGGCGGAGGCGAGGGCGAGCGCGCCAACTTGAGGTCGTACTTGCCCTCCTTACCCATTCTATACGAGTTGGTGCCTCCCGCGTCCCAGGCGACCCGCACCCAGCCGTCCTCGCCTAGCTCTCCAATCACACGACCTTCGCCACCCGGGACTCCATCCTGACACATCATTATAAATATGTTTCACCTTAGCAATATCGCTATTTCTAGTCTTAATGTCTTTTGTATAATAATAATGTAATAAGAAATTGAATTACCACTGTTCACTCACAATATTAAAGTTATTATTCTTTAAAGATATATAATTAGTGGTCTCTGCGTAATTTATATGCAATATATACCTGGTCACCCCACTTCCAATCTTTTCCCCGGACAACTCGGGTACCGATTTTCATAAGAGAAGCAAGTTCCGGTCCCGACAAAGATGCACCCCTAGCACGAGCTCCAAGTCTTTCATCTTCGTAAATTATCAAACACTCCGCTACAAAATAATGAACAATCAATATCATTTACACAAATACACAACATTTCTAAAAATAAATAAATTAAGTTATTGGAAATTGATTAGAAGAAATTTATATGTTTGTTGTAAATAGTTTCAAATTGTCATACATTTGGGTTTAACTCCATTAAGGATCAAAGAAGCATGTTGAGAAGTATCCCCTCCAATTTGTTTAAGTAACGTCAAACAAGAACTCAGTGCGCCACCGTTTATTAGTTGTTCCAATTCTGGACCTTGACATCCTTCTATAAGTAATGATAGAAGTGTGATGAGGAACCTGAAATTTTATGATCATTATATACTAACATAGCATATTTTTTATGGTCCGTTTGGATAATTAGATGTTAAAAACATTAAGATTCTAAATGAAATATAATAATTTTGTTTTTATACAAAAAAGTATAAGTAATTAAATTATACATGACAAATATTTTGTATACAAAAAAAAATAAATGATTTTGTCGAATGGAAATTAACTGACAACACAAGTTTTTAATAGCACGCTGTATATTATAAAGGTACCAATATAGTTAACAATACTTGTTGAGGTTTTTAAATAATATTAATTACATATCTAAGTTTATAAATGTACCTGGCTCTTGATGGTCTGTTCAGCAGCGCATGCGCACCATAGTTGGCACTCATCTTCAGAGGCAATGGTTGAGTTTGTTCACCTTCCAGAACTTTAGCTCTTAACTCAATTAAAATAAAGTCCATCATCTTAGATCGTTCTAGAAGAACCATGTATTTGAGATATGGTATCACAGATTCGATATTTTCTAATGGTTTAGTTAATGGTACGGTTGGTTTAAGAGGCGCGTTAGGCACAGAGTCTGCCATGGAAGCTCCTATCAAACCACACAGCGCTGCATATTTAACACTTTCCGCCATAGTTTGAGACGAATGTAGTATACTATTTATTATAGAATAACCAGTCCTTCTTATCTCTGCTCTTTGAACCTACAATAAAATATCAGTAATATATTAATTTTTTATTATACTGTATGTTATTAAATTCCTTTACAATACCTGACAGTACAAAGCACGTCTTAGAATATCAATATCACAGGGTTCTTCAGTCATTACGAAATCAATTATAGATGCGGTTAAGCTTTGCTGTTCAGGCGTTACTTCTTCCAACATCCAATACAAATCTTTAAAAAAAACATTAGTTAAAAAAATACTAGACTAACAATAAATTTATTTGACAATTCCGTCAAATATTTGCGTTCATTTATTTGTTACTTAATATGTATATATTTTTGTGGAAATCGTAGTATATTAGTAAATATAAGATCAATAATATAATAATTTGTAACCTTTTTCTTCACAGGCAAGCTTGGCCACCCATGCATTAACAAATTTATTCCTTTCGGAATTATCGTCATCCTTTTCCTCATCGGCAATTATAAGTTCATTTTTCAAATCATCAGCCAACAACATAACTTGCTTTTCACTCTCCAATGATTCTTTGAACACTGAGTTATCTGTCATTTCATTAATCGAACTAATTGAGATTTCGTTGGTTGGCGTCTTATCATCATAATCTTTATCTAAAATATCTTCCCTCTCTGATAGTTTAAGGTCACTACGACTCTCATTCCTCATGTCGTCGAAATTAGAAGCATTCTTTAATTCCTTTTCGAGAGGTTTCTCTTTGATTTTGATTTTCGTTTTGGCATTACAAGTATCTCGCACTAGATCGCTGGAACCTTCTAAATTAACGTTACTTTTAGGAGGTTCAACGACTATCGTTTGAGCTTCTTCTTGTCTACTACACTGACCGCCGATAGCAGATTTTATGAGCAAAGCATCGCCTTGAAGCAGAGTTCCTGTGGCTTTGAGCATGCTTTTGCTTAAACTATTCTGTCTGTTTCTTAAATCTTTTGTCGTTTCGAAGCTGTGAAACATTAAAGGTCTAAGTAAACAGTAAATATTTTAAAACTTATTATAAAACGGATTTTAAATGTTTTTGAGTGATATTGTGTAGTAATTTTTTTCTTGTTTTTACACTTTTATCTGTATTGAACCTTATGGAACTGATGGAATGTGTGGACCGCATAAATTGGTCAATTAAAATAATTGAAGATTGGTAGAATTATATCTCTGTGGAAAGGGAAACAAAGACGAAAATGGCACCCATATATGAAAATCAAAATCGTAGGTCAACGGGGGATCGTGCTTGGCAGTTAGGAAAGATATTGGAAAACAGTACTAATTGTTGCTTTATACCGATCTTGTACGGACCTACCAGCAGCAATATTCTAATAGTTAACGAAATATAGACGAGACCAGTACCATTTACTAAAGCTGGGCGACTTGGCCATGCGCAGAACCTTCTGGAACATTCTCCGTGCAGCGGGCGGGGCGCGGGGCGGGCGGGCGCGCAGGGCGGACAGCGCCGGGGACAGCGCCGCGCGCACCTCGTGCAGCAGGAAGCGTGCGCGCGCCAGCGGGGCGGCGCACACCTGGCGGTACCACACGCTTTAGGAGGGAGACGGCACTAACGCCAGTTGCGATATTTTTTTTTATTTAAAGGATTTTACAACAAATTTTGAAACCCCTTATTATTTAATAACATCAATTCTCGAAGAGGTACCTGTACCAAAAAAAGTATGTTTTTAAATCCGTTTGGTTGTGTCACAAATTAAAACGGTTAAACAAAAATTATAGCTTTATATATAAAATAATATTCATGAGATCCGAATAATTTTATAAATTCGAATGAATCAACTGACCTCCTTGTAACCTCTGGACAGTTGCTGTCTGGTCCGCATCAGAGTCCACTTACTCTGTTGCACGGCTTTTACAATTTCAGACATGGCGGGAGATAATTTCACTTCCCCCTTTTCCATTTCTAAAATAAATGAAACTATGTAATTTATTGTATTAAGTAAATCTTGAAATATTATTATAGTTAATAATGTTTAGAACCTGCAGTGGCAGTCGCTAAGGCATGTTCTTTAAGACCGGCATGAAATAAAAGTGCGGCCAGCAACGCTCGTCGGAGCTCTTCTAAAGGATGTTCTGGAGGGAAGTGAGGAGCGCAACCCTCCCGACGCTCGCAGGCCCACCATAGATGCAATGCCAGGGGATCCTTGAAACGTCATCAATTTATTATAAAATATTTATTAACTAATTTAATTGACTTTTTTTTTTAAACTCACATGTAATTTAGGTTCAGCCAGTGCATACAGCAAGGTATCAGCTCTCACAGCAGATAAAGTGACATTAACTTTAGGTGTTCTCAATCGTGTCTGTGGTGGATGCAGCGCGTTAGACATATGTACGTGTACGTGGGGTGTGTCGCTGGCCGGGCTGTTGCCACCCGTAGAGGAACCACTTCTGGCTTCCGCTTTCTCTTCTTCGAAGGGGTTTGCTGGCTGTGATATCTGTAATATGTGTAAGTGAGTACTATAGGAATAAGCATTCAGCCTTGATAGTTCATGTTCACTTAATTGAATGATTTTTGCAGATCTTTTAAAAAGAGCAATCTAGTTTTTATCCAATTCAAATTGGACTAACTAGCTAATCCATTTTTGTATTTAACAAAATTAAATAAAAAATAATAAATAATCAAAGATAAGAGGAAAATCTAATTAAAAATCTAAATAATGTGAAATCACGAACGAAGTAAAGTCAGCCACTGCATCAAATAAATGTTTCCCGGGTATTATTAATGACAGTATCGAAAGTATCTAAAACTGCTGCTCTCACCTGCAGACCACCTCTGAGGAAGGCGGCGTTGGCGAAGGCAGCGTCCCGCTCGGCCTGCTGGCGCGGCAGCGAGCGGGCGAGGCGCGCACCGCACGACGACACGCCCAGCGACAGGTGGAACGAACACGACCACAGCACGTGGTGCGCGCGCACACTGGATGTGCTCTCCTGTATGGACGAGGCTTTGTTTTTTAATTGACTGCTCTGGTGAGTTTTTGATTTTCTAGTAGAATTTTATTTTCTTGGTGTAATTAATACATGAGGCGTTGATAAACAATAAACTAAACGATAAAATGTCGCAGTTTTTATTCGTATATGGATATGACCTTTTTATTCCCTCAATGTATTTAAAATTGTACTATTATGGTTCTTAAACCGATGGTCCTAAAATGTTATATTATTGTAAAACTATAAAAACTATACTCACATGACACTTATGGCTGTGTATCTGGCTGGCGTACATGCCGACGCATTTCTCGGTAATTCGTGATAGATAAGCTGCATGTGGCTCAACACTTAGGGGAGCGGTCGCATCACAACCGCGTAACTTCCGAACTAGTTCGACAGTACGGGCGTTTTCACATTCAAAATTGTCTACATCGAACACATGTCCGGACACCACTATCCATGATCCACCTTCTTTCGTATGATTCTGTAGGTCGCATCTGCAAGAATAATAATATTTATGGAAGATAACGTTTAGACGAAATATTTTAATCATAGTTAATAATGTAAGGTACATAGAAATATTCACTTACAGTAATAGACTGTGTAACTATGCCCAAAATCGATATTGCACTTCACCGATTCCGAAGTACTTCAATAATCTAAATGTAGACGTAACCGTCTTACTAAAGCCCAACTTTATATGCAAAGTTAAGTAGTTATCCTCACTTGCGTATTACGCTGGTGTTGAGGGGGTGTCTCTTAGACAGAAGCCCTGGCCAGCCCAGCAGGTCGGCGTCAGCGCGCGCGGCCGCAGGCAGCGAGCGCGCCGCCGCGTCGCACGCGCGCACTATCTTTATGAGCGCCACGCAGCTCTCGGACAACGCGATCGCTGTTCTGGCCGCGCACGCACACACCCACACCGCCAACTCGCTTATTACACGACCTGTTTATGTGTATATTCGTTTAACTCTTATCTTAGATATGTTGATAAGCTACTTATGGAAAGACTGTAAATTGGTTATTTATAAATTGGTAAATATTGAAAACCGAATTTGACAAGTACGAACAAATATAGGCAGAAAACTTATAATCAACCACTACACAGACACAGATGTCATATTTTTTTAATATAAAATAATTTAAAATATACATACCAACAATATCAGCTCTAATAAGGTCACACAAGGCGACGAGTTGAGTGTTGTCTGCTTTATGTACGGCGCGGGTGAAGCAACACAGCGTGGACTGTACGTGCTCCCCCAGCAGTGCGGTGTACTGAGTGAGGAGGGACTTGACGCCTCCGCGGGTGCTTCGCCCTCCTCGACACCACATGGCTTCACTGAATAGTAACCTGGAGGAAAAAAAATGTTATCATTATAATAGTTTTTAACCAGTAATTGAATATGAGTTGGAGAATCAGTGTTTTTATTGTATAGGTGAGGACGTTACAATCTCTATTATCTCTCTAATCTATATATCTCAAATAAAGTAAAAGAATTTTTAAACTAAATATCCAGCATACACAAATTTTATATTTTCAATATCAATAAACAAAGAACATACTAAAGAGTTGTATTAAAATTTTTGGAGGAAAAATGTATAACCCACTTATGGGCTCCAATTGTTCGATATAAACCATTCAGGGACCATTTCACTACTCTCAACCATTCCACTCAAAACCAGAAAAAAAACAAATACCGGTTCACCCGTTTAGTATAGATTTATTATATTAACCTTTTGTGACAAACACTCGTACAGTATCTGTTATTGAATAAACATACCTTTGGAATCGTATAAGAAGGTCGCAGCTAGGGCTAATAGTGTCATGTCCCTTCAGATCATCAGTCTTGCTGGTGTCACCATTCATTATAGCAGTTATATGCATTTGTGTTTGACAACTTGTATTGCGAATCAAATGTTTTACCTAAAAAATATAAACCTGCGTTATAATGTTCCACGTCGATAGCCATTCTGACTGTTAGATGAGAATAGATTCGATGATTTTATTAGTAAATTCAAAATTTAAATTTTAAGTGATTATTCCTCAAGTACATGGCCATTTATTCCATTGTAGTTTAGCATTTTTCAATTGCTAAACTATCGATCTGACAATGTGTTGACTAGTTCAGGATAAGAAGCCCCAGAGAGATAGCATTGAAGCCAACTATAAATATTAACGATGCCAAAGCCATCACATACGTACCAAATGCATCAGAGGCACTGAAGCGCCATTTTCGCATGCAGTAGCGTTGTTGTTTATCTGGTATTCGGCCGCACAGCTCGCTGCAATATTATTTTATTAGTATGTGAGTATCAGATTACACTTATCATTTAATTTAATTAACTTACCTTGCACCGGTTCACTATCATCGGACATAGTCGTCATTGGAACGCCACGTTGTCCCGTTACAATATCGATTTGATCATATTCACTAAAAAAAAATACATAAATTGAAATACAGCATCGATTCGGTAATCGATGAAAAGATGAAATATAAATGCTAGTGTTAGTAGTTTAGTAGTGCGTACTCGTCGAGCTGCAGGTGCCTGTGGTAGTCTGTGGCGTGTGCCTGCAGCGCGGCGCCCAGCGCGTCCCGCAGCCCGCCGCCGCCCAGCAGCGACCACACCAGCAACTCCGACATGAACCGCGCGCCCGCACCCGCCGGCGACGAGCCTGGGGACAAAGTATTATAATCCCATTTCTATTATTTTATACGAACCCCATCCCCGTGAACTATAGAAGCACGCTCAGGTTATGTATCGTGTTACGCTGTTCTTTATTTGATAAAAAGTTCTCCTTAATAGGATAGGAGGTAAACTGCAAAAGTGTAAGTATCATCACGTATTGTAGTAAACATATACAAGCACACTAACCTTGAGGCAACAGAGCAATGAGATGCTGCGCTCGTATCTGCGCAGTGGGCAGTAGTATGGGCCAGGCGGCGGCGAGCGCGCGCCTGGCTGCCGCGGCCGGCCCCGCCCCCGCGCGCCCCTCCGCCAGCGACACCAGCGCGCCGTGCACGCCCCCGCACCACGACCTACTCTCACACTCCACTTCACCCACTTCGTTGCCTCGAGCGCATTGCCACGCGTGTACCTGGTGGAAATAAATAATTATATTTGAAATTGTAAACAATTTAAAAATGTCTGTATAAAGGTGCTGGTATAAAGTTTACCGTTCTTATACACAGTCTTTAGATGGCGCAATAACATGTTCTACCTATATAGTAGGTAATGTTCATCAAGATCGACTAAGACAAAATTATGTATGTAGCCAGTGACTAATAAAATAAAATTATTATAAGAATATATATGGACTACCTATATATTTATAGTAGTATAAATAGATAAATAGACAAAAAAACTAAAATTGCACCAGATAGAATGTTTCTTCGTCTATAGTTCCTTGATATCGAATATAGTATTTTTTAATTATAAAAAAATACAATTTTCGGTCACTTTTTCACAAAATCAAAATAACAAAACAAAGCTAAACTCGGTGCATACAGCTCAACTCGTCATTTGGGTAATACTACCAGGCCGAGGTAATATATTATTGGACTTAACACAGCAGCCTAAACTCGGATGACATAGTTTTTTTCGTTTAGGAAATCAAGTAGCAACCACCAAAGAGTGCATTTTAATATCACAGTATATATATTGTATATTATTACTACATGTATAACCAGTAAATAGTTATACATCAATAATATAAAACAATCCAAGTTATTAAAAATATAAAAAAATATAAATATTGAAATCATTAGAATTGTTTCCGCACTATACTTGCGTACGTTTGTATGTTTGTGTAGTCAAGTCTTTGTCAATGTAGTGAAGTGATTTGTTACCTATCTGTATAGGAAACGAGTCCTTTAAGACAACTTACTTGTAACCTGAGAAGATTCAAACATGAGATAGCTAAACATTCATTGTCCTTTACGTTAGCTGTTCCACTTTGCTCCACCACAATTCTTAGCAGCCTTTCCAATAATCTGACAACAATATTTAATACTTATAACATATTACAATGTATAAAAATTACAATACAAAACACTTTTTCAATATTTTATGCAATTTAATTTTAAATACTTTTATAACTATTAATACATTATATTTACTTACTTAAATGTGCTATCCGACAAATCAATAACAAATGGTAAAGAGGACGGCAAATCCCTCGGATTTTCTTCACTCCACGCAAATATTTGAGTCGGTCCACTCGATACACCTGACAAATATTATTACATTGTATTATATATTCGAATATTTAAAGGTTTTTCAACATATAAATAACAATTACTTACCATTAGCTTTAAAGGAAGGATTAAATGCCTTTAAGGGCTGTGGCACTGGGTTGGATATTTGAGTTCTTTCATGTGTTCCCCACACGTACAATACTCCCTCAGACGAAAGAGCGATGCCATGTGCCGCTCCAAGAGACAAATCAATAATTTTAATACCTAAAAAAAATTATTCATTATTAATGGTATGATGACACTTTTATATATATAAATATAGCATTAACCATATACCTTGAAGAGCTTCTACTAATTTGGGAATTTTTGTGGATTCCATACTTCCATGACCTAACCGATAGGCATCACCTTTACCCCATGTGTACACTTGACCTCTGAAAATATACTCCGTTATTAATAGTATATTTTACCCACATATATTAATAAATTAGAGATAGATTGTTAAAAAATCTACATAAGGCTAGGCAGTATCAAAACCTTCGAATTAAAGAAAATAGTAACCCGTCAGTGAGTGCAGCGTGCCAATGCTCCCCCGTGTGGACGCGCGTCACTCGGAACATGGCGAGCGCGGAGAGCGCACGTGGCGTGCCCGCCTCGCCGTCGCCGAACACCTGCACCGCGCCCTCCCACGTACAGCACAGCGTCGTGCCCTCGCCCCAGCCTGCGTCATAGTCACATTAATCATTTACGTCATATTATAAAGAATTGTATTTGTGAGTTAAAATTTATCATAAGTAATGTCAGTAAAGTAAATTTATCATAAGTAATATCATAGTTATACAGCTTGTAAAATCGATGTTTTTTCTGTACATTAAAATTGGAATACCATTGATCCCTATTTAGTTTTATATAATTTGATTTAGAATATCGAGTAAGATTTTAGATTTTCCTTTTTTGAACTCACCAAGAGCAACATCAATGATACGCTCAATATTGTGGGCGTTAAAGGAAACAGGTTGTGGTGTGAGACAGTTCTCGATGGTGCCGTGACCAAGTCGACCCTGAGCGCCGCGACCCCACGTGTATAGAGCACCTCGGGATGTTATCACAGCACTGCAAACCACAACAACAGTCACACAACAACAATAAAGCTCAACATCATGAAGCTTGTAAAATTTACATATTTATTACAATATTGATTTCAAATATCTTTAACTACCAAACTTTCATCGCACAACAGAGTTTATTGGTAAATGAAAATGTATTTAACATTATGCACGTAACACAGACACGCATACACTTGCACACATACACATACCCACAAACACACACACACACACACACACACATACATACCTGCATACACCCATATACACAAGCAAACACATACACATAATCGGTCCCGCGACAAACCACACGCACATACGCAAGGCCACCCACACACCTGCAAGCCGGTCCCGCTGCCACCCTGACAACGTCGTGATGTGCGAGGTGGTGCAGCGGCTGCGGTGCGTCCCTGGCGGCGGTGTCCCCGTGTCCGAGGCGGCCGTCCTCGCCCGCGCCCCACGACCACGCGCCGCCGCACGACGACCGACACAGGTAGTGGCGCCCCGACGAGTGACAGGCTACCTGGGTTATAGTCTTACTTTCTAAACCTGAGGACAAAGTTATTCATATTTATTTATTTCTGTAACAGTTGTTCTAAATTAGTATTAAATAACACATCTATATTTCTTACCGGGAACAAGATGTGGTGTCATGGTGTCATAAGGCATGGTGTACACTGCACCATCGTGAGTAAGAAGCAGTGCTATTTTCTCTGCGCAGGCAATTTGTTGAATTCTTAAACTCCCAAGTTGTAGTGGTCCCGATCCAATGGAGACGACTTCTTGTGCTGATTCGGTACACTGCGGCCAAGTAAATTAGTATTACAACTTAAAAAAAAATACAATAGTGTATTTGACAAACATACATACAGTAACAAATCCTTTCAAGGGGGGCAGCAATGGGGCCCCTAGTCTATCTAAATGGCAGAGAAGCGCAATGCCGGCCTTTTTAACACTCATCAACCCATCACCACTTGGTATATTTAGTTCTCTGTAAACCAAAAATAACAAATCATTTCCAACTTAAATTTGATATAATCATTGGAATTATACTATATATGTATTTGATCACTACACTCACTTCAGATATATTTCAGTTGAGTTGCCTTCAACATTCGGTTCAGAATTCACCATAGGATTTGGGGCCGCCACTTTAGCCATTCGTCTAAGAAATGGACCTAATGGAGCAGTGCATTCTTCTAAAACTATCCTGAAATAAAATCATAAGGAATATAACCATAATTCAGGATATTCGGAGTGATTTTTTTAAATGAAGATTAGATCCCAGAAAAAGTTTAAAACATTCAGATAATATTTTGATTATGCAACCAAAATAATTTTTCGATGTAATCGAATTTATGCTAAAACAATAGCGAAAACGAAATACAATAGGTCTCAGTCAGTTTCGTATTTGTATGATGACATGTATTTTCTCAACAAAAAGTGTCAGAAAGTGTCAGTCAATAGAAATTCTCAAGTCTACTTCAAAATCGAAAACATGATAGCCCAAGCTAAGTTACCTGTTATCCGGCTGTCGTTTCTGTTTCGGTGGCAACGTGACGAGCACATCAGCTGCTTTTAAGAGCGCTGGTAGTTCAGCTCTTCTGGCACAAAGCTCAACCCATACACATAGTGAAGTCCGCCAATCGCCTTGAGGTACATTGCATCCTACTTCTCTGGAGGAGTAAATATTAAGCACATTGAAAAATGCAATGAGGCACTATCATTTAATTTAGTAAACTGTTAATCGATTTGTAGCCTTCCTAATATAATGTAACGGTTGTTTCAAAAAATGAGCGATGATGATGCCGGGAGAATGAGACATCGGACATATTGGAAGAGGCACTCTGGTGCACGAATCGTCTCGATCGCAAGTTCGATAGCTTCCAGTCTCCCGAACAAGCTGGTTTCCGAAAAGACTATAGACCACAATACCATAGACCACATTCATACGCTGCGGCAGGTTACACATAAAACCGAAGAGTTTAACCAACCTCTATGCTTAACGTTTGTGGACTATGAGAAAGCCTTCGATTCGGTCGAACAATGCCAGTGCATCATGACAGCATGCATGCATAGACTGGCATGGCAGTGATACAGGCTCTTCAGAGATGCCAAATCGATCATCGGTATATCGAAGTGTTAAGGTGCTTGTATGAAAACGCCACTAGGTCAATATTTTTTCAAGATCAGAACTCGAAACCGATCCAACTGCAGAGAGGTGTGAGACAGGGAGATGTCATGTCTCGGAAACTGTTCACAGCTGCGTTAAAAGATATCTTCAAGCTTCTGGATTCGGGCGGTTTTGGTATCAATATAAATGGCAAGTACATCACCCATATTCGGCTTGCTGACGACATCGTGATGATGTCAAAATCACTGAAGAAACTTGGCACAATGCTTGATACCCTCAGTAGAGTTTCCTAAAGAGTGGGCCTTAAAATGAACATACATGGATAAGACGAAAATTATGTCAAACAGACATGTCGAGCCCACTACGATATCAATTGGGAACTTTACATGCGAAGTTGTTTACGAATATATATCCTATATACCTTGGAAAAACTGTCCGACTAGGTAGGTCCAACTTTGAGAAAAAAGCTAATCGCCGAATCCAACTCGCCGGGCAGCGTTTAGGAAACTGCGCACTATTTTCTCGTCCTCAATACCCTTGTGCTTGAAGACGTGTGTGTTGCTATTGATGACAATCGGCACTGAGATTTGGACACTAACTATGGGTCTTGTAAGAAAGCTCACTGTTGCTCAGCGGGCGATGGACAAAGCTATGCTCGGGGTTTCCCTACCGAATCAGAAATAAGAAGATCCGTAAGAGAACTAAAATTGCCGACTTAGTTAATCGCAACGCAAAGCTGAAGTGGCTGTGGGCAGGGCACATAGTAAGAAGAACGGATGGCCGGGACATAGGTTCTAGAGTGGCGGCCACGTACCAGAAAGCGCAGCGCAGCCCACAAGATGGTCGGACGACCTAATCAAGATTGCGGGAACCCGTTGGTAACGGGCGGCTCAATGTAACACGATGTGGAAGAAGTTAGGTGAAGCCTTTATCCAGCAGTGGACATCAATAGGCTGAGATGATGATGACCTTGTTGCATGTTGTGCGCTGATGACATTGTTCTTGTCGGCGACTATGGACTCGACTAAAACCGAACACCTGTTCTGGGATTTCGATGGTGTCTCCTCTTTTGTTCCTATTTCATTGGATGGAGTGCGGTTATCAGTCTGCTCCGACTTTTGATATCGTGGTTCCGGCATACAAAGCAATATTGACACAGCACAGAATCAACACGGGAGAGATGAAATGGCGATAAGTCATGAGGATGGACAATCTTTTTGACTAAGTCGATAAATCTATAAAGCTATAATACAGCCTGTTGATATGTATGGTTTTGTATAAAACTGTTTTGAATAGAGAAAAGTATAATTATATGGACAGGAGTTTCTGTCACAAGCTGTAAAGTATATACACAACGAAATATGTATATAAGCAGTTACTTGATAGGCAAACTATGGCGGATAAAGCCAATAGTATAATGTTAAATTTACATACATTTAAAATATATTCTTTCGTATAACTATTATAAACCAATCCCACACTGTCTTACCCGGCAACGACTTGATGCAGGAACTTCGCAGCACTATCGACTACCTCGGCCCAGATCTTCTGCGAGCGTGGTGCTTGCGCCATTGCCAGCTGTCCGCTGCCAGCGTATAGGGCAGCGTCGGGCAAAGCACGCACAGCGTCCAGCGCATCGCGCAGTAATGCAGAGCACACATCCGCATCTTCACCACAACGCCATGCTCGACGCACTAGCGATAGTGCAAGGCGTAAAGCTGCTCGCGCTCCTACTCGCGCTAATCCAAAGGCACTAGAACAAACAATATTTAAATGCATAGTAACGTCCATCCTTTGTTTAGCTCATATTCATTTATTCATAACTTTTTTTTTTTATTCATTTTATTCATTTATTCATTGCTTTGAAGACACAAAAAAATATATAAACAAATTTACAATACAAACAAGTTATTGCATGTAAGCGATTTTCTGTCTCATCAAGTTAATTATAATGTTTTGGGTTTATATTTTATAATACCTTTCAGAATCATCAGGCTGGTCTTCACTTTCCTCAGTGGTGTCCGGATCTAATGGTTTGTTCAGTACAACATTACTCAGTGCCCTGTTACTAGCTCCATGTATAAGCTTCTTTTCAAGTTTTGTCTTTTTGATCTCTTTATGATGGTTCTGCTCCCTTAAGTTAAGATAATTAAATATTAATGACTAACATGTGATAGCTTTTTTTTTCAAAAAGTGTATTATGAACAGGACATTAACTTATGTGCATAGCAAATTTTAATAAAATCTAACTAAAAGACAAATTGACAAAAAAAAATGAACTGTTGGACTGTTTTTTTATTTGTGTGTCATGTACTAATGTTTATCATATTATATATAATAATAATACATTAACAAAATAATGTCAATAACTAGTATACAAAATATCTCATTACTATCTAATTATCTATATAGATAATTTTAACATAGACTTAATGAATTAGTACCTTATTACAGCCACAAGATGCCTGTGACAGAGAACAATTAACCTCCGAATTTGAGATATAAAAGGACAACTAACAGCAGTATTAATGGCTCTTACATGCTGCTCCCACACAAGGGCATCCATTAAATTTTGTAAGCATACTGGATCTATATCAAAAAATAGTGAAATGAAATGAGTTGCAATAAATTTAATTTACAACTGAAAATATTTTTTAACCCACTATCATTTTTTTACAAATTTAAGGTCTATATTTATAAAGGATAATTAATCACCTGGATCTTGTTTCCATTTAATGTCATCTATAACCTGAAGAGAGGTTGGTGGTGCTATGATTTTAGATTGAATAGAGGCTCGAAGCTCTTCCTCAGTAGAAAGAGCAGTGCAAGGTGTGCATGCACATCCCGAATGTGGACCACAGAGACCATCACAACAAGTACAGGTTAAAATCTAAAAAGAGTGCAATTTAAGAATCTTGTTTATAGATGGAATTGAATAAATGGAGGGTAGATTTGTATCTAAAACTTACCCTAAGACCACAATAATACTTTCCACTATCCCCAAGTTTAGCTGTTATTCCAGCTCCATTAACTAGCCCATTTCCGGCATCGAAATATATTTCTCGATCTTGTATCAAGCTATTAAATAGTGAACATAGGGCTTCAGGATCATGAAGCGCTTCTTGTAAGTCAGGATTTAACCATTTCGAATCTAAATGTTGCTGAGGTCGAAATATAAAATCATCCTGTTCCTCCGGAACAGACATATTTCTGCCCGGTTTCAATAGCTAATTTGTGAAAACATTATCTTTTTTGAAACAGAAGACCATTTAGTAATAGACATCATTGCACTGAGGACTTCGGTTTTTTATAAATATACCATTCTAAGGCGTATAATACAATAACAACGAAGATAATAAAGTTCAAATATATTCAATAGGAATAAATCGAAATCGAACTCGAAGTCAATTTAAAAGGCCTACTCTGTAGGCTCTGTACTCTGTCCTAAACAATCTGTCTGCTGTCAAAATAATAACATTCCATTTTATGCACATAACATAATACAGCTGTTTTTATTGATGAGTTAGTATAAAACACGACAAAATAAAAAAAAACAGTTGAAAGTTATGAACAGTTACTTCAAATTACATTATTTAATTAGTTTAAAACCAAGTTTTAGGTGGTCTGTTTATTCAAATCCATATAATATTTTATTATTAAGTTTCCGCACACAGCACATCTCTGATGTTATAAATTCTGATTTCTGACATTTCACATTATCACAGATTATCAAAAAACGTAAATAAACTGCATGTTGATGATGATATGTAATGTATTGTTATAAGAATAAGTGAAATTACTTTTAAACTCTAATAATTCACTGAATAAGTAACAAACTCAATGGATACTGATATACTCATCGAAAGCAAAGATTGTTTGTACGGTAAATAAAATATTTCTATCGTGTATGTGAAATCCGGCTGATTACAAAAACAAATCGCAATGTGCATGCTCACCAATTCATAATGAAACAATAATGTTGCTGACCTTCCGGTTTAGCAATTTTTTGAGCAAGACTGGATAGTGGACTGCAGTCCTTGAGCACACTTTCAATTTCAATTCTTATTGTAATGTTTTTTTTGGTACAAGGTTACAAATATTTTTTTGCCGAATAATTTTATTTGTTAGCCTAAGTAACAACTTCACATTCTAAATTAAAATTCTTTATTGAATCTTATGCCGATAAATAATACATATTTTTTTTAGATGACAGCTTTCTGGAACATCTAACTGATGAGTACCATTGGCAATCAGTACTTGATGTGGCTGACGCTACACCTAGCGAAATATTAGCTGATGCAGCACCTGTTCTAGTGCCTGCTATTTCCCCAGCACTAAGCATCAAATCTTCACCAAATGAAAGTAGCAACTCCGACTCGGGCAGTGATGATGATTCAAAAAAGTAAGTGTGACTCATATGTTACATATAAATACTATTACACATATTACAAAAACCAATTTTATTATACCTTGAAAGCCAGTTTAAAGAAAGAGTTTAATATTTGATAATTATGGCATAAAGTTATATTTTAATCAATTGCTACTTGAATATTAAGTTTTAAATTGTATTTGTTAGTGGATCCTACAATTCATCAACAAGACTGTCCCAGTCACCATTTGATTATTCCTCTTTTAATGATGAACCAACAAATCAGTTGAAGCTGGAGGATGTAGAACTTTTTCTCCAAAAATCTGGTATGTATACTATATTCTATAAAATGCAATTCATTTATTCAATGATAATAGTTTAACATATATTAACAAGAGTTTTATTAGTTCCCTCTAGTCCTCCAGTTCCTGACATATCACCCATGTTAAGGCCTACAGAAAAATCTAGTCCTGTTATGGCCATTGAAAATGGTGTTATAAAGGTATTTTTTCTATATGTAGGTACTTAATAATTATTATTAGCAATGACGATTAAAAATATTATTTTATTTATAGGGGGTTAAAAAAGAAACTGATTGTAATAGAAAAATTACATCTACATATCCAAGAACTACCAGAGGTGCATTTTTTTTTATTGATATTATGATTTATAGACATATAAAGATATGGTGTAACTCAATAAATAATTATTACATTTTAGCAAACATACATCTACCAAATTCAATTTACAAGGTTGTAAATGAGAATTCACAAAACATAAAAATGGATGACAGCATTCAATTAATACTTGATAATAAGAGATTTCCGAGAATATTGAAACCAACTTCTCTTGTCACTAAGTCAAATATAGTTATTCCCTCAGAAAGTACAAAAGATTCCAAAATTGCCATCACTCCTGTAGCTGTAAACAAACAGTTCCAAGTTACAAATAATGATGGTTTTCATATTAAAGTAAGTATACAATATTTAATTTTTAAGACAACACATTTTTTTCATCAAGCTAAATGATATTTAAGTAATATCAAATATATTATTTGACACTGACCTCAAAAATATTTATACTTTTAGAGGTCAAACCAGTCAATGTTTTACAATTGTGTCAACAGTTAATTTAAATTAACCAGCTGTATACATTTTATATTATTTAATTATTATCTTACATATTTTTCAAAGCATATGCATTATATTATACTTAAATATTCTATTATATAGTCTACATTTGTTTTGTAATTTCAATATTAAAGTTTTTTTTTTTGATAAAAATATATGATTATATGTTAGTCAACATCAGAAAACTCTATAAAAGTCACTCAAGTAAATATATAGGTACATTAATAATTTAGTTAGTTCAGTTTTCTTTATTACAAACATTTATAGAACTTACTCAAGCTGTTCATGTTACTTTTTTCTTAAATATGCATTAATTTGCAGGCACATTCACCAAATGTAGTTATCAACCAAAAACCAGATGTCAATAACACAGGTTACCAAAGCCATATAGTTAAAGAAGAAGAAACGGAGATCCCTCACATAGACCTGTCAAAATTCAATGATGCAGAAATCAGAGCTATTAAAAAGCAACAGAGAATGATCAAAAATAGGTATAAATTATATTACTTAATTGTATGTATATGTTTAAAAAACTCTTTTTAGTGTACACTTACATTTTTGTTGAGATGCAAAGTTTACTTACATAAGTCTATTATGTTAATATGTCTTTATCAATGCAGAGAGTCTGCATGTCAATCTCGTCAAAAAAAGAAGGAATATGTGACAGCACTAGAACAACAACTGTTAGAAGCACAACAGGAAATCACAAGGTTACAACTGGAGAATAAACTACTAAGAGATCAGTTGCTCTCAAATGGAAGAAGTAGAAAGGTTATTTTACATGGTTCTCAAATTTTTTTAGGGATTTAAGTAATTTTTGTATTTTTTTAGTTCCTAATGATACCTGTACATGTTACATTTTAAAATGATTTTAAAACAGCATTTTGATTTATCACTATTTAATCTTTATTATTTTATTAACATCATTGAAATAAAAAATTAACTATTCATCTAAATTAATAAAAAATAATGTTAACAATTATCTAAAAGAATAAATAATAGCAAAGTTTTTAACAACAATATTATCAACTATATGTATCTCAAAAACTCATTACAGATCCCGAGGTTAGATTCTTCAATCTTGATTCCTAAAAAGAATATTGCTGTAATATTTGCAATGGTATTTATGATTTCTTTAAATTGGAATGTTTTAGGGTAAGTGGTTTTTCATTTAATTCCCTGCTTTGTAAGATACTGTAAATGTTGTAAAGTATAAATGTTTTTTTCCAGGTGGAATTCAAAACCATTTTCTGGACAATCAGTCCATGTTAACACAAGACATCTTTTGTGGTCGGAGGATAATAAAGACATAGTTTCTGATGGTAATGCTATTTCACTTAGAAATATTGAAAGACAAATAACAATCAAGCAACATTATTAACTTTATACTATGTTAAGCATACATTTTGATTATTTTTTTAATATTAAAAAAAAAACAAATATATTATTTCAGATTATGATCAGTTTATGAATCGCAGTAGTGATGGAACGGATTGTCGAAATACAACATTAAATGATTTTCTTAAAATAAATCAGACTGAAAGTATAAGAATAGCCGGGGAGTTGAAGAGGTGGATAAGAGGAGGGAAAACTTTGAACTGGACGAAGACTTCAAAAAAACATAAAGTGTACTTAGATGAAGAGCAAATTACAGGTACAGATTCAAAAAATTATCTGAAAATTCAAAATATTCATGTTGCAAATTCTATTCTCCTTTTTCTGAAGATTATAGGTATTTAGGAATCCAATGATGGGATACATTCTACCTTATATTTTTTAATAACTGCATATATTATTTTTAGGGGGTTTACTGGAAACTTACAGATTATTTAGTAAATTAAATCTCGATAATCTCATCGATCTCCCAATTACCAACAAAAATGGAAAGAATGCCCGAGAGAAGTCACGCTTACGCAAATTAAGAAAGCAAAATACAAAAGACATAGATTTTTCTGACAGTGCAATATACTACGAGAGACTGTATAATAAACCTATTAGAAAATCAGTAAATGATTTTAATTTTAATGATTTTGGTGAATGGAATGCGTTACTCCAAGCCTTACATCGACGAGATGATACATTTTACGTGGTAGGTGTGGGAAAAGGAGAACATTTACTATTGCCAGCCGTCTCTCACAATGTAACTCGACCGCCAAAAATGGCGTTGATTTTGCCTGCACGAACTGGAAATGGTAAGTTTATGTCTATATATGTAATTAATTGCATACTGGAAAAATATTTTCGTGCATTTTAATAACTCTTGTAATTGCCTATTTTTATTTTTTTTATAATATTATTTATAGTTAATTGCATATTAGAAAATATTAAAATAACACTATATATGTAGTTTATTTTAACTATTTTTGTTTTTACATGTTTTTATTTATTTCAGATTCTCTAATGAATGACCACGTGACCCTAATGCAGATAGATTGTTCCGTTGTAAACACAACCCTAGTCAAATTAAAATCAGAAGCCTTGCCGGAAAGCTTGAGAAAAGTGAACATTGACGACAAACCTATATTATATCCGAGACCAGAAAACAGAAAACTAAAGAGACTCAAAGTTGAAGCTAGTCAAGGAGATATTGTACATAATACGAGTGATGCCTTAGATTATAGAAAACCTGATTTAGGTATTGATAAGAATGATTTATTCGCTCAGTATCTGTTATCAAAATCACATGACGCAAAAAATACATCAAATGAAACAAAATATGCAATGAAAAATGATCTAAGAGATAAAGAGATTGAAAAAGCATTTGGGGGTTAAAAAGATGGTTTAAATTATTTATAACCGCTATATTTATATTCTAGGTACAAAGTCATAATTATTGGCTTTGTGAATAGACTTGCATGACATTAAAAATTATGTAAGGAGTTGTGATAATATAAACATACCGCATTGTACCAAATAGGTATTTATAACGATTTTATTAATACCTAATATTGATTATAAGCTAGACTTGTAATCATGTGTAATGATATAGTTATTATATATTATACAATTTTAGCAACAATTTACATACACTTGAGGTACTTACATTATATACTAGAACTTGTATTTTTCTGTAACAATGATAAGAACTAATGATTGTATATATACTATAGAATATAAGAATTATTATCAACCAACTGTGGATTTCCAATAGGGTAGGGCTACATTTTTGAAGATGCAATTTTTTAAGACTGCATTTTTTGTAGCTTGCAAATTTGCAAAGAACGTTTTTATTAAGAGGCCTTTAAAACTAATTTACTAGTATTAATCCTGGCGGCTGGTCGCGACTTGCAAATCTGAATCTGTCAATAATTCCTATATTTTGGGTTAAAATAAAACAATTGATAAACCATACTTTCATTGATAATATATAAATATGTTATTTAAATTGAAATCGAGATTAATCCATAAATATTTGTATATTTTTAAGACCAATAACTAAGTACCTTTATAATTTATGTATGAGCACTGGTGAGGTAATTTGACAAATATTATTTTAGCTTTTTGGAACTAATTAATTATGATTATTAATGATTATTCTAGTTGTATCATTATCTATTTTCGGGTGCACTATTATCATTTATTTGTAATATATATCCATATATTAATTATTAAATGTTTAAAAGTAATACATATATGCATGGGCGTACCGAGGGAGGGGGAACTGCTGGACATCGTATACCTCCCTATTGCAAATTAAAATTGTATTTTACATTAAAAAATAAAACCCATTAAGTTTTAAAAATTAAAGAAGGTTTAGAAATGCTTTTATGCGTTTTACAAACAGCTCCAAAATTACAAAAATATATTAAAGAAATCTGGTTTGCCCCAAAGCACAGAATCTGGGTACGCCCACGTATATATGTGTATTACATATATATAACGGAGCTCTTTTTTGTGCCAATTTATAAGCGAAACTTTAATGACCACAAACAACAAAGTTCAAACAACAAACATTTTTTTTAACAAATTGTAATCGGTTGCTTAGATTCACGAGCGAATACAAGTTTTAGTTAGGAGGAGGAAATTTAGGCAACGGGGATTTTCTGTGTGGTTTTAAATATTTTCGTTGAAGAATTATGAAATATATAATTGGTCATTATAAAGTTCTCTTTAATTCCGGGGATGTTTAGTGAACTTGTACCTAATATTTACTTAAAATTATTAAAACTTATATTCTAAGAACTCTTGATTTATCCCTTTATTTACTTTTAGAGTTCAAGAATAACCAAATTGTATGATGCATTAGCAAAGTGTTCTTTATTTTATATTGACTGACAGATTTTTTCGTTATTTAAATATTATCTAACTTTATAAACGTTAACACAATAATCACAAAATTATATTATAAGTTTGTTATGTATTAAAAAATAAGCTATTGTTTTTGTTACAAAAATATTACTAATATGTTAAGATTATTTTGATTGGTATTATTTATACATGTAGAAAACGCAGAGGAAATTAAGAAATAAATTGAATAAATAACAAACTTTTATTTTATAAGAAATGATTTCTTATTTTCATAACTTAGTATTCCAAGTAAGACTAGACTAAGCTTCAATATATCATCCAAAGTTATAAGAAGAAATGAAATTTTAAGTTGTTATCGGAATTTATTGTCAAGATTTCCGAGGAACACCCGTCGACAACTACTCGGAGAGATCTTTGGTTCAGAAAGCCCGTTACCCAGCCAATCAGACCAGGAGATATACCGTACGCTGAAAGCTTGCTTATAAGGCTCGCATGCCAGATCCTGTCAAATGCCTTCGAAACATACGAAACGAAATGCCAGAAAGACGGCGACCGCTTCACCGTTCTTCTCGATGGCCTCACCAAAATATGTGTAGCGTACACTAGAAGGTCCTCAGCGGACCTATTTCGGCGAAACCTGTACTGTCGGTCATTGAGAAGATCATTACCATCTAGATACGCTAAAAGACGCGAGTTCATTACACGCTCCATAATCTTGCAGAGTATGGAGGTCATTGAAATAAGTGTACAATTTCCAGGATCGGCACGGCTACCTTTTTTGAGCACGGGTTGCACGTTGCCAAGCTTCCAGGATTTCGGTACTATTTCAGTCTTGAAAGGCGATACAGAAGTGCCAATACAGGAGACAACTCAGCTGCGCATGTCTTGAGCATGTGGTTAATATGGTGGGGAATATGTAAACACAGATTTCAATAGACTGTGCGGCTCAGTTGTCAGCAGAAGGTCCAGGCAATTGACTGTATGGCCTACCACATCTGGTACCCTTGTCGCTTGCTTCACGAGCTGAAAGAGGTCCAAGGACAACGCAAAGTTCCTCGTTCTCTTCCAGCATGGTTGGTTTTCTGGTACGGGAACAGCCAATCCTGATGACAGGCATTAAAGTCCCCCAGAAAGACGAGCAGCGCTGAAGGGTACTGATGCAGAGCCATATCAGCAGCCTGAACTGGATACAGAGGTCGTTCCGCGCGTACACGCAGACTCCGGCACGTGAGCGAAGGTTGCGCTCTAACGTGTATCCGGGATAATCCAGGTGCGCAGCGCTTAAAGGACATTATATCTGCGTCCCCGTCAAAAAGCACAGGTGCGGTTTGTCTGTCCCCAGGTGGTGATGGACAGGTAAGATATTACAGTGCAAGCCCCTGATATTCCTGAGGTGCACTTTAAACGAGGAGTGCAACCGCTGCACAAACTTTTTCTTTTTTTGGTTTTTCTTCACAATAAAAAAAAAGGTGAATAGGGATAGAAAATGGCAGTAGAACGAGGCAGTACGTATCGAACCCGAGTCGAAGTTGGTTAAGTTATGCCACTGGGAGGCTAGCCTGAAGACTGCAGGTACGCCCGAACCCCCCCAGGGATCGCCATCCGGCCTCCTCGTCTGGTCTCACACCAGCACGATGGATCCACCCTGGGATTTTTCGCAGCTGGCGGTGCAGCCTTTCGTGGGTGGCTAAACCACTTATTGGGCCCCCAACTACCTGCGGGCGGTCAGCAGAAAGCCATCGCTTCGGATCCCGCTACCGTCCTCGACTAGACACCCGACAAAACAAACACCAACTCGACGTCAAACCGGTTCGCCAACCTACCCCAGCTGTTCAGACCCGTTTCCCATAAACGGCTTCATCGAGCAACGTGCCGGAACACAACTAGGTCGCTTTTTCGGTCGCACGACTTTGCCCTATGAGTGGTAACTTTGCGCGCGACCCGATGTTATGGTCTACCACCTACATAAGTTCTTTTTTGACTTGCTCGGTGAGCGCGTTTAATTTCGACTTGGTTAGAGGGTCCCGTGACCTCTGCCACTCCTTGCGTCTCCTCCTCTTGAGGGCAATGAGTGCAGAGATATTCTTCGGAATGGGAGGTAGTACACCACTAGTTGTTGTGGTCGTAGCTACCCGCTTCGCTTCTCTAATGACGGTTGAGATGGATGACTCGAGGACGTCTATGTCACGAGGCGCCTGGATTATATATGTAACAATGTGTTTGTTATCCAAAAGTTTGGCGAATTGAGCCCAGTTTGTGCCGCTGCAAGGCGGCCTTTTTTTCGTCCGTCCGAGCTACTTTCCCCGTAACTGTCAACAGCACCAGGTGATGGTCTCAGCCCATCGCGTCGGAAGTTGTCTCTAGTTGCATCTTGCTGTCCTTCACGCCCTTGTGGACAAGCAAGTCGATTGTAGATGCTCTGCGAGACCCTACATGTGAGTAATGGGTGGGGGTGTCAGGTCCCTCCACCATGAAGTGGTTGCTGTTCTCGCCGTCTGTTAATATTTTCTCAGCGGTGTCAGATCGGAAGCATCCCAGCAAACGTCGCATCGGGGCTATTGACTTGCGTCTGTACCTCGTCAGCAATGAGGGAGGAATTCGGCAGGCGATAAATGGCGTAGATGTTGATTATTTTACCGTCCAATTGCACCTGCGTTCCTAATGCCAGGAAAGAGGTGCACCTGGGAACCGGTAAAGGGTCGTGGATTATGTTACGGCGGATCGCGACTAGGAGCCCCCGTCGCACGTTCAGGTCTGTGTCATCGTGACGCAGGATGTTGTAGCCAGGTAGGTTGGCTGACATGTTCGCCTTCAGGTGCTTCGCGCTTATAAGGGCGATGTCCACATCCTGAATCCGAAGCATCAAGCGCAGCAGGTGTAGACGTCGCTGCTTCTTGGCGTTGTCTAAAGACGGAGTAAAAATTTTCTTTGTTTGCTAACGAGCGCGGTACCGCCTGGGCGGTCCACCTAGCCGGCTGAGACTCCTGACGAATCAGGAGAGGCCCAGCTACGGCGACCGGTGACCGAGGCGGCTGCTCGTGAAAGTAAGCGGGAGGATGAGATGATTATATATGTATTGATTATATAATAATAATAATATGGTAGTATGGTGGTTAGGCGATCGTATATACAGGGTTATTTGTAATTAGTTGACCACCTCTCGCAGGCAACCTCTTTACATCAATCCCAACAACATTTGTTCTACGACTTTTTAAAATTTAAATTTTCCCATACAAAATTTATTTCTTGTCTCTGAACAGGCATTAACTCTGAGCGTCGGTATAACGCCCGAGCGTTGACCTTTTAAGTACTTCTTACAAAATACATAGTAAGAAGTAAAACAGGGAACAAAAATTTATTGTTTCGTTTCTTTGTGTTGTATATCAAGATTTGTAAAAAGTTGTAAAATAAATGTGGTTGGGATTGATGTAGAGAGGCTGCCTTCAAGAGGTGGTCAACTAATTAAAAACCTGTATAAATAAAAACAAGGAATTTGGTATTATATATAGGGAAAAAGGGATGTCGTGTTGGTTACTAGATTGTTTGTAGGTTTTGAGTATTCATAAATGAATATTATAAATACTTAATTATATGTTTACGGCGATCTGCGGCTTGAGCTGACTGGGGATGTCGGCGGCAATATGTCGCGCGGCAGGCGGCTGCGGGTGTTTTCTGGAGGTCTCGAGGGTAAGGGTGCTATGTTTCTTAGGTGAATGTGCTTCGAGGGGTCCGCTCTGGAGTATAGGCATTCCGCCAGGGACTGCACATGCTGGTCGAGGCTCTCGATGCGGAGGTTGCGCGCGATAGTCGCGTTACTCACGCACCAAGGGGCTCCAACCACTCTTTGTAGGACGATATTCTGTGTTCTCTGCAGCTTCGTGTTATTTGGTCTTGAGATAAAAGTGTACCCGGCCGGTGCCGCGTACGTTAAGTCTGGCCTCACATACATTTTGTATAGGGCCACTTTTGTTATCAGGGATAGTTTGAATGCTAGTATTGGCCGGATTGCGTGTAGCGCTGCGTTCGCTCTTTGTTTAGCGTGCGCTACCTGGGCGTTCATCGACAGTCGCCTATCGATGATTATGCCCAAGTAGGTGATTCGGTTTGTCCTTTTGGGGGCGGCGGTAGTATAGTGCGCGCGCCGAATACTTTTTACCGAATACTTTACGTTTTTGTGATGTTCAGTGAGAGCCATTCCTGCCATCACTCGGGGATGGTGTTAAGGGCTATCTGGTGTTTTGTGGTGGCGTGTTTGACGCTCACAGAGCGAGCCATTACTGCGATATCATCGGCATATAGGGCTAACGGCGTGCCCTGCGTTGTAGGGATGTCGGTGGTATAGATTGTTTACAGCACTGGGGACCACGAACTACCCTGTGGGACCCCCGTACCTTTAGTGCTGTCGGAGCGGCTGTTTTATAGGGATCGTCGCACGTTCATGTCAACAACAAGTTTTTCCAAGTATTAATTTTTGTGTGGCTCATTTATAGGGATCACGTGCTTGTTGCTACATGTTTTTACAAGTAACATCTTGTTTCTGTTCTTAAAACAACACAACTAGAAATGCTCTAATTTATGGTAATTTTTACACTGATAAATAATCATCGTTATTTTTAATCAATTAATTAGTTTATTATATATATATATATATATATATATATATATATAATATTTAAAACTCTTGATAAACAGCACAATAAATACGGCAAAACAAAAAACAAGTGCTTCCTCTTTTACTTATCACTCTGTATTTTGTAAGAAGTGCTTAAAAGGTCAACGCCCGAACGCCATACCTACGCTCAAAGCTAAAGTCAGTTTAGAGGCAACAAATAAATTTTGTGTGAGAAAATTAAATTAAAAAAAAATATTAATTTTAATTATTATAATTTTATTTAAATTCAAATAAACGATATAACTACAACATTTAACATACAACTGTCACTTGTCACAAGTTGTCACTAATCAGTACTCTCTTTCAAGTTATCTAACAAAATGTTATAAGTAAATAGTAAATACTCATATATAACCTAAAACATTGATAGCTGAATTTGAAAAGTTAAACTAATTTGGTATTTATGTTACATGTTCTTAGGCTATTTTAAAATACGTAATGAATTGCGTTCGCCTCTTTAAACTGCATAATATTCAGTCCTTATGTAGAATAAGGTCTGTGAAATTTATTTCTCAGCATCCATTGAAGTTTTTAGAACACGAAGAACGATGGAGACAAAAAGATCAAATGTCGAAAGAGTGGAATCTCATATATAAAGCGCCTATGGGGACGATTCTAAATTTTACAACCGCATATTTGACACTAACAACAACAACTGTAACTGCTAGTGTTATTTACTATGCTTTGTTTGCATTTGATGTTACTACTATTAACGATCCTATTATAATCGGAGATGATGTAGTCATTGCTAACAATGCTTATGAGACTTTGATATATCTTGGATCCTTTATTCTGTTTCATGTTGCTGTTAAGGTTTTACTAGCGAAGTTTGTTGTTCGTCTTTATCAAAATGGTGATGAATATACAGCCATCTTTAGAGGAAACTGGTATGATAGGATAGTAAAACATCAATTTCATTTGAATGAATTTAAGAAGTTAAATCCAACACTGGTTGTGTCCTGGGGTGAATCCAGATATGGACTTGGAAAAAAACATGGAATTTTTCTGGATGAATATTTTAAAACACCCCAACATTTGAATTATATGATTTATAAAACAAAGGGCAATGATTTGCAACAGTGAATTGAATGTGAAGTGTATATTATATAACTTGTATTTTAAACTGTAGATACTCTGTATGATAGTAAATTAAAGTGATTAATAGAACCTAGATTCTTTATTTAAATCTACTGTATTTATTAGTATGATCACTAATTAAATCCTCCACCAAAACTATTATTCCATTTATGCCTTGAATCTTTCTTAATTGTATCAGAATCCATTTTTCTAGGGTCATTTTCAAACTTCTTCAAAGCTTCTATTTGTTTTTCATCAGGTTGTAAAGTTTTAGTAACAATACACTCTCCATTTTCTTTCAGTACAGTGTATTTGATATCTTCTTCTTTTGGTTCACCATAAGGAAATGTAATGGGTGTTACTTTAATTAAATGTTTAACTTTCCATAGCTTTGCATTTATTTCTGGTATATTCTTGACTATAGCAATTTTATTCTGAAAGTATTAATATGACATTAGAATACATGATAACTACTTTTATATTATTTAAAATTGAAGGTAAACTTAAATATTAAATTGACGATTTATAACAATATTACATAAATAACTATCAATCATGGGCCCTTATTATTTTTGCTCCAGTTGTCAAAAGGATTTTGATCACCTTTCAATTAAGACATTAAAACAATAACATTTTAATTCAATGTACTTTACCACATTCAATTTTAGGTCTTCTAACATTTCTTTCTCCCACCACGGATGAAATTTACTAGATTTAATCTGTTCTACCCTAAATAATTTTGAAGGTGAATATTCAGGATCCTTGTGATCAGCTTTTCTAAAATTATAAAAACAATCTATTGTTTTATATTTTTTATTATAATGTTAATAACACTGCTATTTGTTAAACATAATTGATGAACAATCAAAAGTTTGTAAGGAATATGAGGACGATTTTAGGAAAAAAAACTATAACATATTTTTAAATACATGATATGGTAATACCTCGGATAGTATGTAATGCCGCCTGGATATCGAATTCCCCCACCAGGTTTATAACCTCTTGATCTTGACAGGGATAAGAGAGGAGAGAATGATTTAAGTAACTTTCTGTTCATAATTATTTACTTCCCTAAAACATCCAAAGAAATACAGAACTATTTTAAAACATGTGAAAGCTTTCAAATATTAGTTTGATAGAAGTGAAATGTATAATATAATAATTGAATATGGATTGACAATTGTTCAGACTTCAGAAATCAGATTGTTGAAATTTGACATTTAACTGTCAAAGATAAACTACTGTCAACAGTAAATTATAATTATGTCAAATGTACTCACTCACAGAGTGAGTCATCATAAAGTTTGTATAATAAGTTACTGCATTGTGGTCATTCAGCAATGAGCCCTAATAGGCTATAACGTCCAATTCATTGTCCTTCATCTACGATGCACCACTGTCCAGTTAATTTAAATGGGATTGTGTACATTTTATAGAATTACAAAATATTTTCAGCGACTTACAACGATTTGCTAGAAAGCATTGAATGATAATGTTTGGAATTGACGGCTCGCTACGTTCTGAATTTGGGATTGGATTGGGCTATCTTGACCCAAAAACTAGCCAGTAAAGATCCATCAAGAGTTTAGGTTGGGATAGTAGTGGTAGTTTTCCAATTACAGCACTAGAGCGCATTATGCTTAACGTTGAATGTTTCAACGACAGCAACGCTTCGCACAATCGAGCACTCTTTAAAGTAATGTTTTCGCGTGATGTTGCAATCGATGCCAACTCAAGAGTGCTCGATTGTGCGAAGCGTTATGCCGCATAATGCGCTCTAGTGCTGTATTTGGAAAACTACCAGTATAATTTAGGATTTCCAATACGCAGGCATCATACTCCTTGTCTCTACCCTCCATAATCATTATTTGTAATTTGAGTTGACCGTTGACGTTAAAAATACGTTTTGTTTTGAATTTGTCATTTGATTTGTAACGCGAATGTTTACTAAAAGTTACAATTGTTTTAGTGTACAAATATTATAATATTGTAGTTATATTAATTTAATCAAAATATATTATTTAGGAAATGCAGGTTTGCAATGGTGCTTTTTGTAAAATTTGAACCTATTAACTGTGAACAATTTTATACCTTAAAACAGGAGTGAAAAACTTTATAATTGTATACTTAAATGAAGAAGGTACGTTTCGAATCTCCAATAAAAGCATTTAAAATGAATTCAATGAATGATTCCGAATGTCACTCTCCTCGGCCATATATTGAAAGGGATTTACAATCGGTTCCACAAATAGATAATTTAGAATATCAAGTACCTTTTACAAACGATCCTGTACAAAGATTCGAATATGGAAATTCTTTGCCTTACCCTATTGTTAGTAAAACGTGTTTACCTAGTGAGCCTAAAGTAGAAAATGTATGGTCACCTTCAAATGAATTGGATTTAAGTATTCTTGATTCATCACATGATTTCAAAAATACTTTAAGAACACCAACAAGACTTTTACATGATTTTAAGTCAGTATATAAAATAAATCAAAATCCCTTATCAGAATGCAGGTCACTAAGAACATCTCATTCGGAAAATATAAAACTGAAGCCACCTAATATTTTAAACAAGAATGATGACTTTTTTTTAAGAAAAGATAATTTACAAGGATTTAAAACTTTGCACAGCCAAGTAAATAAGTTACAACTTGGTAAGGAGAACAATCCGATTCTTAAGAAAACTGAAATGATGAATTTTGGTTCTACTCAACCACAATTGGCCAGTTCTTCCAACTTACACACCCCTTGTTGCTCAAGTTATATTGATAACAGTGGCTGTAGATGCCACCATTGCATAAAAGTTTGTCATATGCAGCATCATTCACTGCAGTCTGTGAATACAAGGGACAAACCAGTACAAAAACATAACTACAATGTTTGTCAATGTATTGCTAGCTTACCTAAGACTCATTTGCAACATTCATGCAATGATGAATATAAACACTTACACAATAGTAAGGGGTCTACTTGCAATTGTAATCCAAGCACAGAAACATTTCAGTCTCCTTTTTCTCAACCTCCACTTAATGCTGTTGACAAAAAGACTTGGGCTATTGAAAAATATGGACAAATTAATAAAGCAGAATGTCAAGAGGTACAAACACAAAATAAAGCTAAAGAGAAAAGAGAACCAACTGTTGCAGATCTGTTTAAGATAATTAAGTTGCAAAATGAGCAATTGCAGCTGTTGCAAGAAAAAGTTGATAAATTTATTACTGTTAACAGAAATGAAGCACTAAAGATGACTCAGCCAGTACAAAATTATGTGACAGAACATGTTGCTTTAGAATCTATGGAAACTTTAGCAACGAAACAAAAGATATCTATAGGTGTTATGACAAGTTTTGAAATGGTAAGAACATCAACTATTATAAATAAAGAAATAGTCACTCAAAATGAAGCTCAAATTCAATGTAATAGATCACAAATCAGTATAAAAGAAGTTATATCAAAACAACCAATAAACCAAAATTTTCTGGATGGAATAGCACCTGTGCCAAATAAAATGGCTAAGTCTGTGCAATGTGGTAAAGATGATGAGAAGTTAGAATCTAGAGATTTGACAAAAAACACAGATTATGCACAAGACGAAAAGACTTTAAATGAAATGAGTTTGTATAATGTTCAAGTGGATAATGCAATTACTCCAGATTTATCACCTGAACCAAGTTTATATTTAGATGTTCGAGACTATAGCGAGTAAGTTATAATAAATCATTTTATTTTTACTAAAACAAACATTTTGTTGAATGTATTTTTTTTCAGTTCAGATGCCAGCAGTGATGACCAATCAAATGTTGGTTGGACATATTACAATAAAGTTATGGTAATGAATGTCCCTTACAAAACTCCATTTATTGTTAATTTTAAAGTTTATGAAAATACATATATTTTATTTTAGACCCATGTTAATGGAATGCTTCAAGATTCAGACATGCCTTCTTCAGCAAGTGCCTTATACAGAAACACCCGACAGAAATGTTTGCAGATGCAAATGGACAAAACTAATATTAGTGTTGCAAAAAGGTATATTATTTGTTTTTGACTGCAATTGGGTAACTTAATTATTTTTCAAATGTATTGGCATTTAATATTTTGTATCTAAATATTTTATAATTCTCTGATAAGAAAGAAAGAGAGAAAATTACTGGTTTTTATCTAAATACATATACATGTTACATATGAATAAACATTTCCCTAGGGTAACATTTGGAGATGATATAGCACAACAGCAACAGATGCAAATACCTATTCCTTCCACTGATACCAGCCTCAAGATGAATCAGTTGGCAGCAAAATACCTTAAGAATGCTCCAATTTTGCCTTCAAATCCCAGAAGTCCTAAGGCTGCTGCTGATATGTCACTAGCTACTAGGAATTATATGGAAAAACATAATATATTGCAAGGTACACCATATTGAAGGATGTAGATAATTTCAATTGTATATTCATTACAAACAGATTTGTATTATTTCAGGTAAAAATTATTTAAGGTCACAGCCACAGATGGAGATTCCGAAATTTTTGGACATAACAGCTTTAAAACAACAACCCAAATTCTTATGATGTTTTTCATTTTTTTGTTTTATACAGTTTTGACGTTTTACATAATTTGTGAAACATATTAAAGATTCGTAATGTTATTAGCTATTTATTTGAGTTATATAATTAATCAAACATAATATTTAGATATGTAAAAGTAAATTTTGTACTATGGGCTTAGTATAATTTGTAAACATTATTACTGTTTATTATTTTTTAAGATTTGACATTAAATAAAATATTTTTTATTGAACAGACATTTATTTAAACTTTACATAATATTGTAACAGAGTAAAACCTTAAGTCAGTACATATTTTTTTTATAGAAACAGTTAAGATTTCAACACATCAATAATATATTTGCTACTCCAATACTTTTACAGATACACTCTTATATCAGTGGCCCGAGTATGTAGAAGTTGACATAGACAAATAATACTTGTATTATTCGCGAATCGTTAGTGGACTTATTATATATGTATCATTAGCAGACTAATAATAAAAACTTTATTATCCGAGGACGAATGTTGTAATATTCGGAAAGTTATTAATGCTTGTATTATTCGTAGTCTAATAATACTTGAATAATTAGTGGACTAATAATATTTTTATCATTAGTGGACTAATAATATTTTTATCATTAGTGGACTAATAATATTTTTATCATTAGGGGATCAATAATACTTGTATCATTATTAGTGGACTAATAATGTATTATTCGTAATGTATAATACTTGTATTATTCGTTGACTCATAATACTAGTATCATTAGTGGAATAATAATTGTATCATTAGTGGACTAATGATACTAGTTATATTCGTGGACTAATAATACTAGTATTATTCGTATAACAATGATACTTTATTAGTCATGGACTAAAAATAATTTCTTTACACTTGGAGATAGTACTAATTTACAGTGTTAAGTATACGGAATGAGGACTGACAAATGTGTGAGATGTTGTAGATGACTCAATATTACATAAAAGCTATCTATATATATTTCTGGAATAAATACAGCAATGTGGATGCAACCATTGACTAATAGAATTTATTAGTCTTTAATGGAACCTAACTTTCACACACATTAAGAAGTGACACCTATAGGCCACAAACGATACTAAACAATATAATTTTTCAAACAATTTTATTGTTTACATATCATTATATTTTGAAGGCATCGAGACTTATAATCATAAATTCCACACTTGTACTTTTAAATATAATATTTTTGAGGTATCAAAATAACATATTCATAATATTCAATGGTTATGTTACTATATCCTTTTATTCTACATATTGCACTTAAAAGGTATAAACATAGGCCCTAGCTATGAATATCTAATATCTAAGTGACTAGAACATTAAACTTTAAGGTAAGTACGAATTTCAAATATACCAGCAACTCGCCTAATATCAATATTATGACATAAAGTATAACACGTCTCACCGTATTGTTTATCACAATCCGAGTTCTACAAACAGATATTTTAATATCAAAAGACAAATGTCGAGATTACAATACAATTTAACTTAAAGTAAATATGTAGTGAATGAATACGTTGAATTCAAGGGATATTATAAATGTAACTTTAACGACAACTTAGTTTACGTTAAGTTAGTGTTAAACTGCTGCTGTATGAAAATACATACTTAACCTTTAAACAAGTTACAGAAGTATATATAAATGAGTACATATATACAATTTTGTGATTTATGATTTAAATAAAAATAGCTTTATAACTCCCATAACCTTAAGTGTTAGGTTATATAAATTACGTGATTTTGTTTAAATCCTTTCTTCAGATAATTAATCCAACACTATTCTCTATTTAACAATTTTATAATAATTTTAGCCAATTATCATTTGGTTCTTTGATTGTATAATATCTAAGAAACACCATATACATCATAACAGTGATTATTATTAATATCATATCTATGCAATTTTAATATCTAAGAAGTTATAAGCTATTTTATGAGAAATATAACACAGAGTAACTTTATATTTCTACGTTACACGGTTATAACCCGAAGTCCTATTATATGAAGATGACCAAATCAATTTGAAGTTTAAATGTCATTGTTGTAAGGGTAGAATTACCGAGGTAGGTATATCGGGTTTAACCGTAACAGTAGGCAATCTATGCAATATTTATATATTTACAAATGTGTTTTCATCTTAAATACTTCAATTCTCTTGCATCGCAAAAAGTTAAGTTTACTTTAAATCTATAAAATGGTAACCAATTTATTGGATGGCACATTTTAATTTATCTTAAAATGCATTGATTTTATAAAATCTCTACTAGGAGTAACTATGATACATCACTTTATGTCTTGCATGTCTTCGCGTAGACTAGAATAAGGATAAAAACATCTACACCCGGTTTCTAGAAAGCTGATTAATGATAACGAAATTATGGTGCTAAGAATCTATGGTCATTTTCTTATAGTTATATATTATACATAGAGAAGGGGAGACAGCCTAAATTGCGTCTACCAAAAAAAAGAGAAGGCTTATGAGGTTACCTTTTGAACATGTGGTTCTCTTTTGAACATGTGTGATTAGACAAAGATAAGGGGTTAGACACTCGCACAAGTCTGGCTACGGCTTACCTTCTTTATGTATAATAACTCTTTGCCTTTTGATTTTTTTTTCTGCTTGACGGATCAAATGACAACAGTTGAAAGTGCTGCCAAATATTTTTTTATTTTAAATTTAATCGCTCTGCCAGAAATCGGGCGCTAGTCTATCATCAAATCAATAGTAATATATTTTAAATTGAAAACTACTATTATAATAGTAACTTATTACTATTTCAAGAAAATATTTATTTCATATTTCCATAAAATATACGATTTCTAGACATTTTAAAATAACAAAATGGCTATGCTTTTCAATTTCTATTTGGTTCGTAGATATTGTACAAAATAATTAATGCCATCCTCTGTATTTAAAAAAATATTTATCGCTCTTTTATTGCATAGATAAGTAAATACTTTTTGACAACAAATACTCTCTGACGAATTACAGAAATTAAAATAGATTTAGATATTTCTGTTTAATAACATTTTATTTATAAAAATAATTATATTTGAAGAAAATCTCTGATTGAAAAATATGATTTTAAATTATAGTGTCATCTCACATAAAAATATTTAATATAATCTTTTATTTTCTTATCATGACGGTATTTTGAAAAGAATTATTATACATAGAATAGTGGAGTTTAGAACAACTTCTAAGGTATAAATTGTTATTTTTATTCTACCTATAATTAATGCTAAAGAATACAACGTTGTTTGGGATTGAAAAAAAATGAAATTCAGAACCCATTTCAACGATTGTATCCAGATCCGTTAAAATATTAAAATTAGTTATAAATAGCTTATATATATAATCCTTATTTTAATTTTAATAATGTGTTTATGTAATTACCGAACGTACTACTTGCCTTATACAAAATATTATAACATTCTATTCTCAGTTTGGACATCATTAAACATTTCGAATCAGTCAAAATATCATACATTTTATTGATATACAGCTGTTAAAGAGGTCTATAGCAATTATAACTGTTTAGAGAAGATTAGAGTATTATGAAATATATACAGAATTGTTTATTACATATTATATAGGTGTTTATCACTACTATACTCTGTCCATTATTTTATTTTTGAATAACAGTTATGAATTAGGTGATATTTTTTTATGAATTACAAAATGAATGTAGGTATACTGCATTCGGTTTTATAAATGGTGTCTTGCGTTCGATTAAATTTATATTTTAAAACCTTACCTAATTAAGATTAAAATATTAGATTTTGTGTTAGGATCATCTAAAATAAAAATAATATACACGTATCATTTATTTATGTAATAATAAAATAGTATATCATTTGTTGTATGTGTGTAGTATGTCGTTTAAAGGTAATAGAAAATAATATAATGGACGGAGTATTAAGTGCAAGGATTCATAAATCAGGATATAAATATTACGGCTGGTAATTTGTAATATCTAGAGATTCTTCCTCACCACCGCCTCTTGATTTGCTATCCAATCTTAGTTCTGCGAGCCTTTGTCTAATACTATTTGGTCTGAAACAAAAACCCTTTTCTGTTAATTTCAATTTTTACTTCAATTTACTAACTACTAGATACACGGATTATAATAGGTATGTAGGTGGATTTGAAAAACTAAAATTTGCATTTGATTGCTGCACTACGACCATTAAGGCTAATGGTTAAAAAATCTTAGTCTCTTTTTCATACAAAATTAGTTCCTAATACACATGTAACAAATTGCTGATATCTACGCGGAATCGCGGTTATCAGCTAGTCTACAGTGTAATCTAGAATAGAAGAGAGGCCCACCTATCAGAGAAGTATGAGGTGACGACGTGGTCGGCGGACACGGACTGCCGCTGGTAGGTGGCCGCGCTCAGGTTGCTCTGCGGCAGCTTGTAGATGCGCACACAGCGACCGCTGTTCTCTGGTAGTACTGGAAGTAGAGTTTTACATGTTGCTTGAAAAGTATTTTTCATAATATTGTAGGTAGTCTTGTGGTGTCTTTTCTACCTTGCGGTGAAGTTGGCGGAGATATCGGCGTCATTCTCTGCAATGGAGGCCGGATGTTCTCCTGTTCGGAGGAGATGGAGCTGCTGCGGCTGGATGCCGAGTTGTTCTCAGAGGTTCGGATGTTCTGACTGGGATCACCCCTTCCAAAACAAAAAGGTTAAAGTAAATCGATGGTTATAAGATAGAGACGTACGATAGAAGACAGGTCAATTATTACGAGTGACGCTAATAAAAGGGTCAAAAATGATAATCCTATAATGAATAATGATGTCGTACTTATCGGCATCGTCGTCGTCGACGGAGTACCCGCACTTGTTCAAGTGTCGCACGAGCTCGTAGCTGTCGTGCAGCGCGAAGCACGGGTCCATCTCGCGCGACAGAGGCACGTACTCCGGCGCGCACGCCACGTAGAATATATCCTAATTTAAGGATTGTTTAATTCTTAAATGTTTGTGACATAAAAGGGAACAACAGGGAAAAGAGACAAACATGTGCCTTTTACGAGAAGAAAAGAGTCTGGGTTTTAGACATATATTGTTATTTATCTTATAGATTATTTTTTTTAACTTACCCGTCGACCACACAGCATCTTCAGTCCGGGTATGCAGGCTGCGTGTACTAACGAACCATTAGCTACCAATCGGATTTCTAATAAATCTTCAGCAAACGCCATTATGTAAGGGAAAGCGCAAACTGAAAATTTCACAATACAATAGATTATCGCAAAAGATTTGTATCTAAATTGTTAGGAATTCAATTTGGTTTCTTATTTTAAGTAACCTTACCAACAGCAGTAGGCACTGTGGTCCAATGAAAATCGTATTCAATATCACTTTCCAGACCCTTAGACGTTAATCGCTCAAAATGGCAAGTATCTGAAAGACATTTAATTTTTGTAGATATTTAAATACTTTATCTGTCTTAAATTTTATCGTTTCCAACTTACGGTTATAGCACAAGATGATTTGTCCATCTCTTTCATCTCCAATGCGTAAGGCGTTGACTAATGTGCCACGCTGTGGTCCACAGTCTTCTGAACCCTCAGCTCTTTTGACAGTCTAGAAAACGTTAAGAATATTTAATTGTTAAAGTTAGAATAGAATGAAAAATAAACCGATACGGGCAGGGATTCGAACCCGCGACTACTGGGAAACCGTCCCGTCGCTCTACCAACTGAGCTACCGTATCGCTGTCCGTCTCGGTGAATTAAGCATTCTATAGGTGATCGTCCTTATCGGGACCGTGGTGACATCTATTAGGTTTCTTTCGAAAGTCCTAACCAATGTTTCTAACTTTGCAGTATAGATACACATTGAAAAGATGCCACTACCGAAATTAATGTTTGAAAATATCTGTTAACATGTGGCTATACATGTTAAGCTTATTTAAATTTATATAAATATAGAATGAATTATTTATTTATTTGTTACCTGTCCAGTGTTTAGTTCTAGAATCTCCCAGTGATGTTTATATCCGACCACCATCACTTCAACTTCACTATCAATTAACTTTATAAGTATTGGAGATTCGCTTAATTGTATATCCTGAAAAAGAAACAAAAATAATTCATTCGACTATTATTTTTTCTATTACTTTAAAAAGATCAAAAGAATTAAATTTAGATATACCTTGACATGAGTGTATTCGAATCCCATTTCATTATCAGCGTTCCCTTCTTCTAACATTAAGAGAACTCGTCGGCCTATCGCTACCGCCAGGTAAGTCTTCCCACCCTCACCTAATTAATTAAAAGATATAATTACTACATTAATGAAAAACTCTATGCACTTCATATTAAATTGATAGTAAAATCAATTCAATCAAAATAAAAAGAAAACCTTGTTCGAGCACATCAAAAAAGTGCGCCGTCTTAGTCCTGGGCAGGCGTGCGTGCTTGCAGTCCTGCAGAGGGCGCATGGCCCAGGCGCCGGTGCACAACTCGGGCAGAGGCAGAGCGTACAGCCCCGCGCCTCCCGCGCCGCCCGTAGTGGAGCCACCCCCCGCGCCCGCCCGCGGTCCCACACGGAATAAGCCCGCACGCTCCGATACACGCGCCGATCGCACGCACCCCTCCCAGCGAAGGACCACTTTCGTAGTACCGCTTTCTATAAATGGAATACGGACAATTACCTTCCTTTTAGAAAATCTTACAACCTCACTAGATTCTAATTACATAAATGAAAAACTAACTAACTAAACTAACCTTCTAGAATGTAAGTATTGGAGGTAGTGGAGAGCAGTAGTCGTCCTTCCGCCAGCTGTTCCGCACAGACTGGCGTGGCAGGTAATGGAGCCGCGCGCCACACGCGACCCTCCCAGGGCGCACGACGGGACCCTCCACATCCTAGAGTTTAATCATTTTTTGTTTTTCTTTTGTTGAGAAAAATTCAAGCATCTTAACCAGTTACAAACTCCACGTTTACAAATTGAATAGACCTACCACTGGATACCAAGCTGGTAGGCGCGTCACCTCGAAGAACCGCATCCAGTTTCAAGGCCTGTCCTACATGAAGGAATCGTTCTGTGCGCGCCGCCCCCGCACCTCCTGCTCCAGCTCCCCCCGACCACACGTCAGATAGAGCACGACGAGAGAGCATTGGCTAGGGATTATATATCTCTATAGCGTTGTCGATAAAGAAATTAAAAGACCGAAGAAGAAATTACAAGTAGGAAAAGAGGCTAGATATGAAACTTTGGAAGATTTTAGGCAGCTAGTAGGTACTAGATGGAGGTAAAAAATTGAATAGATAATGCGGTCAAGTAAGATAATATATTATTAATTATAAATGTGTGATTATAAAAGTTCAAGATATACATTTAACAGCTTACCACCTTATGATCGGAACAGTGTTCTGCATATATGTCCCGTATGAGAGTATCGAGGGTCCTCTGTCTTTTCAAGGCGAAGGTAGGCGTTTGAAACGCAGCCTTTTCTCCGTTCATTAACTTGACCTGTAATAATTTGTTTGTTTTTTTAAAGAACTTTGTTTTACTGGATTAAGCCGCTCCATAGAACAGACTCTTTACATAATTTTGTAATAAAATACATAACTTAATAACACAAGAAACTCATGGGTACCTATTAACATCATTTTATAAAATATTTTAAAACTAGGTTATAGTTCCTGGATTTCCGGCGATAGCGAATGAGCTAGGGCACCAATCACCATAGAACTGCCAATTTTTTTTGTAATATAATATTAAGCTTTTGATCTACTTAAATATTATATTAGACAAATAACATTAAATTGCCAAACAAAATGTAAAAATAATTTCGTATTTTATAAATGAATTCAGCCCCAGCCTCGTCGGCACATCTTGGGGTAATTCGATAAATACTGGCCCCTGTTGGTAATAAAGTTGTCAACCTAAAATTCCCTCAGGCTATGATTTCAGAAACTTGGCAAAGATTCTAGAAAATCCATGGAATATTTTTATCATCCATGCTTCCCCGAACATATCTATTATTTGTATACTTTTAATTTCGACCGTTACCTAAAAAAAAAAAATTTCATAGTAGCCTTAAGTTTATAGCAAGTTCAAAGTAAGAATTGATAAAATTTAATTTATCAATTCTTACTTTGAACTTGCCAAATTTATACTTTATTGTATAAACAACGAAAGCGACAAAATCTTTTCAGATTAAATTAAATAAAGCATTCTACTACAAAAAGCTTTTAGCCCTGTTTTGATGATATCAATCTCATTACTTATAAGTCATTCAAGAAGTAAAAATAAAAGAAAACAAAACATTCTAAGTAACAACGACACATTTTTTTTAATTTATCTATAATATTTAATTCCATATTTGTTTAAAAATTAAATAAATTTTATTAAAATAGCTTTAAAAGTTCGAATGATTAAAAATTCGAATTTTATAACTAAAGGTTTTATATGGAAGTTGAGGGAATGATTAATATGTGGAATAACGTTACTTACTAGAAGAAATTCCCTGAACAGCTGAGGGTCGTTGAAGATGGGCGGGCAGGGCAGAGACGGACCGAACGGAGGTACTGTGTCATCTGTGTACACACTCAACCTATACCCTTCGCCTTCCACTTCAGATACGACAGCAAATATATCTGTACACTTTTAAAGAAATTACATTTTAAGTATTTGCTCGCCAATATAATTTATATTACCAGACCAAAAAAAAAAATGTTTTTATAAAACTTCGATTCCTAAATGTTAATATTAAGTTTCAATGAAAAAGTTTTTAAAATGAGATGATGATTATCCAAATAACAAGTAAAAAGAAATGCTTTCAATAGTATCTCTGGGAATTGGCAATCACTTTTAGCAACAATTCGGTTGTCAGATATGGAGTTGTGGCGACGTGCAGAGAATTCTTTATTTCATTCTGATAGAATACAGATCAAACGGTTTCTTAATGATATATAAATATTATAGTAATAAAAAACATGATGTATTCTAATAAATAACAAAAGTTTTTGCGTTTTATTTATCTCGCACGTGGCAGTTCTATTTCGGTCCTGGGGTTGCAAATGGATATTAACGGCTTGACAAATTATTGTTAAGGATACGAGTGAAATGGCTTTTCACACATTGAGGGTTAAACGTGTTATGAGTTGAGTCTTCAGTGAAAATGATATTCACTATATCGTTGCCGATGTGGCGTTTCCTTTCCAACTGAAACACAAAGAAAGCTATAAGTTTAAGCTAGAAATTATAAGAAATTACTTAATAGGTAAAACACAATAATTAATTATTGTAATAGTTAATATAAAACAAGATAGAAGTTATATTGCGATAAAAAAAACTTAATACAAAATTAATACATTTTGTTATTAGATAACGTTTTTTTATGTTTATGATTGTAATATATATTTTTTTCCCTACATAAAAATCAATATTTAAAATATTATTTTATTATTTATATATTATGTGGTCTGTTCAATTTGTCAATGTTTTGAATTCCAACTAATAATAAAAATATTAATTTTTGATTTTTGTTGTTGTTGTTGAGTTGGTATTTATATCCCTTACTTATGGTTACTAGGTCGGCCATTTTGAATGTTAAGTAATTTTTAACTAGTCTTCGATTTTTGTCTATTTCAAAATGGATCAACGAATCTGTATCAAATTTTGGGTAAAAAACAAAAAAAAAGGGCGGACGTATTCCGAATGTTGACTGTGGCATATGATGATGCCACTTTAGACCAAAACAATATTATGGTATACAATATTACAATTTTACGGTGGTACAAAATGTTCTTAGAGGGCCGAGAAGATGTGAACGACGAACAGATTGCTGGACGCCCGAATCCGTTAAGAACAGAAGAAAAAATTGATAAAAGTGAAGAATCTAATACCTATTGGCCAATCGTCGAATCACCGTTAGAGAAGTTTCTGAGGACCTAAACATATCAACTGTCTCGTGCCATTTGATTTTAACCAATAATTTGGGCATGAGTCGGGTGGTGCCGAAATTCATGCCAAAATTGCTCAATTTCGACCAAAAACAGCATCTCGTTAATATTGCTCAGGAGATTTTAAACTCGATCCGTAAAGACCAGAAATGTGCTTAGAGGGTCATAACTGATGATTAATCATGGGATTATGATTATGATGTGGAAAACAAAGCTCAATGGAAGCTGCTGCAAGAGCCAAGACCGAAAAAAGCGCGCCAAGTTCGGTCGAATGTGAAGAGTTTACGCAAAGCAATCCGCCAGAAACGTCCGGATTTATGGAAGAACATAAATTGGCTTTTGCACCTCGATAACGCCTGCCTGCTCACACATCGTTACTTGTGTGTGAATATTTGGCCAAAAACAACACAGTGCCTAATAGTGCCGCAGTCACCGTATTCCCCAGAACTAGCTCCCTTTAACTTTTCTTGTTCCCAAAACTGAAAAGGCCCATGAAAGGACGATCTTACGCCATGATTGGGGAAATAAAGACGGCATCGAAGAAGATGATGAACATCACAAAAAAATGTTTTTTAAAGGGCTTCGAGGTTTGGAAAAAACGTTGGCACGAGTGCATTATATCCGAAAGGAACTATTTAAAGGGGACAAAAATAGATATTCGTGAATAAATTTATATTAAAAAAAAAAACGAAATTCGCGATGCTTTTTAAACAGATATTCTATTAACAACGTGTGTTAGTATATGAACTATGAACCTACTATACACATATATAATTATAATAATATTTATTGCACATCCTCTAAAAGTATTACAAGATAATATATTAACAAGAAAATATAAACATTAAATGTACAAGAAGGGACCTTATCGCTAATAAGCGATCTCGTCCAGGTAGAACGGTCCCTAAAAATAAGAAACAATACATAACATAACGGCGGAAGAGGTGTACAGTTTATATTTATGTAATAAATGTATTTATAACTTAATGTGAATGATGCACATACACATGTAATATAATAAATACAATATACCTACACATTTATAATAATATATTACATAAATACAAATAATTATATGTATAGTAACATAAGAATAGTTTAAAATGAAGACACAAAAGAAATAGGAGTCTTATACTCATTTTTACTAAAATTTTGAAGAATTGAGATAGTCGAATCGATAAAGGCAAAGAATTCCAGAGACGAGAAGCTTGGACAGTAAAGGAATTTATATAGAAAGCAGTAGAGTAAGACGGAATTTAAAGTTGTAAGTTGTCTACAGAACATCCTCATCTAATCGAGGCAAATACTTCGAAATTTCCAAACAGACGTTAGCAGTTTTTTATATGAAGACTTAAATTTTAAACTTACTTTTATACTCTTAATTTTATTCGTGTTTTTAGTTTTATAAAGGATCTGATTACTATAAGTAATCAAATTTGAATTTTGATTTTAAGCAGTTCATAAGTTTTTAATTCATAAGTTACAAAGAGTTAGAAAGATATACAAAGATAAATAACAGATACATTTTTAATATAAAGATATATTTTTTAATCCTGGCTACTCAGACCGACATCCGAATAATATTTTCAATGCTCCATCCTTTTATTATATAGATATTTGCACGACAGATATATTATAGTGTTATCATAAAAGCTTCAAGCACGATAATCAAGTTTACGTAACTCCAGAGTGCTAAAAATCTAATTATTCCGTTCCAAAGGCTATTAAGCTGTGGACTCGCCTTGTTACCTTTGTTCCTATGTATACCCAGTCCTAAAATGAAGCTATAATAGAAGGTTGTTGTGCCTTACTTTTAAAGTACCATTAAGAACATGATCTAATTACATTATGACGTTATTTTTTATTATTTTAATAGGATATATTATAACGTATTATAAGTTGTGCCCTATATGTATGTATACTATATATTATGTATATGTATAATATATATTACATAACATTATTAGGTAACTATTAAGCTATTAAACATTGAGGTATTACATGTAAAAAAATAGGGCACCGATTTAAAATAATAATTTGTTTATGTATATATTTATGTTTAATTGTTTTATTTTAATCAGAGCTAATTTTGAAATCAATCAATGTCATAAGATTTGTTTTTGTACTGCGATGGGTTGTTATTATAAGATGATTTGGAAATTTAAACATTTCAAGTAAAACGCCGCGCCGTCTTAAAACGACAGAAACGATTAAATATTTTGAAAGACAAGCTTAGTTAATTTCTAAAGCGGAAATTGAAAAGTATATTAAATACATATTTCTCCATCAATTATGTAATTTTAATCAACAAGTTTTATTTATATTGATTCTTTGATAATTTCTTATAAATAATTTAAAATAGTGCGATGATTTAATTTTAAAATGTAAAAAAAAAATATTTACTAAAATTATTTAGACATAAATGACAACTACGTAATTTCAAAGTAAAAAAATGTAATACAAAAAGATTGTGTTGGTTTTGACGTTTAACTGTCATACGAACCTAACACATTACATAAATGATTTACGAGGACCATAACATTTAGGCTCACTTCACATAAGCAACATACACTCTGTATTTTGTTTATTCTCAACCTAAACGACGCTCGAGTAATTACATTGGAGAGTACATGAATAAAGAATTGTGTGACTTAATGCATTGAACCTTATGCGGGTTAAATTATGTACAAGTTAAATATTTGTTGTTTTGTATCCAGCTTTAAAAGTTGGCGGGTTTGATTTTGGTTTGTTGTTTTACGAATGTGGCGGGAATTTAAATGTTTACTATTAAAAATGCAAAACGTTTTTATAGAACAAATTAGAACGATAAGTAAGTTTCGTTTCACGCCATTCCGAGTTAAATAATATTTAATGAAGAAAAATATATGTTGGCGAGATTGCTTAATCTACGTCATAAAGATTTTCGTTTGAGTAAGAAACTGAAATATAAAATATATGGTTTAGACATAATATTTCTCTTAAATTCGATCCAAAACCATGACAGCAAAATTTGAAAGTAAGGTATTTTAAAATAATTTATCTAAGCTGACCTGCTGTTTGTTGTCTTTTGAAAACGGCAACATTGTTGAGACGTGAAACATAATTTCATGTCCTTGATGCATCGTGTAAATAGAATGGCTGCCGGTCATGTCACCTGTAAACATCACAGAATTGTTCACCAAAGTTTGTATATTTCTAGCCGATATTTTACAACCCAATTATTTTATAAGACCCAACATTGAACCAGTAGTTAACCAAATATTAGTTTTGTCGTACCACCCGAAATATAAGGTTTCTAATAAATTGGTAATAAGGTAAGAAAGGTTATATAAACTCGGTAAACAGTTTATATACAAGATTAGACTCAGTACATTTTATTACAAAAAATAGATTGAAAACTCTACTGCAATAAGTATTTAACAAATACATATAATACATAATTAATTGCCTTGGTTGTCTATATAAATATAAAAAAAAAACGAAATAAACCTATGTTTTATTGTTACAAAAAAAAACGATTCTTTATCTTTATTAATATAATTTGGTCAGCTAAAGTTGGTAACAAAAATATATATAAAAACACACATAATAATTCAAAGAATTGAACATACAACTATTTTTTATTACTACGTCACGATGAAAACATTTGAATAGAGTGTTCTTGATAATACTATCATACGATATGCTTTTATATATCGTGCAAAACCATCATTAGTACCTCACTAATGGTAGTCTCGATAGTATCAGCAACTCGGCCGTTTGAGGATCAATAGCATCGACACATCAGAATATTGGACTATCGACATTGTATCGATATTATATTGATTATAGACTATCAAGTGGCATCACTATTATCATTTATTAAAAGCAACATATTTATGTATAGTGTTTTTTTTGTTTTAAACATTACCTTGACCAGATACAAATAATATTTATTTTCATAACAATATTATTCTAAAATAGCAATTGCAAAATTGTAGTTAAATATCTTTATTACAATGTTAAAGGCTAAAATAAATATTAACGTTGAAATTAATTTAGAGTTGTCATTTTAGTTTCAATGTACCTTTGACGTCGAGGCCTCCACGAAAGCGATTCCAACCTCTTAATCGAATCTTGTCCCCCAAAAGTGAAATAAATCTGTCCCATTTCTCGTTGCTCTTCTCTGAAAGAAATAACCTTTATGTTATCGTTCATTAACGTGCGTTAAAAGGGCAATCATACCTAAATGATATGATAAGTTTTATAATTTATAGGGCAAAAAAAAAATATAGTGCTTGGTAACTTTGTAAGTAGCTCACGTATTTCTATTCTTAAAATTGAATTTGTTCTGACTTAAGCTGAACTTGTTTACGTTTTATTTTAATATTTTACCATTAGAAAGCATTTCGTCGTCAGTCTTCTGTCCGGGCTTCATTATCATAACTCCTATTTTAAAATTCACGGATCCTTCTTGTTCTTCGAGCAATAAAATATCTTTTTGCAAATCGGGACACGTAATCTACAACAATAATAAAAGTAACAGTAATTGTAAAGCCTTTAGCATGTCTTTTAAGTAAAGCTTTTGACATGTAATTCGATTTATATAACGAATTATATTATAAAAGTCTTAAAAGTATTGTGATTTCTACATTATGTATCAATGTTTTGACATAGAAAACTGACTTATATATCTTTTATCTATTAAGTAATTACCTCTCTAGGCATCTTATCGATACGTTCGATAGATGTAAATTGGGCTAAAATCTGTTTGAGGGTTGGTCTGGTGGGAGTTTGACCGCCGCCACTGCCGCTCCACGCGCTCGCTGGGAGATATATCTTGTGAGCTCCCTAAACAAAAAACAAAAGATAAAATTAAAAAAAATAATAAAATCATATTTTCATATAAAATTCATCCTATCCACTATCTGCACTGACTGTTTATAATCAATCTGTCTGAAGATTAGTAGTGATTGTCCTGTGTGTGAGAGCCCGAAGCTTCCTTTGGATTTACTACCTTTATCTCTTCCTTACCCGTTTCTCCCCTTTCTTCACTTTCTTCCGTTGTCATACCAACGTCAAGTCAGTCAGTTCACCCTTCTTCACTTAGACGCAAAAACAACCCAGGCCAGAGTGACCTGGTGCAAAGAGATAAGGGAAATAGAAGGAAGGAAGACGAAGAAGAAGATTGTATGATGCAAAAATATATAGGCAACGATCTTTCTTTCTCAATTCTATATTAGTCACGATGTTGCCGCTCTGTTGATGCTTCTCCAAAATATATTAGAAAAATACCTATAAAATGAAGAACCTATTAACTAACTACTTACTACTATTAAGCAACTACTTTTAATATGATTGTTATTATTCAAGAATGAATGATACATTTATTGCATTTGCTTTTATTATAAAGTTATAAATTGCATGTTAGATGTTATAGTTAGATGACTACCCATTCGTTCATATCGTACATTCCGTCCCATGAGTACATCTGGTAGAGTATATTCATTATATTCTGAATATGTGTGTGTGAAGTGAAGCATATTTCTATTCGTATTTTCATGTGGGTTTGAAATAAGCTCGGAATGTTTGTTTATAACAAAATTATTACGTAATATTTATTTAACTATAATTTATTAATCACTTTGGAATACATAATATTAAGACATACATGTATTAAAAAAATATTTTTTAAATACATGTGAATCTTAAGGTTTAAAAAAGAGTATATGATAATGGATTCGAGCAACAAAATAATACCTAAGTATAAAATAACCATAGATTCGTTTGTTTTTTCATCTAGTATATTTAAGATATTCTTGAAAGCTAATGTTGCGTAAAGTGTAATGATCCAGAAGTTAACACTGATAGCTTTAAATATATAAGTATTTATGTAATACATATAATATAAAGGTGAAATTATTTTTACTACAAAGTAAAATATAAACGATAAAGTCAACTATGTTTGGAGAAAACAGATGTTAATAGATAATTGACCTTCCTAAAGATGAATGATATTTTTTTCTCATCTAAATTTAATCTTGTATAGGTGATGATACTCGCCATTTTGTTGAAAAGAATCGCTCGTAAAAGACCCGCGCCTTCCTGAACCACGCTCAAGAGGTACGGCTCCCGCGCGCCATCTACGCCGATGTAGTTTTGATGCACTGGAATAAAATAATCTATTATTAGTAGTGTATTAATACATATAATTTAAAAAAATAATCTATATTTCTGTTTAAATTACGCATAAGGTTTTATAAAATCTGTCAAAGTAGTGTATTTTATTGGTGGAATGCACTAGTAATAAAATTATTTTAACTGAATTAAGTTCCGATGTGAATTTTGCGCTTATGTTATTATTAACTAAATATATATAATTAATATTTATACGAGATAAAATTATATAACACAACAGCTCAACAACACCATTTATATGATTTTTATATTTCAAATTTTCATTTTCGTATAAACCGGATACAATTTTCTTATATCGAGCAAAGAGGCAGATTATCGCGTATTAATATAGAATATTAATATTTATATACGATAACATAAAGAAATAAGAGTACGCAATAAAGATTATTATAAGACGTAGCGCGATACACATAATGTCAGTATAACAGATTGAAGAGAAATATTTTACATACAATACCTAATATATTTTGGTGCCAAGCTTTTATTAAATACTGGGAGAAACTCTGAGGAACATATGCGTAGCTGGGATTAGCAACAAGTTATGTAAGGATATATCTCGTGATATGCATGTATGCTATATAACATTATTAATTTTGAGCATTTTGAGGTTATATTTAGGATTTATTTGCGTTTATAAATTAAATATATTTGAATTTAGAGTCGTAACTGCTTTTTCTTTTTTTTAAATTGCCAGCACAGCTCTAGACCCACAATAAAAATGAAATTTAAGATATATTTAATAATATTAATATCATTAAAAAGTGATGATATTGAGTATATATTTGAAGATATTCTATGTGCCTTACATCATATTTTATGTACCTATAGTACATAGTACAATGTCAAATTATACAGCAAACATTGCTTAGAGTATCAAGGTATGTTCGGTATTCCATAGTTAAGACTTTGTAAAGCTCTCCGGATTTCGCAATAATGCCACTTAACTCCTCTCTTACGAAGGGGATTACAGATTTACTAGCTAAGATCACTTGGCCAAAAGTGATTATAACAAAAGCTTCACGAACCATACTACAGAGAACTCGGACAATGCCTGGTGTCTAGAATAAAACCTCGCCCAGTAATATAAGTTCTAAACTGAATTTATTACGGGTTTATTACCATACTTTACTATGACTGATGTTATCGACTTGAAATATTAAGTCAGGTGGAAATTATGTGAAGCTTTCTATTGAACATTTTTTTGGAGAAATAATAAATAATTTTGAGTAATACATATAAGATTATATTTTTTTTATTAAGTTGGAAAGTTGTATAGTTCAATAGATATTCATAATGTAAGCAAATATATTTGTAATCATATGATAATCACAAAATATATAATACATAATTTAATATTTCACGTTATTAATTTTGCAGAACTATTTGACCGTTATATAATAATTTCATCATAATATAATATAATTGATAATAATTATGTAAAACTTAATTATATTTACTAGATTCATTAAACTATTGATTAACAAAATCCCAATTGTAATTAGTAAGTTTACAGAATGAGCATGAAACTAACAGAATTACAAATTCTAGAAAGTTTTACAGAAAAACATTTCTGATGTCTGATGATGCTATCAACACAATTAAATATTAAGTTATCAGTAAGTAAACATAAACAATTTAGTATTTTATAAACATATTTATTTATACCGAGAACTTTGATTGGTTTGAGAAAACAATTATGTGTTTCTAGTATTCTGTTCAAGTATTCTAATTCGATCGTATTCTAGATAAATTAACATATTTTGTTTAACAATAAACATATATTCCACGGTTTGAAATTAAAATTAAAGTTATTACAATTAATACTGAAAATCATTACTTTAAAAGGTCATTCACTCACATTTAGTCTATAAAAAAAGTTTCTACTTACAAATATATTAAGAAAGAGTTGAGCTCTCTTTGCTAGATTGTAATGTTATAAATAATTATTATATTTTAATGTGGATTTTTTTTAAACTCTTAATAAATATATATCTGTCAAAAATATATTTGCTTACACTAAGTCAAATCAATCGAACATGATACATTGCATTAGTATATGTTCAGTAAATATGTATATTATTTACATTACATATGTATTTTATTCCAATACAAGTTACACAATATTTTAATCCCATAGTATGCACGTATTAATTAAATGAACCAAGCTGAAACATGAAATGCGCCGTTTCATTAATTAGTGTCTTTTCATGTTGTTTTACGAATCCAAAATGTAATTATCACTACTCTCATATACTTATTAATTGCTATCCATCCGTCAATAAATAACGTAACGAAGCACTTTTGTATTACTATTACAAATAAATTGTCAGTGAAAATAACAATTTCAATGTTTTTAGATTTTATTTACTTTTTAAACGACCTTTGAAAATATGCATAAATCGAACTAACTATATGTAAGTAATATTTTTGTTTAGTAAAGTTTGTTTGCAGATGAACCTATTTTTATTTGTTAAAGTGATATAAATACAGTTAATATAATAAAAATATATATTTCAGCATCTTGAAATATTGGAACTAAAAGCAACAAAATATGAAATAATTTTAGGCAAAAATTTTAATATAAATTAATAACAATGTTACTTATAAAATGTAAAACATTGTATTAGTTTCCAAGAAACTTAAACAATGTTGTAAGGAAATTTTTATCGAAAGATAAACACCGATGCTTAAGGTTATTTTAAAAGAAAAGACCGTCCGCTATATTAAGTTATTAAGTTTTTTTTCTAATATAGCATAAGCTTCTTGTTTTTGTAATATTCTCGTGACCTTTAAGATTTTTTATAATAAATATAAAATAAAGAATTATCAAAATAGGCAAGACTTAAAGCAGTAACTTGCAACACTAATACAGTTATGTAAAGAATTTAAATATATTAACGTGGACAATAGCTCAATAGATAGAGCAACGGAACGGTTTTGTAGAGGTTCGAGTCCTGCCCATGTAGATGAATTTTTATTTCTTTATTTGTTTAAAATTAATAAAATAATCTAAACCTGGCTAATCATAGAGCATTTCAAATCCAAATATATATTTTTTGTTTCACCATAGAAACTGGTTACAATGTATATCAGTTTTTTTATCTATAGGTACATTTTTAAGGGGATCATGTATCACAATTTATTTTTGTTTTTAAAATAAGTGATTTCATTTATTATATTACTAAAATATATTAATATTCAAATATACCAAACATCAGTAAGATGCATTTTTATATAAAATATAACGTAACTGAATAATATATTTAACTGTGTATCAAAATTAAGTATCTGAGACTGAGCCCACAGATTACTTATTACGGAATATACATTTAAAAATTGCTTGGTGAATTGAAAAAAAAATGAGACAAATAGGTTAACATTAAAGAGTTTAGTAAACTTGCATCTTCTAATTTTAGCCTATTTGGGGTAGGTATAATATGTCAATTCCTTCAACGTTTTTTTATCTATATCATCTCAGTTGAATCTTACGTCTTCGCCACATCATTCTTCACTCACTTCATTCATATATTCTTCGGTCGTGTCTCTTCTTATAACTATCTACATTCATAATTCAGATGCTCGTTACATTATCTTCTTCAATCTAGCTATACGAACAATATCTAATAATATTTTTTATTTCCGTTGCCAAATTTCAAAACTCTACCAAAAATTTTACTTTCGTAGCATAAAATCGTTTTTCTTGTAAGATCTGTAGCGCTTGAGGGTACTTCTACAACGATAACTTTTGTATTTGTTCTTATATACCTTTTTTAAGGTTTCACCAATTTTGTTAGTAATTCCTCACACATTGATGGATTTTGCCATCCACAACTGTGGATGGCAATTGCTATTGATTTTTCAATGTTTCAATTTTTTGGGCCTAACAGTTTCCTATTTAAAAAACAACAGTAGAGTAAAAAACTTTCATAGAACTTTTTTTTTAGAATAAATATAAATAAACATGCACGCAAAGTAATTATATTTTACACATATAATTTAGAATGAGAATGAAAACACAGAAAACACATACTAAGTACATGATAGGTTATAATTATATACTTTAGTATATTATTACCGTCACCTGGCTTTATTAACGAAGCGATTAAAAATAATTGTTCATAGGGATTTTCGCCCGAGTTACGAAGTCCACACACGTAGGACGTTGAACCCTTTTTGGTTTTATCAATTACATAACACAGTCCCTAAATCATTGAAATCGGCTCTATTTGATATACTTATATAATAAGCTTAGATACATTTCACTATCTGTCCGCTTCACGCCCCGACTGGTAATATAAAATATTTATTTTATCTGTAACTAAAGCTAAGTAATATTTAGTTTTAGTTAAAAGCTTAAATATTAAATTTCATGTCATACAAGCTTTCATATTATAGCATAGCAAAGTTAAACTTTTTAGACTGGATAGTTCTGTAGTAACAAGAATTCAAAATTATAACACTACGCAAAAAATCAAAGTAGTAAAAACCTTATAGTTCCTGATTAGTCCAGTGAGTTATCTATTGTTATATTTTGTCATACAGAATATAAATATTTCGTTTACAAAAATATCGGCTGAGGAAACAGTAGCGGATATTTTTTTTTTGTTCCGTTATAACGGATTCACGATTATTAATAGTTAGGTATTCTAATACTATATATATAGATATATTTGTTTCCAAGCCACACTACAACACAGGTCGTTCACCGAGGGCCTTGAGTTTTAGATGTATCTTATCTGAAATGGCGTATCTACATGAGCTATGACGCTATTAAATAGTTCAGGACACATTTAAAAGTGCTTCGGATGTCTCCAGACGACAAAAGACTACATCCGGAACGAAATGGACTATATATCCGGAATGCTATTTACAGTTTATTACTCCCTGACCCCTGTTTATTTATAGACTTTTTAAATTTGTCAGCTGTACCAAAGTCTAAGTATATATATACAGTATATATATTTAACTTTTTTCGAAAAAGTTGCTTGCTCATAGAGAGTAAGTACATTTGAAATAAGAATTACCTAAGCAAGCGAAGAATATATTTATGTCACTTTTATTACTTTTTGTTTTGCTTTATATTTCCATTGTTCCAAAACAAATTATCAGAATTATCTGTTACGTAAATAATAACGTAATTAACAATAGTGTTCTAAAAATATATTTTTATAAACCGTTAATATTATCATAATTTATCGCCAGGGATGGTTAAAAGGGGTCATGACCCAGATAAATGGTGTGGTTGTAGTTTTCATTCCGGAAAAACGCACATTTCCTTCAGGGTAACAAGGAACCTTTGTTACTCACTTTATTCCAGTATTTTTGACAACTTGAGCATTACTCTTAGACTAAGTATATATGTAAAAATACTTACTTTTACCAAGAAAATATTTGAAGTACCATCGCGTTTGGAACTCCGGATTTTCCAGAACCGGAGCGCTGGGCGGCCCGAATAACTGTAATAAAAGTGAAAAGGTGAAATTGCGACAGTGACATATTAGAAACATGATAAAATATGTAGGTCGCTACCTACTTGATCAGCTTGTCAGATATCATTATGCTATCCTTTGTTTGTTTTTTTATTATCCTTAAAACTAATAGCGTATCTACAATCTGAGAAAGATCTAAGATTTTCTCATAATAAAAAGTCTATCTCATTGCTGTTAGTATATATTTTTTTTAAATTTCCATATTTCCTGATTAATAATACTTCGTCCTTTGTCGTTCTAATTTGAAGTGATTCTTATGCTTTTTCACAGTAATTATTATCAATGTGCTAATGAATAGTACAAAGTATACAAAATTTTATTATAAAATGTATATGATGTTAATTATTGATGCCAAAGAACATAAAATACATACACAAATAAATGTTAAATATGTCGTAAACATATGTAAGTACACGCGAGAAGAGCCGCAAGCTTGGCTAGTATTTTTATAGTAATAGATGTTAGCGTATAAATTATGAACACCAAAATGAGTGGAATCAAATTGGAAGCGTTACATAATTAAATTTAAATAAAATTTTCTTAAACAAAGCGACAGATTTAATAATAGCATTATTTAGGGCTATAAATAAATCTTGATACTTAAAACAGCAGCATAGATACGAAGACTCGAAACAAATTGCATTTGCGATAACAAAATCAATTACGGCACTGTTTAAAAACTCACACGCTAAAAGCAAATTAAACATTTTACTGAAGTACTGCTAACATTAAACTGCTTCAAATATGCTTTTGTAAAATTACATAGCGAATTAATTGAACGTAAGTGACATATTTCGAACAAAATATTTAAATATTTAAAGCAATGGTAGCTTAATAGTATTTATTTATTTTATTAAATAATTAATACAATAATTCGACTCCATAAAGTGGAAATTCGCGGCAATCTCATTACTGTCATTGATTTAATTATCTCAGCCGAGACTTGCAGCGTCGTTCGTTGCAAATAAATAGCAAGATTTTAATCGCCTGGCTTAATTTAAAAACATCTTATTTCACAATTGAGATAAGATAACATTTTTATTTGTCTTTAATATACATCTTTCTATCTGCCATCACTAGAAAATCAGGGACAGCGTTGTTCAACATCTAGTTTGGACTCAGATGTTCGAACAACAAAAAAAGTTAACATTATATATTTTAGTTTATATACACCATTGAAAGAGCTACTGAATATCATAACTGAATTTATGTAACAACTATAATGGCGGGGATCAGGTGCAAAATCATGTTAACCTATATAATAAATTCTTACCTCGTCCTTTTCGCCGAGGGAATTTCCATTCTCAAGGCGGTACCGGCGCACTACAGCGTCGGCCGCGCCGCCCGCTTCGCCCGGCGCTGATAGCTGGAAGAATTTTTTACTTAAAATCCAATTACATTATCTCATCTGTAATGCGAAATGTTTTTAAAAATGGTATATTTTTTTTTAAGAATTTATAACAAATAATAAAGAATATATTTTTTTAAATTAGTAAACCTAAAAAAAAAAGATCGGCATAGTCTCTCTTAGAAAGAGGCATTCATAAGATAATTTTGACAATTACAGTTATTTCGATGTGTGCCTTGATTAAATTAAAATAAAGATTAAGTTACATAACGAAAGAAAGGTGACAAAGAGTTGTCTTTGAAAGAATCACGTTTGTTAACAGACGTTGTTTCCTGTACACCTTGTACGAGCTTTGACGTTACGAAAACTATGACAGTTTAACAAATAGTAAAATTGAAACAATAATTATTAAATACTCTATGCATCAAAATATATTAAAATAATTATAACATCTGTTAAAAATTGTATTATTTTAGATAATTTATGAATGATCCTAAATAACTGAAGATAAATATACATTTTAAACAAATTATCTTAAATATTTCAATAAATCTTGTTCCCTAAAGAATATAATAAATATATGTTTCGATTTTACTATTTGGTAAACGTCAAAAATCGTACTAGGGGTACTGTACTATAATTCAATTGATATCCGAAATATCGAAAAAATCATATGTTTCTGACGTATTTATAAGGGTAAATACGTCAGAAACATATGGGTATACATATCTAAAGTATTATTTGTGATTTTATATGTACCTATACTATTATGAATATTACATCAAACGTAAAGAGGACATTTATTTTTATAATCATTACTTCAATTCATTTTTATCTTGGCCGGAGATATTCAAGGGTATATAATACATATTAAAATATATTGAGCATGAAGGAATACCCAAAGAGCGATACAGTCATTTGTCTAAAAGGTCCATGATGTCTGTCGGTGCTGGATGAATGGGTATGTCCTCGACCTCATCACTGACCCGTTCTTGATAACCCAATTCACTTTTCAGAATATAGTGTCCTGCTTACTATTACGATTTTCACATTCATTATACACTTAATGTTGGGGAAAGTCATAAGATTTTAATAGCTTTTAACTTTAGAAATATCTTAAAGCTCTATCTCTAAAGCTTCTTTCAGCGTCTCAAATAATAAAATCACTAGACATTACTACAAGACTCATTGACTTAGTCCATACATGTGTTCAATTCAACGATGACGCAAACGACAATTTTAGACGCAAATGAGTTCTCAAGATAAAGATCTTTATGACAGTTATTCGAAGAATCATCAAGTCGTTATATTAACGTTTAGCTTTAAGAGCGTCTGCCGTTAAGTAGTGCACTTTATAAAGATATTAAAAGTTTATTTAAAAGCTATATGGCCTTTGTACGGTCCAAAGTGCAGATCTACTAGCTAATAAGAATACTTGAGTGAGTTCAGCTTCAGCTTAAGCTTAAGCTTAGAACAATTACAAAATCTATTAAAAATGCCTTATAAAAACATATAGTAAAGCTTCTTTAAAATTTTTATTTATTTGGAAAAATATACGCTTTATTAGAAATTGCAGGTTCCAAACCCTTCCCATAACGTTTATTTTCATTCTATATTTAATAAAAAACCTGTAAAAAATCTCTAATATTAAGAAGTTGAGGAAGATGACAAAGTTGTTAAAGATAACAAAGATTTCATCTGAATTCGCAATTAAACATTTTCCATTTTTTGTGAACCAACAGAACTTTTCTCATTTACAACGATCAAAGTGTTTCAAAAACAAGAAAGACCTGACAGAAAACAAACAAATATCAATAAAAGGAATAAGACTGTTAATAGGTTACGTTACGATAAGTAGGTTACGATAATAAATTGTCTAGCACTTACTAGACACTGTTATGGCACGTCTCTTACGGGTAGTTTAGGAGATAAAGGCTTGCAAAGCGTAAGAAGATAAAAGATATAATAAAAAACTATAGTAATAGTATTGTGTTGGAAAGTATTCTGGTAGATCTTAGATTGATGAATTTGAATGGAAAATAATATGAATTAATTATTTCATTTAGTTAACTCCACAAGCTACTGAAACACGTTATATAATTGGACATATTATTGAAACACATCAATGTATCTAAATTGTATGAACGGTTGATGAAACTTTTATTTATAATTTGATACGATTAAAAGAGATCGAAATAGATAACGGTTGTGTGAAATGGAATAATTACTTTTCACATAGGTAGTTTATATACCGTAGTAGGTATATTTTATTTTAACTTTCTAACTAATTGTGATTATCGAACCAAATAGATGTCGTTTCCCTTCCGGGAAACGGTAAAATATATATAAATTAATATTATTGTTGTTTTATGGTAATTATCGATAACTCAATTTTAGATTTTCTATTGATAGTGAAATATATTTCTGGAGTATATAACATTCTATATTACGTTAACGGAGGCAGTAAGTTAACATAAAATACAATTTCATCAAAATCCATTCGTAGTGTTAATATACATATCTCTAGTTCTATTTTCTGTATTTACTTGTGAAAATTATTGCTGAACTACTTAATTAAAATAAAAATAACCTTTAAGTTGTTCATAGTTAATATTATATAAAATGTATGGGTTAGTATATTAACCTTATCGAGTGAAATGAAACCTTTTCAAACTAAAACTAAAACTCTATGTTACGATCTGTTTGTTACGTGAACCGCAAGAGAAACTTATTTCTTTTAAGAACTTATAAACTTCTAACTACTTTGTTACTTGGAAAGGTTAGTATCTACGGCATCACTTTGGAACATTCTATTATTCACAAAATGTGAATAAGGTATTCTTTACAGTACATTTATGACTATTATCTATGACTCTTATTTCTTAAAAGTTACGTGATTCGGCTGTTGTGATATTGTCTTCCTTTATCAAAGGAAGTCAAGAGACTATTACAGCTAGTTAATATTTTTTTATAATAATGTTATCGGTAATGTATTTTATTGTAAAAAATAATATTAGGAGTCTATTCTATGGGGCTTATTAGTAAAAAAAATCATACAATTATAAGCATCTTGTTTTTTTTAAACTTAAACGCGTATACATTACTAAATTGTAAAAGCGGAATTTCATTATACTAAATGGAATTGATATGTGTTCTAAGGAGCCAAAATTAAATTAAATCTCCATATATAGATGGCGTAAATGAACATGGCGTAAAGATGTAGAGTGGTGACGCTAATTGCTTAATTAGTGAATATCAATCAACGGCACACCTCTACAATACACACACACATAGATGTGTTGACAATTAATCACGGTCCACTGGCAAATATCATTATATCAAAATAGGTTAATCGAACGTATATTGTGTTTCTTATAAGATAATTATAAACATATTTTGTTGATTTGAAATAAGTTTTGATCTTTTTATATTATTTTATTATAACTGGGTATGCTAGCTTGTTTAAAAGTCTTAATTTAACGATATATTATTTCGAAATACATAATTAAAAATAGATTGAAAATAAGAATGAAAACATTGCAATAATAAATTTCATTTTCTTCTACTCGTGTCTCTAGCCGGAACAGATATACTCGTAGATCCATGTAGTTATAAGTGACCTTAAATACATCAATGTGAAAAATAATAGCATATAAATAGTAAAAATGTCACTGAAAGTTCAATAAAAAGTAATTTCCTGCTGGATCAATCTTAAGATTTTAAATTTAAAAGAAACGTATATCCATACTTTCTCTTTCATAGGTGAAGATAGTTAGATAGATTATAATGATAATTGGGAATCTTAAGATGATATGATCTGAAATATTTTTTTCTGTTGTATATTTTACATAGAAACAATATATAGCATGCTGATATTTATAAAATTATATACAAACATTTCTTAACACGAGTGATTCAAACATTCAGTTGTCATTCGAGTCTTAGCATTCTTAGTATGTCTCTAGAGTTTGCATTTATTAAGAGATGTGTTGAGATATTTTGATATGTTATTAGAAACACTAACCACATACTGCGTTTATTAAGAAATGAAACGAAAGGAAGAAAAACAGTGATATAAAAGTAGTATGACTCTGTAAAAATACTTTCTTTTAGCTTGAAACTTGAATAAAATAAGAAGAAAGTTTAGATTCAAAAAGTTTATGTAAAAAGTCTAGACTTTAAATGTAAATATAGGTATTGATCAAATTAAATATATTAAACATTGTTAGCGTATTATAATAAGAATACTAATAGAAGCCACAAAAATTAAATTGTGAATATTTAAGGGATGTCGAAATTGAAGAACTAATCGTCTTTTTCAGTTTTTTTTATTAGTCTATATTACCAGTACCATTTTATCTAAATACAAAATACTATTTAAAATACAGTTCAATTTTTAAAAAATTTAAATTAATTATAGTAACTAATATTATTTACATAAGATTTTTAGCTTAACAGCACGACAGATCGTTATGAAATTTTGTTCACGCATTGTCAGGAGTACACAAAAATAGTCTTTCCGAGAGAAAAAAACGATTGTCTTCAGAAATAACAAGGCTGTTTTTTTTAGCTTTTCAACGCGGGCAAAGCTTTTGTCAAAAGTTAGTTCATTATAAAATCAAAATAAATTAAATTAATCTGAGACGTTGCAACTATTTTATCACAGTATTTTTTTTTATGTAGGATCCTAAAATTGGTACGACAAGGTTGAGGTTCATTAAAAACTTTTAATTATCATTTGTTGAGCAAAAACTTCAAACAACTTTTTAGGAAAATTGTTATAAAAATGTATTCGAAGAATTTTATGTTTTTATATAATCTAAGTATCATTAATAATTTGGAGTCGGTGCAATATGTCAATTTCTTTCAAATTCTTCTATCATACGCTGTCTTAGTGGAGACGTACTTCTTTACCATGGCATTCCATTCATGTCTTCTTTAGTTCCTTCTCTTCTCTTATAACTATTTTTACTCATATGTTAGCTTTTATACACGTAGTAGTTTGGTTTTGACTAAAAATAAAGATATAATTTGTTGATTTGACTAAAACAATTGAATGTCTGTATAGAAGTTTAATTGATAAAATTAATGTAATATTGGATACTGATTTGACTAAGAATAAGAAGTATATAAATCGCAGCTCGGTTAAGAGAAGGCATTGTGTGAAATTGGTAGTACAAGTTGTGGGATGGTATTATTGTGTAACAGTTATAATAAACCGCTGAGTGTGAGATCGAGAAACTAAGTTGTGTAACAGTGATAATTAAGTGTTTAAATGGTAAACAGTTTAGTGTATTTGTGAACAGTGTCATAAAGTGCTTTAAAGAATAGAACGACTGTCGTTGGCGATTCTTTGCGGTAAGAGAGCTCTAATACATACTTAAAACTCTACTCGTTATATGCTTTATATTTATTCGCATTATATAACCATACCGTTGTATTACAGATGTGTTTCTTACATCACATTAACAACATTTCACACGCAGATATACTATCATTTAGCATGTATTCTCATTCTATATTTATTAAAGAATCTATTAAGAACTTGTAATATTATGAAGTTGGGAAAGATTCCAGAAAAAACATTGCATCCGAAGCCGAAATTACATATTTTGATTTCCAACATTTTTTTGTAAGCCAACAAAACAAACTTTACTCATTTACAAAGATTAAAGCGTTTCAAAATCAAGAACCGCCAAAGGGACCTGAGAGAAAACAAAAAATATCATAAAAAAGGAATATGACTTTTCCATAATAGGTAAATAATAATTATAAGTAGGTTACAATAATAAACTGTATAACATTTACCAGGCTCTGTGAGAGCACGTCTGTTAGGGCTAGTTTAGGACATAAAGATTAAAGTATAAAGGTTTGCAAAAGTGTAAGAAGATAGAAGTTTTGTGACTCTGGTAGGTATTAAATAGATTTAGATGTAAAATATTATTAATAAGTACTTTGTTTGACTGAACACGACAATGGATGTAAAAATGAAAATTATCATTGTAGTGGAAACTATGATCTATTGATTGTTATTGATGTAAGCTTATCCTATCCTAAAAAAAGAAACAACATCAAATGTATCCTATAAAATATATATATATATATATATATATATATATATATATATATATATATAACAAATAATTACTATTATAGAATATTATAGACTTTAAATGTACTTTTGTATTTAAATTCTAAATTGATATGAAAGATAAACCTATTGTTATAGATAAATATTGCTGCTTGAGAGAAGTCCTGTTTACTTCACCTATATTAGAGTTGTTATAAAAATATCAGTAGCGAATATAATAATATTATTAAGATATAAATAAAATACTCGTGAATTTTTTTTATAAATTCAAGTTCTTAGATTCTCAATAAAATATTATTCGACAATTTTAAAAAGGATACTAAAACATGCAATCCTATAATAACCAATACTTCATAAGAGTCGTAGAAATAAAGTATACTAGCTCTAGAAATACAATATATTATTGGACATTTTATTGAAACATTTCAATGTAACTAAATTGTATGAATGTACGATGACACCGATGAGTGAAATACAATACTATTGTATTGTTTTAATACAAAAAGTTTTTATTTCTCTTGAAAAGTTAAGGAAAAATAAATAAAATCTAATTACAATCTATAAATACCTCGTCGAGAACTGGAGTTTGTACTAGGTTCAAAATCTGTGTTACAGATCTCCAGGCTCCCGAAGCTTTGAAGTAAGAGAGTTGAAATTTGGTAACTTCATTAAAAAAATGTGATTATTACATTTCTGTTTCTAATCAGAGAACGTTAGTTTAAGTTATATAATAATAGATATAAATATAGAATTAAGAATAATGGAAAACACACTTAAAATTGTAACTAATTCTAGGAGAAATGGAAAGGTTGATGTTTAATTACTTTCGACTTGGCATAAATATATTTTATCTAAAAATCAACTTAGTATGATTGACAAGCCTAAAAGATGTCATCTCTTAAACGGTAAAAGTTTAAAATTTATATAAATTAATATTGTTGTTGTTTTATAGTAGTTATACCTCTAAGCCATTTTGGGGTTTTTCAGTCTTAGTGAGAAATATTTTCGGGGTAAAATATTTTATATTTTATTTAAAAAAATATATATTTTATTTTAAAATATTTTATATTTTATTTTATTTATTTTTCCTGTATTCTGAACATCTGAGGCGCGTGATACTTGGGGAGCTTACTGTTCCTTAGGAAACAAACATTCCAAGGGATCACACATTCAAGCTCAATAAGTATTACGAACTGACCAACGAACTGATCAGGAATAAATTTATAGTTAGTTTGTACGCGGTAGAAGTGGGAGCGAGAAGTATAACAGCGAAATCTCTCTATAGCCTACTTAAAGACCTTGGCCTTTCTAGAACAAGCATCGGTTCATTTCTAGAACGTATTTCAAAGGCGGCATTAGTAGGTTCTTTCCAAATTTGGTTAGGTAGGGAGAGGAGTGTGGAGGGTGAAGGTGAGCGTTTTTGCGCATAATAAAGGGGCCCCTTAAACATACTCCTGGGTCGCAAGTCCCAGGCACTGCTGGCACTCCTCTCCTTGCAACGCGATGGGCCCGGCACCCGCACGGTGAATTCATGGAATGCTAAGAAGCTTCGTCTTGTCTTAACTCAGATAATAAATCAAATACAATCAATCAATTCTGACAATATCTATAAACATGTATAACCATGTTAAGCTTATTTAAATTTATTTAAATATAGAATGTAAAATAAAACGATAGGGGCAGGGATTCGAACCTGCGACCTTTGGGAAACGGTCCCATCGCTGAACCAATTGAGCTACCGTATCGCTGTCCGTCTCGGTGAATTAAGCATTCTATCACATATAGATATCGGTTTATTTTACATTCTATATTTATATAAATTTAAAAAAGCTTATCATGGCTATACATGTTTATAGATATTTTTGAACATTAATTTCGGTAGTAGCATCTTTTCAATGTTTATATATACTTAAATTAGAAGCATTGGTTAGGATTTTCGAAAGATGTCACCACCATCACTATAAAGACATTTAGAATGCTTAATTCACCGAGACAGAGAGCGATACAGTAGCTCAATTGGTAGCGCGACGGGACGGTTTCTCAGAGGTCGCGGATTCGAGTCCCTGCCCCTATCGATTTATTTTACATGATATATTTTTTATCAATTTAAAAAACACAATTTAATCAAAATCCATAAGTAGTTTTATTATTTTTTTACTTCTGGTTTCTGTATTTCCTTGTCAAAATAAATACTAAACTACTTAGTAAGAAATGAAATGAAAAGAAGCTTTCAGGAATTCATAGTTAATATTATATAAAATGTATAGGTTAATATTTTAACATTAATTTGATTTTTTTAAATATAGAGTGAAATGAAACCTTTTCAAACTAAAACTAACACACAATGTTACGATCTGTTTGTTACGTGAACCGCAAGAGAAACTTATTTCTTTTAAGAACTTATAAACTTCTAACTACTTTGTTACTTGGAAAGGTTAGTATCTACGGCATCACTTTGGAACATTCTATTATTCACAAAATGTGAATAAGGTATTCTTTACAGTACATTTATGACTATTATCTATGACTCTTATTTCTTAAAAGTTACGTGATTCGGCTGTTGTGATATTGTCTTCCTTTATCAAAGGAAGTCAAGAGACTATTACAGCTAGTTAATACGTTTAAATAATAATGTTATCAGTAATGTATTTCATTGTAAAAAATAATATTAGGAGTCTATTCTGTGGGGCTAATTAGTAAAAAAATCGTACAATTATAAGCATCTTAATGATTTTTAAACTTAAACGCGTATACATTACTAAATTGTAAAACCTGAATTTCATTATACTATATTGAATTGATATGTGTTCTAAGGAGCCAAAATTAAATTAAATCTTCATATATAGATGGCGTAAATGAACATGGCGTAAAGATGGAGAGTGGTGACGCTAATTGCTTAATTAGTGAATATCAATCAACGGCACACCTCTACAATACACACACACATAGATGTCTTGACAATTAATCACGGTCCACTGGCAAATATCATTATATCAAAATAGGTTAATCGAACGTATATTGTGTTTCATATAAGATAATTATAAACATATTTTGTTGATTTGAAATAAGTTTTGATCTTTTTATATTATGAACTAGCATACCCTGCCTACTTTGCAAGGCTTAATTTAATAAAAAATACATTAAATATAAGAATGAAACCATCGAAATAATAATTGGGATTCATCCTGAATTCCTGCCTATAAACTACTCAGTAGTTTGGCGGAGTTATTATATTGTAACATGTTTGTATTATTTTGATTAAATAAAATAAAAAATGTTTTTTTTTCTACACGCTTATCTAGTGCGTACATGGATAGATCCATAAGGTTATAACTGATGTAAAAGTGAACTAATGTAAAAAACAGTAGCATATCAATAGTAAAAAAACTAATACTGACAGTTCAATAAAAAATGCATCCATCGCCACCAAAACTTACAAAATTACACGCTGGAACAATATAAAGATTCTCTAAAACTGTCGTTGAAATTTGTTTAGCCGCTTCGGAACCTATAAGAAACGTACACACGTGCTACATTTTTTATAGGTATAGATAGATAGATTAAAATGATATTCATGAGTCTTAAGATGCTGTAATCTGAAATAACTATTTTCTGTTTATAGATGTAAAACATAGAAAATTTAATAAACATTATTAGCATATGCATATTTATAAAATAATATGCGAACATTTTAAACTGGTAAATATTTCATGGAAAATATGGTTATTTCAATTTAATACTGGCAATCCTTCTCTCCCTCTTTTTCGTTCTCTCCCTTAAAAAATGTGTTATCCGATATTAATAACGTTAGTGATCCAAGTATTCAAATATGTAGCATCCAAGACTCAAAGTCTTGACATTTAGATCTAATACAATAACGACAGTCCTTTGGGTTTTAGAGTCCTTGTTATTAAAACTTAATAGTAACGAAAAACACTTTTCTCGTTGTGTCTTTATATAAAATCATTAAAAAAGTACTACAAAAAAATAAAAAAGGACTATATTCATACCATATGATGCATTTTAACAACGTTAAATAAACCCCAAAAGTCATATTATATAGAAGTTGTTATCGAAAAATTATTTGTTGTATTTTTAATAAATGTAAATGTAAATAAAATACTATACTCATATGTGAACTGTAGTGTTCTTTAGAAAATAAAGTTCCTAAAACCTAAAAGTTTTAGTTGACTAATCTAGTTTACTTCCATTGTGAAATTGCTACAAACCAACATCAGTTTATTTCTAGAATATTTTTCACAGGCGGCATTAGTGGGTTGTTTTCAAATTTGATTAGGTAGGGAGAGGAGTGTGGACAGTGAAGGTGTGTTTGTTCATCATAAAGGGTTCCTAAAACCTACACCTGGGGCTCAAGTCCCAGGCTAAATGCTAAAAAATTTCAATTCCTGTGTAATTATTTATAAAAATATACATAAATTATATAATATATATGACCTATATAACTTATAAACAATCGCGTCTTATAATATATAAATATGTATAATTAGTTAACAAGAAATTAGAAAAGAATGCAGATATCCAAATAGTGTGTCTATAAAATTTGCATTCGTTTAGAAATGTGTTGACATAAGTTATCAATATACACTAACAAATACTTTAGATGTATTAAAAAATAAAAGGAAAGAAAGTAAAACTCTAATATAAAAGTTTTATAACTCCATAAACATTTTTTTAGCTCTAACTCGAATAAAATAAGAAAAAAATAAAGATTTAAAGAGTTTAGGTTTAAAAAGTTGATATTAAAAGTCTTAAATATAAATATCGTTTACCTATCAGACTGGACAGATAAACAAATTTTGAGAAAATAAAGGAATATGACTATTCCAGAATAGTATACGATAATAATATAAGTAGGTTACGATAATAAATTGTCTAACACTTACTAGACACTGTTATGACACGTCTCTTACGGGTAGTTTAGGAAATAAACATAAAGAATTGCAAAGCGTAAGAAAATAAATGATGTAATAAAAAACAAGAGAATTATTGTGGCTGAGAGTATTCTGGTAGGTCTAAGATAGATGGATTTGGAAAGAACTAGACAAGCAATGGCTGCCAACACTGAACTGCCAAAACTTTTCATTGTACTTGAAACCATTCTATAATATTCTAACCTAAATAATATAAATATAAACTATATCAAATGTATCCTATACAATATACATTTAAAAATAATGTGATATTAGAATTTAAGGGTGCGTTGATCTTTTAATCTCAAATAGATATAAAAGAAAGACCAATTGTTATAGATAAATATTGCTGCTTGACAGTAATCAGTAAAACACATATATTCACTTCATATAAAATATTGGAGTTGTAATAAAAATATCAGTAGCGAGCATAACAACATTATTAAGATATCAATAAAATACTTCTCGACGAAATACTCGTAGATTTTCATCCTTACTTCATGAATAGATATATGTTATTTAAATACTCAATAAAATATTATTCGATAATCTTTGAAAAGGTTTCTAAAACATGCAATACTATAATAACCAATACTTCATAAGAGTCGTAGAAATAAAATATACTAGCTACAGAAATACAACATAATATTATGGGACATTCTATCGAAACATTTCAATGTAACTAAATTGTATGAATATTTGATGACACTTTCAATTATTCTTTGATACATTTAAAACAGATCGAAATAGATAACGGATGTGTGAAATGGAAATGTTATGTTTAATAACTTTTGGCATAAATATATTTTATCTAAACATCTTAACTTATTATGATTAACAAGCCTAAAACTAAAACATTAAAATTTATACAATTTAATATTGTTGTTATTTTATGGTTATTATATCTCTAAGCCATTTTGGGGTTTTTCAGTCATAGTGAGAATTTTTTTCGTGGTAAACTATTTTATATTATGTTAACTCAGATAAGTTAACAACATACGATTTCATTAAAATCTATCCGTAGTACTAATATACACATATCTAGTTCTAATTTCTGTGTTTACTTGTGAAAATTATTGCTGAACTACTTGTTTAAAATAAAAATGAAAAGAACCTTTAAGTAGTTCATAGTTAATATTATATAAAATGTATGGGTTTGCATATTAACCTTATCGAGTGAAATGAAACCTTTTCAAACTAAAACTAAAACTCAATGTTACGATCTGTTTGTTACGTGAACCGCAAGAGAAACTTATTTCTTTTAAGAACTTATAAACTTCTAACTACTTTGTAAGTTGGAAAGGTTAGTATCTACGGCATCACTTTGGAACATTCTATTGTCCACAAAATGTGAACAAGATATTTTTCACACTATATTTATTATAAATTATTTAAGATTTTATGAATTAAAAAAAAATAGTAGTTATTGTAAATTCAATATTAATATTAAGGGTGTGTGAATGAAATAGTTTTAAATATAGATAGAAAGTAAAAGTATTCCTCGCAGTATTTTTTTATATAAAGCCTTCGTGGTTGAGTAATATAGCGATTTTAATGAAGTGAATTCAAACTAATGTAATTTGTTAAAATTATACAATTAAAAGCAATGGCATCTTATCGAATCATAATTCACATCAATCGCATTGTTTCCGATCTGTACGTTTATCTCTACTTTTAACTCAAGAATGTAATGTTTTGTTTAGTTAATCTTGGTTTTTTTTTCAGGAGTATCTCGTTATGTTCAAAAATTTTTTTTCTTTATAAATAGACATTATTTAACTGTAAAGATATTGATGGTAAAGAGAAGAGTAATATAAATTGAGGACTCTATCAATGGTTTAAAAATAAAAAGTTTCTTGACCTAGAATGTTTATTAGTACTTAACGAAAATCTAAATAGATTTTTCAAATGCTTTGTGAGTTTTTTATAAGCTCGAGGATAACGATTTTTATGTAATAGTAATTTTTTTATATTCAGGAGAAAAGAAAAGAATCGTAATAAAAGTACAATTACAAGCATTTCTTTGATTCTTAAACTTAAACGACATCACACTACTAAGTTGTAACTTTAAAAAACCTAAACGGACCAGTATTATATAATATACATAAAAAAAATGCCAATTTCATTATACTAAATGGAATTGATATGTGTTCTAAGGAGCCAAAATTAAATTAAATCTCCATATATAGATGTCGTAAATGAACATGGCGTAAAGATGGAGAGTGGTGACGCTAATTGCTTAATTAGTGAATATCAATCAACGGCACACCTCTACAATACACACACACATAGATGTGTTGACAATTAATCACGGTCCACTGGCAAATATCATTATATTAAAATAGGTTAATCGAAAGTATATTGTGTGTCATATAACACATTTATAAACGTCTTTTGATTGATTTGTAATCAGTTTTGATATTTTTATATTATAATGGTAATCGTAAATCTTTATAAAAACTGTTTTTTTTGTGTTTATATATTTAGCACAAAAAGTTTTATTAACATTATTAATATATGAATATTTATAAAAGTTACAAACATTTTAAAGCGTTTAATATTATGGAAAATATAATATTGGGATTTAAATTTAATACTGGTAACGAATGGATATTTAAAATTTTGAACCGGTTATGTTACTGGCTCTCTTTTTTTTCTCTCTCCTAAATTAAATATGTTATAATAATAAAGTAAAGGGGTTCAAATATGAAGTTATCGTTCTACTATTGAAATTCTTATTTAGTATAAACAACGACAGTCCTTTGGGATTTACAAACCTGGTGAAATAACACTCAGTATTTACAAAAAGAACTTTTTCCTCTGATCTCTTCATCGTTTAAATTAAAAAAGTATAGTCATAACATATCTTGTATTTTAATAACGTTAAATAAACCCGATCGCATAGAAGTTGATATCCAAAAAGTTTTAGTTAACTAATCTAGTTCACGTCCATGTTAAAATTGCTACAAACCAGTAACTAGGAAACAGCTAAAATAAATCGGACTAGAACTAACATCAGTTCATTTCCAGAATATATTTCACAGGGGGAATTAGTAGGTTGTTTTCAAATTTGGTTAGGTAGGAAGAGGAGAGTGGACAGTGAAGGTCAGCGTACCTCTTAAAACTATACCTGGGTCGCAAATTTCAGGCTAAATGTTAAAAAGCTCCGTCTTCTGCGTAGTTACTTATAAATATATATATAAATATTATATGTATAATAAACTATTACGAAAAGAATATGATAAAGAATGCAGATATCCAATTAGTGTGTCTATAAAATTTGAATTTGTTAAGAAATGTGTTGAAAAAAGTTATCAAGATACACTAACAAGGACTCTGGGTCTATTAAGAAATAAAAGAAAAGGAAGAAAAATGGCGGTATAAAAGTAAAAATATGTAAGAATATTTTCTTATCATAAAACTTGAATAAAGTAAAAAGAGATAAAGATTAAAAGAAGAGTTTAAGTTCAAAAAGTTTATAAAAAAAAGTCTAGGCTGTAAATATAAATACTAAAATAAGGAAAAAAAAATGGAAAACGTCTCTAACCACTAAGAAAAGAGACACACAATGACAAGAAGTTCCTAAATCTATGTTTATGGAAAATACCTCTTACTGGGATCATATCACAACTTTTTAACAACTATTTCAATATATATTTTGAAGAATCCTCGATGTGGTGGGATCCACTTTTTTCTTAGCTTAATTTAAATTGAGTAGTATGTTAAAAAATATTTGAGCTTTCGCTTTCAGCTAAAAATAATACAAGCGTATTATTTTTAAATTATAATTATATTCTTATAAAAATAATGATAATTGAATTACATATTATTATTATATCTTTTTTATAATTATATTATTGTATATTGTTTATTGTATAATTATAAAGAAATTGTTATTTTAGTTATTCGCATCCAGAATAAATGCGGAATACAAGTATTGTAATAGTCATGTTAATAGAAGCCAGAAAAAATAATTGTGAAGATTTAAACGAAACCTTTGATGTCTAAAGTGACGAACTAATCGTCTTGATAAGTGTTTCTTATCAATCTATGGGCACATTTTATTTATAGACATAAATATTATTAAAGAATTTTAAATTAATAATCGTAAGTAATATTAATTGCTACAGATTTTTAACTTAACAATACGATTGAACGTCATGAAATTTTACACACAAACTATCAAAGGTACAGAAAAACACTGTTAGTGCGAAAAAAGCTATTTGCCTTCTGATATAACCAGGCTGTGTCTTTCTTTCTTTGTTTCTATTCAGCGCGGACTGCGGCTGTCAAAAGTTAGTTCATTATAAAATCAAAATTAAAAATAAATTCAATTAAACTGAGACGTTGGAACTATTTTATTAGAGTAATCTTTTTATGTAGGATCCTAAAATTGGTACGACAAGATTGAGGTTCATTAAAAACTTTTAATTATCATTTGTTGATTAAAATTTTGAAACAACTTTACAGTAAAATTCTGATTAAAAAAATAATAATTTGTGTTCGAAAAATATTATGTTTTTTAATAATTTGAATATTAAGATTATTATAAATATACCTGTTATTACCGTGCATTTGTGTATTTTATATATTTGTGATTGTGAGCAGAGTGCATAAGATAGTTTAAAATTTATGATTTACCTCATTTTTGTATACTTCACTTGTTTCTCTTATAACCATTCTTATTCATATTTAAGACTCTACTCGTTATATTATTTATATCATTGTATTATAGATGTATTTCTAACACATTTCACCTACAAATATTTTTCGTGACTATGGGAATGTTGTTTGCAAAAATGTAACATATAATTTCATGTCACACTTGTGACTTGTAATAAAGAAATCTGATGTATTCTAAGTACACTCTCGTAAACTCTCGTAAAATTCTATTTTTAGATCTGAAAGTCTCTTGATTTTTGTTTGTCTTTTATAATCTCAGTTGGTCTTTGCATTTACTTTGTTCATTTACATTTTGTTTTGTTCTTTTTAGGCGTTCGAAAAGATAATGTGTTTTTCTTTTAGATATGTAAAAAGAATTTCTAATACTTTATCCTCCTTTGATCAGTACTTCGGTATTTTGGATAGTTAGTAAAAATTCTAGAGATCTTGGCAGAATCATTATTACTGCAAACAGATGGAAATCCGTCGCTTAAGATCTCTCCGTAAAATAACTGCGGAGGTAACAAACAGAAATACATAATGATCATAAAACATCCTACCGCGAAACTACAAATGGAGGAACCCCCACCCTTTGTGTCAGCGACAGGGCTACTAACCACTAGACTAACTAACTAACTAACTGTCAGTAATCCATTGCTGCGCAAAGCAGGCTGGTCATCCTTTGTTTGGACCCCTAACATCTATTGTGTGACTGAGGACTAGTTAAAAATCATTTTTTACAAGCTTCTCAATTACAATAACTACTCTAATGTCTGTAAAAAAAAGTTTGTATAAACGACGTGAGTAATAATTCAAAATGTACATAAGATTATCGAAAATCTGCATAGAATCGAAAACGCGCAGTGAAAATAAATGGTACATATGTTGTTACGATTATATATAGTAAGGAGTGTTATTGTTTAACTTAAACCCAAGTAATGTAAAACCTGCATACCAAAATAATGTTCAGCATAAAAATTAAATCTATAGCTTAACAAATACATACCTGCCCGTGCTATATAGCATGGCTATACATATTTCCGGATTTACCACCATCATTAAAAATAATTAATTGCATAAAATAAAATATTTATTTTCTTTAGTATGTGTATATATTTTTGAATTACGTTGCAAAATAAATTGAAACTGATACTCATGGCACGTTTCAGATATTACGCGAAGCTTGAGTAAGCACTGAAGGGCTTACCTGCTCTACGGAGCCATACTGTCTGCGGGAAAATACGCCTCGTCTGGAGATGAGTTCACTCGCTGACGAGCTGTGGACAAAAACAAAACAAGTTAGAAGAGGATTTTTTATGTATTGAGAGCGGACCCTATTCCAAAACATCATTATAAGGTATAGCATTGCTCACGAAGTACTATCAACTTTGTTTGGTTCTAGTTTTTACATTCTTTATTTTTCATGATGACAAAAAATCTAGGTCAGATAATGATATCAATTTAAGAAATAGCGTGTTCCTAATAGTGATGATAGTACCGGTGTCTGGAATGACGATTAAAGCAAAGACGATTTAACAGCAGTCAAGAGTTGTGATTGGCTTGTCTATCACGCTATCTACCAATCACAAAGGTTAACACGGAGTTTCACAGCAAATTGCTTACTACTAAATTAACCTTTCTTCGTGAAACCGGATGTTACAAAATCATAATCAACTATATTATCATAATAGCCGGTAAAGAATCTTCATTAAAACATCTAATTATCATTATCATCCAAGTAGAATGATATTTAATTAACTTTGGCTCTATAAAAGTTCATATCTATCCAATTCTATCGCGAGTAGGTGCAGTGTAAAATACATTGTAGCTTCAACCAATCCATTGTAACTACAACATAAAGTTCCATCGTTAACATTTTAGGAGCAAATGTAATCAACATATATGAATATACATAAAGTACAAGGTCATATCATATTTTAAGTGTTGAAACTATTTTGTTATGTAGTGTCTTTCTACAAAAAACTTTCTTTATCTGGTAGTATATTTCCTGCAAGTTTTGTTCACAAAATTTGGTAAAGATATATAAAGAAACATACATATTTTTGTACAGTAGTAGAACGTAAAATGTTTGCCATATTAGTGCAAAAATCTCATTAACATCAGAATGCACTACAACAACTCCACACTAAGATTAAACAGCTATAAAGAACATATTATTTTGACAGTAATAGCTGTGATATTAGACAGAAAACGATACTCTGCCTGTTTGTCTAAACATAAAATATATTCCCTATGACATAATTATTTTTTTTCTGAAAAGTCTATCAAATTGTAATATGTAAACCTATATGTCTGATTACCACGAGTGACTAAAATCATAATATTTTAGTTTAATCATTGTCTTACGTTTCTTTAGTACATGTAAATAAATATAAACGAACTTTTCATACTTGACTTGAAACCTTGAAACAGAACTTTAAAAAAATCAATGATTTTAATCGTATCGTTATCGTACCATCACCAGTCTGAAACCAATTATAATAACACAGGTATCACTTCAAAGACAACGACGTAGTTAGTTACTCTTCGTTAAATGAAGCTTCGTGAAATAATGATTATTAATTGCATTTAATGGTACTGTTACTGTCTTATAATACTTTTGTATACTGATCTTTAAAGTACAGTGAAATATTTTTTCCTAAAGAAAGTACAAGATTTGCGTTTTAGATTCTTATTTTGTCAGTATTTTTAAGGGTCTCTAGTGACCTTTTGGAGGGTGGTTTTGAGATATCGCTTACGGAGGCTCTCGGTCACGACGAAGCTCTTGACACTACTTAAATCCAATATGGTCGACACTCAAAGTGTTCGACTTTTGTAGGTAACAATTTTAATTCAAATTTCGATACGTATATAATTTGGTTATATATCTATATATATACATTAAAAGCATTTTCAATCACTATGATAGTTTCTATTATGACGCAAAATTAAATTAGTTTTACGCGTGGTGTATATTAAAATAACGTAGATTAAAATTGAAAACACTTTGTCTATCAAAAATATTAATCAACAGAAATCTTTTGTCACTTTTCAACTAAAATATTACTTTTTAAATATTAAGAAGTTATATCAAATACATAAGTATACCTACTGTGTTGAAACTATTCCACTATTTTGAAGAATAATATAAGAGATTTACCTACTGATTATTATTTGTGAACAATTGATAAAGTCTGTCAAGGTCCTATGATCTTTGATCTCATTCTGCTCTGAAAACCATAAATCGCAGAGCAATCATTCGAGTTGTATTGAAGCCTTTATCTTTCACTGCGAAATAAAATACAGTATTTTTATCAAAATATCAAATAAATATTTTGGTTTGTATAAATATTTGCAATTTTCTTTCCACTTCCTTTGTAACTCAAAGCTGAAAAGTAAAAGCGGAGTTTTATTTGTGTCCTAATAAAACACTTCAAGTAGTTACATCAAAGCGAAATGTAACAATAAAGTACCTATTACGTATATAAATTACGATGTTAAATAAAATACTGGTTTGTTCGTTGCAAAATTGGTTTTGAACGTAATGCATATTCATTTCGAGTATATTGAATGGCATGGGATAATTGAACAGTAGGGTTCGTTTGTGGCTTCTCTTTACAAGATAACTACATCTGAATATTCGTCTATATTCACATAGACTGGATTGGATTACGTATATGGTATAACAAGCTTTTCAATGGTCGGAAACTGTTGATTACAAACCTTGGGCCGCAGTTCTTGACAAATGTTAGTCTATAGCCTTAAACAGCCAGCTTTGAACGTAGTTTGGTAATTATCATGATCGCAATTTGGAATTAAGTTTTGTTCCATAGAATTGAAATGTGTCGAAAAATTTATTTGATTGTAAATTTTATACTATATTTTATATTTTATATTATATATTTATCAAAACAGTATGGAAAGAGGTTTATTAATATTTTAATGATCACATGAATATTCGCTAACGTGATTTAAATGTTACGTGATATGTCCGATAAGTATTTTTATTTAAATAAAAAAGCCGCGTCAAAACAATTTGAGGGTATGAGGTTTACCACGAAATATAAATACGCAGAGTCGGAAAAACAACTTAAAATAGTATCTTTAATAAATTTTATTAAGCTTGGTGTTATAGTAATTATTTCTTTAAAACATCGGGCTATTTCGTACACATTTTAAGATAGCTAGATAGCAATAGAAAAAAGGTTTTATCTAGAGTGTAAAACAGTACGATATGCGACCCACAGAGCACGCTGGGGATCCCATGTACGATAAGTAACAAAGAATGTACGAGATTTCCGCAATTTAATCGCAAAATTTCTCAGACTGTGCGCTGGTAATGTAATTGTCTTTTTAAATAAGAACAAATTCAGTGGCAAGTCACGCTTATATTTGCACCAGTATTAAAACGATTCAAAAATGTTCATTCTATAAATGCCATGCCTTTGTGAGTGAGTGAGTGACCTAAATCAACTCTTTGCAGCAACAAATCTAATCACGCACCCGCATTTGCAAAGCGACATACGTTCAATGTTAATTGAGTTGTAGTTTTGTTTTGAGAATAAATTTTAGAAAAAACAGCGATGTCTTTTAGTGCAGTATTTTTCCTGTTTAAGGATTATTTTAAAATATACTTGTTAGGTATAAATCCTGGTAACGGAGATCAATCTTATCTTAACGACCGTTTCATGTCATACCTCAAAATCAATATCCGCAGATCGGCCAACACGTGATCTGCGAGATAAGCCGGCTCCAATGCACCTGTTTACTCGTAAACAAATATATTTTGTATTGCTTTAATGTTTTTATTTGTACATGCTATCTATTATTTTAGTTCTGGTTAACCTTTAATATTAAGGTTAGAGCATATTGTAATCGAGGATAGAATTTACGTAGTAAAAAAAATGAAAATTTCTTACCTTTTTACAAGACCATAACAATATTTTACCTTGTGAAAGAAACTCTCAACGGAGAGCAACAAATGAACTAATTAAATCAATTTCTTAAAATGTCGATAATTCAAATATAATTTTTATATTATGATGAATTACAATAACGAAATAAAGAAAGATGTATGATATTTTTATAAACAAATATATGTATGAGGAAGTACATATAGTTTATATATATTTCCTCACAGAAATAAAAATAGAATGATGGACACACTGAGGTCTTATGACGGCAGGGCTGTCGCTACTGTTATTGTCTTGTGTATGGAAAGGGACGGAGCATAAGAACCACAAATTGAGGTCATTCTACATAATAAAGTGATTTCTATGTCAATGGACAGTCCATATCAGAGACAATGTTTATTTTATGTACATACAGTGCAATTTTATTTTGCTGTTACTGTTTTAGAATTGTCTATGTGTATATTTTTTGTTTCTAATCAAATAAAGACAGGGATTAAAATAGGGTTAAACAGCGATTTAGGGATTAAAGTAGAAATTGTAAGAAGCATATATATATATATATATATATATATATATATATATATATATATAATATTATTACATATAACTTATTTTTTCTTAATTATTGTTTGTTAGTAGACGAGTTCTACGTTTTAGGTAATACCAAAAATAAAAAAAATATTTTAAATAGGCAAACATTGCACTTCTGAAACGTCAGAATATGCATAGAATAACCTGTTGGTCTAGTGGTTAGGGGTCCTGCTCCTGAGTCAAAGGTAGGTTCGATTCCTACTCGGGATAGCTGTTTGTGCGATCCACACATTGTTGTCGAGTCTGCGTTGTCATTGTGTTCGTTATTTGTAGGTTGGTAGACCCCCGTGACACATCGATTATTTCTCTGAGGCGGGAAAAAAAAATCCGAGTCAAAAACCGTATTATGTTGATAATATTTGATAAATTTGCTATTTTTGTTTTATATTTTGCGTCTGTACTTGTTAGTTGATGTTATCAATAAACAAATTTTATTTTCTCATTAACAAACCTAATTAGGGCCTGTTTAGCATTTATTAAATGTCGTGTTTTAGTTTAGCTGAAAAACGTAATAACATGTTATGTAAACCTAGGACAACCACCTACTTAATAAATTCTATAAAATAAGGGTTTGAAGTCCTTTATGTTGAAAATAAATGTTAATTAACTTTTATAATATTAGAATAATAAATCAGTGTTCATTTTAGTTGGTTGTCGTGACCTAGTATTTATAAAAGTTTTAAAAACTATGACGACCTTTCACTTGTTCAGAGGAAATGTTTTTTTAAACAAATAAAATTGTTTTAAAACTGTTAACCATAAAGTTAGAACTAAAATTCGGCATGAAGGTTAGGTATAGCTGTTTTTTGACGTTTTGTTTTTCAGTTAAATTAATTTGATTGGTTCTTCAGATACCATACTAGAATTACGTCGTAATTGTATAAACGAATTCGATTGGAAAAGTACTTTCTGAATATAAACTTTAAAAATATTTATCAAAAAAAAAAAAAATTTACTGATAATAAAACACGCGTGGAAGAAAAACAACGGATAAATCAAAGGATGTCATTGAGTGATTGATGGGCTTCATATCGTTAAAAGATACTTTTTAACGAAATTTTTGTTATTCACTATAGTATTAATTTCGTATGCTCGTGTTTGCGAGTTGTAACATTCTACGTAAGTATTCCATTATTCAATTATAAGAAATTAGGGGACAATAGACAAAGCTTTCGAAAACTTGTATTCGATTACGTAATCTAGTTGAAATCTCTCGGGATTGTTTTAGCTGAGTGTTTGTTTATTGAGTTAACAGTAAGTAACTAACTGAAGTAGTGCTGTTCAAGAGCTTCCACTAAGAAAGGATTGTGTAAACATGTCCTACACTTCTTCACAGCTCTATTGTGAGATAGTAAATGATAAATCAGAGTCTTACTTTTTATTGATGTTTCTTATTTTTACTTTGTTATTATATCTGTAATGTAATTAAATAAAATAGGTATATTCCAACACTTGGGAAACTTATTGGTTTTCTTTATTTAATTCAAGGAGCCAGACTCAAACCTGGTGTTTTATTTCTCGACTTGATTGAATTATATTTAAAATAAAAATAAATTTTAATTATTATTCATTTACATGTACACTAACTTATCTGTCTGTAAGAACTTGACTTGGTTACAAGGATCACTTAATGCCCAATACAAATCAAGTTTTTTCTATGATTATGACCAATGGCATGCATATTAAACTATGTAAGTTACGTATATCAGTAATACATACTTAAATAAAACGAGCTACGTTGGTGTCAATTTAATGTGAAATAGATGTGTGACGTCACAGCAGTCGTGTTGACAGGAACACTAGATCGAGTCTCTACCAGTAAATGCAGAAGGCAGTAAGTAGAAGTATACAGAACGAACTTAAGTATAAAGTAATAGGACCATGTATTACCAATGGGACTCTTCTATAATTTCATCTTCTGTCTATACTCTTCTTTATTTAATTTAATAATCATGGGAACATCGGTACTCCTACTATAAAAAATGATATTGAAGTTACTTTCTTCCTCCAAAATATTTTAAGTAGCTATAAAAATAACAATATATTGTTGTGACAGGAGATATTAATATTGACATAATCGACAGTGAGGATCAGAATAGCCCCGAATATCTAATATCTTTGGTTTGAGAGGCTTACTAAAAGTTTATAGACTCTTAGCAAGCGATATAATATGTTATGATAACATGATGGTGAATACGACAAAAGTCACAAGATAAGTGATCACTGCGCTGTATTATATGATTTTTACATGCTTTACAAAATTTTTAACACTGTAAAAGTGGTAAATTATGTAACAATCTAGACTAAAGAATAATATCACAGTGTCAGATCAACAACTCGCTGCTTTTGTTAGTAAAATCTGCAATGTACACATTTAACACAGTAACACAGTACAACAGTTTTAAAGATTTTTTTATGAACTATTGTAAGATTACCTTTCCGATCGCAATTAACATTTAAACCTTGGCGAGTAGAGTAGTATGTATTCTACCATCACATAAGGGGTCTCGCAAGCTAGTATCATTTGGGTTTACCAGTTTTTTAATACGTAAATGATCTTTGCAATGTTATCAAATATATATTCAAGTCAATGACATCACTCTTGTTTTCAACGAATCTTCCTGGAGTACTCTCTGAATTACTGCTGAATATGGCATCCAGGATAGTAACAGATGAGTTAATAGATCACAATGCGTACTTATCCGTATTTGTTAATGCATCTTACTCAGTTGGAGTTTTCATCTTAAAGTCCACTCCTGTCCTAAAAACGTTTCTAACATGAGTAATTGTGATATTATTGTTAAGATTAAAGAAATTATACGTCAGTGTAAAAATAGATGATCATCTCTTAAGTATATGGATCTTAACTCTAAATTTAGGAAAATGTAATACAAATGAGATCAAATCAAACCTTTATGATAAAGTTTAATTTTTTAACGTACAGTAAGTTAAAAAAAATATAAATTATAATTTAACAAGTCACTTTTATATACTGTATATATCATTAATATAAGACATATATAAATATATATACGGATGACTTACACATACATATACCAACCTACCAATACCAAGAATTATTTCATCTTTCTATACGGCAGTGATTATTCTCAAGCTTGTTTTTATGTCCGAATATTAAGTTAGTTTAAGATTACTTTATATTATCCGTAAAACAATAACCATCACTTTGTCGATATAAAATGGAACAGTTCTTTTGATATTTTTTGTCCACATCGTTATTCATTTTCCTGTCTTCAAGACATTGATTGACGGAGGCATGAAAAATACCCAAACATGGCTGTAATCTTTATTTGTGATAAGCCAATAAATACCTCGGAAAGGCTTTGAATGTCAATACAGGTAATATATAAATGATTAAGTAATGTAGGAGTTTGAGCGAGGAGGCGAGAAGGAGATACGAGCAAGATACCGACAAGAAAAAGATGGTCTAGTATTTAAATAACTTCTTTATAAATGATATATGTAAAATATGCGTTGGTAGTTTAAAAGACATTACAACTTTCAGAGCGATTAAAGAAAAAGTTTAAACTGGGTTGGATTTTCAGAATAGACTCTTCATTAATTATAAAGTCGCCTTTACTTAAGCTCAATTTTTCAAATAAAGAACACAAAATAAAAAAAAAAACTAATGATTTATCTATTTAAGATAAGTTAAGTATTGCTATTTTGTTTGGTAGTTTATAAACAGACATCCTGATGATAGCCTAAACTATTGTACATTAACATATTAACATTAAGACTATTTTATTGTATACAAACAAGAAGACGGGACTTTGAATTGTTTTACAATTTTAGGTTAAGAAGAATTTACTCCAAATTTAAATAAATCACCGATAAGTCTAAATGGAACAGCTTTTCAAATACTTATTCTTATGGAATTCAATTTCGAAGATATATGGACAAAGATCAATACAAATAAAAAGGAAAGTGTCGCGCGTCTGTAATTAGAACGTCAGCTTCAGCATTTAGATTAAGAACAACTCCGCGTTTAAGGATTTGAATTCATTTGAACAGATTTCTTTTCTTTTAGATGTATTGTTCCATTTTTAAATCTGGATTTTATTTTATATCATTACATCAATATTAAGCCTAATTAATTATATGTAATACTTATAAGTATTCATATGTTTTAAGCGTTCTTTATACGTAAAGATTAAAAATATTATGTAAATAATACTGCCCTAAAAATCGTAACTCAAGAAGTTACAATTGTTTTAGAGAAAAATAAACATCGATTGCTCTGTACCTATGGTAAGACTTTATTTAAACTACAAAAATAAGACGGGATAACCACAAAGCTATAAATATTTTAAATAAATATATAGGTTTTTTTTAAGATCCATTAAATCGAACATTTCTTACAAAAATATGCCGATTCGGATAAGTTTCTGTCAATTCAAAGCTCAGAATTGGTACCTTTAGAAGGCCATTAACGAATACATACAATATATTATTTAAAAGGTAAATAAATTATTTAGTCTACAAATACATTGACCCAATAACAAAGACTGAGTTTCAGTGAATGACACGACTATATTTTTTTGTCTTCTGGAAATGGGTTTGTAGTAAATAAATGCCGGAAGGGAGAAAAGAAAAACATGACTGGCTTTAACTGATACATTATCTAACAGTCTTTCTTCTAGTTCTTGATAAAATAAATGTAAATATTTCAAAAACTCAGTTCTTAATAGTTGTGCTCCGAACTGAAATTAGAACGTGTTACATAGAAATTTCATTTCTGTAGATAATTAAAATATTTATAATTTTAATATCATCGATTTCTTATTATCTGTCAAATTCGTAGACAAGATAAATTATTTATCTGTTGACTAATTGCAATATTTTAATTAGTCTGTGACATTTCTTTTTGTTTAAAATATTGAATGTTGCCAGCTTAAGCTAACTTTATAGTCCCCAAATTGTTATTAAAAATATAAACATTTTATTAATAATTACTATTCTAAATTTCATTTATTAATCATTATTAAAGTTAGCACATCGCTAAATATTATTTGAAAGTAGTTGTCATATTGTTTCAGAAGTATAGTTGCAGCCAACGTTGTTTTATTGTTATATTTATTAGTATAACAATTTATTATAAATTTATTACACTTGTTTCTTCCTGTAGATAAGTAGTGCATTGTTCTTAAATTGTTTAAATATTGGTCTTCTTCCGATTAATATCAATTTTACCCACATTTCGTGTAACGCGGCTGTGCATAGCCACATTGTTTGCTTATTATGCATATTTTGACTATAAAATTCAATGCCGTGACCTTTAGAGTCTTTTCTTTCGGAAGCACTTCCGAATTGAATATCTTATTAGCCTTCGGTGAGTGTTTTAGTTATTTGTGATCTTATTAACGCATTTGAAGCGTTGTTTCTTAAATTCATTAGCGTGTTTAATTGCAGGGCTAATAATTTAATATGGAATCATTATAATTCCTATTGCCGGCACTTCCCGGGCAGTTTCAAAGTTTGTTGGAACAATATTTCTATTTGTCCTGATTCGACCCTGTGAGTCGACATGGGCTAATATTAGTGCTTGCGAAGCCTTTTTCCTCCATAAGGAGGTTTTTTTTAGTTTGTACCCTAGAAGATACGGGTAAATTTATAATTGGTTCGCGGGGGTAGACGTGAATCTTCGGAGCGTCGTCCTGTTTGACCTGTATCCTGCTTCCTGACTAGCTGAGTTTAAGGAGCTCGTCTTTATTGTAATCCCGATATTATGGTGATGTACAAATTTTATTTATACCAATAATCAACACTTCCATTTTTGAAAATTTTATAAAGAACATGTGTTTGACTGTGGTTCTCCAGTACTGACAAGCAGGAGGATCATATATATGTCTTCGCTTGTTATTTGTCAGTGGCGCCTAGGATATTACTATTTTAGTAATTAATTAATATATATATAATTTAAAATAAAGTATTATCTCAAGTAACCCACCGCTGAGTCTAGCTGGCATTATTTTTTTGGCATTACTTTGGCATTATGTCATTATTTAACAAATTCTCCTATTTGTTGTTTAACATTATAAATTATAAGGTTTAATGTGTGGTTGTATTATTTTTGATTATATTAATAAATTAATTTAAACCACAAACCCACTTTTATTATTTTTGTAACAAACGAATGATTTGGATTGGAATAAATTTCTTCATTCATTATTGATATTCAAAAATTGCTTGGAATATTTCATTGGGATTCTTGTACATTCAAATTTTATAAAGTCTAATAATATTTATTCAATTTGAAAAACGATGGAGAACTAAGTTTATATTTATACCCAATTACTTAAACTTGTATTTATAAAACGTATTTTCAAATAATATTTACATCTTTGAAATTTATAAACCAATATTTTCAATTTGTATTAGATTTCTCCGTAAAAAGTATAAAAACAATTATTCTGCAAATATTGTTAATTATTTTACATATTTTTCCCGTGAATATAATTGTCGCAAAACAATCGAAATGTCTTTACATAAAAAAAAAATAAAAGACGACAGTTAACAAATAGTTCTAAAATACTCAATTCCAGAGAATAAATTTAAAATAATTAAAAAAATAAAGATTGTTCTTTGAATGTACATACTACGACTTATTTATTAATTACTAACTTTATTTACATTGTCATATTTTTTTCCATTTGACCTTCAATTTTTTTCCATTTAACCCTCAAGTTAAGAGGAATAACTTCTTGAATTTGATTTTAAAAGTCTGTTAGACTCTCATTTAGTAAGAAATTGTATTTTTAAAAAGCTTTTTAACAAACTTTTGTAAGATAGATTACTCCTAATTATACAGTACAGCACAAATTAGGCCAGTGACGAATTAATGAACGCTTTTGGTCGTTTATTAAATAATTAACACAATATAATATATGTACTTCAGAGTTTCGTCCAGAAAAAACATTTTTTTAAATTAATTTATAGTTTTTGTTTAAAATTTTATGAATAAAATGTCAATAAAAAACTTTAGCTCTTTTTTTTTCTTTTTTTTTATCTTAGCTCATTTTAACAGATCATCAGTTGTTAAAATGACAGACCGCAGTTTGTAAACAGGTTGGCTCGACCGAGCTAATGAAACATCTAGACGCACAACCTTCCTTTCAGTCCTTGTGTTACTTCACTTCACTTCTCTTTGTTATTGAAGGAATTTTAGGACCAGTTTTAGAGGTCACCAGGTCCCAAATTTTAAAGACAATAGTTTCACAAAACATAGATGTTTTAAAAGAAAAATAAATCATATTAAATTTATTATTTTCATCGCGCTATAGTTAGGTTTAAGTTTGCAATATTTTTATCATTTCATTATTGGGAAATTTTTAAAGCTTTTATCATATAAAAAGATCTTAGTAAACAGTAAAAATGTAATAACTCGAGTTCATTAACAAACAGTTGACTGGTTAACAAATAGTTGTGAACTATTAGCACTAGAGCGACTTCAAGAACAACTTTAAACTAACTTTATTTTAAGAAAAGCATTCTGAGCTCGTTTGAGAATAAGAGAATAGTCAGATATAATTTGGCAGCAAGCACAGATGCAGTAAGCTGAAGCTATTGGCGAATATTTTTTTTTTGTTTTTTTGGCCAGCGCCATGTCGTAGTCATTTGAAGACATACACTAGATTGGGCTTCTGATTAGATAAGCACAGCTTATCGGGAAGGAAACAGTGGAAATAGTTGACTGTAATACAAAGGTACACACAGACACTATTTAGGCAAATGTGTACCGTAAAAAAAAACTTTTAGATAGTTATAGACGATTCCGTAGTAGCGGAAATCATATACCTATTTCGTTTTAGCACAGTTTAGGGATATTTTATCATTGTGAAGCCAAGCGCTATGTTCAAACGAACAATTTGTTAAAACATTAACAAAATGGAATGCAATTGTTACCAGTCCAAAGAAAAGAAGTTAATGAGAATGAAAGTTTCTAGTCCGTGCTTCAAAAACACCAATCTTAACGTATTGGGTTTACAGGTAATTTCCAGAAAGGGCATTATGTCCATAACTAACTCTTCAGTTTCTAAATTCTTAATTAAAATTTAAATGAGAACTATATCGAAGAACTTGGAATAACATGTTTTAATTCCTAACCCAAACAGAAATAAAGTATTTAACATACTGTTGTTTAAAAATTACTTGTTACTAATCTTCGAGTAGTTAACAATATAAAGGAGACTTGAATAATAAAATGCAGTGTTTTTTTCAGAGGTGTCGGTCGGCGGGGTGTTGACGAGTCTCATAGTCAGTTTTTATCTATCATTCGAAGTTCGTTCAACATCTTTAAATTGAACGAACGAAAGATAAAGATCTAACTATTCCTCAGCCTTAAAAGTGCCTAGCAACATAATTTTACCGTCCACAGCATTAATAATCAATTATTTTATTCTTCTACAAGGTTATTCTTTATCTCAAGACTGCTTTTTAAGTCAAAATTCAAAGTTTCTAAAACTTTACTACATTTTACCTATAAAACAACTAGAACGGTCTTTTAATATCCCGGTTTATAATAAAATTAGGAGCTCTTTTGTTATTTTTTGTCCGAATCGTTATTCATGGTCCTGTCTACATGACGTTGAGTTATATTCCAACATATAGATGATAAATATCCAAACAAGGCTATTTCTAACTTTTTTTATGATTACCTACACCTACCTATTACCCTTTTAATGTAATTTTATGTAATAAATTAGTAATGTAAAATTGTGAATTTATTAAGAAAGGAGCGAGATAGTGATAAGTAAGTAAGATGTTTATTTCCATCTTCTGATGGCAGATGAAGCAATAAACAATGAGGAGGTCAGAATATTCACTGACGGGAGTAAAATAGATGGAAAGGTAGAAGCCGCCTTGAGTTGTTGGGAAGGTCCTAGCGAAATAACTAACACAATTTCGATTGACCTTTATTACACCGTCCATGCTGAGCTGTATGCGTTTTTACAAGTTACGGAATTGGTTAAAATGCCTCAAAAAATGCCTCCGTGAATGTTCTGAGTGATTCTAGGTCTGTCCTAGAATGCATAAAAAAAATCCTTACACCCACAAGCTTCTCTTATAAGATCAAACATCAACAAATTCAGAAAAGTAAATAGACACATAAAATTATTTTGGATAAAAGCACATATTGAATACCCTAGAAATGAAAGCGCCTATGAATTAGCGAAGACAGCAGAATGAAGAAGATGATAAAAAGTAAACATATAATACCGAAGATAGTACAGGTCATCACAGGGCGGGTGTGTACAATACTTATGTAGATTTAAACTGAGAACAAGTCCTCCTGTGACTATGATCGCCAAACAGAGGAGAACGAAAATATGCGAAATTAAAACAAAAATTAGAATGCAACATACGAAATAAACTGGAAAAGGAAAATATAAAAGAGTTAATGGCAGAAAAAACCAGAGGCAATACAGTATTGCACGAGAATAGGGACGAACACCAATAACAAATATAAGAAAACGTAAATAAACAAAGAGAAAGGTAAAAAATGAATGTATTAAAATATTATAAAAATAATATTGCAAATGCATGACCCAAGATTGTAAATATAAAAGAGTGAATAAAAGTGTGACCGTCTAAGTAAATGAAAAGTAATACATATCATAGATGCGTGTAAGTACACTAGAAGTAGAAATGAAAATAACTTAAACTAAAATAGAAATAAAACTGGCCACTAGGAGAAAAAAATAAATTGAAGAAAATAAATTAAAGATTGTATACTTATTTAAGGATATGAACATATATGTCTAGAAATATAAAAATACTATAACTTAATACTATTAGCTTTAACAAAAACGTGTGCGTATATGTATTGTGTACATTTTATATGTGTATGACGTGACTAGCAATAAGATTTACAAAAATAGCGTATGAAATGTAAAGAAGTGTATCTTAGAGTAACAGTTAGTAACAAAGTGTAGTTACAGATATAAATGTAGAGTAAAAAGGAACAAATAAATTCGGAAATATAATCGACTATTAGTAAAGTGTAGCAGGAATTGATTTGGTAACCATATTAAAACTTCATTCTTGGCAGCATCGCAACTTGTAAAAATGAGTAACGTTATAGATGTAAAGGAATATACGTAGGCTTTGTAAGAAATTCAACTCGTAAAAAGAAGAAATTGATATTAAAAGATCCGCTCCACCCACGTCGGAGCTATTGCGGCAGCACAAAGAAGCTGCATTAAAAAAAAATAAAAAGTAAGACAAGAAAGGGATGTAATTTTATATTAGTGGGCTGACAATGATTGCATCCGTTGATTTTTAGAAGAAATTTATAAAAATAGTGTCTTTTTCTATGGCGGGAGTACCCATAAATAAGCATAGAAAAAGAAGGCATATAACTCCTTGGTGACCTTTTTTCCTTCAAAATAAGAAAAACAACGGGTAAGCTAGATAAATTAAAATATTGTTATATTTCATTTCTAAGAAACTAATTTTGGACTGAACAGTCCTATTTATATTATTTCTTACTTTAGAAAATGTAGGGACAAAAATTTAATATTTCATTCATCTAAATTTTATTTTAAGGAATAAAACCAAAGTAAACAAAACTGAAAATGCCTCATGTTGTACATTGCTCTAACAGCACTCTTCTACATCACAAATATAGCATAAATATCTCATGCATTCACATAATACTCTGGGATATGACATGATACTGAGAAAATAACTAAAGTAAAGTAAGTAGTTTCAACGTTTGTCAACCGGTGTTTTCTTTGAACTGTGTATGCAGTACTAAGTTTGTTCGACAAACCACACGTGTGGATACCCCAATTTCAGGAGAAAGATAGCAATTTTGCATCCAAGGAAATTCCCAAAAAAATAGTAGAATTGTTGTTATTGTTTTTGTTTATCTGTGGCTTTTTGAAAATCGAATGCAATTCCTTAGTTTTGACGTTTTTGACATTTGGTGAAGTAAATTTATATACAATTGATTGAGACATTTCTTCGTCTACATCTCTGCTGCTGATTAAATATTGAAAAATACCAAGTAACTGGAGACGCTTCTCTGCGGTCATCCCAACTGCTGGGTACAGAGTGTAATATCTTTAAAACGACCAAGCCGTTCAATATCCACGTCTGAATGTGTCTGACACAGACACTACAGGTCAACAGATGCAGAAGTCAGAAAAGATTTTATTTGGCGGTATTTGGTGTTTCAAGTTCGATATGGCATAGGTCCTTTCAAAGAGATTATCAAAGACCGGCGTCATTCTTCTGCGACCTCTGGTATTACTTGAGACCGAGAGCGGCGGTGATCATGCATCAAGTGAACCAAAGGCTGGTTTGCTCTTCTTATATTACAAAAAAAAGCTCAGTCTTTGATAGTTCTGCTCTCAACCGAAACAAAATAGAGATAATTTGGATTGAATTCTTTATTCGTAATTGATATCCAACAGGTTTATTGGGATTCTTTTATATTAACCTCTGATAAGGTTTTATAATATTTATTAAATGTAAGATATGATAGAAAACTATGTTTCTTTTTATATCGAATTTTTTATTTTTCTTATATAGTGTATTTTGTAAATAATTATAAAGGTAAAGGTTGTAGATTTATTCGTAAAAAGTATGAAAACCAAAATAATAATTAGTTACCTATTCTAAATCAATATGTTTAATATAATAAAAAAGTAAATGTAAATGAAGTATGTAATGTAATAAATGTACAGTTTAAAAAAAAAACAGTTTAATAAAACTCAATTTTAGAAAACGTATACATTAAAACAAAAAAAAGTTCTTCCGGTACATATTACGATTTAAATACGCTTCATTAGTAATTCGTACTTAATATTATTTACATAAAATCTATCCTTCGTGACCTTCGTTTAACCTTTCAACGAATAACTAATAAAATAAATTCTTAGGTGATCTATTAGACTAATGTTCAACAAAAAAAAGGAACTATTAAAAAGTCATATTGGTCTACTGAAATAGATTACCTACTCTACTAATTATACAATTTAGAATAATGGCCTCAGATCAGTGAGACGGTGGTAAAGTAATTATGACTTTTCTTTTGCAATTGCTTGTAAAGTACCTACGTAAATGAAAAAGTTTTGTATACATAAATATTTTATGTATGGAACACTGATGAGTGGCAAATAAAAAATACGATGTTTAGCCGGCTGTATCAGGTCAAATGTAGGACTTAAGCAGAATGAACACTGTGTATAATACTTCGAGTTCATGTGTAAGAACCCTAAGTTGCTTATAATTTAGTTGGACAAAATTCCCACAGAGTAGACGTATGTACAGTCTGGTAAATATATATATCAGAGTCATCGTGGGTTACGAAAGCTTAAGTATGAAATATATCATTTAAATATTCAATTTTTTACGCACCAAAACAATGAGCTGACGCCTGGCCTCGACATTTGGTTGGCGTTAACCCAGTTTTAGACTTTAGGTTTTATTAGCAACGTTGTGACCTGAGCCCTCAAAGTTATTCATGAAACATTAACTATTTTTCAAACCACTGCAATACTATATTCTTAGGATGTAAGAACGAATTAACTTTATGTTTGAACATCCAGACTGGTTTAGAAAGATTTGAACTGAAATGTTCAAATTTGTTAATAATATTCTTGCTAGTGTCATAACAATTATATATAAAAATAATGGTAGCCCAAAAACTCGTCAATAGATACCGAAATTAAGACTTATACCTAGCGTGAGCAATAAAAATGTTACCGATTTTATTTCGGCCTATTTATATAAAGATATAAATAAAGGTATATAAAGAATATATATTATATAAAGAAAAATAAATACTATTTTATTTACCAATGTATTTGTATTAAAATGTGTTAGTCGTGTTGTAGACAATATTAGAAACCCCACGAAAAGGCTTAAAAATATCGGTTTTAGTGTTGTGTTATATAGTCATCTTGTAAAAAATATTTAAATAAAATAAAACGTAATGAACACTTTTGCCATGTATTTTTCGATATGTACATTTTTTATTATTATCATATACAATTATACATACATACATAGACATTCTACACATATTCATCTATATTAAAGTGAAATGCAACTTAGTCGTTACCATATATTATGTTTAAGTTATAATTTATTGTTATATGTAACTGAATATGACTGTATTAAAATTCCGTATAATTAAAATGTTTTCCAATTAACACAGAAGACCTGATACAAACTCACCTTTGTTAGTTGGCGGCTTTACTTTCATATATTTAGGTCAACTATGCAGGTTTCCATTTCAAACAATGTTAGAAGGAGCGTGTTACAAATGATATAGAAAACATTTTAAACATCTGCAATGCATGGAATATGTCATCAAAATAAAAAGAAAATGTAGAGCTTGAGTAGATATAAAACTCTTATTTTAGTTAATGAAAGACCAAAGGAATACATTTACTAAGCGAATCATCGTGAAAATCTTGATAGCTCCTTGCAGAGAGCAAAAACACCTACCGCTTTGGCTTAATCTTAGTATTTGAAGATGGAGAGATTGTAAAGAACTTTTAAATCTACTTTCTCTTATTCATTTACACGGAAAAGAGAGTTCTTTAATAGTATTTTGACTCATCTGCGTAAACAGTATTTAATATGATCAGTATAAAAAAATCATACAAGTTTATTTGCTTATTTCTTACAATCCCACGTTATTTAATTTTATATATTAGAAACTAAAATAAACATTTTAAATAGCGTTACTATATATGATGCTATCATATACAGTAATGCTGTCAGAACAATTATCTGGAATATGTAAATTTATTGTAACAATCGCTTATTTCCTATACAGCTATGAATGAAGCAAGATTACTACTAATGTCCACGCGTATGCTAATTGAACTTGAATGCAATATATCTAACTTGTAATAAATGTATATACATTTTATTACATGATCTGCCTATATGAAATTAAAATTTATATAGCATAACTGCTGAAGCTAATAATGTTTTTATATTCATCTTTTCACCCCCTTGTAATTAACCTTCCGACTTAGTTCGAGGAAACAAAAAATATATTAACCCAGATCACTCAGAAATTTCCTCCAGACAGCCAGTTATTTCAATTATTTGAAAAGAAATAAATTTTCTGTATACACATTTAAACACTAACTGTTTGGAAATGTTAGACCAAACGTTGTATTAATACCTATGAATAAGGGGAAGTACACGCTTTATTAATTAGTTTGTAGATTGCTTAGCGGGCCGTTACCAATGCTTGCATGGTTTTGACAAGTTACGATATTCAATGCTACAGAATAACTGAATGTATATTAATGAATTATATAAGATTTTTGGTTTTATATCTAAAATAATACATATTAAAAAGTGTTTTTTAATCATAGATATAATTGTTGTATTTTGACAAATATTATTTCATTAACAAAATATGAATTTATTCCCAGTTTATCCGATTGGCAAGTATTTATTGTTATTATTATTATGATATTATATTTTAATGATTAGCAAGGTTTTAGTTTTTGTAAATAGAATCCTAAAAAAACATTAGGTATGGAAAAATATATTCTATACATATATTTAAATAAGTTTGTTGGTTGTATACGCATTAAGTCGAAAATAACAAATTATTAAAGAAAAGAAATATCACAAAGCTGAAATTTAATAAAAAAAATAACTTTAAAAATGTAAAAGAAAACCAGCAGAAGTAATCTAAATCAATTGCAAATATTTGAATTCGGAATTGTTTTGAGTCCGAGTGCTGAGGCCGATGTTCTAATTAAAGCTCTACGACATTTCCTCTTATATTTGTTTCAACTTTTATCCTCCTAAGAAAGCTTGGTGAGCATTGTATACACGATCGTGTTTATAGACGGAGGTGATATCTAGATGAGTAGCGCTACGGTAACATTGATAAAGCGTCGTTTATGTTCCTGCCCGTGTCGGTTTATTTTTTAATATTTTATATTTATTTAAAATTTAACTAAGCTTAATAAGACTAAATATATAAACTTTTTTTCCAACATTATAATAAATATATTAACTATATATTGAATATACAGGTTTTTTTTAATTAGTTGACCAACTCTTGCAGGCAGCCTCTCTACATTAATCGCAACAACATTTGTTCTACAACTTTTACAAATCGTGGTAGACAACACAAAAAAAACGAAACAAAAAATTTTTGTTCCGTCTTTTACTTATTACTCTGTATTTTGTAAGAAGTACTTAAAAGGTCAACGTTCGGGCGCCATACCGACGCTCAGAGTTGATGTTAGTTCAGAGACAACAAATAAATTTTGTATGTAAAAATTTTAATTTTAAAAACTACTAATTTTAAAAAGTCGTAGAACAAGTATTGTTGGGATTGATGTAAAGAGGTAAAGAGGTCATCTAATTACAAATAACCCTGTATATATACAATGAGATATTTCGAATTCGCATTGAGTGATATTGTTCTATAATAAATAAAGATTGGAGATTAGATTAGATCGTAAGGCATGGATATTTTTCATCTGTATTTCTATCTGTATTTTCTGTATTGGAGTATTAGTCAACGTCATATAGACTGGTCAACGATGTGGCAATCAATAACGATGCGACCGAACTACATCACTATATTTCTATTGGTAACCTATATACGATGAATTTGTTAGTTTTATGGTTACTACTATAAAGTTAGGTAGATGAGTGAGTGTCGTGCCAGGTTTTTATTACACGGTTGACACTAGTATTAAATGATTTCTGGTTTCAATTGCATGCAAGTTCAATCAGCATGTGCATGACCATGATTATAAATATTTGACACAGACAGATGATTTCCCCAATCGTGGACCTTAGTCGTAACCCTGCTTCATTCATAGCTGTATAGGAAATACATGATTGTTACAATAAATATATATATATACTCCAGATACTTCTACTGATAGCATCATATACCTACAGTTACAACGCTATTTAAAATGTTATTTTAGTGTTTCTACTATAAAATTAAATAATGTATGATTCCAAGAAACAAACAAGTAAATTTATAAGGATAACGAATTTAAAAGCTGAACCTTTTACACACTGTTTACTAAAATGAGTAAAAATGGTGTTAAAGGACCGTCTTTTCTGTGTGAAATTAATTAATAAATAGATTTGTAGGCTTTTTAAATGAACATAATAAATGTAACATATACTATAGCTTATGTAAATGAATAAGAGGAAGTAAATTAAAAGCTCTCAACAATCTTTTAATCTAATAATATGTACATACATTTTATTAAAAGTTATATATATATATATATATATATATATATATATATATATATATATATATATATATATATATATATATATATATATATATATATATATATATATATATATATATACATATCATAGAAACTCAGATCTTTATAGATTTCTTTCGGACCAAAATTTAATTGAATGATTGAATAAATAAAGTTTTAGTCTCTTATTACTATTCCAATTTTACTTCAATTTTTTATGACGATTTTTTTAAAATTAATTTCTAATAAAATCTTATATTAAATCAATTTAAGAGACGAAATAGACTTCTCTTCATTACGTTTCTATTTACAAGCATTTACTCACATTTATATTTATAAAATATCTTTTGTAAATGATTAAATTTAATTCTGAGAAGTCTAAGACGACGACAACGAATATTTTCTTTTCAATTAAATTACTACGTAAGAAGTATAAATAAATTAATTATTCTCAAAATACTAGATCATTTTTATGTATTATTACCGAGAATACAATTGTGGCAAAACAATTACAATGTGTCTACAAAATACTCAATTATAAATATATTTTCATTTACAAGAAATACTCGATTGCCTTTTAACAAATTATGGTTCTTCAAATGTATTTTTTTATATGCATGATCAAATTACATTTACATTTATATAATATATTAAAAATAACAATTATATTAAATTTATCCATTTTAATTTCCTTAACCGTCAAGAGAAAATCAGCAACCAATTCATATAATTCATTAATTACATGAAATATGTTAGACTTATTTTTAGTAAGAAATTGTTCTTTGAAAAGGGCTTATTACACTTCTGAAATAAATTACCCCTAATTATACTATAATGGCAAAAATTAGGCCTGTATTGACCGTTTATGAAATTATTTATGCCCTATACAATGTAATAAATGTTTTTTTGTCATCTCACTGTCTCATATTTTTATAATTTATCCAAATCATTTTTTTAAAGATATATATGTAAAAAATCGCAACTTCTGTAGTAATAAATAGAACGATTGGTAACTGTAACTTGTTTTCTATAATAACCATTCATAGTATGCGTTATATAACTTAAATATAGATATGGCGATGCTGTATGTATATATGTATGTATGTATGTAGTTCTAATTGCGACTAGTTAATATTGTTGAGAAAAGTTGTATGAAAATGCTGGACTGGGAGTTGATTATTTTGGGTATAAACGGAATTTGTGAATTTTGTTTCACGTAGCTTTTCGAAAAGGTTCACTGGGATAGAAGGTTTTACAAATCTATTCTAACTCAATTGCCTTAACAGCATTAAACGATCTGCTTTTAAAGCGTTTTTGTTTTAGTTTTTTACTAAATTTATTTGCTTCGTAAGGAATGAACCATCCATGTTTTATTTTTTTTTAGTGGAAACACTAGAATAAACATTTTATAAAGTTTATCCGTATACTTATTTATTTATTCACTTTAATGCTAAATCTCTAATTACCAGTCAACCGACATATTAAACAGAAGTTCAGATAAAGCCACGTTTAACTGCCCGTTACTGATGTATCTCCTAGGATTAGTAGCGAGTTCCACACCCGGGGACCCATCAGTCTTTGTAATATATCTATTTGTTATCATGGCAATCCAGATTCTAATGAAATCTGTATGCAAGTAAAATCGGAAATAGGAATAACAACGTGACACAAGAATCACTCATTAATTTTACTTTATGGTTGGCCTTAATTTACAAATATTGAATGTTTTTGATAACTAAGCGAAAAAAAAACTATGTACCAAGTATATCGTATATCGGTTAGTATTAAAAATGTTGGTAATATAGTTTCGGTGTTATTGATTGCCTCGTTGTCCTTTTTGAATGACGTTGACTGATAGAAACAGATAAAAAATGTCCATGTGACCCAACTTCTAACCTTCGTTTATGATAAACCTGAGATATTGGTTTGTATCAATTCGAGAGATCATATTATATTAAGATATTGAAGAAATAAATTATGTAGGATTTTTTTGAGGTTTTATCATCATTTATATTATTTTTAGACAAAAAGTTTATCATTACACAGTTTAATATAAAATCCAATTTTTCTGTCGCATTGAATACCGGGCCCTGACAATAAAATGCTACGCCATGTTGAACGCCACGCCAAGCAGTCTAAAAACCATAAGGTTCTAAGGTTTTCACGAGTACTACACATTGAAATAAAACTATTTTTACGGATTTACCTCTCGTATAATGAATTAAATTTTAAATCTAACCCGATGTTTCGAATGCTTTGCAGCAATTGTGTTCACGGTAAGACGAAATGGAGGTGTCTGTCAATAAGTCAGTTAATAGTCATCTACCACCAACGGTTTCTAAGCTTCCGGGCGTATAGTTCAGGATTCACACAAAACACACTAACAATATCTTGAGGTCTTATAGTGCGGTCATAGACATGGGATTTTAATTTTTTTAAGAGTGGGTCCCAGGTGTTAGATAATCCCCAACCATCTTCTCTATTAAAATTAAGATGTTTTTTTTAATTTCAATAGCATCACGAACCATTTTTGGAATGTAAAGTTCTTCTTTAGCGAGGATTTTAGGTTTATCAAATCTTATGTAATGGTTGGGCTTGTCTATGGTATGTTCACACACTGCTGCCTTAGATGTAAGCCTAAGCTAGATATCCGAGATGTGTTCCCTAACTCTTTTACCGATGCTCATCTTTAAATTTAATTAATTATACGCAAGTTAAATCCGTAAAAATAGTTTTATTTCAGTCTAAAAATCCAGTCAATTGAAGCATACAATTCCTTTATACAGATATATTTATACACCATTCAGTACAACATTTCTTAACGTTATGGGTAAGGGTATACAGAAAATTAATTTATATTTGAAAGAGATGTTAAGAAAATACTGAGTGATTGGCGTGAATACATTTTATGTTTCCACGAACTGGGTCGGATAATAACTAGGCGTTGAAAGGATGAATAGAAAAACATGATGAGCTTGAAGTGATATATTACACAAGTTTTTATTCCTTATAGTTCTTGTAATAAAATAAATCTATATAGTATAGAAACTCAGTTATTTATAGGCGTAGTTGTAATTTTATCGAATCATTTCGTTTGGAATAAATCTGAAGACATTTCTTATTTCTATTCAAATATTACTTTATATATTTCATTGGGATTTTGGTACATCAATATCTAAAAAACTTTCATAATGTTTATTCAATTTCAGAGACGATAGAGAACTAAATTTCTATTTATACCCAATTACACTAGTATTCATGAAAGTATCTTTTGGAACTGTATTTACTTTAGAGAAGTCTAAAAACTAATACCTTCGATTTACCTTTACAATAGATTATTATATATTATTTAAAATATGAGATATATTTTTATATATTTGCTGTCGTGAAATAATTGAAACGTTTAAAAAAACAGTCCAATTTTTTTCATTCGTTTGGCTGTTACGATGCACAGACATAAACACAGACACATAGATAGACAGCTTAAACTTATAACACCCGTCGTTTTTGGTTCAGGGGTTAAAAAGAATTGATTGTTTGTTGAATGTAAATATTAAGATTTAGTGAGGCATGACTAATCTTATTAAATTTACATTAAATTTACCTTACTTTCATTAACCGTCAAGGGAGAATCAATAACCAATGAAAAACAATATTAATTCCATTTATAAAGTCTGTTAGACTCATTTGCATTATAAATTGTACTTTTAAAAAGCAATATTACTTTTCCTTTCTAATTATAAAGTTCAGAATACGTTAGAACAGTGAGGGCAAAATGAATCTTTTTGATCGTTCAGGAAATTATTTGGACCGTATAAATGTAATATCTATATTTAATTATTTCGAAAATTTACGAAATATTGTTCTTCTATGCAAATAATATCATAATAAGTTGTAATTATAAGGAAGATACTGTATATAAAGCCTATATATAGTAATTTTTTTGTAGCTTGTATACGAGTTATAGCTCGGCAGAATAAGTAAGTATTACCCTCTCCGGAAAATCGGAGTACGAGACACAAGCACAGCCTTCCTTCCATTCTCTACTGTTATCCAACTTCACTTCATAAGTCTCCGTTCCTCAATTACTTATTAGTGTATATGGACGGTGTTGCCAGTTGCCCTTTACTACTCGGTTTAATGTTTTATCACAGATGCCTTCTTAAAAGTAAAATAGATATACGTTTTTTTAATATTACTGAATTACATGCTATTCACATCTTTAATCCTAATCTAAAAGCCAAATATAGTTTTTAAAACTATTTGCTACAAATATGAGCTGTGTTTGAAAAAATCATTGTTACTACTATTTAATGTTATAAGGGAAACCTATATGAGAAATTGCAGGCTCCTATTTCTTAAGGTTCTGGGTTGGCGTTGATGACTCTGTGAATCAGGGTTTTATCTATAGGTCGTTCAATATAACAATGAAGTTTGCCACGGCGTATTATAATTATTTAACATATAAATCTGATGTCAAGGTTTTTGATGATTCTTGTACTACCTAGTAAAAATGGTGATCCTTATGCTAGTTTACCCTGTTATATAATAAAAAAAAACAAATTATTAACGAATTAATAATTTAATATATTGTTTAAATTAAAAAAAATATATAATAATTAATTTAATGAATATAAATTTAATATAATACCTATTTTTTTTTAATTAATATCAGTGCGTTTAAATATTAAACGTTAAACAGGCCTAAGTTATTGTTCTTATTCCATTTAAAAAATAGAATGTTCCTGCTTAAACTCCTGCTATAGTGATTTCTTATGCCATGTCCCTTGAACTTTATGTATGTAACTTTATGGATACTTCCATACTGGTATAGATAGATTTGTACCTAACTGTTAGAACCTATTAAATAATATTATTATGACCAGTACTGGTCGGAGTAACATCTTAATTACGAATTTATTCCGGAATTATTGGAATTATTTTTCAATTTACGGTTAAATTTTTAAAACAGTACATACAGTTTAACGAATATCGTTTGACGTTTTCAAAAGTACTGTACATTTATGTCCCGGTCTATTGATATTAAAATAAATATTATTTTATTTTATTAACCAAATTTGTGGCTCACAATCACTGCTTTTGTGAGTTTCATTATTGCACCGAAAACAAATAACTTTTCTTATCTAACCATAATTTGTTGATTGTGTTTTTTGCTTAACCAATAATGTTTAAAAATATGATTTTTGTGTCAGATATTAAAATGTGGAAACGACAATAATTAATAAAGAAATGTCATGTACAGAAACGCCATGTTAAGTTTTTATTATATCTATACATACAGACACATTCACCTGTATTAAAGTGGAATGTAACGTTATTGTACTTCTGAATTAAAATACTATGTTTTTAGAATTTATGATATATAATTTTATTGTACAATATAAGAGAATTATTTTTAAATTAAAATTGTATTTAAATTACGGACAATTAAAGTGTGTTCAAATTAAGATACACGACGTGATACAAACTCACCTTTGTTAGTTGGCGGGTTCACCTTCGTATATTTAGGTCAACTATGCAGGTCTCTATTTCAAACAATGTTAGAAGGAGCGTGTTGCAAATGATATAGAAAACATTTTAAACATCTGCAAATTGTGCTATTATAGAATATCTCAACTAGATTGAAATAATGATATTTTTTTAATAATTATATAATTTAAAATAAAATGATTTGGGCAGGGCTTCGTACCTACGATCTCTGTGAAACCGTCCCTTTGCTTTCTTTTCGAAATATTAACCAAAGTTTATAGCTTTGCAATATAGTTCCAAATTTAAAAGATAACACAACCGAAATTAATGATTGAAAATATCTATAAGGATATGTAGGCTTTAGGCTTATTTAAATTAAAATACAGTATGTTAAGTAATAGTTTAAATTGCTCCTGTTTCTTGTAGAGAACAAAAATCTTCTGGTTTGATTTAGTGTTTGAAGTTTTAGAATATTTCAAGGGCTTATAAAATCGACTTTTTTAAAAACCATTTGGGTAAACTCTTGTGACAATCTTACAAATATTATTGTAACACGTAAATTTTAATATTATATCTTATGTTTTATCTACACTAAAAAAAAAAAAAATATAAATTAAATAAACAAGTAAACTTTAAACAGAATAGAAAACCGTGTATAATTTTTTCATTCTATTCTTTAAAACTAAAATTAGCATTTAGCTCATTTGAATGTGTAAACGAATAAGCTTTCTAAATATTAATATTTTATTTTGTTTTCAAGTGTTTTTTTATTTCATAAATAAAACATTTTATATGGCTTTCCAGTAGATGATGTCAACGGTAGAAATATAAATATGTATATAGTTGGTATCGTTATTCCAGATACAGTCGTGAACGACCGGGCAAGACTGAAGACCTGGTATTCTTAACCGCCCCGTTGGTCAAGTGGTTAGCGCAGACGCCTAACGACAGCGACGCAATGGGGCTCGGGTTTGATTCCCGACGGGGACAGCCATGTACGTGACGAGCATAGATGTCTGTATTTCTGGGTTTGGTCGTTTATTAAATATATTTACAGTATTTATAATGTGTATTTCTATGTATTTGTATCGTTGTCTAACACCCTTAACACAAGCAAATAATTAGCTTACTTAGGGGTTAGATCAATGTGTGTAATTTGTCCTGTGTTATTATTATTATCATTTATTTCATATTAATCTTATTATTTACATTTATACATATAACATTAAAAAAAAAAACAACATTATAAATATAAATATAAAAAACAGTATCCCGCCGACGTGGGCCTTACGACCAGTCCGTCGGTGGTTAGGGCGACAGCGAAAGAAACTTCCTCACAATGCGTGCCGTACCCAAAACTGCTGCTCTTTGCATCCGACCCTTGATCCAGTTTTTTAGTGAGAGCCTCTTGAGATTGTGATCGAGACTCTTCGCTATAAGACCATTGACGGAAACTACCATCGGGACAATTATTGTTGAGTCAACATCCCACATGTCGGTAATCTCGTGAGCTAAGTCCAAGTATTTTGACAGTTTGTCCTTCTCAGCTTTCACAAGATTAGCGTCACACGGGACACTGATATCAACAAGAAATGCCCGGCGCTCTAACCGATCTACCAGCACGATATCAGGCTTATTGGCTACAATAGTCCTGTCCGTTATGATAGATCGGTCCCAATAGAGCTTAGCATGACCATTTTCCAAAACTGGCTCCGGTGAGTACTTATAAAATGGCACTTCAAAAGGTACAAGTCCGTATCGAAGAGCAAGTTCCTGGTGGATAATCTTGGCTACTTGGTTGTGCCTGTGCAAATACTCTCCATTGGCAAGACGACAACAACCGGAAATAACATGTCTGATGGATTCCCCAGGTTGGTGGCACGCACGACATATATCAACAGTGCCATCCTTTATTATGTATTTCCGATAGTTGTTCGTCTTGACAACTTCGTCAGCAATTGCACAAGCAAAACCTTCGGTTTCTCCAAAGAGATCACCGAATCGTAGCCAAGCCACGGACGCCAGAAGGTCTACATCAGGCCCATAGAGTGCCTGGTGGAACCGTCCATGAAGCTCCTTACTCTTCCATATATTTATACGGTCGTCAGTGCTAAGTACTACCGGTTTATGCCAGTTGTCTTTGGCTAAGGAGAGCGGTGTGAGGCCTTTATCTACTGCAACAATGTCCCGATGCATTCCACACTCAGCATGAAGGAAATATTCTCTAAGATTGCATACCTCACGGTTGTGTAAGTTTTCGGCATTAAGGAAGCCGCGACCCCCACACTTCCGTGGAATATACAATCTCATCACTGATGAGCGCGGATGATGCATGCGATACATTGTCAATAGTTTTCGGGCCTTTCGGTCCAGGGCATCTAATTCGGTCTGAGTCCACCTTAATATGCCGAAAGTATACATCAGCAGGGGCATTACCCAACTGTTGAATGCACGCACTTTGTTACCTCCTGACAAAAGACTTTTTAGGACTTTTGTCAAGCGGTTAAAGAAGCGTTCCTTCACTAGCTGTTTAATGTCCCCACTTAGTATGCCTAAGCATTCCGACATACCAAGGTATTTGTAGGCTTCGGTTTCAGAGAGGGATCTGAGGGACATTGTCTCCGAGAGTTGTAAATATTCGCTATTTACAACTCGGCCATTCTGCACATGTGCAACCGCGCATTTATCTACACCAAACTCCATCCTAATGTCATTACTAAAGGTTTGCGTAACGCTTAGTAATGATACCAGATCTGCTTTATTTGGTGCAAATAATTTGAGATCGTCCATGTACAAAAGATGTGAAATGATCTCACCCCCTCTGCGAAAGCGAAATCCCAGTTTTGAATCCCTAAGCAACGTGCTTAAGGGGTTCAAAGCCAGGCAAAACCACAAAGGACTCAAGCTATCACCCTGGAAAATACCTCGCTCAATCCTTACAGGTTCGGAAGTAAGAAGACTTCCTCCGCCCCCTGGAAGACAAAGGACCGTTGTCCATTGCCTCATACATGAATCAAGAAAAGCGCATAGATCTGTGTCAATCTTATACACTTCTAGTACTTTTCTCAACCATGTATGAGGCACCGAATCATAGGCCTTTTTATAATCAATCCAGGCGGCGGAGAGACCCTTCTTACCTCGGCGAACCTTTTCATTAATGGCCATGTCAATAAGGAGGAGCTCCTTAGTACCACGAGACCCAATCTTACATCCATTTTGAGCGGGATCTAAAATGCGGTTTGCATACAAATGTGTGTTTAATTTTGAAGTCAAAATGGATGTAAGAAGCTTATAAATTGTTGGTAAGCACGTGATAGGTCGAAAGTTCTTTGGATCCGTGATACTACCAGACTTGTGGAGCAGAAAGGTGATTCCTGTTGACATAAAAGATGGTAGGGATCCGGACACGATGGCTTCCTGGAATTGCCCAGCCAAACGTTCGTGTGAAGACCGCAGCCATTTGAGCCAAAAGTTATGTAATCCGTCCGGCCCAGGACTTTTCCAGTTATGGGTCGAACGGATCGCATCCCTGACATTGTCTGGGCTTATAAATATAGCCTCCATTGGCTGCAGGTGTTCACACGCGCGCTCAACAACACGCATCCAGCCACCATCGTTGTGATTAATAGGCACCGACCAAATATTTTTCCAAAATGTGAACATTTCTTCCATATTTGGTAACTGCCCATCAATCACATTCGTAGCAGATTCCTCCCAACTTCTATAAACCTTTCTTTGGTCACTTTGGAATATGCGATTCTGTTTATACCTATTTACACGTTCTTTATAACGACGGATACGATTTGCCCACGCACAAACTTTCTGCTTCAGGTAGTCTATACGTTCTGTTACATAGGCCATGTAATCCTGAGGTCTAATGCCAGTACCGGCAAAGGCCTGTGTAACATAACGCATGACTCTCGGCCGGATGTTTCCCGATCTGAAGCAGATTAACTTGCCAATAATGACCCTAGCTGCGCTGATACGCCGTTCAATCCTCATCTGCCATGCGGGTGTGTCCTCAGTGGACCGCACCACCCTATCAGGCTCAGGAAATCTGACACGGGCGGAGCGGCACGCTGCAACAGCTGCACAATAAAGAATTGAATGGGTATCAGTGAGACTATTGCTAGAACGAAGATAAGAGTCTAGCATGCAGTCTAGAGCCATTACAAGCAACATATTACGTCTATGCGTGGGAAAACGGGGCAACCGTGGTCTGTCGCGGGCTGGTATATCTTTAAATTCCAAAATCGCATCCTCCAAATCCCTCCTTAATTGCTCATTATCTTGGGTACTTACGGTTGTAATCTCTACGCCCCCCACATCAGCATCTCCAACCACTAACCCTGCCACCGAAGGAGCGGACGATAACTGGGCTCGCGAATGGATGCTTTCGGTGGTGGATGCAGAGATTGTCACCTCGGAGCGAAGCCGGTCAAGTGCGGAGTCATCCAACGCACGATTACGTTGAATAAACCGCACCTGATCCGATAGTCGTTGGGCCGAAACGGTCAAATCTGGTTCAAGGATCTGAAACAAAGACAGCAAACGGGTTCGCCACGCAGTGAGGTTAGTGCCACCCTCTGTCGCCCTATAGTACGCTCGCATGACATTTTCGTTCATATTTTGCGTCCATTTCATGCGGAGCACTGCACCACCGACGGCGGGGGCCGAACGCGGGGCGGATGCCCCAGTAGGCCCCAAGCGCGGCAGCGGTGGCCTCCCACGGCGCGGCGCTGGTGCTCGGCGCGGCGCTGGAGGCGGCAGCTCGTCGTCACTGCTCGACACGATTTCCTCAGGAGGAGTTGCGTACTCCTCCTCTGATGACGTGGAGCTGTTGGGTGCGACGGGCTGCGATGGTGGGCGTGCGTTTATGTTTTTACTCCTTGTGATCATTATTATAGTATCTATTTTCACATTGTCAACAGTTCACTTTTTTCAGGTACTTTTTGTAAGTTGTTCACAGTTGTGTATATAGTATTCTTTTTTTTTTCGTTTATTTTGCATTTTGTAAACGGAATGAAATGATTTAAATATGATTAAAACTGGATATTGAAAATAAATATTTTAAACAAAAATTGACATTTAAAAACGTGACCATTCCGTGTCACTTACCAAGGAGTATTTTTATTATTATTATTATTATTATTATTATTATTTTTATTTTTTTATTATTATTATTATTATCATTATTATTCTTAATCGTACGATTCACGACCGAGGGAATTTTTCAGTATTGTGACTACTATATATTTATAGTCACGGCAAAGTACATGCCGTGACTATAAATATATCACAGTGATTGAATCTGCATGCAAGTGATATCAGAAATGCTTTGATTTAAGTGTTAGCCGAATATTAATATCTTATATGTATATGTTACGATGTTGCGATACCATTTTATGTTTGTTGTCGTCTATTATTCACTGTGGGGTTTTTACAAAATAATAAAAGTATCAAAGTATATCGGATATCGGTTGTTAATATAAAATATGGTGATATTGTTTGTTAGCATCGTTATTGATTGCCTCATTGTTCTCCTGTCTATATGACGTTGAATAATACTGCAATAAACACACAGATGAAAAATATTCATGCCATGCGATTTCTAGTATTTGTTTATAATAAACGAATATCGCTAAATGCGAATTGGATTAATTCTATAGTAAATTTATACTTAGAATTAATTATATTGTAATTAATAAATTTGTTATAGTAGAAGCAAAGGTCATGAAGTCTCTTCGACTTACTCTTTATTAACAGAGTCTTTTTGACAAATCCTTCAATGGATTCTATTTTCTTGACTTTTCTTTTGCCTGAGAAATGTCAAGTCCGTAAATGCAAAAAATATTATTAAAAAAAAATCAAAGAATGTACGAAGTTATAATTGTTTTATTTCATTGTCTTTGGTCAAACTTTCCCCAAGATTTCGTATGAGAACAAAAGACAAAACAAATCAAACAGGAAACGTCGTGGAGGTTTAATTAGAACCTCGGACTCGAACTCGGACGGGAAACAATTCTCTATTTAAATATTTTTAACTAATTTAAATTTATTTTTTAGAATTCGTTCCACATTTTTAAGATTAGGTTATATTAGTATTATTCAATTCTAGATGTGTGATATTTCTTTTTTTACAAATTTTAAAAATATTATATATTTTCTTCGACAAAGTTTTAAAGCGTATATAATTGTATGCAATATACTCAACCCTACCCTATCCTAATAGATTTTTTATACAGTAAAAAAAGTAAAAAATATAAATTTCAATACTTGATTTTTGGGGGATCAAGGTATACATTGATATTACCTAAATAATATTCGACATAATACAACAATTATTTAAAATTATAAAAAATTAGCACTTAATAATTTTAGTTATTAAATGAAGGAGTTATATAGCACACATTAATACTTATACAATTATTCTGCTGTATTGAAGACCGAGAGCTGCCAATACCTTACAAGCATTCGTAACGCCACGCCAAGCAGTCTACAAACAACTCAATATAAGCGCACACTTTCTTTATAAAGATATATTTATACACTATTCAGTCAAATATTTCTCGGCAAAATGGGTCTTTCGTATGTGTATATAAAATAATATTTTATGTTTGAAATAGGATACGTTTTCAAGAAAATACTAAGTGAATGGAATGAATACATTTTTTGTTTCCTAGAGTTGAATCGGCAAGTACTTGAAGGTGAAAGGATGAATAGAAAAACAGTTAGAACTGGTAGGTTCATAAATCTCATTTTTTTATAATTCTTGTAGTAAAATATTTGCACCATTTCAACTCCGTTCTTTATAGCTGTACTTCGTATCAAAATTAAATCTACTGACTTGCATTGGATAAATTCCTCGGTTCCTTTTTTTTTAATATGACTTCAATATTTTTTATTGAAATTTATGTAGTTAATTGTTTTACTTGGTGGTTGGTTGGTTTTAAATATTTATTGAAATGATTAATTAATAGAATATGTATTGAAAACTTTAATTAGTAATTGAAATATTAGAAATATTATTACTGTATTATGTATATAAAGTTGTATTTCTTAGTGTGTCTTTGGTTAATAAATCTGATTCTAAGAACTTCAGGGAATAATACTTTCGATTTAGCAGTGTAGCCAATAAATGAAAACTACTAAAGATTTCAATTTGATAGTTATAATCAAATTTCTTTAAATACTTAAGACACCTTAATCTAATCGAGCTTCTAATTGAAAAATCAATAAGGCTTGTACCGAAGTTTAATATAATGTATGGCGTTTTAGTTCTATTTACTAATACTATGAATGATATTGTATTCGGATAATGAAGGAGATATTATTGATTGTTTTAAAAAAACCTTTCTACACAAAACTCCCAGAGCGTGTATAGTTCAGAATATGATATAATATGATAAAATATTTATTATTTCAGGATACTTTTTAAAATACTAATCACTAAATTGAACTTCAATTCATAGTACGCGGGGTATCACAAGGTTCAATATGAGGTCTATTGTTATTTATAATATACATTTATGTCATGAAGGATATTGAATCCAAGAGGCGAAATTTATACATTGATGATAGAAACATTTTTTACGGTTATTAAGCAATTACAAGTATAGCACAACGAAGTATAAATATCTTACACAGTTGAATACTTGTTAAGGTTAGTGATTTAAAAAACTAATAATATAATTTTAGTATCTATACCAAGCAAAGAGACAATTACATTCCACTTACTATATGCATAAATAAATACATATCACTTACTATATATAAATAGATACACAGTATATAAATAAATACCTTTTTCAAGATTTGGGATCAACCCCAAAAACCAATTCCAAAAGTTATATATTCCAATTTATTGTTTTTGATACCGGCTTTTAAAATCTATCACGAAATAAAACAAACATTACTGTAAGAAACTTACTGACCTAAATTAATCATTCATCACCATAAACGATATAATATTTCAACAATTCATGTCTTATTGCTCCTAACATGAAAATATGTTTAATAAAATTTTCAAATTGTCGAAGATACATAAAATATAAAGTTTTCTAAAGATATAAAGTCTTGTTAGTATATTGTTTACTATTTTATAATATAAAATATACTATAGATTTTTTATATAAATAATCAATATTTTATTATTTAAAAAACAAAAGAGAACTTACACTACATTCATGTTATTCAAATGTTAATAAACTTTGATGTTCATACAGACATATAAGAATTTTAATATAGAGTATATGTAACATATTTGTATAACATGGCTATGATGAACATTATAGAAAATTTATTCATATAGTTACATCACTAATAAATACATATTTGATTTCTTAATTAAATATAACTAGCGATAACTAAACCTCTGCTAATAGCAAGAGAATAATGAATATTGTATTTCTATTCAGTATATTAATTAAAACTAGCGGACTTTCATATGTTGTATTCTTATATTGTATATTTTTAAGAATCAATGCAGAGATCTTAGCTTATAATAAAAAAGCAACGAGGCTCAATCTATATATTGAATATGTGATGAGAAAGCTAATTACTAACAGTTTAATATATGACAAAGAATTCGAAACAATTGTATAAATTTTTTGTATTTTTTGTGCATTTCGTGCTGTTTGACAGATATTAATGAAATTTTGTATGATTATATGTAATTGCCCCGGTCAACATATTTTACTTGCAATTTGCTACGATATAAACGAAAAACCTAATTTGGACTAATTACTAACCTACCTACTTATATTTATAACAAAAAATGTCAAAACTGTTACAAATAGTTGTAGAAAGCGAATCCAAAATAATAATAGATAAAATAATTGGGCGTTTTTTGAGTACATTATAATAATAAGATGAATACAATTTATGAAATAAGATTTCCGGTCTTTTGAGATATTGAAATTGAATAACTTTTTTGATGGTTGATTTAGCAAGAATGGAAGATTTTGTATTTTATTTTGTACAAGTGCTGTTTGAATAACTATTTTACATTTCCTGTATTATGATTTATGACCATAGTTAACATGCTTGTATGCGTCCGTAGAGTTATTATAGACCTCTACGTTATATTGGCACCAGACATGCGAGACTACAAAGTTCTAACGTTGGCCATGTTATGATGAGGGTGGAAATTATTTACAATATTTCTTCACATGCGTTTAAAATCATAACCAATATAAACTCTAACATAAATATTATAAGAACTATGTACGTTTGTTACACCTTTACCGTCTTAATTAATTAAAAGATCATCATGAAACTTTGAACTCACGTTGCGAGGTACACAAAAAAATAACAGAGAGTATTACAACATATTATCTGTCCCAAAAAATATATATATTTATTACGGTAAATAATAATAACATTGTGACAGCCCTTCAACATAAAAAACATCAGTTTACACAGTATATACGCGGCAGAAATCGCTGGTAAAGTTAGTATTATAAACATAAGGCGTGAAATATAAAACGATTATTACAAGATAAACAATAATTATACTTCTAATAGGAACATGAAATATTAGCTCTATCTAGTAATATAATAAATAAGCAGGAAGTGCGTGACCCGCACGGTTATGCCAATTTTCGCAGAAATCCATATCATAATCTATTCCTCCTAATTACTAAGCTTTTGTGTTTCAGTGAACATTTATTAGTTATTCGTACAGAAATAAGTATATCCTTAATTACTTTCAATAGCGAAATAAAATTTTCTACTTTCTATTAATGTGTTGCTTTAACTTTAGTCACACATTTTGTTATAGAAATGAAAAAAATGAAAATAGTTAAAGTTGTAACTAGAATTGAATATATCTATAAAGTTTATATAATAATAATAATAATAATAATAATAATATCACAGGACAAATTACACACATTGATCTAACCCCTAAGTAAGCAAATTATTTGCTTGTGTTAAGGGTGTTAGACAACGATTCGAATACATAGAAATACACATATAAATACTGAGAATATATTTAATAAACGACCAAACCCAGAAATACAGACATCTATGTTCATCACACACATGCCTGTCCCTGTCGGGGATCGAACCCGAGCCCCATTGCATCGCTATACGTTAGGCGTCTGCGCTAACCACTCGACCAACGAGGCGGTCAAAATTATATATATAATATAATATTATAAAATTATAAAATTATATTATATCTATTTTGTGTATGGATTTAAAGTACTTATAATAGTAGAGACTTAAAAGGTAGATTATATAGAAGTTTTAATTTTACCAATGAGTTATTATTACTTACAATTTATGATACGCCAGCGATCTGTTAAAATTTCCGCGTGACAAATTTTATTACAATGTCATTAAATCTATTCATTTGATCTTCGCCAAGAGAGAAGCAATAACCAATGAAAGTAATTTATAAATTAGTGGCGGTCTGCTGGACTCATTTTCAATAAGAAAATGTACTGTTAAAAGCCTCATTATTCTTCTGAAACAGATTGCTCCTAATTATATAGTTTGACATAAGTACCTTAGGCCAGTGAACCATTAATTAACGATTTTGGTGTTAATTATTTTTTTATGCCAAATAAAATATAACCAAGCTTGTTTGTGGCTTTGGCGTTATATATTGTGTTCACAGCTTATAAAATTATATCATCATGCAGCTCATATATATATATATATATATATATATATATATATATAAATGTTTTTTTAATTCGGATATTTTTTAGTAATACGATATTTGATTTTGAAATCTATTTAGTTCCAAAAAAAATTTAGGTTTAGTAATAACTATAAACTACCCAATTGTTAGTACTTGAATATTTCGACATTCTATAGAGAGTATACATTTATATAGTGTTATATTTTTTTTACATTTTCAGTAGCAATAGATCATTACACATATTTTTTTAATACTATTTTAGAACAAGTGTTTTTTTTAGACCAATTAGATATAGTAATTATACTTAGTGCATAGTTTAAATGATCTTTCCTTTTTCTTCTTCTTCTTAAAAAGATGCTACTTTTTGTGAAATTGTTTTTATGACATGGATTTCCAATTCGTTGAATACTGTTAATATAATGCATTAGAGGTTACACAATTCTTCTTTAGATTTGAAGATTTGAAGACGTTGTAGAAAACGTCTTAATATGTAAAAGATAAATGAAGGAGATTTTTTAATTAATTTTAATATCTTTCTTTGCTTATTCATCTTAGTATCTATTTAGATTAGTTATGTTGATGTTTTCATTTATTTTTGGTTCCTCTGAAAATACGATAATTTCAGCTGTTTGATATACGAACATCTATCAAATATTAATAATATGTTGTGTTTATGAAAGTAAATAAAATAAGAATCAAAATTATTGGCGGTTTGGCAACAAATTTGGATTCATTTATTTTGTATTCTCCAGAAAAAACACAAATGATTGCAACAAATGAACAAAAACAAAATAATACACACCTAAAAACTATATACATTAATGTGAAAAGGATATCATTTTATCGAATCGAAAAAAGTAGTCACATATCTTTTTATAATCTCATCGTCTGACAAAATCTCAACAAAATATTATTTTTTTAATAATAACCGTTCTACTTTTGCAATATAAAAATATGCAATAATTCTAATCATCCCGTTTAATTCAAAAATTACAGTGAAAACAAATTCAGGAATGATAATGGGAATTTTAAACACGAAATAATATCAACCCAAAAGATTGTATAGCCATTACATTTTCAATCTGACTATTAACGAACATTCTAACTACAGTGGTTACGAAGTGACCACAGTTGAGTCACGGATTTGGGTCGAATACATTAATATCTTTAATCCGCAGGCGTCAAATTGACGAGTTCGCTGCTCGGCTCTACCATGAGACCCCTTTCAAAGTAAACAATATACTTCTGATATGTGAATATAAATTATTGTACTTCACAAAGAGACAAGTGTCATAATATATGACGGTCATTTCCTGTTTTTAGGTGTCCGTACGCCGAGCACACCACTGTCGGGTTCTTCGGATGTTCGTTTAACATTTGCCGAACTACCAAATGAAATTTTGGTATATTCTGTTCCAGTTCTAGTAATAATGTTCTTAAAAAAAAAGGGATGTGACAGACTTTACATTTCCTGCTACTCATTACAACGAGGTATGTTATATTATACAAATAATTGATATTTACAGTTCAGTCATGGTAAATAATAATTTAACTAAAGATTTTTTATTTGTAATACCTTATGATATCAAATGTTCAACAAATTACAAGAAAACCTCTAAATAACTTTTTACTGATAAAATATTTGATTTAAACAAACATGTCAGTTATCAGGACAATCACAAAAGTATTCTTTTGAGCAGAAAGAAATCCTTTGTTCGCCAAAACAGCTGACGACAGCTCTACATTTGGTTGACGTTAACCTAGTTTTGGACTTCGAATTCTGTTAGTATCGCTTTGACCGCACTAATTGTGGTAATTTATAAAAACATATATTAGGAATTTAAACATTTGTTGTAACATTTTTGATATTCTTTTTCTTATAGTATGTAATAAATATACTATTTTTGAATTTCCGTGAAGACTCATTAACCTTATTGATAAATATTTCATGACCCTATTTTGCTTATTGAAATATTTTTAAATTTATAATTTTTTATTTATCAAGATGAATATGATTTTTTATTTAATATTTATTCATACGAGGAAAAGTTTTACAAGAAAATATTTAAAGAGGAAAATGTTATAAAAAATAAGATAGATCACATAGGTGTCTTAAACTCCTTATATTTAGGTCAACTATATAAGTTTCTCTATCAAACTTTGTTAGAAGGAGCGTGTCTCAAATGATATAGAAACATTTAAAATATCTGCAATGCACGGAATGTCTCAACTAGACTACAAATAAAAATAAACTGTTTTAATGCTTGTGGAATATCTTAAAAAGAATTTCTCACGAAAATTATGTGATTATATTACAAGTGAGAACGTCACTTTCACCAGAAAGTAAAAATAGGTGATATTATTTCACCAAAAGCCTTTTGTAGGATATAAATTGAACGTAATCGACTTTAACTTCAATTGAAAAAAATATTGTATGTATAAAAAATGTTTTTACTAATCCAGTGTGAACAAAAGTTGATAATAAAAACATATTCTTACATCTGAAAATAAAAACATATTCTTACATCTGAAAGCCATTTAAATGGAGGAAAACTAACAAAACAGTTGACTTAACTATTAAATTATAGATTGTAGATGCTAAATTCAAAATATTTTTTTAGTACAAATATAACACTTAAAAAAACATTTGTTTACTTTTATATCATTTTATCGCAATTTCTATGATGATGAGCTAATCTTAGAAAACTTAATTATTTCTTTTAATATGGTTTGATTCAAATATTACAAGTAGCCCCATGGTTCTTTTTAGGTTGCTCACTTCCGTTCCAATAATGTTAATCACAACAAAGAGTCTGTAGTCTACCGCAGAATGGAATTTATAACATTGATTAGAAGCGATGGTAGACATAGTTTCATCTCCAAAAACGTCAAATTTACTTTCATTGTAATATAAGGTACCAATTCATTCCAATTAAATCACCATTTTGCTCAGAAAGTGGTTGCTTGTTAACGCTAATATAACAACAAAAATACTTTCTACTTGCTAAACCATAGGAGATTTTTGTATTCCACTAGTTTTGAAGTGGCGCACCTTAATTTATGATTAGTCCCCAGCTTTATTAAAATTCTATCTTAATGCATTCCAAATGACTCTCCCAGATCAAAGTAATTTAGTAAGATGGGGCAAAGCCACCAAAAAGTCTTGTAACATCTGTGGGGAGGCAATAGGAACCGCGAAACACCTATTAGTAGGATGTAGGGTACTTCTAGATTAAGGTCAATACTCGCATCGCCACTACAAGATATTAGAAATTATACGGGAAGCGGTTAGTCTTTCAGTAGCAAGAGCGCGGAAGGGTAGGTATAACAACCACCAAACGATCTGTAGAATTCGTAAAAGAAGGCTCCTCCAAAAAATCAATCCTCCTGAGGCGCGTGATACTTGTGGAGCTTACTATTCCTTGGGAAACAAACATCCCAAGGGATCACACATTCAAGCTCAATAAGTATTACGAACTAACCAACGAACTTATCAGGAATAAATATATAGTTAGTTTGTTCGCGGTAGAAGTGGGAGCGAGAGGTATAACAGCAAAATCTCTCTTTAGCCTACTTAAAGACCTTGGCCTTTCTAGAACAAGCATCGGTTCATTTCTAGAACGTATTTCGAAGGCGGCATTAGTAGGTTCTTTCCAAATTTGGTTAGGTAGGGAGAGAAGTGTGGAGGGTGAAGGTGAGCGTTTTTGCGTATAATAAAGGGGCCCTTTAAACCTACTCCTGGGTCGCAAGTCCCAGGCACTGCTGGCACTCCTCTCCTTGCAACGCGATGGGCCCGGCACCCGCACGGTGAATCCATGGATTGCTAAGAAGCTTCGTCTCAATAATCATATAATCAAATCTAATGGTCACTTTTGATGACAAGATGATCTTTTTTTGTATTATAACAATAGAAACCATTAAAGTTGCTTGACTTTGTATTGTGGACCAGTGTCAGAATTCAATACATTCAGTAGACACCTGATCCAAGACTGAGTATATAGCGAAGACTTCCCTACGTCGACTTGCTACGAGTATATCTATGAGTTCTCCGCTTCTTCATAACAATCTTCAAAACTGCTCATACTAAAAAGTCTCAAAATAACGAGAGATTTGACCAAATTCAAACGAGCTGATTGTTTTTTTGTTCCGAAATATTAAATAGTTTTTTTATAATAGTAGATTTATATGTTCCAATTTCTAGGATTTGCATAGCACTTTCTGCTAATTGGAGATTTCAATTGAGTTTTATTAAAATGCCAAAATAAATAGATAATTACGATCGTATTGATGATTCCTTTATTGAACTATTTTTATAGAAAAAAACATTAGATTTTTCTACATAAAACGGAAATAACATTATCTATTGACTAAAAATAATAATATCTATTTACTTAACAGATATAATTTTATTATATTCAGATTTTATAAGATATAAAAAATAAAGTTAAAAAATAATTGCTACTGCTCTTTGAAGAGAACAAGAGAAAAAATCTATTGCATTTGCTTAATCTTTGAAACATTTAGCTATCTAAAGTCATTATGTACTGTACTATATTAATGTCATATTCGTGTATTACATACAAATATATGTTTAACATTCAGCTTTATTTATAAAAAAAAACAATATTTCATTTTTATTTTAGAAATGTTAGCATTTTCTTGAAATTTACTATTGGAAGCGCAAATGCACCGCATTGTATTCCATATTGAACATTAAATATTAAAATAGTTGTTGGTAATAAACTAGACACGTGGTTTGTGAATAAGTCCAAGTATGTACGAGTGGATATTTATAACACCTACTTGTAAATTATACATTGATAGATATAGAATATTCGTTGTCCTGATTCGTGTACAAACATTTTAAATTGCGTGTAGCCAAAGCGGTCCCTTGTTTGATTTAAATAACCCTAGGGGATATCGAGATAAGACACCGATTTCATTCTTTTTGTATAGAGATTTTTATACAAGTTGAATACTACAATAGAAAAGGCGAATATTCTAGTTATGTGTCGGAAATATTAATACGAATATAACAAGCTGATAGTGTTTCCAATATTATGCCGTTAACTTCAGTATGACAAAGTTTAAATGGTCTTCAATGGGCTCTTACGAATACATTTCCTATCAGACTTCAGGGTGTTTCTATATATTTTTTTTTATTAGGGTTATTCACAATTTTCTCCCTTATGGGGGGACGGAATCAATTTTCGAGTAAATAAGTTCTTCAGAAGTTGATTTTTATTTTGGTTATATATAATAGGTAGCGTGTAGTTAGGTTCCAGCAGCCGGCAGCTATTTTGTTACTATTTTGTTTTATACTAATTTCTATTGTTTGTTCGTTCCATAATAAAATGGCGGCCGCCATGAAAATCTATGTAGTTACTTATGTGGTTCGCATTTCGTTATACATAGTTTTACATATGGTGTTAAAAGTTTTACTATTAGCTATATTATTTATTTAGTTTTACAATTAGCTATACAAACATTAGTTTGTGCGTCCGTGCGCATCAGTTTTAATAGAATCTTATTTTTTACGGTGTTTTACATTTAAGTCAGTGCTAATTTATTCATTGACAGTACTTTTACATAATTTTGACTAATTTACTTTTGAGTAGATATGCTATTCAATTGACTAGTAGACAATGCTATTTTACCTAATTTTGACTAATTTAGAGTGTGCTAAACCAGTCTAATGGTGGTATAGTGTGGCGTTACTATTTTAATGGGTGTTTCCATTAAGTAAACTTCGGACTTACTGTAACTTGGCTATTCCTCGATTTATTTTCAGGGAGTTATATAAAGCAACTTGCACGGGTCGGTCGGTCTAAGTAAGGTTTAAACAAAGATGAATATTGTTTATTGACCTTTGTCTATTTTTATAATGAGAGAATTTAAGTCTATATTTGTATTAGCTCAAAATAACTTACACCATAAAGCCCCTTTAAATATATATATATATATATATATATATATATATATATATATATATAGGTTTTCCAGGAATAAGTTAAACTATCCAATTATTAGCAATTAAATATTTCAGGTTTATATCTCTCATTTTTTTCGGTATTTTTAGAAGAAAGCCTTTAATAGAAAAGCTAATTGTAATAGTAACTTGTTGTTTGAGACTCATTTAATTAGTTTCTGCTAGTATGGAACCATTTTTTTCATTCTAATTATATAAGAAGGATATAAAAAGAAATAAAAAGTTGCTGCTAACTGTGATATGTAAACTATGTATCGTGGATATTTAAAATTCGTTGAATTCTATTAATATAATGCAATACAGTACAGACAGCTCTTCTTACTTCAGATTTTGTAAAGACTTTATATATCATAGAGATAGATGGAATAAGTGAAATTGAATTTTCAAGAAACTTCTCATATCATTCACTATTTATTTTGTAAAATTTTGTACAATACAATTTGAGGAATGACACCCATTGTCATGTCTTTTAAATAACGAAAAAAATCTCGTCATTATATAATAGTGTGATTAATGACTGAACCTTTATTCTAACTATTAACAAATATTCTAATTACAGTTATTACTGAGTGACCACAACAAAGTCTCGGATTTAGGTCGAATACATTAATAACTTTAATCCGCAGACGTCAAATTGACGCGTTCGCACTTCGGCTCTACCATGATAGCCTTTTCAAAGTAAACAATATACTTCTGATATGTGAATATAAATTATTGTACTTCACAGAGAGACAAGTGATATTACGACGGTCATTTCTTGTTTTTTCGGTTTCCGTACCCAGAGCATTTTATTGTTGGGTTCGCGGGATGTTAATTTCATATTTGTCGGACTATCAAATGAAACATTGGCACATTCTGTTCCTGTTCTCGAAATAATGTTACCCAAAAATAATGGTATGTGACAGTCATATACTGCTACTCACTACAATGAGGTAAGTCATATTATTCCAATGAATGAAATTTAAATTTCAGTCATGATAAATAATGCGATATCAAGACTCCTTCACCTTATATATAAATATTTTTTACACTATTTTGTATAACAGTAAACTTTTAACTTTTATTTGATTAATTAAGTTCAATATGGTTGTATACTTATTCTTAAATTTATTAAAAAAAAATAAAGAGTCAAATATTATAAAAAATAAAATAGAACACATATTTCAAACTCACCCTAGGTGTCTTAAACTCCTTATATTTAGGTCAACTATGCAGGTCTCTCCATCAAATTTTGTTAGAAGGAGCGTGTCGCAAATGGCATAGAAACATTTAAAATATCTGCAATGCATGGAATGTTTCCACTAGATTACGAATAGAAATAAACTGCTTTGGTGTTAGTAGAGCTTCTAATAAAAGTGTTTATTACGAAAATTATATAATTATATTATAAGTGAGAACGTCACATTATAAATCACACAAAAGCTTCGTGTGATATAAATTGAATTCAATCGATTTTAGCGGAACATCAACGGAAAAAATATATTGTATTTATAAAAAAGTTTTTTTACCTATCCAGTGTGGACAAAAGCTGGTAATAAAGAAATATTCTAAAATCTGAGTGACAAAAATCAAATTACGACACGGACACTTGACAGCCATTACAATGTGTAAACTAACAAAACAGTTGACTTTATCTATTACATTTTAGATTTATAGATGCTAAATTCAAAATATTTTTAAAGAATAAATGTAACACTTTTTTAAAGAATTCATTTGTTTATTTTAAACATTTTATCTAAATTTCTATAATGTCGATAGGATTTTTTTTAATACGGAATCCGTCATGGCAACTAGATAGGAAGAAATATCTCTCTAAGAATCAAGATACTACAAATAAGGACTTACTTCGACTCTTTTTGTTAGATCGCGTCAGTTCCAGAAATGTTGATCACAACAATGACTCGTCTCTAGTTGACCGCAGACTGGAATTGTTAACGATGATTAAAAGCTATGGTGGCTACAGTTTCATCTCAAACCGCGTCAAAACTACCTTTAATGTAATATAAGGTACTAATTCATTTCAATCAATTAGCTCAGAAAGTAGTTGATTATCAAAGCTAACATAACAACAACAAAAATACTTCCAACAAGTCTAAATAGCTCATAATGTTTCCAAACTAATATAATCAAATCTGAGCATCACTTTCTATAAAATATTGGTTAGATGGTTCGACCTACTGAATATAGCAAATAAAGACTCAAACACTTAACTGAGTCCAATAAAGCTGAGTCCACTTAAGATGTATTGTGGACCTGTGCTAGAATTCAATAGAGTCAGTGGACACCTAATCAACATTTAATACATTGTTAAGAATTGCAAATGCGATAAGGAAGCAAGCTGTCTCACATCGAAGACTTCCCAACTGCTACGAGTATATCTACGAGTTCTCCGCTTCTTCATAACAATCCTCAAAAATGCTCACACTGAAAAGTCTCAGAATTACTAGATATTTCACCAAATCCAAACGAGCTGATTGTATTTTTGTTTCGAAATATTTTTTTAAAAATAAGAGTTATCCCTTTCTAGGATTTCTGTAGTTAGTTTAAATCTATAGTATAGTTAAGTTTTATTAAAATGCAAATGGTAAATTGATATTTATGATTGTATTGATCATTCATTTAATGTGAAATGTTTATATAGAAAAAAACGTTGGATTTATCTACATAAAACAGATATAACATTAAAAAATTTATAGGATATAATTTTATTATGAACAGATTTTATAAAATGTAAATAAAGTTTAAAAAGACATAATATAACATTGGATTTAGTATCTAACGTTATCAAATCATAGTAGACGTCTAAATTGCTCTTGTTCTGTGCAAAAGAAAAAAATCTATTGCATTTGCTTAATTATAAATTTGAAGTTTTCCAGAATTTCCAGAGATTTTAAATTAGCTTCTTTATATGTATAACAATGCGGTAACATTTACATTTTTAAATGTCGCGGGTTCCCAGTAGTCGCGGGTTCGAATCCCTGACCGTATTGGTTTATTTTTCATTCTATATTTGTATAAATTTAAATAAGCTTAACATGGCTATACATGTTTATAGATATTTTCAAACATTAAGTCTACGTTAATTAACCTAAAACTTAAATGTGAGCCGTTTTGAAATATTTAGTTGTTAAAAGTTATTATGTACTGAGTTGTAATAATGTCATATTAGTGTATTACATACAAATATATGTTTAACATTCAGCTTTATTTATTTATTTCATTTTTATTTTAGAAATGTTACCATTTTCTTGAAATTTACTATTGGAAGCGCCAATGCACCGAATTGTATTCCTTTTTTTTTTTTTTTTTTTTTTTGTCTGTCTATGCTGTTAGCCCTGTTGGCTATTACAGCGTCACCGGGGGAACGGGTGGGTCAGGAGACCCACCCTTAAAAAGGGGGGCCAGAAGGGCCCCCATGGGGAACGACGTCCCGAGGGCGTCTCAGATTGAGACACGGACCTCGGCTCGGGGCGTCGTTAGTCAGGAGGGAAGCTAAGGACATTTGGACACTAGCGTCCTCCGACGGCAGAACGCCGGAGCAACGGAGCACTTACTCAGTTGGGACCTCGTCTATACCGGTATAAACGGTGTGTGTCTGTATGTTGTGTGGTGTCAATTATGCCTACGCGTACACGTTATTACCTACTGTGAACGCGTCGTCGGGGTCAACGAGTACCGACTTGGGTCTTCTTTTTCTGACTAAAGTAGTCTTACGTGGTCTATACTCTGCGGCGTCAGCCACCAGTGGGTTCGGGTGTCGCTCAGCACGTTCAAAGTACTTTTGGGAAAGCCCCTTGAAGTACTGAGCGATGGTCGGAAGGTCTAAATCTCTATGGAGATCGATGTTGCGTACGAACCACGGCGCCCCGGTTGCAATCCGTGTAAACCTGTTCTGAATCACCTGAAGGGGTTTCAGATTAGCGTGCACAAAAGCGGGACTCGCATAGGACATGACGGAACGTATGCAAGCTTTGTAAAGTGTCACCTTATTGCGAAGGGACATTTTACTCCGCTTGCCTAACAGCGGATATAAACGACCTAATATGTAGGCCGCTCTGCTACGAACGGTCCTAATATGCGCAGTGAAAACTAACTTTCTATCTAACGTTACTCCTAGGTATTTTGCCTCGTCTTTCCAAGGTATCGGTTTATCAAAGAGTTTGATTCGCGGGAGGATCCTTGGGGGGCCCCGTTCGAAGAGCACCGAAACGCTCTTCTCAGGGTTTACCTCGATCCGCCATTTCCGCAGCCAACTCTCAAGGGAGTCGACTGCGGATTGGAGACGTTGGTATATCTCCCAGTGATCCTTAGAGGACGTGTAAAGCGCGGTATCGTCCGCGTACATGGCAAGGTGCACTTTAGATCGCGGTCTAGGAATATCGCTAGCGTAGATGGAATAGAGGATGGGCGAGAGAACTGAACCCTGGGGAACATCCGCCCTGATGGGGCGGGGGGTTGACAAGACGCCTTCCACTCTGTAGCGAAAGGAGCGATTCGTCAGGTAGTCCCGTATGATGAGTACGAGTCTGTCCGACACCTTGAACTGGTATAACTTGTACACCAGTCCATTGTGCCAGACCCTGTCGAACGCCTTAGCTACATCGAGGAAGAGCGCTCCTGTCCTATGCTTCTTGGCCCTCACAGTGGCCCCTATCAGTATGTGCTCCGTGAGGCGTTGCACCTGATAGGAACATGAATGGTTGGCTCTAAAGCCGAACTGCTCATTTGGGATGATTTTGAGTCTCTCGACTTCCGATCTAAGTCTACAGAGGATGATTCTCTCATATACTTTCCCTAAGGAACTAAGAAGACTAATGGGACGGTAACTACTAGGCAGATGCCGGGGTTTGCCCGGCTTATGGAACCCTATCACTATGGCATCTTTCCACTGGGCCGGAAACGAGCAACCGGCCAGTAGAGCGTTAAAAATGGTAACCAATAGGTAAATTAAAGGAGGCGGAAGAAGCTTTATCACTTTGTTAGTGATCCTATCGGGACCTGGCGATTTCTTGACGTGAAGCGCCCTAACTATGGACGTCACCTCGTCTAGGTTCGTTTCCTTGATTGGCGGACCGGCCGGTGGCTGAGAACACATTATATTGACCGATTTGTCGACTATTTCGACATGATCGCGATCAACGGATTGAGCAGACAGACGGCACTGGCTCTCTAGACTGTCGGCTAAGCACTCAGCTTTGTCAGGGTCGTCAAACGCGATGGCGGAGTTAGGTCCAACCAAGGGAGGCATATCTGAGACAGTGTCCGCCTTCAACGCTCTCTGCAACCGCCTGGTGAGTTGGAGAGAGCGTCGCAAGCGTCCTATCCCAGCCGCTATCTCTGAAGTCGTCGAGAGCTTGTCTCGACTCCCTCTGAAGACGGCGCAGTCTCCGTCGGTTGTCATCTGTCGGGTATCGGTCATGGGCTCTTTTTACGGGTGATGAGAAGTCTAATGTCCGGAGGGAGTGCTCGGTAACCCTCGAAGTTCACTCGGACCTCCCTCGAGGACTTTCCTATGCTGTCTACCAAATGTTCTGTGAAGTTAGTCGCGGCTGAGACAGCGTCCTCGACCGATGTAAGCTGGTCAGAAATTTTGTCGAGGTGCGCTGGTACGGGGGAATGGAGTTGCTCTCGAAGCTTCGTCCAGTTAATAATTGTTTTGGTCGCGGGTTCCCTAAGGGGAGGAAGTCCTAGCTGAAATAGGACCGGTCGATGGTCAGAGTCTAGCTCGGATAGCGTCTCGATAGAACGTAACTGGAGTGTCACGCCCTTCAAGAGTACTATGTCGAGCACGTCGGGTCTGTCATGTCGGAAGTCTGTGTCGCAGTATCGCGTGGGATTCAAAGGCGCGGTGATCTCGAAGTCGAGACCAGCCTTGTAACTTAGCCTATCAAGGAGATTTCCTCTACTGTTTGCGACAGTGGAGTTCCAGCGGGGATGTTTGCAATTTAGGTCGCCGGCCAGAATGGTTGCGTTACCTAATTGGAGTAAGGACTTAAGGTCCCTCTCAACTAAGGCTTTAATTGGAGAAAGATAGACGGATGCTAGTACGATCGACTGATGGCTGGTCATACCCACCTGACATAATGACGCTTCTACGTTGACTAGTTGGGGCGGATAGAGCGGAGTGCAATGAAGAGACCTTCTGTAGTAGATGATGGTTCCCCCCTTCGCGGTTGCCCTGTCGTTCCTAACGAGACGATAATTTGCTATGCGCGGATCACGATTACACGGCTTCAGAAAGGTCTCTTGTACTAACAGTACGTCTATCTGGTGCGTGACCACGAAGTCGCGCACTAGATCTATCTGCTTAAGTAGCCCGTTCGCGTTGAATGTAGCGACAGTCAGAGAACGAGGTTTTACCCTTCCACGCGATGTCATCATGTTGACATCGTGTGTTCGTATATCGATTTGATTAGGACGGCGTGCTTGAGGAGCACTTCCATCCTCGCGGGAGGGTTCCGCGCGGAATCCCTCATTTCATTCGAAAAGACTAGGAGCTCTTCGATGTCTATTACACCGAAGAGGCTCGTGACGCACGCGAGTGAACTCGCAACTCCGTCGGTGGAGTTACGAACCGGCGGCGGCGGCAACGACTGGGGGACGGGCTGTGGGATAATCCTCGGAAGCTTCACCAAAGCGTTCGCGATCGCGTTCGCGGGTGCCTGAGGGGCCTGGGATGTCTGAGGGGTCGCGGGCCTCCTAGGGGCTAGAGGAGCCCATGGAGGCTGTGCGAACCGAGGAGGATGCCTTGCCGGCTGTGTCCTGTGCGGCGCTTTGGGGCACTCGCGATAATTCGCAGGATGGCAGGATCCTCAGGGACCGGTCCCTTCCGCGAGCAGTCGGCTGTCGCGTGGTCGTCCAGGCACTTGACGCACCTTGGACGCGCGTGACAAAAACGTTGGGAATGCCCATAGAGCTGGCAGCGATGACACTGACCAGGAAAACCGTGACCGCGTGGAGGTTCGACCCTAAGGCCGGAGAGTTGGCAGACTGCCTTAACGTTAAAAATTTGCTTTCCTTCCGGGGAAAGCTCGAGATGGACGAGATCGAACGGGACCTTAGTGGTCGCTCGGTACATGCGGTGCACCGAGATGACGGGGAACGATTGGGACTTAAGGTCCTCGAAAATCCGCTCAGTAGTGAGCTCCACGGGGAGCCCTCGGATGACCACCGTTAAGCGGCGTTCATCCTCTAGCGCGTAGGTGTGGTATCCGTAACCACGTTCGCGGAGGAGACGAGTCAGACCACGGTGGTCCGAGGAAGACGCGGTTTGAACGCGGATACCGTCGGCGGTATTTCGGGCGGACGTGAAATGGAGCTTGTGCTCCGTCATAAGTGCGGACAGAGTGTCCCACTTAGACTTGTCCCTTATGTAAAGCGGCGGCGGCGCGGGGGACTTCCGTGGCGCTGAAGGCGCAGGCGCTGAAGGTGCCTCCGCGGGCGCTGAAGGCGCGGACGACGGCGACGCGGACGCGGGCTCTTCGGGCGCGATCGGCGCGCGTTCGCGAGTCGGGCCCGGGCCCGAAGAACGGTCGGACGACGCGGGTTCGCTACTAGCGGGTTTTGAGGCCCGTTTTCGCGGAACGTTCGAGGAGAGCGCTTTCGTTGCCTTCCTCTTGGCCGATTTGGTCTGCACGGTCGTGAAACCGTCGTGCTCGTCAGCGTCCGAGGAAGGGGACGAACTCCCCGACTCGGAATCCGAGGCCGTCTGCTCCGTAGGAGTGGCGGCCTCGACCTCCATGTCGGAGGTGCTCTCGGTCGCGATCGCGGCGCGCGAGGTCGAAGGCGGAGACTCGATGCCTAACAAGACAGAGTAGCGCAGGCATAATTCAGGCGCAATTCCGTGGACCCAACCAAAGAACTGCGACTTGGACAGATCTTCGGGTTCCGCCTCGGATTTGGGGTCCATGGTGGAGCCCGGAGATATGAGCCGTCCTCCCTGCGTGAGCAGGGAGGCGAGTGCCTAACGTGAACCGTATCGAATCTCTGTCAGTAGGTGACAGAGGTGTGCCTAATACCCTTACGACTGTGTACTTACACGACGCAGGCTATTACGACGACGTCTTTGAATTCCGTTTCGTACACTAACTATTGCGACGTCGGACTTGTTGGACCCCTATGCAGGCTCGCCGGCCCGCAGGTATGCTTGCGGCGATGACTCACACACAAACACAATCACACCGCTGGCTTGCACACAATGGAGGTCGTTATCTTGACTGGCGCAAGTGTACGAACGGTCGGTGCAGGTGGTCGGTGCAGGTGGCTGGGCGGTCAGCATGACGGCCCAGGTAGGTGGCGCGAATAGGCGGAGCAGGTAAAAGGGACATGTGTCCCGGTCGACTGCTCAACGGTGAATGAATTGTATTCCATATTGAACATTAAATATTAAAATAGTTGTTGGTAATAAACTAGACACGTGGCTTGTGAATAAGTCCAAGTACGTACGAGTAGATATTTATAACACCTACTTGTAAATTATACATTGATAGATATAGAATATTCGTTGTTACGGTTCGTGTACCAACATTTTAAATTGCGTGTAGTCAAAGTTTTAATGGTCATAGAAATTATATTTACTATATCATATTATCCGTTATATATTTCATATGAAAACCGTTATAATCAATATGGACTCTCGCTCTATCCAAACTTATTAATGTCAAAAGTTACTGCACGAAGTTTCCTGCAATTTCAATACATAGAGTTCTACTGGATGGGTTTAAGGTTTATAACTGACTTCGCTTTAAATAGATACTGATATAATACTATCAGTGTAAAGATTGCATTAGTATTATATTAATTATTCAGAATAAATAAATAAATAAATGAAAAAAAAAGGTCGTTTGTTAGCGGACATTATTAAAACTAAATTAAAGACCTTATTATTTGCAAGCTATAGATTCTTATGACATATATCCATATTCATGAATCTAGCAGTTCGCCTCCATTTTTGGGGATTAATTTTTAGATAGAGAAAATCGGTCCCTTGTTTGATTTGCATAACCCTAAGGGATATCGAGATAAGAAACCGATATCCTCCTTTTTATATATAGGTTTTTATATAAGTCAAATACTTAACAATAAGCCATTACTCTAGTTATGTATGAAAATATTAATACGAATATAACAAGCTGATAGTGTTTCCAATATTAAGCCGTTAACTTCAGCATGACAAAGTTTTAATGGTCTTCAATGGGCTCTTACGAATACATTTCCTATCAGACTTCAGGGTGTTTCTATTAAGTAAACTTCGAACTTACTGTAACTTGACTATTCCTTGATTGATTTTGAGGGAGTTATATAAAGCAGCTGAAGTAACGTGCTCGGGTCGGTCGGTTCATCTAAGGAAGGTTATAACATGAATATCGTTTACTGGCCTTTAATTTGAGTCTTTATTTATATTACCCTAAAAGCCATAGAATCTTCATTTAATAATAATTGTATTAACAACCATTTTATTAAACTCTAAACATTTTCTTATCTTGTCTGACAATACTAAAATATAAGTTTCACCAGCAATTCTTTATTATATATATTGATTCTGTTTTTCATATGTAAATTTAAAATTCTTTTCATTGAGACCAATAGAAAACAGATCTTATAATTTCCATACATTTATTAATTTAAACTAAAATGATCGTCATTTTTAACACAGGATACGATATGATATCTAGGCACGACTACTACTTAAACATTGCTACCTACGCCAACAAAACAGGTGCAGTCAGAAAAAGCAGAGCCCCTTTTGCGACCCAGTCTCATGAATAACCTTCCCATTAAAAGCATAATCACTATTTACAAATTTTATGCTAGAGCCAAATTAACTTATTCCGCTTCCGTCTGGACTTCTAAGCTCTATAAACAAAAAAAAACTAAGAAACGCTGACTTTACGCAGTATAGTGAAAGCCCCGAACATTATCAGCAACCCCACAATCACTAGATACCTAGAAATATAATCGATAGAGGAATTCACAAAAAGAAAAAGCAGAAAATATGTTTAAACGTTTCAAATCTCACGCAAAACGCTAACCTAGTACCATTACAGACAAAACCTCTGCCAGCCTCTACCGCCGCCGCTCGTAGCGACAAGGGTAACGTCCATTGCGGAGGTGAAATCTCTGACAAAGTTAGTATTGCATAAGGCGGAAAATATAAAATGTTGGTTATTCTAAGATGAGTAATAATTGGGCGTATAATAGGAGCTTGCGATATTGCGTATAATAGGAGCTTGCGATATATATAATAGGAGCTTCATTTATATAAGAAAGCTAATAAGCTTTCTTATATAAATGAATAATTAGGGAGAGCGTGACCCGCACTATTATGCCATTTTTCGCAGAAATTCATATCCTAATTTATTCGTTATAATTAATGAGCCTTTTTGTTTCAGTCCAGCTATAACAATTAGACCATTTATTGATTGTTTATGTAAGAATAAGTAAATCCTAAAAAAGTTAGGTACAAAAGGAAAACAAATTTTGTACCTTCCATTAATGTGTTCTTTTAATTTGAGTCACACATTATTTGCAATTAAAATTTTTATAGTGTAACTTAAATTAATTTTTCTTGTCAAATGTTAATAATATGATTAGTTCTTATGTTATCGATTGATTTGTTTTCTTAAAATTTTCCGTTTTAACCATAAAATTCACAATGCTGTAAATACCAGCATGGAAGTAGTATTATAACTATGAAATTAAACTATTTTTTGAAGTACACAAGTGATTTATATATATATACATATATATATATATATATATATATATATATATATATATATATATATATATATATATATATATATATATATATATATATATATATGTATATATATATAAATCACTTGTGTACTTCAAAAAATAGTTTAATTTCATAGTTATAATACTACTTCCATGCTGGTATTTACAGCATTGTGAATTTTATGGTTAAAACGGAAAATTATAATTAATTATAATTAATTATATATATATATATATATATATATATATATATATATATATATATATATATATATATATATATATGTATATAATTTGTATCATAAAACCGATAAGGTATTCACCCACACAATTTTGTCATGTTAATACGTTTATGTTTTCAGAGTTTTCTTCTCGTGGATTGGTATAAAATTCCGTATACATACTTTACGTTCTTGAATCGCTGTTGAAGAACTTATTTTACATATAGCAAGTTATATGGTTGCTGGCACGCATGACTTCGATAAACTGTTAATGATAAACGTAGACCTTCACCAATTCTCCGAAAAGTTGCAAAAATCCCAATAATACCCAAGGAGTTGTTGTCAGGCCGACAACAGGCCCTAACAACTTTGGATGAGGCCGAAGTATTTGATGATACTACATATCTATGGGTCTATAATTATTTTGTTAAATGTTAATGTATTATATACAGACAACAGAAGACTATAACTCTGATTTGCATTTTAATTATACACAACATATTTCTAATGAGTTATTATATGTTTTAAGTTATTACTTACAGTTTGTGATACGCCAGCGATCTGTTAAAATTTCCGCGTGACAAATTTTATTACAATGTCATTAAATCTATCCATTTGATCTTCGCCAAGAGAGAAGCAATAACTAATGAAAGTAATTCATAAATTAGTGGCGGTCTGGTGGACTCATTTTCAATAAGAAAATGTACTGTTAAAAGCCTCATTATTCTTCTGAAGTAGATTGCTCCTAATTATACAGTTTGACATAAGTACCTTAGGCCAGTGAAGTTTTAATTAAGTAACCTTTTTGGTGTTAATTATTTTGTATGCCAAATAAAATATAATCATCGTATCTCGTTTTGGCGTTAAATATTGTGTTCACAGCTTATACAATTCAGGCATCATGCAGGTAATATAAATAAATGTTTTTTTAGTTCGGATATGTTTTAGTAATACAATACATGAATGCCAAATCTGGAACTGCAATAAAATCAAGAATTATTTTGATCATTATCTTATCTCAATAAGACAATAAAAATAGAGACATAAAAATATAGATAGGGCGATTGAAGACGAGTAACAGAAACCAAAAAAACAATTTTTGCAATTTTTGTCTGTTTGTCTGTCTGTATGATACGTTATAACGTCAAAACTAGTCTACGGATTTAAACGCAGTTTTCACAGGTAGATTATATATGATGGGGAGCGTTGTTAAAACTTTGTTTTGTTAAAATCGGTTAAGGGAAAAAGAAGTTATAATCAATTAAAAAAATTTCTTCAAGCACTTTAAAAACTTTTAAACAGAGTTGAATGCGGTTTACATAAACGTATTTAAGTTAGATAAAGCTACAATTCTTTCTTTGTTTTATCTGTAATGTATATGTATGTTATTATTTTCAATTTGATATCGTAGCAATGTAATACCTATATGTATAAAATTGCCACGGGAATAGGATACTATAGAATTAACTATAAGTCTATTATAGGTCTAGATAATTGTAATTTCCACAGATTACGGGAAAAGAGACCTTGATTGCAATTAAACTTTTAATCTGACTATTAACGAACATTCTAACTACATTGGTTACGAAGTGACCACAGTTGAGTCACGGATTTGGGTCGAATACATTAATAACTTTAATCTGCAGGCGTCAAATTGACACGTTCGCCACTCGGCTCTACCATGATACCCTTTGCAAAGTAAACAATATACTTCTGATATGTGAATATAAATTATTGTACTTCACAAAGAGACAAGTGTCATAATATATGACAGTCATTTCTCGTTTTTAGGTTTCCGTACCGAGAGCATACCACTGTCGGGTTCTTCGGATGTTTGTTTAATATTTGCCGGATTTGGCACGTTCTGTTCTTGTTCTCGAAATAATGTTACCCAAAAATAATGTTATACGAGTATAACAGCTTTTATATTTACTGCTACTCATTACAACAAGGTAAGTTATATTATTCAAATAAATGAGATTTAAAGTTCAGTCATGGTAAATAATAATTTAATTAAAGATTTTTTATTCGTAATACCTTATGATACGAAATGTTCAACAAATTACAAGAAAACCCCAAAATCACTTTTTACTGACAAAATTTTTGATTTAAACAAACATGTCACTTATCAGTATTATCACAAAAGTTCTTTTGAGCAGAAAGAAATCCTTTGTTCACCAAAACAGCTGACGACAGCTCTACATTTGGTTGACGTTAACCTAGTTTTGGACTTCGAATTCTGTTAGCATTGCTTTGACCGCACTAATTGTGGTAATTTATAAAAACATATATTAGGAATTTAAACATTTGTTGTAACATTTTTGACGTTCATTTTTTTATAATATATGACAAATTTATTATTTTGGCATTTCCGTTTTGAAGACTCATTAACCTTATATAAATATTTATTACAGTATTTTGTATAATAGAATAATTTGAACTTTATATTTTTTAATTTATTTACTTCATATAGATTATATCAACTCTACTTATCTTAATTAATACGAGAAAAATGTTATAAAAAAATATTTAAGGAGTAAAATGTTATAAAAGAAATGGAAAATCACATGCTACACTACTAAACTCATATTAGGTGCCTCAAACTCTTTGTAGTAAGGTCAACTATGCAGGTCTTTCCATCCAACTTTACTAGAAGGAACGTGTCACCAATGATACAGAAACATTTAAAATATCTGCAATGCACGGAATGTGTCCACTAGACTGTAAATAGGAATTAACTGCTTAGGTGCAAGTAGTTTTTTGTTATTTTGTAGAAAGGAGTTTTTCACAAAAATTATATAATTAAAATATTACAAATGAGATTATATATAATAAGTAGTTTAAGTATAGTGCTCTTATTTCCTAAAAGTTTCGTGTGATATAAATTGAATACAATAAATTTTAGAGAAAATTCTACGGAAAAAAATATTTTACTCATAAAAATCATTTTTTACCTATCCAGTGTGGACAAAAACTAATAATAAATAAAATATATTCTAACATCAGAGTCACTAAAATCAAACTACTACATTGACAAAGGACAGCAATTAAAAATGTAGAAAACTAACAAAACAGTTGACTTTAGGATGTTTAAAATTAAATTCCAAATATTATATAATAAAAATACTACGTTTGTTTTAAAAAAATATTTTTATTGTTTTTAACATATGTACGAAATTTTTATGATGTCGCTAATATTAGAGAAATGAAATAAGTTGTAGCCGCAAAACATATACATAGCACACAATGTCTCTCCAAGAATTAAGATACTACAAATAAAACCACGGTTAATATTTTGGTTGATTGCTTCAATTCCAGCAATTTTGATCACAACAATGACTCGTCTCCCGCCGACCGCAGACTGGAATCGATAGCGGTGATCGAAGCGATGGTGGCCAACAGTTTCATCTCAAACCACGTCAAAGCAACCTTTATTGTAATGAGATACCAATGCATACCAATGGTTTTTATATAATATGTATAATACAATAGATACAATAGGTCGAACTACGTGACCATATCGGTCACTACTGAAGACAGCAAATCATGATTCAAACGTTTAACCAAGTCCAATAAAGTTGCTTCAGTTTGTATTGTAGACCTGTGCCAAAATTTAATGGAGCCAGTGAACACCTGATCAACACTGAATACATTGTTAAGAATTGCAAATGCTATAAGGAAGCAAACTGTCTAACAACGAAGACTTCCCAATTGCTACGAGTATATCTACGAGTTCTTCGCTTCTTCATAACAACCCTCAAAATTGCTCACACTAAAAAATGTCCAAATTACTATATATTTGACCAAATCCAAACAAGCTGATTGTATTTATATATTTCAAAATATTAAATAGTTTTTTAGAACAAAGAGTTATTGGTTACCCTTTCTAGGATTTCTATAGCATCTTTGCAAATTGGAGGTTTCAATTAAGTGTTAATAGATAATTATGAAATGAAAACAGATATTATTTTATTATAAACAGATTTTATATGATATAAAAAATAAAGTTAAAAACGACAAAAGAGCACACTCAACCTAACACATAGAATTACGTAAAGCAAATTATAGTAGACATCGAGAATTGCTCTTTGAAGAGAACAAGAGAAAAAATCTATTGCATTTGCTTAATCTTATTATTTGAAGTTATCAAGATTTTCAAGAATTTTTAATTGGGTTCTTCATATGTGTCATACATAACATAAACTTATTTAAATATTGTAGCTGTGTATGTTAAATTAAGTCTACGTCAAGTAACCAAAAAGTTAAATGTGAGCTTGTTTAAAATATTAGGACCTTACAAATAAAAATGGCGTTTTGTATGGTAGGAACAAAAAGTCGAGTATTTAAAAAAATATATTATATAATTAATTAATCAAAGCAAGAACCATTGTTTTCTTTTTTTTATACAAAACTAGGTTAATGCTTGACTACATTCTACCTGATAAAGAGTGGAGATGTAGTCATAGGGGGTAGGGCGCATTAACCTAGCCATCTATTCATTCTTCTATTGAAGACACCCACATTGTATTTGGCCGGAAATACCGACGCAGGCAAGTTGTTCCAGTTCTTCGCTGTACGCACTAAAAAAGGCAAAACATAGCGCTTCCGACAAATCACATATAGAATGCTTAATTCACCGAGACGGACAGCGATACGGTAGCTCAATTGGTAGAGCGTCGGGACGGTTTCCTAGAGGTCGCATATTCGAACCCCTGTCCGTATCGGATTATTTTTCATTCTATATTTATATAAACTGTAAGATAACTGTAAACATTTAGATTTTGTGAACATCACGGTATTCTTAGGTATTACCCTAAATGAAAAACTTCAACAGGGTTCACATATAACCAAACTACCAAAGAGAATTAGTTTAGAAGTTCTTGCAGTTAAGAGAATACGTCAGCTAACAGACGTAGCTACAGCGTGGCTTTTTATTTGAGCTACTTCAACAGCGTGAAGCAGAAGAGTGTGTGATGTGATTTAATTTTACGGCCACACGCAGCTGATATTCCAACATTTTCATATTGCAGAAAAGAGCTATTCGGGCAATCTGCTAACTATCTTGTAGGTACTTCTTTTATTTGTTTATTTTTTGAACTGTTCAAGTTAATGCTCGACTACATTCCAACTTATGAAAAGTAGAAATATAGTCATAGATGGTAAAGAGCATTAACTTAATAAATTATTCATTCTTCTCTTGTAAACACCCACATTATATTCGGTTAAAAATACTGGCAAGCTGTTCAACTCCTTCGCCGTAAATACTAAATAAGACGAAGCACACAAGATGGATACCTGTCATACATCGGAACGTCCTGTGATGGAAAGGGACGGGAAAATTTGGTTGTGTAATTGATTTTATTTATTAATTTAATCTTTATTGAGTCAAATAAAGTTACAAAAGGCGGACTTAATGCTAAGAGCATTATCTACCAGTCAACCTGAGAATACAGTACAAAGTAACACAAATAGACGATATACAAGTTTAAATCCCTTAAATTTAAACTTGTACATCGTCTATTTGTTTTAATTACAAAATAAAAAAAACATTGGAATAATTTTATGAAACTAAGAACGTGCACAGCAAATACAATGTCCTATTTATTTTTTTAAAATTGTAATTCCTACTCACAGTCACCAAAATGTATACTATAAAATACTGAGATGCTAGCAATTCTATGCCTGTTTTTAATGCTGCGGCTTCAACCAATTCAGGGGCGCCTATAAACCTCGTTGGTCGTCTCTAAATTTTGTCCAGAATCGCAGGATGAAACTTTGCGGCACCAGCAAATATGTAGCGGACTCCACACAAGACCGTATCTATGCTTTGTATAATACAAGTAGCAAGGATACACCTGGAAAAAAGAAGCCAAGGTGAAAGGGCTCCTTTTGGCAGTGAACAGACATGTCTGCGTTTTGATGGCGTGGAATTTGTCAAGATTGGCATTTCCCCATGCAGAGACTGCCTCAAGTTTGTCATTCAGACGTTGCACCATGGCTTTTTTTTCAGACTAGACTTGATTTCTACTAGCCCGAGTACTCGGCAGATATCTTTCTACAACTGTGCTGTCGTCCGCATACCCATAAATACCGGGCTCAAGCAGATCGTTAGAGCGCAGCAGAAAAAGAGTTGCAGAAAGAACGGACCCCTGAGGCACTCCGGCATTTCTAGTCAAGGGTTCTGAGCAACAACTACACGGCACGACAACTACACGGAGAGATCGCTGGTTCAGAGAGTCCGCTACCAAGACGATCAGATCAGGAGATATACCTGTAAGGATGGTATCGGTCACTGAGGAGATAGTTACCTTCTAGTACGCTAAAAGTCGCGAGGCGGAGGTGCTAGTTGATACACGCTCCATAATCTTGCAGAGCATCGAGGTGATTGAAATCGGTCTATAATTTGTAGGTTTGTCACTGCTCTCCTTCTTGGGGCACTGGTTGCACGTTGAAAAACTTCCAGGATTTTGGAACTTATCCAATTTTAAAAGAGAGGAGATCCTTAAGAGACATAATTAAGGAAATAGTTTTTTTTTTGTAGTGTCAATATTTATTTGACAATTTAATGTATGTTCACAAAAATTTAGAAAATTTTGATAAGAATAATGATGTGCACACTGTAAATACAAGAAATAAAGACAAACTTGTTCAAATCCGCACTAGGCTGGCAAAGATTGATACGTAATTTTTGATATAATGTATCTATTTTATAATATACGGAATGTTATACAAATACGATGCAAGAAAATTCTGAACACATGAATATGATTTTTTTACCATGATAAAAGTGTATGGATGAACATTGACCTTATGATACAACCTTTATATCATTTATTTTTGCTGCTATAAATGTCACTAAATAAACACAAATTTTATTTATGATTAGTTTAAAAATATATATTTTAGTTTCATAGTTATTGTACCTACTACTGCAATTGGTATTTACAGCAATGCGGATATTATGGTTAAGACTGAAAACTTCGAAAAAACAAATCAATCGATAACATACGAGTTGATTGTGATATCAACATACAACTAGAAAATTCTTTTCTGTTCCACCTTTAACTATTTTTTTCATCTCAATTACAAAATGTGTGACTGAAATTAAGGTAACTCATTAAAGGAAAGTATAAAATTTCATTTCATGTTATATTGTAGGTTAATAAGAATTTACTTATTTATATATGTATGAACTATTAGTAGATCGTTCTAATGTATCGCATGTCTGGTGCCAATATACAGTAGTGATGTCTATAATAACTCTACGGACACAAACAAACACGTAAAAATTAGTCATAATACTTTAAATACAAAATTGCTTTTCAAACAACACTTGTACAAAATAAGGTATCAAAATCCTCCGTCCGTCCTAAATCAAGATTCACCGTTGAGCAGTCGACCGGGACACATGTCCCTTTTACCTGCTCCGCCTATTCGCGCCACCTACCTGGGCCGTCACGCTGACCGCCCAGCCACCTGCGCCGACCACCTTTACCGACCGTTCGTACACCTGCGCCAGTCAAGATAACGACCTCCATTGTGTGCAAGCCAGTGCAGCGGTGTGATTGTGTTTGTGTGTGAGTCATCGTCGCAAGCACACCTGCGGGCCGGCGAGCCTGCATAGGGGTCCAACAAGTCCGACGTCGCCCTAGTTAGGGTACGAAACGCAATTCAAAGACATCGTCGTAATAGCCTGCGTCGTGTAAGTACACAGTCGTTAGGGTATTAGGCACACCTCTGTCACCTACTGACAGAGATTCGATAGGGTTCACGTTAGGCACTCGCCTCCCTGCTCACGCAGGGAGGACGGCTCATATCTCCGGGCTCCACCATGGACCCCAAATCCGCGGCGGAACCCGAAGATCTGTCCAAGTCGCAGTTCTTTGGTTGGGTCCACGGAATTGCGCCTGAATTATGCCTGCGCTACTCTGTCTTGTTAGGCATCGAGTCTCCGCCCTCGACCTCGCGCGCCGCGATCGCGACCGAGAGCACCTCCGACATGGAGGTCGAGGCCGCCACTCCTACGGAGCAGACGGCCTCGGATTCCGAGTCGGGGAGTTCGTCCCCTTCCTCGGACGCTGACGAGGACGACGGTTTCACGACCGTGCAGACCAAATCGGCCAAGAGGAAGGCGACGAAAGCGCTCTCCTCGAACGTCCCGCGAAAACGGGCCTCAAAACCCGCTAGTAGCGAACCCGCGTCGTCCGACCGTTCGTCGGGCCTGGGCCCGACGAACGTGTACGCGCGCCGATCGCGCCCGAAGCGCCCGCGTCCGCGCCGCCGTCGTCCGCGCCTTCAGCGCCCGCGGAGGCGCCTTCAGCGCCACGGAAGTTCCCGCGCCGCCGCCGCTTTACATAAGGGACAAGTCTAAGTGGGACACTCTGTCCGCACTTATGACGGAGCACAAGCTCCATTTCACGTCCGCCCGAAATACCGCCGACGGTATCCGCGTTCAAACCGCGTCTTGGTCGGACCACCGTGGTCTGACTCGTCTCCCCCGCGAACGTGGTTACGAATACCACACCTACGCGCTAGAAGATGAACGCCGCTTAACGGTGGTCATCCGAGGGCTCCCCGTGGAGCTCACTACTGAGCGGATTTTCGAGGACCTTAAGTCCCAATCGTTCCCCGTCATCTCTTTGCACCGCATGTACCGAGCGACCACTAGGGTCCCGTTCGATCTCGTTCTCGTTCATCTCGAGCTTTCCCCGGAAGAATTTTTAACATCAAGGCAGTCTGCCAACTCTCCGGCCTTAGGGTCGAACCTCCACGCGGTCGCGGTTTTCCTGGTCAGTGTCATCGCTGCCAGCTCTATGGGCATTCCCAACGTTTTTGTTACGCGCGTCCAAGGTGCGTCAAGTGCCTGGACGACCACGCAACAGCCGACTGCTCGCGGAAGGGACCGGTCCCTGAGGATCCTCCCAGCTGCGTCCTGTGCGGACAGAAGGGCCATCCCGCGAATTATCGCGGGTGCCCCAAAGCGCCGCGCAGGACACAGCCGGCAAGGCATCCTCCTCGGTTCGCTCAGCCTCCATGGGCTCCTCTAGCCCCTAGGAGGCCCGCGGCCCCTCAGGCATCCCAGGCCCCTCAGGCACCCGCGAACGCGATTGCGAACGCTTGGGTGAAGCCTCCGAGGATTATCCCACAGCCCGTCCCCCAGTCGTTGCCGCCGCCGCCGGTTCGTAACTCCACCGACGGAGTTGCGAGTTCGCTCGTGTGCGTCACGAGCCTCTTCGGTGTAATAGACATCGAAGAGCTCCTAGTCTTTTCGAATGAAATGAGGGATTCCGCGCGGAACCCTCCCGCGAGGATGGAAGTGCTCCTCAAGCACGCCGTCCTAATCAAATCGATATACGAACACACGATGTCAACATGATGACATCGCGTGGAAGGGTGAAACCTCGCTCTCTAACTGTCGCTACATTCAACGCGAACGGGCTACTTAAGCAGATAGATCTAGTGCGCGACTTCGTGGTCACGCACCAGATAGACGTCCTGTTAGTACAAGAGACCTTTCTGAAGCCGTGTAATCGTGATCCGCGCATCGCGAATTACCGTCTCGTTAGGAACGATAGGGCAACCGCGAAGGGGGGAACCATCTTCTACTACAGAAGGTCTCTTCATTGCACTCCGCTCGATCCGCCCCAACTAGTCAACGTAGAAGCGTCATTATGTCAGGTGGGTATGACCGGCCATCAGTCGATCGTACTAGCATCCGTCTATCTTTCTCCCAATAAAGCCTTAGTTGAGAGGGACCTTAAGTCCTTACTCCAATTAGGTAACGCAACCATTCTGGCCGGCAACCTAAATTGCAAACACCCCCGCTGGAACTCCACTGTCGCAAACAGTAGAGGAAATCTCCTTGATAGGCTAAGTTACAAGGCTGGTCTCGACTTCGAGATCACCGCGCCTTTGAGTCCCACGCGATACTGCGACACAGACTTCCGACATGACAGACCCGACGTGCTCGACATAGTACTCTTGAAGGGCGTGACACTCCAGTTACGTTCTATCGAGACGCTATCCGAGCTAGACTCTGACCATCGACCGGTCCTATTTCAGCTAGGACTTCCTCCCCTTAGGGAACCCGCGACCAAAACAATTATTAACTGGACGAAGCTTCGAGAGCAACTCCATTCCCCCGTACCAGCGCACCTCGACAAAATTCCTGACCAGCTTACATCGGTCGAGGACGCTGTCTCAGCCGCGACTAACTTCACAGAACATTTGGTAGACAGCATAGGAAAGTCCTCGAGGGAGGTCCGAATGAACTTCGAGGGTTACCGAGCACTCCCTCCGGATATTAGACTTCTCATCACCCGTAAAAACGCCGCGATTAGAGCCCATGACCGATACCCGACAGATGACAACCGACGGAGGTTGCGCCGTCTCCAGAGGGAGTCGAGACAAGCTCTCGACGACTTCAGAGATAGCGGCTGGAATAGGACGCTTGCGACGCTCTCTCCAACACACCAGGCATTCTGGCGGTTGCAGAGAGCGTTGAAGGCGGACACTGTCTCAGATATGCCTCCCTTGGTTGGACCTAACTCCGCAATCGCGTTTGACGACTCTGACAAAGCTGAGTGCTTAGCCGACAGTCTAGAGAGCCAGTCTGTCTGTTCAATCGGTTGATCGCGATCATGTCGAAATAGTCGACAAATCGGTTAATATAATGTGTTCTCAGCCACCGGTCGGTCCGCCAATCAAGGAAACGAACCTAGACGAGGTGACGTCCATAGTTAGGGCGCTTCACGCCAAGAAATCGCCAGGTCCCGATAGGATCACTAACAAAGTGATAAAGCTTCTTCCGCCTCCTTTAATTTACCTATTGGTTACCATTTTTAACGCTCTACTGGCCGGTTGCTCGTTTCCGGCCCAGTGGAAAGAGGCCATAGTGATAGGGTTCCATAAGCCGGGCAAACCCCGGCATCTGCCTAGTAGTTACCGTCCCATTAGTCTTCTTAGTTCCTTAGGGAAAGTATATGAGAGAATCATCCTCTGTAGACTTAGATCGGAAGTCGAGAGACTCAAAATCATCCCAAATGAGCAGTTCGGCTTTAGAGCCAACCATTCATGTTCCCATCAGGTGCAACGCCTCACGGAGCACATACTGATAGGGGCCACTGTGAGGGCCAAGAAGCATAGGACAGGAGCGCTCTTCCTTGATGTAGCTAAGGCGTTCGACAGGGTCTGGCACAATGGACTGGTGTACAAGTTATAATAGTTCAAGGTGTCAGACAGACTCGTACTCATCATACGGGACTACCTGTCGAATCGCTCCTTTCGCTACAGAGTGGAAGGCGTTTTGTCAACCCCCCGCCCCATCAGGGCGGGTGTTCCCCAGGGTTCAGTTCTCTCGCCCATCCTCTACTCCATCTACGCTAGCGATATTCCTAGACCGCGATCTAAAGTGCACCTTGCCATGTACGCGGACGATACCGCGCTTTACACGTCCTCTAAGTATCACTGGGAGATATACCAACGTCTCCAATCCGCAGTCGACTCCCTCGAGAGTTGGCTGCGGAAATGGCGGATCGAGGTAAACCCTGAGAAGAGCGTTTCGGTGCTCTTCGAACGGGGCCCCCCAAGGATCCTCCCGCGAATCAAACTCTTTGATAAACCGATACCTTGGAAAGACGAGACAAAATACCTAGGAGTAACGTTAGATAGAAAGTTAGTTTTCACTGCGCATATTAGGACCGTTCGTAGCAGAGCGGCCTACATATTAGGTCGTTTATATCCGCTGTTAGGCAAGCGGAGTAAAATGTCCCTTCGCAATAAGGTGACACTTTACAAAGCTTGCATACGTTCCGTCATGTCCTATGCGAGTCCCGCTTTTGCGCACGCTAATCTGAAACCCCTTCAGGTGATTCAGAACAGGTTTACACGGATTGCAACCGGGGCGCCGTGGTTCGTACGCAACATCGATCTCCATAGAGATTTAGACCTTCCGACCATCGCTCAGTACTTCAAGGGGCTTTCCCAAAAGTACTTTGAACGTGCTGAGCGACACCCGAACCCACTGGTGGCTGACGCCGCAGAGTATAGACCACGTAAGACTACTTTAGTCAGAAAAAGAAGACCCAAGTCGGTACTCGTTGACCCCGACGACGCGTTCACAGTAGGTAATAACGTGTACGCGTAGGCATAATTGACACCACACAACATACAGACACACACCGTCTGTACCGGTATAGACGAGGTCCCAACTGAGTAAGTGCTCCGTTGCTCCGGCGTTCTGCCGTCGGAGGACGCTAGTGTCCAAATTTCCTTAGCTTCCCTCCTGACTAACGACGCCCCGAGCCGAGGTCCGTGTCTCAATCTGAGACGCCCTCGGGACGTCGTTTCCCATGGGGGCCCATCTGGCCCCCCCTTGTTAAGGGTGGGTCTCCAGACCCACCCGCTCCCCCGGTGACGCTGTAATAGCCAACAGGGCTAACAGTATAGACAAACAAAAAAAAAAAAAAAAAAAAACGTCCTAAATCAACCATCAAAGAAGTTATTGAATTTCAATATCTTAACAAAAAAAGAGAATAAATCTAATTGTATAAATTTTATTCTTGTTATTATTATTGTAATATATACACAAGTAACACCCAACTATTTTGTCTATTATTAATTTGGATTCTCTTTCTAAAACTGATTTTATACATTTTATATACAATTATTATTTTTGATTGTCCTGTCAATAGTTTTGTTAGTCTTAGTTCGTTTTTTATTTATGATTGAGTAATTAAAAATTGCGAGGAGGCAACAACATGTAAACCAAATTCATCAATATCTATAAAATAATCCATAATTCCCGAAAAATAGAACAAAAAAGGTATAGATACAATTGTTTTGAGTTCGGTGTCATGTACTGAAATCGTAGCAATTAACTTTTCCATCACATATAAAATGTACAGATTTTGCCTCCTCGCTATTTTATTATCAGCTAAGTTCTCTGCATTTATTTTAAAAAAATATAAGAATACAGTCTTTAAGAGTACTTTATTTATAATTAATATAACAAGCTAAATGGAAATACGATATGCATTATGCTTTTTTTAAAAAGGAGGATATATATGGCATATTTTTTTATATTTTTTTTTATAATATTTAGTATCACCATTTGTGTTATACAAATTATATTATAAGAATAAGGTATAGGAATAAGAATAAGAATGTTTGAAAAAATTTTTTTAAACATGTATATATAAGAAGAAGAATTATTTAAATTCTTCTTAGGATATGCCTATATTTAAATTCTTATATTATGTGTCCATATGAATATTGTTCTCTTTTATTTGTTAGATAATAAAATATTGATTGCTTAAAACAAATATATGGAATTGGAAATGAATAAAAAAAAATTGAGAATAGTTAATATTTAATAATACCTTGAATCTTTAGAAAGATTTATATTATATGTAGTGTATGTAGTGTTCCACTCAAAGGATTCTCATTTTCTGTTTGCTTTGTTAAGATGCAAAATGTATATTATTCGATTTTGACTCATTAACTTCAACAAGTTTTTAACTCTGTAGAATGTTCAAACTTTGTTGTGCTTTATATATTAGCAAAGCATTAAAAAATACATATATATCAACAATATATAAATTTCGCCTTTTGGGGTCAATTTCAAATATGACACTAATGTATATTGCAAAAAACAATGGACCTAATATTGAATCTTGTGGTATTCCGCATATATCAAAAGTAACTTTCGCGATTAGATATTTAAAAAGTTATTGTTTTTAAATTCTAATATATTTTCATATTATTTATTACTAATTTATTTTAATGTCTTATAAAAAACTTTGAAAGAATCATATTGCAGTTGAAAGTTTGCCCATGAGTTTCTTTGCCTGATCTTCTCGAGAGGTCAACTAATCGAACGAGCTTCTTTTTACAAGTCAAAATTGATTTTTTTTTTATATTGCGATATTTATTTCATTTTGACGAGTGCAAAAAAATCTAAAACATTATCATGAATTAAAGAATATTTGACTTTCACTTTGATTAATTTTCAGCAAAGAAGGATCAGAAGCTAGTGGACATAACTAAAACCAGATTAACGGTCTTATTATTTGTAAATATACAGTTATTTATATGTAAATATATTCTATATTACAGATTCTTATGACAGATATCCATATTCATGAGCTTTGCAGTTCGCCTCAGTTTTGAGGTTTAATTTGTAGATATAGAAAGGCGGTCCCTTGTTTGATTTGCATAACCCTAAGGGATATCGAGATAAGAAACCGATATCCTCCTTTTCATAAAGAGGTTTTTATATAAGTCGAATACTTAACAATAGGCGATTATTCTAGTTATGTATGAAAATATTAATACGAATATAACAAGCTGATAGTGTTTCCAATATTAAGCCGTTAACTTCAGTATGACAAAGTTTTAATGGTCTTGAATGGGCTCTTACGAATACATTTCCTATCAGACTTCAGGGTGTTTCTATTAAGTAAACTTCGAACTTACTGTAACTTGACTATTCCTTGATTGATTTTGAGGGAGTTATATAAAGCAGCTAAGGCAACGTGCACGGGTCGGTCGGTTCATCTAAGGAAGGTTATAACAAAGTTGGATATCGTTTAGTGACCTTTGTCTATTTATAATGAAGGGAGGATTTAAGTCTATATTTATATCAGTTTAAAAAAAAATACTCAAGGCCATTGAATATTTTTAATTAGGATTGTATTAATAATCGTTTTATTAATGTATTTTCTTATAATGTAGTCAACACAAATCTAACACAAATGCTTTAAATTACTATTATATAAGTTTCTATATTTTTAATATTTATTAAATTTATAAAACTAAGACCCATATCTTTAGGACCAGTAGTTATATAATATCTTAAAATGCCAAATATTTAAAAACAGTTTAATTTATTAACGTTTTTTATAAAAGGTTACATAACATATTGGTAAGTTCTAGTTGACTGCAGTAATATCAAACTATAGTCGGTCGAACGAAATTCGATAAAGCGAGCTTTAGAACCTAAGCTCGGTCATTAGGTATATGACTGCGGGTACTATATAAAAATGTTTGGATTTATTTTCACTATAATATTAGACGGGAAATATTATTTATTTACAATAATTTACATCTTAATAACGTCAAAACTTGATTATGATCTGGTTTGTAATCTATTTTGTAATGTTCATTTTTAATTATTAGTTTTGTGGATCATTAAAAACGAATTTTAGCATCCTACTCTACAAAACGATATGCATATACAGGGTTATTTTTAATTAGTTGAGCACCTTTTGCAGGCAGCCTCTCTACATCAATCCCAACAACATTTGTTCTACGACTTTTAAAAAATCTTGATAAATAACTCAGAATAAACGAACAAAAAAAATTTTTGCTCCCTCGATTATTTATTACTCTGTATTTTGTAAGCAGTTTAAAGTATAGGTCGCGACAGGCTAGCGAAAGTCAGAAACTGTTAAATGCGCGCGCCAGCTTTTTTCGTATAGCTTCATCTCTTTTACACCATGTTGCTATGGAAATACTAAATAATCAAAATGACAAGCATGTGGATTACAAAACACAATTTACATTAACCAAAAATAAAATTATCGGATTAGAGTTTTATAATTAAATAATGAATTGTAATAACATACTGGACAATACGATTTTATGGACTTGCTATTAAAACTAATAAATAAATTCAAGATTATAACATGAAGAAGAAATTATGAAATGTAATTTATAATATTTTTAAAATAAATTGATTGTCTGAAATAGAAGAAGTAAGAATGAAAAGAAATACGAGTTTCGGCTGAGAAATGGAGCATCGGGGTCCTGATCTTTACAATTTCTGTTTTGCTATACCTAGAACGAACAACAACTCGAAACAGCAGAAACCATGATGAAGAATAATTTTATTTGTGATATAGTGACGATCCAACATGTTAAGAAGCCTAAAGTTATTATTTTTAAAGTGGATTGTGTACATTTGTCTGTTTTTATGGTACTGATGTGTTTCTTCTATGAGAATATTATACGTCAGAAACAGTAGATTCACTTCTTACGTTTTAATTAATTAATATTAATGAAAATTATGACGTTTTTCTGTTACGCGCCATCTTAAAGAAATTCGTAAGTAACTTATTGTTTTATTGTCATGATATAAATATTAACAAACGAGATAATATGATATGTATAAAGTAAGTTATTGTTTTGTAAAAATAATATTTATTTGGTTTCGTTACAGTGCCCTTATTTCATAAACCAAATAAAAATATTGAGACATTCAACTTGTGGACAACTTCTATTGGAGATTTTGTTTTTTCATTAGATTCTTAAACAGTTAGACAATATTTGTTTCGACTATTGTAGAAAATATTTTAATAAATAAAAGTGGAAAACGATGCTATTTTTTATTACACATTAGAAAATGATCAAGTTCTAACGTGAATAGCCGCCGCTGCGTCACCCCGCCACCCCGCGCCCTGATGCACGTGGCCTTGGCACATAATTTGACAAGTTGCGTGGCCTCTCTTTGCTCAAGTTTAATGCACGTTCAGAGGCAATAAATAAATTTTGTATGGGAAAAACTAAATTTTTAAAACTACTAATTTTAAAAAGTCGTAGAACAAATGTTGTTAGGATTGATGTAGAGGGGCTGCCTGCAAAAGGTGCTCAACTAATTACAAATAACCCTGTATATCCATTGTAATATTGTTTAAGTATAGAACAGAGATGTCTTTTATGAACATTTTAATTCACATTTCATTCAGACATTCTGATCTTAATTCTAATTGTATGTATTAGTGATGGTCATTTTTATTAAACAATTACTACAAATTACCTTTTTTATTAGCACAATTATAAATTTAATATGCCATTCATATGATATTATTTGCAAATGTTCTATGTTTAGAAATAATATAATTTAGAATATATGAAAATTTGAAAACTTCATTAACACGAACAGGATTTAAACCGTCCGTGTGTCCGTAGTCTCAGTCTCTACGTAAACTGAAATATAACATACTACATGAGAACAACAACAACAAACAACCAGACACACAACTAGAGGATCATTAAAATAAAGTCTTTGTATAACTACATCTCTGAATGTTAAAAGTTATTGATGCATGCATTTTTCCTTGTATTTCCCTTAGATAGTTACGTTCTCCGGTTTCTTTTATGTTAGCATGTATTCCTTCGTATCAAGTTTTCATTTCATGTCCTGTATTTTTTACTAGCTGTAGCCCGCGGCTCCGCCCGCGTGTAGGTCGCTTTTCGCGTAAATTGTGGAAACTACAATTATCCAGACCTATCATAGACTTATAGTTATTCTATAGTATCCTATTCCCGTGGCAATTTTATACATACATACATACATAGTCTGGCTACAGTAAATAAGTTGGACAGGAAACCAGTATGGTGAAGGAACGAAGTAATCTGTCAAGTACATCCACTAAAAATGAGAAATTGCGTTTTAAATAAACAGGAGAAGAGTAAATACATCCTTCCAGGATTAAACAAAATAGAGTAAAGTAAACAAATAGTCCGTAAGTTTCTACGTTTGCGAATGGACAACATTTTAAGCTATGATACCTATAATGGGTGATGTGGTCAAACTTACGTAGTCCGAAAGTAAAGCGGACACAGGTATAAAGTAGATGATGTAATTTATTTGGGATAACTTCATTGGCGTCGACATAACACACATCAGCATAGTCAAGGATAGGTAGAAGTAACAATTTAACCAACAGTTATTTTGCCCGATGGAGCAGGAAGTATTTAAGTGTTAATAATGGGTGAAAAGTACTATAAAATTTACGTGACAGTTCCTTAAGGTGATATTTCCAATTAAGAGAACTGTCTAGAAATACTCCAAAATTTTTTACTTGAGGTTATGTTGTTTATATTGTTACCGACTCTATTTTGCTATGAATCTAAAGTTCTTTATCTAATGATTCTCTTTAAGCTGTCATAAAAAATAAGCTCAAGATAAGTTTTTAGAAATAAATCTTCGTTTTATATATGGTTGTTGAATTTCTTTACCCATCTTATTGGATGACCCAATTTGAACTTATTCTGAAAGTAGGCCGCAATTGTGACAAATATTACATTGTTTTTGTGCAAACGTTGTAAAGTCTACTTGCAGTAAAACATCGAGTTAAATAATAATATGAACATAATAATGGACGTATTTTAAATGCTATTTTAATTACTTTATATTGTTTCGTTTTAAAAAACAGTTTTTGAGGTTCATATTCAAAATAAGCACTTACGTATTATAATTACATATTTTTATATTTATTGCCCAAAAAATATTACAATAGGCTGATTTCATGCTATAACATTCTCTTCCGGCTAACTTCCGAGAGTTAAAGACATAATCATTATAACTAAGTTATTTCGAAATAGTATGTTATTAACATAGTTTTCATAACTTCAAATAACACTCCAGTATTCGTACTAGATGTTTTTTCTATAGCATGTTGGTGATTAATAAAACAGGACTTGCCCTCTCCATAAATTAACAAGAATCATAAATTAACGACGACCTACAGACACGGCCGTTACAAGTTACACCAAAAAGAATAATTAATCAAAAAGTTTTATTCCAGCCTGATTAAGTATCTAGTTCCAGCTTAGCTGAACCCTCTCTATGACCTGGTTTGAGTTATATAACTTATTTACGTTAAGTCGATAACTATGTAGAGCTGTGTAGAGCATCAGTTTTGACGTTACGAAAACTATGACAGTTTACCAAATCGTAAAATCGAAACATAATATTATTAAACACTTATGAATCAAATATATTGGAATACTTAAAAAAACCTGTTGATAATTCGTGCTAGGGATGCTGAAAAACGTGTAACTACAGTACGTTACAAATCTTTTCGTTTAACTCTTTATATTGTAAACTATTGGATAAACAATGTTTTGTCAGTAAGAACTTTTGTTTATTACTACAAAGTATGTCCTAGCAATTACGACATTGTTGATGTCTGGAAGTCCCATCAAAACCATTTCAGACATTTCGAAGATTAAATTGAACAGGCAGATATAAATATAAAATTATTTTCTTGTTATTTGTATGTAATACTAATACGCACAACACAACTTATTGTTAATTATCATTAAAGTACTTTAATTTTAAATTAAAGTTCTTTAATTTTTATAACTTTATTTTTTTTAATTTAATTGTAATATCACGTCTTTGCTCTTTTGTAAAAGAGTTAAAGTAATATAATATTATTTTAATGATCAAATAATATAAGATGTGATTCTTTTGTATATATACAAGTATAAAAGGAGCTGTATAAATTATTAATATAAAAGCTCAGCGTCTGTCGGTTTGTGTCCACAAAATTCAATAAATACCCAGTAAGTGAATTGTATTTATACAGAACGTTTCGTTTCTAAACAAGATTGTTTTTATATACTTTATTATTCAGGTTTCCTCGGACAATTTCAAGTTAAGAAGAAATCTCTGGCAACAATAGCAGGAAATATATATCTGAAGAAACTTTAATAATAATTGTTCAGTGAATCTGTCTTAGTAGAAACCAGTTTTGATTATTTGTTGTTTATATCATTGTTTTAATAATAAATAAAATACAACCATTATTTCATTTATAAAACTTTATATATTATTTGTAAACAATAATTGATTAAACAGTTAATCGCAAAAACGTAGAGTGAAAAAAAAACAATGTATAAATAAAAAACGTTTTACGATCTCTCTAAATCGGACTCCACATTAAATAAAAATAACAATTTCAATATCTTATAGTGTAGTTTGTAGAAGTGAACTCAAACTATGCAATCTATACTTCTATCTACTGATACTATCGAAATTTCTAACAACGTTCTACGTTTCTGGGAACTTGGTAAAATTACACGTAATATCCTTTCTGTCAGCACATAAAACGACTAAATCCGATATGATGGCGTAACATTATAAGTTTAATTAGAAAATCCGACATATAATTTGACATAACATAGAACAGTTTCTATTAAAAAGTTTACTTCAATTATATACTTAAATATACTGCCAATTATAAGATTTAATATTAAACAGGCTTATTTTTAAAAACATTACATTAATGTCGTAGTAGATGACAAAGAATGTACAATTAAAAAAATAACATTTGTCAAAGTCGTATAGCTTATTAAGTGGTATAAATTAAAAAGTTTAAAGTTGCGTGCTCACCAGAAGTAGAGCAAAAGGTTTTAAATGCTAACTTAATGATATATTTAACTGCTTAACATGTAGCATGTAGCGGTTGATTTTTTCTTTTTGAAGTCTCGTTCATTCATAAACACTTTTTTTGATAAACCTAACACAGTTTGGCAATGTTGCCACAGTATATATTAATTCTAAAAATAACTTAAATATAATAATACAGAGAATTAAAAATAATAAATTATTAAATATTTTAGTGTAAGCCGTTTTGTCTCTTTTTATCTCATGTTCATTATATACGTCCTATTGTACTTACATAGCACTGCTAGCTCTTCGATGTAACAATTGCAAGAGGCTACCGTCAGCAGCAGAGGAGCACAGGCTTCGGGAGCGCGCACGCCGCTCGTCGCGCTCCCCTCGCTCACGCCACCTCGTCATCAGCGACTCGAGGCACAGCATGGCTCCACCATCGCACACCATCCGCACTAATCGGTTTCTTTTCTCTTTTTATGACCGTATTTGCCTTATTCGAATTTTAAAATATGACATTCCGTTCCAAATTATCACTTGTCACTTAAAGCGTTTCAGATGTTTTCAAACAGAAATTACACGATTTACCGCTTTTAAGCATTTCTCGTTATTTTTTAATTAATGCCTCCTCTTAATTGCCTCTCACGGTAATGGCACTTAGCTTAATTATTGCTCGGATATCAAAATGTTTTCAGCAATAATCATTTGACGACTCACAAAGTCATTCATATTAGCTACATCTTGTTATATATTTCAATCCTTATTGTTTTAAAAACTCTTAAAATACACTTAGAATGAGAGACAAAAACAGTTTAGAAGTTACAAGCACACGTGAGTAAAAAGTTAAGAATTATTAATTGTTTGACATATTATCTTAAATGTATCCAACATTAAGTCATAGTAGTCAACATAGTCAAAAGTTTAAACACTTTTATAATTAAAGAAGATAGAAGTTAGATTAGAAGAAAGAGTGAATGAATTGAATTTCCCGCGTGTCAAAAATGACGTGTGAAGCGGACGAGCTGCGTCGCAGTCGGGTGCCACTTCGCGACTGAAGTCTGAATCGCCCGGCTGTAAGTAGTGAATACCTAACCTTATGACACCCTGCCCTTACTATATCGTATCATTATGCGCGTACTTTTATGTCAATGTCAGCCTTCTTTGAATTTAATGATAGATGGAGATTCAGCTCGTTAGAAGTATTTTTTATATTTTCTTTTATAAATATATTAGGTATTAGGAATCTAAATTAATAAAGTTTATTTATAATAATTATGTACAATGTTAGCCCAGTGATATAAGCTATATAATAACACGTTTCTATTTAAAGTATATTATGTTTATGAAGTTAGAATATATTGTTATTTTTAATATTTTATAATTATCACAGTATTTAATATAATCTATTATAAGAATATTATTTTATGGAAATTCATTGGAATTTATATTTTAAAATATAAATTTAAATGTATATTGAATTTTATATAAATATAGAATGAATAATAAACCGATACGGGCAGGGATTCGAAGCCGCCACTACTGGGAAACGGTAGAGCGACGGGATGGTTTCCCAGTAGTCGCGGGTTCGAATCCTTACGTATCGGTTTATTTATTATTCTATATTTATATAAATTTAAATAAGCTTAACATGGCTATACAAGTATGTAGATATTTTCAAACAATGTATATTGAGTTAATATTCAATATTCGAAGTATATAATAAAAGGGTACAAAAACAAAAGCTTGCTTTAAGAGATAGGCTTAATTTATTTAAGCAATATAAACTTGTTTCCAGGCCTGAAGGCTCACAGCTGGCTGCAAATTAAATACGTGACTTCTTAGGTCGTGTCAAGCTACTTTCAGATCTGAATGTAACTACGAATTAGTTCTTTTAATATTGTAGTGACGTTTGACGTGTTTGACATCTATTACTCCATTTTGAAATCTTTTTAACATAGGACATAACATTAACAGCACCGTTGGTCGAGTGATTGACGCAGACGCCTAACATATCGTGGCGCGTAGGGGCTCGGGTTCGATTCCCGACAGGCACAGCTATTTTTGTGATAAGCATAGATGTCTGTAATTCTGGGTTTGGCCGTTTATTAAATATATTCAAAGTATTTATAATGTGTATTTCCATGTATTTGTATCGTTGTCTAACACTTAACACAAGTAAAAAAATTGCTTTATGCTGCTTAAATCAATTTATGTAATTTGTCCAGTAGTAGTAGTAGTATATATTATAATTACTATTGTATAAATACAGTAATTTCAATTTTTAATAGCATTATATACTAACACGTCATTGCTTAAATAGATAAAAGGTTATATGTTCAAGTACAAATAAATATTTCAAACATACGCAAAAGTTATACAATGCAATATGCAAGAGTTATTAAAATACGGATAAATAAAAAGCATTTTTGAACACAAGAATGTTACGCTCGAAGGCAATTATTTCATCAATAAATTCGCGAGGGCAGTCAACGTACTCTTTATAGGCGCGGTCGTTGCCAAAAACACTGCACGAAAAGTGCATTTTCGTTTATTACCGCGGAATATTTTTTCTTTACTACGTAGAATATACGTAACGTAAATGTAGAGTAGATAAAAATGTTATTAAAGACGTAAGTTTTCAGGAACGTTGGTTCAGGAACGTAATTTTGTTTATTGATGTAAATTTTCCACATTCTTGTATTTATATACTATCTTTAAATAACAGAGATTTTTTATAAATATTTATTTCCAGTCCGAACTCAGTGCAAATCAGAGCTTTCACTGTTTATATAATTAATGAAATACAGCAAAAAAAAAATAACAATATCTGTTCTGTTATGTATGTATATGTAAGTTGTTTGTGAATATTATAATTCTGTTATTCGCAAAAACAAATATTATAATACAGCAAAAGCAATATTCGATATTAGATTACTTTAGTCCTAATTGAATTCAAATACCATAAATATGTTTATCCGAATGTGTTTGTGAAATACCTATACCTAACAAATGAATTTGAAGACCTATATCTACTCCTGTAATAAAATCCTTATATTATCTAAATTGGTTTGTTTTGATGTTACACAAAGAGATTATAGTTTGTCTTCTTATAAAGTGGTTTTCTTGTTACATGTTTATTATTATATTTTTAGGTATTTTGATACAGGTATTTACAGTTTAACTAGAAACTCCGTCCGTGCTGCCAGAATAGTAATTCCTTATTTTAAAACTAATAATCGAACTTGGAATATAATATGCTTCAATATTAAAATTTTGACATTATAAAATGTTTTTCAGCTTTATTATATTAGTATAGATAATATCAGAAACTGAACAAAGGATGCTTGAATTTGGTAAAGTGATTTCATGATGACGCTAACATTATGTCTTAAAATGAAAGAGACTTGGAACTAAAAAGCTGATCACGAATAAGATAAAAGTTTTCCACAATAAGAGATCCTTCACGTTATATAAAAAACCATATCTTTTTTTACCTTTATATATCTTTTTAATATCAGTGACATATTCATTGAACTCAGCAAGGTAAAAGGAAAGGTTTTTATGATTTCTTAATGAACCGTGGTTTTTTCCGGAATATAAATTAACTGGTGTGTGTATGTTATTCCGGGTCATGACCTATATTCAATATATATGTTTTTGTTTTCCACTGTTATGCACAGTTACCAAATTATAAATTAAAAATATAAAAAAAAATAAATCTAAATCAAAAATCTTTATTGAAAATCTGATTCTAATCATTTTATATATCTAAGCATATATATACTTCATTTAATTAGGAGAGACTGGGGTTGGAAGTAACATTTTAATTTTAAAGTGTCATATCTTTTTATAATAATCAAATAATCTAACAAATTAATTTACCAGAGTGTATATTTATTTGATTAAGTAAATATTCAGTATTTAAATTTAAAATACATTTTCTATAATAAAGCATTAGTTTAAATAAAAATTAACAAATTAGAAAAACAATTTGTCACTTTCAACCCCGCACCAGGGGCAGGTTGTTACACTACCGGGGGCAAAATGTTACAAGCAAAACCAAATGAAATAAAAACCTTATTATTAACAATATTTTTATATTAAATGTGACCAATTCTTACTCACAACACACTCTACCTATTACGCACCAGATTTTTTGCAATAAAATGGGTTACAACTTACAACATATCAGACAAAAATATTCATCTTCTACGCTTTCTTAGTAATTTCTATATTATACCTTTCTTTTTTATATGCAGTTTTCTTAGTTGCTTCTATGGTTTTCGTGATATTTTGTACTAGGTATATTTCCTGAACATGATTTTTAATTTATCTCTTTAGTTAACTTTATTTTATTAGATTTTATATCTTTCTTCTTCTACTGTTGCAATGCTAAAATATTTTTTCGAAGTATCTTACGTATTATATTCGTTTCCTAGCAGATGCTTTAGGATAAGACTAAATGGTTTCTGGAGAAAGGAATTGTCAAAATTCTTAGAATTTCTAGCAACTGGGTAAGTAAAAATGGAGATATTGCATTCTGATATGGTACTCGTCATGGGTGAATGATGAGTTTGTGAGCCGGATTTTCGGTCTCTATCTTCTGTGTCGTAACAAGACAATTTTCTATCATTGAGTTTGTCGTTTCATTTATTATTCGTTGAAAAGAAAAACCATATCACATGTCACAACCTGCCCCAAGCAAATGCCAGTTTTAACCCCAACGCCTAAATTGATCTTTTGAGGTTAAGTTACGAAAATACTAATTAATATTATATTAATATAGTAAAAAACGTAGTTTCATTGCAAAAAGAAAGCGTTAGGACGCAAGAATAACACTAGACACATCTTTGATTACTTCAAAAACAGATTGTAGACCAATATTACGTATAATAGAAAATGTTACAAATGTAGGTTTTTTACCGAAACCACAATGCTCCTTCCACAGGAATCCTGGATTCACAGCTTTCGCGGGAGGAGAGCTGATAGTGGCGGAGTTATTTACCTCTTTTTAACGTCACTTAATCATTCTCTAGTCTGAAGCTATTGTCACTGTAACTTCTTACCCCTGTCACAGCCAGCCCCGATCTCCTATTGTAGATAATGTCATATATTTTTATTTGTCATTTATCTCCAACTGGCAGATACTTACTTCTTACGATGACTGCAAAACATTATAAATGATAGGTTAATATTAAATTTAAGTTAATTCCGTTGAATAGGATATGTGAGAATAATAAAGTTCGTTTAAGAAAGTGTTAGAAAACATAATTCTTAATATATATATTGAGATGGTTCCGTATTTGAAACGGAAAAATGGTGGAATAAAGTGAATGAATAAAAAGGTTAAATATAACATTTACTTATATAAAAACTACCACACAAGCTTATTAAAAGTTCAATTGATATTATGTAAGGTTTTTATTATAACTTTTATTATAATTATCTAATTATTAGTCATTGCTTATACATTATTATAAGTATAGTAAAAAAAAAAGTTACATATGGTGCAAAAGGGCTCACTAACATAGTTTTTAAGATTTCTGCTAACAAACTCGATGGCTAGAAATTAATAAATAAAAAAAAACGTACAATAGGTCTGACGTATCGTTACGTTTATCGGGTGACGTAATAGAGACATATAATGGCATATATAGGTATATATTGGGGGTTGTAAAAACTATGACCTATTATAATATAAGCCTTAAACTACTAAATATACTATATTCCTTAAAAATCAGGTACATATATGAAATTTTCATTAACATGTTAGCATTGTTATACATATTTAAATTAAAAAGAAATAGAGAATTAAAAATTTAATCAACTCTGCCAACTCAGCTACGGTGTTCTTTGGACTCCTTCATGAATGTAGTTCATGTATTGTTGTATATAAAATCGTCTTTTAACGAAGATAGTAGGACTGTAGCAGGCGCTAGGGTCCTAAGGTCACAGATTCGAGTCCTGCTTATGAAATGAATTGTTATTTCTATGTATATATATATACAGGGTTATTTTTAATTAGTTGAGCACCTTTTGCAGGCAGCCTCTCTACATCAATCCCAACAACATTTGTTCTACGACTTTTAAAAAATCTTAATAGATAACTCAGAATAAACGAAACAAAAAAATTTTTGCTTCCTCGATTATTTTTTACTCTGTATTTTTTAAGCAGTCTAAAGTATAAGTCGCGGCAGTCTAGGGAAAGTCAGAAACTGTTAAACGCGCGCGTCAGCTTTTTTCGTATAGCTTCATCTCTTTTACACCATGTTGCTATGGAAATAGTAAATAATCAAAATGACAAGTATGTGGATTACAAAACACAATTTACATTAACCAAAAATAAAATTATCGGATTAGAGTTTTATAATTAAATAATGAATTGTAATTACATACTGGACAATACGATTTTATGAACTTGCTATTGAAACTAATAAATATATTCAAGATTATAACATGAAGAAGAAATTATGAAATGTAATTTATAATATTTTTAAAATACATTGATTGTCTGAAATAGAAGAAGTACGAATGAAAAGAAATACGAGTTTTGGTGTTTTGATTTATGGTGATGAAAGTGTGTAGTATTTCTGATATTTTATATTAACTACCTGGATTGTTTCTGTATACCGACGCTTCTATTTGTGACTGACTGCAATTTCTAGGAACTTCGTAAAGAAATTCGTAAGTAACTTATTGTTTTATTGTCATGATATAAATATTAACAAACGAGATAATATGATATGTATAAAGTAAGTTAAAGAGAAGTTATTGTTTTGTAAAAATAATATTTATTTGGTTTCGTTACAGTGCCCTTATTTCATAAACCAAATAAAAATATTGAGACATTCAACTTGTGGACAACTTCTATTGGAGATATTGTTTTTTCATTAGATTCTTAAAAAGTTAGACTATATGTGTTTCGACTATTGTAGAAAATATTTTAATAAATAAAAGTGGAAAACGATGCTATTTTTTATTACACCTTAGAAAATGATCAAGTTCTAACGTGCATAGCCGCCGCTGCGTCACCCCGCCACCCCGCAGTCCGCACCCCGATGCACGTGGCCTTGGCACATATTTTGACAAGTTGCGTGGCCTCTCTTTGCTCAAGTTTAATGCACGTTCAGAGGCAATAAATAAATTTTGTATGGGAAAAACTAAATTTTTAAAACTATGAATTTTAAAAAGTCGTAGAACAAATGTTGTTAGGATTGATGTAGAGGGGCTGCCTGCAAAAGGTGCTCAACTAATTACAAATAACCCTGTATATATGTCGGAGATAGAGGATATTTAGTGGCTTGCGTTCTTCTATTAAATGTAGATAATCAGTAATCACAAATCACTTCGTAGGTATTCAATTATCAGACTTGCGTGAACCACCGGTCCCGTTTGGAGGTCCGGTCTCCGGACTGTAAGGCTCTCACTAATCGATGCTCTCGAATATTTAAAATGTCTCAGAGGCCCCTCCAAACGATTCCGATCACGTGACTCGTTACGTCACGATGTTCACACCCCACTGTTACAATGATATTAATTGAGTTACTAATTATCGTTATATTATCGTGATCTGCGAAATACATATATGTCTGTTATGTCTCAAATATCAGTGTCACGGTGCTTGTCTCTTGTGGTTCATTTTTTCGTACTTTCTAGAAAATAATTTTATGCTATATTTTCATACATCTATATTTATGTATGTAAGTAAAAATATAGTTATTTATTACATATTATTATGTATAGAGGTAGGATATATTATTCTATGAAAAGTACAGACCTGCGTGCGTTGAGTTGTACATTTTTTTCTTTTAATTTTATATTTTAATCTTTCTACATTGTTTCTTATTTTTATTTTGCTTAATTTGATTAATGTTGTTGTAATGTACTGTTTATCACAAATGACTATGTAAACAGTTGGCTGATGGGCAGGTGATAAATTATTGTACTTTGGTATCTAATTAGATTAGCACAAGTGTAATTTACTTTTGATTATTGTTATTTATTATTATTATTTATTGTCATTATTTATTTTTATTAACTTTATATTTATTTGTACACATAATCTCTGATGGAGATTCTTTACAGTCAAACGATGAAACATTTTATTCGCTGCATGACTCCAGTAGCTCCTTTAATAGTTGTGACTCTGTGAAGAATGATAGCTTAACTTCATTAAGTGGGCAGTTGGATAGTGTATTTTCAGATCATTATAACTTTTTAAATATCTGCCATTTAAACTCTCAAAGTATTCCGAGTCACTATTCGGAACTAGAGGCTACTTTCGCACAGAGTATTTCGTTTCATGCGTTACTTATCTCCGAAACTTGGCTTAAACCATCATTGCACTCCGCACTTTACCCATTACCGGGTTTTGTGCTCATAAGAAATGATAGGACAGACAAACGAGGGGGTGGCGTAGCCATATATTTGAAAGCATCAATTAGTTATAAAATAATCTTAGCTTCTCCTTCTCGTTATTCTGCCACCTGTGAGTACTTGTTTCTTGAGCTGGCATTAATCGGTGTTAAAGTACTTCTGGGAGTAATATACTGTCCTCCAGCCACCGATTATCATACTGATTTAGAAGCAGCGTTGGATTACTTCTCGTCTAGTTATAAACATTTTGTAATAATGGGTGACTTCAATACTGATCTCTTAAAATCTTCCTCTCGTTCTTTTAGACTCCGTGAGATTATTGAGTCAGCTAATCTTTCAATTCTTCCTTTAAATGCTACTCACCACAATGTTGACTGTGAAGACTCATTATTAGATCTTATAATCACTGGAGCCCCTGACTTGGCTAAGCAGGCTGGACAGCTATCTGCTCCGGGATTTTCACGACATGATCTTATTTATTTATCGTACAAATTGAGACCACCTAAACCTAAATCAACTGTTTTAAAAATTCGAAATTTTGCACGTTTAAACTTAGATCATTTGAGGAGTGATGCTGAGAAACTTAATTTATCTCTGGTGAATGCAGCATCTACTATCGACGACAAAGTATCTTTTCTCAACTCTACTGTTCTCACACTATATGACGCTCACGCTCCAATACACTCTGTAAAATTAAAGCGACCTCCAGCGCCATGGATGACCGACTCAACTCGCGCTGCTATGACTAGACGAGATCGTTTGTTTAGAGTTTTTAAAAAAACTCGGAATGAACACAGCTGGTCAGCTTATAAAATTGCGAGGAATCGGTGTAATCAGGTGATACGAATAGCTAAGCGCCGCTATATTCATAATAGTATTAGTAACTCTTCTTCTCCTGAAATATGGAAGTTTCTTTACTCTATTGGCGTATGCACACCATCCACCTTAGGTCATACTTCTCCTCTATCATTGGATCAGCTAAATAATCACTTTGTCTCTGTCTCTCAGTTAAGCCCCACAATCCGTAATCAAACGCTAACTCATATTTCCTCAATACCGAGTCCTGATATACCATCTTTTGATTTCACACCTGTACAAGAGGATGAAATTAAAAAATCTATTTATTCTATTAAGTCTAATGCTGTTGGTTGTGACCATATAAGTAGATCTATGATACTTAATCTATTAGATTCCCTCTTACCTTTAATCACTCATATTATAAATTTCTCTTTAAATTCCGGCGATTATCCCAATACTTGGAAAAACGCTTTTGTACATCCGTTACCAAAAATCTCTCAACCCACTCTTCCTAACCACTACAGACCTATTTCCATATTGCCATTCCTTTCAAAAATCTTAGAAACCTGTGTATTCAAGCAAATCTCTTCTCATATCTTTAAATTTAATCTACTTAGTCGGTACCAGTCCGGGTTCCGCCCAGGTCACAGCACCAATACTGCTCTTATCAAAGTGTCCGATGATATCCGAGTTGGAATGGACAACATGAAATTAACAGTGTTGGTGCTTGTCGATTTTTCAAACGCATTTAATACAGTTAATCACGAAATCCTTCTTGCTATACTATCTCTATTTAAATTCAGTCCATTAGTCGTTAAGTGGTTTAATTCTTATCTTTGCGGCCGCCAGCAATCAGTTTGCTCCGGGGATTCCTCCTCTGTGTGGGCCAACATACTTGCTGGTGTGCCGCAAGGCGGAATACTTTCTCCCATCTTGTTCTCTTTATTTATTAATACATTAACACCTAACTTCGACTGCTCGTACCACTTATATGCTGATGACCTTCAGCTTTATGTGCAAACAAGAATGGATGATCTTTCAAACGCCGTTTGCACTATTAACCGTAACCTTCGTGAATTAAGTCTATGGTCATCAAAATTTGGTATTTCCGTTAATCCCGAAAAATGTAAGGCTATGATTGTTGGTAGTACAAGACTGTTAGTTAAAACTAATTTAGATAGTTTGCCTACAATTACATACAATGCAAATATCATACCATTATCGAATTCGGTAAGAAACCTGGGGTTGTATATGGACAATGGAATGAGTTGGCACCTGCACATTAAAGAAATTTGCCGTAAAGTCACTGCCACATTACAGACCTTATATCGGACTAAACATTTTCTCCCACTTAAGACGAAGATAATGTTGGTTAACAGTCTTATTTTACCCATTATTGATTATGCAGATGTTTGCTACCCCGATTTAAGTAACGACCTACTCAATAAGTTAGAGCGCCTCCTTAATAACTGCATCCGTTACATCTTCGGTCTGCGTAAGTACGATCACGTCTCTCACTTTCGCACTCAACTTAAATGGCTCACTATTCGTCAGAGGCGTAGCTCTAGAATACTTTGTCTCCTTTATTCAATCTTAAATGATCCAAATTCACCTTCTTATCTGAAGGAAAAATTCCAGTATCTCCATGAAACTCACGGCAAAATGCTTCGTTCATCTTCTAACCTTAAAACGGTTATTCCACCGCATAGAAGTGATTTCTTTCACAAATCTTTCACAATTCAAGCTTCACTACTCTGGAACGAACTACCTGAAAAGATCAGAAAAGCGCCCACAAAGACTTCTTTTAAAAGACTAGTTAAAAAACATTTCTTAGAGTCATCTTGATGAATAATTCTAATTTCTATTATGTGTTATATAATGTTTATATAGATAATTATATATGTTATGTGTGTATATATATATAGGTATATGTGTATGTTAATAATTATATTTATTATATTATTTCAAACATGTATTTAATATCTATTGTTTATATTTAGTAAATTTAAGGACTTATAAATAGATTTTTAGTAGCCTACCGCAATTTCTCACCATTCGCAGAGGTTAACTGGTAGAGAATGCCAATAGGCATTAAGTTCGCCTTTTGTATTAATCAATAAAGGGTAAATAAATAAATAAATAAATAAATAAACCAATACTGTAACTTTCAGTGTTATAGCAATCAATATAGTTGTTCGAAGGAAGGTATTGTGGTTTGAAACAGATACTAAGATACGACTATCAATAACGGTATAGAAACTAAATATTCAACAACCTTTAAATCTCAGTCTGACCTAACTGCGAGATGGAATAGTCTTGCAATCTCAGTCTTGTTCTTGCTCAAATCTTGCAGTCAGTCTAGGTCTTGTTTTCTAATATGAAGGTCTTGTTTTTAAAAATGCTACCAAGATCAAATCAGATTTGTGGTGATTCCTGTAAGGATAAAGGAGATAATGATAATTACTCTTAAGTATTTTTATTAGTTATTACACTTATTTATATGTGTTTAATAGTGTTAATTATGTTAGATACCTACGAAGTTTTTTTTATACGCCTACTTATGTCCTCTCCTCCTCTTTATCTGGTTAAGAATATCTTTGAGAATATCTAAGAATGCCTTTTGTGCACTATTTTGTGTATTTTACAATAAAAAAATTAATAAATAAATACGTTTCTTACAATCATGTAATGTGATAATAAGAACCACAGAGTAACCACAACAATATTTGAAATATGCAGAGTATATAATTACTTTACCTCTAATAAGGTTAATATGTAATACATATAATTTAACTAGGTTGAGCTCGCGACTGTCAAAACTTCTGTAAAACCATTCAACTACGACATTACCATTCATTCGACAATCATTTATTCAACAATATAAAAAATATAATTCTTCTTTTGCATGTTCGTTATTTAAACTTTTTTTTAATATTTTAATTCAAAGATACACCTTTCTTAAAATATATATTTTTTTTTATTTTGGAAGTCGTAACATATTTCTTGTTTGAAAAATATATCTCTAGGTATTTTGATATATTTTATCTTAGAATGTACGAGAGAACATTTTAATTGAAGTATTACTTAACAACAATATAAATAGTTAAGTAATTATATTTTAAAAGCAATAACCAGACATTGCTATCATAGCAAAGCCGTTATTATCTTATTGACATGAAGAATTTATATTTTCTATGAAATTTCTCTCTCCCTACGGTTAACAAACAATATACATATTCAACCTCCATGGTTACTACAGTTGTAAATAATAATTAGTAGCAATAAGAGCCAGTATTACAAAAAAAGGTTTTATTATTCAAAGAACCAGTTAAAAATTAAATAAAAAAAGTTAAACTTTAAATCTCTAAAACTAATAAAACTAAGAATTAAATACAACTGAGCAGACAGATATTAGTTTTTTATTAATATTTCTAAAAACAAAACAAGTCAATTGATTGAAATAAAATTATTTTTACGGATTTAATTCGCCTATATTTAATTAAATTTTAAATTTACATTTTAAATCTAAACGTCGTATATCGTCGTCGTAATCTTGAAACGTCAGGTTAGATTTAAAATGTAAATTAAAATTTTTATTCAATATACGCGAGTTAAATCTGTAAAAATAGTTTTATTTTAATGTGTAGTAGGTACTTGTGAAAACCTTAAAAAACACTAAGTCAATTGATATTAAACTTCTTAACAGTTGACAGTGAAAATTGTGTTCCATTTTCAAATGTTAATGTATGAAGTTCAAACGATATTTCTATCAGTACTTATTTTAGTGATATATCACGTATTCGCTGGCTGAGTCGTAATAAAGCTTAGCCGCTAAGTCGAAGTCTATACAGCAGTGCATGTACGCTCCTTGACTCGATAATAGTATCTGTGTTTAATTTTAATCTTTGATACCAATTATATATGTTACATGCCAGTGTTCGTTTGTCTATTATTCTTCTTCTAAACAGTTTTAAAATTTTATAGTTTTTTAATGATGTAGTTTATGTTAAAAAATAATACTCGTATTATAGTTAGTCTAATTTTAAGAATAAATACTTATACATTTAAGAAGTGACATTCTACAAAAATATTGAATTATACAATTAGCGGAACATTTTCAAAGATATCCAAGATATTTTTATAATTCGACTTTTCAATTCTTAACGAAATAATACGTAAAAAAATACTTATTCACCAGGCACCTTTGTAAAACAACATATAATACTAGTAAAATATTTAATCAAATAAATATATCTAGTAAACAAGACAAATAAACTCTGATGTGATGAGGGTCTTCACCTTTTGATGTTCTGACTGCACTATGTATGTAAATCAGAAAAAAAGGACATCAATACTGAAATAGAGTTAGGACACTATTGGATATTTTAATATTTATTGCTTTTCTGTTTCATACAAATCTTACCCACCCCTTTTTGATACATTCGAAATTCGAATAATTCACATTTCTTTTGTTATTTTTTTCAATTAATAATTCTAAAGAATACACATGGCTTTTGTATATTGGAAATGAAAAAGCTGTATATATTTATGATTTCATTCCAAATTTAAATTGATTTATACAAAGCATTCCAGTTGTAGTTCACAGTTACAATAGTATTTTTTTTATTTCCTGACCGTTTTGAAATTGACTCGATATTAAAAGATTTAAATCACAAATTAATTTGTTAATGCTAAGAATAATAATATCATATTACTGTACATTCTGTTGGCTAATTTATAATATAGGTAGCGTAAAATTTCAAAGATAAAACTTTTCACTTTGAAACCCATTAAACTTCAATATTTAATTTAAAAGCGTCATAACCTTGCTCTCAATCATTATTTATATGAATCATATTCTGCAATTGACTTTTAAATTAACTTAATTACTAGGAAAGGGACATTTTATATTACTATGATAATATAATTATTTTATTAAAACATGCCATAGTTTTGAAGTGTGTGTAAATGTCGTTCAGGTATAAATTGACATATCCAGCAGCTGGATATAATTGGCAGTAACGCGTTTTAAGTGCTTTTATAACAAAACCTAATTAACAAGTGAAATCTAATTAGCAAAAGAATATTTGCAGTAACTTGAAATTATTGTAATAATAATCAAAATTTCCTTCCACTGCATAATAAATTCCCGAGTCAGAAAGCATTTTTAAGTGTCTAAGGCAACTAAAATATAAGATATCTAAAATAAAAAGTTATAATTTTGTTATTTCGTATTTCAGACAATTTCTTAATGAAAAACTTCAAGCAAAGCTCTGTTCCGGTTGAGATCTGTTTAATGTTAAACTTTGGATAATAACAGAAATTTTAGAAGCTGGCAGTCTCCCAAGTTTGGGTTCTGATGTTCGTTTCACCTGACACCATCGTTTATAAAAGTCGACTATGTTTGAGTTAGAAAATAACTATTTTACGTAATTTGAATTCATTTAGTTTTAAATTATTATCTATTACAGTGTTTATGTATTTATAAATACAAGGAATTGAACTTGCGACCTTGTTGTTGTGGATTTATTTTAAAATGCATATAATTAGAAGTATAACATTCCTTCTGTAAACAATATCTTTTATACATTTTATTATTTTTATAAATAAATTTCAAATTATTTATAAACCAAATATATCTGTTAAAAATTGCATCAAATATATCTTTATTTAAAGGATATTAAGTATATTTTGACAATAACTTACGGTGAAAGTTAAGGTGTCTTATTTAATTTGTCAATGATTTATGCCATTCGAAATGGAAGACTGTTTTGGGAAGTTAATATTAAAAGTTTTACCTATTGTTTTTAACCTTCTTTAGAAGACATTTCATTATCCAATCTACTAAGCACTAAGTTAACTAAATATTAATATCGCATGGGTAAGAGACTGTTAATGATCTATTGCTTTCATTTGATTGGTTGACTCTTTCTCGCTAGTTTTAGAAGTCAAACAGTGCGCTGTAGGTTTGATAATGTAATAGACACATAATAAATAAAGTAGAGTTGTCAGAAAACTTGGTAGATAATTATCACTACTTAATTTCAAATAGATTGTGTAAGTTAGAATGTATGTAGTAATAATGGTGTTAGGGTCACCAGGTGTTACTTTAGGTTGGGGCGAGCAAAAGCAAATATATAAAACTGTTACTAAAATACAAAACAAAACACTATCATTTATGACAAAAAATAAAGTATTTTATTTCAAAAGATATAGGCAGACTTCTTACTTGGTCTGTTTCTTCTTAGGCTGTCCAAGCCCCATGATCATTATCTCTGGAGTACTTCAGGGCTAAATGGTGTCCCCACTACTGTTCATTATATATATTAATGACATGTAGAATACTAACAATCTCAATGCTTTGTATATGACTGTGAAGTTGACGTACAGTCTGAAAAAATTATAGGTGTATCGACTTGTATTGTGAAAATAAAATATATTTACACATTTACAGTGAAAAGATACACTTTTTTCTGAATTATAGATTTTATTTTGTCTGGACTGTCTGTATCTCATGAACCGTGATAGCTAGATAGTTGAAATTTTGACAGATGATGTATTTCTATAGCCGCTATAACAACAAATACTGAAAACAAATATTTCAGGTGGGCTACCATATAACAAAAGTGACTTTCTGGCTCGATATTAATAACGATAGCAGGTAAATGATTGAAATACACTCTATTCAATTATAAAAATAAATACTTAAATTAGAATATAATAAATGTTTAGGGGAATTCCCATACAATAAACCTTTTTTTTTCGGTTGTTTTAATTTATTAGTTTGACGCACTTATCCGGTTTTAATTGTCTGAACATTTCGTAATATTTCACTAAAATTACAGCAATTATAATTGTTGTAATTACAATTTTAATTGTCATAACTTTATAATCTTAACTAAAAATTATCAAAAAGAAATACAACATACATACCTAAATGGACCCTACAAAATTACTCTATTTTTTTTAATATTATTTATAGTACCAATATACCCACTGGCATTCAATTTAAAACCAATTGTGGCTTATCTATATTATTATTTCCAAATTAACCTTTACAATAATTAAAGTTCACTGAAACGTAAATCAAATATCACTAATTAGTCTTGAGAACATTGATTGAGAGGTAAATGTCACATGATAACCGAGTTCACCCAATATAACTTTATTGTGACGACAAATTGAAAATCTGACCTCGTGCTAGTGACAGGTTTTGTTTTATGTTTGATGTTTGATCATTCGTGGAAATAACTTTGTTCGTTTTAGGAAATTACATACAAACTTCCGTTAGTATTATCTCATTATTATAATTCTATCTTGAAATAAGTATTTAGACAAAACTTTATATTGTCATAATTTCACTAGACTCTAAGATTAGGTAATTGGCAAAGCAATGGTAGCAAATTAAGAATTTAAGTACTTAAGTGTTATTTTTAGAAGTAGTTAAAAGACTAATTCAAACAGCGAAACACAACTTTAGCAGCAGCTTTATAATTTATAACTTTATTTGCAAGATCGATAAAAAACCAAACCTTAGTTAAAATGCGCTTATGAAAACTCATAGTAATAAAGATTGAAACGGCTTAAGCGACTGTATTTTACACATTTATGCTTAAGTTGAGTTGCAATGTTAATGGGAAATTGTTAACGAGTTGCAGGTAAAGATTTTACGTAAATGTAATGGCATTATGAACTATTGGCTTGATGGTCACTATTTGTTCAATAATTCAGTAAAGTGATCAACGAGCCAAAACCGCACTTGTTTCGTTTGTTTAATTCGTGTAGTTCCAATAAACACCTAAAGCCTACTACAGTAGGTAGCCTACGTTTTAGAACATCACGTTGTTTTTATAATAATGCATAACTTTTCGGATGATTATAGGTATATGTACCCGTGAATAACATGTAATTAGACCTAATGTAAAAGTTTAAATATCAAAGTTTATTGTTTTTGGTACCAGACAAGCTGAAGTTAAATGATTATTAAAATAATCAAAATATTTGTTAAAGCGACATCTATACAAAACAGCTGAAACGAAAAACGCTACCTTTAAAGCTCCGCTCCAAGACAACTTTTTATAAGTTCGACTTTATTTTCATAGATGGCGTAACTTTCGCACTGCTATTTTTATTGCTATTTATGTTATTCTTATTTTAAAATAACTGTTATATTACAAATGTACATGTATATTTCAAAATAAACATAATTTCATAAATAACGTTTTTAAATATTTAATTTTAGTAATGCAGAACTGATTTCCTGCAAGTTTGACAATTGACATTGACATTTGATTTTGCAAAATTGTTCTGACTTTTGTATTATTTGTATTTTGCATATTATTCGTACACACAGAGTAAATTATGTTATATTCAAGTAAATAAGGTATTTAATTAAAAAAATAGTAATACCAAGCAAATACTTACCGACTGTTCCATCCTTCCAACGACGTACTCCGAAATTCAGGTTTGCATTTTTTCTGTTGTACACTATTTAATTTATTTTTCAGTCGAACACTTAGTTTTTTCGGGCTACCAGTAAATTTTGTACCCGACATATCAATTAACTTACATTGTATACTTTACATTTTTTTTTACACTGTTTTCTATAACTCTTTGCCATGTAATGTTTACTAAAAATTACATTGATATATTTACAGATATGAATGAATCCGATCAAGAATACTCAGACACAGATGCTGAATTCGCTTTCGAGACTGATCATTTAGCTATCCGTGGTAACAAGGATTATTGTGAACTCTTAAAATATATTGTTCAATTAGAAGCCCAGAAGGTTCAAACTCTCAAAGATATTGAAGAACTTGCTTTTTCTAAATCAAAGGCTTTAAAGGATCCAATAAAATTTGTTCAAGATTTCAAATCAGGTAATATAAACTTTCCTCCTCGACAAACTGTTCCTAATATGCCTGATATAGAATGGGAGAAGTATGATATTGAAGTCGCCATGGGAAATGACACTAAACCAAGCAAAGAAGAGTTAGAGTCTAGTTTAAAAGTCAGAGGACGAATGTTTACTGATAACAAACCGGAAACCTTCAATCAATTGTGGTCATGCGAAGAACAAAAAAGGCTTGAGGAATTATTAGAAATATATCCCGAAGAAGCCATAGAATCAAAACGGTATAAGAAAATTGCTGATGCCTTGGGTACTAGGACACCTGTTCAAGTTATGAGTCGGATACAAAAATATTTCACTAAATTGGCTAAAGCTGGTTTACCAATACCAGGTAGAGCTCCAAAAGGAGTATACAAAGACAGATACAAAGATAAGTATTCCTTCTATAAGAAATCCACATTCTTCCCTCAACTCCATGTACCTGTAAGAATGGAAGACCCTCATGAAAACAATGATGCTTTAGAAGACATGTCATCATCAGAAACTTCTAACGGGAATAAAGCGATGATAGAGCTACTTAAAGCAGCTAAGGAACAGAGACAACTGGATGAAACCTCGCCAGTTTATCAAACAAATACCATGTGTGTGGGCTGTCAAAAATCTGGGTTCCTAGGACCAAGATGGACAGATAACGCCGGTACAGACTTTTGCACAGATTGTGTTGTAAAATTACTGCCATCGGAAAAGTTAATACCTGTTCGATAAATTAAATAAATGTTTTTATTTAACAGTGTTGTGTATATTGTAAATATATATTACAATTTCCCAATTTGTAACAATATTTTTCTATTATTAATGATAGCATTAATTATTATTTGTATTTAAATATACTGTTTTAGGAATAAATGCTTTTGTTTTAAATAATTTACTTAGGTATGTGGTGCTAAATACTACAAATAATTCTAATCACACAGCACATTTATTTTACAATCACACAAATGATCTCTTAAACCAAGTAATCTTCAAACACATTCATTCCATTCACTTGAGTGAATGTGTTGATTACAGTTTACACGCTGTTTTACCTAAATGAGTCCACATATAATTACGTTTTCAGAAAGAAACATTATCACTCCAATCATTTAAAATACAAATAATAAATAAACACTAAATATTTTAAGCACTCAGGACACGTCTTCACTCGACAAGAGCGGTAAGTAACTGTCGCCCATTCATAACTAACGCAAAATCTCTGATAATTGTTGGAAAAAACTAGATTCCAACAAGCGATCGTGCATAGTATCTACCGCGAGTGATGATGACCCAGTGGCTTGGAACACTGAACACGGCCCGCACTCGACTGCTACCCTCTGGAAACTGGGTAGATATATATGGCATTTAACTCGAATATCGTTATATACTTATAATTCATATTATGCGTACAAATATATCAATGCTTATATTTAATACTTTGAGTAAGTCATACTTATTTTACGTAGATAAAATAATATTTTAAACATGACACCAATTCTATCTATTTAGCATGTTTGAATAAAAAAATCCAAGGATGCTTTTATAGACTACAACCTCTCAGATTTACCTGAAAAATGTTACTACTAATTTATCTTTATGGTTCTAATATATGATACGCATCTTCAGTGACGGGGTTATAGCCGTTATACTCAAAAGACATGTAAAACTGTTTAATTTCATATGTCTGGAGTTAATCCACAATGCTGTTATAATATATCTTCCTAGATTTGCTTTTTTAAATCAAGGTTGTAATTTTTTAAGACAAATACGTACTGGGGAACGTTAATTAAAGCATTCATTCCGTAATTCACAGCAATGTTTTTTAATGAGATGTAGGTCCTAAGTCCTAAACCTAATATACGTTGGTACACCTCAATAATTAATGGCGTCAGAACAAACTTCTTTCGTTAATATATGACCAATCTCGTTCTTGGTTGTCGTAACACGATTAGGTATCTACTGCATCACTTTGTTATTTTGCTAGAATTAAATATATGTATTAAAATTTAAAACACTTATGAAAATAGTGTATATTTCTGTTTTAAAATGTTCTCCGGTTAATTATACAATTTTAATTATTATTAAAGTATTATTCATGAACACGTTTAAAAGTTTTGGTGCAGTGCAATTTCTAAAACGAACTTTAGGTAGGTAGGTACCTACACCTACAGAATAAAAGGTATTGGGATAATAGTAATTTAATATATATAGTTTACAGTTATAAAATGCCTGTTAATGATTTAATCGAACTCTTTTATAAAATTATATATTTAGATATCACAATTGTTTTGTAAAATATGAATGTTTATTTTATAAATCTAAAAATAAAAAACTCGTCGATCTTTGAATATATTCGTATTCAGGAGGCATTCGTGAAACGACAGAAAAAAAAATATTATGATTATTTCTACGGAGCATAATATAATGATAAGGAATGAAATTCTAACCACGGAGTATGTTTTTTATTAGTTCATATTTTTACAAAATATATCATTAACATTATTTTTTTTACTACAAAATTAAGACATGATATTTTTAGAAATTTTGTTTAAATTATATATTATTAAAAAATGACTAACTTAAAGTCTTATTTCCTACCTACTGAAGCAGTTATTCGTTGATGCTCATCTATTTCCAAAAAGTCAACATCTCCAGGGCTTACACTTGCCCTACTATATTTTTTTGAGCAAATGTTCTCTCCACAATAAAAAAATATAGACATTAGACAAGTGTCACGTAGATACAAAGGTGCTAAGCTTAGGAGATAGTCACAATAATTACCCAACTTGCTCAAGCAAAGGCTTCTATTGTTCTGTGAAAGCATTGTTTCATTGTACATATTGTATGCATCTAGGTGTTTTAATTTCGGTCGTACGTGCATTGTGATAATATTTTAGCATTTATACCGTTACATACTAATTATGTATCTATGTGAAGCAAACTACAGCACTTTACGTCTTATTTGACTTGCTATTCTATGTAGGTTAGTCTTAGACTTACCAAGGCCCGCTTTTGTTGTGGTACACTGAAAATATATTTGTCAGTTAATTAATATAATATATATATCTATCAATACTGTAGATGTTATTAGCAAATAACTCATATAAATTTTATTCTAATGTATTGTTCTTCTTGTTTTTAGCATTAATGATATAGTTGGGATGAAGCCATATATTTTCTCTGTTCATTATTTCTTGTGGGATTAATCATAGCTTCATTGTGTAACGGCTGACATGTTCTACATAGAACAACATGTACGATCATTTATAATAAACTGTCTCGTGGTATAAATTATAAATACAATTATTATTATTTATATATATTGTCACTAAGTAATGAGTGTCACTACTACACACTAAGCAAGTGTCATAAGTACCTATCATCTAAATTGAAGTTTACGCTATTGTTTTTTTGGTGTTTTCTCTGTGTTGTTTATTATTTAGGGGATTCAATGTAGGTATATATGCACCTTAACTCCTATTTACGAGTATCCTGCATGAAGCGGGCTTTGGGCGGATTTTAACAAGAAGCTCGACTTTTTTAAAGATTCGCACATTTTCCTATAATTTTTTCTTTCAGCTTACAAATGAGGTTTATGGATATTATATATTTTTATATTAATATTATTATATACATTTTTTTATAGCAATGCAGGTCTTAATGCATTTATTTTCTAATTTATCACAGCATTTCAGACTAATTCAAAACTATACCTACTTGTTAATTGTAATTAACAATATGTCTTTGACGTTCAGTAGGTATTTATATATAAATATATATAACATTGTGTTTAGAGAAATTATTTATTACTATTTCTTAACGAAACAATTATTATGACTTATTTGCGGAGTTAGACTATATTGGCTTTATAGTTAATAAAATATCATAAAATATAGAAGTTTAATGGAAGGTCAGGCCAATTTCAAAAGGTTTAACCGCTTTAAGCATAAACGTTTGAGTGAATAAGCAGCAAGTGTTTCATAAAGCTTTTATAAGCAAAATGTTAACAGTGTTGAAGTTATATAATTATAAGTAAATACAATTATAACCAAACTTCAAAGAATATAAGCTTATTATAATGTAAGCTGTTCATCCAATAAAAACAAAGTGGTTCATTTGACTGGAAATAAAATTCATTTGTCTATAACAGTATAATTTTTTTTTTTTGCCATAATATAACTTTTTTTTAACTTGCAGCATATTTATCATCATATTTCTTTTAAGTTTCTTAATAAGTTCATCTTACATTGAAGTTTTCCTAAAGTTGTTATGGATACGGCCACTAAAAATAATTAAATTCAACGATCAAAGGCCTTTAAGATTAAAAAACTTTAAAGGAAGCAAATTTTTAAGTAAAAGTCTTAAAATAATTATGTATTCAAATATAAAATACGTAATATTTTAATATACGCATTATACAAGCGTACTTACATTAAGTTCTTGAATAATCTCGAATAATATAATAATCTGTCAAAGACATGAAATATTTTTTGTCGCAGACATTATAACACAAACTATAAATTTGTTCATTCAAGTGGTGCGATATATTATAGAAAGGAGCCCTTCACAAAACGAAAATGATTTACGAGAGTTTCGAACGAGTCTGAGAAGAGCGTCTTTGTATAAAAACTCAAAATTGGGATCTGAAAGTCTAAGTTTCTTTATACTTATGATTGATATCAAATGACTAAAAAAATATGTAATATCAGGGAAATTGGTCCCACAAGATATAAAAAAAAAATTGATGTTCACTTTATAAAACTTTTTACTCATAAAATATTTATATGACATTTTATGAAAATACAAAAAAAACATCTGGAAAAAATAACATCGTTTGATGAGTATGGCTATAGTTTAGGAGTCTGCTGTAAATAAAATTATTCCTTTACAGATGATAAATAGAGACAGGCAGACAGGCAACGTAGATGAATTGTATTATTATTTATATTATACCAGGGTTCGATTAATAACACTGATTACGGAGATATGATGTTATAATTTCAGACTAAAATATACGAAAAAGTTGACTGGGGGATGGTTAAGTGGTAGCAATTATCCCTTAGCTATATTCGTACTGCTATTTATTACAGAGTAAATTTCCAACATGGATATTAACGTATAAAGGGAAGCTACTATACTATAGAAACTTCTAAGAAATTAGACAACATTTCGTGGTCTTAAAATATGGAGTAATTTAGACCACACCTGGATTATTTCATTTTTAGAATAAAGACAAAATATAGAAATTCAGGAACCTGGGGATTCTTTTAGAAGATATCATTATCCCAGTAATGGTTCTAAACGACATTTACGCATGTACTTATATGTTATCTGTTTTCGATATTTCGGCACTGAACCAATTCGCTATTATCACGGAGTAAATTGCCATGGGTTGGAGTTTAATACTGATAGGTGACCTTTATATCCTCTTTCGTGTTCTCTTATTAGAATAGAATAGAATAATAATAATAAGTATCTTTATTGCCGATTTATAAAAACATAAAACATTGTTATTAATGTATCCTCTGACATCCGAACTAGTTTAAGCTGTGTCTCGGATGGCAGTTTCTTCTCTTTAAAATAAGTATCCCAAATGGTAACAAAAGACAGGAACTAAACTGAATTTTATGTAAATATATATAAATAGAAATATCCATACAACTCCATAGCGTATTTCATTATTATTATTTGTTATGTGTTAATAACCCTGTGATCATCATTTGAAATATACGAAATAGATTACAATAAATTACATAATAAATATATTACCTCAAACCTTTTATTACTGCAATATAATTCGTCTCAACCATTTTCCACAACCTTAATTTAATGTTTCAGCCTATTTAACGAGTAAAGTTAGTCCGCTATCCATTTCAACCAACCCTATTAGTTAGTTCTATAACTTTGAAAACCTCAATCAATTTTCAAGGTTCAGTAAATAATAAAATCCTGAACATTTTAAAGGACAGTAAGTAAATAATTGAGTGTGCAATAAAGTCATTTGACATTTTATAGACTTGTTCCAAGTTGTAATAGGACCAATTAATAACCGGATTGAACCAGTTGATTGACGGTTTGCTCGATAACAAACTGACGTTTTTAAAAATGAAGCCTTTGAAGATATTGATTAGTTTAAAGTTTTGCCAAAAAGATGACCGTAATTTGTACTTTTGAAGTTCTGAATTCAAATCATTAACCGTCTAACTTTTTCGGATTTTATTGATATAATAGGACATAGTTGTATTGGTCCTAGTCACTATAGATAGACGAACTTTTTTGAAGATAATAGTAAAGTGATGATTTACAAAGATTATTAGGCAAGTATGGAACTATCTACGTGATTATAAGTTTGTTTTATCAGGTATAATAAACAAATAATAAAAGAATAAACAAAAAACGCAAAATATGTAAGATCTTACTCAATATATAATAATTAAAATATTACTTTATAAATTAGAGAAAAGACATCAGAAATAACAACTAAAATATTTTAATTTCCGTGGATGCAGTGTTATTGCATAGGTTATCTTTGCCACATAGAGAAAAAATAACCTACCTTGCTTGCTACCTTGGGACCTTAGGAATGCCAGCTTGCTTAACTGGTGACCATTGTAGGCAAGACCATCTCACAGCCGTGCATAACCAATGCGGTGACGCTTGAGGTATTGGGTTTCTATGACCGCAAGCAAATCATGGCTACGAACGGGTCATTGCTACGAGTTGTCTTGTAAACGCGTCTTTAATTTAAAAAAATCAAAGTTTAAAAAAAATATATATATTAAAAGTTATCACAATGTCTAAATTCATGTACATGTACATTTATCATAATTCGATCAATCGATACCGTATGAATATGTAAATACAGATTTTTTGTTTGAATAAATGAATTTGTTCCAATATATTTTTTTAAATTTCACTTTTTATGTAGCGAAGCCCGTATCGGGCAGCTAATACTAAAATATTTTTCTTATTTCTATCGCAACGCCAACTGTCAGGGCAGACTATAATTAAAATATAATATTATTTAATATTTGACATTGCCATGGTAACGCAGTCCGTCGGAACCAATTCAAATTCAAATTCAAATTCAAAATATCTTTATTCAAGTAGGCATTTACACGCACTTTTGAATCGTCAATTACATTAAATTGGTCAGTATAGTCAGTCTGTGAGTAAGCTACCACCAGCTCGGAATGCTGTTCTGCTGAGAAGAGCTGGCCAGAAACTCAACAGTTGTTCTTTTTAAATAAAATTTAACAATGTTTGACTTATAAATTATAACATCAACCCTGCAAATGAGTCAATTTTATTTATTTTATAAGCTTAAATGCAATTTTGGAACAACTAGAACCGTCGCAATCAATCGGAAAAGAAGCCCAATGATTTCAGGCAACGAAAATTAAATAATAATAACAGTAAATATATATATATATATATATATAGATATATATACACATATATACACATATATACACAAATCTTCGGCCTGCCACACAACCAGTCACCGCAAGCAGCACCCGTTCACGAGCATAACACAAGAGCCAGCCATCACCCCCTTCGCACATATTTGAGGGAGGGAGGCAACCCGACTCCCGATGCTACCGCAAGTAGTGACTTCTAAGGAATCGGTGTGATGCAGAAGGTCGATAAAGCAAAAATTAATTTACAACAAAAAACAAATTGCGGAGATTACTAGCTATTCGCAATACAATACAGATTTATGACCCAAGATTTATGATACAATGACCCAAGTTCCACACATTTCGATCAACCAAAAACTCTTGAATGTTATAGTAAGATTTATTTAATAATATACTTTTAATTTTAGATTTGAAACCAAGAAAAGGAAGATCTAAGATATCTTGTGGAACCTTATTATATATGCGTATACTCAAGCCCATGAAGGATTTCTTAACTTTTTGAAGTCTAAATTTAGGCGTTACAAGCCTATTTTTATTTCTTGTATTGATAGTATGTCTGTCGCTGTTTTTTTTATAGTCATTTAAATTTTGGCGTATATATAGTAAGTTATTAAAAATGTATTGAGAAGCGACCGTAAGAATACCGATTTCTTTAAAAACTTCTCTTAGGGAGTCTCTAGCTTTTAAGTTACAAATAGCCCGTATAGCTCGTTTTTGTAAAATAAATATAGAATTAATTTCGGCAGCGCTGCCCCATAGTAAGATACCGTAAGACAATATACTGTGAAAATAACTAAAATAAACGAGTCGAGCCGTATTAGCGTCTGTTAATTGTCTTACTTTTTTAATTGCAAAGACGGCTGAGCTAAGTTTGCTTGCGAGTGTCGAGAGATGGGGGTTCCACTGGAGCTTTTTATCTAAAGTTATACCTAAGAAAGTTGTCGAGTCAGTCAGTTCTAACACTTCATTGTTAAGGAATAAACTACAATCTTGACTTTTTACATTAGGAAGTGTAAATTCCATGCATTTAGTTTTCTTAGTATTTAATACCAAATTATTAATTTCAAACCAATGAAGAACACGTGACAGAGCACAGTTAACTTTGTCAAAATTAGGTTTATTACGATCAACTTTAAAAATAAGTGAGGTATCATCAGCAAAAAGTACAATGTCACATAGTCCTTTTACGTAAAAGGGCAAATCATTAATATAGAGTAAAAATAAGAAAGGGCCTAGAATAGATCCTTGTGGAACACCCATTTTTAGGTGAGATCCAACCGATTTACAATTATTTACATCAACCGTCTGAACTCTTTGATTCAAGTAAGAGGCAATAAGATCAAGCGCAGCATTACGCACGCCATAGTGATTAAGTTTGCAAAGTAATGTTTGATGGTCCACGCAATCAAAGGCTTTAGATAAATCACAAAACACTCCGATTGCATTCTGTGACTTTTCCCATGCGTCGTAAATGTGCTTAAGAAGCGCGGCACCCGCATCAGTTGTTGATTTGCCTTTGGTGAAACCATATTGTTCACTATGCATGATTTCATTGCTATAAACAAATTCTGACATTTGGTTTAGTATAATTTTTTCGAAAATTTTACTTAAAGTGGGTAAAATAGAGATAGGTCTATAATTTCCGGGAATTAGTCTATCGCCACTTTTGAACAAAGGAACTACTTTACTATTTTTCATTAAGTCTGGGAAAGTACCGGTTTCAATACATTTGTTAAAAATTAAGGATAATTGTGGAGCAATATCATTTATAATACTTATTAGTAATTTTACTGACATACCCCAAAGATCACCGGTTTTTTTCATATTTAGATTTCTAAAAGTTTTAACAATTTCATATGATGTAACAGGTTTAAAAACAAAACATTTATTACTGACTCTTACGTTATTCGTCAATTCGACGATTGCATCACGTGGTGAAGAATTTAAATTACCCGTGACTGTTAAAGGAATTTCGTTAAAAAAAGTCTCAAAAATAGCCGCCACAGTTGAATTTGAATTTATTTCAATATTATCAATTTTTAACTTAATAGGTCCATTAGCAGCCCTATTTTTCCCAGAAACACTAGATAAAACATCCCAAGTTGCCTTTATTTTATTTTCTGAGTTTAAGATTTTATTTCTTATGTAAATCGACTTAGCTTGTATGCAAACGGTCTTAAATATTTTAGAAAAAATCCTAACTTTATTCAAGAATACCGGATCTTGATTCCATTGCCTCTCACTATATAAATCATATAACTTATCTCTACTTTTATATATTCCCACGGTAGCCCAATCACTAAATTTAAGTTTTAGGTATTTAGTCATAGTTTTTGGCTTGAAAACATTATTAAATTCTTGTAACAAAAAACCGAAAATGTTATTATATAAATTATTTGGATTATCATCGCTCATGTCTACTTTACCTACTTTTTGCTGAACAGTATTCTTAAATGTTAGGACCCGGTTTTTTGTAATTGGTCTACAAGTAAACTTTTGGGGCTTTTCACTTTCGTGATTAATTAATAGAGAAAATTTTAGACCACAGTGGTCTGAACTTAAATTTGTCATTACTGTTTCTTCATAAATGTTACAGCGACAGAATACATTATCAATACAAGTCGCGGAAATACTAGTAATACGAGTAGGTTCAAAAAAGACGTTCAGTAAGTTAAAAGATTTAAACAAATTTAATAAACGTACACTAGACGAATTTTCTTGTAATATATCTACATTGAAATCACCGCAAACAATCACGGACTTGTTTTTATGACAAAGCTTAGTTAAAATATCCTCCATTTTGTTTTCAAATTCATCAAAGTCACTAGAGGGGGGTCGGTACACGCACAAAATAATATGTTCATTGAGCTCAATGCAGGATAGTTCAATAATTCGCTCGACAGAGAGCGCCACTATATCTGATCGAGACTTTAACACTACATCGTTACGAGCTAAGATAAGTGAGCCACCGCGAATAGCTTTCTCTCTACAGAACGAACTTGACAATTTATAATTTTCTACATTTATAATATTGTTATTCTTTGATAACCAGTGCTCTGTAATGCACAATAAACTTATGTCATATTTTTGAACAAAGAGTTCCACTTCCAATTCCTTGCCACCTAAGCCTTGTATATTTTGATGGACAATATTTAACAACTTAGGCTTTGTCTTATCCATTAGTTTAAAGTGGAACGCTTATGTTCTGTCAGTAATATATTATTTAAAGTACATTTATTTTTCGTTATATCTGTTATAACGAAGTTTTTTAAATTAAATGCTACTAAAGTAGCAATTTGTTTTTTATAATATAAAGGCAGATACATTGTACCTTTTGTCATCCTAAACCTATTATAAATAAATTTATTTACATCAAAGTAAAAGAATGCATCACTATGACGGTATGTCAAATTATATAATGTCAAATTTAAATTATATATATATTTATTTTGTTTGTCTGAATAAGAAGATGAATATGGAAATGCACAAATTACAATTTTACAATTATTCTTATTATGTAATTTCAATAATTTTTCAATATTACTAATTATTTCAATTTTCTTAATCGACAAACCATCTCCATGTAATAGTACAATAGTACTGTTTTCAGTCAACTTTGAGTCAAAATTAATTATTTTATCTATATTGTGCTGGTAACTAGCACCAGGTGAGCATATATTATGTACATTATTTAATTCCCTACTTAAAAGAGACCCAAAGCCCTGACCTAATTGGTCAGAAAAAACAAAGTAATTATGGTTGTGCACAACAGAGGACCTATTATTAATTTGATTTTTATTCATTATATTTATGTTTTTATTACTACTTTTAGTATGTATAGCCGAATCACCCAACACCTCAGAGTTTAGTTTAGAAACAACATTTAATTTTTCACTTAAACAATTACAGTTAACATAATTATTAGTTAATGACTCAAACCGCTCTAAGTTATAAGTTATAACTACATAGGTCAGGAATGTGAAACATTCCAAAATCACCACCTACTTACACATTAAAAATTAATCAAAAAAGCATTTTCCAGTGGACCAAATTGTGAATCTAAACAATTCTCAAGTCCCCTTGAACGCACACAAAAAATTTCATAAAAATCGGAGGAGTTTAGTGACATACACACGCACACAAGAAATATATATATAAAGATATATAACATTGTGTTTAGAGAAATTATTTATTACTATTTCTTAACGACACAATTATTATGACTTATTTGCGGAGTTAGACTATATTGGCTTTATAGTTAATAAAATATCATAAAATATAAAAGTTTTATGGAGGTCAGGCGAATTTCAAAAGGTTTAACCGCTTTAAGCATAAACGTTTGAGTGAATAAGCAGCAAGTGTTTCATAAAGCTTTTATAAGCAAAATGTTAACATTGTTGAAGTTATATAATTATAAGTAAATACAATTATAACCAAACTTCAAAGAATATAAGCTTATTATAATGTAAGCTGTTCATCCAATAAAAACAAAGTGGTTCATTTGACTGGAAATATAATTCATTTGTCTATAACAGTATAACTTTATTTTTTACCATAATATAACTTTTTTTAAAATTTATCATCATATTTGTTTGAAGTTTCTTAATAAGTTCATCTTATATTGAAGTTTTCCTAAAGTTGTTATGAATACGGTCACTAAAAATAATTAAATTTAACGATCAAAGGCCTTTAAGATTAAAAAACTTTAAAGGAAGCAAATTTTTAAGTAAAGGTCTTAAAATAATTATATATTCAAATATAAAATACGTAATATTTTAATATACGCATTATACGAGCGTACTTACATTAAGTTCTCGAATAATCTCGAATAATATCATAATCTGTCAAAGACATGAAATATTTTTTGTCGCAGACATTATAACACAAACTATACATTTGTTCATTCAAGTGGTGCGATATATTATAGAAAGGAGCCCTTCACAAAACGAAAATGATTTACGAGAGTTTCGAACGAGTCTGAGAGCGTCTTTGTATAAAAACTCAAAATTGGGATCTGAAAGTCTAAGTTTCTTTATACTTATGATTGATATCAAATGACTAAAAAAATATGTAATATCAGGGATATTGGTCCCACAAGATATAAAAAAAAATTGATGTTCACTTTATAAAACTTTTTACTCATAAAATATTTATGTGACATTTTATGAAAATACAAAAAAAAAACATCTGGAAAAAATAACATCGTTTGATGAGTATGGCTATAGTTTAGGAGTCTGCTGTAAATAAAATTATTCCTTTACAGATGATAAATAGAGACAGGCAGACAGGCAACGTAGATGAATTGTATTATTATTTATATTATACCAGGGGTCGATTAATAACACTGATTACGGAGATATGATGTTATAATTTCGGACTAAAATATACGAAAAAGTTGACTGGGGGATGGTTAAGTGGTAGCAATTATCCCTTAGCTATATTAGTACTGCTATTTATTACAGAGTAAAGTTCCAACATTGATATTAACGTATAAAGGGAAGTTACTATACTATAGAAACTTCTAAAAAATTAGACAACATTTTCGTGGTAATTAAAATATGGAGTAATATCAACACCTGGATTATTTAATTTTTGGAATAAAGACAAAATTTAGAAATTTAGGAACCTGGGTTTTCTTTTAGAAGATATCATTATCCCAGTAATGGTTCTAAACGACACTTACGCATGTACTTATATGTTATCTGTTTTCGATATTTCGGCACTGAACCAATTCGCTATTATCACGGAGTAAATTGCCATGGGTTGGAGTTTAATACTGATAGGTGACCTTTATATCCTCTTTCATGTTCTCTTATTAGAATAGAATAGAATAATAATAATAAGTATCTTTAATGGTATTCTTACGGTAATAATAATAATAAGTATCTTTAATGGTATTCTTACGGTCGCTGGTATTCTTACGGTCGCTTCTCAATACATTTTTAATAACTTACTATATATACGCCAAAATTTAAATGACTATAAAAAAAACAGCGACAGACATACAATCAATACAAGAAATAAAAATAAGCTCGTAACGCCTAAATTTCGACTTCAAAAAGTTAAGAAATCCTTCATGGGCTTGAGTGTACGCATATATAATAAGGTTCCACAAGATATCTTAGATCTTCCTTTTCTTGGTTTCAAATCTAAAATTAAAGGTATATTATTAAATAAATCTTACTATAACATTCAAGAGTTTTTGGTTGATCGAAATGTGTGGAACTTGGGTCATTGACTCATTTGCAGGGTTGATGTTATAATTTATAAGTCAAACATTGTTAAATTCTATTTAAAAAGAGCAACTGTTGAGTTTCTGGCCAGCTCTTCTCAGCAGAACAGCATTCCGAGCTGGTGGTAGCTTACTCACAGACTGACTATACTGACCAATTTAATGTAATTGACGATTCAAAAGTGCGTGTAAATGCCTACTTGAATAAAGATATTTTGAATTTGAATTTGAATTTGAATGCCCATTTATAAAAACATAAAACATTGTTATTAATGTATCCTCTGACATCCGAACTAGTTTAAGCTGTGTCTCGGATGGCAGTTTCTTCTCTTTAAAATAAGTATCCCAAATGGTAACAAAAGACAGGAACTAAACTGAATTTTATGTAAATATATATAAATAGAAATATCCATACAACTCCACAGCGTATTTCATTATTATTATTTATTATGTGTTAATAACCCTGTGATCATCATTTGAAATATACGAAATAGATTACAATAAATTACATAATAAATATATTACCTCAAACCTTTTATTACTGCAATATAATTTGTCTCAACCATTTTCCACAACCTTAATTTAATGTTTCAGCCTATTTAACGAGTAAAGTTAGTCCGCTATCCATTTCAACCAACCCTATTAGTTAGTTCTATAACTTTGAAAACCTCAATCAATTTTCAAGGTTCAGTAAATAATGAAATCCTGAACATTTTAAAGGACAGTAAGTAAATAATTGAGTGTGCAATAAAATCATTTGACATTTTATAGACTGGTTCCAAGTTGTAATAGAACCAATTAATAACCGGATTGAACCAGTTGATTGACGGTTTGCTCGATAACAAACTGACGTTTTTAAAAACGAAGCCTTTGAAGCTATTGATTAGTTTAAAGTTTTGCCAAAAAGATGACCGTAATTTGTACTTTTGAAGTTCTTTTGTAATTCAAATCATTTAATTGTCGCTCTGTCTAACTTTTTCGGATTATATTGATATAATAGGACATAGTTGTATTGGTCCTAGTCACTATAGATAGACGAACTTTTTTGAAGATAATAGTAAAGTGATGATTTACAAAGATTATTAGGCAAGTATGGAACTATCTACGTGATTATAAGTTTGTTTTATCAGGTATAATAAACAAATAATAAAAGAATAAACAAAAAACGCAAAATATGTAAGATCTTACTCAATATATAATCATTAAAATATTACTTTATAAATTAGAGAAAAGACATCAGAAATAACAACTAAAATATTTTAATTTCCGTGGATTCATTGTTATTGCATAGGTTATCTTTCCCACATAGAGAAAAAATTACCTACCTTGCTTGCTACCTTGGGACCTTAGGAACGCCAGCTTGCTTAACTGGTGACCATTGTAGGCAAGACCATCTTACAGCCGTGCATAACCAATGCGATGACGCTTGAGGTATTGGGTTTCTATGACCGCAAGCAAATCATGGCTACGAACGGGTCATTGCTACGAGTTGATTATTGCTACGAGTTGATTATTGCTACGAGCCGGTCAGGGGTTCGTTGTCGTTCGTCATTCCTCGTTGCGGGGTGCCCTCTCCGTGGATCACGTCGGGGCATCGCGGTGAGTGCGAAAGCGATCCCGTGGTATCCCATTATGACGGCGGCGGCAACCGTCAGGTTTAGTGAGTAGGAGTCTCACATAACCACCTCCATTATCCCCTGGATGGAGGTGTGTATCCATGAGGATTCCTGACGTAAAAATAAATGAAGAAAAGGGGTTCAGTCTCGTACGCTTACCCACTGTAACACTGGCTGGGTGGAAGCAGTAGTAAGGGAGTCTTTTTCCTTTCCCAGATGTAGATCTTTGATGGGAACAGTGGGCGTACCCTTCTAACATAGATCTACGTCGTAATGGAACATTTCTTAAGATTAAATAAAATAAAAAGATCAATGGTATAGATCAATGGTGTCATATCAATGGTGGAAAGATCAATAGAAATTGCGAGTTGGTAAATTGCATTTGTAAGCAGTTCTTCGAATTGTTCGCAAAATGGAAAACAGGAGTTTGACCCCGAGTTACGTTTTTTAATTAGTAAAATTTATTGAGATTTTGCAGCTCACGTTTACAAGTGTTTACCTTTAATTTTCTTTTAGGAATTAATATTTACAGACCAATTTACTTATGGAACATTTAATATTTTTTTTTGTGGCAGTCTTTTCTACAGTAGGTATACTTAGTTACAATAGACGTAGTTAAACTAATCAAGGGTAAAGTATCGTATTTTGCCGACCATTAGTATATCTCCTTTCTCTACAATTTTGTGTCAATTGTTCACATCTAGTGACGGCTAATGTATAAAATACAGTAGGTTTGAGTACAGTATATATATAAACATTTATTTAAGACTAACCTGTAAATACAATTTATGTTAAAAGTTTATTATTTTGCTTATTTTTATACAATTCGTGTATTATAATTCATTCAATTAAAAATAATACACTTTATTTACTCTTCATGATGATTTTATAATAAGCTAGCGTCCAGTTTCTCAGTAAATGTAATTTTATAGCGTGGTGTCATTTGCGTTACCAAAGCACTTAAGTGATAAGACTCACTTCATTATTCCATCGATTCACGGATTATTATTTAAGATATTATACATTGATACTACATATAGTTATGAAACGTCTTTTTTACATCCACGAAATGTACACAGATTAACCTTTTGTAAGATACAAATTGTTTCTCATCAATATATTTTGATATTACACAACAGTTACTTCGAAAAGAAATATTGGTATGATACTATGTTATGAGATACAATAGTGTTTGTTCCGGATAGAAACACAATATAAGATAAATATCCCGAGCATCTGTCTGTAGTATCAGTTAGAACGCACCGGCTGTCCCTTGATAGATACGGCGTAGACAGCTACGCGTAAAATTACACTACTTTTAATAAAAGGTTAGAAAAATTTGTTTATATAAAACCTGATGATTTTAAATATATAGTGATATTGTACATAAAATATATCTTAGTATAATATCATTTTATATACCTAGTAGCTGTGAAAGAAATCTCAGACGAGATATTTTATCATTTATTGTTATTGACAATGAAACTCTAATTAGGTGCATCCCCGACCACGATAATTTCTATCGCAAAACAAATGAAATGTTATTAATACAAGTGATTAAGGACTATCGTTATAAAATAATGTTAAATATAGATATTTAATAAATAAATTAAATATAAATTTATACAATAAATAAATAAATAAATAAATAAATAAATAAATAACGAAAAAAACATTATATTATTGAAATAAAACTATTTTTACGGATTTAACTCGCGTATATTGAATTAAATTTTAAATTTACATTTTAAATCTAACCCGACGTTTCGAATGCTTTGCAGCAATCGTGTTCACGGTAAGACGAGATGGAGGTGTCAAGGTCAAGGTGACAAAGGAATCTCAGACCTCGATTCAGGTGGCGATATGTAGATGATGTTTTCGCAATTGTACCTAAAGATCAACTTCAAAACTTAGGATATTAGCAAGTCTACACACACCGACCATTACATACATGCACACCACCACCATCCAGCACACCTAGGAGCGTTACCTTGTACCATAATCAATAGAGCTTTACAAGTTTTCGACCCTAAATACGTGTGTGATGAACTTAATTACGTCAGAAAGGTTTTGGAAAGCAACGGATACAATTGGCGTCAAAGCATAAGACTCGGAAGAACTTACAATTCTGCAGCAGAGGCAGCACACTCACCTATTTACTTAACATATGTCAAAGGAGTCACTGATAGGATAGGGTACTTATTGCGCCGTAAATATAATATTAAGACGATCTTTCGTGTACATTCTAAGTTACGCTCAATGTTACGGTCATCTAAAGATAAAACGAAATTAGACGTCCCGGGTGTGATTCATTGTGATTGCTTGTGGAAACTCGTCGAAACGTTAATATAAGAATCACTGAACAAATCTGGACCACATAGGCTCAGCGCTAACGGAACACGTCTTAGATTAGGGAACGGGTAATTACATACGTTTCGAGAAAACGTCAGTTTTGGCTAGGGAAAAGTTTTTAGTACCGCGTAAAGTACGTGAAGCCATCGACATGAGCCGTCTACCGATTTCAATAGAGATAGTGATTGGATGCTACCTACAGCCTGGGTACCGGTTACTAACACTACAAAGGACACTAACAATAACTTACATACTTTTAATAGTGATACAGTGAGTTCAGTGTGTTTACAACGAAATATAAGGACGAGAAACGAAGACCTGCACGAAACCTCTGAAGACCAGACTCCTTCTTCCCCACCACCCTCACCATCACCGTTCGCGACGCGCTAAGCGAGCTGCTGCGAGCCGCTGCTGCGAGCGAGTCCGCCATGCTTCGAGCTCATGAATAGGAATCCCGAATAGGTTTGAAACTAGTAGGGCACATTCCGATTAATACTACATGATTATAGCCGGGTAAATATATATATATATATTTAATAATCATCATGGTTCACGAAAGTTTAAAAACGAAAATCTAATTATATTTATTGGTTAATCTAAACCAGAAAATAAATTAAGAATTATCTGATAAAATATATTCGAATATATTCAGTTCGAGTACTTCTACATTTTTGGCTACACGGTAAAGAACTTAAAGACAAAACTAAGATTTATGTCATATTATAAGTCAAAGAAATCCTATAAATTTTGTGTTGAATAAAGCTTAATAATATAATGCAATTAATCTTCAAATTAACATTTATTTCGAAAAATATTAGGTTATTTTATTATTCTTAACCTACAATTAGTATTTAGTATAGTCAATATTTATTTTTAACCTTAAATCAGCATTCATTCACCGTCGAGCAGTCGACCGGGACACATGTCCCTTTTACCTGCTTCGCCTACTTGCGCCACCTACCTGGGCCGTCACGCTGACCGCCCAGATACCTTCGCCGACCACCTGCACCGACCGTTCGAACACCTGCGCCAGATTAAGATAACGGCCTCCATTGTGTGCAAGCCAGTGATGTGATTGTGTTTGTGTGTGAGTCATCGCCGCAAGCACACCTGTGGGCCGGCGAGCCTGCATAGGGGTCCAACAAGTCCGACGTCGCCCTAGTTAGGGTACGAAACGCAATTCAAAGACTTCGTCGTAATAGCCTGCGTCGTGTAAGTACACAGTCGTTAGGGTATTAAGCACACCTCTGTCACCTACTGACAGAGATTCGATAGGGTTCACGTTAGGCACTCGCCTCCCTGCCCACGCAGGCTCATATCTCCGGGCTCCACCATGGACCCCAAATCCGCGGCGGAACCCGAAGATCTGTCCAAGTCGCAGTTTTTTGGTTGGGTCCACGAAATTGCGCCTGAATTATGCCTGCGCTACTCTGTCTTGTGAGGCACCGAGTCTCAGCCCTCAAACTCGCGCGCCGCGATCGCGACCGAGAGCACCTCCGACATGGAGGTTGAGGCTGCCACTCCTACGGAACAGACGGCCTCGGATTCCGAGTCGGGGAGTTCGTCCCCTTCCTCGGACGCTGACGAGGATGACGGTTTCACGACCGTGCAGACCAAATCCGCCAAGAGGAAGGCAACGAAAGCGCTCTCCTCGAACGTCCCGCGAAAACGGGCCTGAAAACCCGCTAGTAGCGAACCCGCGTCGCCCGACCGTTCTTCGGGTCCGGGCCCAACTCGCGAACGCGCGCCGATCGCACCCGAAGCACCCGCGTCCGCGTCGCCGTCGTCCTCGCCTTCAGCGCCCGCGGAGGCGCCTTCAGCGCCACGGAAGTCCCCCGCGCCGCCGCCGCTTTACATAAGGGACAAGTTTAAGTGGGACACTCTGTCCGCACTTATGACGGAGCACAAGCTTCATTTCACGTCCGCCCGAAATACCACCGACGGTATCCGCGTACAAACCACGTCTTCGTCGGACCACCGCGGTCTGACTCGTCTCCTCCGCGAACGTGGTTACGGATACCACACCTACACGCTAGAGGATGAACGCCGTTTAACGGTGGTCATCCGAGGGCTCCCCGTGGAGCTCACTACTGAACGGATTTTCGAGGACCTTAAGTCCCAATCCTTCCCCGTCATCTCGGTGCACCGCATGTACCGAGCGACTACTAGGGTCCCGTTCGATCTCGTACTCGTATCTCGAGCTTTCCCCGGAAGGAAAGCAAATTTAAAATAGTCAAAACGTGCAAATATTTTTTAAAGAATTAATTAAGTTCCTTAAACACTCTGGTACCTATTGACATAGTACTTGGTTGCTATTCGTATTATTTGGCAATTAGCCTCCATTGTTCTACATTCGATGCGGTCATATTGCACGCGGCTTGTCATTTGATCTCAGTTCTCGACTCCGTAATATGTAACTGTTAAACGTTTTAACAATGTACTAATGAATCAAGAGAAATAATTGACATGAATGTAAAACAAGTTAAGACTATTTCATAGTAGAATGTGATAAATAAATATAATTAAAATATAACATAATCTTTCTAAACATATCAAATAAGATAGCAAATGTTTTTATTACACATTGTAAAAGGAAGTTCTGTTGATTAGTTTTACTTGAATAAATGTAACATTTAGATATAAAGTTATAAGAAGACTGTTATTAATATCTTAGAAGTAGTATATGTCATTTAAAAATATTAAGATATAATGTTACCATTGTTTTGAAAGTAGTTTGCGGGTAGTTGATAAAGCAAGACCATTGAGAGACAATGAGTATAAAAGTGATGGAAGCGTCAACGTACGTACAACGGTCCTCCGACGCAACTACTTTAATAAGTACATAATAATATTATTTTTATTCTTTTTAGAGGTCTTTTGTATCGGGGGTTTTTACTATTTTTTTCTGGTTTTTAAAGTTATGTTACTGGTTTCATTATTGTATTAAATGAACCTACGGACACACAATTTTTCACTTGCTTAAGTAATTCTATCAATATTGCATAAGCACCTTTCACCCGTACCAATAAAAGCTCAATATCTTGGAGGCCAACATTTCTATTTTGACCAAACATAGCTAAGAACCATCTCGACGAACTAGGCTTTCTTAAAAAAAACCGCAATCAAATCTATCCACGCGTTTGGCTGCTGCTACATTGTCACAGATAGACAGATCGACAAATTTATAACACCCCTCTTTTTAATCGGAGGTTAAAATATAAAATAAATAGTTTTAATTTAATACTTATTTTTATTTGATGTAGAGCTTTTAGAACAATTTCATATAATTTATCTTTTCTCACAAGTGCATCATCATTTTATTCGTATAATCCCTCTTCTAAATAGGTTTTCTTATAAAAATGACAGGGATGTATTGAAGAACGTGAATGCTGCATCGACCCCCCGTTACCGGAATAACGAAGAATAATAATGATAATTCCTTCTTCTCCAGCTCTCTTTATACGAGCTGTTTGTCATTGGAATATTTTATACACACAAGTCTGTTACTCAAACTAAAATATATTTACTGAAACGAGGTGGTTCATATTCACAATATTTATTTTATTTATAGAGACGGTTACCTATATTTATAATTTGATCTATCAAGTGAAACTGTGGACTAATAATAATTAATTTATATTTTATATGAATAATATATTCTTTTACTTCAAAACAAACTAACAATCTGGAGTTCATAGGCAACGCCGTGGTCGAATAACAAATAAAACTCTTTGCCCTCAAAAGTTTGTTTTTTCGTAACAAATTTAAATCAGCCTTTAGTAGTATTTTCTGACATTACATTTAAGACACAATTCAATTTAAATTTGAAGAAAAACAAAAAAGTATTTGAAAGTACTGACAGTTTTAATAGAACATCCATAGAAACGATGATAATGTTAATTAACTTAACAAATCATGTCATCAAAATACATTTAAAATTTTGGAAAGTCTGATTAACATTGGTTATGTAATTTTGCACGAAAATGTACTTAGTGAGCGTGAAAAAGATTCAAACATAATATATCATAAATGAAGTCTTAATATCCGACGCAATAAATACTAATCTTCTAAAAAAAGATATTAATAAAAAATCGTCTGTTCTAAGTTATATTTTACGGAGCCTTTAGGCTTAATTCCTTTACTTCAGGACCATTTAACTTAAAGATTTAGGGCCCAAATCTGTCGTATCAAAGACATTGTTACTTAAGGGTAGTACGTTGGCTTTATTGTACTGTGGAAAAATATTACTATATACCTTATTCTATTATTTCTTATTCTATCGAAACATTTATATAAAGCTTTATAGCTTTTCGTTTAACATAAATGGTTTATATTTTTTCATAGTTATATTTTACTCAACGGAATAATTTTAGCATCATGTATTATGGATTTGAACCTGGCGAATTGTTCTTATGTGATGATTTTGCATATGCATCACTTTTCTAAATTGTATTATGTGTGTAGTTATAAGTCCTGTTTTTATATATATTTAATTTTATTCAATGTTAAAATACCGTTCTATAATAAATAAATAATTTTGAATCACTTCGTCAATCCCGTCAATCAGGATAATTATTTACAACAAAACTAACATTATCTTTTCAAACTGTTCATAAATCGTTTATTAAATTAACTGAAAGACTAGAAAGCCTTTGTAGAGTATACAAAGTCATAATTTATGTATATAAAGCATTGTTCTCGCAACATGTAGGCAGATTCATTACACGTCGTTGTTAGAGGAAACATACATGGTTTGAAGATATTACAGGCAGGAGCTTGTTAACATAAAGGAAAAATTAATATAGTAATTTATTATTAAGTTTTTATATTGTGTGTAGATTTATATTTTTCTTGTTAATAAGAAAATCTTTTTGTTTGTTCTTAGATAATGATGTTTCTTTGTAAAATAAATAACTTCGAATTAAACAATTATTAATATTTTGATAATATCTTTAAACATGTATAGCCATGTTAAGCTTATTTAAATTTATATAAATATAGAATGAAAAATAAATTCGAAAGAAACCTAATAGATGTCACCACCATCCCGATAAAGACGATCACATATAGAATGCTTAACTCACCGAGGCGGACAGCGATACGGTAGCTCAGTTAATAGAGCGACGGGACGGTTTCCCAGTAGTCGCGGGTTCGAATGCCTGCCCTTATCGGTTTATTTTTCATTCTATATTTATATAAATTATTAATTTTCTTTTTATCGTCCTATTATATTGCTTATATTTTTTAAATATAATAAATTGTATATTTCATCAATCACATAATCGCGCAACATAAGATTGATTTGTTGTTTTTTAGAAATAGGGTTTTAGATAGAGGGCGTCAGATATGTAGCTTTTAATAACTAGAAACGCAAGAAGAGATTGTTTTCTGGTTATTATTGTTTCTTTTAAAGACACTCGGACTTAATTATTATATTGTAAAGCCGCAGAAAAAGCTTAATCTTTAAGAGTTAATTTGTGGAGTAATGTTTAGATATACGATATATTTAGGGTAGGTTAAGATTAGGAATCACGGAACGATGAATTAATCTAAGCGTTAGCGGAGCATACTACTCATTACTCTTCATTATACTCTTTATAATACTCTTCATAATAGCTACGTCGCTAATTATTTGTTTCACAAGTGACATTATATATGTCAAACATAATCACCTAAAAATATGGATTTAAATTGATATTGATTAATAGATTTATTAAATTAGAAACTACAAACGCTTTTATAATCTAGTTCAATATATTTAGAAAAAGTAAAAAATCTCTTATACATCAAATTATTTGTTTTGTTTATTTTTCGTTTCGTCGCGCGCTAAACATCCAAACTGTTTAAAGAGCTTACATAAACTGTTTAGTCAAACGGAACGTAAAAACACTTTTACAACGTTTATTTTACTTTTACAATTTTACAACGTTTATTGTACTTTTTTTTTACAAAGCGACTTTTTTTTTACAAAGCAAAATGTATCATAAAAGCTGTTTCGTATAAACTTTTTAAATTATAAACAACCCTTTTATTTGTATAAATCCACGTTCTAAGGGTAAAAAGCTTATCCATTATCATTACTCATAAGCTCTCGCTACGTCAGCAGGTGTCATAAATATTCGAATAAAATGATATTTTGCCTTTTGTTTGTTTCATTCTTTTTATAATGTTTAATACTTGTCTTTGATATATGTTGGTATAATTTTATTCTCTCATATCTATTTACGAGTATCCTGTATCAAGCGGGGTTTAGTAGGCTTATTATGTTGGCTTAAGTTTGTATTTAACATTTAGATGCGTTCTTTAAAAATGTTTAATGTCAGTAGGTAGGTAGGTACTACTTTTTATTACTCAAAATTTATAGAAATATGTGATATCAAACTAAAAACTAAATATGAGATGAAGTAAATAGATTAACATTATTAAAAAAACCTTCGTCAAAATTTGGATTTTAATATAATATGAAGGCCGGCAACGCACGCGCAACTCCACTTTTGTTGCAGTTATCCATGGGCGAAAATAGTCATTTAACATCAGATGGCTTCGTCCGCTTGGTTGCCCACCTTATACACAGGGTTATTTGTAATTAATTGGCCACCTCCTGCTGGCAGTCTTTCTACATCTATCCCAGCAACATTTGTTCTAACACTTTTTAAAATTAACAGTTCTTAAAATTTAAGTTTTCCCTTACAAAATGTATTTATTGCCTCTGAACTATCATTAACACTGAGCGTCGGTATAGCCCCCGGTCGTTGATTTTTAAGTACTTCTTACAAAATACAGAGTAATAAGTAAAAGAGGGAGCAAATTTTTTTTTGTTTCGTTTATTTTGTGTTATTTATCAAGATTTGTAAAAAGTCTAGAACAAATATTGTTGGGATTGTTGTGGAGAGGTTGCCTGCAAGACAATTAATTACAAATAACCCTGTATATAAAAAAACAACAAATATTTTTGAATAGTACGTAGAAAAACATTTTGTTTCGGTTTAGTTATACATATTGTATATTGTTATTCTTTTACAAATAACTGAATCTATAAAATTGAATCGAAAGATCATGAGACTAAGAAATCGTAAAAACTGTAAGTATAAAACGCTGGTATAAAGAAGAGTAAAAAGAAAATTATGTTATAAAAGTATTATAAATAACAAAATAAATAGCGTCCTATGTGCTTTTATTAACAAAAACAGTTGATAAGAAATGTTATAGCCATGAAAATAAAATTACGTTTTTTATAAAATATAACATTCATTATTCTATCTTTAAAACAAGTATAAATAAAAAATAAATAGTATTTTTAGTGTTAAGAAATAATTATATATCTTTGTTTACTTATGACACTTACACACAATAAAGTTTTCTCAATGAAAAAAAGATAAAAAACTTCAAAACTATTAAATGTTAGATTTGTTAATAATTACTTATTTTATATATATTAAACTAACATATTAGTCACTTTCATAGGAATTTGTTATAAGTGAAACATTCGCTTCTGAAAACTGTAACACAAGCTCGTAAAGTCGTTTATTAAACAAAAGGTAGTAAAAGATGGCGTCCAATAAAGAAAATGGATTGTAATTTATAACCTGTGTTAACCATAGAGAGAAAAAAAAGAGGCAGACCTCACTCCGATAAAGAGAAAGATATATAGAGAGATAAAATTATTCGAATGGAATCGTCGAATTGATTTATAAAAAAGTTATATCTAATATTTTTTATTACATACAGTTATAAATCATATAAAAGGAATGCATGATTTATAGAATCCTATGTAACATTTTCAACTTTAGTCTTGTTTTGTAAAAACTTAAAACTACCTTCAACCATAATATTGCCTATTATATATATATATATATATATAATATATTAAAACCGTAAAACGGTGGCGTAGTTATGAGCTGCATCTATTCGTTCGAGATTAAGGCTGCGAATATTTCAACAACCAATAATTAAAATGGTTTTGATTATAATCTTATGATTAATATGAGGACCGTAATTTTTTTTTAATTCAAATATTGTATTACCTTTTTTTAAATCATATAACTTTATAATTACAGTGTTCTGTAATTCTTTTACAATATTTATTGAAGTAAGAATACGACGAAGCTACTAGAGTATAGAACCATGTTCATACTTCATCCTAAAATGTATTTAGTATGCCTCCATTATATTTTTATATTAGAACTTAATTAATATAAATATAGAATAAAAAATAAACCGACATGGGCCCCATCGAACCCGCGACCTCTGGGAAACCGTCCCGTCGCTCTACCAATTGAGCTACCGTATCGCTGTTCTCAATGAATTAAGCATTCTATTTGTGATCGTCTTTATCGGGACGGTTGCTACTACTACTTTTTTTTAGAGTGTTGATATATTTTAAATGTTTTTTTATATTGATGTATTTCAATGAATATAACATAATAGTTATCCGGTTTTTAAAATATAAAAAAATTTCATGACAAATTTGATATTACAAACAGTTACTTCGAGAAGAAATTTTCATGTTAGTTAAATATAGGAAATAAAATATTGGTCTAGATAGAAAAAGTTAAAAATATATATATTTTGAGAATTTTTCTGCAGTATCAATTACAATGCATCGACGCTCGCCTTATATATTCAGCTCGATATTCAGACACCTATACCTAACTACCTACCTACTTACATTATAGTTGATAGATGGTTTGTGTAAAAAGCTTTATATATCGAAATAGGAAATATGTCTTTAGTAAAGGTAGCTGTATAAAATAATTTTGAAGAGATATTTTATAATTTTACGGCTTATAAATTCAAACCTAATTAAAATATCTGGTTGCGTCTCATCAAGGAAATAATTTGATCAGTATTTAATTTTGCTTTTATTTGATTAATTAATCGGATTCTTAGTTTCCGAATGAGTTAATGTGAATCAATTCCTATCATTCACTCTATTTCTGTCATATTTCGAAATTCAAATATGAAACTTATATAGGAGGTGATAATGAGTTTATTTTCATAAATACTTATACTTTGATCCGTCAAGTGATTTTGTGGTCTACTAAGGATTTCATTCTGTATTATTTAAGTAATGTATTTATTGGGTTTCTTATTGCTAGACTGAATATGAAGGCGACGCCTAGTCTCCTATAAATAAAACTGTCTATCCATAGAAGCTTGTTTTTTCCTTTAAAATATGTTTGTGTTTTTCTATAATTCAATGGTGTTGTAGTAATAAGCAATTTGTATATTTGTTTTGAACAACTACAATTAAATTTATATTCAAAGAAATAAAATATAAGTAATTGCATTTACCGTCAGTTTTAGAAGAAAATAATATAACGGTTAAAATAATAATTTCCATATATATTTTACGTCTCAAAAAGGTTGACGTAGACAACGTAACTATGAAATGGTATGAAAATGTGCTTAGTAAGCGTGAAAAAGGTTCAGATGAAAAATAATATGTCATAAATGACGTATTGGTATCTGATACAAGAAATTCTAACGTCCTAAAAAGGGAGTTAGTAATAAATTTACTATTCTAAGTAATGTTCAGCACAGGCTTTAAGCTTTATTCCTTTTCTTCGTGGCCTTTTACTTACTTAAAGAATTAAGGCCCAAATCTCTCGTTTCAAAGACATCGTTACTTAAGGATAAGGCTTTATTGTATTGTGGAATAATATTATTATGTACCTAATTGTAAAGATTTATACAAAGCTTTATAGCTTTACGTTTAATATAAATGGTCATTTTTATCATTCCATAGTTAACAATAGAAATTAATTATTTTAACTTAAATATATCTAGCGACCTTTTATTATTAATTTATATCTAAAAGTATTAATAATTTTCTAATTTAGCTTTGAAATCACCGTACGTCATTTATAGTAAGCAGTAACTACTACGAATTCCATAAACAATTTTTTTTTTATTTATTTTGATATATATCTGTCTACGTGTATGTACTATGTGTATGTCTACAATTTTAAATAACGTCTTCTTTAAATTATGTATGAATCGTTTAGTATTTTATCTCAAAGACTAGAAAGCTTATGTAGAGTATACAAAGTTGTCATAATGTATGTATATAAAGCATTGCAAGCTTCCTTAACACACGTTTTCGGACTTCGCAAGTTTGACCATATCTCTAACTATAGGTCAGAACTAAAATGGTTGCCTATTCGTAAACGGAGAAATCTAAGAACCCTGTGTCGACTATACTCTATTTTATTTAATCGTTCCACTCGTGTTTATTGAAAATGTAATTTCTCCTTTTTAGCGGATGTACATCACAAATTGCTTCGTTCTTCCAACAATTTATTGCTTCATACACCTTTTCATCTCACTGGTTTCTTGTCCAGCTCATTTACTGTACCGCTGTCAGACTGTGAAACGAGTTACCGGAACTAACACATCGTTATTGAAGGAAACAGGCATGGCTTAAAGATATTACAGACAGGAGCTTGCTAACATAAAAGAAAAACTAATATAAAGGTTAATAATTACGTTAATATCCGTTTATATTATTATATAATGAATTTGGTCGTCCGGTCGCGTGATTAACTTTAAAAAAAAAAAAATAATAATTAATTTGAATTGAATTGAATTGGATTGGATTGGATTGGATTGAATTGAATGGAATTAAAAACAAATAATATTATTGTTATTATTACTTTTTTTACAATTTAAGTATATACCTAACATTTACAATTCAATATTTCATTTATCACAGCTACCACACTAAAATATTAATATTTTTATTAAAGCTAAGATTAAACATCATTTATAACCTTTTGTATAATATTAAAATTACAAATCGCTATTTCTTAATTTAATATCCAAAAAATAAAAGCTAGAGACAAGATAGAGTAAGTACTAATGTAACAAAAGATAACATTTCTGATTATAACTAAAATTATCAATAGTGTTTATTGTGTTAACCAAAAGTGTTTATTTACGAATTAAGGATTTTAATTATTAAAGAAAATAAATGAATAATTAACAGTAATTATTTATACAAAACACATTTTTTTTTTTTCACTTTCTGTTATTTTTTTTAATTGCTTTATTAATGTAGCTAAGATTTAACAGTATTTTATTAACAAAATATCAAGGTCTCATAGAACCATCACTATAATATTTCAACTATAGACTGCAACTCTCTTTTTAATTTAAGCCACAAGAGTTATAAAAACAAAATAAAAAGCTATATTAACAAACTAGTGCAAATAATTAAATTAATGGTAAATTATCAATTAAAATACAAGCATAATTAAACAAAAAACGAAGACATAATAAAATAAAGACAGTAAATAGAATAAAAAAAATAAAAACTACTTCTTCAGTTAAAGATGAAATCGCCGGTGCAGACCCAAATGGTGACGTATCTCGAAGTTAACTAGACTTGATTCTTCTTTTAATTTATAATTCTAACCGCCACATGTACACAGTGTTTCATACATTTATCTATCATTATACTATATTTCATTATTGTTGAAATATTTGTTTTACATATTAATTTCTAATTTATTTTCAATATTAAATCTTTTCATATCAAATCTAGGACACTCCGTAAGTAAGTAAGTAAATGGTAATAAAGAACATATTACATCTTTATATATGGGGTTATTAACCAAAAGAGATGATCAAAAACGCTCTAAGAGTGAAAATTGTGTAGAGACAGATTTTCGAATCGAATGGAAAATATTAATAAAAAAGAATATATATTCATTTGATAAGTAAAATTGCGTTAAGTTGAATATTTTATCGAAAGATATGTAAGATTCACAAAATTTATTAGATTTAGACTAGGTGTCCTTATTTATTGTTAGCTATGATTAGTAATGAATGGCTAAAATTGTTGATGCTAGCAGGGCCATTAACAATATTTCTACAATTATATTGGGAAATATACTTTAAATTGGATTTACGAAATTCTTATTAAATCTGACAGGCACTAGGCGACTCTCCGTATTTAGTCTTGTTTTGTAAATACCTTTAACCAAGCTCGTGGCTATTTAAATATTTGGTGAAAGTGTTTTCATAGATTCGAGATAGCTTTGACAACCATCTATTGCATCTCTGTGGCAGTGGATATTTACACTGGTACTGATTAAACCATTTTTGATAATAAAGCCATAATAATGATATAAATGGACTATTTTAATTCGTTATTTTTCAAGATTAAATTAGTTTACTTTTTAAGTAAGGTTTTATTATATAGTAATAGACAAGATAGTAGAAGAGTAGAAGAGAAGAGAAGATAGATAGAATAGAGAGTAATAGAGATATATTCTAAAGTAAACTAATATTTAGGCTTGTAGGTAACCTTAAAATGTAAGTAGTTATTATTGACCATCTTTTGATTAAATATTGGTAAAACTTAATAATAATCTAAATTGTACTTATGTCACATAATCACTTGTATCAAAGTAAAACTATGATAATTTCATATTATATATACAACAGATATTTAAAAAGTACGAGTATTGGTTTATTTTAATATTGAATTTGAAGACTCTCTAGAATGGCAACAAAAAGGTAAAGTTGCTAGCTATCGTTACACATGTAACTTTATTTTCGTACAAAGTTTTTCAAGTTTTTCATTGATCTTTTAAAAGATATCAGTTTATTCCCATCGATTTGATATTAATCAAGAGTTAGTTATAAAAGAAATAGGGATGAGAGATTATTATAAGACATACATACCACACCACAGGTCACCTTGATGGATATTCGGCGTAGGCAGCTACGAGAACATTCTTACTCTATAGTTGATAGAAAGTTTATGTAAAAAGATTTACATTACACCTACGCGAGGAAGTATTTTATTTTAAATAGACGAGATATTTTAATATTTGACCGTTTTTGTAAATTCAAACCTAATTAGAATTATTGGTTTATTCGTCTAAAGAGCGAAATTAATTAATTTAGGAGTTACCGGGATCAAGTCCTTAACTTTGCGGTAATTTAATTAATTAATGTTATTACTGAAATAATTAAATGAAGTCTCTTATCTAATCACTCACTCTGTGCCTATTTCTGGTATTGAAAAAAGACATTTATCAAGAAAAGATGGATACATGTTATTAAATACGTACGCATTTTAATTAAAAAAGTAAATTTAAATACTCATTATTATTCGCAGTAAAACCCATATATTAGTTAAGATATAGATATAATAATTTCAAATTATATTATTATGTAAGCCTTGTTTAACGAAAATATTAATTTTATTCTAGTCTAGTCTAGCTTATTTGTCGGTTTGTCTTTGCATCACCGGCTGTACCGATCAAAATAAAAAACTGTTTTTAACTGATGTTCATATTTCAGATATATATAGTACATTGAAATTAAATCAATAAACCAGAAGGTGTATAACTTTTTATCATCATGATTAACGTATTAGATTCTTGATATTGAGTATTCTACATAATGATACTGCTTCCATTCTTACTAAACATTCCAACTGATCTAATTGTGTTTGACCTAATAGAGTACATATGCTAGATATATACTTTTTGTGTGTTTCAAAACTTTATTCATTTATATATTTACATTTTCATAATAGCTTGCAGTTTATTTAGATCTTTCGTTTTGCTCAGATTATTTTACCTTTAGAATCCTACATTATCCCTCTGATGAACATAGGCTATATTTAATATGAGAATAAATAATGATCCGCATGTAAATTTCGACAATGTAATAAATTATAAATGTATTAATAAAAATGATTCCAGACTTTTTCATATAGGTATATACGAATATTATTAATATAAACTATTAGAGTTAAAATTATTTACAATCACTAATAACACTATGATGAAGGGATTTATATTATCACTAGCTGTTGCCCGTAATTCTTTATGATTACGATCATAAGCCATATAAATATAATTTTTACATTTGAGGCAGTCTCAGGCAACAGCTATTCCTAATAAAGTACTTTACCTGAGTAAGTGTAAAAACCTTTTGGCCTTCATAACAAGGCTTCTTTTCTTATATAGAGCGGGCGAAGCCGCTGGGAACAGCTAATTATTGCATAGGAATCTTTCCCCCGCACGAATAAAACGTCAATCTTGGAGACGACTATTTATATTTCGACCAAACCTAGCTAAGAACTATCTCGACAAACATAGCTTTCGATTAAAAAAACCGCAATCAAATCCGTCCACGCGTTTGGCCGCTACATTGCCACAGACAGACACACAGATACACAGATCGACAGGTCAAACTTATAACACCCCTCATTTTAATTGGGGGTTAAAAATACTTTGATACTTATTTACAAGAGTACGTGATTGCTGTTTGTAGATGTTGCATATGCGAACAATAAGATTCAATTGTTCTACATTCAATGGGGTCAGATGTAAGAGCCAATTGAAATCTTATTTATTATAATGTATAATTGTAAGTGCGTCCGTTACTTAGTTGTAACATACAGATCGAATTGACCGATGACGTCATATTCACAACATACATATTTGTTTTATAAAGTCCATATTTATATCTACTTTGATCTGACAAATCTATATTCGTTAAGTAACATATTTTATTGTTGCCTTGTACCAGAAAAACACTTTGTTTAGACTCCTTGGCGACGCTGTTGAATTACTAATGAAACTGTTTGTCCACAAAAGTTGGTTTTTTACATAAAAATATATTTGTGTTTGTTTGTACTAAAACTGTGCTTTAGTCCACAAATTCTTTGTGAAATGAAGATTAGATAGATATTATACACTTTTTTCGAGAAATATAATAATTACAATTATTAACTGGTTGCAAAAAAAACTTTTTAAATATTAACTTGTATATGTGTGGCAAAGGGATAGCAAAGACAACTCAACTCGGCAAGTCACATAATGTTGTTTCTACCTCATGTTATCAAAACATATTTTACACTTTACAAAGGGTGACAAGGGTAATGTACCTAAGTGTCAAAATGTGCTAAGTGAGAAAGGTTCTCAGGAAAAATAACATACTTTATACAAGATATACATACTAATGATAGAAGAGAGGTTTGAATATTCAAAGTAAAATAAAACAAAGGTATTTAGCCTAATTCCTTTACTTAAATTTTATTTACTTATTAAGATAATATTAGAGTTTATAAGATTTAAGGCCCAAAACTGTCGCTTTGAGGATGCTGTTACTAAGCGTAAGCCAGCCATTATTGCATTGAGGAAAAATGTTATTATGTACCTATTCCTAGTATTTATATTTAATATAAATTGCTTTCGATTTTCCATCTTTTATCATATAATTTCATATCGTGCTGAATGCTGAGAACTGAATGTTGGGATGTTTTTACGTAATTCTATCTAGAAATCTTTTATTATTATTATATCTATATATTTAAATAGACTTGTTTATTACATTCAATTTCACATGGAAATCATGGTTATTGATAGTTATGTTTACGATAGTAACAAACGGTTACATGCTTAGACTTCGGTTTTTAGTCAGAGATTATAAATCATGTTGGTTTTGATCAACATGATTATAAATCATGTTGATCATTATTTTACTGTACAAGTCTTATGAAAAGCCGAGTTAGAAGATTAAGAATTGGATTTATATAAGGATTACGATTAAAAGTAAAGAGAAAGAAATTATTTAAATATAAGTAAGCCTAGAAAAAAATACAACGTTCATTCTCCATTTTGCTCAGCTCAGGAAGATATTTAAACATGAACATGAACGTAGGACGCAGTAGCAATTTTGGAGGAGTAAAGTCGTGGGAATGAAATAAATAATTGAATAAATCAAATCATTTATCTTGAAATAATGTAATAAATTAATAACATACACAAATTTTACTCGCCCCCTCTCAAACTTGTTTCTTCGTAAATTTATATAGTCGAAAACTTCTTTATGAATGTTTCTTGTACTTCGTTTGGAGGAATTGTTAGTTTTCTCGTCCGGTCATTTTTTTTAAAACAATGAATTTCTCGGGTTAAGATAATAGTAACATTAAAAGTCCCTTTTAATTTGGGATGTTGACAATCGTACGTAATTCGAGATTGTTGGGATCTTGGCGAAAAGCTCATCTCTCACATCTCTGTCCACAGTTTCATTTTGTGTTTTGGGTTCAAATGATTCAAATGATCAAATGATGGTTTCTAATCCTGGACCCCGTAGAGATAGAACTTCAAATGACATATCTCCTTTCCCGAGATCACCCCTTTTATCGCTATGAATCCGTTTTGAAAGCTTTACGTTGAGGTGCTTGTGGAAGTTTTAACAAATATTATGTGAGCAGCCTGCGTTTAAAAGGGTTGATAGTACCCTGGTGCTCGCCCATATAGTCTTTTTCCGGAGATGTACATAAGTTGTTGGGTCAGTTAGCGGCGTTATACGTTCCACCTGGTGCAGTTTTAAATCTACATCCTCGACTTCAAAGGCTTATCTATTATTGTTTGAATTTGGAACCTTATTATCTTATATAGTATTACGCGGGGCATAACTGGATTGGTAAGAGCGCTTTATAATGTATTTAATATTTAGGTACGTTCTTTCATAAGTGATCTACGTCGAAGCTACATTTAGGGTCTGAAGGTTTTTGGAAATATTTTTTTAAGATGAAAAAAAAAACAGTTTTTAAAAGATTCCACTCAGATATAAAATAACAATCAATTTAAATAAAATATTATAATTATATAATAATGAACATATATAATATGTCCTTATCGGTAGATCAGTAAGGTATATATCTTTAACTTTTTTTAAAGATGGATTCGTGTCCCATTTAAAGGTTACAGAACTCTTTTTTTTTATTCTTTTTCTATTTAACGAATCTTCTATTTCGTTAAACTACTTACAGCGCAATAGTTTATATATCTTACACCTTTAAAAAAATATATATAATGTTGATTCTGTAGAATGTAACATTTGACTATCATACGCTACGTGATAGTAAACATTGTTAAAAGCACACATAGTACGAATGGACGAAAACGGAAATTAAATGACATGTCGCGTGCAACGAAACCTCATCGAATGTAAAACAATGGAGGCTTATCAGCAACGCATATGCAATGCCTACTAATGACAAACACGTATTATTGTCAGTAAGTGTGAGAATATTTCAGAAATCATGACTTTATTATTATTTTTACGAGACTTAATCCGAGAAAAACAAACATATGATATTTATATTATAATACACTCGGTAGCACAATTAATTACTCTGAAAACAATTTAAATATTTCCTTCAACATCTTAAATATCTACATAAAATAATAAAGTAAAACGTACTAATAGTTCAAAAATTAAGCTGAGTTATTAAGTACGTTTTACTTTTGAATTTGAACTATTACATAGCATAAAACAAATGAAATACATGCTTTTTTGTTGTAAGGATGCAATAACAACTTTAAATTAGTTAAATTTTAATTAAATAAAATAATCGTACAAAGATAATTAATTGCTCAGTTAGGGTTTTACAACAAATATTTGTCACTTCTACAGAGTCAAAAAGCAGTCAATTCTCTATTTATTTTTCCTTAAATGGCTTTTAACTAAACTCGATGATAGAATTAAAAATCTTATTTTTATATTGGAACAAAATAATAGATTTGTAAATAAAAATTCATGTCAATGTTGTCATGACATATTGTAACAGTATGAATAAAATAATATTTTAGACCACTCAAAATATTCAAAGAATTACTTTTTATACATTATTATTATTATGCCTAAATAAAGAACATTCATATCATTGTTATTTAAATTGGATCTTGTGCCTTAAAATGGAACATTAAGTAAGTTTTCTTTTTCCAATGTCAAAACATAACATTTCAGTATACGATTCATATTACTTTTATATGATAGCTTTTTCTTAGAATACGAAAACCCATAATTTAATTGTGTTATTGTAATTGTATTTGTATACAACATAGAAGTGGTATCTTACTAAAGTAAGATACCACTTCTTTTTATTTTCAGTAAACTGAACCGAAATTAATCCCACCTACTAATTCTATACTAGCTATACAAGTTCTGTGTAATGGATTATTCTTATAATTAAATAATAAAAATAGACACTTGGAAGAATAACAAGAGAAATAATAGAATAGCCTTTGTGAGTTCTAATGCAAATACAAATAACTTTTTAAATTTGTTTTAAATCCCGTTATAAAATTAATATTATATCCCGTTCCTTATTCAGTGTATAATTTGAATTATACAGAAATAACCTAAGGGTGAGTTATGCGATTTGACTTAAATTAATTCTTTCGGAAACTTAGAATTACTTAATTAAACGACCGCAAAGTTAAAGACTTGAACCAGATAACTCATAATTAAATTTATCTTTGTTTAGATTAAGAAAATAATAATTTAATATATTAAATAATTTTATGTTTGAGTGAACGAAATTTGTAAATAATAAAAGTATTTTTATTTAATATTTTATACAGAAATACGTAAACTAAACTATGTTATCTTTTCACTTGGTTGTTATACAAATAAATCTATTCATATTATTTTTTTCTAGATTATATCAGAACAGTTAGTGTATCGAAGCAATACATTTATTTTTATTTCGAATAAACGTTTTATAAATTTGTTTTAAATCCCGTTATAAAATTAATATTATATCCCGTTCCTTATTCAGTGTATAATTTGAATTATACAGAAATAACCTAAGGGTGAGTTATGCGATTTGACTTAAATTAATTCTTTCGGAAACTTAGAATTACTTAATTAAACGACCGCAAAGTTAAAGACTTGAACCAGATAACTCATAATTAAATTTATCTTTGTTTAGATTAAGAAAATAATAATTTAATATATTAAATAATTTTATGTTTGAGTGAACGAAATTTGTAAATAATAAAAGTATTTTTATTTAATATTTTATACAGAAATACGTAAACTAAACTATGTTATCTTTTCACTTGGTTGTTATACAAATAAATCTATTCATATTATTTTTTTCTAGATTATATCAGAACAGTTAGTGTATCGAAGCAATACATTTATTTTTATTTCGAATAAACGTTTTATTAATATAAAAAGCTGAAGTTTATTTAATTTTAGAAAGTTTTTGATCTACTGTTTTTGTTAGTAACAGGACGCTGTAATTATAATATTTATGATTCTTTTATGATTTACTTTGTATACCTATATCAATACTTACGCCTTCTCAAAGTGTCGTGACCTTTGGGTTTAGTTTAATAAATATAGAGATATATGAATGAATAACATAAGGAAAAATAACGAAAGCTAAATAGAAGTACCTTACTTAATAAGTTTTATATTATCTCCTTTAGCAACAGAAATATTGTTTTAGTCAAATGTACATTTGTTTGGTCTGAAGAGACGAAATTCTATATCTATATTCTGATATGTCAAATGTTAGTCTGGTCTAGTTATAATTAAATTTTAATTTGATAAAGTAACATATTTATTTCGTTTTTAAATGACTTAGACTCAATGTCTTGAATCCATAGGCACACCGTGCTCGAATTACGAATAAAAGTATTCGTACACAATAATTTATTCTTTCTGTATTGATATATTCTCATATTTAAATTAATATTATAAGTTGGCGAAGATAGCTTAAGTAGGTAGTAATAAGTTCGCCATTTGTAAAATTTTCTTTATGCAATCAAGATTTAATAAGTGAACAGGCAAATATAACAAAAATTTTAACAATCATTGTGAGATAAAAAAAGTTTAATATTTATACATAATTTATAGAACGGTATACAAACGATATTACTCAACTAAATTTATTTTTTGAAACATGGTTCCAAAAGATGTTATCAATACGTATTTTGCGACATACAAAGGGTGTCATAGGTAACGTAACTTTTGATGGAATTGTGCTCAGTAAGCGACAAAAAGGTTGACATGAAAGCAATATATCATAAATTTACTCATTTTGATGTCACAAGAGATATATTAAGAGCCTAAAAAGGGTCCCAAAAGTAAAAAGTAAATTGACTGTTCAAATTCAAATAAAGCTACTACTTTAAACTTAATTCCTTTACTTCACGGTCATTTAACTTACTTAAAAATTTAAGGGATAAATCTGTCACAATTAAAACCTTAAAGCATTTAGCAAAAACAATTTTGTGTACTTTATCGTGGAATTTTGTCATGTCATCGGAAAATGTGTATTGTGCTTGCTATATATAAATTATTATTGATTTTCCTTAACTTATTATTCTTATGTTTTACTAAAGCGAATCGATTATCGATTAATTTATAAATAGTTCTATCTATTGATTTACATCAAAGAAAGAACATGCATTATGGATACAATGAGGGTAATGTCTCTTCCAATTGGATACTCATCGAGGTAATCTACTCTATTTTCTAAACTTAAGCCATTAACCATGAAAGTAATCCCAAATAAATACCTGTAACTGGAAACTTTAATTTTTTTATTTCCTAGAAAGTCATTAAAAGTATTTTTTTTTTTTTTTATGTAAGAGGAGGGCAAACGAGCTGGCGGGTCACAGATGACTTGTGATCACCGCCGCCCATGAACTCTTGCAACATCCGAGGATTTACAGGAGTGTTGCCGGCTATGTAGGTAGGAGTAAACGCCTTTTTTGAAGGTACCCATGTCGTATCGATCTGGAAATACCACCGAAGGGAGTTCGTTCCACAAGCGAGTGGAACGTGGGAAAAATGTCCTTGAAAACCGCACAGTAGAGGATCGCCACGCATCCAGGTGGTAAGGGTGATATTGGAGGAGATGGCGCGCTGTGCGGTGATGAAATTCGGCGGCAGGCATCAGATCGAATAGTTCTTCGGAACATTCCCCGTTGTAATTGCGGTAGAAGACGCACAAAGAGGCCACGTCTCTACGCAATGCCAAAGAGTCCAGCCGTTCGCAGAGCACCGGGTCCCCGATAATCCAAACGGCTCTCCGTTGTACGCGGTCAAGTGGTAGAAGCTGATATTGGGGTGATCCGGACCAGAGATGAGAACAGTACTCCATGTGTGGCCGGACCTGCGCCTTATAGAGCGCAAGTCTTTGACCAGGTTTGAAATACTGCCTCGCTCTATTAATCACTCCCAATTTCTTCGAGGCCAACTTGGCCTTGCTCTCCAGATGACCACGAAACTGACAATCGCTCGAAATGTCGAGACCCAGTATTCTGATACTTGGCGAGGCAATGAGGGGAGTGCTCTCGAAGAGCGGTGATACGACAAATGGGGTTTTCTTAGTGGTAAACGCGCAAACTTGTGTCTTCAGAGGATTGAACTGTACGTGGTTCAGTTCACCCCACTCAGAGATCAGTCCCAAGGAAGTCTCTATAGAAGACACAAGTTTCTTTCGGCATTCGTCGACGTTTTCCTGAGAGAGACCTGCACGGCCGGAATATACCGCATCCCCAGTGCTGTCATCCGCATAACAATGTATGTTGGAGATATCCAGCATATCATTGATGTGCAGGAGGAACAGACTTGGGGATAGCACGCAGCCTTGGGGTACACCAGCGTTCACGGGCTTAGGGTCCGAGCAAAAACCGTCGATAACGACCTGTATGCTCCGCCCAGTGAGGAAGCTGGTGATCTACTTGCATAAACTCTCGGGAAGCCCATAGGAAGGTAGCTTCGAAAGAAGCCCCCTGTGCCATACACGATCAAAGGCTTTCGCCATATCCAAACTAACTGCCAGACCCTCTCCCTTGCTTTCAATAACAGCTCCCCAACGGTGTGTAAGATACAACAGAAGATCACCAGCCGATCGACCATGGCGAAAGCCATATTGCCGGTCATTGACCAACTGGTTATCCTCGAGGTAGGTTAGGAGCTGTTTATTGATGATGCTCTCCATTACTATGGAGAGAAGAGAGGTAATGGCGATAGGTCTGTAGTTAGCTGGGTCCGAGCTATCGCCCTTTTTAGGGATCGGATGGACAAGGGCACGCTTCCATGAGACCGGGACTACGCCTTTTAAGTAAGAGTACCGAAATAGACGCGTTAGCACTGGTGTCAACTCAGGGGCACATGTTCGTAGCACAACTGGAGAGATACCATCTGGCCCACTCGACTTATGAACATCCAAGGAAAGGAGGGTTTTTCGGATGAGTTTTGCCGAAAAACGTATTTTTAAAAAATTCCTAAATTAGTATTGTTTTTAGATAAAGTATTTATCTAAAAACTATGCTAATTTAGGAATTTAATCTCATTAAATTTTCTAGATAAAATTGACGGCAGTTATATATAGATAGATCATGATTACAAGTACAATAATTACTCTTACGTACCAACATTAAAAAGTAAACAAAAGCTATTAAAGAGTGTCACGTGAGTTACCATGCTTCCTCAAATATAAATGAATGACTTATCTTAGAAACGTTTCTCTACAAGTAGTGATGTAAACTATTTTTTTTTTATGTTAGGGAATTTTTATATTAGCAACTACCAAACTAAAAAATACAAATTTGTTATAACTAATTTTGTATAACTGAAACAACATAATACAATTTGATAAAAACTTCTACATAACTACCATCTATTAGCATAGCAGACCTACAAGAAGAAAACTACTAACAATATAACTCGTGTGATTCTAAAAGATATACATATGTCGGAGATAGGAGGTAGATTAGTGGCTTGTTCGGCATTGATGGAGTCTTCTGGTACAGGATCCGAGGCGTAGGTCTCAGGCAATTAAACCACACACACAATATGACAATTACTTGTATTAAATGTAGGTAATCACAAATTACTTAGTAGGTATACAATTATCAGAGTTTCGTGAACCACCGGTCCCGTTTGGGGGGTCCGGACTGTAAGGCTCACACTAATCAATAATCATTCGTCTCGATGCTCTCGGATATTTAAAAAGTCTCCGGTGCCCCTCCAAACGATTCCGATCACGTGACTCGTTACGTCACGGCGTTCACACCCCACTATTACAATGATATCAATTGAGTTACTAATTATTGTTAAATTATCGTGATCTGCGACACATATATTAAGAAAATAAATTTTATTTAAAAAGGAAAAAAATTGTGTTTTTAATTATTTTTTAATTATTTAATTTAAAATAAATAATTGTATAAAACATTAGCTTTTGTAGTATATTTATTAGTTGTGCTAAATTTAAAATAATTTTATATTAAAAACAGTATATCACCAAAATAGCAAAAATAAGTACTCTTTAATTTATTATAACAAACAAGTATTAAATTACTTCAATATTGGATGACGTTGTAATAGTCAGAGAGTTTTCAATGTACTTTTATTATAAAAACGGAAGCCTAATAAGTTTTTGTTTTATCTTTTTATAACAATAACTCTCAAAATCACGCAAATCGAGTCTGCTATACGACTATTGTAATCTAGTGTACTTGGTCGTTAAGTCACTAATATTAAAATATTATTAACGAAAAGGATTTTATCACTTAACTATAAAACTATGCCTTATACGTTGTTATAATGTATTTATTATACAAAAATATCTTGCTTTGTTCCAATACAAAAAAAAACAATAACACGAAATCGTTCCAGTTATTATCAGAATTTTAAATATATATAAAAATAAATATTAAAATTCATTAAAATCACCAATCAAATGAAGTTACTATTATATATTTTAAATTAATATTTATCTTAAAGAACAAAATTGAATTTATTATTTGCAAAATAAAAAAAAACGAGTGCTTGTTTTGCAAAATTATGTCTTTAATATAATTCTTTTATCATTCCTTAGCAATATGAATTATTTCAAAGGCAAAAAAGATTCCTATTACTTTCTTACCTTGCTATAAGCTCCTCAATAATAAAATAATAAAAATAAGGAATTATATATCGTAGTTTATACGGCTCATTATGAATACCTTTTTAATTTTTATTAAGTATGTTTAGTCCAGCACTTGCCCCATATGTGACTACATGTGTTTTGAATTTTGTTTCTGTAAGTTAGCCAGTACTGTCAGTACTGTCAGATTATGACGGTTTGTGTAGACGCCCGTAGCTTTTCCAGCAGTCAGTTCTAACGAGTCTACCACAACCGCGGCGATCTCACCCAGGCGCGCAGAAGCCATGATGAATTACATACATACAACAACTAAATAATATTTAAGATATATATTAAATAAAAGTTTTCCTACAAGGGAAAGGAGAAACGTTTTTTGTGACATGGTTTACATATTTTAAGAACTTTCAAGCATACAAAGTTGAAATCCTGTAAATAATAGATCAATAAATGATCTGAAAACAAGTTATGAGATCGCGTTACTTGAATCGTAGAATCGTACTTTTGTAGAAAAATTATATTTCCTCTAAATGAAATATAGCGTATCTTTCGTAAGATACAAATTGATTCTCATCAATAAATATTCTGATATTCCACAACACTTACATGGAGAAGAAATATTGGTATGATATTACTATAAGAGATACAATATTATTTGTTCCGGATAGAAACACTATATAAGATAAATATCCCGAGCATCTGTCTGCAGTATCAGTTATAACGCACCACTGGTCACCTTGATAGATTCAGTGTAGGCATCTACGCATAAAATTAAACTGTCGTTGATAGAAGGATGGAGTTACAAGGTTTATATGACAACCAAAAGAGGAAATACATCTTTTAATTGACAGTTTTTTGATTTATCCATTATCTATTAAGATAATATTTACTCTATGACCATTATCTGGTTCTCGGATTTGTATTCTTTGATTAATTCGTAATTGTTATGAACGTGTTATATTTGGTAAAACAAAGACATATTTACTTTCGACTTAGTGTACTGTTACTTGACCGATTCTTAATCCAATTATTAGGTACATTTGGTCATATCCCTAAGATATATAAGAGCAATAATAATGCAAACGTAATATTTTACAACAAAAGAAAAAAACATTATTAAAAAAACTTATATCTTTAAGAGATCGCTACCAGTTACTCTTTCGCGAAAAAGATTCATTATTAATTATTTTGAGGCCTGGAAAGTTAACAACATAAGATAATATGTACAATAAACAAAAAAAAAATGTTTGTTTTTAATAAAATTTGTAGACTTAATATATATTTTTACTCATGCTATACAACTTATGTATAAGAAAAAGTTAAACTTAAAAAAAAATCACCAAATCAAAATGACTTTTATGTGTATGATCTCTACATGAACCTTATTTTCTCATTCATATTTATAAGCTTTTATAAGCTTTGTTGAATTTTTAGATATAAAATAAGAATGTTAAAGAAGGCTGGAGTCCTAAGTAAATTTTACATTTATTTTTAATAAATAAATTAACATTTTAATTAAAATTTAAAAGAGCTCTTAGAGGTTCATTATTAAGTCTATTTGTTATTATTAAAGATCTTATAATCTCATAATAAATATTTTTGTGAATCTTAATGGTTATTCAAATTATTAAAAAAACTAGTGATTATTGCCGTAATTTGCAAAATGTTTGCCCTTTGAAAGTGGACATATTATAAAAGTATAAGTAAACAATTTATGTTTGTTTCAATATTTTTCATAAGTTGAAAATGATTTTTGACATGAAATGATTTTTTACATATTTACTCTGGCCTTAAATACTATTACAATTTAAAAATATATATAATACTACTGGTACGATTCATTATTTTACTGATAATACAAAAACGATATGGATTTTATCAGAGCTGAAGACCGGCCGTTATCTACACCAGATTTTAATCCGCTGTAATATGATTTAAGATTTAGACTAATATAATCGTAAGACTTTGACAATACAAAGATTATTTACAATAGGTAAATTTAATTAAATTCAAGGTATTTTCAAGTTAATATTCGTTTCAAGTCACCTTGACTATATTCCGTAACTATATTTTATGTTGCAGTTTATTGATAGAGCTTAGCAAAACAACATAATCAATTAATACAGTATATTGTTTGCTAGGTATGGTCTTAGAGTCTGGGAAGACCGCTAATATTCGTTGTATAAATACTAATTTAACGGTGAACTAAATTTATACTCCGGACACGTAAGCTTTAATTAATATAAAGTAAACTTATCTTTATTACATGTAGTTTCAATATTAACATACCCTTATTTATAATGTGTGTAACCTAAATTAAATATTCTGTTAATTGTAGTATAACATCACTTTATTAAATATAAAATATTAATAATTATATTGTTATTCAGTTACGCGAAATTCTTTCGAATTAAGAACAATCATAGTAAATAGTTGATAACAGTATGTGTTTGTTATTCGTAGCCATTACATATGCGTTACCAATATTACCATTGTTCTATATTCAAAGCGGTCACGTAGCACGCGCCATGTTGTTTAATTTCCGTTTTCGTCTACATTTGACATTATGTATTGAATAACGTGTTTGTAATTGTTTGCTGCCACATCAGATGTTGTTAGCCAAATATTATATTAATCAAGAATCATATAGCTGCATGTCGAAAGAGTTAAATTTTGTTTGTATTTTTTTGTAACACTCCAACATATTGCAGAAGTGTGCAACAAAAAAATTGTATAAATATTTATATTTGATAACAAATTAAATTTTAATAAATATAAGTATCAGAGAGCTTCACAAAGTTCTATTAAGATTTCAATGACCTCTGTTGGTATTAACTCAAGCGCCTCGCGCCCGCAGCTGTCACAGTTGAACGATCATATTTCAAAACAGACCGGGCGGAGGCAGAAGGATTATTTCTTCCCAAGTTTTAAGTGTCAAGTTGGTAAAATATATTCTGAACTTTAGGTGTCCAATAGCATTAGGGTTTATTGTAATATATTATTAAATTTTATTCGTAGACAATGACAAAATTGTTCTATCTGTTCCGCCATGTGACGTCACGATTAAAAACCGCAGAATTAGCTACGATGAGGTTAGTTACTAATAATTATACTTTTTCAGCTTATGCTTGTGCTTTTATTATGATTATAAAATAAAAAAAAAATGAAAATAGATTATATATAACGATAAAATGAGAATTTTAAAAACTAATAGAGGAAGTCGTAACAATTTTTATAAAAGGACTATTTTCTTAATCACTTCACCTTATAAATGTAAACTAAATTATTTTTCAAAAATATTGAATAGGTATAACATGCTATTAATACATATTGTACTTTACATTTATTTAAAATTGTATAAGTATAGTCGATAAGTTACAACACCTGCTGGATATTCAAAACGTATATTAGGTCTTTGTGTGCTAATATCAGCATCTCGCCCCATTCCTTGAAAGCAGAACATCTGCAACTTTCAATATTGGCAGATTGTTCTTGGGCAACGGCGCTATTTACCATTAGGTTGAATTTTTTGGAATGAAAATCTCATTGAAACATCTCATAGAGGTACATTTCTACCTACAGACGAATAAAATTGAAAATGATTAGTATATTATATAAAGTACTAAAATACTATATATAGAAAAAATACATTTTTTTAGGAACTCATCATACATAAATCGTTTATTAATCTCTTTAGCGCTTTGTAAAGTTAACCAACTTCTCTTAATTATGTTCCTATATAAAGGCATTGTTCTCACGACATGTAGGCAAATTGATTACAGATTCTAATTAGAGGGAACAAGGATACCGTAAAGATATTAAAGGCGAACTCAAAGACAAAATAAAAATAAAGCTTTAAATTCAGGGTTTTTTTAAACGTATATAAATGTTTTTTGTAGTAATGAAAAAACATAAAGGTTCAGAACTTATTTATAAATGATTTGTTTATATTAAAAAAAACAAGCCATACACATTACTTACAGCAAAAAGAAGCAGCAATAACCTTCCGATATTAGCAATAACCTTCGTTCGACTTCTTTATGAAAATCACATTTTAATATTAAAAATAATTTAAACAGCCTTAAGTACACCCTTACCTTACACACATAATATTACTAAGGAGTATATGATATACAATATACATATGACGATACCAACAATACACCTCTGTTATAAAGTCGGGTGAAAACAATACGAAGTTTAGCATAACTGTTACTTGCGCTTTCTATTTAGAACCTCGATAAAGTTCTTGTGAATATTTGTTGTGTAACGATGATTGAACGGTTCACTAACTTCATCGTCCGGTCGTGTTACTAACTTTTATCAACAATTAAAACTTCATCCCGACTAAACGAATTACAAATTCATTTAACTAAGATTAAATTTAGTTCAATATCCTTAGTCACTTAACTAAGCATATTTAAGCTATGAATACAATACATTGTATTTTTATATCCATTTAGAACTTAGATATAAATATGGTTTATATGTAATACATTAGATTATGTATATACCTATGTAAGGACCATAGTAAAGCCTCGATAAATGGAACATACGTTTTTATAACGTTTTTAGTACAAGTACAAAAACTCAAACAAATGTGTCCAGTACAGCCAGTAGGTTCAATAGTTAAATGATAATAAATGGCATGTTCAAAATTTTACTCGTATCTTACAATATTTATTCAAAAAAGTATTTAAGGATTAAATTGTCATCGCTATTATGACAGTTCACTGAACCAATACTACAAATATGATACAGATTATATTTTATTTTAATTAATGTTTCATTTATTTGTATTAAAGTGTATGTTTTTTTATTGTTAGGATTTAATTTTTGGGCAATAAATCATATATAATGCCTTTTTATTAACTGCTATATTATTATCGCTACCCGGTACATAATATTCCTTCATTGCTTTTATAGTTCAAGTACATGGTAAGGGAAAGATTAATGGTATTCATTTACCCGTGTCAGTAGTTTATATTATGTGCACATTCACCCACATCAAACCACTATTATAGCGGTGATAAATGTAATAACGTAGTATTTGACATCTTGTATAAACATGTCTAGTCATTTAAAACTTATTCAAAATTTAAATATTGTTTTATAAATTGATTAACACGGTTGAGATTCCTGAGGAGATCCTGTAACCCTACAGATACAAGACAGAAATAATATATGTAAATTGTCTCTAACAAAACAAAAAAAAGTTACATAAATAATGATTGAATTTGAAGCAAATGTGTGTGAAAATATATCGTTATATGTTTTCAATTTATAGGTGACATAAAATACGAACACTTAAAGATAATGTGAATCGTAAAACGATTTGCGGTTGCGATGTGTGAAATTACGTTGCATTAATCTTTGATGAGATATTCAGTCAAGTCGTTAATGATGTAACATCATCCAGACATTACATATGCGTTAGTAAAACAGGTGGTTTGTTGATTATTCTGTATTCCACGTGACCAAATCGTATATTTATTTATTTTATTTATTTACCCTTTATTGACTAATACAAAAGGAGATCTTAATGCCTATTGGCATTCTCTACCAGTTAACCTTAGCGAATAGTGAAAAATTGCGGTAGGATACTAAAAATCTATTGCAAGGTCATACAAGTTAATAGAAAGAATACCATACCATTTTAGATTTACGACTATGAAGAAAACTTTCTTCTTTTCTGTTTTAACTGTAAACTTAATTTCTAACATTAATTTATTTAGTGAATCAAAACTTTATACTAAATTTCAGGGCCCACTAAAGTTACAGTACACAAGGGTAAATTAGTTAAATGAGTATTAATTTGAAAAGGATATTAAAGTAGATGTTTAACTTAAAATGTCAAGGGAGGCACTTTGTATCGTAAAGTCGATCCTGTCTTCAGGGAGTGGATTAATAATTGTCCAATATTTGTTATGACTCTAGGCTTCTGTCATGTTTAAAATTAAATACTTATATACTTATATATTATTTATTATAGTTGGTTATGTTTTTTGAGAATATATTTAAACATGTATAGTGGAGTTAACCTTATTTAAAATTTAATAAATATACAATGATAAATAAACCGATATGGGCAGGGAATCGAACCCGCGATTTCTCGACGGTTTTTCAGAGATCGCGGGTTCGAATCCCTGCTCATATCGGTTTATTTTTCAATCTTTATTAATAAATATAGAATGAATTATTTATTGTTATGTACCAAACTATAAGAAAATGTAGGTAGGTAAGTTGAAGAAACAAAACAGCATTAATCATTGAAATTGTTCTGTTGACATAGATAAAGAAAGGGAGGTGTTTAGTCATATAGCTTCGTTATTATGTTTTTTATAGAGATGATGATAAATGTGACAAAATATAGAAAACAATATCAATTAAAAGTAAAACGATTTTTAATATGTGACATCTATATTAAAAAGTTTGATTCAAGTTAAACCCATAATGCTAGTAAATTATCTAAAAAACATTTAGAAAGATCTTTATATTATATTTGAAATTTAAGTGCTATTTTTGAATAAATTTGTCCTAACTTAAAACGTTGATATTTAAATAAAAGCAGTTTCATTTTAATAAACGAACATCCAATTAATATTTTATTTTATTATATCACACAAAAATAAATTACAGTAATTTGCACTAAATGACATGCAACTAAATTTTTATTATTTCATTTTGTGTTAGTTTATTAAAAATATATAAAATTCAAAGCATTTTTTTAAAAAGATAAAACTTTGAATACAATTATAAGCAAATAATAAGCAAATCTACCTTTGTTGTAATAAAATAGATTTGATTTTTTTTATAATTACGTTCGATTAATGAAAGATATTGAATTATATCTTACCTGGAAATATTAAGGACTGTAAAGTTGCATTGACGTAAAAAAAATGTTTAAAGTAGTTATAGACATAAAATGACAATAATTATAATAACAAGCATAGTAATAGCACTACGTAAAAGTAATTTATATTTGAAATTTTCAAGTATTTATGGTCTGATAGACTTACTGACTGTCGACTGTCAGAGCGCGGCGAGGAGGCGGCACTAGTGCTACGGGCCACGCTGCTTGAACCAGCGATTCCCTCACAAACTGCTCCCAAGACGGAGATGTTCCTGAAAACATGAATAATAAAATGTATTCGTCTCAGGAGACCCGACTACCTATTAATATTGTAATTTCAGTAACAATTACCCAATTTCAGATGCCAGACTATTATGAGAAAATCTAAAACTATATGTAAAACTGAAACATTGTATTGTACAAAATCGATAAAATAATATTTAAATACTTAAATAAATGTACTAATATAATAAATTTGCATATTTTATGTACAATGAATATTAATGACTTATAAATCTCACTTTATAGTTAAATGAAACTAAAGCGACGGAATAACACAATTTATTACGATCATAACAATATAATAAACTCAATGTAGTGGAATTTAACTTGGAAACGTAAATTATTTATGCCTATAATCTAGTAACAAAGGTTATATTAAAATAATTAAAAATGTCCAACTATTATTAACATAACCGTAAATCTTTGTAACGCTTTTACAGAAATTGCCCATTGATTAAATTGCTAAAGGGATGTACCTACAAATAATAAGAGAATTTATAAATCTTCATTCTTTTTGTGCTTAAAAATAGACGCATCCCGGATCATCAGATTCATCTGACGGGTATGTAGTCGGTCCTTTCAGCCTGCCGGTAATTGTAGTTAAACATGTTTGTGTTGACGGATACTAAAAGTGAATAGGTAAATAGATACCTAGAATGAATTTAAAGAGTTTGGCAACATTATAAAAACCAAATTAATATCCTTGCGAGTTTTTACTGGTATAGCTAGAAATGTGTTTCTATTATTTTACTAAACACCTACATTAAAAATTTTCAACTTAATGATATAAGTATAATATATCTACTAAATCAAAAGAAATAAAATAAAGAAAAAATAGTAACTGCGTCATCCGAAATGGTTGAGCACTTAGCTTATGATGGGTGGCGTATGTCAGCGATACGCCAGGGGTCTCAGGTTCATTATCCATTACAATGAAAATAATTCACGTAGAAGATTTATTTACAAACAAACGCTGGTAAAAACTGGATTAATATTATAATAACATCGGTATTTGTACTAATTTTCAGGCGTTGTCATAGTTATCGTTATAGTAACTTATTAATTATAATTACTGTACCTTAAATCTTTAAATATAGTTCAATATTTATAATTAATATTAAAATAAATTTTATATAACTCTAAATGATTCAAATTACATTTATTTTAAGATTATAAACTCTATTCCTTACTAACTTAAATTTTCGACAGATGGCGCACCACGTAGGATGCAACTGATATAAAGCTTGGTTTAATTAATAACATAATGAATATTGGAGTAATAATAAATCTTATTGAGTTTTCCTTTGATTTTGTGCAATAATATGCAATGTTGAAATATTATTAAACAATAAATTGCATATCAAATGTTACCAAATAGATCAAACAGTCGGTGCAGTGTCTTATAAGAGATTGAAGTTAGAGAAATAACAATATTATGATCACAAATAATTATTTAAACACTAATTATAATTATGGAAATAAATTATGAAATTTTTACAACAATATAATCATTACACAATGATTTGCGCCCATGGGTATTGCACCCAGCGTTAGTTTTCAGTGGCCGCCATATTGTAACCAACACTAATGAGTTTACGTAAACAAAACAAAAGAAAAGTAAAAGAAATACATGTATATAAATAAAAATAGGATGAAACAACAAATATGACCAAAGCAATGACTAACGTACGCAAAATTACGCTACCATTTTAAATTTTCATCAGTCCTTGAATTTTCGGCATCATTTATTTACGCTACAGCTCTGACTACGAGAGGAGACCTTGACACATCTGTCTCAGCTGCAAAACGCCATTTTCCAAGCTAATCTAATTATTGCCTTTATACCGAGACAGCTTTTAAAGCCGGTGGTTTGTAGTGGTAAATATGGAAGTTAAATTTCTAATTAGAGTGCAATTAATCATACAATGCTCAGAGATAATTAAATTTTATACAAAAATAATTAGGTTTTTAAATTTAGGCACTGGACTTGTATAATATTTTGTAATTTGTCTTTGGTCTTGCTAAGATCAAGCAGATTAAGCAATTTATTAGAAAAGTAGATTGCATTCTATCAGAAACTGTCTATGAAGCTTTTCTTCATATTTTTTTAGGAAATCTATAATGCCATTTAAACATAATGCATCAAAAGTTCAATCAGTATATAATATAATGTATTCTATTAAACAATAATGCGGTGAAATCTGTATATTTCTTTTAGAAAGTTAATATATGTAAATACAACCAGAACGAACATTTTAGTAGTTACTTACATTTTGTTTTAAATAGTCGCTACTAGAGGTCAGTGTAGAGATAAAAACAGGCCAAGCGCGAGACGGAATGGCGTACGAAGCATTACGTACCATTGTATATAAAAAACGGCAAAAAAAACACATTTGTTAAGGGGGGGTCACATAAATATTTATTTTCTATTAATTACAGGAGTATATTTATTAATTAAAAATAATAATAATTAATAGAAAATTTAATTACAGGTGTAAATAAATATTCTATTAATATTTCGAGTATCTACCTATCTATTACCGTTACAAATATCGAGCAAATAAATCATGTTTGTTGTATGGGAACCCCCTTAATTTATTTAATGTAATTTTTTTTTGTATTTCTTATTGTAGTGGCATACATAATCTGTGAAAATTTCAACTGTCTAACTAGTCATTGAAACCAGGCTGTATCTCATGAACTATCGTGAGATACAGCCTGGTGAAAGACAGACAGACAGACGGACAGAGAAGTCTTAGTTATAGGGTTCCTTTTTTAGTCTTTGGGCATGGAACCCTAAAAGAAAAGAGCCCTGAAACCGTGAGTAAATGACACATTTTTTATTAAAAAGTAAATAACATATTAGTGCGTCAGTGTTATTAAATAAAATATATTATTAAAGTATTTAACCATGAACGGTTTGTTGTAACAAAGGATTCTTTAAAAACAACATCTCAAACTAAAGTATTTTAACGAACATAAATGAAAAAGGTATTTCTTAAGAATTACTTATTATTTCTAATGAAAAACTTTTGCTCGGGTATTGTCCTTATTGCTTCAAAAGGATAAAATTATGAAAATCTATGGCCAATTGCGTATTTAAACTTTTTTTTTTATTAATTTTTACTTTTATCCACGGACACGTCGCCCGTGCACTTTTCTCATTTAGTTTGTATTTTGCATATTAATTGTTGAAATTTGAGATAACATACTCAAAAAGGAGTCTATTACTACAGGTACCTTAAAAACTATATTAGTAAGGTAAGTCCTTTGCATAGCAAAAAAAAAAACCATATGTATTTTAGGAACTATATATTTTTTATAGAATATATGTATCTATATATATATATACATATATATATATATATATATATATATATATATATATATATATATATATATATATATATATATATATATATATATATATATATATATATATATATATATATATATATATATATATATATATATATATATATATATATATATATATATATATATATATATATATATATATATATATGTATACATGTATATATATGATTTCATGTATAAATATGTATACATGTATTCTGAGATTATATATATGTATATACAGATACAGAAATATTGCAATTCAAATTGCAAGAGTATTATGTAACATATTCTCTTAGTTCTCTTTTAATCCGCCGGTGAAGTACTTTACACACGAGATAAGTTTTACTCTCGGAGCTTAGAGTTCTATTTTTATTTTTATATTATGTAACATATTGCAGAGGCGATTGTTATTGTATTCCCGTATTTTTTATGATATTCAGTTTTATTTTTATTCAGTTTATTTTTATTCAGTTTATTTTTATTCAGTTTTATTTTTATTATTATTTTTATTAAATATATTATTTATAAATATATATATATATATATATATATATATATATATATATATATATATATATATATATATATATATATATGTATACATGTATATATATGATTTCATGTATAAATATGTATACATGTATTCTGAGATTATATATATGTATATACAGATACAGAAATATTGCAATTCAAATTGCAAGAGTATTATGTAACATATTCTCTTAGTTCTCTTTTAATCCGCCGGTGAAGTACTTTACACACGAGATAAGTTTTACTCTCGGAGCTTAGAGTTCTATTTTTATTTTTATATTATGTAACATATTGCAGAGGCGATTGTTATTGTATTCCCGTATTTTTTATGATATTCAGTTTTATTTTTATTATCAGTAATTTATAAACCATTTTTTCTCTTATATTTGTATACACATATTGTGTTTATATATATATATATATATATATATATATATATATATATATATATATATATATATATATATATATATATATATATATATATATATATATATATATATATATCAATGTCATGTGTATTATATTTTAAATGTCATGTATTATGTATCATAATATTCTTATACATTATTATATTAATTTTACAGATAGTCTTATATATTTTTTTTCTTTTTTACTGTTCGCACGCCTATCAACATTCTTTCCAGTATATCCTACGGTTGGCTGGAAGAGAATATCTTTGGATCATTAAGCCCGCCTTTTATGTGTTATTTTGTTTGATAATTATTAAAGAATTAATTAAATAAATAAATAATGAACAATTTTATGAATATTTAGAATGTTCTAAATTATAGCTTTTATTCGCGCGGTCCCGCCAAAGGGATACTTAACTTATAAAATATAGTTTCTTCTCTTAAGGCATGTTTCCAACTTACAAAGAAAGCGACAACCAACAGCCTCTCTGGTATTTGCTGGCGGCTATCAAACTGAAGAAAAGTTATTATCCTCTTAAGATAAAATAAAAATCTTCGCTGTAATTTTCTATAGTTAGAAATTGTAAATCTTTACATTGAATACATGTTTTTTTTATAAATGTAGTATATATCTTATACTTATATTTATATGAAGAATTATATTGTTTCACACACAATAAAATGTACGATAATTGCATAAATCTCAATAATGCTATATAAAAATATTACCCAAATATTCCTTTAATTCCATAGTCTATGTATTTGAGAAGATATAGAGAAAACATAAAGCGCAATGTAGTTTAGAGTAAATAAGAAAATACAATCAAATCTTCACCAAATATAAGTAGGTTTAATCTTGAAATTAATATAAATTGACCAATTCATCAACACGGGTTGGACTCGATCTTGTGACGTCATATAGCGGACTGCCTCAATCTAATATTATATATATATATATTCATCTTTAGGGAGATGGGGGCAACATATATAAGGCTTCTTTAAAATCATAACACATTTTTAACAAGCTTGATATGGATAACAATAGAGAATTGTACATAAGTTATTCCCATATCACATGACCTCTCTGAAAACTGTTTATATACGAGATGATCACTGGGACATATTAGTATAGAAATACAATTAAAATATACTTACATAATCATTATTTGTATAGAGCGTATTATATATACGTAGTATTAAATACACATTTATGCATAGCAGAAGAGTTATTTCTATATGGAAATAATAATAATATAAATCCATTGATCATAGTGATATTGGTAATTAGTTTTACACAGTTTTCACCACGAATGGATAATTTAAAATGATTACATTTAAATTAAAACTCACCTATTGAGTCATTTACTAACGCTTAAATCGAACCAATGTGTTATTTATATCTGTCACTATTGATCTATGTACCTACTTCTTGAAAGTACTTACACATTTTTATTAATTATTTTATAATTTATACAAAATAATTACAACTTGTATGAAATACATTACTCGTACTTAAAATGGAATATGAGAAGCAACAGTTGATTTGATCCGTAGTTTTCAACTTTTTGTGTCTAATAATCATATAGGTTCAGTATTTTTCATATTCATTAAAAATCTTACTAATTATTTCTCTATATTCAGCTCTTCATATATGTATAATAAAATATGTATGTAATAAAAGCTATATAGCTCTTCATACTAGAGCTATAATTATACAACTAGGTACTCTATTCTATCTGAAGCTCTTCAGTTTTACATTTCATGCTTTTATTTAAAGTTTTGTTGTCGGATTTTATTCTGGTACATCATTTCTCCTTGAACTTTGTCTAAAACTTATATTTAGTTTAACGCTGGAGGATTTACTGACGACCCCTTAGTTTGAACTGGTTTACATGATATTGAAGTGAAATAGTACAATATAAGCTGAATTATTTCGTTTTTAAAATTATATTTAACTAGCTGTTGCCCGCGGCTCCGCCCGCGTGTAGGTCGCTTTTCGCGTAATCTGTGGAAACTACAATTATCCAGACCTATAATAGACTTATAGTTAATTCTATAGTATCCTATTCCCGTGGAAATTTTATATATATAGGCATTACATTGCTAACTACATTGCATTTTGAAAATGAAATATAGCCTATGTCACTCGGGAATAGTGTAGCTTGCTAATGGTGAAAGAATTTTTGAAATCATTCCAGTAGTTTCGGAGCCTATTCATTTCAAACATACAAAAAAATAATCAAACCTTTCCTCTTTATAATATTAGTATAGATATAAAGTCACCAGCGATATAACTATAATTTCTTATAAGTCTATAAATGTTTGCTGTTATGATTATAGCGCAAATCCATTTAACATTTAAAATGAGAGGGTTTTGCAGAATTAAAAACATTTTATGTTCATTCAGTTTGTCTTAATTTCGGACACAAGTGGTTTAGTAGTTTAGTAGGATTTAATAAATTATACACTCAATCGGTGTTGGTTTTTCCTGTAGAAGTTATATAATTTGTCGCAGTAAAAAGTTTCATATGTTTCAACCTTTTTTTTTATCGTTGGAAAAATGCGTTACACATCATCCCAGCGGCCAGAAAGGTGATGGCTAAGGGGGTATGTGGGACTACCCGGCAGCATAGAAGCCGCTGCCATTTTTAAGGATACCCACTAAAAAACCAACGGTTGACCTCATCGCCTTAGTGGGACGCCACAGGATCGCTTTCGCATTCACTATGATGCCCCGGCGGAACCCCCTGCGAGGGGTCCCGATCAACTTAGGGATATCCTCACCGCGTAGGCCTATGATGGGCGAGAAAGGTAACCTCCCTCTCTCGCCCAGGCACTACAGCTGGGGAAGGAGGCTGCGGGCATAATCCCGCCTCCTTCAACCCAGCCTACGAAGCGGATCAGAGAGGCATCTCTGTCCCGCTCCGTGGCCTTCTTCGCGTCAATGAGTTGCTCGCAGAAGGAGGCCATAGCGACCCAGCACCTCTCGTCGTCGAGCATCGCGGAAACAACGGTCGGCAACGAGAGGTCACTGCCAACCACGTCCGCCAGCTCAGTACGCTGACGGTCCCAGGCTGCACACTCCGCCAATGTGTGACGAGCCATGTCCACGGATTCATCACAGTGCTGTCAGGAGGGGGCCGCCTCTCTGCGTGCTATCTTGTGCAGGAACTCACCGAAGCACCCATGCCCCGTGAGCACCTGCACAAGACGGAACGTTAGAGTCCCGTGTCGCCGGCCGATCCAATGATCGAGGTGGGGGAGAAATAGCCCCTACTGTCACAAGACCGGATCCGATCGGCTCTAGCCCTGCTCTACCGGCTCTAGCCCTGATCCGATCCGTCTCGAGCCTAATCCGCCCGACCCTGGCTTCCACCCGGTACCAATACGCTCCGGCGAGCACGCGTGCCTGTAGCTTCCAGGGCGGATCGCTTGCCAGGAATGTGGCCGCAGTGAATGACACCGTACGGTACCCCCTGGTCACCCTGACCGCTAGAACCCTTTGCGTACGTCGCAAAATGGCCCTGGAATCCGCACTGAGGACTCCCGACATTATGGGAGCACCGTACAGGGCCATGCTTCTCACCACGCCGGCGTATCACCGGCGGCAAGGAGGCTGTGGCCCTTCGGCATTGGGCAGAAGCCTACTCAAGGCAGCTGCAGTGGAGATCAGCTTCGGGGCCAGCAGGGAGAAGTGAGCCCCGAAGTTCCATCTACCATCCAAGGTGAGGCCCAGATACTTCATCTGAGTCTTCACCGCCACCCGCGCACCCTGGACGGAGATGTACGCCCGACGAGGAGGACCTGGGCGAGGGTCGTGGAACAGGATGGCCTCCGTTTTGGAAACGGAGACCTCCAGTCCCAGTAACCTTATGCGGTCCGCTACCAAAGTAGCGCCGAACGTGGCAAGACGGGCCGCCTCTGCGAAGTTCCCTCGCGCGCTGTGACAAGAGTATCATCTGCGTAACACAGCACCATCATCCGGGGGAGTATAATTTGTCTTAAGTTTCAACCTAGCCAATAAGCTATAATACCTTATTTTATAAAAAAAAAACAATTAGTTTTCTAGTGTTGCTTGCACAGACAAAAATCAATCATAGAACAGACTAAAATTTCTCAAGATGTAAAATACGTTCTATAGCTAAATATCATATTTCATTTTGAAATCTTTAATGTTAAGAACACTAATATAATGGTTATATATATGTATATATATATATATATATATATATATATATATATATGTATATATATATATATATATGTATATATATATATGTATATATATATATATATATATATATACTTGTAGATGGGAAATACACTTTTCATTAATAATATTAGATTTTTGGTTACTCAGGATTTATCTTCTTTTTTCTATTAACGCGGTTTGTTCAGTAACTGACACAAATGAAAACCATTGAGAAACAGATACTATTCATCTTGGACTATTTTTATTCGTGATTGATATCCGACCTTCGTCAGCTGACACCTATTACACTGTAGTTTACGAACAGTAGAAGAAAATACTTTTAATTCTTTCTGTACAAAATTGATTTGGGCAATTTATTTATTACCACATAATACAAATACCATTTATTATAATTAATTGATTCCTACAGCAACTTCTATTACTTCATTAAACATTTTATAAGAATCGAGTTGTCCAAATGCGTGACTATGTTCAGCAAACTTTACGAATATATGAACTTGTATGAAGCAGAACAAATTAATTTGAATTGTGAATGCTTAAAGTTCTAAATTCATATTAATATTATCTTGATGGTGGTATGTATATACTGTTAGTCATATTTATTTATAATAATTTAATTGGTAATTACATTGGAATTTACATGTTTTAGTTCATAAGTTTAAACACTAGCGCCACCTACACAATTAATTCTGGAATGTTATTTAGTATTTACTGTTAAATGTTTTAAGAATTAGAAGTATAGAATATTTTAACATAATGTTTAATCTTTGTAAGAACTTATTATAAGGTATAAATAATATCATCTGTAAGTTGGTTATGAAATTGTAAATTACCCTCGCCTAAATATTATCGTGTTAAAATATTATAAAACGAGTTGTAAGGGCTGCTCTTGCCCATTCTATTACAAATGGTTGTATATTAAACATTGAAGTGCAAGTACTGTGTATTACTGATACAAGTCTTAACAATACGTACTTGTAGTATTTTCTGTTATTATCTGCATCTCGAGTATTAAAGATAAACATAGAGGATATCTTGATTTTGTCATAATATTATACCAAGATTTTGCCTCTCGCAAAACCTCACACTTCATCATTTTTAGACTAAGTATGTAAAACTAGTTTTTTCTTTATAGCTGTTTTTTTACACAACTGTAAGCTTACATTAATTAATTTTAATTAATATAAGCTTACATTAATTAACATTATGTAGCTGTTTTGTTACTTTCTAGTATATTTAAGATATTATACAGGACTGGTCGAGAACGATGAGTATGGTAAAGCGATTAAGAGATCAATTACTCTCAGCCTGAAATAATAAAATAATATAAATCATTTTTTTTCACTTTTTATGTTAACCAATTAGTCTTTTCGTTCTAATTTTGTTGTTTTTTTAAATATTTAAAAGTTTAAAATTTTATTATTGAAATAAACCGATGTCAACTTCAAAAAGATACATGGTCCAAAAATATTCTACAAAGAGAATGAAGTCAAATCAAACAGAATTATGTTTGAGCTTAAACTTTAGTGTGAATAAGTTTGCATATAAAATGCAAAATTTTTGAAGAAGAGGATAAAACTTTAAAAATATTTGTTGAATCTTTCTTACCATATTTTCACGAAAAATAATTCGCAACATGCGTTTTTGAAATTGATAGGACCATGAAGTCTTTTTAAGTAATCGATTACGTGACTTTCCATATTTCCCCTGTGTGTGTTTTGTAGCAGCTTCGCAACAGATATTCCACTATGACTGCATAATGTTTGTGGTTTTTTAATAATTCTACACAAAAAAGATGTACATAATGTAAAGATCTTTAAGATGTAGACGTACGTATTTCAAAAGCGGCATTAATAGGTTCTTTCCAAATTTGGTTAGGTAGGTAGAGGAGTGTGGAGGGTGAAGGCGAGCGTTTTTGCGCATAATAAAGGGGCCCCTCAAACCTACCCCTGGGTCGCAAGTGCCAGGTACTGTTTGAACTCCTCTCCTTGCAACGCGACGGGCCCGGCACCCGCTCAGTGCCTTATAATAAGTTCTAATAAAGATTAATACATGGAATGTTAAGTAGCTTCGCTCTATATAGTTCAACATAATGTACATGGAGATGGAATGGATTCTTGGCTATCATCACATAGATAGCAATAACTTAATTATAGTAGGTGTTTATAATGAGTGGTATCTTTTATTTGACCGTCCACGGCTTGCATCATTAATGGTTCAAACAGCATGGTGTTAAAGTATGTTTATTATATTTGTTATATATTTTGATTCTGAATATATATTTTGTTTCTGTTCTGTAGGAATTCTATACATATTAACAGTTCAAAGTAAAAGGCATACATCAGAAAATGTTGTCAAAACTTACAAATCATGTTTTGTTGATGACAGACAGAGAAAAAGAGAAATTGTTAAAAGAGCCAAAGCCCATTAAATTTGTTGTTGTTGAAGGAGCAGTACCTAATGTCACCTAAGAGCTTCCTCGGTTGTGATACAAGGTTAGGAAAAAGTATATACTTTTTAGTTGAAACCTATTAACAATGGTTATATTTAAAAAACCTATAAAGGAAAGATTAGGAACCATAAGAACGTAACAGCGAATTACAGTTAAACGATTTTACACAAAGTTCCCATTAATTAAACTGCTACACAGGATAATGTTATACTAAAAAAGAATATTAATTCATTTTTAAGCTATTGACAGCATTACAATTATCACTCATTATATTGTCTTAGACTTGCAGGTTAAATTATAGGTAGGTTATTTCTATTATAATCTAGGCGTCACTAAATTTTCTATTTAGTATTGAACTAGACATACTTTTTGTATGGTTATCACTTTTCTAACGTGCACAAAATTATTCTGCCATTTATACGTTCATCAGTATTTGAATTTTCGGGTTTATTAATTTCTGCTGCAATTCTGAATATAAGCAGCGGCCTTGATACGTCGCTCTCAGCTGCACTCGCTACAAAATGCCATTTTCCGAGCTAATCTAGTTATTTCCTTTATACTGAAACAGCTTTTAAAGCCGGCTTGTAGCGGTAAACGTAAAAAACAAATTTTGAAATAAGACTAAGAGGCTACTAGAGAATTATATTTAATAGTAAAATTTATTGCACAATAAAATAAGATTTACAATGTTCTGGACTTAAAATATGTATACTTAAATAGAACTAAGGTTTAATTAGAATCACTCATAATATATAAAAGTAGACATCGTTTTATTTGGATATTTCTATGGACGTCTTTTGCATAACAACATTCAAAAATATTAGAACTTGTAGGTAAATTTGTTAAAAAATATATATATATAAATAATAAAATTAAATATAAAATCCGTTCAAGTTGGATGTATCATGAATATTTTATTGAAAAATAATATTAGTGAATTATATTTAAGTTGATTGTTTCAAGTTGATGATAATGGAAGAGGATTCAGAAATTGATTCAGCTGTTGCTGATGTGGTTATCGGTCAAAAGTTAGATCAGTTTTAGACCTAAAAAAAGTTAGGCAATTAAAAAGATATCAATGATTATATTACGACTTTTTGTACATATAATTCTCGATGACTAAAGGTTGAGATTACGTATACGTATTACAATCCTAGTTTCCGGAGTATTATATAATATAACCGGAAGATCTTTTTTAAGTCGCAAGAGACATACTTTACACAAAAAGTCAGTTTTATTCTCGGAGCTTACTGATATATTATATAGAGTTAGAGTTTTATATTATGTAACGAATTGCAGAAGCTACTGTTATTGAATTCTTGCGTTTTTTAGGATAAGGGATTCTATATTTATTGATCTTATATTTATATCTATAGATTTTTTAAAATACAATTTAACAAAACTTAAACCTTATAAAATGTCTTAAAATCTAAATTTTTGTTAACCCTTCCTTCCATACATGTAGAAGTCAAACAGAACAAGTCAATTCGGCTAAAAGTTGTAACAACATAAACGAAATTACGAACAGATCTTCAATCCTTTTTTTATTAGTGCAAGATTTCAGAAAATGTGTACTAAATATCCCCACAAAAAAATATGGAAAAATAATCATCTTGTACATGACAGCTTAAGATTATAGTACTTTTTTATCTTTAGGTACATGGTTGCAACTTACAAAGCTTACTTTCTCCTTGCAGTAAGGAAAAGTTATAAAACTATATTGCAAGCAATACCTTAAATATGATGTTTTCAAATACTGTATAATATTTATATCACTAGATCTAATAAAAGTATTTTCTATAAGTTTCTATACATATAAATGGTAAAAATCCTTGGATGCTACTTATAGATGTAATAATTTTTGGACGGTGACAACAATTTCATATCGATGTTGGTTTAAAATCAAAGTATGTATGTTACATATACAATAAAATATATGAGTAAACCATAATTCTTATTATATCCTGAGTGTAATAACAAAACCAACAGAGTTTATATAAATAAATGTCTATATAAATAGTTTTATCTATTAAAAACAAGCCATTTTTCCTATAATCCCATTGGCAATGTGTTCGAAAAGATATAGTGTTTATAAATCACATACAGTTTGTCGTCAGTTGCGTAAACACAAACCAATCTCATGAATAGAAACGATATGTATTTTATGAACTTGTCCATTGATACATTATAGGAATTGTTCACTTCCACCTGATTCATATTGTTTATGTAATTAATCAGAGCCATTTATTTATATATGAAAATAATGATAATATGCATTGTATTGTTCATAATTTTAACTCGAAATGGATATATTTATTAATATGTACATGACAAAGTCTTGAATCGTGTTACTTAATACATTTATAATTTAAGAACGGCCATACGGATTTTAATGATATTTGGTTTTTAGGATTCATTTCGGCGTCGAATAGCATAATAACCGTTTAAATATCGTAAAAGTTTATGAAAAAAATATGATGTTCATTTTAGGAGTATTTTTTAGGAGTTTGCTCTTACTAATTTACCTTCGTAATACAATTATAAACATTTTAATAGATTCAGATTTAAATTCTACTAATCCCGGTTCAAGTTTGCACGTCACTTGACTGCACTAAATCAATTGTTACATTGTTAAAAAATCAAGTATAATATATTGCTAAAACAATAACGATTCTAAAATTTTTTTTAGAATTATCAGTTAGATTTAAATACATTTTAAGGTATTTTTGAATAAGATAGCACATTTATGAAAGTTTACTTCAAAAGAAAGGTATTGGAAGTGACTTCAACAAGAACACTGTTTTCTGTCCAGGATCCAATCATAGTTCTGACTATCCAGAACATGTATTATAACGGAATCGTCGATAAAAGCTAATATATGATAAACCTTATAAATTAAAACGAATATTAAGCTTCAACATGCGTTAGAGAACTCTTGAATATTTAACTTTATATTATTATACAAATATGATGCGAAGATTTAAATTTTCGACAATACATGTAAAACTAATACTTATTTATGTACGGGGCTTGTTTTGTGAGAATCCTTGGAAATTGGGTCTGAAAGGATAATCTTAATTTTACTTTGTATTTCATTATCGCTTAGTAATGAGATAGATGGATGGATGGATTTGTCTTGTCAGGTCTTCACGTCAGCAGTAATGGAATTAGTGATGTAACACGGAAACCGACATTGATGTAGTTTAAAGTGTTATACAGTCTTACTTTCTCCAATTAATAGGAGCTGCTCTTTTTTTAAACACATTAAACGTTATTTATCTCGTTTTTTTAGAAATGAATGTCATCGATATGTTAAATATATTATATGCCCAAAAAATTCACATAAAATTCATAATCTTTATTAAAAATCACATACGAAATAATTTTATACGTTAGTCAATAATGTTAAAAATATAATTTACATAATGTTTTCTCAAAATTTGTTTGTAACTGGGTGCGTAACTCCTTAAAACTTCTATTCCGCACATATTTGGCTGATCCAGTAAAGCCAAGTCAAACAGAGTTTAAATAAACAAGTATTTCAAAGTAAATAAGTTTAATATAGGGTTACACTGAAATATATTGGTTTAATCCTCGAACAAAAGTTGTTAAATAGGTCAAGTGCCAAGAAAATGGTCCGTCTTGCGGTCAATTTGTTAGCAAGGCCAAGTTCGTCTAGATGAAATTGGGAATGACTAATTGAGCGAGACAATACTTTACACTAGTCCAGAGGTTAGCCCTGTATAAATCAGAAGTTTGGCCACAAATGAAATATTAAAGTAAAAATAAATTATGAGAAAATCAAAGGATTGAAATTTATAATTCTTTTAGCAATAATTACATACAGATAGCAATTTATTTCAACTTTTCAGTGCTTACAAAACGTCATTTTCGTAACTAATAATATAACGGTGTAATTATATCCTACTGTTCACACACACACAGTGGTACACTTTTCGTGGTGGTAGACCATAACATCGGGTCGCCGGCAAAGTTACCACCCATCGGGCAAAGTCGTGCCGCAAAGCGACATAGTCGTGTTCCGGCACGTTGCTCGATGAAGCCGTTTATGGGAAATGGGTCTGACAGCTGCGGTACGTTGGCGAACCGGTTGACGTAGAGTTGGTGTTTGTTTTGTCGGGTGTCTAGTCGAGGAGGGTAGCGGGATCCGAAGATAGTTGGGGGCCCAATTAGTGGGTTAGCCACCCACGAAAGGCTGCCCCGCCAGCTGCGAAAAATCCCAGGGTGGCTCCATCGTGCTGGTTGGCGACCAGGCGAGGAGGCCCGATGGCGATCCCTGGGGGGGTTCGGGCGTCCCCGCAGTCTCCAGGCTAGCCTCCCAGCGACAAGACATCACCAATTTCGAAGTCGGGTTTGATACGTACCGCCTCGTTCAACTGCCATTTCCCATCCCTATTCACTTTTATTTATTTTTTATTATGAAAAAGGTAAAAAAAAGAAACAAGGATACACAGCGGTTGCACTCCTCCTCATATAAAGTGCACCTCACTAATATAAGGGGTTTGCACTCAAATCTTTTAGCTGTCCACCACCACCTGGAGACAGAGCAGCCGCACTTGCTCTTTTTGACGGAGACGCAGATACAATGTCCTTTGAGCGCTGCATACTTGGATTATCCCGGTTACTCGTTAGAGCACAACTTTCGCTCACGGGCCGGAGTCAGTGTGTATGCGCGGAACGACCTCTGTATTCAGCGTCTCCGTCACCTTGAAGACCCCACTTTTTCTTCCCTATGGGTTTTAGTGGACACAGGAAACGAAAAAATCCTGTATTCCTGTGTCTACCGTTCGCATAGCGGTGACCAGGAGATAACTCGTTTATTTGAGTATCTCAGTGAGGCTGCAGATATGGCTCTGTATCAGTACCCTTCGGCGCAGCTCGTATTTCTGGGGGACTTTAATGCCTGTCATCAGCACTGGCTGTTCCCGTACCAGAAGACCGACCATGCTGGAAGAGAAGCGCGGAAATTTGCGTTGTCCTTGGACCTCTTTCAGCTGGTGAAGCAAGCGACAAGGGTACCAGATGTGGTAGGCCATACAGCCAATTGCCTGGACCTTCTGCTGACAACTAATCAGGACAGGTATCGTGTAGAAGTCACCTCCCCTTGGGAACCTCCGATCACTGTCTGGTGAAATCTGTGTTTACATATTTCCCACCAGCTTTCGAACCTCATGGTGTTAGGCGAGTATGGAAATACAAGTCAGCAGATTGGGATGAGATGCGACACTTTTTTGCGTCTTATCCTTGGCGACAGGCCTGCTTCTCTTCTTTGGATCCGTCGAGTTGCGCGGATGCTATAACCGATGTGGTGCATCAGGCAATGGAGTATTTTATTCCTTTTGCTAACGTACCCATCGGTGGCAAAGCTCGCCCATGGTTTAATGCCGAATGTGGTCATGCTCAAGACCGAAAACATTCGGCATATCTCATTTGGGCTGATGCTCGAACCCGCAAAACTCCGGATGTAAGTTTGAAGAAGAGAGCCTTTAACCAAGCTGCCAAGTCCTACAAAAAGGCATTGCGGAAGGCTCGTCTCGATCGAATCGCTAAGGATGGCGAAAAGCTCTCTGTCAGACCAACTGGCAGTCGAGCTTTTTGGTCTCTTGCGAAAGCGATCGAGTCGAATTTCTGCCAACCCTCTCTGCCTGCTCTGCTGAAGCCGGATGGATCCCTGGCCCACACAGCAACAGAGAAAGCGAATGTACTTGCTTCTCTGTTTGCTGATAATTCGCATCTAGACACTGGCAATGCTTCTCCAGCACATCTTCCTCACTGCGGTATTTCGATGCCTGAAATTCGCATCACTAACAAAGAGGTATGGAGAACATTGTGTCGTTTAGATGTGAATAAAGCCAGTGGTCCTGATGGTATACCAGCCATTCTGCTCAAGACATGCGCAGCTGAGTTGTCTCCTGTATTGGCACTTCTGTATCGCCTCTCTTTCATGACTGAAATAGTGCCGAAATCCTGGAAGCTCGGCAACGTGCAACCCGTGCTCAAAAAAGGTAGCCGTGCCGATCCTGGAAATTGTACACTTATTTCAATGACCTCCATACTCTGCAAGATTATGGAGCGTGTAATGAACTCGCGTCTTTTAGCGTACCTAGATGGTAACGATCTTCTCAATGACCGACAGTACTGGTTTCGCCGAAATAGGTCCGCTGAGAACCTTCTAGTGCACGCTACACATATTTTGGTGAGGCCATCGAGAAGAACGGTGAAGCGGTCGCCGTCTTTCTGGACGTTTCAAAGGCATTTGACAGGATCTGGGATGCGAGCCTTATAAGCAAGCTTTCAGCGTACGGTATATCTCCTGGTCTGATTGGCTGGGTAACGGACTTTCTGAGCCAAAGATCTCTCCGAGTAGTTGTCGACGGGTTTTCCTCGGAACCCTTGATAATAAATGCCGGAGTGCCTCAGGGGTCCGTTCTTTCTGCAACTCTGTTTCTGCTGCACATTAATGATCTGTTGAAGCCCGGTATCTATGGGTATGCAGACGACAGCACAGTTGTAGAAAGATATCTGCCGAGTACTCGGGCTAGTCGAGATCAAGTACAGTCTGAAAGAGAAGCCATGGTGCAACGTTTGAATGACAAACTTCAGGCAGTCTCCGCATGGAGCAATGCCAATCTTGTCAAGTTCAACGCCACCAAAACGCAGACGTGTCTATTCACCGCCAAAAGGAGCCCTTTCATCTTGGCTCCTACTTTCCAGAATGTATCCTTGGAATACAGTGACCGGCTTCAGTTGTTAGGCTTAGAGATTTCCTCGAACCTCAACTTTGGTCGGTTCATTGAGTCCAGAGCAAGAGCTGCAGCAGCAAAACTTGCCGTTCTTGCGAAGGTTCGGCAGTACTTTACACCGGGACAGCTTCTTGTTTTATACAAAGCACAGATCCGGTCGTGTGTAGAGTACTGTGGACACATATTTGCTGGTGCCGCAAAGTCTCATCTTGCGGTTCTGGACTCAATTGAGAGGCGAGCAAAGAGGCTTATAGGCGATCCCGAATTGGTCGAAGCCGACCTCCAAAGCCTTGAACACAGGCGTAGAATTGCTAGCCTCTCAGTATTCTATAGGATACATTTTGGTGAGTGTGCGCAGGAATTACACGAGTTAATTCCCGTCCCCCTTCCATCACCGGACGTCCCGACGCACGGCAGGTATCCATCCTTTTGTTGTGGACATTCCACCTGTCCGAACGAAGCGCTTTGCTTCCTCATTTTTAGTGCGTACAGCGAAGGACTGGAACAATTTGCCTGCGTCGGTATTTCCGGCCAAATATAATGTGGGTGTCTTCAAGAGAAGAGTGAATAGGTTGCTAGGGCAATGCGACTTACCATCTAAGACTACATTCCACTTACCATCAGGTGGAATGTAGTCAAGCATTGCCCTAGATCATATAAAAAAAAAAATAAAAAAATACTGTGATTCGTTAAAAATCTTGGTCTGTATTAGGACCAGTATATGTTGGTCTGTGCATCTTAAGGATCTAAGCAGGAAAACAAATGTCGCAATGAAGTCTTTCCAACGGCTGATATATTTTCTTCCAATTCCTACCAAAATGATGTTAGCATATAATTTTCTTCTTTCTATTCTGGATTATGTCGATGCAAGCTTCGTATTCTTAACCGAGGATCAATTGAATGAGCTTCAGTTACTTCAAAACTTAGCTATACGGTTCGTATTTGACTTGCGCAAAGTGGCTTTCTATTCATCATCGCCGGAATCATCATGTTCTTTCTCTGCACTACTGTATATTATTCCACCAAAAAACACCATCATATCTTAAGAAAAAAATTGAGTTTTTAGAATCTCCTTCCAATACAGCCCAAAAAACTTTGGAACGCTTTGCCTCGGTCTATTAGAAAGTCAAAAACTTAAAATTTATTTAAAGAGACTGACTGTGAAGGAGTACATTTTAACTAAAGATACCTAAGACGACTTAAATACCATAATATAAAAAAACATATTACTTATTTGTTTATTATTATGATTATATACTAATCTCCTTTTATTTAATAAATTTAATATATGGTTTAGTTTATTTTATCTTATTGAATGTATTTATTGTAACTCCATATATTAGTGTGTAGCTATTTGTATGTATGTTTATTATTGTAAATCTACGTCTCCTTCGAATGTCTCCGTTCAATCCTTGAACAAAAGTTTTTAAAACAGGTCAAGTTCGTATTTGACACACATCATGTGAAAGTAGTTATGAAATGTAGTCACGATTGTATTTTACTTTTATTTACTTTATTGGGTAATAACACGTTCCCGAATACGTACAATGACACATTGGAGTAAATACACATAATACACCCGCTGACAAATTATAATTAAAGCCCTTTGAACGTATTACCGCTATTCGAAAGCTTTTCCTTAAGAGTCTGGCTAAGTATTAAAGCATTCTAAGCGTGGCCCGTATCGTGTGTAGAGCGCCGGCCACAACGTCAAAGATCGGAAACGCTCTCTTGTATCCTTTCATATTTGCACAATACAATAAGCTCTGGCCTGTGGTGATCACTTACTATCAGATGACCCAGGCTCGTTGCCTTAATTTAAATAAACCAATAATAATTAACAGAAATATTTTTTTTAATATGTATAAATAATATTTTCTATATTATCTAAATCAACATATTTAGTCAAATAAAAATGTGTCATTTAAAAAAAATGTTTTATTTAAATACTCAAGTTTGAAATTTTTTAACAACAAACAGGAGCACTGTTATTTTCACAGTTATTCAGCGGCTTAAAATAACAAGTATATTTTTCATATTTTGATATCATAAGCCTACTTTTTGCGCTCCTAAAAAAATTAACAAAATTACTGCTTTCAATTGAAATATACTTTACTCTTCGTGTTAAATAAATAAAATAGGATTGCATTAAAATATTTGTTCATCGTTATGAATAACCATTTTAAATGATATCTGAATAATGTTTTCAGAATATAATTTAAGTGTTGCTAGGTGATATGTCAGATTTTCAACGTAATATGTGTATGGCTTGCTTTTTATTTTTTTATTTTTTTGCCAACTGCCAAGTGATGGGATTGTACAAATTGTACAAATTGTACAATTGTACAAATTGACTGTACAAATACAAAGATAAAAAAAAAGATCTACCTGAGTTTGATGAATTTATTGTATTTAAATAGTTAAGAAGGTTTAAAATTCAGGAAGGTTTTAGTATATTTTATTAAAAGTTACAAACTTAAGTTTCAGTTAGTTTAAATAAAACTGCAATATGTCAACGACTATAAAAGAAAAACGTGCTAAAATGTATCTATGGATGTTCCATCGATTTCTGGATAAAACTAGTTTTGATCCATTTATGTGAAAGAGACAGAAGAAGAATCTTGTCTCAGTTTTACGATTATGTAACGTTTTGAAACCACTTAGAATGAGATCGGACCAAAATGTAATAATAATATTAAATTCAGGTGTTATTGAATTTTAAAGGTTAGTCAGCCATAGCCAATTTATATTTCATATAACCGTTTACAAGTTAAGCTAGCAAGCAGTTTTTTTGTTATTTCTTTAGATATATATTATAATATATTAAGCAATATATATGACTCTTACACTCGTCTGAGTTAGACGTCTACCGAACATAAAATTTATCTAGTTCTCTGACCATAAAAAAATGTATTTATATAATAATGGTTATCGATATCAATTATAGTCGCTTCCAAGTTTATATCTTAAGCGGAAAGAACATATTCTCTTCAACCTTTTTAAACTGTCTACCAATTAATTTACTTGAACGATTTTAACAGTCAATTCCTAAATACAGACCATCACCCTCGTGTGTGTCATTAAATCCACCCGATCTCCCCTTCTTTGAAAATTGCTTTCTACAGAGGTTGGTTTACAAATTTAAGCAATGTTTCCTTGGAACTCACACCTGGATGATTTTTACAAGTGTCAAACTATTAAGTATTTTAAATATCTATAAATGAAAACACTACTATGATCATATAACTATGATATATAACTTATTTATTTTTCTAAATCAAACATTATTTTTAGATTTTTGTTGATTTTTGTTGTAGAGACGTACTGCACAATTGCTTTTATGACTGATTTTTGAGACTTAAAGGTGGCTTTAAAAACTAAATAATGGGATAAGTCAACTTATATAAAAATTTCATAAATCAGATGTCTATGTAAGAATGAGCGTACTGAAATAAATAAACAATAAAAGTGACAAAATTAACCAAAGCGCAGAAAATTATGCTAGCATTTGAAATTTATGGCAGCCCTTGCATTTTTGTTTTTTTTTTTGACGCTGCAATTCAGACGACGAGTAGCGATTTTGACACCTCTCGTGCAGCACCAGTGTCTACAAAACGATAATTTAGAAGATAATCTGGTTATTGCATTTACACCGACACAGATTTTAATACCTGATGTTGTTGTTGTTGTTGTTGTCGTTGTTGTTGAAACAACATTTGAAATTATAGAGTATTTAATAGTACAGAGCCAATAGGGAATTAAACTTTCTAAAATTTAAATAAATTGCTCAAGAAATAAAATTTTAGAATGTATTTATGTTATAGTAATATTTAGCTGTGACTTAGCAAAAGCTTTAATAAAATTATATAGATAAATAAAATCAGTACAAAAAAAGATATTTTTTAATCAGAAACTTTCTACGAATATTTTTGTTATTTAATTATTGTTTAAAAAACCGCCCTATTGAGTTGAGTGGTTAGCCCAGACGCCTAACTTATCGCGGCGCATGAGGAGGTCTTGGTTCGATTACCGACAGGGACAGTCATGTATATGCCAGCCATATATTTTTTTATTTTTCTGGGTTTGGTTGTTTATTGAATATATTCGAATTAGTTATAATGTGTATTTCTATGTGTTAGTATCGTTGTCTAACACTCTTAATACAAGCAAATAAAAACTTAGTGGTTAGAACAATTTGTGTAATTTGTCCATTGATATTATTATTATTATATATAGAATACTACATCACACACACACCAATTTGTATGTTTACATACCATCAACTTTTCAGAAAAATATATATCTACTCGTAAAATGTCCACGACAAATAAGAATTATTACGTAATGTAAAACAACGGAATAATAAAGTACAAGTTGCCCGTGTTTTATACATTTAGTTTTATTAGTTCATTTTCAAATTGCTTGCGAAATGTTTGAAACTCAAGGTACATTTTATTCTCGAAGCAAAGAGCTATTTTCAAAATCTTATTATGGAACATTATTTCATTTTAGAAATGATGGAATTCTGTTTCATGTTTATTTTTTGTTTCTTATTTTTACTCTCATTTACCTACCAAGAAAAACTTAAGGTAGCTACTACGACTTTTTTAAGTTCGTTTTCAATTTCAAAACTTTCGTTCAAAAGATATAATGAAAATGAAATACCAGTCATATTGATCAGTATTGAAACTGTCCGAACAAAATAGTTGACTTATTAATATTTTCTTAAGGCATGACTACTACTTACAAAGTACGACAACAAAAGCTTGCTCTCGTCGTTTTTTGACGGTTTATATCTACTTTAATAAAAGGAATAGTTTATGAATTCTTAAACTATTATATAATATTTATATTAGATAGATAGATAGATAAGCACTTTATTGCACACACAAAATAAAAAAATATTACAACATGCAACGGATTCCTAACATTTAAAAATAGTATGCGAAGGCGTTCTCATTGCTAAGACTAATATTAACAACTAATATTACCATTCTCTATTTTTATTAATACTGTTACTCCATTTCTTATATCCTCTTTCCACCTGTATGCTGATGATTTATAGATATATGTTACTTCTCTTGTTCACGGAGTCTAGTTAAGTTCATGGATAGTGCTATCTAAAGACTCAATCATGATTTGGAACATATCAACACTTGGGGCAGGACATATGGGCTTATCTCGGAAGCCCGCACTGAGCGGGAACGAGGACTGGACGGACAAATCCTGTTCTGTTCGTCTGGCTGCGAGGAAGACAACCTCTATAAAAAATCACCCTGGGGGTCGGTCATGGGGGTGTCAGTGCCCGGTCCATGGCCGACAGGAGGAGTTTGTGTCTTGTGTCGTTTTGTCCCGTTCAGTCTACGTCGTTTTTGTTATGTTTCGTCTTATGTGTGTTTGTGTTCTCTTTGTTCTGTGTTTTCGGGGACCTCATCCCTTAAAAGGAAATTATGAAAAAGTCTCTTTTTAAAATATGTCCCCGGGAGGGTCCCATGCCTAGCGCTGGAGAACCCCTCACGGCAACTCCCGTTGCCGTCTGCCCCTCGTACTACGGGGGGGGCGAAAAGAGTCTTGGTGCAGGAGTCCCTGCACAGGTCGAAACCACACCGACCTGTACAAAAAAACAGAGTGTGAGGCGTGGAGGTGAGGAATCGGTTGTGGTTCCGACAGATTCTGACGATCTGTCAGAACCACAGCCTTCCGGTGGCAGGAAGCGGGTGTACGGGGTTATCCGCAGTTTCCCCGAAGCCGCCGCATCGGAGTCCGATCCCGAGATAGGTGCTGCAGTGGCTAAGTGCAGCACCGCTCGGCGTGGACGGAATGCGGCCAAAGGACGCGGTAGTGGGCTCGCCCAGGCAAGAGCCGAGCTGCGGGCCATGGAAGAGGAGGCGGAGGAGGCCGAATACGAGCGCGCACTGAGCGCTCGGGCCCTCCGCAAGTCGAAAGCGGTAACAAGCATGCCGGATCCCGAAGACTTCGAGTCTTTGGAGGCGCGGCTTGTTTCGGAGCCTTCATTCTTGGAGGTCGAGGATTTGCGTTCTGTCGCTGGTCGTCACGCTTCCGCCATTTATGAGGTAAGCAAAAAGTCCCTCAATTTAAAAGGGACAATGGTGAAAGCCCTGAGGGAAGCTTCCCAGGGTTTGCTCGAGGTCGTCGATGCCTTAGCTAGTCGAGGTGAGCCAGATGAGGCGAAGCGCATTCGCGCGGACAACGCCCATTTGCTTAGGGAGTTACAGGTGCTCAAGGCGGAGGTAACGGCTTACCGCAAGAAGCTGGCAGAATTAAGGACTTCTTCTGCTGCCACAGCCGCGGTCGCTGAGATGCCTTCCTCGAACGTAGTTGAGGAGTTAAAGAAGTCGATTATCTCCTCGGTGGGCTTGATGATCGACGCTCGTTTTAAGGGGTTAGAAGATCGTCTTCTCCCGGAGAGGAACTATAGGCCTCCTTTGGCAGCTGAGAGGAGAAGAAAGACGGTTGAAGAGGCAGATGCAGCAGCGCAACCAGTCAAGGATACGTGGACTACGGTGGTGCGACGGGGTAAAACCAAAGACGCCCATCGTAAGGCAGCGAGTTCTACAGCTGCCGCTAGACCTGCGGCCCAGCCGAGTTCAAGCAATGTCGCGCAGAAGTCGGGAAGAGGGAAAAAGAAGAAGAAGAAATTTGTGGGCAACGGTGGAGAAAAACCTCAGTTGAAGAAGCGCTCACTACATAAACTGCCGTCTTCCAAGTCGCCAGCTGTGCTCATAAAGCTCATAAAGCAGACTGAGGCAGCGATGGGCGTAACATACGCTCATGTTTTGCAGCGAGCCGCCGAGATGGTAAATCTCGGCGACCTAGGGGTGAAGGATGGGCTCAAGATCCGGCGTTCGGCTACAGGAGCAAGATTACTGGAGCTGCCCAAAGCTGCTCCAGAATTGGCCGAGAAGCTGGCTGCGAGCCTTCGTCCAGTCCTTGCTGGGGTGGCAGATGTCGTCCGGCCCGTTAAGCGGGTTGCGATCCGCCTTAAGGGGCTGGATGACTCTGTTACGACGGAGGGAGTGTTAAAGGCGATCTGCCGCACGGCGAACTGTCTCGGCGAGTCACTCCACGTTGGAGAGATTCGTCGGGGCAACGAGGGGATGGGCGTTACCTTTGTCCGGTGCCCCGTAGTTGTGACGAAGAGCCTTATGGAGTCGAGTAGGCTTTTGGTAGGCTTTAGTTCTGCCTCCGTAGAGCTTCTGGAGGAGCGGCCGCTCCGCTGCTACAGGTGTCATGAGCCTGGGCACATGCGGGCGGTCTGCCCTTCAGAGATTGATCGCAGCGCCGTCTGTTTCCGGTGTGGCTTAACGGGACACTCCCGTGCAAGCTGCACCGGAATGCTACGGTGTGCGGTCTGCGCGGACCTTGGGCTGCTAACGGCCCACGCGATTGGGAGCCGATTGTGCAAGACTCCACGCAAAAGAGCCGTTAGTAAAATAGCTGCCTTGAACGTGGAGCGCACTCAACCGCCGGTCGAGGCAATGGCCGTGACCGATTGTCCAGCTCCTTAGGGGGTAGGCCGGATGGAAGGAGACGGGATTCAGCCCGAGTCCTTCATCCAGCCGTAGTGTCTAGACAAAAGAGGAGGGTGACCTCTTTCGTCGGCTATAGGCATACGAGGTGAGGGTGTTCTGGTTACTCGGGCACCCTCATTTGAGAAGGAAAATTTCCGCCGAGAACGTCGCGGTGAGTGCGAAAGCGATCCCGCGGCGTTCCGTTATGGCGATGAGGGTAACCGTTGGGTTTTAGTGGGTAAACTGCAGAGCAGGACTCCCACATAACCATCCCGGCCCTCCCCTGGGCTGGGTGGTATCCATAAAGGATTTCCCAACGTAAAAAAAAAAAAAAAAAAAAAAAGGACATATGGGCTTAGTGTGAACCCTGACAAGTCCCAATTAATATTGGTTGGTAGTCCTAAATTGCTACCCAGGATTGATTACCAATCCTTCCTGCCATTAAGCTTGGCAGTTCTATCTTGACTTTCCGTAAGACTGTAAAAAATCTTGGTATCTTTATTGATACATTTTTTCCTGGTCCACGCAGATTATGGAAGTGAGTAGAAAAATATTTGCTTGAAACTTTGAAACGCTGGAAACATCTACCATCAAAAGCCAAAATAATTTTTGTTCAATATCTCTTGGACTATGCTGACTGACTAGATTGCTGTTATCCAGACGTAACAGAAGAACAAATCAAAAAGCTCCAGAGGTTACAAAATGTGTGCATAAAGTTTATTTTCAACCTACGTAAATTTGATCATGTTTCTGAATTTCGTACGCAATTCAAATCGCTAACCATTAGACAACGCCACAACTTACATACGCTATCCCTTTTATATGTTATCCTTTATAATCCTCTATCTCCCTTCTATTTAAAAGAACGATTCAGTTTTTTGGGTACTGATGGTCCAGGTCAACTTGAGCTCAGATGAAGAAGCGATAATAAATAAATGCTCTCTACTGCTCACACTAAATACTATAACAAATCCTTCACGATGAAAGCAGTATTGCTCTGGAATATGCTTCCTTCAGATATTTGTAGCTTAAAATCCTTACATACAATTAAAATTCATTTATTTAATTATTATCTTTCCCTAGAGTAAATTATTTTCTTAGTATTATCCATGCTCATTGTTTTGGTGTTTATATTGTAAATTATTGAAGTATTTTGTTTATGCTAAGTATACTTATTTGGTATAAGTAATATATTATGTATGTGTATATGTGTACCTATATGTATGTACGTGTATGTATTATATATACTATTTATTTACTATTTTATTTGTAATTTATGTATTTGTAAGTATTTTAAGCAAACAGTTTATTACAGGCTTCAAGTTTAAGTATTATTTCACTTTTAATTTCTCCTCAATCTCACAATCTACTTAAATTCTTTCACCTGAAGGTTGTCTGTCAGAGATTGCTCTTAGCAATAAGACCACCTTTGCATACTAATTTTAAATGTTAGAACTCCGCTGCATGTTGTAATTTTTTTTTATTTTATTTTGTGTCTGCAATAAAGTGCTTATCTATCTATCTATCTAACTAAATATCCTCGCAATGCTCACAATCCTCGCAATGTTCTAGAAACTTCCGCTGGAAGTTCCCATACATAGTAATGGTAAAGCTTCTGATTTATTACTTACAGAAGTAATAACTCTTTGAGCGCTCGTGAATACGATTTTGTATTATAGAGGGTGTAAAGTGATATAAATATATATTTATGTATAAATTTAGTTCGATAAAGTACAAAATTTACAAGTCAAACATAATTCTAACGTTTTGCATGAAGTAATCAGTATATATATAAAAGTTAAAATAAATAAACTGAAAATATCACACGTCATTTCCTGCATTGCTCATGTTGATAAGAAGGTATATAGTACACATAAAGCTCTATATAGTTTGTAGTGAGTTGTGTAAACTCAATCCAATCTCGTTGTATATGAGATTAATTGTATTTGTGTCTACACAAGTGCTAGCGAGTTCTATTATCATACGACCTTCAATTGTGTAGTTCGGAAACTGTTTATTACCGAGACGATAACTCACATATACAAAAATGTTAATAGCTTGTATTTTTTTCTGTGATACTTTAATGAGGAAGCTTCTATCATCTATGAGATTCAATCTACCCGATTAAATTACAGTATCTACAAATTGTTTCTAAAAATATAAACTGACTTTTTTCATCTAGAATAAACCGACTATGTACTGTTTTTTAAGATTTTTCTTGACTCAGTCTAACACTTTGATACTAAATTAAATTATCATAACTTAGGTTTCCGCTTGACAATACTTTTACTAGCAACGTAGGTAACAACCATCCGTACGTAACAACCATCCGCTACTGAAGTTCAAAGATAGAAATGCATTATATTTTACACAAGATCAAGGAAATTTCACATGAAAGAAATTGAATTGTGTATTTATAATGCACATATAATACACCTTATTATATGTGCACTTTAAATGAAATTGTATCTAATATAAAAAATGCTATTTGCTACTGGCTTTAAAAGCTTTTTCGATGTAACGAAACAAAAAAAGCTTGTAGTCGGAATTGTAGCGTTAATTTAAAGTATAGGATGGGAACAATTTTTCTGTATAAATTAACAAAAGCTATTAAGAGCTGATGAGACATATTAATATAATAATAATTACCTTTTAAATATTTCTTATTTTATGTAAACTATAAGTGAATAGAAATTATTATACGCTACGTAGGCTATTATATTTAAGCCGATTTCCAAATACTGCAAATGTTGCTACGATTGCTAAGGTTAAATGCGCTCATTGCTGAAACGACCAGTCATAATTCAAAACATAGATATTTCTGTATTGGAAGTATCTTTTTGAAGGAAAACTAAAGTATTACAGGTATTTTCTACTATAATATACTATAATGAGGATAATACTGTTTCTTTCCAAGCGCCGAGATCATTAGTTCTGAACTAATGTTTCGTACGTTCGCATTAATAAAAATCTCTTAATATTTTTTTTATCACAGTTTATTTAAAAAAGAACAATTTAAGAGCCTTAAAAACTTACGAAAAAATTTACAGAAACGTAAAAAAATTCAAAAACATTTATCTCCAGAGCAATTGTCATGAGAATGACATGCTCAGTAAAGCCAAGTAAAGCGAAATTCAATTTTAACACGTACAAATGTAAATAACTTTAACATATGTACGGTTACTTACGGTTACTGGATCCTCTCTATTCAATTCTCTAGCAAAGGTTTTTAAACCGGTCAAGTTCGAAACATCAGGTCGATAGCTTTCACCTTTGCTTCCAAATAAAATATTGACTTTGGAATTGCATTAACTTAATATACTTCTTATGATTATATTTTTTATCTTCTCATTTCGTCGTATAATATCTACTATCATATTCTCAAACTACGATTACAATTAATATGAGTATTTTAAGCATTATGATCTACACATAAAATAATAGGCTAGGTGAAGCTCTACAAATATTTAGTAAAGAACTAACTAAACTAAACCACTTTGCGAGTTTAACTGAATTTATATTTATATATTCACTTTTCTGCATCACTTCACTAGAAACATTATCGATTTAATACCTTACATACATATTATAAAGTTTGTAATTCTTTTAAGTGCACAAAATATGTATACCGAGACTTCATTTAAAGCCGATGGTTTGTAGTAAATATAGAAGATAAATTTGAAATTATAGAGAGTAAATGAAAGAGCGAGAGTACTTAAATACCAGTATTTATCTGAGACTTAGATAAAGCCTTGCTAAGATCACGTAATAAATTGAATCAAGAGTAAGGGAGATTGTGTTTAACCAGAAAATTCATATGTAGGTACAACTTGCATAATTTTTGAAAACCTCTAAAACAATTTACAGAAAGTTTTATAAATGGTCAATTAACATTGATGTTAATAAAAGATAGATAACATTGATAGTAAAACAGTAGAGAGTGTTTTAATTATTTCCAATTTTGTACTAATGCAAAACGTATTGATGAATTTGAATGAATTTATAATCACCTGGAAGTGGACATTGAATATGCAAAACAAGGCTGTACACATTTAAAAAAGTAATAGTACCTGGAGGTTTCCGTGCACATATAATTAAGCTAGAAATACTACATTTTTAAGTTTCAGGGATAAGTTTACATCAGGGAACAGAGACTCCACCATCTTTAAAGGAATTTGTCCTTAATCAACACACAATCCAAGGCATTGACAAATATTTAAGTATATATGAAAAATATGCTTTGTTTTAATATAATCTACAATCAGATAATGGAGCACAGTTAAGCAGTATTGGTGCGTGAGTGTACTTAGATTATGTAGGTATTATGCATACAGTATCGAACGTAGGTAGGAAAGAACATCTATAGATAGCAAAGGTACACGTACAAAATTGTCATCTATTAAGCTATATATTAAATGTCTTTACTGTCTCAAAAAAAAGAAATAGGTTTTTACGGATGTTTGTACCAAACCAAATCGTTAGGTGAAGACAAAATATAAATTATACTTTTATTAAAACCGTTCACTTCGTCATAGGTATTATCATATTAAACTTTTTCTAATTACTCTTATGAATAACTTACCAACAATTTAATAAAAATAAAGACGCAATTTAAACTTATATACACAGTTTAAATTGCGTCTTTATTTTAGAAAGTACTCTGAACTGCTATAAGCGGTTTGAATTCCCTTTTATCCAGTTTCACTATTGGTTATATTATTACAAAAAAAAAAAAAAATCTCATACCTGCATATGTATGTTATTTCATAAAAATGTCTATGGATCAAAACAAAGATGTTTCTTTAGTAACAGGATGAAAATATAAAACAATAAAGTTATAAATATTTTCTTCTTTAAAGACATAAAAACAACTTAGGGTATATGTTAGATGTTGTTTCCTCACGGTTCTCAGACTAATTTAATTCGAATAGTTAAAGGCTCCCACTTATTACTAACAGAAGTTAAAATCTCAAAGCGATTAAATAAATATCTACAATGTTCCAAACATAGAACGAAATTGTTTTTTGTAACCAAACCAATGCAGTGAAAAGGTTAAACAATAATTATTGAAGGCAAATAGTACAATCATTCCTACAGTCCAGCACAGATATATAGAACACACAGAGTTCAATGTAATCTATAATGGCTTGCGTAAGCATAATCCAATCCCATTAAATATGTCATTAAATGTATTTGTGTGAAATAATGATAATATAAATGAACTGATCATTTTGTGATGATTTTTCGTAATCTGAATGGATATATTTTACTTTAAAAATCATGATTTTAAAAATGACTGAGTTATGAGACATTAAATTGCACCATTGTATTGTGTAAGGTCTGTATTTTCCAATTTTATCAATCATTTCAATAAAAAAATAACAATGAATCATCAAAATTTGATTGCAATACCTACACGTTTTAATATTGAAACAGAATAACTATGAGATTCGAGACATCTTTCTTTATTTGACTATTATAAAAGTAATAAAAGTGTATACCTACACGTCTTTTAAAATTTATTTAATTTAATTATCATAAGAAATATGTCCTTATATTAAATTTCAAGTTAAAGTAATATAAACTACATGTTGTTAACTGAACCTATATAGATCTCCTACTATATCCGTAGTTTTCCACTTTTTTTTAAATGCTATAAAGTTGGTTCGAATGTCATTACAGAACCTATTTCTCGCTAGAATTAGTCCTAAGCAGCTATTTCAGAACGCCATTCATAGTATTCATCTATCTATTTAAATTGATATACTTTTCCTTAAACTGCAATCATATCATAATAGATGTTAAATTATTAAGTTTTTCCAATTATACTTAATTACCTCCTTACTATAATTGCTAATAACTCCATTTCTAACAAAAAAATGCGTTTACGCGATTAGTTATTGAAAAAGGTAAGCCATTGAGAAGTAGGTAAATACCATTCACCTTTGAGTATTTTTTTTTCGTGATGAATATCAGACCGTCATAAATTAAGTCACCTCTTACATCGCAGTTTGCAACCGTTTGAGGAAAAGACTTATGTCTTTTAATTCTTCCTGTACCCGTTTAATGGGCCATTTACCAGAAGATGTAGTGGATAAGATCTAAATTATTACAATAAATTGTTCCCTACAGCAACTACATATACCTATATACAATATTTTAGTGGTTGCCTACATATACGTAATCGTTGTAGGTACATAGTATATTATATATTCCTCATAAAAAGTTGTTGTATAATTTATTAATATAAATCACGTTTCTTTGGATGTTTATCAAATCCGCAATATTTCTATTTTTTTTTTCGTTAAATTAAAAAAATACAAAAAAAGTGAAAATACTTTAATGTCACTTCTGAATTTACTTTTAAAAGTACCTACTTTCCAATATCTGTGTTATTTGGATAGCTGTCCAAAAATGGACAAACTCATTGAAACAGTCATAAATTCCAAACGTCTGGGAAAGTGCCCTCTAGATGTCGCCTCTGTCTCGCTATAGCATGACGATGACGAGAAAAGAAGTGGTCTTCAGTGGTTTTTGAACTAAATGTTTTTCATGTACGTCCAAATCCGGAAGGAATTATAACTGTATATTTCTAGCACAGATATAAGAAATAAATCTAGTTCTGTTCAATTATGTATACATTTAGTTTTGATTTTTTGAGAATGTATCTCACGCTGTTAAGAATAAAAATAAATAAAATAAAATTTGTCACTCTGAACAGAACAAACTACTTGAGAATCGTATACCTCAACAAAAATGTACTAGCTTCATTGGAATTTAATTTAGTTATTAGTTATCTTCTATTTTAGGTACCATCGAGGACAAAAGAAAATTATTAACAACAACTTGCACTCTATATGAACAACAGATACCACAGGCCACCCGAAAGTACAGTGCAAAAAAAAAGAGTGAATGCTATAAATACGTGTGACTTTTCCAGAAAAACCATATTACTTCTTAGAAACCTTAATTACACTGTCATTTATAAAACGGTAAAAAATAAATATTTATGTGAGGTACAACTTAATTTTATAAGTTAGGTCACCTGTTTTCATTCATGAACCTGTGGTTTCATGAATACTTTATACATGAGTCAGATAGTCTTGTTTTATTACAACAGATTTATGTGTAGGCTACTTGTGACTCTTTTAATGTTACTTTTTGTTACGTCGTATGTTTATGTACTTGGTTTTGAAGAATACAAAATGAGATTTCAGGAATATTCAATAAGAATTTATTTTTAATCTCAACAGCCTAGAATCTAGATGTATCAGTTTAGCAAGTAGGTAGTAAATTCAAAGAGAAGTCATTTGAGCGAGTCAAGTAAGGACCGCAACGTGGTAATAATACAACTCTCACAAAAAATATTGGCAAAAAGTAGTTCACACCCAGGACAATAAAATGTTTAAGTTTTGATGTCTCACTGTCAGTCATTTGTTATTATATACTAAATTAAATAACCTTCAAGTAGATTATATGTTTAAGTTTTTACTTTTTACGTTTTTAATTATAACTTTTTAGTTATAATATGTATAATATGATATCTCATACAAGTTTTAGTAATTTAAGAACAACCAGCGGTTAGTGTCATCACTATATATTTTTATAATTTTCTTTAATTTAAAAAAGATTTTCATGTACATTTTATGTGTGACTTTTGAAATTGGTTATAGCATATTTAGATATAATTCGTTTTTTTATTCAACCTTTATTAAATTAGTTTTTACTTGACTTATTCATAAGTATTTTTATAGTTATATAATAGATATTAATATAATTTATATTATAATTGGTTTTATATTTAGACACAAATCTTCTTTCCATTTATTACATATATGTCGTAGATCACTATAATTTCACGATAATTAGTAACTCAATTGATATCATTGTAACAGTGGGGTGTGAACATCGTGAAGTAACGAGTCACGTTATCGGAATCGTTTGGAGGGGCACCGGAGACATTTTAAATATTCGAGGGCATTGAATCGAAGGGGAATTGATTATGAGAGCCTTACAGTTCGGGCCCCCCAACGGGACCGGTGGTTCACGCAACTTTGATAATTCTATACCTGCTAAGTAATTTGTGATAATTGATTACCTTCATTTAATACAGGAATTGTTATATGTCTGTGTGGTTTAATTGCCTGAGACCTACGCCTCGGATCCTGTACCAGAAGACTCATTAAAAAACGAGCAAGCCACTAATATGCCTCCATCTCCGAAATATATATGTTTTGAATTTTCCATTCTGTTATATTTTTGCTTTTTATTAAAAAAAAAATGGTAACAACTCAAGGGTTTCTTCATTGTAATACTAGGTTAAATAAAGTGTGTTTTTTTAGCTTTAATCAAATAACCAAAAAAAAATAATATTGAAATACTTATAAAGCTCTAACCATTAGGTGTGTAACAGTAAATTTCAGTAAAACGATTTTCAACATTTTTCCCCTTAATTAAACTGCTAGAAACAAACACCTACAAAGAATAAACGTGTCTATTGTTCTTGAAACCTTTTCTATTTTACCTAGGTTTGATCCACTTATGTGAGACGCCTATCGAATTATCGAATCGAATTGAACATGTCTTGTTTCCGTCAAACGATTATGACACACAGAGGGTTGAATTCGAATGATAACGTCGTAGAGATAACCTCTACGACATGTGGTCTTATGTAGTACCAGAATAAAATATTATGAGGTGCCTCTCATAACATTTTATTTTGGTACTACACGTAAATATAAACTTTCATTGTCATTACAATAAAAAAATATATCCTCAAAAACTTTGACTTAAAGTACAATTTTATATCTACATTATATATAATTTTCTTCTGAACTATAAATTATTATTATTATGTAGTTACAAAACATCCTAAGGTGTACAAAATTACGGCACCAGTTAACATTTTTTGCAGTTTTTATACTAGCAGTGACCTTGACAAGTTTCGTTCTATAGATAATCTAGTTTAATAGATTATAATCTAGTCTATTGCCTTTATAAGGAAACATCCTCTTAAATTCGGTGGCTTGTGTTGGTAAAAAAAGAAACTAAATTTAAATTAAAATTACATTTATTATGACGATGCTAGTAACCAATTATATCTTATACACCAAAATAATTTATAAAAAAATAAAATAAAATAAACATATTTAATAGAAAAGTAATCAGAAACTTTTTATGAACTTCTTGTGCTTAATGTTTGAAAATCTATAAGAACATGAAAACATTATCTATTAAAAGAAGAGTTTGCATCAACAAAAAAAAAATGGCTTTATAGGTTGATCAAATCAGCTTTTTTTTTTTCAAACAAGAGAAAACATCTTATATTGCGAGTGTACTTAATATTCATACTTAGTATTGAACCACATAACCAAAAGGTCTTCAAAACAACATCTAAAGTGAGCTAAAGTATTTTCACTTATGTAAGCGACGTTGGTATCAATTTATGTTTAGATGAAAAAGTTTATTCGGTAAACGTTTTGAAGAAAGGGAATGAACTGTCTTGCCTTTGTCGATGTGGTATTAATCAAAATCGTTGAATTTTTAACAGTAAACAAAGTTATTATTCTTATTAGAACTTGTTGTTTTGTTCAGATTATAAATTTTCTAAGTTTAGATAAGTTTTTTTATATAAAGTAGTATTATATCTACAAGTTGTTATTCGGTGATTATGGCCAGACTTCTTCAATCCATTTCGATTTACTGCAAGTAATGGCGAGTAATAGTTGCGCACTAAATGCTCAGAAACATGAAGGAAGAAAAAAACAACTACTTTCGTTCAATGTCTTTGGAATGCATTTATAAAATGCACTCGATATCTTTATCGGTCGTTTGATCCAGAAAAATCTGCAATAAATAATACCCTAGGGTAATATTATTGTTTTTCAAATCAAGTGTAACAACAAAAGCCTGCTCTTCAAGTTTGCTGACGATTTATATCTACTTCAGGTTATGAATTCTTGAAATATCATAGAACATTTATTTGACGTAATATTCTCGTAAGATTTTAATAGAAATCTCCGCTTTAAGTTGTTATACATAATGGTAAAGTTTCTGATTTATTACATACAGAAGTAATAACTCTCTGAGTGTGAGAACGATTTTGCAAGGAAAAAATGTATATGTGAAGTAGATATATAATATAAGTTGAACAAAATATAATTATATGCCCGTTACTGTCCCTAATATTTAGGTCTTAGAAGATCGAACTGATAAAAAAGGTAGTGGTTTTGATTCCCAAATTGGACATTTCTTGCAGCTACAAAATGGCTTATAAAAATAAATCACCAAATAAAAAGTGTAAAAGGTATATAACAAAACAATCTACTCTACAATCCTATTGTATGTGGTAAGACATTGAGTACACATAAAGCGATATATAGTTTGTAGTAAGTTATGTACACAATTTAATCTCGAAAAATATGAGATTAAATGTATTTATATATGTACAAGTACTTACAAGCTCCGTTTTCGAACGACCTCCCTTTGTGTGGTTCGGAAACTGTTTACTTACTAGACTCTAACTGGGGCAGATCAGAATAGAAATTGTTCATTTCAATCTGATTTATAAATATTTACGTAATCATAGCGAATTTCTTATATATTTCTGTAGACAAACATGTTATGTACATAAAAAATATAAATAAATTGATCGTATTATTATTATTAGTGATTATTCATAATTTGTACTCTGAATGTGTATATTGTGTATTGAAAAAGGATTTGAAACGAGTACATAAGGGAAATAGATTAGAGAAGGTTTTTAAATAAATACTTTTTAAATAAGCTATATCCTCAGAGAAAGCCTACTGAGAATATCATTATTATCTGTTTTGTGGGTGATAACCAATGGTGACATGCATGATAATGTAATTGAGAGAATTTTCGGGTTTAAAATAGCTTATAGTATTCTTAATTTGAACGGGCACAACAAGCTATAACTATACAACATAGTAAAATCGTTCTAGTAGTTTTCACGATATGCCTTTACAGACACACAGATACACTGACTTTAAATATAATATAACTGTATACCTAAAATACATTTAAATCTATTCTCAATTATTGAAGCACTGACTACTAAATCAATATAAACATGATTTTAATAGTTACCTTTATATAAGAATTCGTGGTGGGTACTTAGTTTTCTTTTATTAATTGCATTGCGACTAAAGACAGTAGCTAAGCAATGAATGTTTCACCTACAGAAATGTGTATATGAATTTCTTTTTCCCGCGCGGCGATCATTAGTTCCGCACGTGTAACAACCTTCTGTAATACATACGGACGGATGGATGGATGTTTGTTAAGAAAAAACGCCAAAACTACTGAACGGATTTTGATGAAACTTGACAATATTGTAGCCGATGTACTAGAATAACACATAGACTATAGAAATACAATTTTTTGTACGTGGTTTTGACTGTGACATAACAGGCTGTAGCGCGATTACGTAATTGCCACGGGAGATCATGTTTTTAATTGTACGGTTCACTGAATTTTACATAATTACTAGCGGACCCGACAGACGTTGTCTTGTACACGCGTCTTTAATAAAAAAATATCAAACTTTAAAAAAAAATATATTAAAAAGTTATCACAATGTCTAACGTCATTACATGTATATTTATCATAATTCGATCAATCGATACCGTATGAATAAGTAAATAAAGATTTTTTGTTTGAAAAAATGAATTTGTTTAAATATTTTTTTTTTTATTTCACTTTTTACGTAGCTAAGCATGTATCGGGCTGCTAGTACTGAAATATTTTTCTTATTTCTATCGCAACGCCAACTGTCAGGGCAGACTATAATTAAACGGAGTGTCTAAACAGCCGACAATTTGAGGTCGAATAGATCGCAATTCTATTTGGCCGAAAAATCGTGAACCAATCAGAATGTAGTTTTTGTAATGTACGTACGTGTAATGTTGAGTTGTTCACCTATATTTTAGGTTAGGTGGTTAGGTTTTTTTTTTTTTTAAAAGCACCCGCCATTTCGGGGTGTTGTGTGTTTTTCCCCTGACATTGTCAGAGATCTTTCTTAAATCTATGTTGTGTATAAAAAGGAGTTTACGTTTAACGTTACATACTTCGAACTATTTTAGTTTATTTACATTTTTTGTTTTATTCACTTATTTATATATAGTATTTTGTTCTACTTAGCCAATATCGGCTGAATAGACATATCTTGCTATATAGCCGATGTCGGCCGACAAATCTTGTTATTTACCCGATGTCGGCTATATAGTATTTTGTTTACTTAACCGACGTCGGCTGAATAGACACAGCCATAATTAAAATATAATATTATTTAATATTTGACATTGCCATGGTAACGCAGTCCGTCGGAACCAATGTGAAACATTCCAAAATCACCACCTACTTACACATTAAAAATTAAACAAAAAACCATTTTCCAGTGGACCAAATTGTGAATCTAAACATTTCTCAAGTCCCCTTGAACACACACAAAGAATTTCATAAAAATCGGTCCAGTCGTTTAGGAGGAGTTCAGTGACATACACACGCACACAAGAAATATATATATAAAGATTTGTGAAAACTCTTCTTATCAACCGAGGACTTTAGAAGGAGTGTTATGTTAATCATATATATGTATGTCAATAGAAATATAACCAATTATGCTATTTCTATGTTCCTTGCTACAGCCTAAACGGCTTAAAGGATTTTGACGTATGTGGTATCGTTAGATACGTCAAAAATAATCAAAAATAATAGTTATATGGCTCATGTTCCTAGGCATGAAAATATTATTTTACAGTCGACGGGAACGAAGTCATGGCCAACAGCTAGTATCTAATAAACCTAATCAAATGAAAAAAAAATATTATTGCAACATTATTGGTAAGTCTACTCATAGTGCAGAACGGGATACAATCAACAGGTTTAACTTTTAAAACCCGTTTTTTTTTTAAATATGTATAAAAAAAAACTAAAAACATATCCTTTACATCCCAATTACTCTACCCCGTAGCTTTAATGGCTAGCTACGCTCAACGCAATATGAGAGAGCTATGTTCAGAACAAAAAAAATAACATGGATTTTATTTTCTTGGTATATTGAATATTAAGGTTATTTTAATTATTTTTGTAAAAATATATTGAATACTTTAAAATACATAATATAATTAACGTTAACGCTAACCGTTATTTTGTTTCTTTCTAATGTATTATAGTATTAATTAATTATAACACTATAATACATCTTTTACATCATTTAAATATAATTATAGTTAACATTTCTCAACATTTATTGCAATAACGAGAGGTTCAGGTATATAAATCCATGATAATAATATAATGTCTTAATTTCTGCCAGATCTGGACGTAAACGAAACGGGTTTAGTTCAAGATCCAATAAAATAGTTAAAGTAGAAGCTCAAAAACCTAGACATAAACGAGTAAATCGATTTATTATTAGTTTTCTTATTACAATTTGATGTTTTGTTTGTTACATAACATAGAAATATTTTAGAAAATATTATGAATAATAGACAGTAAGAGACATATTGCAAGTATCCTTATGGATACTTGTGTGTAAATAAGCCGATTTTTTTTTCTTGTTCGATGTTGTTCGATGTTTTTTCTTGTTGTTGTTTTTTTTGTCTTCGATTGTCTTGATAAGGTTTATTAGAAATACATATATAATAGGAAAATAAAAAAGAAATATATACTTTTCATTTATCATTAAATTGTTTCTATGACCTCATAAAAATAAAACTTATCAGATTTTTGACTACGTATACATAGCATGTTTTAAGCAGTCTGCTAATTTCCGTCTGAATTTCCACAATATTATTTGTCTATTTCTTATAAAAACATTTGGTTGAAAAATCTAAAACAATTCTCAAAGTTTTTTGTTTTTGAACGAATATAAGTTGTCACTTGTTACAAATTAATAGAACCAGTTGGATCGTCTCTAAGATTCTTGCTTGCTGTACGGTGACAGTTGTGTTATCATATCCATCATTTTAGGAGTTTAGAATAGAATTGGATCTCTTCTATATAATTGATGGATTTTTTAATAAGGCTGAGTTCTCGATTACAATTTTAAAAAAATGTGACTAAATTCAAGTCACTTAATAAATTGTAAGCAGAAAATACCTTGGACCCGCTTTCAAAAAATTGTCTCGACTCATTAAAACTTAATTAAGACTCTGTCGATCCACCGCCTCCTTTCTTCCGCGTTTTTGATAATTTCTCTCTTAAGTGCCTATATCTCAGGAAAGGCGAGCGCTTCATTAGTTATCGCGTAATAATTTGCCTCACCCTCGTATTATCAGTATAAAAAAGGTGATAATCTACTCAATGCGGATGGGGATAAAAAATAAACAAATAGTATAATTTAAATTTATAAGCTTTATAAAATTGACCATATAAGTGTAATATGGTAAATTTTATAATGCTTATAAATTTAATTTATAAACAAAAATTTAAAATAAACCGATAGTCTGCCATAAGCCAGGGATAACCCAGCTTTATCGGTTTATTTTACATTTCATGTTTAATTAAAAAATAAATAAGCTTAACTTGGCCATAAATATTTAGTGAATATTTTCAAAAATATTAATATTACAAGTTGGTTAATCTGCGTTTTTTTATACAGCTGTGGTTTCGTGTCTAATTTATTCATTTAGTCAGATAGTTTCTTATTTATTACAACAAAATTTATGAGTAACACAACTTGCGATTTTTTAATGTTTTTTTTGTGAACTGGTATTTTTATACGTGCCTGAATTCCCGGAATATAAAATAAGATTTTGGAATGTTATGGAGGAATAAAGTATGTTTCTCTATACTCTGAAGTAGATCTTCGAGATATAATCTATTTATAGTTATTATATATGTTTTATAAATTACATTAAAAGTAGGGCCAAAGGGTTGACCAAACTTATTAGTCCACCACCTTAATTATTCACATTTTTATTTTATTAACGATTGCACATTAGCCTAAAAGTATATTTTCAGCAAGTAGATCTTCCATAGTTGCCATTTGGATTGATAAATAAATTATTTTATCTATCAATTCAAATGGCATATTTGAAAAACAAATTATTTATTAGGTATTCTCTAAGGAAATTGGTTAAAAGTAGCTCTTTTGCCCAGGACAACTTAAAAATGTTTAAGTTCTAATGGAAGATTATTTATTATTAAATAATTTCAGGATTAGTACCGAAATACCGTTTGAGCTTAAGCGAATAAAATTTCTAATGCGTGCCACGATGATGATTATCAAAACACAAAAGCAATCGTCGTCTGAGTTTAAAAAAAATATCGGTCCATTTTTATTATTGTACCAAAACTAATATGATTTTGACATCAGCAATATATTGAATCAATTAAACAGCACCAACTATAAAGAACGTCCTAGAAAGTTTTAGTTAAACGATTTCACACTAAGTTCCTATTAATTAAATGGCTCGGAGCAAACTCCTACAAAGGATAAGCATACTATTGATCTCCAATCGTTTTCCGTTTAAACTAGGTTCGACCCACTTATGTGAGACGCAAATAGAATTCAAATTATCTTGTTTCGGTCAAATGATTATGTCACGTCTAGGACCGACTGATGATGAGATCGTCCTATGTCCTAGGGTTTACATAATTATATTAGATTCTGGTAATAAAAGTTAAGATACAATAAATTTTAAGAGCTTGCTACTGTAACAATAACTAGGCCATATTTTTTTTAAACTTGAAAGTAAGCAGCTTAGTTTATTTCTATCATTTTACTAGCAGTGTTATAAAATACTATCACTTATTTTACTGTCATTTTTTAATATTTTAAAATTATAAAATTCCGTGACATGCACAAACATTTGGAAACCAATTTTAAGTTTCAGCAGTCCCTGAATTTTTGGCTTGATTAATTTTCGCTGCAATTTCGAATACGAGCAAAGTGTTTGACACGTCACGCTCAGCTGAAATACTTTCAAAGGGCCATTTTCCAAGCTAATTTCACTATAGCCTTTATACCGAAAACAGCTCTTAAGGACAAGCTTAATTTAAAATTAGAGTTTATTGAATATAGAGTGAATTAACAAGTACTACGTTAATTCACTCTAATAGAGAGTTTGATGTACTAAATTGAATATAATAAATATACTAAATTTAATGTTTGATAAATTAAGTTTTAGAAGGTACTGAACTCATATTCATTAACATGTTCAAGTTGAGGGTTCGCCTGAAATGGCTTCCAATCAGATTCCGGAAGGTACCTTCATGTTATGTTGCTTCTCTTTTACTTAATTATCATTCTCCATATGTTTGAGGAGAAATACAGTATACATAAAATACAATGTATTTTGTAATGAGTTGCATAAACACGATCCGAATTATGTGTTTTAGTATAATAAATCAATTAAAACGTTGATGTCATAACCTAAAACTTTAGATACCAAATAATATTAACATTAATAGGGTAGTTGTCTATATAAAGGTAGGGTGGGGTGGTAGGTACGTACTACGTAGTATTTATAAATGTTCATCTCTATCGTAAAGAATATAATCATAATACATAACACAACAAAGTGGTTTGTGATAGGTGTTTTAGAATAATTTAAAAGCACGTAAATACTTTATAAATACTAAATTATTTAAACCATATTATTTTTGTACAGATTCAGTCCGTTGCTGAATAATAAATAAATTATTGTAACAAATAAAAATAAAGATATTATCTTTTTCTGTCTTGTAATAAGAATATATAAATAACAATATATCATAGCCTCAATTTATCTGATAAGTACCCACAACCCCTATCTATGTTATTTAAACAACTGTCCGGAAAAGGTTATACTGAATCTTATTACTCAAAGTTAACTTTGTTTATAACTTTTCTAATAAAGATAAAATAAAATAATAAAAAGATAACCAATATTATTATCACAAATTATGAAAGTTACCTTTTGAGACTAAACAAATATTATTTTTGTGGCATCATCATTTTTATGGGACGAACTTAAATACCTCAAAAATAGTAAATTACGAAGGTCTCCAGTTACTCAGGTGAAAACAATAAACAAAACGTTTATATAAATACTTTTATTTTCCATGCAACTCAGTTACTTCTGTATTTTTAAGAGAAAAGCAATTAACCTTAACAGTAACGTTATACCTTCTTATGTTTTTAAATTTTGGGTTTTAGTATTCTACGAGTAAATCTTACATTTTTATTTTCTGTGAAATTAATTTAAACTTTTATTAGCTAAGTTAAGAGCATTTTCATTTAGAAGCCTTTCGAGCCCCTTTCATTTTATGTTTATCAATCTAATCAAATTAGAAAACATATATTTTATATTGGATAGCCGCTTTTAGTATATTTAGTATAAGAAAGTATCTTAATGCCTTAGTATTGAAAGATTCATTTACAAAAATCCCTATAATGTGTTTCTTTCCCTGACCTGACCTTCACATTAGAAACTAAAATAATTGTACTGATACCATGTTTGGTCAATTATGTTTTAAGATGGATAGGGCTATAATTAATAGGTCTATCTGAGTATTAACATGTTAATATCTGCTTGTATTTGGCAACGCTCGCGGTCTGCTGATTTGGACGTAGAGGAAAACGGTTTAGTTCCGACGCTAATGAAAATTGTTGCAGAGATCTACAATAGACGTTAACGATAATTCCACAGTATGAATGTGGTTGTAGCCATAGAGTATCACTTGACATGTTTATTGAAATCACTAGAAATTTAGTTAAAATGATCCACCAGATTGTATATAAATCCCTGCATTGGGATGACTGATTGATTGACTCAAAAATAGTTTTAAACATTTAATGATCCAATTATATTACTGTTGTGAGAATATTGAAACCAGTGGTAAATTCGTTTCAATAAAATTAGTTTATGGATTCAAATAAATTGTAATATGATGCTGGACCGACGCCAACCCAGGACGTATGGTGATGAATTGTGTTACCTTAACATATTTTTGGAGATTAGACAGACAGACAGACAGACAAAAATAAATAGTGTCTTTTGTGCCTGAATCTGAATTTCCGATTAAAATTATAACAAATATAAAGGTCAAGAATTTTGGTGAACAAATTGAGTTCCTACACTTAATTAATTTCAAACACGAATTACTTCAGAATTCCTTCCACTAAATTAACTCGACTCATTAAAGTTTAATTTAGACCCCGTCTAAATTACTAAATATTAAAAACAAGTCTTTATATATAGAAAGTATTGTAATTTAGACTAAAAGGTACAAATCATATCATATATTCTGAAACTGACGTATCTATCTATACATGTGTGTGTTTAAAAAAAAATACATAAAATATTGATTCATCATAAATATATTACTAAATAACCTTAAAATATATTACCTATTGTTAACCCACCTTTCCATACAGACTTAATTAGCTCAAGAATTTCACATTAAGCGACGTTGCATTTATGAGAAATTGGCTGAAATTACTTATAGAACCTTCAAGAACATAAATCACTACAATATGATGCTTAATAACGTCGTAATACTAGTAAATTAAAATAACTTGACAATTATCTGAAAATATAAATTATTTGAGCTACCGTATCACCAATTGTATTGGTAGAGCCATGGGACGGTTTCCCAGAGGTCGCGGGTTCGAATCCCTGCCCGTATCGGTTTATTTTCCATTCTATATTTATACAAATTTAAATAAGCTTAACATGGCTATACATGTTTATAGATATTTTCCAACATTCATGTTTATAGATATTTTCCAACATTCATGTTTGAAGATATTTTCCAACATTCATGTTTAAAGATATTTTCGAACATTAATGCCACTACCACCACCACGCGCCTTAGTACGTCATGTTCAAAACGATTTTTTTGCCATTTAGGAGGTTTTCTGTACAATAAAATTAATAGCAAATTACAATTATACAAATTAACAAAGTCAAATTGTAAAAAACAATTAACCGCTTGGTTACAAGCGCTAAGCTATGAGGACACTGAGCAAATAATTAAAAATAACTAATAAAATTACCTACCAGCCTGTTCGCCATTTTATACTAAAAGGATAACCAAGTAGAAATCCTATGCTTTATTCTCTCCTCGCATACAGAAACACACACACATACACACTACACGCACACACACACACATATATCTAAATACACTTTTTAATACAGACACATTTTTTCTTACATCCATACTTCTATTTTTTGTATAAATATGTTTAGATATTAATTTTGTGTTCATAATCTTTTTACATATGTTAACGCTTAAATGCATAATGAGTTTGAAAATTGTAGAGGGTTGGGATCCTGGTGTCCTGAAACACAGGCTTCGAGCCTATCTTAGGTGCCAGTTTCCCACAATATATTATATAATTTTGTAGCTTTATTGTGTACATAAATAATGTTATTGTTGAATGTGAATGTATTGTGGTGAGAAAAATTAATGTATTATTATTATTATTATTATTACTACCGAATAGTGGAATCTTTTCAATGTTTATCTATACTGCAAAGTAAGAAACATTGGTTAGGTTCTCCCCCTCTGACGCTGTAATAGCCAACAGGGCTAACAGTATAGACAAACAAAAAAAAATAGGTTTTTCGAAAGAAGCCTGATAGATGTCACCACTGTTCCCATAAAGACGATCACATATAGAATGCTTAATTCACCGAGACGGACAGCGATACGGTAGCACAATTGGTAGAGCGACGGGACGGTTTCCCAGAGGTCGCGGGTTCTAATCCCTGACCGTTTCTGTGTATTTTTAATTCTATATTTATATAAAATTGATGTAAGTTGTTTTGTTAAATTAAATATTTTATTTTTTTTTGTGAATGTACATTACATTTTCCAAGATAAAACTGTGGTTACTTGAATACTTTATACGTGAGTCAGTGTCTCTTATTTTATTACAACAGATTTATGTGTACTAACAATGTACGGTTATTTTGTAGTCTTTTGTGTTACTTCGTATATTTATACGTATATATAGATATATTTAACATTTATATGTCTTTAGCGCTGTGACTCAGTAGCCCAAAATTATTTATTAGGCAAGGTGGTGAATCTAAGTAATTGTCATATGAGCTCGTAAGAGCTGACTTAATCGGGGTTTGATCTACAACTGATAGAAGATTGGCAAAAAAGTAGCCAGTACACCCAGAACATTGTCACTTAATAATTACGACGTGGATAAGTCTTCTATTTCCTTATATCATATGACATATCATTAATCATAATACTATGTAATAACAAATAATTAAGAAACTATTTGTAATTCGGTTGTAATTTCTTATTGGTATAGTTTTGTTAAAACATGAAGCAAAAATAAAAAATTGCCACTAATTTTAAAATAAACTGTTTTTTTTCAGATTTATTTATTTACCTATTCACATTTTATACACATACCATCGTCATGATACTAGCCTAAATAATGTATCCAGTTTTTGGTTTTAATCCAAAAATAACGGATATATTGAACCAATAAAATGCTCTAACCATTTAGAATGCTGCAGTAAATTTGGATAAAACGATTCCACAGAAGGTTCCCATTTATTAAACTGTTAAAAACAAATACCTACAAAGGATAATCTATTGATTTTCAATAGAGTTCTGCTCAGAATAAGTTTGAAACACTTAGGTATAGGAGACGCAAATAGAATTCAAATTATCTTATTTCTGTCAAACAGTTATCTCACGTTTAAGATCGATTTTCTTAAAAAAACAAATTGTCACAGAGGTAATATAAATCAGGTTGCAAAAGTAAATGTAAATTGACTGTATAAGTTTGTCAACATAACAATAACAAATACGTATTTAAAAAAAATGATTTAAACTACAAGTCATTTATATTTTTAAAATAAAAAATGTCAAATTTTCCATCTAAACAAGACGTGATTAATGTATAATTACGAAATTACCTAATGTGCATCAAATTACGAAATTATTTAAAATTTGGCAGTTCCTGAATTTCGGCTTGATTAATTTAAGCTGCAATTACGAATACGAGCAGAGACCTTGACACATCTCTCTCAGCTGCAGTACATACAAAACGCCATTTTCCAAGCTAATCTAATTATTGCCTTTATACCGAGACAGCTTTTAAAGCCGGTGGTTTGTAGCGGTAAATATGGAAGTTAAATTTGAAATTAGAGTGCATTAAATCATAGGGTCAGGTAAACAAGTGTTATACAACAAAATAAAAAAAATACAAATTATGCTTTTCAAATCTACTGAACTTATACTATAACTAGTCGAATACTAATTTGAGTTGATGCAAGTCTTTCTAAAATTGCATAGATAAATTGTTGTAATGGAAAAGTTAATTGAGAAATTTAATAATAATAATAATAATAATAATAATAATAATAATGAAAGCTGAGAAGGACAAACTGTCAAAATACTTGGACTTAGCTCACGAGATTACCGACATGTGGGATGTTGACTCAACAATAATTGTCCCGATGGTAGTTTCCGTCAATGGTCTTATAGCGAAGAGTCTCGATCATCATCTCAAGAGGCTCTCACTAAAAAACTGGATCAAGGGTCGGATGCAAAGAGCAGCAGTTTTGGGTACGGCACGCATTGTGAGAAAGTTTCTTTCGCTGTCGCCCTAACCACCGACGGACTGGTTGTAAGGCCCACGTCGGCGGGATACTGTTTTTTTTATATTTATATTTATAGTGTTGTTTTTTTTTTTAATGTATAAATGTAAATAATAAGATTAATATGAAATAAATGACAATAATAATAATAATCAACCTAAAAAAAAAACAGCATATGTGCAGTTTTAATATTTAATATTTTGTTACAGTATTCGTTACACTATCGTTGCTTCACGCTCTAGCAGTAAATTTTATCTTAAGTCAGCGCAAACAAAAATTTTAAGAGTTTACAAGCAATTTCAATAAAAATGAGTGGCACCATTTTTACTATTACAGGTTTACAAAGTCTAATATTTCAAGTTATTACGCATTAGAAAAAAATAAGTATACTCATCGCTTTTATACATATTTAGATATTTTTTATTTTTACCTAAAAATCCCTGTAAAAAATATTATTTACTTTATTAAAAGATATCCTTATTTCGTATACAATAATTCGGAGAATACTTGAATATAATAATGTTTGCCCAAAGATGTCCGAGGAGTTTAGTTGTTTTAGTCTTCCCAAAATATGTTTTTGCAATTCAGCGTGTAATGTTCAGAAATGTCGGTTATTGCCTTGAGGCCAGAAATATTAAGGTTTTAATAGTTTTCCTCAGAAAATATATTAAAGAAGGATAGCCTAAAAATAAGCCTGGATATTTTGTGATAAAATAATAATACTCTTTCGATGCTAACATATTTTAATAAATTATAAAATTAAAAAAAAAAATTGCTAGATCTGAATTACATTCGTTATAGCTAACTGAACCCACTCATACTTAGGAAAAGCGAAGTCTCTAAGATATTCTTTAATAATGAAAAGATGTTGCGGGAAACCTCACTGCAGCTGACTAAACTCAACTCATAAGTAAACTTCATTTAAAGTTGTAAAATAAACCAGTTTCCTCATTTAAAATTAATCTACATTTGAAAATAATTATCGTTTTAAATTATTGACCATACATCTATTTTAATAAATAAAATTATAAAAACACCTTCAAATATTAAATGAGGAAATAAATTTGATCGTCTTCTCAATAAATGTATACGTTTATTTTCAATATAATTCAATATATAATAATAATACTAAATTCAATATATATATAAAATAGAACTATTCAAAATAACATAAGTTCTTAAATGTTGTGTACTCTTTTTTCCCTTTTATATGATCCATCCATCCATCCTAATAATTATTACATTACAGAAAAAAAACTTTTTTTATCCCGGTCTGTCAATATGTAAAGTATGTACATATATATATATATATATATATATATATATATATATATATATATATATATATATATATATGTTTCTGTCTTTATTCCCGTGTAGTCAGTTTTGGAAATAACAATCATATAAATGTTTAGAGCAACATTATCGATAAAATATTCAATGTAATTGATTAAAATAAAATACGCAAAATAAATACAGAATGTTGTATGTTATGATCTATAAATATTAAAAATGATATTACCTTGACCTACAAATATTTTGCATTTTGATTTTGCAACTAAATTTAGCAAAACATATAATATGATAAAAAATATGTTTGTTTACGTATGTGTAGTTGTATATTAATCAATCAATTTCTATAGGAAATTTAAAACTAAAACTGCAACAAAACCTGAAACAGTAGATATAATTTCGCACAAGGTTTATTTCCAATTTAATATAAATTATCATATTTTATTGCGGACATGTTCTGATGATTTGTTATTTCTGTGCATTTTTGTTACCATTTTGCTGAAAGTATACAATCTGTAATAAATATGTATACAATATATTGTACAGATATTTGATAACAAATACAAATCGTATACGTTATATAATCCAAACATTCTTCAGCGTCATCCTTCGCTAGTAAAACATTTATCAGAATTCCCACGAGAACGTTGGGAAATAAGTTATATGATTGTTAAAGTGAACTAGCGATCAACTACAGATAGAGGTTTATTTATTTATTTATTTATATCTATATAAATATAGATTTCTTCTAACTTCAAACATAGTCTGCAGCGCCAAGCAAATCACACCTGTACATGAATTAATGAATAAATCATTTTTTTTTAATTTTGGTCATTGTAGAACTATTTATAAAAAAATCAGTTTTCAGTTTCAGGTTGTAAAGTTTTTTTTCCTTCCGAATAATGTGTAAAGGAAAAACCGCTAAACTAAACTAATATTGACTTCTTATTAAACTATACATATAACGATGTTTATTCGTATAGCTTTATATTTACTAACTTTATATGTTCATTATAAATAAGGAACATAGAAACACATATTATATTAAATAAGATTTACGTGTTGGTACAAGACTCGGGTACGTTTAATGCTCTGTACAGATAACAGGTATGATTTTACGTAGTTTCCTTGTAAGATCGCGAATGCTGTTTTAGAAGAGTAAATAAACAAAAGTTTTGTTTTATTAAGAATAGATGTAAGGTAGTAATTCATAACATACAAACACACAAACAATCGAAACGAAATATAGGATGAGTGAACAGAAAACAGTATATTTTGGTAAATTGTAACTATGCAGGCAGAAAGAAAGATAAAATGACAATGATATTGAATGTTCAAAACTTGAAGACGTAAATGATGTAAAAAAGCTTGAAACGAAAGCGAATATAACAGTAAAGTAATTGTACTTTTTGTGATATGTTTATTTAATTAAAATCGACAGTTCGTTTCAGATGAAACCTAGTATTTTATGCTTGTTTTTAATTTTTGATGCAATTATAAATTAGGTTATTATTATTTCTTATTTATTTACATATTTATATAGTTTTATAAATATATATATATAATGGCAACTCTTAATGGTTCTCACCTTTCTAGCTTATTCAAGTATTTATAATCAAGCAAATGCCCCTCCCCACATAAATAATAATCTTAGTCAATTAAACTACTTTAAGCATACGAAAATAACAATTACTTGACATAACAATTCTATATATTACTATATAAGTTAATAAAACAATGATTTTAATAATTACACCTTATTGGTTCTTCTTATTTAAGTAAAATCAATAATTCATTGATTAATATGAATCAATATAGTGACCATTAAAATATTGAAACGAATCGAAGCATTACGAATTATTATAAAATATTCGTTTAACAACCTGACATAATGTAGTTTAAAATGAAAATAATGACTTTTATTGAGGCCTAGTGGTTATTGACATCCAGCTTTTAACTAGGTTCGATATCAAATCGACTTTGAATATGTTACAACACAGCATCTTACATGTAGTTACAGTAAAGAGACCTTAAAAATAATATGATATATTAATAAATCACTTGTAAAGACCAAAAAAGAAAGGCACCTAACAAAGGGTTATTATATTAACATACAAAAACAAATTTTGTATAAAATACAAATGTATTTTCAAGTATCAATGTCAGATACACTGCTTATCTCGAACAAAACAAATGTTGGAAAATAATTTTACTATATATTTATTTAGCAGTAGCTTTTGCTCGTTGCTTTGCTTTCGTGGAATATTTGTATATTGGAAGGTAAACATACCCACTAGTTAATTAAATACATTTTAGTGACTGGGTGACAGTTTACGACGCGGTTCTACCATGGTCCAATCCAATTTGGGGTTTGATAGGAGTGAATTTGACACTTATCGGGTAAATTCCGAAAAAATTAAGCGAGGTCGAAGGACGGACTTACGCTGCGACTTCAATATATTGTAATCATTGAATAATAGAGTGGACAAATAGAGGTTTTAATGTGGTCTTTAAGATTTTTTCAAGTCCTACACTATGCTCGTGAATCTTTTATACAATATTTTATAGATCTTGAATAAAAAAGTTATAATAAACCATTTAAAAACATTTATTAATATTAACATCTCTTCTGATCTCCCAACATATTTTGTAATTTCAAAACACAAAACATAAATGCAATATGATTTAAGTTGAATATATGTTTCTAATTATTATTCAAATAAAAATATATGTCGTGTACTTACATTTATGTTTTCATCAATTACAGTAGGGTATTATGTAAAAACGAATACACTGAAAAGCGTGGCCTAAGTACAACGTAATCTATCTCATCATATGTACAACCGTGTAACTAAACCACAACACTGAAAACAATGACAATAAAAAACAGACAACAGCAAAAATGTACTTCTTATAGAAATCAATGTTATTATAATTTTAATTTAATCTTAAGGATATTGGTTTTTTTGTCAACAAGATCTTGTTCTATTCTTTTAATTCAAGATTCTAATTCTTTTAATTCTAGATCTCATTTTAGCACAGGAAATGTCACTTTAGTTTTAATTAGGTCTAAGCGTTTCTTTGTGCCATGAAATGAAGTCGAATAAGGAAATAGAACTGTTAATGATAAATAAATACAAATCACAGATAGACATTAGGATCTCGTATACAGATGGAGTTGCGAATGCTTAACCATCATTGCAGAATCACGCCTTTGAAAATCAGCGTTACTTCCTTTGTTCTCAGAGACTCAACCTATACTATTCTGTAAAAACAGAAAACGAATTCGAATCTCACCTGAGTGATAAAATTCACTTCGAAAGCGAACGACTACATTTTGGTATTTCAGATCAAGAGATTCGGTAATGTCGATATAATTTGCCATAGCCTTATTAACAAAATAACACTTATTTTTTTATATATCTTACACGTTACACGTAAATATCTCATAATCTCGTTTTACAAGTGTGTCGTTATGAGTACTGTCGTGTTTTAGAGAATACAAATTTAATATTTCAACGCAGATTCCGCTTTCGAGGTTATAAAATGAACTTAAAGAATAACACTACAGATACCCCAGAGAACGAAGGATCGAATCTTTTGGTAATTTAAATTATTTTTTATCAGAATAGAACATTACGAATTCAAATTCAATCTAATATATATATATTTACCGGCCAAATTGAAAACCTCCTCCTTTTTGAAGAAGTCGGTTAAAAAGTCATTTACGTACCGAAAATATATTGTTTCTAACTTGGACACTTCCATACAGAGATAATCACACAGAATGCAGGTTTAAAAGCAGCTGGCGTTGGTGATTTTTTTATCTAAATTGATTTGCACAATAAATATTATTTTCTACATAGAGAATGTCGAGATGGAATTTTAAATATGTGAGAAAACACTTCACTTGGGAATAAAGTAAATATTTCCTTGAAAATGAATTCCTAAGGATATTGTATAAACTCCTTTACTAATCAAATATTTACGAACATGAACCAAATGTCTATCGTAACTTCTAAACAAAAGCAAAACAATCTGGAATTTGTCATTATGTTTTTTCATCAAAATTAATAGTTTGAGAATAATAAATTTATATTGTTTAGTGTGTATATATCATATTTTAGATACTGGTAGATCAACTGTATGTTTATCACATACGGATTAATCTTTTAAATTTTGATATTAGACAACGTTATAATATAACTTGAGCATTTAAAAGAAAAACTACTCCCACGAAGATGATTCTGTCAGCGGTAAAAACTCTTCAAGGATTTTTCTGAATTTCGTACATTAAAACTCAACCATTTTTAATTCGTAACTTTATTTCGTTACTAACTTCGAAAGCTTCACGCTGAATTTCACCAATTAATTTTCAAAAACTTTTATTCTAGAAATTTAAGTAAAATTGTTTTATTCATATTTTACCGCCCCGTTGGTCGAGTGGTTAGTGCAGTCGCCTAACGTGTCACGGCGTAATGGGACTCGGGTTCGATTCCCGGCAGAGACAGGCATTTATGTGATGAGCATAGATGTCTCTGTTTCTGGGTTTGGTCGTTTATTAAATATATTCTCAGTATCTATATGTGTATTTCTACGTATTTGTATCGTTGTCTAACACCTTAACACAAGCAAATAATTTGCTTACTTAGGGGTTAGATCAATGTGTGTAATTTGTCCTGATATTATTATTATATTATTAATGATATATTATATAACAGATTAAAAAATGCATTCATATCACCTTATTACCTTCAAAACAGGGGTAAAACAAAGTCTCCTTCACTTTTTAGGAACCCTTACGCACGTCGAAATCCATTAGTTTACCTGAAACAAACATATTTCGTTAATTACTGCACAATTCAGTAATAATATAATAAGTACGAAATTAAGTTTGTCTGTCTGTTAGGTTTTCACCCTTCGGCTGGTTTTATACTAATCGGAAATAGAGAGTTTTGTAGCCTCGCAAATGTATACCTACATACTTTTTGTACCGTAAATAAATGGGTTGAATTAAAAACTGAAAGTTTGTTTGGGAAACCTTGATAATTTTCTGAGCTAGGTATGTAGATAATATATTATATATAATCTATTTTAGGAATAGGATGTCATATAGTGTAGAACTAAAATATCTATCCTCCAGCTAACAAATATCACTATAAAAAAATCGAATCGTTTAGAGTTTACTAATAAATAGATTTCTTAGCACGAATAATCTGCAACGAAATAAAAAGGTGTTTCGTAATAACAAAATTTGAATAATATGTCAACAAAAAACAACTAAGTCTAACAACAAAGTCACGAATGACAACCAACAACTGGTGGTATACAATAATTAGAAATATGAAATAAAAAGGAATATATTCACTACCTTTCGGTAGGAATTTTGAGAGAAGCTTAAAATATAAAGATAACACACGCCTTTGTGTGTATCTTTATATATAAATTATCACATCACAATTACCGATATGTTAATAAAAAAAATAAAAAAATAATAAATAAAGTAAAGTAGTTCAGGTCTTCGAACTGTTTCTGGAGTGATTAATCGAAATAAGAAGTATCTAATAGCGTTTTGATCTAACAGTAATTTAGTTATTTTTTGTGACTATGAAAAAACAAGTCTTTTACTCTGTGCCATTATAGTTTGAACTTTAAATCTAGAACATGTTTCCTTTCAAAAGCTATGACCTAAAACTGTCAGTAATGTTAGGACTTCTCTTTAAGAACCTGACAAGTTCCCGGTTATTATTCAAATTTTAATATAATTTTGAAAATATAAGGAATAAAAATTCTAAATGTAAAGTTATTTAAGAAAAACAGAACACATTAGTTTTTCCAAAATAATTTTTGCAATAAATAATTATTTTTGTATAAATATTTCTAGTGGATAATAAAGTTGGGCATAGTTTTCAATTGGACGTTAAATTTATCAAAAAAAAAAGTATATATAAAAAAGTATATAAATGAAAATATTCTATTTATGATATTTATAACGTTTAGTATAAGGATATAAATAAGGAAACAATAAAGAAATATTACTACCCTATTTTTACGCTAACATGCCTAAAAAAATATTAAATAGTATATATCAATAAATAAATATAAATATCACTTACTTTTTAACTATAAACGTATCCTTTTAGAAAACCTGAGCTTCGTATAATGAATTCCAAGACGAATTTAGGACAAGCGAAAGCACTTTTTCTTTATAGTGATTACCTACTTCTGTTGGAGTGTGCTTATTTATTATGTATATTTTTTAGTGTAATGTTGTATACTTAATTTGTTATTATCCCTAATTTGTTATTAACAATAATGTATTAATTTATAGGTAATATCATATGTGGACAAACATAATTTAATTTTTATATTTGATTACATTATGTGATTTAAAAGACCATTGTTGATATTGTGTCTGTGTTGTTCAAATAAAATATTTTTGATTTGAGTTTTTAATAAAGAAACCCTTTTAAATTAAAAAATCGATGTAAATTTATGTTAAAAAAATATAATCTAAAGTAGTATAATTAACTTTATCTGAATGTCTATTATTATAGCTTAGAATCAAAAATTGATTCCATTCTGATCAATTACAAAATCGCAAATTAGTTGATAACAATGATGTTCTACGTTATACAATACAAATAAAAGTTCCATTAGCTTAAACAAACCATTACTTATCCAATCTAGTCAGATTCATCTTCCAGATAAACCAGTTTTGAAAAGCTTATTTAATTACGACGAGTGCTAATAGAAGTTATTTTAAATTTCATCACCCTGTTATTACTAACTGTGTAATAATATTTTAAATTTAAAAACATAATACATTATTGTGGAATTGCTGAGAAACTTATGATTTATATTCTGATATGTTTAAATGTGTTACTGCGACTAACAGTAATGTTTATTCTACATTTAAATAAGAAAAAAAATATATATTGGGAATTACAACATGCCATATGAAGAGCTTAAAACGTTTTCATAAATATTATTTCTATTAAAAATGGTACCATTTTGGATGTGATATGTTGATTTCTTAAAAACAAATACATTTATGAGTAGTAGACACTAATATATAGTTATCAAGCTAAATAAATTGTTCGTTATATGCTAAGAGCGTTGACAATAACCTGGACCCATAATTATTACATTCATTTCGTCTCTGAAAGTAATTTTATTTCAAGCTCCAAATTAAAACTTTGAACAAAGTATTTTTCAAGGATTTTATGAAATTTTCTTTGATAAAACTCACCCAATTTAAATACATTTGATTATCTTACTCTGAAGACTCCTTATTAAATGTCATTAACTAATACTACAAAACTTTTCAATATTTCAACAATTAGAAATAAGATTGTTTTAAATATATTCCAAATAAGAAATTTGATTCTTTCATAGAAATTGCAGTTATATAACTGCTTTATTTTTTTCTCATTTTCTTTGAAACAAGAGTCAAACTATCCTTAAGGGAATAATGGAATTTCTTCAACTCTCTTAAAGTCGTCGACATCCATTAGATTACCTGAATCACCTATTTTATAAATTACTGTACTAAAAATTAAACTATTCTTTAAATTTTCCAATAGTTGCCACTGTACTGTAAAATGTTTTATCACAACCAAAATGTGTGTTTCTTTACTAATTACATTCTATAATAATATATAAGTTTTTAGGATTTACGTACAACTTTTTAGACCGACGAAACACCGTTTCATTTTAATTTGGTAACAAAGAAAAATTATAGCTAAGCAAATGAACAATTGATTTTTATTACGACTATCTCATAGATTTTAAATAATCCATCTTTAAATGTTTAGCTAAATTCAAGATATTACCACGAACAGTAGTGGATTTAGGTTTGAGGACGCCCTAGGCCCGAGACGATATGGCGCCCTTTATCTTTTGTAACAGTATATATATATATATATATATATATATATATATATATATATATATATATATATATATATATATATATATATATATATATATATATATATATATATATATATATATATATATATATATATATATATATATATATATATATATAAATATTAAACATTTATTTTTTTATGAACTTTTAGGACTTGCCTGATTAATTGTTTTAACAAAGAAATTCTACCCTCAAAATGGTACTATGTTTCGATAGTAAGAGCGCAATAAAATAAACTTTAAAATTTGGTCTTGCAGTTTACAGAAAACCCAATCGATTTTAAATTTTAGTCATCTTAAAAATTTTGGCGCCCCTCAAAATTTGCCGCCCTAGGCCCGGGCCTCACGGGCCTAAGCCTAAATCCGCTACTGACCACGAACCTAAAAATAGCCACAATTAAAAATCGGGATATTGGAGGTTAGGCATGCTAAAATAATGTAAATTATCCCTGGAGAACTGTTTGATTATTGAACTGTATATAATTTTATAGAGTCAAACAACTAAAGGTAATTCATGGTAAGCCATGGGACCCGGCTATAATTACTCTGAACTAGAAGTAAATTCCAAGTTCATACGGAAGTCCGGACATTCACGGAAGTCAAGTCGTCTTCCATTCGTCACATAAATAATAATAAAGAGTTAATCAACGTTCGTTTTGTTTTATAGGTATAGCTCTGGGCGTATTTACATTTTCTACATTTTAACATGCCGTTCTCAGTTTATTTTTGTCTATCATCCAAAAGTAACGTACACTTTTTCTAGTCAATATGTCTAATAATATAGCCCAAATTGTGAAAATAATCAACTTTTATTAATAGTAAATAAATATATGAATTATAAAAATATTATAAAAACCTCAACATTTTAATTCTATTTTGGATAAAGCTTGAAGTGCTTATGTATAAAATTTGTATTTAGAATCTCGTAGCAATAGTAAAATAAAAGCACTATAAAATATATTATATAGAGGTACTTAATTAAATTTTAAATTAAAACTAAATTTGTACAAACAAAACTAGAATTCTCTTAATTACTTAACAGGTATCTAAATAAAAAAAAGAAAAAGAACATTGGATGATATTAAAAGGCTTCTCCGAAATAATTATTCCGTAGTGATTTGTTTAATGCCAAATAAACAGAAGCAAGCCGCCTCTTGGACATTCATTTAGGCCAGTTAACGTTCTTTATATTTGTGAATAAATTAACATTAATGTGACTTATTTACTTTTTTTTTATATAATCTAGGGCAATGCTTGACTACATTCCACCTGATGGTAAGTGGAATGTAGTCTTAGGTGGTAAGGCGCATTACCCTAGCAACCTATTTACTCTTCTTTTGAAGACACCCACATTGTATTTGGCCGAAAATACCGACGCAGACAAGCTTTTAAAATCCAGCGCTGTACGAAGTAAAACAGACGAAGCAAAGCGCTGTACGAAGTAAAACGTGAGCACTTTATAACACATGTAACATGGTTCCACAGGAATACCTTAAAACCGTTTTCGAAGACAACAATACCTACGCTACAATCACTCAATATCTTAGAAAATACTTTAAATTCTGGGAAAAAAATATTGTATTAATGTTAAATATGTATAATGATAATTTCCGACTATTTGATAAGTTATTAAGTTCTACATAGTATTTTCATTTTTAAAATATTTTTACTAACAAACTTAGATTTACCCTTAAGTTAAAAAAGTTGAGCAATCATTTTAATTAAAGAGACTGTCCTATTATGAACTGAAACTTATGAAGAACAACAGTCCTATTAGAAACTTTAAAAAACTTATAAAGTTAATTAAAATTAAGGATTCAATGTTCAAAGCATAAATTAGCAGATATTAAGTCTTTCTTTAAACGTGCTAAGTTTTTATTTTTATTATTAATCTATTTATGTATGAAATTACAAACACCTTCTCTTTGAAAATTCTAAAATTGTATTCATTGTGACTTTGACGAAGTATTTTCTACAATGTTAACAAAGGAACATAGCTTCAAAATAACCCAAAGAGAAAAAATTAAATACCGTCATTGAAAATAACTGCAAATATTATTTCTGTTTTAAGTCAGTAGCTTTTGGAAATAAAAAAGTATATAATTCATTTTATTCGTTATGATAGATCTATTATAAAATAATTATAGAACAATGTTAAAACGTCAATATACAAATGCTATTATAACTGGTTTTTTTGTAAAAATATATAAATATATTTTAAGATACCTTAAAGGTATCTTAGATCTTCCTTTTCTTAGTTTTAAATGTAAAATTAAAAGTATATTTTTAAATAAAACTTATTGGAACATTCAAGAGTTTTTGCTTGATATAATTGTGTGAAATCTAATGTATAACATTATATGTGTAATAAATTCCAAACAGTCAAACTCTTACAGAAAATATGAATAGGTTGCTTATAGGAAATCGGTATATGGGTAAGGCGATGCCGCACATAAAGACGCGCAGACATATCGCCCTACATCTGTGATAAATGAGCTAGGACTATCGGATCATGGACGTATCCGACTAAAGAAGCAAGTCCCAGAATGCAACCAGAAAGTCCGTTTCGCTACATTGAATGTTGAAATACTTACAGGGAGGACAACAGACCTCGCAGATTTGTTCAAGCGGCGCAGGGTGGATTTTATCTGTTTCCTACAAACCAGATGGCAAGGATGTAAGTCTCGTAGCATTGGAGAAGGTTAAAAACTGATGTAGTCAAGATCAAAAGGCAGAAGAAACGGGTTGGCAAAAGCAATATAGCAAGAACATCTGGATAGCATAGTCGAAGTAAAACGCTTTTGTGACAGCGTTATGAGTGTAAAAACCTTCGTACATGGTGAGGTGGTGATTATTGTTGCCGCCTATCCCCTACAAACTGGCTGCACTCAAATTCAAAAAGATCAGTTTTTGACACTCAGACGATATTCTACAAGAAATACCTAGCAACGAAATTACTCAGACTCAGACTTGAACAGTCACAGGCAGACTTGACAGGCTCAGACTTGAACAGGTTGTTTTGACGGAATACAAGCCATATGATTGAATACATACACAGACACGGATGCGGACACGGATATGGCGCCATAAATGAAGAGGGAAAAGCGATTATGCAAACTGCTATGTCTCACGCTCTTGCCATCGTCAATACATTCTTCATTTATAAAATCAGAACATCTTATTTCTTACAAAAAGTGACACTAGTTGTTCACAGATACTACTTACTTCTGAACAGAGACCTTATTGGAAGGGTCAAAAACTGTATAGTCATCCCTAGCATTGCAACATCGTGTCGTCGTCATGGACATCAATTTTAAATCAAGAAAAATGATATACAAGTTTGTAAAGTTGCGGAGCCAGGGTACCAAAGATATCGCAAAGTCAAAAATATTTTAGCAACAAAATGGAAATCTAATATATCATGATATCGATATCTTAAAAACATGGTACTAATATTATGACCTATTGTTTAACACAAATCCCAGTGCCTCGAAATATCATATGATGGCGTCTCAGGGCGAGAAATATCCCCGAAACATATGTCGCAATTATTGCTGACATGTATAGAAATGCTTGATCTTGTATCAAAACTACTGTAGAAGTGACAAAATCCATCCCTGTCACACAAAAAAGTTTACCAAGGCTCGGTTTTGAGTCCTTTTTTGTTTTGTCTAATACTGGACACACTCACCGCGAATGCTCAACAGAAAACTTCGTGGACAGCGGAGGATGTGTCAATTTGCTTGACAACTCAGAATGCTCTTAAAGACGCACTCGAAGCGTGGAAAACGCAATTGCAGGAGGGTGGCCTAAAGTTGATTGTTTCATAACTTGAGTTTTAAAACTCAAGTTATGAAATGCAATGTACCTACTCCTACCAGCATTGGACTCCTACCCCTGGTTTATGGACAAGTAGTCCAACAGTGCGAAGAGTACGAGTTCCTGGGTAGTATAATTGACAGATAAGGAAACTTAGAAAACAACATACAGCATCGAATATCTCACCGGAGATAAAAACCGCCTATAAAATTTAAAAAATGCATATATAAGTCAATTATAAGACCAGCCTTGACTTACGGCAGCGAGACATAGGCCGTTACGAAAAGGCACGTTGCTGTCATTCGAGTTGCCGAGATGAGAATGTTGCGCTGGATGTGCGGAATAACAAGGCTTGCAACGCAATGTCGCCGACAAGATACAGGAAAACCGGCTGCGATGGTATGGTCATATTAAAAGGAGACCCCTCGAATATACTGGCAATATGACTCTAAATCTTAACATACCAGGTAAACGGCGAAGAGGCAGTCAAAACTGCGGTGGATGAGTTGCGTTACAAAAAACATGGACAGCTGCAAGCTCGAAGAAGAATGGACATATTCTCTTCTTCTTCGAGGATAGAGCGAAATGAAAAGGCAAAATAAAGAAAGCGGACCCGACCACGAGACGGGAATAAGGCTAAGAAGAAGAAGCGAAGAAGTTCTAATGTATAAGTCAAACATTGTTAGATTTCATTTAAAAAGAGCAAGTGTTGAGTTTCTGGCCAGCGCTTCTCAGCAGAGCAGCATTCTGATCTGGTAGTAGCTAACTCACGAACTGACTATATTGACCAATTTAATGTAATCATTGACTTGTATAAGGTTATTTTGTTTTAGTATATATTTACTATTATTTATTTTTATTTATTTATTATATATTTTGTAAAAATAGATTTATGGATCAATGGTGATCAACCATAATATACACAACCATAACACAATAATATAATTTAAACTTAATTAATTGAATTTAAACGAAACCACACAGTATTACATGACAACCAAATTCAATTGTATTACAATCGTATCAATTCACAATTTGTTAATTTCATTTCGTAGTGCGTCAATATTTTTTTTTATTCAAATAAAACGTCTTCTCTTTTTTTTCTTTTATAAATCTTACAAACAGGTTAATCGATAAAAAATTGTATATTATTGTTATTGTACTCGTATGTACCAGTTATAATACTTATAAGTATTTTAAAGTCCGACTAAGATTTCTTTTCACAAACAATTGGTTTCTTGTTCAGCAAATTTAATACATTTTTCCTTGATTATAACCCTAACGAACGCAAAGGATCAACATGTTGAATTTAATCTAGAAACTCTTCTCAAAACGATAAGTTTGTATAGGACGAAACCGATTAAAATAACACTGAGGCAGCGAACATGGACGCTAGGAAAAGCAAACCGCGCTCGGTGTACATTAGCTTAAATTACACCACTTAAAATGTAAATTACCCTAACACCGACCGTTTTTGTGTATACAAGTAAATTTGGGTTTTTTTTTAGGATTACAAGCTGTATATTTTTATCTGTATGTTTTAATGCTCAACACCACTCCTAGTGTTGCATATGCTTTAAGAAATAGACTGAATTATTATAAGCAATCCACTTCGCATTATATTTTTATCAATTATAACTAAGTTATTTCGATCACTGTGCGTCACTGAATTGTATTTTTAAATATAATATATTAACCCGCCCGCATTGGTCAAGTAGATAGCGCAGACGCCTAACGTATAGCGGCGCAAAGGGGCTCGGATTCAATTCTCGGCAACTGATGTGATGAGCATAGATATCTATATTTCTGAGTTTAGTCGTTTATTAAATATATTAGCAGTATTTATAATGTGTATTTCTATGTATTTGTATAGTTGTCTAAACACAAGCAAATAATATAATTTTGCTTACTTAAAGGATAAATCAATTTGTGTAATTTGTTGTATAAAAAAATAAAACAAAATATATTTTAAGCAAATTTTAAATGAAAATAAAATAGAAATATTTCTTAACAGAGCATCCCTACTAGTTCAATACTACCGAACCGAACAACCCGATTTGAGAAGAACAAACACCAATAATCCTTGACACACTTTTTATTGAATTTATATTTACGTGAATTTATTTAAAAGTGGGAATATTGTGTGCTCAATTTTAACTTATATTTTTAAATAATTTAAAATTTCTAACACTAAAACCTTTTTTCAAAAATTGTTCTGTTGTGTTTATACTGACTTTGATGAAGGTTTCTCAACAATGCTAACAAAGCAGCAAAGCATCAAGAGAACTGAAAGAAAAACATTTCATAACGTATATGTAGAAAAAAATGATTTAAAAAAGCAGAAAAAAATAAAAAAATAAAAAACCCCCCAATACAAAAAGATGTCTAAAAAGGATAAAAATAACATTATTATGGACTTATTGAAGACGTTGCATTGCTAAAAAAGGAAGAATTCAAAATGAAAGTACCAAGTTGTTGTAGTTGTACAAAGGTAAATAATGAAATATCAATATCAAATCGAATAGTCCAAGACCTCATACATTAGCTCTGAAAATTTTGTAAAATAGACACTGTCATCAACGTAGGTACGTACAACGGTTCCCCGACGTAACGACTTCAATAAGTACATAATAATGATCTTTTCGTATTTTTAGAGCTCTTTTTGTATCAGGAGTTTTTTTATTTTTAAGTAACTTTACAAGGTAATAAAAAGGAAAAAAATGCCTTATGAATTTCACTACATGCGACGGTACATTAACTGAAAAATAAAAAAAGATTTTGAGGAGGCAATAACACAGGCAGATTAAACTCATGTTAAAAATTAAACTTAGGTTAATAGTAACGAGAGAGAGAAAGATATATACCAAGATGCCTTTGTTTTAAAATGCGTAATGTCAAATACCCTGGTGCAATAAATCATGCTTATGTAAGAATAAGCTTCGTATTACAATTTAATTCGCCTATGTTTATTCAAACATCTGTAGTTTCATGAATACTTTATTCGCGAGTAAGATAAGGTCTTGTTTTATTACCACAGATTTATGACTGCACAACTTGTGGTTCTTTATATGTATGTACCTTTACGTTACCTTGTATGTTTATATGCACGTGGTTTTCAATAATATAAAATGAAATTGACAGAAGTGACGGAGCATTAAATTTAAATTTGCTCAGTAATAGGTATTCGATGTAGTTAGTAATACTTAGTGTAAACAGTTTTACTATCGAACTATTTTTATTTAGTTTTACAAGTGATGGCACAGTATCCTTAAATGAAAGGGTGATACCACCTTCACATAATTGATTAGAAAATTATTTTTATAATTTTTTAATACTAATAATAACCCAAAAAAATATCGATCATTTATCAAAACCTTTGAAATTTTATATATTTTGTCTTACTATTTTCTAGCTATGGTTAAATCTTCCATTTATTTGTATTATATCGTTTATCTTATCTTGTAAAAAGAAATTATTAGTTTGGAAATACATAATTATAGTAATCCATCTAAGTCCACGCTTTTTAGAATGTTGTTAAAAAAATAAAAATATTACGTTTTTTACATTGACGTGTTCTTAAAGTTGCGTAATTTTTTTTTATTTTTATAAGACTTTTCTTAATATATTTAGTTATTTTATTCCAGGTTATTCTTATTCCCTTAATCATTATTCGGAGAATATATTATTAAAATAACTTTTGCTTCTAAATGTCCTCGGGGTTAGTTGTTTTACTCTTACCGAAATATATTTTTTCTATTCAGCGAATAATGGTTCAGAAATGTGGATATTGCCTTAAGACTAGAGATATACTTTTCCACAATAATAATGTTAAACACGAATAACACAAATAGATTTCATGTATGCCAGATCGGATATTTTGTAATGTAAAAATATTTTCATTAACATAAGTATAAAATAATACCTACTGTTTATAAACTACGTTCCTGTTTAATCGAAACCATATTCCTTAAAGTTTTACAAACCGCTATCATACTTTGCAAAAGCGAACTTTCTAAGACATTCTTACACAATGAAAAAATGTTGCGAAGAACTTACCGCTGCAGTAATTCTCAACTTTATTTAATGTTGTAAGATGGCCTAGTTTTCATAATTAAAATTATATGATCTTCTAAGTGAACCTATTCATATTATATTCAAAATATTAAGACATTTTGTATATACGTTTGTAAAACTAAAAACTTCAATGAAGCATATGCATAAGTTGCCAATACAAACAAGGAAGAAGCTTGACTTTGAGTCACTGGAATATATACCTTGGAACCAAATGTTTTCTTTGATCAAGAATTTATATTATCATCATGGTTGGTTTAAGGCATTAAAAATGAAGACCAGAATGTCGAAAATCTTGGAACTGCAAAGATTTGTAAAAATGTGCCTGTAATTTGTGATAAATCTGTAATTTCAGGTCATACATCCCCTTTACCATCTCATGAAATAAATATGGATAGATTAGATAGAAGGGCCTTAGCTTGATTGGACTTGACCAAACCTTTGTCAAATATTCTAATATCTTAAAACTGCTCAATGTATTAAGATATAAAAATATTCGATATTAGTTTGTAATAGATTTAGTAGAAGGTTTGAGTTGTATAAGTTTATCTCACATATATATTTAATATAATAATAATAATAATATCAGGACAAATTACACACATTGATCTAACCCCTAAATAAGCAAATTATTTGCTTGTGTTAAGGGTGTTAGACAACGATACAAATACATAGAAATACACATATAAATACTGAGAATATATTTAATAAACGACCAAACCCAGAAACACAGATATCTATGCTCATCACATAAATGCCTGTCTCCGCCGGGGATCGAACCCGAGCCCCATTGCGCCGTGACACGTTAGGCGTCTGCGCTAGCCACTCGACCATCGGGGCGGTAAATATAAAAATTGATTTCACATGCTATATTCTCATTTATATACTTGAACTTAATTTCGTCTTCTACTGAGCGGCATGACCCAGAGCCTGGAATAATGGCGGTCAAACCTGCTTTTTTTTAAAGCCTTATTACTTTCAATATGTCAAAGATAATTGAGTTTTGCGTTAAATTATTCATAACTATATAGTTATACACTTTATTAATATCCATAATTATAATAAAAAAACAATGTTATAAGAAATACAGGCTTTTTCCCTTAAGTAAGCGTTATTTACCCGTTTTTCCTACCCATACTCAAATTACAAAAACTTTTAACTTTTTTACCACGCAATTGTTCTTCGCTCTTCTTCGCTCGCTCAGTCTACAGAAATAATATTTCCTTTATTTCCAATTTCAAAACATTTAATCAAAATAATACACCATCATAAGGATTGGTTCACAGTGATGTTCCTTAAGAGACAGCGTTTAATGATTCCCTGCTCTTAACATATAAATCTCGCTTATATTATAGAATGTGGCATTATTTACTGGCGGAATAATTTAATTATTTTATTTTGTAAGTTTGTAAGTGTAACATCGTATACAGTAAAACAAATTGCAGTTTAATTTATTCTAAGGTATGTATTGCTATCTTTCTAACCGAACTATAAATAACTAAAACATCTACACTATACTAATATTTACTTTCAAAGAACGATGTTTGTTCGTACAGATTCAAGTTACATTCTTTAATAGGAACATAGAAACTCATATTTTAATATTTGAGAACTACTTGTATGTTCCTCGGCTCGTGGTTCGTTTAATATTCCCTAGAGACTCCTAGTAGGTACACTTTTAGGAAAGGTTATAACGCTTTAGAGGATTAGGCCTAAAATAACTACACTAATTACTTGTTTGTTGTTGATTAAAAAGGCTGTTTACTGTTATGATGAGGTCATATATTAATTTGAAACTAAACATCACAATCCTAAAAAAAAAATCATTTAGATTTAAATAAAATAGAACATAACCACTGAAATGTTGATTACGGTTTTTAAATAAGGTTATTTTTTAAACATAATTAAAATAATTACGATACACTTAACAACAAAAAGGGTACCCCTAACAAAAAAGATACTTTTATGAGGGAATATAGATACTGTATACGTTGACAATTTTTGTATCAAAATATATCATTGTGTTTTCATATGTCAATGTCAAATACACTGGTTATCGCAAATCAAATAAATATAGCAACATTATTTATAGCACGCTTTTACTATTTATCTAGCAAAAACATATGAATAATAAATGAATATGATATAATAATACAATAACGCTATGCAATAATTACGTAAATTAGAAGATCTAGGTAGAAGGTAGGTACTTTCCATCGTAAAATATTTCTAACTCAGACCCATCTCTTAAATAAGAAAATTAAGAAAAAAACATTTTTAATTAAAGAACTGGGCTAATAGTAGCTGAAGTTTATGACAAACAGTAGGGCTGTTAGATTTAGTACCTTTAAAGAAAAAGAAAATCGATAAATTAAATTTATAAAAAAAACTAAATCTTGCATTTATATTTACGAGAATTAATTAAATATGTGAATGCTGTGTCTTAAATTTTACTTCTATTTTTAACAATTTACTTGTGAAATTCCAAGAATTAAAATAATTTCTTGGCAAATTGTTAGATTGTGTTCATTGGGACTTTGATGAAGGTTTCTTAACAATAATAACAAAGGAACATAGCTTCAAGAGAACCCAGAGAGAAACATTTCAATACCGCCATTAACAATAACTGCAAATATGATTTATGTTATAAATAAGTAGCTTTTGAGGGAAATAGCATTAATTTTCCTTTCAAATATTTTACATAACTAGCACTGTGCTTATAAGTTTAATAATGCGCTGTAAAATTTCAAAAATCTGCACCTTTTCTACTTTTTAAATTACTGATAAAATAGTTTTTCTGCTATTGAAAACATGATAGATAGTCTCGTAAATATATGGATGGATTTATGTTTGTTTACAATTACAAGAACAACTACTTATTTCATAATCATATTATGTAGATAGATCTTTTAGTATCTTGCGACACGCTGTTGACAAAAGTTTTCAAGTTTTATAGTTTATGAAAGCTTATTCATGTCTTTTAAATGAAAAATATATTTATTTTTCTCGAACTTGATGTTTGTGTCATAAAGCTTTCATCGGAATATTAATACTGAAATTTGATGAGAATCAATTTTATATTTCAACAGATAACAATCTTTAGCTACTTCTTTATACTTTGTTGTCAATGTTATTCATGATATAACAAGGTAAAATTCAACAAGATTTCATATAATATTATTCAAAATGTTAACACGAAATATATTTCGAATACAATATTCAAACTTGCTAGAAACATGAACTTGTTAAATGTGAGTTAACATCAAAGATTTGATAATTAATAATATGTTATGCTGAATATAATATCTAAAGTAAGTAATGCTACATTAAATCTTAATAAAGTATATTTTTAGTCAATAGGCGCATAGGATCAACATGTTAAAATTAAATTTTAAAATATTCTTCCCTAAAGTTTGTACAGGACAAAACATTTAAACTAAATCTGCGGGTCTAGCCAAGATGCCTTTCTACAATAGCTATCGCTTTAGAAAAGTTTGAAAATGTATGGGCAATAGATATCGCTATCGTTTTGACAATAAAATTGTAGAAAAGTGTTAGCCATGTCTCAATTTTGACAGACGCTAACGAAACTCAATTTTGACAGACGCTAACGAAACGATTTCTATTCTATTGATCGCTATCGTAACTATCACTCGGACTCAAACGAAAGCGCTAAAAAAATGGCGATTTGTTGTCAATTCGGTCCATAACCACCGCGAACGATTTTATCTAACTTTATTATTAACGCGTTATTTTAATATCTGCTTTATAATGCATTCATCATGCAGGTTAAATATGTTGTGGAGCGCTCATAACGAGGAAGCTTTTATTAAAAGCCAGCTAAGTTAATTTATAATAATATTAATAGTAATACGGAACAAATTACACACATTGATCTAATTAAGCAATTTCCTAAGTGAGCAAATTATTTGTGTGTTAAGGGTCAAGGGTGTTACACAACGATAAAAATACATAGAAATGCACATTATAAATACTGTGAATGAATTTAATAAACGACCAAACCCAGAAATTGAGACATCAACGCTCATCACATACATGCCTGTCCTCGTCGGGAATTGATTTTACATGTTTATTTATGATCTATCGGTTCTAGAAAGAACCGATAGATCATAAATAAATATGTATTAAAAAAGAATTAAATATAAATAATTTATGTATTATTTTTTATAATACATTTGATTATTATTAGTTTTTTAGTCAGTTTAGTAAATATTATTTATTATACATGAAATATGAATATGAAATGTAAATATGAAAGAAAATATTGAGTCAGTTATTTGTTAGTCACATTACTATTTATTATAAAATCAAACATTTTGTTATCCTCTATCTTCTAGGAAATAATATTTATCACTCTGATGTAAAGCTGAAATTTTTTTATTTCAAATGTTTCTCTTTAAAAGGTAGTCTAAGAATTATAACATTTTAATAATATCATACCAAAAATAATTATTGATTTTTTTTTCACCGATCTGATTACACCTCCACTAGTGACCTAATTCACAAGACTACCTAATTCTTGCCATAGACGTTCAGCCTTTAACCGACCGTGCGCCCCTTGTTGGGTCCTTGCTAAGTCACCATTGCTAGAACATAGTTAAAAGGGAAAAATGAACATAGGTGCTTGAAACACGAAGGGAGATATATCACAAGCGAGATGTTAATTTAAACAACAAAGGAAGGTTTTTCTGTTATTGGTAAATATTATAATTTACGTACCTTTAGTACCTTATTCCATAAACTCCAATAAAGCCGCAAATTGTTCGGGACAAGCCCGCAATCTAGTTTCTAATTCTGCAAACCTACAACACATACTTATCACTGTTTTATATCACAACACAAAGCTACACAAACCCAAAGATAACTTTAATAAATAAAAAGAAGAACTTTTACTTTATTCCACTCATTTTAATAAGTTATAAAACTTGTATTCAAACTCGCGCCTGAAGTATGAAGAATTTGACAATTTGGTGATAGCTCACCATAGACTAATAATTATAGACTTTTCTATCGAATACTTAGAATTAGCGATAGCGATAGCTATGACAATATGGCTACAAACGAAGCGCTTTCTATAATTGATATCGCTAAGTCGATAACAATTATAGAAATCGCTTCGATTGTCAATGTATGTAATATGGCTAGGCCGGCTGAGGTGGCGATGAGAAGATTAAACCTTGTTTGGTACACATTAGCTCAAATTACACCACTGTAACTACAAATTACCCATACATGATTTAGTATGTACGAGTAATCTTGACCTGTTTGTTGATGAATAAAGCTATAAAAATAGTAAGTCTTTTGTAAGTAAGTAATAATAATAATAATAATAATAATAAGTTTATTTGCTCTCACAATATTCCAAAATTACACAACATATTAATAAAGAACAAATGTAATAACTAAGACACAATATAATAATGGCTGTGAGAGCCTGGTGTCAGTACTAGGAACCCTGTATGACAGATCACCAGGCCCCTCCCCCAAGTAATTTTACATGATTTACCTTAGTTGCTAAGAAAAACAACAAACATAATAATTTAGTGTTAGTGAGTAGGTGTGTGTGTACATGAGTGTGTGTGTGTGTGTGTTGTGTGTGTATATGAGTATGTGTGAGAGTATAAGTATGTATATAGAGGTATGTATTTATGTACATATATAAATATATATATATGTATGTATATATATGTATGTATATATATGTATATATTTTTATATATTCGTATTTATAAATATTATATGATTATTCGATCCAGCATTATGTACTTGGTATTTGACACAATGGTAACAGTAAATTTTCTGTTGTTTTATAGTCTAGCCCTTGAAGCCATGTAGAAACTATGGTTTTGCAGGAATGTTTAGTTAAAGGATAAATAGTTTGTGATTTATTGATTCTGTTGTAAAGTAGGGGACCGAGGTAGCAAAAGAATTTATGAGAAAGGAAGGAGTTAAATTTTTTACTAGGGCATAAGTATTGTTTGTTTCGCTTATTTTGATTTTGCAATGGGATATATGTTAAATAGGAATGTTGTTTGAGAATGATTTGTAAAATAAAAAGTTGTCTTACCGTCAGTACTTTAAATTGATTGTAAAGTTCCTCTGTTGAAAATCTGAATGGGAGGCAGAAGCTAACTTTTAATAATGATCTTTGTGCACGTTCTAATTTCAATAAGTTTGATTTGGAGGCACCTCCCCAAGAAGTAATACAATAAGTGATAATGGATTGGCCTAAAGATAAATATATGTTTTTAATCAGATTTCGATCCGCCACTTGGTTCAATTTTTTAAAAACACATATGAGTTTTCGCAATCTAGAGGATATACATTCAATATGAGGGAGAAATGATAATTTGTAGTCAATAATTATACCAAGATATTTCAATTGGTCAGTCTTTCGAATTCTAGGACAAAAGCAAACACCTGAATTTTTAGAGCAAGCATGAGCTACCAACTCATAGTGCTCCAAATTTTGCTGTTCCATTACTCTAGAAATAAATGCAATAAATTTGGTTTTTTCAGTATTCAGCGTTAGTTTATTAGTATTTAGCCATTGAACTACTAAATTAAGACCGACTTGAGCATATTTTAGGACTTCAGGCCACGAATCTGCACTAAATAGTAGAACTGTATCATCTGCAAAAGTGATAATAGTCCCATTTTGAAGTTTTAGATTGCAGAGTTCGTTTATATAACACAAGAAAAGTGTTGGTCCCAAGATACTGCCCTGTGGGACACCAAAAGTTACGGGAGCCTCTTTACTAACATGATCACCAACTTTTACGCATTGTTTTCTGTTTAGAAGATAATCTTCGAAAAGTTTTAATTGCTCTCCACGAATTCCTAGAGCATCAAGTTTGTTTAATAAAATCAGGATGGACACAGTGTCAAACGCTTTTGCTAGGTCAAGAAATATTGCTAGAGATTTTTTTTTTGCATCAATGTTGGAAACTATACAATCCGTTAATTTATGGACAGCCTGATCAGTACACCTACCAGCTCTAAAGCCATATTGATTTGGAGATAAGAGATTATTACGTTCTAAATATTTTGTAAGCCTAAAGTTTATCAGACGCTCAAGTATTTTGGAAAGTGCTGGTAGAATTGAGATTGGTCTATAGCTATATATATTAGATCGGTCACCAGATTTGAAAATTGGGACTATGATAGACTTTTTAAAAGATGTCGGGAATTCACAAGTAGAAAGCGCCAAGTTACATATGTGAGCGATAGGTCGTAATAAAGATTTTTTATAAGTTTTCAAAAAGGCTGAACTTATACCATCGATCCCTACAGCACAATCACTTTTAAGGTTCATTAATTGCGTTTCAACTTCAGACTCAGTAGCTGGTAACAAAACTAAAGAAGAGGAATTAATTCCTAAACTAGAAATCGATTGGCCTATTTGTTGATTCAAGGGTGTTATCGATTCAGCTAATTTTTTTCCCACTTCTGAAAAATACAAGTTAATCTGGTTAACTTTATCTTTTGGATTTTCCATGTATAACAATTCTTTAGAGATGCCATTATTACTTTTTTGAGTATTTGTTATCGCCTTTATAGTTTCCCATAGTTTCTTGTTGCTAAATTTAGATTTTTGTAATTCAAGTATCTCATAATTCTTTTTAAGTTTTTTAAGTAAGCTGTTGCAGTGATTCCTATATCGCTTATAAATAATTTCAAAGCTTTTATTATCAGGTTGTTTTCTGTATTTCATATGTAGTTTGTCTCTGTTTTTAATGCATTTTAGGAGACCAGGAGTAATCCACGGTTTAATAATCTTTTTCCTATTAGTAACCATTAAGACTTTTGTGTGTTTTTGTAAAGTCTCTTGTAGAGTCGAAATTAAATGATTAGTTGCTTCATTAACATTCTTTTTTGTTAAAATGGTTTGAAAATTAATTTGAGATATAGTCTCGCTTAAAGCAGCATGGTCTATCTTTTTTATAATATAGTTTTTAGGAATCGTTAGGGCTTTGATATCCAAAAGAAGTGTTGTTGTGTAGTGGTCAGTAATGGTAGAGTTTACAACATAACAATGGGCAAGATTGTTTGTTTTAAGCATAAAATGATCAAGACAACTGCGAATACGAGTAGGGATAGTGTGAGCCGGAAGTAATCCATGAGATGCTAATAGTTCATAATATGCACTAATACGACTGTCTGTAGACGAGTCAGAGATGTCAAGATTAATATCTCCAGTAACTATAACTGTTTTAAAAGACGAACAACGTTCGAGGCACTGATTTAATGATAGAATAAAGTCATCAATACTATATTTTGCAGGTGGGCGATATATTGACAATAAAGCAATATCGTTATTTACAATGGAAAATAGACAATTAGCATCCGTAAAAACTGGCTCGTCTGTTATAACCTGAATATTATCTTTATAGTATAGCACTACTCCCTCGTTTTGTGAAGAAGTTTTAGTAGTAAAACAGTAGTTATAACCCGCTAATTCAGGGATATTTGGAGTCTGAAAGAGCCAACATTCAGAGAGAATTATAATATCCCAGTCTATTTTGCTTCTTTTTAAATATGTTGTAAAGTCCGCCATGTTACAATGAATACTTCTGATGTTTTGATGTATTATTTTGAAAGGATATTTAAAATTATTCGCTAAAATGTCTGTCATACTTTCAATTTCTTCTAAGAATGCAGAATAAGCAACTGGCATAGAATCTAGTTCGTCGTTGATTTTAATAATAGTATCCATTTAAAGTATAAATTATACGTAAACGTAGTAATAATGTCAAAAAGAAAGCAGAAGAGACCAAGAAGAATATTATTTGCCAGCTTACAGATACAGTATTAATATTTGAGAAGCCTATTTTAAAAGTAGCATATTGTTGAATAAATAATATAATATATAAGACATGTGTTGGTATGTATGTATATATATTTCGTATATCATAAGTAGTATATGTTATGGTGTGTGATAGAATATATAAAATAAAATGTTTAGTGTAAAGTATATTGTGTGTGAGTGTTAAGTGGTTAAATCTAAAACAACAAAAGACAAATATTAAACAATAACTTATGTAAAATAGTCGTAATACAAATTTAACATAAAGAGTATAATGTGAAAATATAATTTGCAAAGTGAAAGGTTTACATACTACTAGTCATATCTTAATCCCGTCTTTAATGCTGCGTATGTCTTCTTCAGAATTTATTTGGATCCGTTGCGTGCCATCGTCTTGTCGGAGATAAATATTCCCGTAGGCGGTCCAACAGTGTTTGTACTTATGTGAATTACTAAATTCCCGAGCAATAGCGAACAGCCTTCTAGCATTAGCAGACATACTATCCGAAACGTAGACTGGTAACTTAGTTCTATTTACACCAAAATGAGTAGTGTTTAGTTTTTCTTCTCTACTTCTGGATTTATTAAAAGCAATAACCGATTTTTGATAGTTTTCTTTAGCCAGAACAGAGATGAACTCCACAACGACGGTTTTATTAATATTTTTAGTATTAGTTCTAAAAACATCTTTTATATCACTAGTGTGAATACTGGAATTAACTGACTTTCCGCTTTCTAAAATCAATTTTAAAAGGTCTTGCTTTGTCTCTTTTAATTTAACGGGAATATTTCTAAATTCCAAGGTAGAAAAACGGGATCGTTTCTCTAAGTTATTAATTCTTCCTTCTAAGTAATGAATATACTTTCTATCTTCCAATCTCTCCCTTTCAACCGACTTCAGCTTGTCTAACACTTCATCGTATTTAGCAGACATGAAGTCTAATGATTCCCGCAGCTGGTCGTTTTGCGATGATAATTCGTCCTTTACAGTTTTCAAAGATTTCGAAAGCAAAGTTTGTCCACCCTTAAGATCTTTAAACATATTAAGAATTTCATTTTTGAAATCTTCTAATTCTAAATGGTCTTTGCTATCTCTTCTTCTTTTTACACGCTGAGATACATATATTGGCGATTGTACTTCAGCTTCAGCCGACGCACTCAGGTTGGGATCAGAATGGAAGAGTTGAGTTTGGGGTGTAGAACCCGTTGGGGGTGATCTTCTCAATGGCATTTTAAAATAATAAAAAAATAAAAAAACTATTATATATATATAGCAAAACGTCAATATATAAAGCAAAAAGTTAAATATATATAGTAAAAAGTTAACAGTCACTGAGATTCGAAACCGAGTAAATTCAACACAGGTTCGATACAATTGAAGTTCTAGCCACTACACCAATCTGTCCCGTAACAACTTTAGCAAAATAATTGAATAGTTTCTGGCTAGGAGTGTAATGTTCGGTGTCACCTGTTGTGATTGGTCTTCATGCAACAGCGGTCAGTGACCTTATGCGTTACACTGCACTTTAAATAACTTGTTTAACTGACTTTAATTTGCACAGTATCTTAATTGATAAATAAATGTCATTTATCGCCCGATTATTTTAATGATTGTATTACAGTTTAAACATATACGATGTTTAAAAAGTAAAAACCAAATTTTACTATCACAATCCACAACTAAAACACCACTTTACAATTTAAAACTCAGGAGCACTCAAAACACGTCCGTATATCTCAAAAGCAGAGCGGGGGGGGGACTAATGAATAAAAGCTTTAAAAATAGTAAGTGTTTTGTAAGTAAGTAATGAATGAAAGCTTTAAAAATAGTAAGTGTTTTGATACCCAGAACCACTCAAAGTTTTGCATATCCTTTAAGATACTTAGAGCAGGTTATGTACTCATGGCGGGTAGGCTTGTAAAAGACAACACATGTTTTTATTGCTCTCTATAATTTTAATTAATTTTTAGTACAAAATTGCACAAGTAGTTAAATAAATGTAATTAAACGCTTTTCATACCTGTTAGCTATTATTCCTTCTAAGAATTTCAAAAGTTAAACAAGTTATGATAAATATATTTATCACAAAAACATCACTACGTCACTTAATTGGCACTAGGAATGGAATCTCTTCAACAAAGTGTATCCGAGTTAAGTGATTTATTCAACAAGAAAATGGCAGAGTTTCAATTAAGCCTCCAAACATCTATACCAGCAACCAGCCCCACATCCAACATAGACGCACAGTTTACAGCGTTTAGAAGCTTTATGTTGTCAGCACTGGAGTCCCTGCAGTCACAAGTCCAGCTTCTAGCACGGCAACAGGAAGATATGGAGATGAGGAGCAGACGAAAGATCCTGTTGTTGCATGGCGTGGTAGAGAATAAGAACGAGAAAGTGGATACTGTCATTTCTAAACTCCTTTCGGATAAACTTGCCGTGGCTGATTTGAATGAGGCTTGTATAAGTCGCTGTCACCGCTTCGGCAGCTCGAGATCCGATAAGCCAAGGTCAATCCTGATTAAGTTTCATGACATATCTGTCAGAAATAAGATTTGGTTCAGCAAGACCAGGCTGAAGGCCAGTGGCATAACACTCTCTGAATTTCTGACAAAGCAACGTCATAGTGTTTTCAGCTCGACAGCGTCTTGGAGTCACAAACTGTTGGACAAAGGATGGTCGCATTGTAATCGTCAAGCCCGACGGAACACGTCAGCAGATTGTCAGCATGTGTGAACTAAATGTTCTAGTTCCTGAATCTGAAGTTCTGGCGCCGCGCCGGTGCAAAAACCATCTTCTACATTGAGCAACTCGGCAAACCGTGCTGCAAACTCTGCAAACCGTGCTCAGGTGATCAGGTCGGTAAGACCTAAAAACCTAACCAAGCGGTAATACTTCTTCTTAGAACTTGTAATTAAAATCATGCATTTCAATACATAGTTGCAACTAATATAAGTTAAATCATTATTTTCTCTTGGTTATTGATGTACATTTCTGTTATTTTGCAGTATTTTAGTAGTTTGGTTAATCGTTTGTTTATTGTCGTTTTTATTTTCCTTTTTTAGCTTCATGTTACTATAAGAACCTGATTGTAATCACTTTGTTTGGCAGTGAACTTGGAAAATTACATATTTACAATCCAATTAATACTATTTTGTTTTTTGTCGACTAAGGACTGACGAACGACTTTGACATAACAGTCAGTTGACACTTGACAGTTTTTTGGTAAATAATTAAATCATTTGACGTTTGTCGGACGGTCTTTTGGTTATAAACAATATGTACGTTCCATTTCACCATCTGGATTGTTGTATTTATGTGTATTTTAGTGTAACTAGTATTTAATTTAATTTCAACCGTAATCATGTTTAGTAACAGCAAACATTTCTAACAACTAGCTGGGGGATGATAGATAGCAGTGTGAAAATAATCTTGCTATCTTTTTGTTCTAGTATTAATATATTTACATTAATATAAATATATTTATTACAAAATAATATTATTATTAATAATAATTATTATTATAGTCATTTATTTATATATATATATATATGTATTATTTTTGTTATATATTTATTTATTTATTTTTAGCTATTGAACATTGGTATTTAATTAATTGCGTAATATGAGTAATTTGAGCATTAATGACTTAGATTGTACAAACGTAAATGGTGATTTTGATTTTATGTCCCTGTCATCATCTGACGATAGTTTCCACAGTCTTCCTGAGAGTTTAAATTCTTTATTAGAAGCCAGTTTATCAGCCTTCCCTAAAAACTTTAATGTTGTTCATATCAATGCTCAGAGCATTCCCGCTCATTTTCCTGATTTTCGTGACTCTTTTGATATCGACAACATTCATGCAGTGCTGTATCAGAAACCTTTTTCAAACCTTGCCTCCCTTCTTCGTCCTACAGTTTACCTAATTTCCATCTTATTCGCAATGGTTGTACTGGAAAGGGCGGAGGCGGCGTAGCTATATACCTAAAGAAGCATATTCCGTTTTCTATATTAAACCTGTCACCGTCACTATAATCCGGGCGCCCAGAACATATATTTATTGAGGTGCTATTCGGTCACTTAAAATTACTACTCGGTGTCTTTTATAGTCCTTCACTACATATCGACTACTTTCAAACTTTCGAAGGGCTACTAGAAGAGTATACTTCTATTGTAGATCATACCATTATCATGGGGGATTTTAACACGTGTCTGTTAAAAAATGATTCCAGAGCAAAACGTCTTCATAACATCGTTAGCAGCTGCAATCTCTATATTCTTCCAACTAAAGCCACTCACTTTTTTCCAAATTGTACTCCATCTCAATTAGATTTAATGATAGTTTCCTCCCCTGATCTGACTCTGATGAGTAGCTGTGGTCAGTTTTGCGCTGATGCATTTTCCTACCATGACCTTTTATACCTCTCCTACAAAATCCGTCCTCCCAAAGCCAAGCCAACGATAGTTATGAGGCGCAGTTTTAAACATTTTAAAAACAACTCCTTTATCCAAGATTTTAACCTTATAAACTGGGAAGTAGTTTTTGGCGCTCCGAATGCTAATGACAAATTAGAAATATTTAACACCTTATTAACTGGTTTATATGACAAACATGCTCCTTTCCGTCCTATTAAGTTAAAGCACCTGCCGGCTCCATGGTTAAGTGATGAAATTAAAACATTGATGGCGAAGCGCAATGCCTCCAAGTCCAAATATAAAAGAAAGCCTAGTGACGAAAATCTCTTTAAATATAAACACTTGAGAAATGCGTGTAGTAAAATGTGCAGAGATGCGCAACGAAACTACATCCATGAATCAATAGAAAATAGTCATTACTCCAGGACTTGGAAATCTCTAAACTATCTCGGAATTGGCAGACAACATATAAACAATTTTCTTAACCTTGACGTAGATGGCCTCAATCAATATTTTACTTCCTTGGATCCCGTTGACACTTTAATCAAGCACAATACAATAAAGCAACTTAGTTCTGCAACCAATTTAATTTTCCTTCCTTTCATTTTGAGCCAGTTACAACTGCAGATGTCAAAAAACATACCTTGGCTGTTCGATCTGGTGCTGCTGGCTGTGATGGCATCAATCGTAAAATGTTACTTCTTCTCCTTGATGAGCTGGCGCCTATCATCTGTCACATATTTAATTGTTCCCTCTCTTCTAACATATTTCCCTGTTCATGGAAAAACGCGGAGGTCATTCCTATTCCTAAAATAAAAAATCCTACATCTTTCTCTCACTATCGACCTATCTCTATTCTCCCCTTTCTTTAAAAGGTTCTGGAGCATATTGTTCATGGTCAACTTCAAGCCTTTCTTTCAAAAAACAATATTCTCAGCAAATACCAATCGAGTTTCCGAACTGGTCACAGTACTGTCACTACTCTTGTTAGAGTCTGTGATGACATTTGATTTGATTAACATTTCTTCTGATGCTATTATTTGGTTTGGTGGCTACCTCCGCGGGCGTCAGCAGCGTGTAAAAAATGACAACGTCTTTTCCTCGTATTGCCCAATCACTGCTGGCGTTCCGCAGGGTGGTGTCCTGTCTCCACTTCTCTTTGCTATTTACATTAACACTGTGACATACCTTCTTTCATCTTCTCATCACCTTTACGCTGACGACCTCCAAGTTTACACAGCCGCTTCCCCTCACAATTTAAATATTGCTATCGTGAATTTAAACCGAGACTTAGATAGGATTAACACTTGGAGTGAATCCTATGGATTGCGTGTTAATCCAAAAAAATCTCAGGTTGCTTTATTGGGTGGTCGTTACCAGCTGGATGTTGGTTTAAAATCAAAGTATGTATGTTACATACACAATAAAATATATGAGTAAACCATAATTCTTATTATATCCTGTGTGTAATAATAAAACCTACAGAGTTTTAATAAATAAATGTCTATATAAATAGTTTTATCTATTAAAAACAAGCCATTTTTCCTATAATCCCAATGGCAATGTGTTCGAAAAGATATAGTGTTTATAAATCACATACAGTTTGTTGTCAGTTGCGTAAACACAAACCAATCTCATGAATAGAAACGATATGTATTTTATGAACTTGTCCATTGATATATTATAGGAATTGTTCACTTCCACCTGATTCATATTGTTTATGTAATCAGAGCCATTTATTTATATATGGAAATAATGATAATATGTATTGTATTGTTCATAATTTTAACTCGAAATGGATATATTTATAAATATGTATATGACTAAGTCTTGAATCGTGTTACTAAATACATTTATAATTTAAGAACGGCCATACCGATTTTAATGATATTTTGTTTTTAGGATTCATTTCGGCGTCGAATAGCATATACCGTTTAAATATCGTAAAAGTTTATGGAAAAAATATGATGTTCATCTCAGGAGTATTTTTTAGGAGTTTGCTCTTACTAATTTACCTTCGTAATAAAATTAAAAACATGTGAGAATCCTTGGAAATTGGGTCTGAAAGGATAATCTTAATTTTACTTTGTATTTCATTATCGCTTAGTAATGAGATGGATGGATGGATGGATTTGTCTTGTCAGGTCTTCACGTCAGCAGTAATGGAATTAGTGAAGTAACACGGAAACCGACATTGATGTAGTTTAAAGTGTTATACAGTCTTACTTTCTCCAATTAATAGGAGCTGCTCTTTTTTTAAACACATTAAACGTTATTTGTTTCGTTTTTTAGAAATGAATGTCATCGATATATTAAATATCATATGCCCAAAAAATTCACATAAAATTCATAATCCATATTAAAAATCACATACGAAATAATTTTATACGTTAGTCAATAATGTTAAAAATATAATTTACATACTGTTTTCTCAAAATTTGTTTGTAACTGTGTGCGTAACTCCTTAAAACTTCTATTCCGAATATATTTGGCTGATCCAGTAAAGCCAAGTCAAACAGAGTTTAAATAAACAAGTATTTCAAAGTAAATAAGTTTAATATAGGGTTACACTGAAATATATTAGTTTAATCCTCGAACAAAAGTTGTTAAATAGGTCAAGTGCCAAGAAAATGGTCCGTCTTGCGGTCAATTTGTGAGCAAGGCCAAGTTCGTCTAGATGAAATTGGGAATGACTAATTGAGCGAGACAGTACTTGACACTAGTCCAGAGTCTAGCCCTGTATAAATCAGAAGTTTGGCCACAAATGAAATACTAACGTAAAAATAAATTATGAGAAAATCAAAGGATTGAAATTTATAATTCTTTTAGCAATAGCTACAGATAGCAATTTATTTCAACTTTTCAGTGCTTACAAAACGTCATTTTCGTAACTTAGATATCCCTCTATACTAAGATGTCTTTTACAGAAGTTTTAAGCTGTACCTAATATAGAAGTGAAATTAAAAATTAAGGACTATTTAAACATTAACTTGAATTGCAATATTTTTTTCTTTTCGTTACTTAATAATATGCCGGTGTAATTATATCCTACTGTGATTTCGTTAAAGATTTTGGTCTGTATTAGGACCAGTATATGTTCGTCTGTGCATCTTAAGGATCTAAGCAGGAGAGCAATGAAGTCTTTCCAACGGCTGATATATTTTCTTCCAATTCCTACCAAAATGATGTTAGCATATTATTTTCTTCTTTCTATTCTGGATTATGTCGATGCAAGCTCCGTTATTTAATCTAACCGTAATCTAACCAAAGACCAATTTAAGAAGCTTCAGTGACTTCAAAACTTAGCCATACGGTTCGTATTTGACTTGCGCACATATGACCACATGTCTTAATTTCGACAATATTTCAAGTGGCTTTCTATTCATCATTGCCGGAATTATCATGTTCTTCCTCTGCGCTACTGTATATTATTCCAACAAAAAACACCATCATATCTGAAGAAAAAAAATGAGTTTTTAGAATATCCTTCCAATACAGCCCAAAAAACTTCGGAACGCTTTGCCTTAGTCTATTCGAATACTATTACTTATTTCTTTATTATTATTATTATTATTATGTACCAATCTCCTTTTATTTCATAAATTTAATACATGGTTTAGTTTATATTATCTTATTGACTGTAGTTAGTATTTATTGTAAATCCATGTATTAGTGTGTAGCTATTTGTATGTGTGTTTATTATTGTAAATTTACGTCACCTTGGAATGTCTCCGTTTAAGTTTATTTCCTTGAAGAAATGTTTTTAAAACAGGTTAAGTTCGTATTTGAGACACATCATGTGGAAGTAGTTATGAAATGTAGTCACGATTGTATTTTACTTTTATTTACTTTATTGGGTAATAACACGTTCCCGAATACGTACAATGACACATTGGAGTAAATACACATAATACACCCGCTGACAAATTATAATTAAAGCCCTTTGAACGTATTACCGCTATTCGAAAGCTTTTCCTTAAGAGTCTGGCTAAGTATTAAAGCATTCTAAGCGTGGCCCGTATCGTGTGTAGAGCGCCGGCAACAACGTCAAAGACTGGAAACGCTCTCTTGTATCCTTTCATATTTGCACAATACAATGAGCTATGGCCTGTGGTGATCACTTACCATCCGATGACCCAGGCTCGTTGCCTTTCTTTTAATAAAACAATAATAATTCATACAAATATTTTCTTGAATATACATAAATCATATTTTCTATATTATCTAAATCAACATATTTAGTCAAATAAAAATGTGTCATTTAACAAAAATTGTTTTATTTAAATACTCAAGTTTGAAATTTTTTAACAACAAAAAGGAGCACTGTTATTTTCACAGTTATTCAGCGGCTTAAAATAACAATATTTTTCATACTTTTATATCATGAGCCTATTTTTTGCGCTCCTAAAAAAAATAACAAAAATACTGCTTTCAATTGAAAAATACTTTACTCTTTGTTTTAAATAAATAAAATAGTATTGCATTAAAATATTTGTCCATCGTTATGAATAACCATTTTAAATTATTTCTGAATAATGTTTTCAGAATATAATTTAAGTGTTGCTAGGTGATATGTCAGATGTTTCAGATGTTTCGCTTGCTTATTTATTTTTTTCATTTGTTTCATTTTTACATTAGTATCGTTTCAGTGAGCAATCTTAGACAACAATATTACTACAGGCTAAAATCTGGAGGAATTATATTGCCAACTGCCAAGTGATGGGATTGTATAATACAAAGATAAAAAAAAGATCTGCCTGAGTTTGGTGAAATAATTGTATTAAAATATTTAGGAAGGTTTAAAATTCAGGAAGGTTTTAGTAAATTTTATTAAGAGTTACAAACTTAAGTTTCAATTAGTTTAAATAAAACTGCAATATGTCAGTCAACGACTATAAAAAATAAAAACGTGCTAAAATGTATGTATGGATGTTCCATCGATTTCTGGATAAAACTAGTGTTGATCCACTTATGTGAGAGAGATAGAAGAAGAATTTAAATGATCTTGTCTCAGTTTTACGATTATCTAACGTTTTGAATCCACTTAGAATGAGATCGGACCAAAATGTTCTAATAATATTAAATTTAGGTGTTATTGAATTTTAAACGTTAGTCAGCCATAGCCAATTTATATTTTATATAACCGTTTACATGTTAAGCTAGCAAGCAGTTTATTTCTAAAATAGTAGTAGAAACGTTTTTTTTCTTTTTTTATATCTTTATATATATTTAATATAAAATATTATATTAAATACTCAAAAAACATTTTCAAAGATCAAAAAGGTAAGCTTCTCTTGACCAACGAGCAAATCTTCGATCATTATAAAAGTACATACGACGTGCCAGAAAACCAAAGACTATATGGGGATCCAAACGAACACAAACCTGAGACTCCTACTGAAGATTTTCATGCCAACCCACCAACCTTGGAGGAAATCAATAAAATAATTAAAATGAAACCATCTAAGTCAGCACCAGGTCCGGATGGTATCCCTTATATAGTTTACAAAAAATGTCCGTCGCTCCATAAACATCTTTTAAATATATTCGGTAAAATCTGGTCAAGAAAGCAAATACCGGTATCATTCGGAAAAGCCCTTTTTGTCCTCATTCCGAAAAACGACAATGTCAATAATCCTAAGGATACTAGACCGATAGCCCTAACAAATACAATTTCTAAAATATTTTTCTCTTTTTTACAAACGAAAATGACGCAATTCATGATTAACAATAGATATTTCAGGCCTAATCACCAGAAAGGGTTCTTGCCCGGAATTTCTGGATGCCTGGAACATAATACGTTAATATCCGAAAGCCTTAAAGATGCTAGAACTAGCGAGAGACAAATTACGGTTTGTTGGATAGACTTAGAGAACGCCTTTGGGTCGGTACGACATGAACTGATGATGTTCGCTCTTAAATGGTACAACTTTCCTACGGTAGTCCACGACATTATTGCATCATATTATTCAAAATTAAAATTCTCTATAATTTTTAATGAAAACCACTCAAAACCACTTAATTATAACGTTGGTTTATTTCAGGGCTGTTGTATTTCTCCTATTATATTTAATATAGTTATTAATATTTTAATAGACAAATTAATTAAAAATGAAAAAAAGTGGGGTTATCGGTTTAAGTTCAACAACAAATATACAGAATCCATACTAGCTTTTGCAGATGATCTCGCGATACTGACACGTAATCCGAAACAATGTCAGGTACTTTTAAATGTAGTTGAGGATTTCTGTACGTGGACGGGCGGATTGAGGACAAAACCTAGTAAATGTTTTAGTCTGTGTCTGGGTAGACGGAATACCAAATATACCTCTTACGATCCGGGTCTTATAATAGGCGGTCAGTGCGTTAGTACGGTTACGGAAGCAGCTCCGTTTAAATTTTTAGGTAAAAAAATCGATTACCAAGGCCGTACTCCATCGTTGGAAGTAATAGTCGATAGCTTTTTAAATGATCTCAAAAAGGTAGACAACCAACCAATAAGTAACGTCAAAAAAGCTTGGATTTATGATAATTTTTTAACATCACGTCTAAATTGGCCTTTCCTCGTTTATGATATTAATAAAACCCTTTTGTCAAAGTTAGATGCAAGCGTCATAAAGACATTGAAGTTATGGCTCGGGTTAGCGCACTCAGCGGACTCTTCAACCTTATTTAGAGACCGAAACAATTTTGGATTCAAATTAAAGAAACCATCGGAGCTCTACAAACATCTAAGAGTTACCAAAAGACATATCATCGGAAAATCTAAAGATGATACTGTAACTTCTCTCCCAAAAGACAAAGTTGCCTCAGACCTCGAGTCACGACTTCAATTCCATAAAAAGTTTATGATAGGTGCTCAAACAAATAAAGTAGGGCTAGGATCAAGTAGGAAAGTTCAAGACATAGACATAACAAAATCTTTTATTCGACAAGACGAAAACGATAATTACCGACTCCACGCGATGAGCCTAGAAATTCAAAACGAATGGGTGACCATAGGAGATTTTTGTATTCCACTAGCTTTGAAGTGGCGCACCTTAATTTATGATTGGTCCCCGGCATTATTAAAATTCTATCTTAATGCATTCCAAATGACTCTCCCAGATCAAAGTAATTTAGTAAGATGGGGCAAAGCCACCGAAAAGTCTTGCAACATCTGTGGGGAGGCAATAGGAACCGCGAAACACCTATTAGTAGGGTGTAGGGTACTTCTAGATAAAGGTCAATACTCGCGTCGCCACGATAAGGTATTAGAAATTATACGGGAAGCGGTTAGTCTTTCAGTAGCAAGAGCGCGGAAGGGTATAACAACCACCGAACGATCTGTAGAATTCGTAAAAGAAGGCTCCTCCAAAAAATCAAAAGCGAAGCCTTATTCAATATTAGGCGCGGCTCCTGATTGGACTCTCATGATGGACACGTATGAAAAGCATTACAAAATCCCTGGGGATGTTGGTGTTTCGTCATCCAGACCTGACTTATTCCTGTATTCGAAACATCTGAGGCGCGTGATACTTGTGGAGCTTACTGTCCCTTGGGAAACAAACATCCCAAGGGATCACACATTCAAGCTCAATAAGTATTACGAACTGACCAACGAACTGATCAGGAATAAATTTATAGTTAGTTTGTATGCGGTAGAAGTGGGAGCGAGAGGTATAACAGCAAAATCTCTCTATAGCCTACTTAAAGACCTTGGCCTTTCTAGAACAAGCATCGGTTCATTTCAGAACGTATTTCAAAGGCGGCATTAGTAGGTTCTTTCCAAATTTGGTTAGGTAGGGAGAGGAGTGTGGAGGGTGAAGGTGAGCGTTTTTGCGCATACTAAAGGGGCCCCTTAAACCTACTCCTGGGTCGCAAGTCCCAGGCACTGCTTGCACTCCTCTCCTTGCAACGCGATGGGCCCGGCACCCGCACGGTGAATCCATGGAATGCTAAGAAGCTTCGTCTTGTCTATATATATATATATATATATATATATATATATATATATATATATATATAACTCGGACGAGACGATATCTCTTACACTCGTCCGAGTTAGACGTCTATCGAACATAAAATTTATCAAGTTCTCCATAAAATATTATATTTATATGATAATGGTTGTCGACATCAATTATAGTTGCTTCCAAGTTTATATTTTACGCGAAATTAACATATTCTCTTTAACCTTTTCAAAAAGTGTCTACCAATTAATTTACTTGAATGATTTTAGCCGGTAAATTCCTAAATATAGATTATCACCTTCGTGTGTGTCATTAAATCCACTCGATATCCCCTTCTTTGAAAATTGCTTTCTACAGAGGTCGGTTTACAAATTCAAGCAATGTTTACTTGGAACACACAGCTGGATGATTTTTACAACTGTCAAACTATTAAGTATTTTAAATACCTATAAATGAAAACACTAATATGATCAGATAACTATGATATATAACTTATTTATTTTTCTAAATAAACTATTATTTTTAGATTTTTGTTGATTTTTGTTGTAGAGACGTACTGTACAATTGCTTTTATGACTGATTTTTCAGACTTAAAAAACTAAATAATGGGATAAGTCAACTTATATAAAAATTTAATAAATCAGATGTCTATGTAAGAATGAGAGTACTGAAATAAATCAACAATAAAAGTGACAAAATTAACCTAAGCGCAGAAAATTATGCTAGCATTTGAAATTTATGGCAGCCCTTGCATTTTTGTTTTTTTTATTAAGGCTGCAATTCAGACGACGAGTAGCGATTTTGACACCTCTCGCGCAGCACCAGTGCCTACAAAACGACAATATAGAAGATAATCTGGTTATTCCATTTACATCGACACAGATTTTAAATCCCGATGTTGTTATTGTTGTCGTTGTTGTTGAAACAACATTTGAAATTGTAGAGTATTTAATAGTACAGAGCCAATAGGGAATTATATATTCTAAAATTTAAATTGTTCAAGAAATAAAATTTTAGAATGTTCTTATAGTAATATTTAGCTGTGACTTTGATAAAATTATATGGATAAATAAAATCAGTAGAAAAAAAAATATTTCTTAATCAGAAACTTTCTACGAATACTTTTGTTATTTAATTATTGTTATAAAACCGGCCTATTGAATTGAGTGGTTAGCGCAGACGCCTAACTTATCGCGGCGCAAGAGGGGGTTCTGGTGTCGATTCCCGACAGGGACAGTCATGTATATGATGACCATATTTTTTTTTATTTTTCTGGGTTTGGTTGTTTATTGAATATATTCGAAGTAGTTAAAATGTGTATTTCTTTGTTTTAGTATCATTGTCTAACACACTTAATACAAGCAAATAAAAACTTAGTGGTTAGAACAATTTGTGTAATTTGTTCATTGATATTATTATTATTATATATAGAGTTCTACATCACACACACCAATTTGTATGTTTACATAGCATCAACTTTTCAGAAAAATGTATATCTACTCGTAAAAGTCCACGACAAATAAGAATTATTACGTAATGTAAAACAACGGAATAATAAAGTACAACTTGCCCCTGTTTTATACATTTAGTTTTATTAGTTCATTTTCAAATTGCTTGAGAAATGTTTGAACCTCAAGGTACATTTTATTCTCGAAGCAAAGAGCTATTTTCAAAATCATATTATGGAACATTATTTCATTTTAGAAATGATGGAATTCTGTTTCATGTTTATTTTTTGTTTCTTATTTTTACTCTCATTTACCTACCAAGAAAAACTTAAGGTAGCTACTACGACTTTTTTAAGTTCGTTTTCAATTTCAAAACTTTCGTTCAAAAGATATAATGAAAATGAAATACCAGTCATATTGATCAGTATTGAAACTGTCCGAACAAAATAGTTGACTTATTAATATTTTCTTAAGGCTTGACTACTACTTACAAAGTACGACAACAAAAGCTTGCTCTCGTCGTTTTTTGACGGTTTGTATCTACTTTAATAAAAGGAATAGTTTATGAATTCTTAAACTATTATATAATATTTATATTAGATAGATAGATAGATAAGCACTTTATTGCACACACAAAATAAAAAAATATTACAACATGCAACGGATTCCTAACATTTAAAAATAGTATGCAAAGGCGGTCTTATTGCTAAGAGCAATCTCTGACAGACAACAACTAATATTATTAAATATCCTCGCAAGATGTTCTAGAAACTTCCGCTTTCTATACATAGCAATGGTAAGCTTCTGATTTACAACTCAATAATAACTTCTGATAATAACTCTCGGAGCGTGAATACGGTTTTGTATTAGAGAGGGTGTAAAATTATATAAATATATATTTATGTATACATTTAGTGCGATAAAGTAAAAAATTTACAAGTAAAACATAATTCTAACGTTTTGCATGAAGTAATCAGTACATATATAAAAGTTAAAATAAATAAAACTGAAAATGTGATATTTTTCCTGCAATCTCATTGCCCATGTCGATAAGGAGGTATAGAGTACTCATAAGGCTCTATGTTTGTTTGTAGTAGTTTGTAGTGAGTTGTGTAAACTCAATCCAATTTCGTTGTATATGAGATTAATTGTATTTGTGTCTGCACAAGTGATAGCGAGTTCTATTATCATACGACCTTCAATTGTGTAGTTCGGAAACTGTTTATTTACGAGACGATAACTCATATATTAGTATTGAAATTCTTCACTCTAATGATAGATAACAACTGACGTAATGAGTAATTATACAAAAATGCTAATAGCTCGTATTTTTATTTATTTATTTATTTATTTATATCTTAAAGCACACTTACAATATACATATTTTATTTAACTATTTAAACAAAGCAGATAAACACATTCACTGATATGTATATCAATTACAAGTGTACATAACATTCACAAAATGTCATGCAAGATTATTTTTATAGTACATACATTTTTGAAGTGAATAAAAAGCTAATGAAGTACAATTATAAATTATGAAAGATCATATTCTTATATGTTTAAACTAAATTAGATCTTACAGCTAGGAACTCGGTAAGTTTTTTTTTAAAAAGCATATAAGGGTCATGGAATATATCGATGCCAGGTATCTTGTTGGATATTTCATTATATTTAATACATAAACGCGAAATTGGAGCTTGATTACCGAGATTGGTTTTTGCGAAATGGGTATAAAAAATGTTTGTTATTCTTTTATGAGGGTATTTGTACGGCACTGAAAAAGATATTTGATTAACTAGATTGCTGCACTTTACTTTATTGTGTAATATTTTATATAAGAAACACAAATCAAGAATAACACGTCGACATTGAAGAGATAGCAATTTAAATTTATCAAGTCGCTGTTCGTATGGCTGTCTATGAGAAAAACCACAAGTATTAAATGCAAGGTGACGAGTAAAGGTGCGCTGTATACTTTCAATGCGTTGAGTATGTATATTATAAGCAGGGTTCCAGACGGAACTTGCAAATTCAAGGTGACTTCTGACAAAAGCATTATATAGAAGAATTTTAGTCCGGGAAGAAAATCCCTTTGAATTACGCCTGATGAATCCTAAAAACTGAGCAGCTTTTTTAACACTGTTGTTTATGTGCGATTTGAAAGTAAGCTTACAGTCAATAGTAACTCCTAAGTCTTTTATTTCAGATAGCTCTTGCAAGGAAACATTGTTAATTCTGTGATACTTTAATGAGCAAGCTTTTATTATCTATGACATTCAATGTACCGGATTACATTACAGTATCTATAAATTGTTCCTAAAAATATAAACTGACTTTTTCATGTAGAGTAAACCGAGTTGCTCAAGTACGTGACTATGTACTGTTATTTAAGATTTTTCTTGACTCAGTCTAACACTGACTTTACTTAACTTTGAACACTTTAAGTTTCCATTCAACGTACTTTTACTAGCAACGTGGTAAGGTACTTTGCAACGTACGTAACAACCATCCATCACTAGAGTTAAAAACTTAGAAATGCATTATATTTTGCATAAGATCAAGGAAGCCGACCTCCACAGCCTTGAACACAGACGTAAAATTGCTAGCTTCTTAATATTCTATAGGATACATTTTGGTGAGTGTGCGCAGGAATTACACGATTTAATTACCCCGGCCCCCTCCCATCACCGGACGTTTCGACGCACGGAAGGTATCCATCCTTACGTTGTGGACATTAGACCTGTCCAAATTAAGCGTCTTGCTTCGTCTTTTTTACTTCGTACAGCGAAGGACTGAAACAGCTTGCCTGCGTCGGTATTTCCGGCCGAATGCAATGTGGGTGTCTTCAAGAGAAGAGTGAATAGGTTGCTAGGGTAATGCGCCTTACCCCACCTAAGAATACATACCACGTGCCATCAGGTGGAATGTTGTCAAGCATTGCACTAGATTATATAAAAAAAAAATCACATGAACGAATGAATTTCTTAAATTTGAATACTTCTTATTTTATGTAAACTATACGTGAATAGAAATTATTAAACACTACGTAAGCTATTATATTTAAGCCCATTTCCAAATACTGAATATATTGCTGCTATTGCTAAGATTACATGCGCTCATTGCTGAAACGACCAGTCGTAATCCAAAACATAGATATTTCTGTATTGGAAGTATCTTTTGGAAAGAAAACTAAAGTATTGCAGGTATTTTTTACTATAATATACTGTAATGAGGAAAATACTGTTTCTTTCCAAGAGCCGAGATCATTAGTGCTTAACTAATGTTTCGTACGTGCGCATTAATAAAAATCTCTTAATATTTTTTTTATCACAGTTTATTTAAAAAAAAGAACAATTTAAGACCCTTAAAAATTTACGAAAATATTTACAGAAACGTTAAAAAATTCAAAAACCTTTATCTCCAGAGCAATTGTCATGAGAATGACATGCTCAGTGAAGCCAAGTAAAGCGGAATTCAATTTTAACACGTACAAATGTAAATAACTTTAACATATGTACGGTTACTTACGGTTACTGGAACGTCTCTATTCAATTCCCTAGCAAAGGTTTTTAAACCGGTCAAGTTCGAAACATCAGGTCGATAGCTTTCACCTTTGCTTCCAAATAAAATATTGACTTTGAAACTGAATATACTTCTTATGATTATATTTTTTATCTTCTCATTTCGTCGTATAATATCTACTATCATATTCTCAAACTACGATTACAATTAATATGAGTATCTTAAGCATTACGATCTACATATAAAATAATAGGCTAAGTGAAGCTCTACAAATATTTAGTAAAGAACTAACTAAACTAAACCACTTTGCGAGTTTAACTGAATTTATATTTATATTATTCACTTTTCTGCATCACTTCACTAGAAACATTATCGATTTAATACCTTACATACATATTATAAAGTTTGTAATTTTTTTAAGTGCACAAAATATGTATACCGAGACTTCATTTAAAGCCGATGGTTTGTAGTAAATATAGAAGATAAATTTGAAATTATAGAGAGTAAATGAAAGAGCGAGAGTACTTAAATACCAGTATTTGTCTGAGACTTAGATAAAGCCTTGCTAAGATCACGTAATAAATTGAATCAAGAGAAAGGGAGATTGTGTTGAATCAATTTACTGAAAGTTTTATAAATGGTCAATTAACATTGATGTTAAAAAAGATAGATAACATTGATGGTAAAACAGTCGATAGTGTTTTAATTAATTCCGATATTTGTACAACTAAAACAAGGGTGTTGTTCATTTGAAAAAGTAATAGTACCTGGAGGTTTCTATGCACGTATAATAAAGGGTAACAACTAGAAGTATGATATTTTCAAGTTTCAGGGAAAGGTTTACCTCAGGGGACAGAGACCCCAACATCTTTAAAATAACTTGTCCTGAATCAAATCACAACCCAAGGCATTGACAAATAATTAGGTATGTATAAAAAATATGTTCTGTGTTAATTTAATCTACAATCAGATAATGGATGACAATTAAGCAGTATAAATGCGTGAGTGTACTTAGATTATGTAGATGAATACTGTATTGAACTATATGACAAAAGTGTTAAACAGAGTATTGAACTACATAGGAAAGAACATTTAAAGATAATAAAGGTACCTTCATTTACAAAATTGTTATCTATTAAGCTTTATTATATGAAATTTAAAATCTTGGTTAAAAGTAAGAAGTACTTAATAGTAGTACTTAATAAAAGTACTTTCATTCAGTTGCAGTATTGGTTACATTATTACAAAAATAATTTAATAAGATCCTGCCTGCTTATGTATGTTATTTTATAAAATGTCTATGGATCTAGCATCAAAAACAAAGATGTTTCTTTAGTAACAAGATGAAACAGCGGATATAAAACAATAAAGTTATAAATATTTTCTTCTTTAAAGACATAAAAACAACTCAGGGTATATGTTATATGTTGTTTCTTCACGGTTCTCAGACTAATTTAATTCGAATAGTTAAAGCTGCCGAATTATTACTAACAGAAGGTAAAAATCTGAAAGCGTAAATATCTACAATGTTCCAAACATAGAACAAAACTTAATTTATATTAACTCGTGTTTTTTGTAACCAAACCAACGTAGTAAAAAGGTTTAACAAAAAGTATCGAAGGCAAATAGTACAATCATTCCCACAGTCCAGCACAGATATATAAAGTACACAGAGTTCAATGTAATCTATAATGATTTACGTAAGCATAATCCAATCTCATTAAATATGTCATTAAATGTATTTGTGTGAAATAATGATAATATAAATGAACTGATCTTTTTGTGGTAATTTTTCGTAATCTGAATGGATAAATTTTATTTTTAAATCATGATTTTAAAAGTGACTAAGGTCTGTATATATTGATGTTTATTTTCCAATTTTATCAATAATTTCAATAAAAAATAACAATGAATCATCAAAATCTGATTACAATACACGTTTTTATATTGAAACAGAATCACTATGAGATTCGAGTGATTCGAGACGTCTTTCTTTATATGACTATTAAAAAAATTATAAAAGTGTATACCATAAAAATTATAAAAAATGTGTATAATTTTTTTTTTAATTTAATTACCACAACAAATATGTCCTTATATTAAACTTTAAATTAAAGTAATATAAACTACATGTTGTTAACTGAACCTATATAGATCCCTACTAAATCCGTAGTTTTCCACTTTTTTTTAAATGCTATAAAGTTGGTTCGAATTTCATTACAGAACCTATTTCTCGCTAGAGTTAATCCTAAGCAGCTATTTCAGGACGCCATTCATAATATTCATTTATCTATTTAAATTGATATACTTGCCCTTAAACTGCAATCATATCATAATAGATGTTAAATTATTAAGTTTTTCTAATTATACTTAATTAACTCCTTACTATTATTGCCAATAACTCCATTTCTAACAAGAAATTGCGTTTAAACGATTAGTTCCGTAATTGAAAAAGGTAAGCCATTGAGAAGTAAATACCATTCACCTATGAGTATTTTTTTTTCGTGATGGATATCTGACCGTCATAAATTAAGTCACCTCTTACATGGCAGTTTGCAACCGGTTGAGGAAAAAGACTTATGTCTTTTAATTCTTCCTGTACCCGTTTAATGGGCCATTCGACAGACGATGTAGTGGATAAGATCTAAATTATTACAATAAATTGTTCCCTATAGCAGTTGCTACGGGTAGCAATATTTTAGTGGTTGCCTATATAGAATTATAACTGTATATTTCTAGCACAGATATAAGAAATAAATCTAGTCCTGTTTAAATATGTGTACATTTTGTTTTGATTTTGTGAGAATGTGTTAAGAAAAAAAAAAAATAAAAATTTGTCAACCTGTTAATATTATTAAGACTTTATATCCGCAATAAACCACTGAAGATTGTTGCGAAAAATATGAACAAACGATAACGACCATTCCAGAAATTATATGTGTTGTGATTTTTTTATGAACTAAAATACCATGTATTGTAGATTCCCGACTTGTGTCATTTGTGAATAATATATTTAATTTAAACTTAATATCTCCGATCATGGCCAGATTACCTAAATATTACTACCTACCTAAATATTATAATTATTTAAAATAATTATGACTATTTAAAATATTCACATATTTTTTTGTTTCTTCAATATTTTTTCTAAATCTATGATTTTTATAATGTAATCGGTCAGAAGAGCTTGAAACTTCAGAGATAGTGAAGCAAATGAAATTTTAAATTAATTTATTGATTCTCGTATTTATGTAATTTGTGAAATGGTGGTGTAAGATGTTCTATTTAAAATTTAAGATACTGTTTGTTTTGACAAGCTATATTTAATATATATAAAAGTTTAGCAACAAAACGACATTTCCTTTTTTTATGTTTTAACTATTTTCATGATTTCATGTACTGACAAACCGAAATAACAAAATAACCAGGTTTTACCAAGATTTTAACCGAGATACCGTTATTTAAATATCTTCAGCATGTTTTTAAGCAGTATGCAAAAGTTTGTTTCATAAATTTGTATGAAAATACCAAAGCTAATTATTTTGTAAATCAAAGTTAACTGTTTGCAACCGGATAAATATTTTCACTTGGTATAAATTGAAAAATGTAGCTTGATCATGAAAATGAGGTCTTTTATAAATTTTACTTTATGAAATAAAGATGATTTAACGATTAAAAATAAAAACTTAGAATAAGATAGTAATATCTGTGAATGAATTCAGCTGATTTAATTTATTAGTTTTGAGAACAAACTACTTGAGAGTCGTATACATCAACAAAAATGTCCTAGCTTCATTGGAATTTAATTTAGTTATCTTCCATTTTAGGTACCTATCGAGGACAAAAGAAAATTATAAACAACAACTTGCACTCTATATGAACAACAGATACCACAGACCACCCGAAAGTACAGAGCAAAAAAAAAGAATGAATGCTATAAATACGTGTGACTTTTCCAGAAAAACCATATTACTTCTTAGAAGCCTCAATTACACTGTCATTTATAAAACGGTAAAAAATAAATATTTATGTGAGGCACAACTTAATTTTATAAGTTAGGCCACCTGTTTTTATTCATGAACCTGTGGTTTCATGAATTCTTTATACGTGAGTCAGACAGTCTTGTTTTATTACAACAGATTTATGTGCAGGCGACTTGTGGCTCTTTTAATGTTACTTTTTGTTACTTCGTATGTTTATGTACTTGGTTTTGAAGAATACAAAATGAGATTTCAGGAATATTAAATAGGAATTTATTTTTTATTCTCAACAGCCTAGAATCTAGATGTATCAGTTTAGCAAGTAGGTAGTAAATTCAAAGAGAAGTCATTTGAGCGAGTCAAGTAAGGACCGGCCACGTGGTAATAATACAACTCTCACAAAAAATATTGGCAAAAAGTAGTTCACACCCAGGACAATAAAATGTTTAAGTTTTGATGACTCACTGTCAGTCATTTGTTATTATGTACTAAATTAAATAACCTTCAAGTAGATTAAATGTTTAAGTAAAAAGTTATAATATGTGTAATATGATATCTCATACAAGTTTTAGTAATTTAAGAACAACCAGCGGTTAGTGTCATCACTATATATTTTAATAATTTTCTTTAATTTAAAAAAGATTTTCATGTACATTTTATGTGTGACTTTTGAAATTGGTTATAGCATGTTTAGATATAATTCTTTTTTTTATTCAACCTTTATTAAATTAGTTTTTACTTGACTTATTCATAAGTATTTTTATAGTTATATAATAGATATTAATATAATTTATATTATAATTGTTTTTATATTTAGACACAAATCTTCTTTCCATTTATTACATATATGTAATAAATGGAATATTGGAGGGGCACCTGAGACATTTTAAATATTCGAGGGAATTGAATCGAAGGGAAATTGATTAGTGTGAGCCTTACAGTTCGGACCCCCCAAACGGGACCGGTGGTTCACGCAACTCTGATAATTGTATACCAACAAAGTAATTTGTAATATCTAATAACTTACATTTAATACAAGAATTGTTATATGTCTGTGTGGTTTAATTGCCTGAGACCCACGCCTCGGATCCTGTATCAGAAGACTCCATAAAAAACGAGCAAGCCACCAATATGCCTCCATCTCCGAAATATATATGTTTTGAATTTTCCATTTTGTTATATTTTTGCTTTTTATTAATAAAAAAATAGTAACAACTCAAGGGTTTCTTCATTGTAACACTAGGTTAAATAAGGTGTGTTTTTTTAGATTTAATCAAATAACCAAAAAAAAAATATTGAAATACTTATAAAGCTCTAACCATTAGTTGTGTAACAGTAAATTTCAGTAAAACGATTTTCAACATTTTTCCCCTTAATTAAACTGCTAGAAATAAACGTCTACAAAGAATAAACGTATCTATTGTTTTTCAATCCTTTTCTATTTTACCTAGGTTTGATCCACTTATGTGAGACGCCTATCGAATTGAACATATCTTGTTTCCGTCAAACGATTATGAGACACAGAGGGTTGAATTCGAATGATAACGTCGTAGAGATAACCTCTACGACATGTGGTCTTATGTAGTACCAGAATAAAATATTATGAGGTGACTCTCATAACATTTTATTTTGGTACTACACGTAAATATAAACTTTCATTGTCATTACAATAAAAAAATATATCCTCAAAAACTTTGACTTAAAGTACAATTTTATATCTACATTATATATAATTTTCTACTGAACTATAAATTATTATTATTATGTAGTTACAAAATTCCCTAAGGTGCACAACATTACGACACCAGTTAAAACTTTTTGCAGTTTTTATACTAGCAGTGACCTTGACAAGTTTCGTTCTATAGATAATCTAGTCTAATAGATTATAATCTAGTCTATTGCCTTTATAAGGAAACATCCTCTTAAATTCGGTGGCTTGTGTTGGTAAAAAAAGAAACTAAATTTAAATTTAAATTACATTTGTTATGACGATGCTAGTAACCATTCATAGAAATATAAAATAAAATTCATTGAAAAATAAAATAAAATAAACATATTTAATAGAAAAGTAATCAGAAACTTTTTATGAACTTCTTGAGCTTAATGTTTGAAAATCTATAAGACTATGAAAACATTATCTATTAAAAGAAAAGTGGGCATCAACAAAAAAAATTGCTTTATAGTTTGATCAAATCAGTTTTTTTTTATCAAACAAGAGAAAACATCTTATATTGCGAGTGTACTTAATATTCATACTTAGTATTGAACCACATAACGAAAAGGTCTTCAAAACAACATCTAAAGTGAGCTAAAGTATTTTCACTTATGTAAGCGACGTTGGTTGGTTTATGTTTAGATGAAAAAGTTTATTCGGTAAACGTTTTGAAGAAAGTGAATGAACTGTCTTTCCTTTGTCGATGTGGTATTAATCAAATACATTGAATTTTTAACAGCGAACAAAGTTATTATTCTTGTTAAAACTTGTTGTTTTTAACCGACTTCTTCAAAAAGGTTCTAAATTCGGCCGGTATATATATTTTTTTATGTATGTACATCGATTTCTCCGAGGTTTCTGAACCGATTTACGTAATTCTTTTTTTGTTTGATGCGGAAGAGTTTCGAATTGGTCCCATAAAAATTAAATTCAGGTAGGCCCATTAGTTGCACCTTTTGTATTGAATATATTTTAATCTTTTGGTTTTTTTTTTACTATTCTTCGTATTGATTGAGCTGCTTATAATAATAAGATTTAATTGCTTTTATTATGTTTATTTACGTATCTTATCATAAAAGTAGGCATTTCATTGTATTATTTTGCTCGTATTCATTTAAGGGGTTAAATATAATTATTTGTTTAAGGTTTGGCACCGAATTCAAACCTATTAGTAAATAGGACATAAAAAATATAGGTACTATATAATAAATATTAAATCTTCATTATTTATTACTTTTTAGTTTTAAAGTCGGTTTTTTTTTAACGTAGTTATTTTTATGTTAAGATTATATATTTTCTAAGTTTAGATAAGTTTTTTTTTATATAAAGTACTATTATATGTACAAGTTGTTATTCGGTGGTTATGGCCAGACTTCTTCAATCCATTTCGATTTACTGCAAGTAATGGCGAGTAATAGTTGCGCACTCAATGCTCAGAAATATCAAGGAAGAAAAAAACAACTACTTTCGTTAAATGTCTTTGGAATGCATTTATAAAATGTACTCGATATCTTTATCGGTCGTTTGATCCAGAAAATATCTGCAATAAATAAAACTCAAGCTATAGGTATATAATACCCTAAGGTTATATTATTGTTTTTCAAATCAAGTGTAACAACAAAAGCCTGCTCTTGTAGTTTGTTGACGATTTATTTCTACTTCAGGTTATGAATTCTTGAAATATCATAGAACATTTATTTGATGTAATATTCTCGTAAGATTTTAATAGAAATCTCCGCTTTAAGTTGTTATACATAATGGTAAAGTTTCTGATTTATTACATACAGAAGTATTAACTCTCTGAGTGTGAGAACAATTTTGCAAAGAAAAAAATGTATATGTGAAGTAGATATATAATATAAGGTAAACAAAATATAATTCTATGCTCGTTACTATACCTAATGTCTAGGTCTTAGAAGATCGAACTGATAAAAAAGGTAGTGGTTTTGATTCCCAAATTGGACATTTCTTGCAGCAACAATATGGCTTATAGAAAATAAATCACCAAATAAAAAGTGTAAAAGGTATATAACAAAACAATCTTCCCTACAATCCTATTCTATGTGGTAAGACATTGAGTACACATAAAGCGATATATAGTTTGTAGTAAGTTACGTACACAATTTAATCTCGGTAGATATGAGATTAAATGTATTTATATATGTACAAGTACTTACAAGCTCCGTTTTCGAACGACCTCCCTTTGTGTGGTTCGGAAACTGTTTACTTACTAGACTCTAACTGGGGCAGATCAGAATAGAAATTGTTCATTTCAATCTGATTTATAAATATTTACGTAATCATAGCGAATTTCTTATATACTTCTGTAGACAGATACACGTTATGTACATAGAAAATATAAATTAATTGATTATTATTATTATTAGTGATTTTTTTTTATTTTATTTTATTTTTTATTTTATTTTGATCTTGAAAATAAGATATATCCTCAGAGAAAGCCTTTTGAGTCATCATTATTATCAGTTTTGTGGGTAATAACCCATGGTGATATGCATGATAATGTAAATGAGAGAATTTTTGGGTTTAAAATAGCTTATAATATTCCTAATTTGAACGGGGACAACAAGCTATAACTATACAATATAGTAAAATCGCTGTGGTAGTTTTTACGATATGCCTTTAGAGACACACAGATACACTGACTTTAAATATAATATAACTGAATACATGAAATAAATTTATATCAATTCTCAATTATTGAAGCACTGACTACTAAATCAATATAAACATGATTTTGATAGTTATCGTTATATATACGAATTCGTAATAGGTACTTAGTTTTCTTTTCTTAATTGCATTGCGACTAAAAATGAATTCATATTTATTCAGCATAACGTTACATAGTTTTCTTATTTCATGTAAATCATATTTATATAGTTCAGATTAAAATAAATTTATATTTACACAAGCTTTGATCAATTTCATGTCAGTTTATTATTTATGTTAATTTACAGATATTATTAATTAAGGCTTACTTTGTTTATAACTATTTTCTAATACGTAAAAATTAAAATAAAAATAATAATCACGACTAGAAAAAAACATTATTTTACCGTATTAACAGCAAAAGAGTATTTCCAGCAACATATTTTTTTTATGATATGGGTGTAATGTACATTTAATAACTTTATTAAATGTAATAAATAGGCACAAAGCAATATAAAAAACAAGAAAGAAAATTATTTATAAGTAACGAGTTTCTTACTTATAAATAATTCATTTTATAAGAACACATATATATACTATATATTTGATGCAAATTTATTACAAGCTACATGACTACATTAAAAGTATAAGTAAAAAAGTAGCTAAGCAATGAATGTTTCAGCTACAGAAATGTGTATATGAATTTTTCTTTCCCGCGCGGCGATCATTAGTTCCGCACGTGTAACAACCTTCTGTAATACATACGGACACAGCGATGTATGATTTTAGTTCTTATCTTACTAATATATAATATATATGTTTGGATGTTTGGATGGATGGATGTTTGTTACGCAATCACGCCAAAACTACTGAACGGATTTTCATGAAACTTGACAATACTGTAGCTAATATACCAGAATAACACATAGACTATAGAAATACTAATTTTTAGACGTGGTTTTGACTAGCTTAGCCGACAGTCTAGAGAGCCAGTGCCGTCTGTCTGCTCAATCCGTTGATCGCGATCATGTCGAAATAGTCGACAAATCGGTCAATATAATGTGTTCTCAGCCACCGGCCGGTCCGCCAATCGAGGAAACGAACCTAGACGAGGTGACGTCCATAGTTAGGGCGCTTCACGTCAAGAAATCGCCAGGTCCCGATAGGATCACTAACAAAGTGATAAAGCTTCTTCCGCCTCCTTTAATTTACCTATTGGTTACCATTTTTAACGCTCTACTGGCCGGTTGCTCGTTTCCGGCCCAGTGGAAAGAGGCCATAGTGATAGGGTTCCATAAGCCGGGCAAACCCCGGCATCTGCCTAGTAGTTACCGTCCCATTAGTCTTCTTAGTTCCTTAGGGAAAGTATATGAGAGAATCATCCTCAGTAGACTTAGATCGGAAGTCGAGAGACTCAAAATCATCCCAAATGAGCAGTTCGGCTTTAGAGCCAACCATTCATGTTCCCATCAGGTGCAACGCCTCACGGAGCACATACTGATAGGGGCCACTGTGAGGGCCAAGAAGCATAGGACAGGAGCGCTCTTCCTCGATGTAGCTAAGGCGTTCGACAGGGTCTGGCACAATGGACTGGTGTACAAGTTATACCAGTTCAAGGTGTCGGACAGACTCGTACTCATCATACGGGACTACCTGACGAATCGCTCCTTTCGCTACAGAGTGGAAGGCGTCTTGTCAACCCCCCGCCCCATCAGGGCGGGTGTTCCCCAGGGTTCAGTTCTCTCGCCCATCCTCTATTCCATCTACGCTAGCGATATTCCTAGACCGCGATCTAAAGTGCACCTTGCCATGTACGCGGACGATACCGCGCTTTACACGTCCTCTAAGGATCACTGGGAGATATACCAACGTCTCCAATCCGCAGTCGACTCCCTTGAGAGTTGGCTGCGGAAATGGCGGATCGAGGTAAACCCTGAGAAGAGCGTTTCGGTGCTCTTCGAACGGGGCCCCCCAAGGATCCTCCCGCGAATCAAACTCTTTGATAAACCGATACCTTGGAAAGACGAGGCAAAATACCTAGGAGTAACGTTAGATAGAAAGTTAGTTTTCACTGCGCATATTAGGACCGTTCGTAGCAGAGCGGCCTACATATTAGGTCGTTTATATCCGCTGTTAGGCAAGCGGAGTAAAATGTCCCTTCGCAATAAGGTGACACTTTACAAAGCTTGCATACGTTCCGTCATGTCCTATGCGAGTCCCGCTTTTGCGCACGCTAATCTGAAACCCCTTCAGGTGATTCAGAACAGGTTTACACGGATTGCAACCGGGGCGCCGTGGTTCGTACGCAACATCGATCTCCATAGAGACTTGAACCTTCCGACCATCGCTCAGTACTTCAAGGGGCTTTCCCAAAAGTACTTTGAACGTGCTGAGCGACACCCGAACCCACTGGTGGCTGACGCCGCAGAGTATAGACCACGTAAGACTACTTTAGTCAGAAAAAGAAGACCCAAGTCGGTACTCGTTGACCCCGACGACGCGTTCACAGTAGGTAATAACGTGTACGCGTAGGCATAATTGACACCACACAACATACAGACACACACCGTCTGTACCGGTATAGACGAGGTCCCAACTGAGTAAGTGCTCCGTTGCTCCGGCGTTCTGCCGTCGGAGGACGCTAGTGTCCAAATTTCCTTAGCTTCCCTCCTGACTAACGACGCCCCGAGCCGAGGTCCGTGTCTCAATCTGAGACGCCCTCGGGACGTCGTTCCCCATGGGGGCCCATCTGGCCCCCCCTTGTTAAGGGTGGGTCTCCTGACCCGCCCATTTCCCCGGTGACGCTGTAATAGCCAACAGGGCTAACAGCATAGACAGACAAAAAAAAAAAAAAAAAAAAAAAAAAAAAAAAAAAAAAAAAAAAAAAAAAAAAAGTTTTGACTGTGACATAACATAGTCTGTAGCGCGATTACGTAATTGCCACGGGAGATCATGTTTTTATTCGTACGGTTCACTGAATTTGAAGTATTTGTGAAAACTCTTCTTATCAACCGAGGACTTTAGAAGGAGTGTTATGTTAATCATATATATGTATGTCAATAGAAATATAGCCAATTATGCTATTTCTATGTTCCTTGCTACAGCCTAAACGGCTTAAAGGATTTTGACGTATGGGGTATCGTTAGATACGTCCAAAATAATCAAAAAGAATAGTTATATGGCTCATGTTCCTAGGCATGAAAATATTATTTTACAGTCGACGGGAACGAAGTCATGGGCAACAGCTAGTATCTAATAAACCTAATCAAATAAAAAAAAAAATTATTGCAACATTATTGGTAAGTCTACTCATAGTACAAAGCGGGATCAACAGGTTTAATTTTTTTTTTAAATATGTATAAAAAAACCTAAAAACATATCCTTTACTATTTACCCCGTAGCTTTAATGGCTAGCTACGCTCATCGCAATATGAGAGCTATGTTTAGAACAAAAAAAATAACATAGATTTTATTTTTTTGGTATATTGAATATTAAGGTTATTTTAATTATTTTTGTAAAAATATATTATATACTTTAAAATACATAATATAATTAACATTAACGCTAACCGTTATTTTTTTTTGTTACTTATGTATTATAGTGTTAATTAATTATAACACTATAATACATTTTCTACATCATTTAAATATAATAATAGTTAACATTTCCCCACATTTATTGCAGTAACAAGATAGAGGTTCAGGTATATAAATCCATGATAGTAATATAATGTCTTAATTTCTGCCAGATCTGGACGTAAACGAAACGGGTTTAGTTCAAGATCCAATATAAATAGTTAAAGTAGAAGCTCAAAAACCTAGACATAAACGAGTAAATCCATTTTTTATTAGTTTTGTTTATTACATTTTGATGTGTTGTTTGGGTACACATAAAATAGAAATATTTTAGAAAATATTATTAATAGTAGAAAGTAAGAGACAAATTGCAAATGTCCTTATAGGTATTTATGTGTAACTAAGCCTTTTTTTTACCAATATTTATGTATCGATTGTCTTGATAGGGTTTATTAGAAATATATAATAGGAAAATAAAAAAGAAAAATGTACTTTTCATTTATCATTAAATTGTTTCTATGAATTCACAAAAATAAAATTTATCAGATTTTTTTAGTACGTATATATAGCATGTTTTAAGCAGTCTGCTAATTTCCGTCTGTTAAATTTCCGTCTGTTAAAATAAAATTTCCACAATTTTATTTATCTATTTCTTATAAAAACATTTGGTTGAAAATTCTAAAACAATTCTCAAAGTTTTCTGTATAAGTTATCACTTGTTACAAATTAATAGAACAAGCTGGATCGACTCTACGACGAGTTCTTTTATCATATCCATATTTTTAGGAGTTTAGAATAGAATTGGATCTCTTCTATATAATTGATGGATTTTTTAGGCTGAGTTCTCGATTACAATTAATAAAAATGTGACTAAATTCAAGTCACTTAATAAATTGTAAGCAGAAAATACCTTAGACCCGCTTTTAAGAAATTGTCTCGACTCATTAAAACTTAATTAAGACCCTGTCGATCCACCGCCTCCTTTCTTCCGCGTTTTTGATAATTTCTCTCTTAGGTGCCTATATCTCAGGAAAGGCGAGCGCTTCATTAGTTATCGCGTAATAATTTGCCTCACCCTCGTATTATCAGTATGAAAAAAGTTGATAATCTACTCAATGCGGATGGAGATAAAAAATAAACGAGTAGTATAATTTAAATACTTATAAATCTCACATAAGTGGGTCGAACCTAGTTTAAACGAAAAACGATTGAAGATCAATAATATGCTTATCCTTTGTAGGAGTTTGCTCCGAGCCATTTAATTAATAGAAACTTAGTGTGAAATCGTTTAACTAAAACTTTCTAGGACGTTCTTTATAGTTGGTGCTGTTTAATTGATTCAATATATTCCTAGTGTCAAAATCATATTAGTTTTGGTACAATAATAAAAATGGACCGATTTTTTTTTTTACTCATACGACGATTGCTTATGTGAGATTTATTGAACTGAAATTTATAACCAAAAATTTAAAATAAACCAATACTCTGCTATAAGCCAGGAGTAACCCAGCTATATCGGTTTATTTTACATTTTATGTTTAATTAAAAAATAAATAAGCTTAACATGGCTATAAATATTTAGTGAATATTTTCAAAAATATTCATATTACAAGTTGGTTAATCTGCGTTTTTTTATACAACTGTGGTTTCGTGTATAATTTATTCATTTAGTCAGATAGTTTCTTGTTTTATTACAATAAAATTTATGAGTAACACAACTTGCGATTCTTTTAATGTTTTTTTTTTGTGAACTGGTCTTTTTATACGTGCCGGAATATAAAATAAGATTTTGGAACATTATGGAGGAATAAAGTATGTTTCTCTTTACTCTGGAGTAGAAATTCGAAATATAATCTATTTATAGTTATTATATATGTTTTATACATTACATTAAAAATTGACCAAACTGTTATTAGTCCACCACTTTAATTATTCACATTTTTATTTTATTAACGATTGCACATTAACCTAAAAGTATATTTTCAGCACTTGCTGAAATGACTGAAACCTGAAAGACCTACTTAGGTCTTCCATAGTTGCCATTTGAATTGATAAAGGGTATTCTCTAAGGAAATTGGTTAAAAGTAGCTCTTTTGCCCAGGACAATTTAATGCTTAAGTTCTAATGGAAGATCATTTGTTATTATATAATTTCAGGATTAGTACCGAAATACCGTTTGAGTTTAAGCGAATAAAATTTCTAATGCGTGCCACGATGATGATTGTCAAAACACAAAAGCAATCGTCGTCTGAGTAAAAAAAAAATATCGGTCCATTTTTATTACTGTACCAAAACTAATATGATTTTGACATCAGCAATATATTATATATCAATTAAAATCAATATAATATATCAATTAAACAGCACCAACTATAAAGAACGTCCTAGAAAGTTTTAGTTAAACGATTTCACACTAAGTTCCTATTAATTAAATGGCTCGGAGCAAACTCCTACAAAGGATAAGCATACTATTGATCTCCAATCGTTTTCCGTTTAAACTAGGTTCGACCCACTTATGTGAGACGCAAATAGAATTCAAATTATCTTGTTTCGGTCAAATGATTATGTCACGTCTAGGACCGACTTATGATGAGATCGTCCTATGTCCTAGGATTTACATAATTATATTAGATTCTGATAATAAAAGTTAAGATACAATAAATTTTAAGAGCTTGCTACTGTAACAATAACTAGGCCATATTTTTTTTTAAACTTGAAAGTAAGCAGCTTAGTTTATTTCTATCATTTTACTAGCAGTGTTATAACTTATTATCACTTATTTTACTGTCATTTTTTTATATTTTAAAATTATAAAATTCCGTGACATGCACAAACATTTGGAAACCAATTTTAAGTTTCAGCCGTCCCTGAATTTTTGGCTTGATTAATTTTCGCTGCAATTTCGAATACGAGCAAAGTGTTTGACACGTCACGCTCAGCTGCTATACCTTCAAAGGGCCATTTTCCAAGCTAATTTCACTATACCCTTTATACCAAAAACAGCTCTTAAGGACAAGCTTAATTTATAATTAGAGTTTATTGAATAGTAGTACTTGTAAATTCACTCTAATAGAGAGTTTGATGTACTAAATTGAATATAATAAATATACTAAATTTAATGTTTGATAAATTAAGTTTTAGGAGGTACTGAACTCATATTCATTAACATGTTCAAGTTGAGGGTTCGCCTGAAATGGCTTCCAATCAGATTCCGGAAGGTTGATTCAAATTATGTTGCTTCTCTTTTACTTAATTATCATTCTCCATATGTTTGAGGAGATATACAGTATACATAAAACACAATGTATTTTGGAATGAGTTGAATAAACACGATCCGAATTATGTGTTTAGGTATAATAAATCAATTAAAATTTTGATGTCATAACTTAAAACTTTAGATACAAAATAATATTAACATTAATAGGGTAGTTGTCTATATAAAGGTAGGGTGGGGTGGTAGGTACGTAGTATTTTTAAATGTTCATCTCTATCGTAAAAAATATAATCATAATACATAACACAACAAAGTGGTTTGTGATAGGTGTTTTAGAATAATTTAAAAGCATGTAAATACTTTATAAATACTAAATTATTTAAACCATATTATTTTTGTTCAGATTCAGTCCTTTGCTGAATAATAAATAAATTATTGTAACAAATAAAAATAAAGATATTATCTTTTTCTGTCTTGTAATAAGAATATATAAATAACAATATATCATAGCCTCAATTTATCTGTTAAGTACCCACAACCCCTATCTATGTTATTTGAACAACTGTGCGAAAAAGGTTATACTGAATGTTGTTACTCAAAGTTAACGTTGTTCATAACTTTTCTAATATAGATAAAAGTTAATAAAAATAACCAATATTATTATCACAAATTACGAAACCTTTTTGAGACTAAACAAATATTATTTTTGTAGCATCATCATTTTTATGAGACGAGCTTAAATACCTCAAAAATAATAAATGACGAAGGTCTCCAGTTACTTAGATAAAACACTGAACAAAATGTTTATATAAATACTTTTATTTTCCATGCAATTCAGTTACTTTTGTATTTTTAAGAGAAAAGCAATTAACCTTAACAGTAACGTTATACCTTCCTTAGTTTAAAAATTTTGGGTTTTAGTATTCTACGAGTAAATCTTAAATTTTTATTGTCTGTGAAATTAATTTAAACTTTTATTAGCTAAGTTAAGAGCATTTTCATTTAGAAGCCTTTCGAGCCCCTTTCATCTATATTTATCAATCTAATCAAATTAGAAAACATATATTTTATGTTGGATAGCCCCTTTTAGTATATTTAGTATAAGAAAGTAACTTAATGCCTTAGTATTGAAAGATTCACTTACAAAAATTCCTATAATGTGTTTCTTTCCCTGACCTGACCTTCACATTAGAAACTAAAATAATTGTTCTGATACCATGTTTGGTCAATTATGTTAAAGATGGATCGGGCTATAATTAACAGGTCTATATTAAAAAAAAAACTTTTTTTTTTAATTATGTTAAGACCAACTAATGAGTTTTCTTTGTTCCCAATTACACGTTTTGCTCTGTGAGATGGATTTTAAGATTAAGTTTTATGTTCTACAAGAACATTTTTTACATTAGAATACAAAATAACTTAATAAATTTAATTTTTAACCACTAACTAGGTATAAATTGTTTTAAACTAAAAAGGGGCCTAGGATCTATAATTAACTAACTAGCGGGAGTATTAACATGTTAATATCTGCTATTTGGCAACGCTCGCGGTCTCATGATTTGGACGTAGAGGGAAACGGTTTAGTTCCGAAGCTAATGAAAATTGTTGCAGAGATCTACAATAAACGTTAACGATAATTCCACAGTATGAATGTGGTTGTAGCCATAGAGTATCACTTGACATGATTATTGAAGTCACTAGAAATTTAGTTAAAATGATTCATCAGATTATATAAATCCCTGGATTGGGATGACTGATTGATTGACTCAAAAATAGTTTGAAACATTTAATGATCCAATTATATTACTGTCGTGAGAACATTGAAACCAGTGGTAAATTCGTTTCAATAAAATTAGTTTATGGATTCAAATAAATTGTAATATGAATCTGGCCCGACGCCAACCCCTGGGTTATACGTCCTGACGTATGGTGATGAATTGTGTTACCTTAACATATTTTTGGAGATTAGACAATAACAAAGAGTGTCTTCTGTGTCTGAATCTGAATTTCCGATTAAAATTATAACAAATATAAAGGTCAAGAATTTCGGTGAACAAATTGAGTTCCTACACTTAATTAATTTCAAACACAAATTACTTCAGACCTCCTTCCACTAAATTAACTCGACTCATTAAAGTTTAATTTAGACCTTGTCTAAATAACTAAATATTATAAACAAGTCTTTATATATAGAAAGTATTTCTCAGGATTTGTAATTTATACTAATAATAAAAATAAAAAAGTAATTTATACAAATCATATCATATATTCTGAAACTGACATATCTATCTATACATGTGTGTTTAAAAAAAATACATAAAATATTGATTCATCATCAATATATTACTAAATAACCTTAAAATATATTACCTATTATTAACCCACCTTTCAATACAGATTTAATTAGCTCAAGAATTTCACATTAAGCGACGTTGCATTTATGAGAAATTGGCTGAAATTACTTATAGAACCTTCAAGAACATAAATCACTACAATATGATGCTTAATAACGTCGTAATACTAGTAAATTAAAATAACATGACAATTATCTGAGAATATATATTATTTGAGCTACCGTAGCACCAATTGTATATACCAATTTTATTGGTAGAGCCATGGGACGGTTTCCCAGAGGTCGCGGGTTCGAATCCCTGCCCGTATCGGTTTATTTTCTATTCTATATTTATATAAATTTAAATAAGCTTAACATGGCTATACATGTTTATAGATATTTTCAGACATTCATGTTTAAAGATATTTATAAATATAAATAAATATAAATATAAATAAATATAAATGTGACTACACGGGAATAAAGACAGAAACATATACTTACATATCTATATATATCAATATGTACATATACAAAAAAAGATTTTTTACTGTAATGTAATAATTATTAGGATGGATGGATGGATCATATAAAAGGGAAAAAGGAGTACACAACATTTTAGAACTTATGCTATTTTGAATAGCTCTACTTTATATATATATATATATGTATATAAGTATATGTTTCTGTCTTTATTCCCGTGTAGTCAGATTTTTTTATTCAAATGGTTTTACATGCAATTAAAGAGGAATGTTATATTTACCCACCTTTAAGATTTTACAACTGCCTTTATTGTGAACATCAAATCTTTCAACTGGAAATAACAATCATAATGTTGAGAGCAACATTATCGATAAAATATTCAATGTAATTGATACAAAATACGCAAAATAAACACAGAATGTTGTATGTTACGATCTATAAATATTAAAAATGATATTACCTTGACCTACAAATATATTTGATTTTGCAACTAAATTTAGCCAAACATATAAAATGATAAAAAATATTTTTTTTTTACGTATGCGTACTTGTATATCAATCAATCAATTTCTATAGGAAAATTAAAACTAAAACTCCAGCAAAATCTGAAACAGTAGATATCGCACAAGGTTTATTTCCAATTTAATATAAATTATCATATTTTATTGCGAACATGTTCTGATGATTTGTTATTTCTGTGCATTTTTGTTACCATTTTCCTGAAAGTATACCATCTGTAATAAATATATATACAATATATTGAACAGATATTTGCTAACAATAACAAATCGTATACGTTATATAATCCAAACATTCTTCAGCGTCATCCTTCGCTAGTAAAACATTTATCAGAATTCCCACGAGAACGTTGGGAAATAAGTTATATGATTGTTAAAGTGAACTAGCGATCTATCTAACTAGAAATCTATATTTATATATATATATATATATATATATATATATATATATATAATATAGATTTCTTCCAACTCCGAAGATAGTCTGCAGCGCCAAGCAATTCACACCTGTACATGAATTAATGAATAAATCTGTTTTTTTTTAATTTTGGTCACTGTAGAACTATTTATAAAAAAATCAGTTTCCTATAGTGTAAAGTTTTTTTCCTTCCGAATAATGTGTAAAGGAAAAACCGCTAAACTAAACTAATATTGACTTTTTATTAAATTATACAAATAGCGATGTTTATTCGTACAGATTTATATTTACTAACTTTATATGTTCATTATAAATAAGGAACATAGAAACACATATTATATTAAATGAGATTTACGTGTTGATTCAAGACTCGTGGTACGTTTAATGCTCTGTACAGATAACAGGTATGATTTTACGTAGTTTCCTTGTAAGATAGCGAATGCTGGTTTAGAAGAGTAAATAAACAAAAGTTTTGTTTTATTAAGAATAGATGTAAGGTAGTCATTCGTAATATACAAACACACAAACAATCTAAACGAAATATAGGATGAGTGAACAGAAAACAGTATATTTTGGTAATTTGTACCAGTAGACTATGAAGGCAGAAAGGAAGACAACATATTGAATGTTGAAAACTTGATGACGTAAATGACGTAAAAAAGCTTGAAACGAAAGCGAATATAACAGCAAAGTAATTGTACTTTTTGTTATATGTTTATTTAATTAAAATCGATAGTTCGTTTCAGATGAAACCTAGTATTTTATGCTTGTTTTTAATTTTTGATGCAATTATAAATTAGGTTATTATTATTTCTTATTTATTTAAATATTTATTTAGTTTTATAAACATATATATAATGGCAGCACTTAATGGTTCTCACCTTTCTAGCTTATTCAAGTATTTATAATCAAGCAAATGCCCCTCCTCACATAAATAATAATCTTAGTCAAATAAACTACTTTAAGCATACGAAAATAACAATTACTTGACATAACAATTCTAAATATTACTATATAAGTTAATAAAACAATGATTTTAATAATTACACCTTATTGGTTCTTCTTATTTAAGTGAAATCAATAATTCATTGATTAATATGAATCAATATAGTGACCATCAAAATATTGAAACGAATCAAAGCATTACGAATTATTATAAAATATTCGTTTAACAATAATAGGTTACATTAACATAATATGACATAATGTAGTTTAAAATGAAAATAATGACTTTTATTGAGGCCTAGTGGTTATTGACATCCAGCTGGTTCGATAACAGATCGACTTTGAATATATTAGAACATAGCATCTTAGGTGTAGTTACAGTAAAGAGATCTTAAAAATAATATGAAATATTAATGAATCACTTGTAAAGACAAAAAAAGAAAAAAAAGGCACCTAACAAAGGGTTATTATATTAACATACAAAAACAAATTTTGTATAAAATACAAATGTATTTTCAAGTATCAATGTCAGATACACTGCTTATCTCGAATAAAACAAATGTTGGAAAATATTTCAAACATAATTTTACTATATATTTATTTAGCAGTAGCTTTTGATCGTTGCTTTGCTTGCTTGGAGGGGAGATAGATATATAGGGGAGTCCTATTTTAATACGGATGACAAAAGTAACATTCAGTGCCGGCGCTGGTATCAAAATATTTGTATATTGTAAGGTAACCATACTCACTAGTTAATTAAATACATTTTCTTGGTGGTAGACCATAACATCCGGTCGCCGGCAAAGTTACCACCTATCGGGCAGAGTCGTGCCGCAAAGCGACCTAGTCGTGTTCCGGCACGTTGCTCGATGAAGCCGTTTATGGGAAATGGGTCTGAACAGTTGCGGTGCGTTGGCGAACCGGTTTGACGTCGGGTTGGTGTTTGTTTTGTCGGGTGTCTAGTCGAGGAGGGTAGCGGGATCCGAAGCGACGGCTTTCCGCTGGCCGCCCGCAGATAGTTGGGGGCCCAATTAGTGGGTTAGCCACCCACGAAAGGCTGCCCCGCCAGCTGCGAAAAATCCCAGGGTGGCTCCATCGTGCTTGGCGACCAGTCGAGGAGGCCCGATGGCGATCCCTGGGGGGGTTCGGGCGTCCCCGCAGTCTCCAGACTAGCCTCCCAGTGGCAAGACATCACCAATTTCGACGTCGGGTTCGATATGTACCGCCTCGTTCAACTGCCATTTCCCATCCCTATTCACTTTTATATTTATTTTTTTATGAAAAAGTTTAAAAAAGGGAACAAGTTAAAGCAGCGGTTGCACTCCTCCTCATATAAAGTGCACCTCACTAATATAAGGGGTTTGCACTCAAATCTTTTAGCTGTCCACCACCACCTGGAGACAGAGCAGCCGCACTAGCTCTTTTTGACGGAGACGCAGATACAATGTCCTTTGAGCGCTGCATACTTGGATTATCCCGGTTACTCGTTAGAGCACAACTTTCGCTCACGGGCCGGAGTCAGTGTGTACGCGCGGAACGACCTCTGTATTCAGCGTCTCCGTCACTTTGAAGACCCCACTTTTTCTTCCCTATGGGTTTTAGTGGACACAGGAAACGAAAAAATCCTGTATTCCTGTGTCTACCGTTCGCACAGCGGTGACCAGGAGACAACTCGTTTATTTGAGTATCTCAGTGAGGCTGCAGATATGGCTCTGCATCAGTACCCTTCGGCGCAGCTCGTCTTTCTGCGGGACTTTAATGCCTGTCATCAGGACTGGCTGTTCCCGTACCAGAAGACCGACCATGCTGGAAGAGAAGCGCGGAACTTTGCGTTGTCCTTGGACCTCTTTCAGCTGGTGAGGCAAGCGACAAGGGTACCAGATGTGGTAGGCCATACAGCCAATTGCCTGGACCTTCTGCTGACAACTGATCCGGACAGGTATCGTGTAGAGGTCACGTCCCCCTTGGGAACCTCCGATCACTGTCTGGTGAAATCTGTATTTACATATTCCCCACCAGCTTTCGAACCACATGGTGTTAGGCGAGTATGGAAATACAAGTCAGCAGATTGGGATGAGATGCGGCACTTTTTTGCGTCTTATCCTTGGCGGCAGGTCTGCTTCTCTTCTTTGGATCCGTCGAGTTGCGCGGATGCTATAACTGATGTGGTGCATCAGGCAATGGAGTATTTTATTCCTTTTGCTGACGTACCCATCGGTGGCAAAGCTCGCCCATGGTTTAATGCCGAATGTCGTCATGCACATGACCGAAAACATTCGGCATACCTTATTTGGGCTGATGCTCGAAGCCGCAAAACTCCGGATGTAAGTATAAAGAAGAGAGCCTTTAACCAAGCTGCCAAGTCCTACAAAAAGGCATTGCGGAAGGCTCGTCTCGAACGAGTCGCTAAGAATGGCGAAAAGCTCTCTGCCAGACCAACTGGCATTCGAGCTTTCTGGTCTCTTGCGAAAGCGATCGAGTCGAATTTCTGCCAACCCTCACTGCCTGCTCTGCTGAAGCCTGATGGATCCCTGGCCCACACAGCAACAGAGAAAGCGAATGTATTTGCTTCTCTGTTTGCTGAGAATTCGCATCTAGACACTGGCAATGCTTCTCCAACACATCTTCCTCACTGCGGTTTTTCGATGCCTGAAATCCGCATCACTAACAAAGAGGTATGGAGAACATTGTGTCGTTTAGATGTGAATAAAGCCAGTGGTCCTGATGGTATACCAGCCATTCTGCTCAAGACATGCGCAGCTGAGTTGTCTCCTGTACTGACACGTCTGTATCGTCTCTCTTTCATGACTGGAATAGTGCCGAAATCCTGGAAGCTTGCTAATGTGCAACCCGTGCCCAAAAAAGACAGCCGTGCCGACCCTGTCAATTACAGACCGATTTCAATCACCTCCATACTCTGCAAGATTATGGAGCGTGTATTGAACTCGCGCCTACTAGCATACATAGAAGGTAACGATCTCCTCAGTGACCGACAATACGGGTTTCGCCGTAATAGGTCTACTGGGGACCTCCTAGTGTATGCTACACACATTTTAGGCTAGTCAATAAAAAAGTTTTAACAGACCATTTAAAAGCATTTATTAATATTAAGATATATCATTTAAATAAAAACATTTATTAATATTAACATTTCTTCTGATCTCCTGTCATATTTTTGAATTTCAAAACACAAAACATGAATGCAATATGGTTTAAGTTGAATATATGTTTCTAATTATTATTTAAATAAAAATATATGTCGTGTACTTACATTTATGTTTTCATCATTTACAGGAGGGTATTATGTAAAAACGAATACACTGAAAAGCGTGGCCTTAGTACAACGTAATCTATCTCATCATATGTACAACCGTGTAACTAAACCACAACACTGAAAACAATGAAAATAAAAAATCAGGGACCGATATACCAACAGCAAAAATGTACTTCTTATACAAATCAATGTTATTATAATTTTAATTTTATGTTAAGGATATCGGTTTTTTTGTCAACAAGATCTCGTTCTATTCTTTTAATTGAAGATTCTAATTCTTTTTATTCTAGATCTCATTTTAGCACAGGAAATGTCACTTTAGTTTTAATTAGGTCTAAGCGTTTCTTTGTGCCATGTAATGAAGTCAAATAAGTAAATAGAACTGTTAATGATAAATAAATACAAATCACAGATAGACATTAGGATCTCGTATACAGATGGAGTTGCGGATGCTTTACCATCATTGCAGAATCACGCCTTTGAAAATCAGCGTTACTTCCTTGTTCCCAGAGAACGAGGGATCGAAACTTTTGGTAATTTTAATTATTTTTTATCAGAATAGAACATTACGAATTCAAATTCCATCTTATAAAAAATATATATATATATATACCGGCCATCATAAGTCGGTTAAAAAGTCATTTACGTACCGAAAATATATAAATGTATCAACTCGTGCTGCGCAATTGTTTCTAACTTGGACACTTCCAGACAGAGATAATCACACATAATGCAGGTTTAAAAGCAACTGGCGTTGGTGAATTGTTTATCTAAATTGATTTGCCCAATAAATATTTTTTTCTACATAGAGATCTGTCGAGATGGAATTTTAAATATGTGAGAAAACACTTCACTTGGGAATAAAGTAAATATTTCCTTGAAAATGAGTTCCTAAGGATATTGTATAAACTCCTTTACTAATCAAATATTTACGAACATTCTTCTAAACAAAAGCAAAACAATCTGGAATTTGTAAAATTAATAGTTTGAGAATAATAAATTTATTTTGTTTAGTGTGTATATATCATACTTTAGATACAGGTAGATCTACTGTATGTTTATCACATACGGACTAATATCTTTTAAATTTTGATATTAGACAACGTTATGATATAACTTGACCATTTAAAAGAAAACTACTCCCACGAAGATGATTCTGTCAGCGGTAAAAACTCTTCAAGGATTTTTCAGAATTTTGCTACAATAAAACTCAGCCATTTTTAATTCGTAACTTTATTTCGTTACTAACTTCGAAAGCTTCACGCTGAATTTCACCAATTAATTTTCAAAAACTTTTTATTCTAGAAATTTAAGTAAAATTGTTTTATTCATATTTTACCGCCCCGTTGGTCGAGTGGTTAGCGCAGTCGCCTAATGTGTCACGGCGTAATGGGGCTCGGGTTCGATTCCCGGCAGGGACAGGCATTTATGTGATGAGCATAGATGTCTCTGTTTCTGGGTTTGGTCGTTTATTAAATATATTCTCAGTATTTATATTTGTATCGTTGTCTAACACCCTTAATACAAGGAAATAATTTGCTTACTTAGGGGTTAGATCAATGTGTGGAATTTGTCCCGATGTTATTATTATTATTATATTATGAATGATATATTATATAACAGATTAAAAAAATGCATTCATATCACCTTATTACCTCCAAAACAGGGGTAAAACAAAGTCTCCTTCACTTTTTAGGAACCCTTACGCCCGTCGAAATCCATTAGATTACCTGAAACAAACATATTTTGTTAATTACCGCACAATTCAGTAATAATATTATAAGTACGAAATTAAGTTTGTCTGTCTGTTAGGTTTTCACCCTTCGGCTGGTTTTATACTGATCGGATATAGAGAGTTTTGTAGCCTCGCAATGGTATACGTACTTTTTGTACCGTAAATAAATGGGTTGAATTAAAAACTGAAAGTTTGTTTGGGTAACCAATAATTTTCTGAGCTAGGTATGTAATATATTATATATAATCTATTTTAGGAATAGGATGTCATATAGTGTAGAACTAAAATATATATTCTACAGCTAACAAATATCACTATAATAAAAATCGAATCGTTTAGAGTTTACTAATAAATAAATTTCTTGGCACGAATAATATGCAACGAAATGAATAGGTGTTTCGTAATGACAAAATTTGAATAATATGTCAATAAAAAACAATTAAGTCTAACAACAAAGTCACGAATGACTACCAACAACTGGTCGTATAGAATAATTAGAAATATGAAATAAAAAGGAATATATTCACTACCTTTCGGTAGGAATTTTGAGAGAAGCTTAAAATATAATGATAACACACGCCTTTGTGTGTATCTTTATATATAAATTATCACATCACAATTACCGATATGTTAATAAAATAAATAAAAAAATAATAAATAAAGTAAAGTAGTTCAGGTCTTCGAACTGTTTCTGGAGTGATTAATCGAAATAAGAAGTATCTAATAGCGTTTTGATCTAACAGCAAATTAGTTATTTTTTGTGACTATGAAAAATCAAGTCTTTCCCTCTATGCCATTATAGTTTGAACTTTAAATCTAGAACATGTTTCCTTTCAAAAGCTATGACCTAAAACTGTCAGTGATGTTAGGAATTCTCTTTAAGAAACTGACAAGTTCCCGGTTATTATTCAAATTTTAATACAATTTTTAAAATATAAGGAATAAAAATTCTTAATGTAAAGTTATTTAAGAAAAACAGAACACATTAGTTTTTCCAAAATAATGTTTGCAATAAATAATTATTTTTGTATAAATATTTCTAGTGGACAATAAAGTTGGGCATAGTTTTCAATTGGACGTTAAATTTATCAAAAAAAAAAAGTATATATAAAAAAGTATATAAAAGAAAATATTCTATTTATCAATATTTATAACGTTTAGTATAAGGATATAAATAAGGAAACAATAAAGAAATATTACTCCCCTATTTTTACGCTAACATGCCTAAAAATTTATTAAATAGTATATATCAATAAATAAATATAAATGTCACTTACTTTTTCACTAAAAAAGGTATTATTTTAGAAAACCTGAGCTTCGTATAATGAATTCCAAGACGAATTTAGGACAAGCGAAAGCACTTTTTCATTATAGTGATTACCTACTTCTGTTGGAGTATGCTTATTTATTATGTATATTTTTTAGTGTAATGTTGTATTCTTAAGTTGATATTATCCTTAATTGGTTATTAACAATAATTTATTATTTTATAAGTAGTATCATATGTGGACAAACATAGTGTAATTTTTATATTTGATTACCTTATGTGATTTAAAAGACCATTGTTGATATTGTGTCTGTGTTGTTCAAATAAAATATTTTTGATTTGAGTTTTTAATAAATAAACCTTTTTAATATAAAAAATCGATGTAAATTTATGTTCAAAAAAATATAATCCAAAGTAGTATAATTAACTTTATCTGAATGTCTATTATTATAGCTTAGAATCGAAAATTGATTCCATTCTGAACAATTACAAAATCGCAAATTAGTTGATAACAATGATGTTCTACGTTATACAATACAAATAAAAGTTCCATTAGCTTAAACAAACCATTACTTATCCAATCTAGTCAGATTCATCTTCCAGATAAACCAGTTTTGAAAAGCTCATTTAATTACGACGAGTGCTAATAGAAGTTATTTTAAATTTCATCACCCTGTTATTACAAACTGTATAATAAGATTTTAAATTTAAAACATAATATATTATTGTGGAATTGCTCAGAAACTTATGATTTGTATTCTGATATGTTTAGCTGTGTTACTTCGGTTAACAGTTATGTTTATTCTACACTTAAATAAGAAAAAAATATATTGGCCATTACAACTTGCGATATGTAGAGCTGAAAACGTTTTCATAAATATTATTTTTATTGAAAATGGTACCATTTTGGATGAGATATATTAGTATCTTAAAAAACATATACGTATCTATATAAATAATAGACTCAAATAGTTACCAAGCCAAAGAAATTGTTCGTTATATGCTTTGAGCGTTGACAATAAATAACCTGGACCCATAATTATTCATTTCGTCTCTGAAAGTAATTTTATTTCAAGCTCCAAATTAAAACTTTGAACAAAGTATTTTTCAAGGATTTTATGAAATTTTCTTTGATAAAACTCACCCAATTTAAATACATTTGATTCTTAATCTGAACACTCCTTGTTAAATGTCATCAACTAATATTAAAAAACTTTTCAATATTTCAACAATTAGAAATAAGATTGTTTTAAATATATTGCAAATGAGAAATTTGATTCTTTCATACAAATTGCAGTTATATAACTACTTTTTTATTTGCAGTTATATAACAAGAGTTAAACTATCCTAAAGGGAATACTGGCCTTCCTTCCATCTTTGTGCTCTCTTATAGTCATCGACATCCATTAGATTACCTGAATCACCTACTTCATAAATTACTGTACTAAAAATAAAACTATTCTCAAAAATTTCCGATAGTTGCCGCTGCGCTGTAAAATCGTTTATCACGACCAATTGGTATTTTTCTTTACTAATTTTACATTCTATAAAAATATATAAGTTTAAAGGATTAGTATTTAAGTACAACTTTTTAGACCGACAAAACTACGTTTCATCTTAATTTGGTAACAAAGAAAAATTATAGCTGAACAAATGAACAATTGATTTTTATTACGACCATCTCATAGATTTTAATTAATCTATCTTTAAATGTTTCAAGATATTCCCACTAACCTAAAAATAGCCACCATTAAAAATCGAGATATTAGAGGTTAGCCATGCTAAAATAAAATATGTATTGTCCCTGGAGAACTGTCTACGATTTGATTATTGCCTTGCTATGTTGAACACGCCCTTAGTTTTAATCACTTGGAATATAAAAACGTTTTAAAAGTAAGTGTTAATAGTGGCACAATAATTTCAATATACCATATTCATAAAGGCTTAAATTATTTGGAAGATACATTTTCAGATATCATTTTATAGATTCGAACAACTATAATTATGGTAATTTGTGGTAAGCCATGGAATCCAGCTAGTACATCATATGTAAATTTCAAGTTCATACTTCCGCAATTCACGGAAGTCATCTTCCGTTCTTCACATAAATAATAGTAAAGAGTTAATCAACGTTCGTTTTCTTTTATAGGTATTAGTCGCGTCAATGAAGCCGTAAAACAGGCAATCTTCGAAAGTCCTCAGAAACGGCACCGATTTTGATGTTTTTTTTTTTTTAATTTTTGTTTTTTTATATTATTCAAAATCAGAAACCTTTCAGAGGGGGGAAATAATTATTTTTATTGTTTAAACAATATGGAAGGTTTTTGTATAAAAAAAAAATTTAGTTTTATTATTTTTTATTAACACTAACAAAATAATATTAAAGAAGTATTTTTTTTAATTTTATTTTTATTTAAAAAAATAATAATTTTCAACATTACTTTCGGTATTGAAAACTTCATCTTCTTCAAGTGGTGGGTGATTATATTATCCATAGCATGATTGGTGTTAATAATTCGTGGATCAATTTTCTTTTCTACTGTATTTTCCTGTTTTATGATGTTTGCATAACAAGAACGATGGTATCTTGCACTTACAGATCTTAAATCATTTACAGAATTGATCCTCAAAAGAAGAGATCGAGAGAACTCATCTCTTGTATTTTTTATGGCATTAATTAATTTCTGTTTTGTATGGTAAGAAGTAACAGCTGATATATTTTGACGCTGTTTAACTTTCTTTTGTTCAAATAATAGTTGACTACAAATAAAACAATTGTGATTCCAATCAAAAGAGGGATCTGAAGATCTTCTCAACTTCAATTTAGGTGGGCTGAGCGATAATTTTTCACAAAATTCCATTCGTTTTATTTCAGCTGAAACAGTTTTACGCTCAGTAAATCGTTTCCGACAACTCGAATGAACAAATACTTTTCTTCCACTATTAAGGAAACCCACGACCCCTGATTATTTTTTAAATTGGTAGCAACTGCTTTCAAATTTGGCAGTCCCCGAGTCACTTCCGTTAATTTTTCTTTAACTTGAATTGAAGTACTAGCAGCATTAATATTTCCACCTTCTTGACAGATGCAACATACATTCTCTGTCGAATCTACGTCACTTTCTTTGTGGTCCTATAACATATGAGGATTGAAACAATTACTAATTGAAGTAATTTGTAAAGAAAAAAGTACTGTATCTGACAATGTTTAAATATAATGGCATAAAAATTTCAAAATATTTTAAATATTATTAAAATAATTTACTATACCCTATCCATTATACGAAAAAATAAAAGGTAAACAAAGAAACCTATGGTTCTTAAACTTTTTTCGTAAACCGATTATACTTTTAAAGAGGTATATTGTGTGGGCGTTTTATGAGGGAATTAATTGAAAATACTTGTTTTATCTACATATTATGTTCTGTTATTTCTTTGACAATAAGAAATAAGTAAAAAATTAAACAAGTAGATATTTTATTAAAAACTATTTATTCAGTCTCCTTGTCCACGGAATGCATCACTGTCCTCTTAGACCGCTTTTTCTTCGGCGAAGTAAAAGTGCAAATATTGCTCGGCCCAGCTTCACTCATGTTACAAAAATAACAACAACACGAGTAACAGAACAGACAAACTTAACAAAAACAACTACTTTAACGAATAACAATTAAAACGCAATGATGAATACTGAGCGACGTGAGCGGTAAAAACAGGAAGGCTCCGAGCATCTGGCGTTAGACCTTGCATTCTTTTACCAGGTAGAGAGTACCCAAACAAGAAAACAATTAAATATAATAATTAAACATGTTTTAACGAAAATCATGCTAAAACTTGTTTTCTTCTATAAATAGCATCAATATTGTTTAAACAATAAAAATAATTATTTCCCCCATTTGAAAGGTTTCTGATTTTAAATAATATAAAAAAACAAAAATTAAAAAAAAAAAATGATCGAAATAGGAGCTGTTTCTGAGGACTTTCGACGAAAAGGCTTCATTGACGCGACTATATAGCTCTGGGCGTATTTATATTTTTTTACATTTTAAGCTACCTTACGTAGATTATTTTTGTCTATCATACAAAAGTAATGTACACTTTTTCTAGTCAATATGTCTAATAATATAGCCCAAGTTGCGAAAATAATCAACTCTTATTAATTTTAAACAAATATATGAATTTTTTAAATATTATAAAAAGACCTCAACATTTTAATTCAATTTTGGATAAAGCTTGAAGTGCAGATGTATAAAATTTGTATTTAGAATCTCGTAGCAATAGTAAAATAAAAGCACAATAATATATAATATATAGAGATACTTAATAAAATTTTAAATTTAAATTGAATTTGTACAAACAAAACTAGCAATCTATTAATTACTTAACAGGTGGCTAAATACAAAAAAAGGGAAAAAACATTGGATGATATTAAAAGGCTTCTCCGAAATAATTATTCTGTAGTGATTTGTTTAATGCCAAATAAAAAGAAGCAAGCTGCCTCTTTGACATTCATTTAAGCAAATTAACGTCCTTTATACACTCGGCGTCACAAAAATCGCACCTTTATAAAAAGCAACTTCAAAATAATTTTACTCAAACTTTGTGAATTGTAAGGATATGATTGTAGGATATCATTGGAAAGGTAATTCAATTGCCTATTAGAAAATAAAAAACATGTGTATGCATTTTAATTCTTTAATAACAAAAAACTTAAAACATGACAAAGTGACAAAAAATAAAATTAATAACATCATAAAAAATTACAAATAAGGCCTTAAAATCTAGTGTTTCCACCCCTTGCTGTGATGGTAGCTTCCAGCCGATCCTTCATGGAGCTCACGAGGGTCACCACTCTTGCTTGGGGTATGTTGTCCCATTCGTCTTTCACGGCATCCTGGAGCTCTTGTAGAGTGGTGGGAGCAGGATCTCGTGCTCGTACGTGCCTCTTTACATCGTCCCAGAGATACTCGATCGGGTTCAGGTCTGGACTTCGTGCTGGCCACTGCATAACAGGGATCTCAACCTCTTCCAAATAGTCCCGCACAGCAAACGCAGTGTGGCAACGGGCGTTATCATGCATTAACATGAACCCATCGCCAACAAAACCAGCATAAGGAACCACATGGTCTTGTAAGATCTCCGTTATGTACCGCCGAGCATTCAGCGACCCTTGCCCGCGACCACCACCAGTCCGAGAGACGCACACAAGCTCCGTTTTCCCTTCGACGGATATGCCACCCCAGAACATACAGGAACCACCTCGGTATTCGACGGATTCCTCTATGCAAGCCTGGGCAAATCGCTCTCCTCGTCTTCGGTATACTCTTCTGCGTCTGTCGTTGCAGAAAAGACATACTCGTGTCTCATCTTTGAAGAGAACGGCTTTCCACTGTTCACTCGTCCAGTTGACATGCTCCTTGGCAAATCGTAACCGCTCTCTTCGATGCTGCACGGTCTGTGAGCTCGCAATTCCTTTTTCTTTCAGTCTTCTTCTAATCGTAGAAACACTCACAGACGTTCTGCAAGCTGATCGGAGCTCTTGTTGCAACTCAACAGCATTGCTGAAGCGGTGCCGCAAGAATGTGGAAACAACGAAGCGGTCGTCTCTTTCTGACGTGCAGCGTTTTTTTTTTCCGGATCCACGTCTTCGAGTATAGCCACCAGTCTCAAGGAACCGTTGGTATATTCGTCGAACTGAGAATCGGCTAAGGTTCAACTGGCGAGCAACGTCAATATGTCGCAGTCCTGATTGCAATAGCGCAATGATTTGAGCGGCTTTATCAGGGGTTGTATCCATCTTCAGGTACTGTTCTCTTGCGTATGTTGTTCCGGTGTGTTCACTCTGAAGTCTGAGTAGCGACTAACCCATTTTTTACCTTTACATGAGCTTTTATACCCTTATAAGGTAGCACAAGTAGTGCTCCTTAAGTGAGCATTTTTTTAAACATTTTTTTGATTGGTCCCTGGTTAGAAATGGTAATTGTTTTTTTAATGATACAGGTAATTAATATAAAGGTATTGAAGTGCACTTTAGAATGATATATTTTTTTCATACGTAGTACTTATGTGCTAAATTCTAGGAGCGATTTACTGAAAAAAACATAGAGGTGCGATTTTTGTGACGCCGAGTTTATTTGTGAATAAACTAATCTATTTTATTATTTTTTTAACTCATTTATTTTTTATTTTTTTTATATAATCTAGGGCAATGCTTGACTACATTCCAGTTGATGGTAAGTGGAATGTAGTCTTAGGTGGTAAGGCGCATTACATTAGCAACCTATTTACTCTTCTTTTGAAGACACCCACATTGTATTTGGTCGGAAATACCGACGCAGACAAGCTGTTCCAATCCTTTGCTATACGAAGTAAAAAAGACGAAGCAAAGCGCTTCGTTCGGACAGGTGGAATGTCAACAACAAAAGGATGGATAACTGCCGTGCGTTGGTGGAAGGGGGCGGGGGGAATTAGGTCGTGTTATTTCTGCGCCCACTCACCAAAATGTATCCTATAGAATACTGAGAGCCTAGCAAATCTACGCCTGCGTTCAAAGCTGTGGAGGTCGGCTTCGACCAATTCGGGATCGCTTATAAGCCTCTTTGCTCGCCTCTCAATTGAGTCCAGAACCACAAGATCTACACACGACCGGATCTGTGCTTTGTATGTCCTACTACATCTGGTAACCTTGTCGCTTGCCTCACCAGTTGAAAGAGGTCCAAGGACAACGCAAATTTCCGCTCTTTTCTTCCAGCATAGTATCTGCGCTTAAAGAACATTGTATCTGCGTCTCCGTCAAAAAAGAAGAGGTGTGGCTGCTCTGTCTCCAGGTGGTGATGGACAGGTAAGATATTTGAGTGCATGCCCCTGATATTGAGTGCAACCGCTGTAAAAACTTTTTCTTTATTTCTCTTTCTTCATAATAAAAAAAATAAAAGTGAATAGGGCTGGGAAAAGGCACTAGAACGAGGCGGTACGTATCAAACCCGACGTCGAAGTTGGTTAACCTATGCCACTGGGAGGATAGCCTGGAGACTGCGAGGACGCCTGAACCCCCCCAAGGATCGCCATCGGGCCTCCTCGTTTGATCGCCAACCAGCACAATGGAGCCTGTGATTTTTCACAGCTGACGGGGCAGCCTTTCGTGTGTGGCTAACCCACTAATTGGGCCCCCAAATATCTGCGGTCTGCCAGCGGAAAGCCGTCGCTTCGAACTTAGGTACCCTCCTCGACTGGACACCCAACAAAACAAACTCCAACTCGACGTCAAACCGGTTCACCAGCGCACCGTAACTGTTCAGACCCATTTCCCATAAGCGGATTCTTCAAGCTACGTGCCGGAAAACGACTAGATCGCTTTGCGGCACGACTTTGCCGATGGGTGGTAACTTTGCCAGCGACCGAACTTAAACATAAAGACAAAGGTATTTATGACAAGGGTTAATTATTGTTAACTATTAGATTATTTATAATGTTTTTATATTTACTGTAAATGTTTAGTTCAAACACAATACATATCAAAATATATTATGATATAAGATAATTAATGTGTATGTAAATAATTAAAAATACAGTCTCATATTTCTAGCATATAACAAATATTTCTAGAATGAATACGTACCTATTATTTTTATTATTATGAATATATATTTTCATGTATCTTTTTGCTAATTTCGGCCAAACAATAACTTAACGTATCTAATTTGAATTTTCTGAGTATCAATGAATATTGAAATCTTCGATTTACAAAAGTCTTATATAGTGCTCGCAATGCAAATTCGATATATTTTATTTTACAAACGTGAGCACTTTATAACACATGTAACATGGTTCCACAGGAATACCTTAAAACCGTTTTCGAAGACAACGATACCTACTCTACAATCACTCAATATCTTAGAAAATACTTTAAATTCTGGAAAAAAAATATTGTATTAATGTTAAATATGTATAATGATAATTTCCGACTATTTGATAAGTTATAAAGTTCTACATTGTATTTTCATTTTTACAATATTTTACTAACAAACTAAGATTTACACCTAAGTTAAAAAAGTTGAGCAATCATTTTAATTAAAGAGACTGTGCTATTATTAACTGAAACTTATGAAAAACAACAGCCCTAATTAAGGATTAAATATTCAAAGCATTAATTAGCAGATATTAAGTCTATTTAAACGTGGTTAGTTTTTATTTTATTATTAATCTATTTAGGTGTGAAATTATAAACACCTTTTCTTAGAAAATTCTAAAATTGTTTTCATTGTGACTTTGACGAAGTATTTTCTACAATGTTAACAAAGGAACATAGCTTCAAAATAACCCAAAGAGAAAAAAATCAATACCGTCATTGAAAATAACTGCAAATATTATTTCTGTTTTAAGTCAGTAGCTTTTGGAAATAAAAAAGTATATAATTCATTTTATTTTGTTATGATAGATCTATTATAGAATAATTATAGAACAATGTTAAAACGTCAATATACAAATGCTATTATAACCGATTTTTTTTTGTAAAAATATATAAATATATTTTAAGATACCTTAAAGGTATCTTAGATCTTCCTTTTCTTAGTTTTAAATGTAAAATTAAAAGTATATTTTTAAATAAAACTTATTGTAACATTCAAGAGTTTTTGCTTGATATAAATGTGTGAAATCTAATGTATAACGTTATATGTGTAATAAATTCCAAACAGTCAAACTCTTACAGAAAAGATGAATAGGTTGCTTACAGGAAATCGGTATATGGATAAGGCGATGCCGCACATAAAGACGCGAAGACATATCGCCCTACATCTGTGATAAATGAGCTAGGACTATCGGAACATGGACGGATCCGACTAAAGAAGAAAATCCCAGAATGGAACCAGAAAGTCCGTTTCGCTACGTTGAATGTTGAAACACTTACAGGGAGGACAACAGAGCTCGCAGATTTGTTCAAGCGCCGCAGGGTGGATTTTATCTGTCTCCTACAAACCAGATGGCAAGGATGTAAGTTTCGTAGCATTGGAGAAGGTTAAAAACTGATGTAGTCAGGATCAAAAGGCAGAAGAAACGGGTTGGCAAAAGCAAAATAGCAAGAACATCTGGATAGCATAGTCGAAGTAAAACGCTTTTGTGACAAGGTTACGAGTGTAAAAACCTTCGTACATGGTGAGGTGGTGATTATTGTTGCCGCCTATCCCCTACAAACTGGCTGCACTCAAATTCAAAAAGATCAGTTTTTGACACTCAGACGATATTGTACAAGAAATACCTAGCAACGAAATTACTGTCGTGGGCTCAGACTTGAACAAGCACGTTTTGACGGAATACAAGCCATATGATTGAATACATATACAGACATGGATGCGGACACGGATATGGCGCCATAAATGAAGAGGGAAAAGCGATTATGCAAACTGCTATGTCTCATGCTCTTGCCATCGTCAATACATTCTTCATTTATAAAATCAGAACATCTTATTACTTACAAAAGTGGCACTAGATGTTCACAGATACTACTTACTTCTGAACAGAGACCTTATTGGAAGGGTCAAAAACTGTATAGTCATCCCCAGCATTGCGACATCGTGTCGTCGTCATGGACATCAATTTTAAATCAAGTAAAATGATATACAAGTTTGTAAAGTTGCGAAACCAGGGTACCAAAGATATCGCAAAGTCAAAAATATTTTAGCGACAAAATGGAAATCTAATATATCATGATATCGATATCTTAAAAACATGGTACTAATATTATGACCTATTGTTTAACACAAATCCCAGTGCCTCAAAATATCATATGATGGAGTCTCAGGGCGAGAAATATCCCCGAAACATATGTTACAATTATTGCTGACATGTATAGAAATGCTTGATCTTGTATCAAAACTACTGTAGAAGTGACAAAATCCATCCATGTCACACAAAAAAGTTTACCAAGGCTCGGATTTGAGTCCTTTTTTGTTTTGTCTAATACTGGACACACTCACCGCGAATGCTCAACAGAAAACTTCGTGGACAGCGGAGGATGTGGCGATTTGCACGACAACTCAGAATGCTCTTAAAGACGCACTCGAAGCGTGGAAAAGGCAATTGCAGGAGGGTGGCCTGAAGTTGAGTGTTTTTAAAACTCAAGTTATGAAATGCAATGTACCTACTCCTACCCGCATTGGACTCCTACCCCTGGTTTATGGACAAATAGTCCAACAGTGCGAAGAGTACAAGTTCCTGGGTAGTATAATTGACAAATAAGGAAACTTAGAAAACAACATACAGCATCGAATATCTCACCGGAGATAAAAACCGCCTATAAAATTAAAAAAATGCATATAGACATAGGCCGAGACATAGGCCGTTACGAAAAGGCACGTTGCTGTCATTCGAGTTGCAGAGATGAGAATGTTGCTCTGGATGTGCGGAATAACAAGGCTTGCAACGCAATGTCGCCGATAAGATACAGGAAAACCGGCTGCGATGGTATGGTCATATTAAAAGGAGACCCCTCGAATATACTGGCAATATGACTCTAAATCTTAACATACCAGGTAAACGGCGAAGAGGCAGTCAAAACTGCGGTGAATGAGTTGCGTTACAAAAAACATGGACAGCTGCAAGCTCGAAGAAGAATGGACATCTTCTCTTCTTCTTCGAGGACAGAGCGAAATGAAGCGGCAGAATAAAGAAAGCGGATCCGGCCACGAGACGGGAATAAGGCTAAGAAGAAGAAGCGAAGATGTTCTAATGTATAAGTAAAAGATTGTTAGATTTCATTTAAAAAGAGCAAGTGTTGAGTTTCTGGCCAGCGCTTCAGCTGGTAGTAGCTTAACCACGAACTGACTATATTGACCAATTTAATGTAATCATTGACTTGTATAAGGTTATTTGGTTTTAGTATATATTTACTATATATATATATATATTTTTTGTAATATATATTTTTATTTATTTTGTAAAAATAGATTTATGGATCAATAAATAATAATAATATAATTTAAACTTAATTAATTAAACGAAACCACACAATATTACATGACAACCAAATTCAATTGTATAACTCAATTCACAATTTGTAAATTTCATTTCGTAGTGCGTCAATATTTTTTTTTATTCAAATAAAAAGTCTTCTCTTTTTTTTCTTTTATAAATCTTACAAACAGGTTAATCGATAAAAAATTGTATATTATTGTTATTGAACTCGTATGTACCAGTTATAATACTTATAAGTATTTTAAAGTCCGGCTAAGATTTCTTTTCACAAACAATTGGTTTTTTGTTCAGCAAATTTAATACATTTTTCCTTGATTATAACCCTAACGAACGCAAAGGATCAACATGTTGAATTTAACCTAGAAACTCTTCTCAAAACGATAAGTTTGTATAGGACGAAACCGATTAAAATAACACTGAGGCAGCGAACATGGACGCTAGGAAAAGCAAACCGCGCTCGGTGTACATTAGCTTAAATTACACCACTTAAAATGTAAATTACCCTAACACCGACCGTTTTTGTGTATACAAGTAAATTTGGGTTTTTTTTAGGATTACAAGCTGTATATTTTTATCTGAATGTTTTAATGCTCAACACCACTCCTAGTCTTGTATATGCTTTAAGAAATAGACTGAATTATTATAAACAATCCACTTCGCCTTATATTTTTATCAATTATAACAAAGTTATTTCGATCACTGTGCGTCACTGAATTGTGTTTTTAAATATAATATATTAACCCGCCCGTGTTGGTCAAGTAGATAGCGCAGACGCCTAACGTATAGCGGCGCAAAGGGGCTCGGATTCAATTCTCGGCAAGTGATGTGATGAGCATAGATTTCTGTATTTCTGAGTTTAGTCGTTTATTAAATATATTCGCAGTATTTATAATGTGTATTTCTATGTATTTGTATAATTGTCTAAACACAAGCAAATAATATAATTTTGCTTATTTAAAGGATAAATTAATTTGTGTAATTTATTGTATAAAAATATAAAACAAAATATATTTTAAGAAAATTTTAAATGAAAATAAAATAGAAATACTTCTTAACAGCGCATCCCTACTAGTTCAATACTACCGAACCGAACAACCCGATCTGAGAAGAACAAACACCAATATCCTTGACACACTTTTTATTGAAATTATATTTACGTGAATTTATTTAAAAGTGGGAATATTGTGTGCCCATTTTTTACTTATATTTTTAAATAATTAAAAATTTCTAACACTAAAACCTTTTTTTCAAAAATTGTTCTGTTGTGTTTATACTGACTTTGATGAAGGTTTCTCAACAATGTTAACAAAGCAGTAAAGCATCAAGAGAACTGAAAGAACATTTCATAACATATATGTAGAAAAAATAATTTTAAAAAGCAGAAAAAAATAAAAAACCCCCCAATACAAAAAGATGTCTAAAAAAGATAAAAATAACATTATTATGCACTTATTGAAGACGTTGCATCGGGAGACCGTTAAAAAAGGAAGAATTCAAAATGAAAGTACCAAGTTGTTGTAGTTGTACCAAGATAAATAACGAAATATCAATATCAAATCGAATAGTCCAACACCTTATACATTAGCTCCGAAAATTTTGTAAAATAGCCACTGTCATCGACGTACGTACAACGGTTCCCCGACGCAACGACTTCAATAAGTACATAATAATGATCTTTTCATATTTTTAGAGCTCTTTTTGTATCAGGGGTTTTTGAATTTTTAAGTAGGTAACTTTAAAAGGTAATAAAAAGAAAAAAAATGCCTTATGAATTTCAACGGTACATTAACTGAAAAATAAAAAAGATTATGAGGAGGCAATCATACAGGCAGATTAAACTCATGTTAAAAATTAAACTTAGGTTAAGAGTAACGAGAGAGAGTAACGATATATACCAGATGCCTTATTTTAAAAAGCGTAATGTCAAATACCCTAGTGCAATAGTTAATGCTTATGTAAGAATAAGCTTCATATTACAGTTCAATTCGCCTGTGTTTATTCAAACATCTGTAGTTTCATGAATACTTTATGCGCGAGTAAGATAAGGTCTTGTTTTATTACCACAGATTTATGACTGCACTACTTGTGGTTCTTTATATGTACCTTTCCGTTACCTTGTATGTTAATATGCACGTGGTTTTCTTCAATAATATAAAATGAAATTGACAGAAGTGACGGAGCATTAAATTTAAATTTGCTCAGTAATAGATATTTGATGTAGTTAGTAATACTTAGTGTAAACAGTTTTACAATCAAACTAAACCGGTGGACATATTTAGCGGACCGCAAAAAACAGACTGCAAGATCATATGAAAACACATTCTTGTTGTACAATACATTTGATTATTATTCTGAATTAATTAAATTAACATTTTTGAACATAAAAAATCACAAAATTAAAGCGAAAGAAATGAAATTAAAGACAATAAGGTCAGTGACTTAATTCTGAAGAGTTTTGACCTAACACAATGAAAACTAAAGAAAAGTTAATACTGTCCAAATGACTGGTTTTTTCGCGATGGGTGATACAATCAGTATTTAGTGTTGCCACCTCTTGCTGTTAAAACTGCCTGCATGCGTCTGGGCATGCTCTCTATTAAATTGTCAATAAAACTTAGCGGCATTGAGTTCCATTCTTCAACCAATGCGGTTTTGAAGTCTCTTACGTTGACAGGTGATGGATTTCTTTGTTTAATTTGTCTTCCCAGTTTGTCCCAAACGTATTCTATTGGATTTAGGTCTGGCGAGCGTGCCGGCCACCCCAAAACCTGGATTCCGACCTCATTAAGTTATTCCGAAACTAATGCCGCAATGTGAGGTCGAGCGTTGTCATGCATTAGAAGAAAATTGTCTCCAATGAAAGGGGCAAAAGGCATCACAATCTGCTCTAAAATGTCGGTTACGTATCTTGCCGCAGTCAGGGAGCCATTTTCTACGATGTGTAGCTCCGTGCGTGCTCCTAAGCAAATACCGCCCCATACCATTACTGACCCTCCACCATACGGCTCTCTCCCAATAATGTTACACTGAGCGTATCTTTCTCCGGGTCATCGCCATACTTTGGTCCTTCCATCATCTGGTTTGAGACAAAATCTGGACTCATCACTAAAAAGAACTTTTCCCCAAGCGTCATTATTCCAATTTAGGTGGAAACGAGCAAAGCTGGCCCGAGCCACTCGATGACCTGCGGTGAGCTGTGGACCTCTGGCAGGCAAGTACGCCCCTATACCAGCTGCCTTCAGTCTTCTTCTGACGGTTTTGGTACTAATTATCACTTGTCGAACTTCCTGCAGCTGGTTTCGTACCTCAGAAGAAGTCAAGGTACGGTTTCTGAGAACACTGCTGACAATAAATGTATCGTCTCTCTCTCCTGTTACTCTTTTGCGACCTTGTCCTTTACGCCTGGTATACTCTCCAGTCTGCCGGTATCGTTTAACATTGCGGAAAATCACAGACTTGGAAACATGTAATGTTTGAGCCACTTCATTGTAAGTGTAACCATTTTCAATTAAAGTTACAGCTTTAGAAACCAGAGCAACGCTGAGATCCGGCATTATCGCCTAAATTTATCGAATTAAGTTCACTTCACTCAATAATGACAATTTTCGTCAAAAAAACAACAGAAATAAAGTTTTTGTTAAAAACAACAAAAGCCGACGAAAATTCCACTACGTGTCTCAGAAATTAGCAGATAAACAAATAAACAAATGAAATTTAAAATATTTTTTTTTTTTAAATCATCTTTTTTTTTAATACATAATATTGGTATAGTGGCCAGTACGAAAATATGAAAATATTTTCCGTTATTCGACCTTTTTTGCGTTCTCCTAAATATGTCCATGAGTGTATTTTTATTTAGTTTTACAAGTGATGGCACAGTACTTGGTTGAGCCAAAAAAAAATCGGTTGCTTGCTTGGATGAAAGGGTGATACCACCTTCACATAGTTGATTAGAAAATTATTTTTATAATTTTTTAATACTAATAATAGTACAAAAATGTTCTCGACTATTAAAATGGGATCAAAATTTATTAAAACCTTTGGAATTTTATAGATTTTGTCTTACCATTTTATAGCTATGGTTAAATCTTCCATTCCAAAATAATCATTTCTTTTTATAGATATTAGTATATCGTCTATTTTATCTTATAAAAAGAAATTATTAGTTTGGAGATACATAATTATAATAATCCAAGTCCAATCCAAGTCCAATCCAAGTCCAAGCTTTATAGAATGTTGTTAAAAAAATAAAAATATCACGTTTTTTACATTGATATGGTCTTAAAGTTGCGTAAAAAATTGTTTTTTTTTATAAAACTTTTTCTAATATATTTAGTTATTTTATTCCAGGTTATTCTTATTCCCTTAATCATTATTCGGAGAATATATTATTAAAATAACTTTTGCTTCTAAATGGCCTCGGGGTTAGTTGTTTTACTCTTACCGAAATATATTTTTTCTATTCAGCGAATAATGGTTCAGAAATGTGGATATTGCCTTAAGGCTAGAGATATACTTTTCCACAATAATAATGTTAAACACGAATAACACAAATAGATTTCATGTATGCCAGATCGGATATTTTGTAATGTAAAAATATTTTCATTAACATAACTATAAAATAATACCTACTGTTTATAAATTATGTGCCTGTTTAATCGAAATCATATTCCTTAAAGTCTTACAAACCGTTATCATACTTTGCAAAAGCGAACTTTCTAAGACATTATGTAAGTGAAAAGATGTTGCGAAGAACTTACCGCTGCAGTAATTCTCAACTTTATTTAATGTTGTAAGATGGCCTAGTTTTCATAATTAAAATTATATGATCTTCTAAGTGAACTTATTCATATTATATTCAAAATATTAAGACATTTTGTATATACGTTTGTAAAACTAAATACTTCAATGAAGCAAATGCATAAGTTGCCAATATATATAAACAAGGAAGAAGCTTGATTTCGAGTCACTGGAATATATGCCTTGGAACCAAATGTTTTCTTAAATCAAGAATTTATATTAACATCATGGTTGGTTTCAGGCATTAAACTTGAAGACCAGAATGTCTAAAATTTTGGAACTGTAAAAATATGCCTGTAATTTGTGATGAATCTGTAATTTCAGGTCATACATCCCCTTTACCATCTCATGAAATAAATATGGATAGATTAGATAGAAGGGCCTTAGTTTGATTGGACTTGACCTAACCTTTGTCAAATATTCTGATATCGTAAAACTGCTCAATGTATTAAGATATAAAAATATTCGATATTAGTTTGTAATAGATTTAGTAGAAGGTTTGAGTTGTATAAGTTTATCTCACATATATATTTAATATAAAAATTGATTTCACTTGCTATATTCTCATTTATATACTTAAACTTAATTTCCTCTCCTACTGAGCGGCAAGACCTAGAGCCTGGGATAATGGCGGTCAAACCTGCTTTTTTTTAAAGCCTTATTACTTTCAATATGTCAAAGATAATTGAGTTTTGCGTTAAATTATTCATAACTATATAGTTATACACTTTATTAATATCCATAATTATAATAAAAAAACAATGTTATAAGAAATACAGGCTTTTTCCCTTAAGTAAGCGTTATTTACCCGTTTTTCCTACCCATACTCAAATTACAAAAACTTTTTACTTTTTTACCACGCAATTGTTCTTCGCTCTTCTTCGCTCGCTCAGTCTACAGAAATAATATTTCCTTTATTTCCAATTTCAAAACATTTAATCAAAATAATACACCATCATAAGGATTGGTTCACAGTGATGTTCCTTAAGAGACAGCGTTTAATGATTCCCTGCTCTTAACATATAAATCTCGCTTATATTATAGAATGTGGCATTATTTACTGGCGGAATAATTTAATTATTTTATTTTGTAAGTTTGTAAGTGTAACATCGTATACAGTAAAACAAATTGCAGTTTAATTTATTCTAAGGTATGTATTGCTATCTTTCTAACCGAACTATAAATAACTAAAACATCTACACTATACTAATATTTACTTTCAAAGAACGATGTTTGTTCGTACAGATTCAAGTTACATTCTTTAATAGGAACATAGAAACTCATATTTTAATATTTGAGAACTACTTGTATGTTCCTCGGCTCGTGGTTCGTTTAATATTCCCTAGAGACTCCTAGTAGGTACACTTTTAGGAAAGGTTATAACGCTTTAGAGGATTAGGCCTAAAATAACTACACTAATTACTTGTTTGTTGTTGATTAAAAAGGCTGTTTACTGTTATGATGAGGTCATATATTAATTTGAAACTAAACATCACAATCCTAAAAAAAAAATCATTTAGATTTAAATAAAATAGAACATAACCACTGAAATGTTGATTACGGTTTTTAAATAAGGTTATTTTTTAAACATAATTAAAATAATTACGATACACTTAACAACAAAAAGGGTACCCCTAACAAAAAAGATACTTTTATGAGGGAATATAGATACTGTATACGTTGACAATTTTTGTATCAAAATATATCATTGTGTTTTCATATGTCAATGTCAAATACACTGGTTATCGCAAATCAAATAAATATAGCAACATTATTTATAGCACGCTTTTACTATTTATCTAGCAAAAACATATGAATAATAAATGAATATGATATAATAATACAATAACGCTATGCAATAATTACGTAAATTAGAAGATCTAGGTAGAAGGTAGGTACTTTCCATCGTAAAATATTTCTAACTCAGACCCATCTCTTAAATAAGAAAATTAAGAAAAAAACATTTTTAATTAAAGAACTGGGCTAATAGTAGCTGAAGTTTATGACAAACAGTAGGGCTGTTAGATTTAGTACCTTTAAAGAAAAAGAAAATCGATAAATTAAATTTATAAAAAAAACTAAATCTTGCATTTATATTTACGAGAATTAATTAAATATGTGAATGCTGTGTCTTAAATTTTACTTCTATTTTTAACAATTTACTTGTGAAATTCCAAGAATTAAAATAATTTCTTGGCAAATTGTTAGATTGTGTTCATTGGGACTTTGATGAAGGTTTCTTAACAATAATAACAAAGGAACATAGCTTTAAGAGAACCCAGAGAGAAACATTTCAATACCGCCATTAACAATAACTGCAAATATGATTTATGTTATAAATAAGTAGCTTTTGAGGGAAATAGCATTAATTTTCCTTTCAAATATTTTACATAACTACTATACTTTTACTGCGCTGTAAAATTTCAAAAATCTGCACCTTTTCTACTTTTTAAATTACTGATAAAATAGTTTTTCTGCTATTGAAAACATGATAGATAGTCTCGTAAATATATGGATGGATTTATGTTTGTTTACAATTACAAGAACAACTACTTATTTCATAATCATATTATGTAGATAGATCTTTTAGTATCTTGCGACACGCTGTTGACAAAAGTTTTCAAGTTTTATAGTTTATGAAAGCTTATTCATGTCTTTTAAATGAAAAATATATTTATTTTTCTCGAACTTGATGTTTGTGTCATAAAGCTTTCATCGGAATATTAATACTGAAATTTGATGAGAATCAATTTTATATTTCAACAGATAACAATCTTTAGCTACTTCTTTATACTTTGTTGTCAATGTTATTCATGATATAACAAGGTAAAATTCAACAAGATTTCATATAATATTATTCAAAATGTTAACACGAAATATATTTCGAATACAATATTCAAACTTGCTAGAAACATGAACTTGTTAAATGTGAGTTAACATCAAAGATTTGATAATTAATAATATGTTATGCTGAATATAATATCTAAAGTAAGTAATGCTACATTAAATCTTAATAAAGTATATTTTTAGTCAATAGGCGCATAGGATCAACATGTTAAAATTAAATTTTAAAATATTCTTCCCTAAAGTTTGTACAGGACAAAACATTTAAACTAAATCTGCGGGTCTAGCCAAGATGCCTTTCTACAATAGCTATCGCTTTAGAAAAGTTTGAAAATGTATGGGCAATAGATATCGCTATCGTTTTGACAATAAAATTGTAGAAAAGTGTTAGCCATGTCTCAATTTTGACAGACGCTAACGAAACTCAATTTTGACAGACGCTAACGAAACGATTTCTATTCTATTGATCGCTATCGTAACTATCACTCGGACTCAAACGAAAGCGCTAAAAAAATGGCGATTTGTTGTCAATTCGGTCCATAACCACCGCGAACGATTTTATCTAACTTTATTATTAACGCGTTATTTTAATATCTGCTTTATAATGCATTCATCATGCAGGTTAAATATGTTGTGGAGCGCTCATAACGAGGAAGCTTTTATTAAAAGCCAGCTAAGTTAATTTATAATAATATTAATAGTAATACGGAACAAATTACACACATTGATCTAATTAAGCAATTTCCTAAGTGAGCAAATTATTTGTGTGTTAAGGGTCAAGGGTGTTACACAACGATAAAAATACATAGAAATGCACATTATAAATAATGTGAATGAATTTAATAAACGACCAAACCCAGAAATTGAGACATCAACGCTCATCACATACATGCCTGTCCTCGTCGGGAATTGATTTTACATGTGTCTAGAAAGAACCGATAGATCATAAATAAATATGTATTAAAAAAGAATTAAATATAAATAATTTATGTATTATTTTTTATAATACATTTGATTATTATTAGTTTTTTAGTCAGTTTAGTAAATATTATTTATTATACATGAAATATGAATATGAAATGTAAATATGAAAGAAAATATTGAGTCAGTTATTTGTTAGTCACATTACTATTTATTATAAAATCAAACATTTTGTTATCCTCTATCTTCTAGGAAATAATATTTATCACTCTGATGTAAAGCTGAAATTTTTTTATTTCAAATGTTTCTCTTTAAAAGGTAGTCTAAGAATTATAACATTTTAATAATATCATACCAAAAATAATTATTGATTTTTTTTTCACCGATCTGATTACACCTCCACTAGTGACCTAATTCACAAGACTACCTAATTCTTGCCATAGACGTTCAGCCTTTAACCGACCGTGCGCCCCTTGTTGGGTCCTTGCTAAGTCACCATTGCTAGAACATAGTTAAAAGGGAAAAATGAACATAGGTGCTTGAAACACGAAGGGAGATATATCACAAGCGAGATGTTAATTTAAACAACAAAGGAAGGTTTTTCTGTTATTGGTAAATATTATAATTTACGTACCTTTAGTACCTTATTCCATAAACTCCAATAAAGCCGCAAATTGTTCGGGACAAGCCCGCAATCTAGTTTCTAATTCTGCAAACCTACAACACATACTTATCACTGTTTTATATCACAACACAAAGCTACACAAACCCAAAGATAACTTTAATAAATAAAAAGAAGAACTTTTACTTTATTCCACTCATTTTAATAAGTTATAAAACTTGTATTCAAACTCGCGCCTGAAGTATGAAGAATTTGACAATTTGGTGATAGCTCACCATAGACTAATAATTATAGACTTTTCTATCGAATACTTAGAATTAGCGATAGCGATAGCTATGACAATATGGCTACAAACGAAGCGCTTTCTATAATTGATATCGCTAAGTCGATAACAATTATAGAAATCGCTTCGATTGTCAATGTATGTAATATGGCTAGGCCGGCTGAGGTGGCGATGAGAAGATTAAACCTTGTTTGGTACACATTAGCTCAAATTACACCACTGTAACTACAAATTACCCATACATGATTTAGTATGTACGAGTAATCTTGACCTGTTTGTTGATGAATAAAGCTATAAAAATAGTAAGTCTTTTGTAAGTAAGTAATGAATAAAAGCTTTAAAAATAGTAAGTGTTTTGTAAGTAAGTAATGAATGAAAGCTTTAAAAATAGTAAGTGTTTTGATACCCAGAACCACTCAAAGTTTTGCATATCCTTTAAGATACTTAGAGCAGGTTATGTACTCATGGCGGGTAGGCTTGTAAAAGACAACACATGTTTTTATTGCTCTCTATAATTTTAATTAATTTTTAGTACAAAATTGCACAAGTAGTTAAATAAATGTAATTAAACGCTTTTCATACCTGTTAGCTATTATTCCTTCTAAGAATTTCAAAAGTTAAACAAGTTATGATAAATATATTTATCACAAAAACATCACTACGTCACTTAATTGGCACTAGGAATGGAATCTCTTCAACAAAGTGTATCCGAGTTAAGTGATTTATTCAACAAGAAAATGGCAGAGTTTCAATTAAGCCTCCAAACATCTATACCGGCAACCAGCCCCACATCCAACATAGACGCACAGTTTACAGCGTTTAGAAGCTTTATGTTGTCAGCACTGGAGTCCCTGCAGTCACAAGTCCAGCTTCTAGCACGGCAACAGGAAGATATGGAGATGAGGAGCAGACGAAAGATCCTGTTGTTGCATGGCGTGGTAGAGAATAAGAACGAGAAAGTGGATACTGTCATTTCTAAACTCCTTTCGGATAAACTTGCCGTGGCTGATTTGAATGAGGCTTGTATAAGTCGCTGTCACCGCTTCGGCAGCTCGAGATCCGATAAGCCAAGGTCAATCCTGATTAAGTTTCATGACATATCTGTCAGAAATAAGATTTGGTTCAGCAAGACCAGGCTGAAGGCCAGTGGCATAACACTCTCTGAATTTCTGACAAAGCAACGTCATAGTGTTTTCAGCTCGACAGCGTCTTGGAGTCACAAACTGTTGGACAAAGGATGGTCGCATTGTAATCGTCAAGCCCGACGGAACACGTCAGCAGATTGTCAGCATGTGTGAACTAAATGTTCTAGTTCCTGAATCTGAAGTTCTGGCGCCGCGCCGGTGCAAAAACCATCTTCTACATTGAGCAACTCTGCAAACCGTGCTGCAAACTCTGCAAACCGTGCTGCAAACTCTGCAAACCGTGCTCAGGTGATCAGGTCGGTAAGACCTAAAAACCTAACCAAGCGGTAATACTTCTTCTTAGAACTTGTAATTAAAATCATGCATTTCAATACATAGTTGCAACTAATATAAGTTAAATCATTATTTTCTCTTGGTTATTGATGTACATTTCTGTTATTTTGCAGTATTTTAGTAGTTTGGTTAATCGTTTGTTTATTGTCGTTTTTATTTTCCTTTTTTAGCTTCATGTTACTATAAGAACCTGATTGTAATCACTTTGTTTGGCAGTGAACTTGGAAAATTACATATTTACAATCCAATTAATACTATTTTGTTTTTTGTCGACTAAGGACTGACGAACGACTTTGACATAACAGTCAGTTGACACTTGACAGTTTTTTGGTAAATAATTAAATCATTTGACGTTTGTCGGACGGTCTTTTGGTTATAAACAATATGTACGTTCCATTTCACCATCTGGATTGTTGTATTTATGTGTATTTTAGTGTAACTAGTATTTAATTTAATTTCAACCGTAATCATGTTTAGTAACAGCAAACATTTCTAACAACTAGCTGGGGGATGATAGATAGCAGTGTGAAAATAATCTTGCTATCTTTTTGTTCTAGTATTAATATATTTACATTAATATAAATATATTTATTACAAAATAATATTATTATTAATAATAATTATTATTATAGTCATTTATTTATATATATATATATATATATATGTATTATTTTTGTTATATATTTATTTATTTATTTTTAGCTATTGAACATTGGTATTTAATTAATTGCGTAATATGAGTAATTTGAGCATTAATGACTTAGATTGTACAAACGTAAATGGTGATTTTGATTTTATGTCCCTGTCATCATCTGACGATAGTTTCCACAGTCTTCCTGAGAGTTTAAATTCTTTATTAGAAGCCAGTTTATCAGCCTTCCCTAAAAACTTTAATGTTGTTCATATCAATGCTCAGAGCATTCCCGCTCATTTTCCTGATTTTCGTGACTCTTTTGATATCGACAACATTCATGCAGTGCTGTATCAGAAACCTTTTTCAAACCTTGCCTCCCTTCTTCGTCCTACAGTTTACCTAATTTCCATCTTATTCGCAATGGTTGTACTGGAAAGGGCGGAGGCGGCGTAGCTATATACCTAAAGAAGCATATTCCGTTTTCTATATTAAACCTGTCACCGTCACTATAATCCGGGCGCCCAGAACATATATTTATTGAGGTGCTATTCGGTCACTTAAAATTACTACTCGGTGTCTTTTATAGTCCTTCACTACATATCGACTACTTTCAAACTTTCGAAGGGCTACTAGAAGAGTATACTTCTATTGTAGATCATACCATTATCATGGGGGATTTTAACACGTGTCTGTTAAAAAATGATTCCAGAGCAAAACGTCTTCATAACATCGTTAGCAGCTGCAATCTCTATATTCTTCCAACTAAAGCCACTCACTTTTTTCCAAATTGTACTCCATCTCAATTAGATTTAATGATAGTTTCCTCCCCTGATCTGACTCTGATGAGTAGCTGTGGTCAGTTTTGCGCTGATGCATTTTCCTACCATGACCTTTTATACCTCTCCTACAAAATCCGTCCTCCCAAAGCCAAGCCAACGATAGTTATGAGGCGCAGTTTTAAACATTTTAAAAACAACTCCTTTATCCAAGATTTTAACCTTATAAACTGGGAAGTAGTTTTTGGCGCTCCGAATGCTAATGACAAATTAGAAATATTTAACACCTTATTAACTGGTTTATATGACAAACATGCTCCTTTCCGTCCTATTAAGTTAAAGCACCTGCCGGCTCCATGGTTAAGTGATGAAATTAAAACATTGATGGCGAAGCGCAATGCCTCCAAGTCCAAATATAAAAGAAAGCCTAGTGACGAAAATCTCTTTAAATATAAACACTTGAGAAATGCGTGTAGTAAAATGTGCAGAGATGCGCAACGAAACTACATCCATGAATCAATAGAAAATAGTCATTACTCCAGGACTTGGAAATCTCTAAACTATCTCGGAATTGGCAGACAACATATAAACAATTTTCTTAACCTTGACGTAGATGGCCTCAATCAATATTTTACTTCCTTGGATCCCGTTGACACTTTAATCAAGCACAATACAATAAAGCAACTTAGTTCTGCAACCAATTTAATTTTCCTTCCTTTCATTTTGAGCCAGTTACAACTGCAGATGTCAAAAAACATACCTTGGCTGTTCGATCTGGTGCTGCTGGCTGTGATGGCATCAATCGTAAAATGTTACTTCTTCTCCTTGATGAGCTGGCGCCTATCATCTGTCACATATTTAATTGTTCCCTCTCTTCTAACATATTTCCCTGTTCATGGAAAAACGCGGAGGTCATTCCTATTCCTAAAATAAAAAATCCTACATCTTTCTCTCACTATCGACCTATCTCTATTCTCCCCTTTCTTTAAAAGGTTCTGGAGCATATTGTTCATGGTCAACTTCAAGCCTTTCTTTCAAAAAACAATATTCTCAGCAAATACCAATCGAGTTTCCGAACTGGTCACAGTACTGTCACTACTCTTGTTAGAGTCTGTGATGACATTTGATTTGATTAACATTTCTTCTGATGCTATTATTTGGTTTGGTGGCTACCTCCGCGGGCGTCAGCAGCGTGTAAAAAATGACAACGTCTTTTCCTCGTATTGCCCAATCACTGCTGGCGTTCCGCAGGGTGGTGTCCTGTCTCCACTTCTCTTTGCTATTTACATTAACACTGTGACATACCTTCTTTCATCTTCTCATCACCTTTACGCTGACGACCTCCAAGTTTACACAGCCGCTTCCCCTCACAATTTAAATATTGCTATCGTGAATTTAAACCGAGACTTAGATAGGATTAACACTTGGAGTGAATCCTATGGATTGCGTGTTAATCCAAAAAAATCTCAGGTTGCTTTATTGGGTGGTCGTTACCAGCTGGATGTTGGTTTAAAATCAAAGTATGTATGTTACATACACAATAAAATATATGAGTAAACCATAATTCTTATTATATCCTGTGTGTAATAATAAAACCTACAGAGTTTTAATAAATAAATGTCTATATAAATAGTTTTATCTATTAAAAACAAGCCATTTTTCCTATAATCCCAATGGCAATGTGTTCGAAAAGATATAGTGTTTATAAATCACATACAGTTTGTTGTCAGTTGCGTAAACACAAACCAATCTCATGAATAGAAACGATATGTATTTTATGAACTTGTCCATTGATATATTATAGGAATTGTTCACTTCCACCTGATTCATATTGTTTATGTAATCAGAGCCATTTATTTATATATGGAAATAATGATAATATGTATTGTATTGTTCATAATTTTAACTCGAAATGGATATATTTATTAATATGTATATGACTAAGTCTTGAATCGTGTTACTAAATACATTTATAATTTAAGAACGGCCATACCGATTTTAATGATATTTTGTTTTTAGGATTCATTTCGGCGTCGAATAGCATATACCGTTTAAATATCGTAAAAGTTTATGGAAAAAATATGATGTTCATCTCAGGAGTATTTTTTAGGAGTTTGCTCTTACTAATTTACCTTCGTAATAAAATTAAAAACATGTGAGAATCCTTGGAAATTGGGTCTGAAAGGATAATCTTAATTTTACTTTGTATTTCATTATCGCTTAGTAATGAGATGGATGGATGGATGGATTTGTCTTGTCAGGTCTTCACGTCAGCAGTAATGGAATTAGTGAAGTAACACGGAAACCGACATTGATGTAGTTTAAAGTGTTATACAGTCTTACTTTCTCCAATTAATAGGAGCTGCTCTTTTTTTAAACACATTAAACGTTATTTGTTTCGTTTTTTAGAAATGAATGTCATCGATATATTAAATATCATATGCCCAAAAAATTCACATAAAATTCATAATCCATATTAAAAATCACATACGAAATAATTTTATACGTTAGTCAATAATGTTAAAAATATAATTTACATACTGTTTTCTCAAAATTTGTTTGTAACTGTGTGCGTAACTCCTTAAAACTTCTATTCCGAATATATTTGGCTGATCCAGTAAAGCCAAGTCAAACAGAGTTTAAATAAACAAGTATTTCAAAGTAAATAAGTTTAATATAGGGTTACACTGAAATATATTAGTTTAATCCTCGAACAAAAGTTGTTAAATAGGTCAAGTGCCAAGAAAATGGTCCGTCTTGCGGTCAATTTGTGAGCAAGGCCAAGTTCGTCTAGATGAAATTGGGAATGACTAATTGAGCGAGACAGTACTTGACACTAGTCCAGAGTCTAGCCCTGTATAAATCAGAAGTTTGGCCACAAATGAAATACTAACGTAAAAATAAATTATGAGAAAATCAAAGGATTGAAATTTATAATTCTTTTAGCAATAGCTACAGATAGCAATTTATTTCAACTTTTCAGTGCTTACAAAACGTCATTTTCGTAACTTAGATATCCCTCTATACTAAGATGTCTTTTACAGAAGTTTTAAGCTGTACCTAATATAGAAGTGAAATTAAAAATTAAGGACTATTTAAACATTAACTTGAATTGCAATATTTTTTTCTTTTCGTTACTTAATAATATGCCGGTGTAATTATATCCTACTGTGACTTCGTTAAAGATTTTGGTCTGTATTAGGACCAGTATATGTTCGTCTGTGCATCTTAAGGATCTAAGCAGGAGAGCAATGAAGTCTTTCCAACGGCTGATATATTTTCTTCCAATTCCTACCAAAATGATGTTAGCATATTATTTTCTTCTTTCTATTCTGGATTATGTCGATGCAAGCTCCGTTATTTAATCTAACCGTAATCTAACCAAAGACCAATTTAAGAAGCTTCAGTGACTTCAAAACTTAGCCATACGGTTCGTATTTGACTTGCGCACATATGACCACATGTCTTAATTTCGACAATATTTCAAGTGGCTTTCTATTCATCATTGCCGGAATTATCATGTTCTTCCTCTGCGCTACTGTATATTATTCCAACAAAAAACACCATCATATCTGAAGAAAAAAAATGAGTTTTTAGAATATCCTTCCAATACAGCCCAAAAAACTTCGGAACGCTTTGCCTTAGTCTATTCGAATACTATTACTTATTTCTTTATTATTATTATTATTATTATGTACCAATCTCCTTTTATTTCATAAATTTAATACATGGTTTAGTTTATATTATCTTATTGACTGTAGTTAGTATTTATTGTAAATCCATGTATTAGTGTGTAGCTATTTGTATGTGTGTTTATTATTGTAAATTTACGTCACCTTGGAATGTCTCCGTTTAAGTTTATTTCCTTGAAGAAATGTTTTTAAAACAGGTTAAGTTCGTATTTGAGACACATCATGTGGAAGTAGTTATGAAATGTAGTCACGATTGTATTTTACTTTTATTTACTTTATTGGGTAATAACACGTTCCCGAATACGTACAATGACACATTGGAGTAAATACACATAAATTAAATTAAAATTAATGACAAATTATAATTAAAGCCCTTTGAACGTATTACCGCTATTCGAAAGCTTTTCCTTAAGAGTCTGGCTAAGTATTAAAGCATTCTAAGCGTGGCCCGTATCGTGTTTAGAGCGGGGGCAACAACGTCAAAGACTGGAAACGCTCTCTTGTATCCTTTCATATTTGCACAATACAATGAGCTATGGCCTGTGGTGATCACTTACCATCCGATGACCCAGGCTCGTTGCCTTTTTTTTAATAAAACAATAATAATTCATACAAATATTTTCTTGAATATACATAAATAATATTTTCTATATTATCTAAATCAACATATTTAGTCAAATAAAAATGTGTCATTTAACAAAAATTGTTTTATTTAAATACTCAAGTTTGAAATTTTTTAACAACAAAAAGGAGCACTGTTATTTTCACAGTTATTCAGCGGCTTAAAATAACAATATTTTTCATACTTTTATATCATGAGCCTATTTTTTGCGCTCCTAAAAAAAATAACAAAAATACTGCTTTCAATTGAAAAATACTTTACTCTTTGTTTTAAATAAATAAAATAGTATTGCATTAAAATATTTGTCCATCGTTATGAATAACCATTTTAAATGATTTCTGAATAATGTTTTCAGAATATAATTTAAGTGTTGCTAGGTGATATGTCAGATGTTCCAGATGTTTCGCTTGCTTATTTATTTTTTTCATTTGTTTCATTTTTACATTAGTATCGTTTCAGTGAGCAATCTTAGACAACAATATTACTACAGGCTAAAATCTGGAGGAATTATATTGCCAACTGCCAAGTGATCGGATTGTATAATACAAAGATAAAAAAAATCTTCCTGAGTTTGGTGAAATTATTGTATTAAAATATTTAGGAAGGTTTAAAATTCAGGAAGGTTTTAGTAAATTTTATTAAGAGTTACAAACTTAAGTTTCAATTAGTTTAAATAAAACTGCAATATGTCAGTCAACGACTATAAAAAATAAAAACGTGCTAAAATGTATGTATGGATGTTCCATCGATTTCTGGATAAAACTAGTTTTGATCCACTTATGTGAGAGAGATAGAAGAAGAATTTAAATGATCTTGTCTCAGTTTTACGATTATCTAACGTTTTGAATCCACTTAGAATGCGATCGGACCAAAATGTTCTAATAATATTAAATTTAGGTGTTATTGAATTTTAAACGTTAGTCAGCCATAGCCAATTTATATTTTATATAACCGTTTACATGTTAAGCTAGCAAGCAGTTTATTTCTGAAATAGTAGTAGAAACGTTTTTTTTTTCTTTTTTTATATCTTTATATATATATATATATAACTCGGACGAGACGATATCTCTTACACTCGTCCGAGTTAGACGTCTATCGAACATAAAATATATTATATTTATATGATAATGGTTGTCGACATCAATTATAGTTGCTTCCAAGTTTATATTTTACGCGAAATTAACATATTCTCTTTAACCTTTTTAAAGTGTCTACCAATTAATTTACTTGAATGATTTTAGCCGGTAAATTCCTAAATATAGATTATCACCTTCGTGTGTGTCATTAAATCCACTCGATATCCCCTTCTTTGAAAATTGCTTTCTACAGAGGTCGGTTTACAAATTCAAGCAATGTTTACTTGGAACACACAGCTGGATGATTTTTACAACTGTCAAACTATTAAGTATTTTAAATACCTATAAATGAAAACACTACTATGATCAGATAACTATGATATATAACTTATTTATTTTTCTAAATAAACTATTATTTTTAGATTTTTGTTGATTTTTGTTGAAGAGACGTACTGTACAATTGCTTTTATGACTGATTTTTCAGACTTAAAAAACTAAATAATGGGATAAGTCAACTTATATAAAAATTTAATAAATCAGATGTCTATGTAAGAATGAGCGTACTGAAATAAATCAACAATAAAAGTGACAAAATTAACCTAAGCGCAGAAAATTATGCTAGCATTTGAAATTTATGGCAGCCCTTGCATTTTTGTTTTTTTTATTAAGGCTGCAATTCAGACGACGAGTAGCGATTTTTACACCTCTCGCGCAGCACCAGTGCCTACAAAACGACAATATAGAAGATAATCTGGTTATTCCATTTACATCGACACAGATTTTAAAACCCGATGTTGTTATTGTTGTCGTTGTTGTTGAAACAACATTTGAAATTGTAGAGTATTTAATAGTACAGAGCCAATAGGGAATTATATATTCTAAAATTTAAATTGTTCAAGAAATAAAATTTTAGAATGTTCTTATAGTAATATTTAGCTGTGACTTTGATAAAATTATATGGATAAATAAAATCAGTAGAAAAAAAGATATTTCTTAATCAGAAACTTTCTACGAATACTTTTGTTATTTAATTATTGTTATAAAACCGGCCTATTGAATTGAGTGGTTAGCGCAGACGCCTAACTTATCGCGGCGCAAGAGGGGGTTCTGGTGTCGATTCCCGACAGGGACAGTCATGTATATGATGACCATATTTTTTTTTATTTTTCTGGGTTTGGTTGTTTATTGAATATATTCGAAGTAGTTAAAATGTGTATTTCTATGTTTTAGTATCATTGTCTAACACACTTAATACAAGCAAATAAAAACTTAGTGGTTAGAACAATTTGTGTAATTTGTTCATTGATATTATTATTATTATATATAGAGTTCTACATCACACACACCAATTTGTATGTTTACATACCATCAACTTTTCAGAAAAATATATATCTACTCGTAAAAAGTCCACGACAAATAAGAATTATTACGTAATGTAAAACAACGGAATAATAAAGTACAACTTGCCCCTGTTTTATACATTTAGTTTTATTAGTTCATTTTCAAATTGCTTGAGAAATGTTTGAAACTCAAGGTACATTTTATTCTCGAAGCAAAGAGCTATTTTCAAAATCATATTATGGAACATTATTTCATTTTAGAAATGATGGAATTCTGTTTCATGTTTATTTTTTGTTTCTTATTTTTACTCTCATTTACCTACCAAGAAAAACTTAAGGTAGCTACTACGACTTTTTTAAGTTCGTTTTCAATTTCAAAACTTTCGTTCAAAAGATATAATGAAAATGAAATACCAGTCATATTGATCAGTATTGAAACTGTCCGAACAAAATAGTTGACTTATTAATATTTTCTTAAGGCATGACTACTACTTACAAAGTACGACAACAAAAGCTTGCTCTCGTCGTTTTTTGACGGTTTATATCTACTTTAATAAAAGGAATAGTTTATGAATTCTTAAACTATTATATAATATTTATATTAGATAGATAGATAGATAAGCACTTTATTGCACACACAAAATAAAAAAATATTACAACATGCAACGGATTCCTAACATTTAAAAATAGTATGCGAAGGCGTTCTCATTGCTAAGACTAATATTAACAACTAATATTACCATTCTCTATTTTTATTAATACTGTTACTCCATTTCTTATATCCTCTTTCCACCTGTATGCTGATGATTTATAGATATATGTTACTTCTCTTGTTCACGGAGTCTAGTTAAGTTCATGGATAGTGCTATCTAAAGACTCAATCATGATTTGGAACATATCAACACTTGGGGCAGGACATATGGGCTTATCTCGGAAGCCCGCACTGAGCGGGAACGAGGACTGGACGGACGAATCCTGTTCTGTTCGTCTGGCTGCGAGGAAGACAACCTCTATAAAAAATCACCCTGGGGGTCGGTCATGGGGGTGTCAGTGCCCGGTCCATGGCCGACAGGAGGAGTTTGTGTCTTGTGTCGTTTTGTCCCGTTCAGTCTACGTCGTTTTTGTTATGTTTCGTCTTATGTGTGTTTGTGTTCTCTTTGTTCTGTGTTTTCGGGGACCTCATCCCTTAAAAGGAAATTATGAAAAAGTCTCTTTTTAAAATATGTCCCCGGGAGGGTCCCATGCCTAGCGCTGGAGAACCCCTCACGGCAACTCCCGTTGCCGTCTGCCCCTCGTACTACGGGGGGGGCGAAAAGAGTCTTGGTGCAGGAGTCCCTGCACAGGTCGAAACCACACCGACCTGTACAAAAAAACAGAGTGTGAGGCGTGGAGGTGAGGAATCGGTTGTGGTTCCGACAGATTCTGACGATCTGTCAGAACCACAGCCTTCCGGTGGCAGGAAGCGGGTGTACGGGGTTATCCGCAGTTTCCCCGAAGCCGCCGCATCGGAGTCCGATCCCGAGATAGGTGCTGCAGTGGCTAAGTGCAGCACCGCTCGGCGTGGACGGAATGCGGCCAAAGGACGCGGTAGTGGGCTCGCCCAGGCAAGAGCCGAGCTGCGGGCCATGGAAGAGGAGGCGGAGGAGGCCGAATACGAGCGCGCACTGAGCGCTCGGGCCCTCCGCAAGTCGAAAGCGGTAACAAGCATGCCGGATCCCGAAGACTTCGAGTCTTTGGAGGCGCGGCTTGTTTCGGAGCCTTCATTCTTGGAGGTCGAGGATTTGCGTTCTGTCGCTGGTCGTCACGCTTCCGCCATTTATGAGGTAAGCAAAAAGTCCCTCAATTTAAAAGGGACAATGGTGAAAGCCCTGAGGGAAGCTTCCCAGGGTTTGCTCGAGGTCGTCGATGCCTTAGCTAGTCGAGGTGAGCCAGATGAGGCGAAGCGCATTCGCGCGGACAACGCCCATTTGCTTAGGGAGTTACAGGTGCTCAAGGCGGAGGTAACGGCTTACCGCAAGAAGCTGGCAGAATTAAGGACTTCTTCTGCTGCCACAGCCGCGGTCGCTGAGATGCCTTCCTCGAACGTAGTTGAGGAGTTAAAGAAGTCGATTATCTCTTCGGTGGGCTTGATGATCGACGCTCGTTTTAAGGGGTTAGAAGATCGTCTTCTCCCGGAGAGGAACTATAGGCCTCCTTTGGCAGCTGAGAGGAGAAGAAAGACGGTTGAAGAGGCAGATGCAGCAGCGCAACCAGTCAAGGATACGTGGACTACGGTGGTGCGACGGGGTAAAACCAAAGACGCCCATCGTAAGGCAGCGAGTTCTACAGCTGCCGCTAGACCTGCGGCCCAGCCGAGTTCAAGCAATGTCGCGCAGAAGTCGGGAAGAGGGAAAAAGAAGAAGAAGAAATTTGTGGGCAACGGTGGAGAAAAACCTCAGTTGAAGAAGCGCTCACTACATAAACTGCCGTCTTCCAAGTCGCCAGCTGTGCTCATAAAGCTCATAAAGCAGACTGAGGCAGCGATGGGCGTAACATACGCTCATGTTTTGCAGCGAGCCGCCGAGATGGTAAATCTCGGCGACCTAGGGGTGAAGGATGGGCTCAAGATCCGGCGTTCGGCTACAGGAGCAAGATTACTGGAGCTGCCCAAAGCTGCTCCAGAATTGGCCGAGAAGCTGGCTGCGAGCCTTCGTCCAGTCCTTGCTGGGGTGGCAGATGTCGTCCGGCCCGTTAAGCGGGTTGCGATCCGCCTTAAGGGGCTGGATGACTCTGTTACGACGGAGGGAGTGTTAAAGGCGATCTGCCGCACGACGAACTGTCTCGGCGAGTCACTCCACGTTGGAGAGATTCGTCGGGGCAACGAGGGGATGGGCGTTACCTTTGTCCGGTGCCCCGTAGTTGTGACGAAGAGCCTTATGGAGTCGAGTAGGCTTTTGGTAGGCTTTAGTTCTGCCTCCGTAGAGCTTCTGGAGGAGCGGCCGCTCCGCTGCTACAGGTGTCATGAGCCTGGGCACATGCGGGCGGTCTGCCCTTCAGAGATTGATCGCAGCGCCGTCTGTTTCCGGTGTGGCTTAACGGGACACTCCCGTGCAAGCTGCACCGGAATGCTACGGTGTGCGGTCTGCGCGGACCTTGGGCTGCTAACGGCCCACGCGATTGGGAGCCGATTGTGCAAGACTCCACGCAAAAGAGCCGTTAGTAAAATAGCTGCCTTGAACGTGGAGCGCACTCAACCGCCGGTCGAGGCAATGGCCGTGACCGATTGTCCAGCTCCTTAGGGGGTAGGCCGGATGGAAGGAGACGGGATTCAGCCCGAGTCCTTCATCCAGCCGTAGTGTCTAGACAAAAGAGGAGGGTGACCTCTTTCGTCGGCTATAGGCATACGAGGTGAGGGTGTTCTGGTTACTCGGGCACCCTCATTTGAGAAGGAAAATTTCCGCCGAGAACGTCGCGGTGAGTGCGAAAGCGATCCCGCGGCGTTCCGTTATGGCGATGAGGGTAACCGTTGGGTTTTAGTGGGTAAACTGCAGAGCAGGACTCCCACATAACCATCCCGGCCCTCCCCTGGGCTGGGTGGTATCCATAAAGGATTTCCCAACGTAAAAAAAAAAAAAAAAAAAAAAAGGACATATGGGCTTAGTGTGAACCCTGACAAGTCCCAATTAATATTGGTTGGTAGTCCTAAATTGCTACCCAGGATTGATTACCAATCCTTCCTGCCATTAAGCTTGGCAGTTCTATCTTGACTTTCCGTAAGACTGTAAAAAATCTTGGTATCTTTATTGATACATTTTTTCCTGGTCCACGCAGATTATGGAAGTGAGTAGAAAAATATTTGCTTGAAACTTTGAAACGCTGGAAACATCTACCATCAAAAGCCAAAATAATTTTTGTTCAATATCTCTTGGACTATGCTGACTGACTAGATTGCTGTTATCCAGACGTAACAGAAGAACAAATCAAAAAGCTCCAGAGGTTACAAAATGTGTGCATAAAGTTTATTTTCAACCTACGTAAATTTGATCATGTTTCTGAATTTCGTACGCAATTCAAATCGCTAACCATTAGACAACGCCACAACTTACATACGCTATCCCTTTTATATGTTATCCTTTATAATCCTCTATCTCCCTTCTATTTAAAAGAACGATTCAGTTTTTTGGGTACTGATGGTCCAGGTCAACTTGAGCTCAGATGAAGAAGCGATAATAAATAAATGCTCTCTACTGCTCACACTAAATACTATAACAAATCCTTCACGATGAAAGCAGTATTGCTCTGGAATATGCTTCCTTCAGATATTTGTAGCTTAAAATCCTTACATACAATTAAAATTCATTTATTTAATTATTATCTTTCCCTAGAGTAAATTATTTTCTTAGTATTATCCATGCTCATTGTTTTGGTGTTTATATTGTAAATTATTGAAGTATTTTGTTTATGCTAAGTATACTTATTTGGTATAAGTAATATATTATGTATGTGTATATGTGTACCTATATGTATGTACGTGTATGTATTATATATACTATTTATTTACTATTTTATTTGTAATTTATGTATTTGTAAGTATTTTAAGCAAACAGTTTATTACAGGCTTCAAGTTTAAGTATTATTTCACTTTTAATTTCTCCTCAATCTCACAATCTACTTAAATTCTTTCACCTGAAGGTTGTCTGTCAGAGATTGCTCTTAGCAATAAGACCACCTTTGCATACTAATTTTAAATGTTAGAACTCCGCTGCATGTTGTAATTTTTTTTTATTTTATTTTGTGTCTGCAATAAAGTGCTTATCTATCTATCTATCTAACTAAATATCCTCGCAATGCTCACAATCCTCGCAATGTTCTAGAAACTTCCGCTGGAAGTTCCCATACATAGTAATGGTAAAGCTTCTGATTTATTACTTACAGAAGTAATAACTCTTTGAGCGCTCGTGAATACGATTTTGTATTATAGAGGGTGTAAAGTGATATAAATATATATTTATGTATAAATTTAGTTCGATAAAGTACAAAATTTACAAGTCAAACATAATTCTAACGTTTTGCATGAAGTAATCAGTATATATATAAAAGTTAAAATAAATAAACTGAAAATATCACACGTCATTTCCTGCATTGCTCATGTTGATAAGAAGATATAGAGTACACATAAAGCTCTATGTAGTTTGTAGTGAGTTGTGTAAACTCAATCCAATCTCGTTGTATATGAGATTAATTGTATTTGTGTCTACACAAGTGCTAGCGAGTTCTATTATCATACGACCTTCAATTGTGTAGTTCGGAAACTGTTTATTACCGAGACGATAACTCACATATACAAAAATGTTAATAGCTTGTATTTTTTTCTGTGATACTTTAATGAGGAAGCTTCTATCATCTATGAGATTCAATCTACCCGATTAAATTACAGTATCTACAAATTGTTTCTAAAAATATAAACTGACTTTTTTCATCTAGAATAAACCGACTATGTACTGTTTTTTAAGATTTTTCTTGACTCAGTCTAACACTTTGATACTAAATTAAATTATCATAACTTAGGTTTCCGCTTGACAATACTTTTACTAGCAACGTAGGTAACAACCATCCGTACGTAACAACCATCCGCTACTGAAGTTCAAAGATAGAAATGCATTATATTTTACACAAGATCAAGGAAATTTCACATGAAAGAAATTGAATTGTGTATTTATAATGCACATATAATACACCTTATTATATGTGCACTTTAAATGAAATTGTATCTAATATAAAAAATGCTATTTGCTACTGGCTTTAAAAGCTTTTTCGATGTAACGAAACAAAAAAAGCTTGTAGTCGGAATTGTAGCGTTAATTTAAAGTATAGGATGGGAACAATTTTTCTGTATAAATTAACAAAAGCTATTAAGAGCTGATGAGACATATTAATATAATAATAATTACCTTTTAAATATTTCTTATTTTATGTAAACTATAAGTGAATAGAAATTATTATACGCTACGTAGGCTATTATATTTAAGCCGATTTCCAAATACTGCAAATGTTGCTACGATTGCTAAGGTTAAATGCGCTCATTGCTGAAACGACCAGTCATAATTCAAAACATAGATATTTCTGTATTGGAAGTATCTTTTTGAAGGAAAACTAAAGTATTACAGGTATTTTCTACTATAATATACTATAATGAGGATAATACTGTTTCTTTCCAAGCGCCGAGATCATTAGTTCTGAACTAATGTTTCGTACGTTCGCATTAATAAAAATCTCTTAATATTTTTTTTATCACAGTTTATTTAAAAAAAGAACAATTTAAGAGCCTTAAAAACTTACGAAAAAAATTACAGAAACGTAAAAAAATTCAAAAACATTTATCTCCAGAGCAATTGTCATGAGAATGACATGCTCAGTAAAGCCAAGTAAAGCGAAATTCAATTTTAACACGTACAAATGTAAATAACTTTAACATATGTACGGTTACTTACGGTTACTGGATCCTCTCTATTCAATTCTCTAGCAAAGGTTTTTAAACCGGTCAAGTTCGAAACATCAGGTCGATAGCTTTCACCTTTGCTTCCAAATAAAATATTGACTTTGGAATTGCATTAACTTAATATACTTCTTATGATTATATTTTTTATCTTCTCATTTCGTCGTATAATATCTACTATCATATTCTCAAACTACGATTACAATTAATATGAGTATTTTAAGCATTATGATCTACACATAAAATAATAGGCTAGGTGAAGCTCTACAAATATTTAGTAAAGAACTAACTAAACTAAACCACTTTGCGAGTTTAACTGAATTTATATTTATATATTCACTTTTCTGCATCACTTCACTAGAAACATTATCGATTTAATACCTTACATACATATTATAAAGTTTGTAATTCTTTTAAGTGCACAAAATATGTATACCGAGACTTCATTTAAAGCCGATGGTTTGTAGTAAATATAGAAGATAAATTTGAAATTATAGAGAGTAAATGAAAGAGCGAGAGTACTTAAATACCAGTATTTATCTGAGACTTAGATAAAGCCTTGCTAAGATCACGTAATAAATTGAATCAAGAGTAAGGGAGATTGTGTTTAACCAGAAAATTCATATGTAGGTACAACTTGCATAATTTTTGAAAACCTCTAAAACAATTTACAGAAAGTTTTATAAATGGTCAATTAACATTGATGTTAATAAAAGATAGATAACATTGATAGTAAAACAGTAGAGAGTGTTTTAATTATTTCCAATTTTGTACTAATGCAAAACGTATTGATGAATTTGAATGAATTTATAATCACCTGGAAGTGGACATTGAATATGCAAAACAAGGCTGTACACATTTAAAAAAGTAATAGTACCTGGAGGTTTCCGTGCACATATAATTAAGCTAGAAATACTACATTTTTAAGTTTCAGGGATAAGTTTACATCAGGGAACAGAGACCCCACCATCTTTAAAGGAATTTGTCCTTAATCAACACACAATCCAAGGCATTGACAAATATTTAAGTATATATGAAAAATATGCTTTGTTTTAATATAATCTACAATCAGATAATGGAGCACAGTTAAGCAGTATTGGTGCGTGAGTGTACTTAGATTATGTAGGTATTATGCATACAGTATCGAACGTAGGTAGGAAAGAACATTTATAGATAGCAAAGGTACCTTCACGTACAAAATTGTTATCTATTAAGCTATATATTAAATGTCTTTACTGTCTCAAAAAAAAGAAATAGGTTTTTACGGATGTTTGTACCAAACCAAATCGTTAGGTGAAGACAAAATATAAATTATACTTTTATTAAAACCGTTTACTTCGTCATAGGTATTATCATATTAAACTTTTTCTAATTACTCTTATCAATAACTTACCAACAATATAATAAAAATAAAGACGCAATTTAAACTTATATACACAGTTTAAATTGCGTCTTTATTTTTAATGACATGGAGAAAGTACTCTGAACTGGTATAAGCGGTTTCAATTCCCTTTCATTCAGTTTCACTATTGGTTATATTATAAAAAAAAAAAAAATTAAAAAATCTCATACCTGCATATGTATGTTATTTCATAAAAATGTCTATGGATCAAAACAAAGATGTTTCTTTAGTAACAGGATGAAAATATAAAACAATAAAGTTATAAATATTTTCTTCTTTAAAGACATAAAAACAACTTAGGGTATATGTTAGATGTTGTTTCCTCACGGTTCTCAGACTAATTTAATTCGAATAGTATAATATTACTAACAGAAGTTAAAATCTCAAAGCGATTAAATAAATATCTACAATGTTCCAAACATAGAACAAAATTGTTTTTTGTAATCAAACCAATGCAGTGAAAAGGTTAAACAAAAATTATTGAAAGCAAATAGTACAATCATTCCTACAGTCCAGCACAGATATATAGAGCACACAGAGTTCAATGTAATCTATAATGACTTCGTAAGCATAATCCAATCTCATTAAATATGTCATTAAATGTATTTGTGTGAAATAATGATAATATAAACGAACTGATCATTTTGTGGTGATTTTTCGTAATCTGAATGGATATATTTTATTTTTAAATCATGATTTTAAAAGTGACTGAGTTATAAGACATTAAATTGCACCATTGTATTGTGTAAGGTCTGTATTTTCCAATTTTATCAATCACTTCAATAAAAAAATAACAATGAATCATCAAAATTTGATTGCAATACCTACACGTTTTAATATTGAAACAGAATAACTATGAGATTCGAGACATCTTTCTTTATTTGACTATTATAAAAGTAATAAAAGTGTATACCTACACGTCTTTTAAAATTTATTTAATTTAATTATCATAACAAATATGTCCTTATATTAAATTTCAAGTTAAAGTAATATAAACTACATGTTGTTAACTGAACCTATATAGATCTCCTACTATATCCGTAGTTTTCCACTTTTTTTTAAATGCTATAAAGTTGGTTCGAATGTCATTACAGAACCTATTTCTCGCTAGAATTAGTCCTAAGCAGCTATTTCAGAACGCCATTCATAGTATTCATCTATCTATTTAAATTGATATACTTTTCCTTAAACTGCAATCATATCATAATAGATGTTAAATTATTAAGTTTTTCCAATTATACTTAATTACCTCCTTACTATAATTGCTAATAACTCCATTTCTAACAAAAAAATGCGTTTACGCAATTAGTTATTGAAAAAGGTAAGCCATTGAGAAGTAGGTAAATACCATTCACCTTTGAGTATTTTTTTTTCGTGATGAATATCAGACCGTCATAAATTAAGTCACCTCTTACATCGCAGTTTGCAACCGGTTGAGGAAAAGACTTATGTCTTTTAATTCTTCCTGTACCCGTTTAATGGGCCATTTACCAGAAGATGTAGTGGATAAGATCTAAATTATTACAATAAATTGTTCCCTACAGCAACTACATATACCTATATACAATATTTTAGTGGTTGCCTACATATACGTAATCGTTGTAGGTACATAGTATATTATATATTCCTCATAAAAAGTTGTTGTATAATTTATTAATATAAATCACGTTTCTTTGGATGTTTATCAAATCCGCAATATTTCTATTTTTTTTTCGTTAAATTAAAAAAATACAAAAAAAGTGAAAATACTTTAATGTCACTTCTGAATTTACTTTTAAAAGTACCTACTTTCCAATATCTGTGTTATTTGGATAGCTGTCCAAAAATGGACAAACTCATTGAAACAGTCATAAATTCCAAACGTCTGGGAAAGTGCCCTCTAGATGTCGCCTCTGTCTCGCTATAGCATGACGATGACGAGAAAAGAAGTGGTCTTCAGTGGTTTTTGAACTAAATGTTTTTCATGTACGTCCAAATCCGGAAGGAATTATAACTGTATATTTCTAGCACAGATATAAGAAATAAATCTAGTTCTGTTCAATTATGTATACATTTTGTTTTGATTTTGTGAGAATGTATCTCACGCTGTTAAGAATAAAAATAAATAATATAAAATTTGTCACTCTGAACAGAACAAACTACTTGAGAATCGTATACCTCAACAAAAATGTACTAGCTTCATTGGAATTTAATTTAGTTATTAGTTATCTTCCATTTTAGGTACCATCGAGGACAAAAGAAAATTATTAACAACAACTTGCACTCTATATGAACAACAGATACCACAGGCCACCCGAAAGCATAGAGCAAAAAAAAGAGTGAATGCTATAAATACGTGTGACTTCCAGAAAAACCATATTACTTCTTAGAAACCTTAATTACACTGTCATTTATAAAAATGTAAAAAGTAAATATTTATGTGAGGTACAACTTAATTTTATAAGTTAGGTCACCTGTTTTTATTCATGAACCTGTGGTTTCATGAATTCTTTATACATGAGTCAGATAGACTTGTTTTATTACAACAGATTTATGTGTAGGCGACTTGTGGCTCTTTTAATGTTACTTTTTGTTACTTCGTATGTTTATGTACTTGGTTTTGAAGAATACAAAATGAGATTTCAGGAATATTAAATAGGAATTTATTTTTAATCTCAACAGCCTAGAATCTAGATGTATCAGTTTGCAGTAGGTAGTAAATTCAAAGAGAAGTCATTTGAGCGAGTCAAGTAAGAACCGGCCACGTGGTAATAATACAACGCTCACAAAAAATATTGGCAAAAAGTAGTTCACACCCAGGACAATAAAATGTTTAAGTTTTGATGACTCACTGTCAGTCATTTGTTATTATATACTAAATTAAATAACCTTCAAGTAGATTAAATGATTAAGTAAAAAGTTATAATATGTGTAATATGATATCTCATACCAATTTTAGTAATTTAAGAACAACCAGCGGTTAGTGTATAATTCGTTTTTTTATTCAACCTTTATTAAATTAGTTTTTACTTGACTTATTCATAAGTATTTTTATAGTTATATAATAGATATTAATATAATTTATATTATAATTGTTTTTATATTTAGACACAAATCTTCTTTCCATTTATTACATATATGTCGTAGATCACTATAATTTAACGATAATTAGTAACTCAATTGATATCATTGTAACATTGGGGTGTGAGTATCGTGATGTAACGAGTCACGTGATCGGAATCGTTTGGAGAAGCACCGGAGACATTTTAAATATTCGAGGGCATTGAATCGAAGGGGAATTGATTATGAGCCCCCCAACGGGACCAGTGGTTCACGCAACTCTGATAATTCTATACCTGCTAAGTAATTTGTGATAATTGATTACCTTCATTTAATACAGGAATTGTTATATGTCTGTGTGGTTTAATTGCCTGAGACCTACGCCTCGGATCCTGTACCAAAAGATTAATTAAAAACCGAGCAAGCCACCAATATGCCTCCATCTCCGAAATATATATGTTTTGAATTTTTCATTCTGTTATATTTTTGATTTTTATTAAAAAAAATGGTAACAACTCAAGGGTTTCTTCATTGTAACACTAGGTTAAATAAAGTGTGTTTTTTTAGCTTTAATCAAATAACCAAAAAAAAATAATATTGAAATACTTATAAAGCTCTAACCATTAGGTGTGTAACAGTAAATTTCAATAAAACGATTTTCAACATTTTTCTTCTTAATTAAACTGCTAGAAATAAACGCCTAAAAGAATAAACGTGTCTATTGTTTTTCAAACCTTTTCTATTTAACCTAGGTTTGATCCACTTATGAGAGACGCCTATCGAATTGAACATATCTTGTTTCCGTCAAACGATTATGACACACAGAGGGTTGAATTCGAATGATAACGTCGAAGAGATAACCTCTACGACATGTGGTCTTATGTAGTACCAGAATAAAATATTATGAGGTAACTCTCATAACATTTTATTTTGGTACTACACGTAAATATAGATTGTCATTGTCATTACAATAAAAAAATATACCCTCAAAAACTTTGACTTAAAGTGCAATTTTATTCTTACATTTTATATAATTTTCTACTGAACTATAAATTATTATTATTATGTAGTTACAAAATTTCCTAAGGTGCACAAAATTACGACACCAGTTAAAACTTTTTGCAGTTTCTGAATAATTTAATACTAGCAGCGACCTTGACAAGTTTCGTTCTATAGATAATCTAGTCTAATAGATAATAATCTAGTCTATTGCCTTTATAAGGAAACATCCTCGTAAATTCGGTGGCTTGTGGTGGTAAATAAAAAAACTAAATTTGAAATAAAATTACATTTATTATGACAATGCTGGTAACCAATTATATCTTATATACCAAAATAATTTATTAAAAAAAATATTTTTAAATAGTACTGCATCTGTATTATATTTTACTTGCAAATAGAAATCACTTAGATAATATAGGTATATAAACATTTTTAATAGAAAAGTAATCAGAAACTTTCTATGAACTTCTTGTGCTTAATGTTTGAAAATCTATAAGAACATGAAAACAATATCTATTAAAAGAAGACCCACTCTTCTTTCATCAACAAAAAAAAAATCGCGTTATAGGTTGATCAAATCAGCTTTTTTTTTGTCAAACAAAAGAAAACATCTTATATTGCGAGTGTACTTAATATTCATACTTAGTATTGAACCACATAACAAAAAGGTCTTCAAAACAACATCTAAAGTGAGCTAAAGTATTTTCACTTATGTAAGCGACGTTGGTATCAATTTATGTTTAGATGAAAAATTTTATTCGGTAAACGTTTTGAAGAAAGTGAATGAACTGTCTTTCCTTTGTCGATGTGGTATTAATCAAATACGTTAATTTTTTTAACAGCGAACAAAGTTAGTATTCTTGTTAAAACTTGTTGTTTTTAACCGACTTCTTCAAAAAAGAGGAGGTTCTCAATTCGGCCGGTATATTTTTTTTAATTTTTTTTTTATGTATGTACACCGATTTTTCCGAGGTTACTTAATTCTTTTTTTTTTTTGATGCGGAATCGTTTCGAATTGCTCCCATAAAAATTTGGCTCAGGTAGGCCTATTAGTTCTTTATTTTATAAGCTTTTTTGTCCAAGTTTTGAATTTTAGCTCCTCCGGAAGGAAATCACAACGTGCTGTGACTAATGACATCTGTTCTTTTGGATATGTGAAGTCATTAATTTTCCCATTTCTTGAGATCTGTATTTTTTAAGGCGCGCAGCACCTTTTGTAGGTCTACCCATGGCTAATTGATAATGTAGCAATAAACTAAAAAGTATTAAATAAAAATAACTACGCTAAAAAAAAACGACTTTAAAACTAAAAAGTAATAAATAATGAAGATTTAATATTTATTATATACTACCTATTATTTATATGTCCTATTTACTAATAGGTTTGAAGTCGGTGCCAAACCTTAAACAAATAATTATATTTAACCCCTTAAATTAATACGAGCAAAATAATACAATAAAATGCCTACTTTAATGATTAAGATACGTAAATAAACATAATAAATAGCAATTAAATGTTATAATTATAAGCAGTTCAATCAATACGAGGAATAGTGAAAAAACAAACCAAATGATGAAAATATATTCAACAGAATTCTTAAACTACATGAACATGTGAATTATGAAATGCCTACTTCAAAAAATTAAGATACATAAATAAAGAACAATGAAATCCTAATATAATTACTAGCTTGAATCGATACGAAGAAAGACAAAAAAAAATAATTACAAAAATGTATTAAACCGAATTCTAATACTAAATTACTTGGCACCGTCTTCAAACCTATTAGTAAATGTGACATATAAATAATAGGTAGTATATAATAAATATGAAATCTTCATTATTTAATACTTTTTAGTTTTAAAGTCGGTTTTTTTAACGTAGTTATTTTTATGTTAAGATTATATATTTTCTAAGTTTAGATAAGTTTTTTTTATATAAAATAGTATTATATCGACAAGTTGTTATTCGGTGATTATGGCCAGACTTCTTCAATCCATTTCTATTTACTGCAAGTAATGGCGAGTAATAGTTGCGCACTAAATGCTCAGAAATATCAAGGAAGAAAAAAACAACTACTTTCGTTCAATGTCTTTGGAATGCATTTATAAAATGCACTCGATATCTTTATCGGTCGTTTGATCCAGAAAAAATCTGCAATAAATAAAACTCAAGCTATAGGTATATAATACCCTAAGGTAATATTATTGTTTTTCAAATCCAGTGTGACAACAAAAGCCTGCTCTTGTAGTTTGCTGACGATTTATATCTACTTCAGGTTATGAATTCTTGAAATATCATAGAACATTTATTTTATGTAATATTCTCGTAAGATTTTAATAGAAATCTCCGCTTTAAGTTGTTATACATAATGGTAAAGTTTCTGATTTATTACATACAGAAGTAATAACTCTCTAAGTGTGAGAACGATTTTGCAAGGAAAAAATGTATATGTGAAGTAGATATATAATATATATATATATATATATATATATATATATATATATATATATATATATATATAATGTAGATATATAATATAAGGTGAACAAAATATAATTCTATGCCCGTTACTGTACCTAATGTTTAGGTCTTAAAAGATCGATTTGATAAAAAAGGTAGTGGTTGTGATTCCCAAATTGGACATTTCTTGCAGCAACAAAATGACTTATAAAAATAAATCACCAAACAAAAAGTGTTAAACGTATATTACAAAACAAGCTACACTACAATCCTATTGTATGTGGTAAGACATTGAGCACACATAAAGTGATATATAGTTTGTAGTAAGTTACGTACACAATTTAATCTCGGTAAATATGAGATTAAATGTATTTATATATGTACAAGTACTTACAAGCTCCGTTTTCGAACCTCCCTTTGTGTGGTTCGGAAACTGTTTACTTACTAGACTCTAACTGGGGCAGATCAGAATAGAAATTGTTCATTTCAATCTGATTTATAAATATTTACGTAATCATAGCGAATTTCTTATATACTTCTTCAGACAAATACACGTTATGTACATAGAAAATATAAATAAATTGATCGTATTATTATTATTAGTGATTATTCATAATTTGTACTCTGAATGTGTATATTGTGTATTGAAAAAGGATTTGAAACGAGTACATAAGGGAAAAAGATTAGAGAAGGTTTTTAAATAAATATTTATTTATTTATTTATGTACCATCAAAACTTACAAAATATGAACATATACAAAGAAAAAAAACATGTACAAAGGATGAACTTATCTCTTTAAGAGATCTCTCCCAGTTATTCTCCAAAGTAGGATAAAAACATTATAAATATGCGGTCGGGTACGTAGATAAGCAAAAATAATTTTAATGATATTTTTAACATATAAATTATACATACTACATAAAATAAATACTTTTTAAATAAGCTATACCCTCAGAGAAAGCCTACTGAGAATATCATTATTATCTGTTTTGTGGGTGATAACCAATGGTGACATGCATGATAATGTAATTGAGAGAATTTTCGGGTTTAAAATAGCTTATAGTATTCTTAATTTGAATGGGCACAACAAGCTATAATTATACAACATAGTAAAATCGTTCTGGTAGTTTTCACGATATGCCTTTACAGACACACAGATAATATAATATAACTGAATACCTAAAATAAATTTAAATCAATTCTCAATTATTGAAGCACTGACTACTAAATCAATATAAACATGATTTTGATAGTTACCTTTATATACGAATTCGTAGTAGGTACTTAGTTTTCTTTTATTAATTGCATTGCGACTAAAAACAGTAGCTAAGCAATGAATGTTTCACCTACAGAAATGTGTATATGAATTTCTTTTTCCCGCGCGGCGATCATTAGTTCCGCACTTGTAACAACCTTCTGTAATACATACGGACACAACGATGTATGATTTTACTTCTTATCTTACTAATATATAAGTGCAAATGTTTGGATATTTGGATGGATGGATGTTTGTTAAGAAAAAACGCCAAAACTACTGAACGGATTTTGATGAAACTTAACAATATTGTAGCCAATGTAGCAGAATAATACATAGACTATAGAAATACAAATTTTTGTACGTGGTTTTGACTGTGACATAACATAGGCTGTAGCGCGATTACGTAATTGCGTACGGTTCACTGAATTTTACATAATTATTTGTGAAAACTCTTCTTATCAACCTCTGTCAAATCTATCTATCAAAATCTGTTATTCAAATATATGTATGTTAATAGAAATATAGCCAATTATGCTATTTCTATGTTCCTTGGTGCAGCCTAAACGGCTTAAAGGATTTTGACGTATGTGGTATCGTTAGATACGTCAAAAATAATCGAAAATAATAGTTATATGGCTCATGTTCCTAGGCATGAAAATATTATTTTACAGTCTACGGGAACGCAGTCATGGGCAACAGCTAGTATTTAATAAACCTAAGCAACAAATAAAAAAAAATATTATTGCAACATTATGGTAAGTCTACTCATAGTGCAGAGCGGGATACAATCAACAGGTTTAACTTTTAAAACCCGTTTTTTTTAATATGTATAAAAAAAAACTAAAAACATATCCTTTATATCCCAATTACTCTTTACCCCATAGTTTTAATGGCTAGCTACGCACAACGCAATATGAGGGCTATGTTCAGAACAAAAAAAATAACATGGATTTTATTTTCTTGGTATATTGAATATTAAGGTTATTTTAATTATTTTTGTAAAAATATATTATATATGGAAATATCTTTAAACATGTATAGCCATGTTAAGCTTATTTAAATTTATATAAATATAGAATGTAAATTGCATTCTATATGTGATCGTCTTTAACGGGACGGTTTCCCAGTAATCGCGGGTTCGAATCCCTGCCCGTATCGGTTTTTTTCATTCTATATTTATATAAATATATTATATACTTTAAAATACATAATATAATTAACGTTAACGCTAACCGTTATTTTGTTTCTTTCTAATGTACTATAGTATTAATTAATTATAACACTATAATACATCTTTTACATCATTTAAATATAATTATAGTTAACATTTCTCTACATTTATTGCAGTAACGAGAGGTTCAGGTATATAAATCCATGATAGTAATATAATGTCTTAATTTCTGCCAGATCTGGACGTAAACGAAACGGGTTTAGTTCAAGATCCAATAAAATAGTTAAATAGCTCAAAAACCTAGACATAAACGAGTAAATCGATTTTTTATTAGTTTTCTTATTACATTTTGATGTTTTGTTTGTTACATAACATAGAAATATTTTAGAAAATATTATGAATAATAGACAGTAAGAGCCACATTGCAAATGTCCTTATGGATACTTGTGTGTAACTAAGCCGATTTTTTTTTCCAATATTTATGTATTGATTGTCTTGATAAGGTTTATTAGAAATACATATATAATAGGAAAATAGAAAAGAAATATATACTTTTCAATTATCATTAAATTTCACAAAAATAAAACTTATCAGATTTTTGACTACGTATACATAGCATGTTTTAAGCAGTCTGCTAATTTCCGTCTGAATTTACACAATATTATAAAAACATTTGGTTGAAAAATCTAAAATAATTCTCAAAGTTTTTTGTTTTAGAACGAATATAAGTTGTCACTTGTTAAAAATTATAGAACCAGTTGGATCGTCTCTAAGATTCTTGCTTGGCGTACGGTGACAAGTTGTGTTATCATATCCCTAATTTTAGGAGTTCAGAATAGAATTAGATGTCTTCTATATAATTAATGGATTTTTTAATAAAGCTGAGTTCTCGATTACAATTTTAAAAAAATGTGACTAAATTCAAGTCACTTAATAAATTGTAAGCAGAAAATACCTTAGACCCGCTTTCAAAAAAATGTCTCGACTCATTAAAACTTAATTAAGACCCTGTCGATCCACCGCCTCCTTTCTTCCGCGTTTTTGATAATTTCTCTCTTAAGTGCCTATATCTCAGGAAAGGCGAGCGCTTCATTAGTTATCGCGTAATAATCAGCCTCACCCTCGTATTATCAGTATGAAAAAAGTTGATAATCTACTCAATGCGGATGGTGATAAAAAATAAACGAGTAGTATAATTTAAATTTATAAGCATTATAAAATTGACCATATAAGTGTTTTATATGGTCAATTTTATAATGCTTATAAATTTAATTTATAAACAAAAATTTAAAATAAACCGATACTCTGCCGTAAGCCAGGGATAACCCAGCTGTATCGGTTTATTTTACATTTCATGTTTAATTAAAAAATAAATAAGCTTAACATGGCTATAAATATTTAGTGAATATTTTCAAAAATATTAATATTACAAGTTGGTTAATCTGCGTTTTTTTATACAACTGTGGTTTCGTGTATAATTTATTCATTTAGTCAGATAGTTTCTTGTTTTATTACAACAAAATTTATGAGTAACACAACTTGCGATTTTTTTAATGTTTTTTTTGAGAACTGGAATTTTTATATGTGCCTGAATTCTCGGAATATAAAATAAGTTTTTGGAATGTTATGGAGGAATAAAGTATGTTGACTCTGAAGTAGATCTTCGAGATATAATCTATTTATAGTTATTATATATGTTTCAGTCCGGTAAGAACACTCGCTCAGATAACACATTTACACCAGTTTATGCCAATTCCATATATTGACAACATTTAATTGCTTTTTGAATACTCATTATAAAGTGCGGATTGTGTGGTCCGAGTTTAACGATGGGGTCCAGTGCATTGGTTGTTCTAAGCATCTTGATTACGGCTGTGCCCAGATAACAGAAATCGGTTGGAAGAAGCTTGGTGCAGACAGAAGGGCGGCTTGGAAGTGCCTCTCTTGTAAAAGCCTATCCGTACAGCAGCCTGCATCATCATCATCACCGCAATCCAATTCTTTGGAAGCTATTTTCAATGAGGTACGCGAAATCAGGCGTCAAATAGCTGATATACCTTCATTAGTTCAAGGGATTAAATCCATTAAAAAAGACTTGATGGACGTAAAGGCAAGTTGCGAATTCCTGGGATCTCGTTTGGAAGGCCTGTCCAATAGAGTCACAGATTTAGAAATGAAAGTCTCCAAGATGGAAAAAATGCAGGTCACTGTCGATGATCTGCAATCTGATGTAAATAAACTTAAGGCACAGCTCTCTGCTAGCGACCAAAGATCACGCTTAAATAATATAGAAATAAAAGGAAAGGAAGGAAGGAAGGAAAATAAATAATATAGAAAGATTTCGTGGTAGCAGCCCGTACTCGTAAGTCTCTCATGGCTCCCGACATTGGATTTAAGGACTCAGTTCGACGTGTTTTCATTAATGACCACCTTAATGCAGATTACAAGATTCTGCTTAATAAAGCAAAGATGCTGATGAAGGAGAAAGGATTTAACTACACATGGGTCCGGTACGGTAAAATTCACATGCGAAAGGATGATACATCTCGAGTCATAATAATTAACAAGGAAAGTGATTTAAACTTAGTGCGATAATATGGCTATATTTTGCATGTAATTATTCTGCTGCTCCTTATATTTCCATGTACAATATAAAAATTGTTCTGCTTAGTAAAATGTTTGCTATCACTGAGTTCACTGTTGACCGGTTATTGTGCTATTGTATTCCAATGTCGCTTGCCGCGTAATCGCACTACATCTAACTATCTTACTCACTCTTACTTTAATCGCTATGCTTCTAGCTTGCTTTTTATCTCAGAATTGTGAAGCTGCTTTAAATTTGCTTAATTATACCGTCAAAAACTATTGGCAATTATTCTATCTTAAACTTAAATTATCTTGTCGTGATTATCGTTTTATAATTATTCAATTAGATGGTTTATCTAGTAAAAAAGTTGTTATATATTACTGCATGATAAAGAGTTTATTTTTTAATTCGAATAGTTTACATCTGGACACTCGCAATATTATTGTTTTATCAAATACTTATCTTAATATGTTTCAATTTCTTAGTTATACGTATATAATAAGTGCGTTATTTAGTACGAATGATTACAAGGTAACTAGAATTATTCATATTTATTATATCATTTTTATGGCTTTTTATGGGATTTTTGGTTGGTGTTGTATTTATGTTAATTTAGATCCACGTCATACAATGATTTTTATTGTGGTAAACTTTGTAATATGTATCAATTTATTTATAAAACGAAAATCATATTGTTAATTACTCGGCGTTGAGATTGTTATCTGTCTAATAGGGCGGGGCTTATTTGTTTACCGTCCTGTGCTAAATAGGCCCTCAATTATTCATTATAAGTTGGTTGTAAGTTGGTTTTGCATACTTATTGGGACATACATTTTTATAGGGAAGTTATTGGGTAGATGTTGTGTATTATTTAAACACACATTTAATAGAATATTATGCAACGTTATTTTAAAACATCATTTTACAAAATCTGATTCTACACTTTTATTATGCTTTGTAAATAATTATGGGTAGTATATATAAAAATAACTTGTGTATTTATTATCATAATACGAGGGGATTACGTTCAAAATCAACTATATTCAAGCGTAATTTAACTTTAAGCTCTTACGATATTGTTATTTTGACTGAAACATGGCTTTTAGATAACATATCAGATTCTGAACTTTTTGGTAGTGATTTTGTGGCCTGTCGCCGGGATCGTGACTATAGTACGACTGGTCAGACTAGAGGTGGTGGGGTACTTATTGCCGTCCGCCGAAAAATAAATATGGAATCACAACCCTCTTATCAATCTTCGGCCGAGGACCTATGGGTTACTGTGATAATTAAACAAAATGATAAATCACTATTAAAGGTTCATATATGTTGTTTATATTTATGTGATCAAAATCAGGGAAATACTTTTTGTCAACAACTTCAAAACTTTTTGTCAACGTTAAACGATATAATAATTTCGAACGCGGACGATAAGTTTATTCTAGTAGGAGATTATAACTTAAGTGGAATTGAGTGGGATCAAACCCCCGATGCATTATATTTAACTCCATCCACTGCCTTGTCATTCACAGAAAAACTATTTATCGACGAAATGAGTACGCATGATCTACGCCAATATAATGGCGTTCGTAACGCGTCTAAGGCTAGAATATTAGATTTGGTTCTTTCTCAAGAAGACATATACGTTACCGAGTGTCTCGACCCGCTGGTGCCCATTGATCCTCACCATAAGGCCCTTCTTCTTGATGTGCTATACGTACAGACCAATTTTCTTAAATCTGGTACATATTCGAAGTATATTTATAACTATTAATAATAGAATCTTAGCTACTGATTGGGATGTAAAGTTCATGTCATTAAAACTAGATGATGCAGTCAGTTTCTTTTATAACACTATTAATCAATTGTTATCTGAATTTGTTCCAACTAAAAAAGTATGTAGCTCATCATATCCTTTGTGGTACACTAAACCTTTAATCAAACTTATCAAAGAAAAATTCAAATATGCAACTAAGTACAAAATTTATGGTAGGTTATCGGATATGTTGACATTTAAACTATTACGCGACAGAGTTCACTCTTTGGAAGATAAGTGTTTTGAAACATACATCTCTTCAATCGAAAATAATATTGAATGCAATCCAAAACAATTTTGGTCCTACATAAAAAGTAGATCTAATTCAAACGGTATACCGGCCTCAATGAGTTATTTGGGTAAATCAGCTACTACAGGCGAATCGATATGTGATGCGTTTTCAAAATATTTTCATTCCATTTTTCTTTCAGATGCGTCTAATTCTAACTTAAGTCACTCTAACTCGATTGAGTCTTCTAATTTAAACGATTTTTTAATCTCCAACATTGAAATAGATCCTAATGAAGTGCATAAATTGATCTCAAATCTCGATCTCTCTAAATCTGCTGGCCCCGATGGTATCAGCCCAGTTTTCTTAAAATCGTGCGCTAGGTCTATCCACTACCCTATATCTCTACTCTTTAAGAAATCTATTTCTGAAAATACTTTTCCTTTCATTTGGAAGTCCGCGTTCGTTTCGCCTATACACAAAAAGGGATCAAAGTCAGATATCACTAACTATCGACCTATTTCAAAATTGTGTATTATTGCCAAAGTGTTTGAAAGAATAATATATGACCAGGTATATGCAGCACTTCATCAATCGTTTTCTCCATATCAACATGGGTTCCTTAAAGGGCGGTCTACTGTTACTAATCTTGTCATCTTCAATGATTTCTTAACGCGATCAATGGACCAAGGTTATCAAATTGATGTTATCTACACCGATTATAGCAAAGCCTTTGACAGGATTGATCACGAACTATTGTTGTCTAAATTATTCAAAATGGGTATCAGCGGTGACTTGCTCCGGTGGTTTTCTTCTTACATTAACAATAGGTCTCAAGCGGTTGTAGTCAATAATTACATTTCTAGTTGGGTTTCCATCCCGAGTGGGGTACCCCAAGGATCATTGCTGGGGCCTTTACTTTTCTTGATATTTATCAATGACATAGCTAGTTGTTTTCATAACAGTAACCTATTGTGCTTTGCTGACGATATGAAAATATACAAAATGATTACCTCACCATTAGATGTCATTCATCTTCAATCTGATCTTTTTAGACTTGACGCATATTGTGCTCATCATAAACTTGATCTAAATCCCTCCAAATGTTCTGTTGTTAGTTTTGCAAGAAAGAAAAATGTGTTATCATCAAATTACATCTTAAGACATCAGAACCTCCAAAAATGTGAGGAGATCAGAGATTTAGGAGTTCTGCATGACACAAAACTGATATTTGATTCCCATGTAAATTCTATTATCGGCAAGGCTTCCAAAATACTAGGCTTTGTAATGAGAAGCTCGGTTAATTTTAAAAGGGCTAAAACTTTTAAAATATTATACTGTATGTTCGTGCGCAGTACACTAGAATACGCCTCAGAAGTGTGGAATCCGCAATATGAGACGTATGAAAGTAGAATTGAACGCATTCAAATTAAATTTATAAAATATCTTTGTTGTCGCTTGAAAATTGCATACGACTCCAACAATTATCTAGATCTCTGTAAACAGTTTCATCTTCTCCCGCTTAGCAAAAGGCGCCAAATAAGTGACTTAACGTTTTTACTAAAAATAACTAAAGGTGTCATAAACAGTCCTGAACTTCTTGAAAAAGTTTATATTAATGTTCCTTCACGAACTCTTAGATCAGCCCCAATTTTACACATTCCACTGGTAAGAACAAATTACCGTCAGAATTCTTTTATTTTGCGAGCCGGTAAAAAATTTAATGAAGCGGCGAATGAACTGGAACTAGATCTTTTTTGCTCAAGTGTTCATTCCGTAAGGCGGCAACTTAGTGATGCATTTTTTTCTGTATAATGTACATATGTGTGTGTCTATGTGTGTATATATATATATATTGAAAAGCTTGGTAATATTATGTTTTTAATTAGCTGATTATTTTAAGTAATTGTTTGTTTTTCTTAACATGTTTTTTTTTATAAGTTTTAATGTAGATTATTTGTTGTCTTTATGTATTTAATTCCAATATGTATTATGTTTCTTTTGTGTTTGCTCTTATTACTTATTTTTGTTATGTTTCTACACGTAAAAACCTTTTATTGGCCTTCTGCTTCTATCTATGTAACTATTATATTATTTTGTGCTGTTGGTTTTCCAATTAAATAAATAAATAAATAAATAAATAAATAAATAAATAAATAAATAAATAAATAAATAAATAAATAAATAAATAAATAAATAAATAAATAAATAAATAAATAAATAAATAAATAAATAAATAAATAAATAAATAAATAAATAAATAAATAAATAAATAAATAAATAAATAAATAAATAAATAAATAAATAAATAAATAAATAAATAAATAAATAAATAAATAAATAAATAAATAAATAAATAAATAAATAAATAAATAAATAAATAAATAAATAAATAAATAAATAAATAAATAAATAAATAAATAAATAAATAAATAAATAAATAAATAAATAAATAAATAAATAAATAAATAAATAAATAAATAAATAAATAAATAAATAAATAAATAAATAAATAAATAAATAAATAAATAAATAAATAAATAAATAAATAAATAAATAAATAAATAAATAAATAAATAAATAAATAAATAAATAAATAAATAAATAAATAAATAAATAAATAAATAAATAAATAAATAAATAAATAAATAAATAAATAAATAAATAAATAAATAAATAAATAAATAAATAAATAAATAAATAAATAAATAAATAAATAAATAAATAAATAAATAAATAAATAAATAAATAAATAAATAAATAAATAGATAAATAAATAAATAAATAAATAAATAAATAAATAAATAAATAAATAAATAAATAAATAAATAAAATGACATTAAAAGTAGGACTTGACCAACCTTATTAGTCCACCACTTTAATTATTCACATTTTTATTATATTAACGATTGCACATTAGCCTAAAAGTATATTTTCAGCAAGTAGGTCTTCCATAGTTGCCATTTGAATTGATAAAAGATATTCTCTAAGGAAATTGGTTAAAATTTGCTTTTTTGCCCAGGACAACTTAAAAATGTTTAAGTTCTAATTTAAGATCATTTGTTATTACATAATTTCAGAAATTACCGAAATACCGTTTGAGTTTAAGCGAATAAAATTTCTAATGCGTGCCACGATGATGATTATCAAAACACAAAAGCAATCGTCGTCTGAGTTTAAAAAAAAATCGGTCCATTTTTATTATTGTACCAAAACTAATATGATTTTGACACTAGCAATATATTGAATCAATTAAACAGCACCAACTATAAGGAACGTCCTAGAAAGTTTTAGTTAAACGATTTCACACTAAGTTCCTATTAATTAAATGGCTCAGAGCAAACTCCTACAAAGGATAAGCATACTATTGATCTCCAATCGTTTTCCGTTTAAACTAGGTTCGACCCACTTATGTGAGACGCAAATAGAATTCAAATTATCTTGTTTCGGTCAAATGATTATGTCACGTCTAGGACCGACTGATGATGAGATCGTCCTATGTCCTAGGGTTTACATAATTATATTAGATTCTGATAATAAAAGTTAAGATACAATAAATTTTAAGAGCTTGCTACTGTAACAATAACTAGGCCATATTTTTTTTTAAACTTGAAAGTAAGCAGTTTAGTTTATTTCTATCATTTTACTAGCAGTGTTATAAAATACTATCACTTATTTTACTGTAATTTTTTAATATTTGGAAACCTATTTTGAAACATTTGGAAACCTATTTTGAAACATTTGGAAACCTATTTTGAAACATTTGGAAACCTATTTTAAGTTTCAGCAGTCCCTGAATTTTTGGCTTGATTAGTTCTCGCTGCAATTTCGAATTCGAGCAAAGTGTTTGACACGTCACGCTCAGCTGCTATGCCTTCAAAGGGCCATTTTCCAAGCTAATTTCACTAAAGCCTTTATACCGAAAACATCTCTTAAGGACAAGCTTAATTTATAATTAAAGTTTATTGAATGAATTCAAGTAGAGTGTAGAGTGTTCAAGTAGAGTATTGAATTCAAGAAAGAGTGAATTCAAGTAGTACTTGTTAATTCACTCTAATAGAGAGTTTGATGTACTAAATTGAATATAATTAATATACTAAATTTAATGTTTGATAAATTAAGTTTTAGAAGGTACCTACTGAACTTATATTCATTAACATGTTCAAGTTGACGGTTCACCTGAAATGGCTTCCAATCAGATTCCGGAAGGTACCTTCATATTATGTTGCTTCTCTTTTACTTAATTATCATTCTCCATATGTTTGAGGAGATATAGAGTATACATAAAACACAATGTATTTTGTAATGAGTTGCATAAACACGATCCGAATTATGTGTTTTAGTATAATAAATCAATTAAAACTTTGATGTCATAACCTAAAACTTTAGATACAAAATAATATTAACATTAATAGGGTAGTTGTCTTTATGAAGGTATTAGTGGTAGGTACTTTAGTATTTTTAAATTTTCATCTCTATCGTAAAAAATATAATCATAATACATAACACAACAAAGTGGTTTGTGATAGGTGTTTTAGAATAATTTAAAAGCACGTAAATACTTTATAAATACTAAATTATTTAAACCATATTATTTTTGTTCAGATTCAGTCCGTTGCTGAATAATAAATAAATTATTGTAACAAATAAAAATAAAGATATTATCTTTTTCTGTCTTGTAATAAGAATATATAAATAACAATATATCATAGCCTCAATTTATCCGATAAGTAACCACAACCCCTATCTATGTTATTTGAACAACTGTCCGGAAAAGGTTATACTGAATCTTATTACTCAAAGTTAACTTTGTTCATAACTTTTCTAATATAGATAAAAGTTAATAAAAATAACCAATATTATTATCACAAATTAAGAAAGTTACCTTTTTGAGACTAAACAAATATTTTTGTGGCATCATCATTTTTATGAGACGAGCTTAAATACCTCAAAAATAATAAATGACGAAGGTCTCCAGTTACTTAGGTAAAACACTGTACAAAATGTTTATATTAATACTTTTATTTTCCATGCATTTCAGTTACTTCTGTATTTTTAAGAGAAAAGCAATTATACTTAACAGTAACGTTATACCTTCTTAAGTTTTAAAATTTTGGGTTTTAGTATTCTACGAGTAAATCTTAAATTTTTATTTTCTGCAAAATAAATTTAAACTTTTATTAGCTAAGTTAAGAGCATTTTCATTTAGAAGCCTTTCGAGCCCCTTTCATTTATGTTTATCAATCTAATCAATCGGGCTATAATTAATAGGTCTATATTAAAAAAAAACTTTTTTTTTAATTATGTTAAGACCAACTAATGAGTTTTCTTTGATCCCAATTACACGTTTTGCTCTGTGTAATGGATTTTAAGATTAAGTTTTATGTTCTACAAGCACATTTCATACATTAGAATACAAAATAACTTAATAAATTTAATTTTTAACCTCTAACTAGTTATAAATTGTTTTAAACTAAAAAGGGGCCTAGGATTTATAATTCACTAACTAGCGGGAGTATTAACATGTTAATATCTGCTTGTATTTGGCAACGCTCGCTGTCTGCGGATTTGGACGTAGAGGGAAACGGTTTAGTTCGAAAACTGATGAAAATTGTTGTAGAGATCTACAATAGACGTTAACGATAATTCCACAGTATGAATGTGGTTGTAGCCATAGAGTATTACTTGACATATTTATTGAAATCACTAGAAATTTAGTTAAAATGATTCATCAGAATACATGGAAACCCCTGGATTGGGATGACTGATTAATTGACTCAAAAATAGTTTTAAACATTTAATGATCCAATTATATTACTTTCGTGAGAATATTGAAACCAGTGGTAAATTCGTTTCAATAAAATTAGTTTATGGATTCAAATAAATTGTAATATGAAGCTGGCCCGACGCCAACCCAGGACGTATGGTGATGAATTGTGTTACCTTAACATATTTTTGGAGATTAGACAATAACAAAGAGTATCTTCTGTGTCTGAATCTGAATTTCCGATTAAAATTATAACAAATATAAGGTCAAGAATTTCGGTGAACAAATTGAGTTCCTACACTTAATTAATTTCAAACACGAATTAGTTCAGAATTCCTTCCAATAAATTAATTCGACTCATTAAAGTTTAATTTAGACCCCGTCTAAATTACTAAATATTAAAAACAAGTCTTTATATATAGAAAGTATTTCTCAGGATTTGTAATTTATACTAAAAGGTACAAATTATATCATATATTCTGAAACTGACATATCTATCTATGTGTGTACACAAGTGTGTGTTTAAAAACAATAAAATATTGATTCATCATAAATATATTACTAAATAACCTTAAAATATATTACCTATTGTTAACCCACCTTTCCATACAGACTTAATTAGCTCAAGAATTTCACGTTAAGCGACATTGCATTTATGAGAAATTGGCTGAAATTACTTATAGAACCTTCAAGAACATAAATCACTACAATATGATGCTTAATAACGTCGTAATACTAGTAAATTAAAATAACCTGACAATTATCTGAGAATATAAATTATTTGAGCTACCGTATCACCAATTGTATTGGTAGAGCCATGGGACGGTTTCCCAGAGGTCGCGGGTTCGAATCCCTGTCCGTATCGGTTTATTTACTATTCTATATTTATATAAATTTAAATAAGCTTAACATGGCTATACATGTTAATAGATATTTTCAGACATTCATGTTTAGAGATATTTTCAGACATTCATGTTTAAATATATTTTCGAACATTAATGCCACTACCGAATGCCGAATTTTTTTCAATGTTTCTCTATACTGCAAAGTAAGAAACATTGGTTACAGTGCTCCGTTGCTCCGGCGTTCTGCCGTCGGAGGACGCTAGTGTCCAAATGTCCTTAGCTTCCCTCCTGACTAACGACGCCCCGAGTCGAGGTCCGTGTCTCAATCTGAGACGCCCTCGGGACGTCGTTCCCCATGGGGGCCCATCTGGCCCCCCCTTGTTAAGGGTGGGTCTCCAGACCCACCCGCTCCCCCGGCGACGCTGTAATAGCCAACAGGGCTAACAGTATAGACAAACAAAAAAAAAAAAAAAAACATTGGTTAGGTTTTTCTAAAGAAGCCTGATAGATATGACCACTGTTTCGATAAAGACGATCACATACAGAATGCTTAATTCACCGAGATGGACGGCGATACGATAGCTCAATTGATAGAGCCATGGGACGGTTTCCCAGAGGTCGCGGGTTCTAATCCCTGCCCGTTTCTGTGTATTTTGAATTCTATATTTATATAAAAATGATGCAAGTTGTTTTGTTACATTAATTTTTTTTTTTTGTGGATGTACATTACATTTTCCAAGATAAAACTGTGGTTACTTGAATACTTTATACGTGAGTCAGTGTTTCTTATTTTATTACAACAGATTTATGTGTACTACAATATACGGTTATTTTGTAGTCTTTTGTGTTACTTCGTATATTTATACGTACATATAGATATATTTATAATTTTTATTTCTTTAGCGCTGTGACTCAGAAGCCCAAAATTATTTATTAGTCAAGGTGGTGAATCTAAGCAATTGTCATATGAGCTCGTAAGAGCTGACTTAATCGGGGTTTGATCTACAACTGATAGAAGATTGGCAAAAAAGTAGCCAGTACACCCAGAACATTATCACTAAATAATTACGAAGTGGATAAGTCTTCTATTTCCTTATATCATATGACATATCATTAATCATAATACTATGTAATAACAAATAATTAAGAAACTATAGGATTTGTACTTCGGTTGTAATTTCTTATTGGTATAGTTTTGTAAAAACATGAAGCAAAAATTAAAAATTGCCACAAATTTTAAAATAAACTGTTTATTTTTTCTTATTTCACATACCATCGTCATGATACTAGCCTAAATAATGTATCCAGTTTTTGGTTTTAATCCAAAAATAACGGATATATTGAACCAATAAAATGCTCTAACCATTTAGAATGCTGCAGTAAATTTGGATAAAACGATTCCACAGAAGGTTCCCATTTATTAAACTGTTAAAAACAAATACCTACAAAGGATAATCTATTGATTTTCAATAGAGTTCTGCTCAGAATAAGTTTGAAACACTTAGGTATAGGAGACGCAAATAGAATTCAAATTATCTTATTTCTGTCAAACAGTTATCTCACGTTTAAGATCGATTTTCTTAAAAAAAACAAATTGTCACAGAGGTAATATAAATCAGGTCGCAAAAGTAAATGTAAATTGACAGTATAAGTTAGTCAACATAACAATAACAAATACGTATTTAAAAAAAATGACTTAAACTACAAGTCATTTATATTTTTAAAATAAAAAATGACAAATTTTCCATCTAAACAAGACATGATTAATGTATAATTACGAAATTACCTAATGTGCATCAAATTACGAAATTATTTAAAATTTGGCAGTTCCTGAATTTGAAATTAGAGTGCATTAAATCATAGGGTCAGGTAAACAAGTGTTATACAACAAAATAAAAAAAATACAAATTATGCTTTTGAAAACAACTGAACTTATACTATAACTAGTCGAATACTAATTTGAGTTGATGCAAGTCTTTCTAAAATTGCATAGATAAATTGTTGCAATAGAAAAGTTAATTGAGAAATTTTAATCCTCATGTATTACATAATTTAATGAATATCGGTAAGACCATTAATAATCTGCTGGTAGGTGATTGAGCATCAACCTAAAAAAAGAAAACATATGCATATGTGTAGTTTTAATATTTAATATTTTGTTATAGTATTCGTTACACTATCGTTGCTTGACGCTCTAGCCGTAAATTTTATAATAAGTCAGCGCAAACAAAAATTTTAAGCGTTTACAAGCAATTTCAATAAAAATGAGTGGGACCATTTTTACTATTACAGGTTTACAAAGTCTAATATTTCAAGTTATTACGCATTAGAAATAAATAAGTATACTCATCGCTTTTATACATATTTAGATATTTTTTATTTTTACCTAAAAATCCTTGTATAAAATATTATTTACTTTATTAAAAGATATCCTTATTTCGTATACAATAATTCGGAGAATACTTGAATATAATAATGTTTGCCCAAAGATGTCCTCGGGTTTAGTTGTTTTAGTCTTCCCAAAATATGTTTTTGCAATTCAGCGTATAATGTTCAGAAATGTCGGTTATTGCCTTGAGGCCAGAAATATTAAGGTTTTAATAGTTTTGCTCAGAAAAGATATTAAAGGAGGATAGCCTAAAAATAAGTCAGTAAGAGCCTGGATATTTTGTGATAAAACAATAATACTCTTTCGATACTAACATATTTTCATAAAATATTCCCTACTCATTAAAAGTAAACCCACTTAGTAAAAGCGAAGTCTCTAAGATATTCTTTAATAATGAAAAGATGTTTCGGGAAACCTCACTGCAGCTGACTAAACTCAACTCATTTTTAAACTTTATTTAAAAGTTTTAAAATAAATCAATTTTCCAATTAAAAAAAAAACTAATTTAATTTCTTTGTATATAAGGTTTTGGAGGATCATTAACGAATATATGTCCGATAACTAGTAACAGTACTATAGATGGTAGGTAGATAACACAGTACGATAACCAATACCTTGACATTTAAGGCCACTTAATGATCGAACTTGTTTGACGAATTTCAATATGCATTTAGAAAATAATTATCGTTTTGAATTATTGACCATACTTTTAATAAATAAAATAGAAATATAATATAATGAGGCAATAAATTTGATCGTCTTCTCAATAACTGGCTACGTTTATTTTCAGCCTACGTAAATACGAACGAATAATTTCAAAGTATATATATAGAGCTATTCAAAATAGCATAAGTTCTAAAATTTTGTGTACTCTTTTTTCCCTTTTATATGATCCATCAATCCATCTTTCCTACTAATTATTACCTCAGTAAAAAAACTTTTTACTCCGGTCAATATGTAAAATAGGTATATACATATTGATATATACATATTTCCGTTTAATCAGATTTTTTTAAAATGTAAATTGTTTTACATGCAATTAAAGTTGAATATTATATTTACCCACCTTTAAGATTTTACAATTGCCTTTATTGTAACGTCAGATCTTTCAACTGGAAATAATAATTATAATAATGTTGAAAGCAAAATTATCGATAAAATATATAGGATGTAATTGATTAAAACAAAACACCCAAAATAAATACAGAATGTTGTATATTTTACGATCTATGAATATTAAAAATGATATTGCCAATGACAATGATTTGAAGGTCAGTTCAAATATATTTGATGTTGCAGCTAAATTTATAAAAAAAATAGAAATTTCAAACTAAATCTCAAGCAAAATCTGAAACAGTAACTATAATTTCACACAAGCTTTATATCCAAATTAATATAAATTACCATATTTTATTGCGGACATGTACTGAATTGTCTAAATGAAATGATTTGTTATTTCTGTACATTTTTGTTACCATTTTCCTGAAAGTATACAATCTGTAATAAATATATGTATACAATATATTGTACAGATATTTGATAACAAATACAAATCGTATACGTTATATAATCCAAACATTCTTCAGTGTCATCCTTCGCTAGTATAACATTTATCAGAATTCCCACGGGAACGTTGGGAAATAAGTTATATGATTGTTAAAGTGAACTAGCGATCAACTACAGATAGAGGTTTAGTTATTTATTTATTTATATATATATCTTACAACTTCGAACATAGTCTGCAGCGCCAAGCAATGCACACCTGTACATAAATTAATGAATAAATCTATTTTTTTTAATTTTGGTCACTGTAGAACTATTTATAAAAATATCAGTTTCCTATAGTGTAAAGTTTTTTCCTTCCGAATAATGTGTAAAGGAAAAACCGCTAAACTAAACTAATATTGACTTTTTATTAAATTATACAAATAGCGATGTTTATTCGTACAGATTTATATTTACTAACTTTATATGTTCATTATAAATAAGGAACATAGAAACACATATTTAATTATATTAAATGAGATTTAAGTGTACCACGACTCGGGTACGTTTAATGCTCTGTACGTAGTTTCCTTGTAAGATCGCGAATGCTGGTTTAGAAGAGTAAATAAACAAAACTTTTGTTTAATTAAGAATAGATGTAAGCTTGTAATTCATAATATACAAACACACAAACAATCAAAACGACATATAAGATAAGTGAACAGAAAATAATATATTTTGGTAAATTGTACCAGTAGACTATGCAGGCAGAAAGGAAGATAAAATGACGACATATTGAATGTTGAAAACTTGAAGACGTAAATTACGTAAAAAAGCTTGAAACGAAAGCGAATATAACAGTAAAGTAATTGTACTTTTTGTGATATGTTTATTTAATTTAAATCGACAGTTCGTTTCAGATGAAACCTAGTATTTTATGCTTGTTTTTAATTTTTTATGCAATTATAAATTAGGTTATTATTATTTCTTATTTATTTAAATATTTATATAGTTTTATAAATATATATATAATGGCAACTCTTAATGGTTCTCAACTTTCTAGCTTATTCAAGTATTTATAATCAAGCAAATGCCCCTTCTCACATAAATAATAATATTAGTCAAATAAACTACTTTAAGCATACGAAAATAACAGTTACTCGACATAACAATTCTAAATATTACTGTTAGCTTTTATACATGTAGTAGCTTGGTTTTGACTAAAAATAAAGATATAATTTGTTGATTTGACTAAAACAATTGAATGTCTGTATAGAAGTTTAATTGATAAAATAAATGTAATATTGGATACTGATTTGACTAAGAATAAGTATATGAATCGCAGCTCGGTTAAGAGAAGGCATTGTGTGAAATTGGGAGTACAAGTTGTGGGGTGGTATTATTGTGATAAAAGTGTAACAGTTATAATAAACCACTGAGTGTGAGATCGAGAAACTAAGTTGTGTAACAGTGATAATTAAGTGTTTAAAAGGTAAACAGTTTAGTGTATTTGTGAACAGTGTCATAAAGTGCTTTAAAGAATAGAACGACTGTCGTTGGCGATTCTTTGCGGTAAGAGAGCTCTAATATTACTATATAAGTTAATAAAACAATGATTTAAATAATTACATCAAAATATTGAAACGAATCAAAGCATTACAAATTATTATAAAATATTCGTTTAACAATAATGTAACTCGACATAATGAAGTTTAAAATGAAAATAATGACTTTTATTGGGGCCTAGTGGTTATTGACATTCAGCTTTTAACTAGGTTCGATAACAAATCGACATCTTACGTTTAGTTACAGTAAAGAGATCTTAAAAATAATATGAAATATTAATAAATCACTTGTAAAGACCAAAAAAAAAGGCACCTAACAAAGGGTTATTATATTAACATACAAAAACAAATTTTGTATAAAAATACAAATGTATTTTCAAGTATCAATGTCAGATACACTGCTTATCTCGAACAAAACAAATGTTGGAAAATATTTCAAACATAATTTTACTATATATTTATTTAGCAGTAGCTTTTGCTCGGTGCTTTGCTTGCGTGGAAGGGAGATAGATATATAGAAGAGTCCTATTTTAATACGGATGACAAAAGTAACATTCAGTGCCGGCGCTGGTATCAAAATATTTGTATATTGTAAGGTAACCATACTCACTAGTTAATTAAATACATTTTAGTTACTGGGTGACAGTTTACGACGCAGTTCTACCATGGTCCAATCCAATTTGGGGTTTGATAGGAGTGAATTTGACACTTATCGGGTAAATTCTGAAAAAAATAAGTGAGGTCGATGGACGGACTTACACTGCGACTTTAATATATATTATAATATATATTATATGTAATCATTGAATAATAGAGTGGACAAATAGAGATTTTAATGTGGTCTTTAAGATTTTTACGAGTCCTACACTATGCTCGTGAATCTTTTATACAATATTTTATAAATCTTCAATAAAAAAGTTTTAATAAACCATTTAAAAACATTTATTAATATTAACATCTCTTCTGATCTCCCAACATATTTTGTAATTTCAGAACACAAAACATAAATGCAATATGGTTTAAGTTGAATATATGTTTCTAATTATTATTCAAATAAAAATATATGTCATGTACTTACATTTATGTTTTCATCATTTACAGTAGGGTATTATGTAAAAACGAATACACTGAAAAGCGTGGCCTAAGTACAACGTAATCTATCTCATCATATGTACAACCGTGTAACTAAACCACAACACTGAAAACAATGACAATAAAAAATCAGGGACCGATGTCCAACAGCAAAAATGTACTTCTTATAAAAATCAATGTTATTATAATTTTAATTAATTCTTAAGGATATCGGTTTTTTTTGTCAACAAGATCTTGTTCTATTCTTTTAATTCAAGATTCTAATTCTTTTAATTCTACATGTCATTCTAGCACAGGAAATGTCACTTTAGTTTTAATTAGGTCTAAGCGTTTCTTTGTACCATGTAATGAAGTCAAATAAGTAAATAGAACTGTTAATGATAAATAAATACAAATCACAGATAGACATTAGGATACAGATGGAGTTGCGAATGCTTTACCATCATTGCAGAATCACGCCTTTGAAAATCAGCGTTACTTCCTTTGTTCTCAGAGACTCAACCCAAGAGATACCCCAGAGAACGAAGGATCAAATCTTTTGGTAATTTAAATTATTTTTAATCAGAATAGAACATTACGAATTCAAATTCAATCTTATAAACAAAAAAATATATATATATTTACCGGCCAAATTGAAAACCTCCTCCTTTTTGAAGAAGTCGGTTAAAAAGTAATTTACGTACCGAAAATATATTGTTTCTAACTTAGACACTTCCATACAGAGATAATCACATAGGATGCAGGTTTAAAAGCAGCTGGCGTTGGTGATTTTTTTATCTAAATTGATTTGCACAATAAATATTTTTTTCTACATAGAGAATGTCGAGATGGAATTTTAAATATGTGAGAAAACACTTCACTTGGGAAAGTAAATATTTCCTTGAAAATGAGTTCCTAAGGATATTGTATAAACTCCTTTACTAATCAAATATTTACGAACATGAACCAAATGTCTATCGTAACTTCTAAACAAAAGCAAAACAATCTGGAATTTGTCATTATGTTTTTTCATTAAAATAACAGTTTGAGAATAATAAATTTATTTTGTTTAGTGTGTGTATATCATATTTAGACACTGGCAGATCAACTGTATGTTTATCACATACGGACTAATATAATTTAAATTTTGATATTAGAACACGTTATAATATAACTTGACCATTTAAAAGAAAAACTACTCCCAGGAAGATGATTCTGTCAGCAGTAAAAACTGTTCAAGGATTTTTCTGAATTTCGTACATTAAAACTCAACCATTTTTAATTCGTAACTTTATTTCGTTACTAACTTCGAAAGCTTCACGCTGAATTTCACCAATTAATATTCAAAAACTTTTTATTCTAGAAATTTAAGTTAAATTGTTTTATTCATATTTTACCGCCCCGTTGATCGAGTGGTTAGCGCAGTCGCCTAACGTTCACGGCGTAATGAGGCTCGGGTTCGATTCCCGGCAGAGACAGGCATTTATGTGATGAGCATAGATGTCTCTGTTTCTGGGTTTGATCGTTTATTAAATTTATTCTCAGTATTTATATGTGTATTTCTATGCATTTGTATCGTTGTCTAACACCCTTAACACAAGCAAATAATTTGCTTACTTAGAGGTTAGATCAATGTGTGTAATTTGTCCTGATGTTATTATTATTATTATATTATTAATGATATATTATATAACAGATTAAAAAATGCATTCATATCACCTTATTACCTCCAAAACAGGGGTAAAACAAAGTCTCCTTCACTTTTTAGGAACCCTTACGCACGTCGAAATCCATTAGTTTACCTGAAACAAACATATTTCGTTAATTACTGCACAATTCAGTAATAATATTATAAGTACGAAATTAAGTTTGTCTGTCTGTTAGGTTTTCACCCTCCGGCTGATTTTATACTAATCGGATATAAAGAGAGTTTTGTAGTCTTGCAAAGGAATACAATGTACCGTAAAATTGAAAGTTTGTTTGGGAAACCAATAATTTTCTGATCTAGGTATGTAATAAATCATATTTAGTCTTTTTAGGACGAAAGAATTATACTGTTGATCCCTTTTGAATAATATCATCAAGATGTCATATAGTGTAGAACTAAAATATTTATCCTACAGCTAACAAATATCACTATAAAAAAAATCGAATCGTTTAGAGTTTACTAATAAATAGGTTTCTTAGCACTAATTATCTGCAACGAAATAAATAGGTGTTTCGTAATGACAAAATTTGAATAATATGTCAACAAAAAAATAACTAAGTCTAACAAACAACAAAGTCACCAACAACTGGCGGTATAGAATAATTAGAAATATGAAATAAAAAGGAATATATTCACTACCTCTCGGTAGGAATATTGAGAGAAGCTTAAAATATAAAGATAAAGCACTCCTTTGTGTGTATTTTTATATATAAATTATCACATCACAATTACCGATATGTTAATAAAATAAATAAAAATATAATAAATAAAGTAAAGTAGTTCAGGTCTTCGTACTGTTTCTGGAGTGATTAATCGAAATAAGAAGTATCTAATAGCGTTTTGATCTAACAGCAAATTAGTTATTTTTTGTGACTATGAAAAAACAAGTCTTTTACCCTGTGCCATTATAGTTTGAACTTTAAATCTAGAACATGTTTCCTTTCAAAAGCTATGACCTAAAACTGTCAGTGATGTTAGGACTTCTCTTTAAGAACCTGACAAGTTCCCGGTTATTATTCAAATTTTAATATAATTTTGAAAATATAAGGAATAAAAATTCTTAATGTAAAGTTATTTAAGAAAAACCGAACACATTAGTTTTTCCAAAATAATTTTTGCAATAAATAATTATTTTTGTATAAATATTTCTAGTGGATAATAAAGTTGGGCATAGTTTTCAATTGGACGTTAAATTTATCAAAAAAAAGTATATATAAAAAAGTATATAAAAGAAAATATTCTATTTATGAATATTTATAACGTTTAGTATAAGGATATAAATAAGGAAACAATAAAGAAATATAAATATCACTTACTTTTTAACTATAAAGGTATCCTTTTAGAAAACCTGAGCTTCGTATAATGAATTCCAAGACGAATTTAGGACAAGCGAAAGCACTTTTTCATTCTAGTGATTACCTACTTCTGTTGGAGTATGCTTATTTATTATGTATATTTTTTAGTGTAATGTTGTATACTTAATTTGTTATTATCCTTAATTTGTTATTAACATTAATTTATTATTTTGTTGGAAGTATCATATGTGGACAAACATTATTTTATTTTTATATTAGATTACCTTCTGTGATTTAAAAGATCATTGTTGATATTGTGTCTGTGTTGTTCAAATAAAATATTTTTGATTTGAGTTTTTAATAAATAAAACCTTTTAAATTAAAAAATCGATGTAAATTTATGTTAAAAAAAATATAATCTAAAGTAGTATAATTAACTTTATCTGAATGTCTATTATTATAGCTTAGAATCGAAAATTGATTCCATTCTGAACAATTACAAAATCGCAAATTAGTTGATAACAATGATGTTCTACGTTAAACAATACAAATAAAAGTTCCATTAGCTTAAACAAACCATTACTTATCCAATCTAGTCAGATTCATCTTCCAGATAAACCAGTTTTGAAAAGCTCGTTTAATTACGACGAGTGCTAATAGAAGTTATTTTAAATTTCATCACCCTGTTATTACTAACTGTGTAATAAGATTTTAAATTTAAAAACATAATACATTATTGTGGAATTGCTGAGAAACTTATGATTTATATTCTGATATGTTTAAAAGTGTTTATTCTACATTTAAATAAGAATAAAAAATATTTATTGGGAATTACAACTTGCGATATGACGAGCTTTAAACGTTTTCATAAATATTATTTTTATTGGAAATGGTACCATTTTGGATGTGATATGTTAATTTATTAAAAATTAATACGTATATAAATAAAAGACACTAATATATAGTTATCAAGCCAAATAAATTGTTCGTTATATGCTAAGAGCGTTGACAATAACCTGGACCCATAATTATTACATTCATTTCGCGTCTGTAAGTAATTTTATTTCAAGCTCCAAATTAAAACTTTGAACAAAGTATTTTTCAAGGATTTTATGAAATTTTCTTTGATAAAACTCACCCAATTTAAATACATTTGATTCTTACTCTGAACACTCCTTGTTAAGAGGCATTAACTAATACATATTAAAAAACTTTTCAATATTTCAACAATTGGAAATTAGATTGTTTTAAATATATTCCAAATGAGAAATTTCATTCTTTCATACAAATTGCAGTTATATAACCCCTTTTTTTTATTTTCTTCGAAACAAGAGTTAAACTATCCTAAAGGGAATACTGGCCTTCCTTCAATCTTTGAACTCTCTTAAAGTCATCGACATCCATTAGATTACCTGAATCTAGTGCTTCATAAATTACTGTACTAAAAATTAAACTATTCCTAAAATTTTCCGATAGTTGCCGCTGCGCTGTAAAATCGTTTATCACAACCAATATGTGTGATTTTTTACTAGTTTTACATTCTATAATAATATATAAGTTTTAAGGACTAGTATTTAAGTACAACTCTTTAGACCGACAAAACTACGTTTCATCTTAATTTGGTAACAAAGAAAAATTATAGCTCAACAAATGAACAATTGATTTTTATTACAACCATCTCATAGATTTTAATTAATCCATCTTTAAATGTTTAGCCAAATTTAAGATATTACCACGAACCTAAAAATAGCCACCATTAAAAATCGGGATATTGGAGGTTAGCCATGCTAAAATAAAATATGTATTGTCCCTGGAGAACTGTCTACAATTAGATTATTGCCTTGCTATGTTGAAAACGACCTTAGTTTTATAATTCACTTTGAATATAAAAACGTTTTAAAAGTAAGTGTTAATAGTGGCACAATAATTTCAATATACCATATTCATGAAGGTTTAGATTATTTGGAAGACAAATTTTAAGATGTAATTTTATAGATTCGAACGACTATAGGTAATTTATGGTAAGCCATGGATATGTAAATTTCAAGTTCATACTTCCGCAGTTCACGGAAGTCGTCTTCCGTTCTTCACATAAATAATAGTAAAGAGTTAATCGACGTTTGTTTTCTTTTATAGGTACATCTCTGGGCGTATTTACATTTTTTACATTTTAAGCTACCGTACGTAGATTATTTTTGTCTATCATCCAAAAGTAATGTACACTTTTTCTAGTCAATATGTCTAATAATATAGCCCAAGTTGCGAAAATAATCAACTCTTATTAATTTTAAACAAATATATGATTTTTTTAAATTATAAAAAGACCTCAACATTTTAATTCAATTTTGGATAAAGCTTGAAGTGCTTATGTATAAAATTTGTATTTAGAATCTCGTAGCAATAGTAAAATAAAAGCACAATAATATATATTATTCAGAGAATATTAATTAAATTTTAAATTTAAATTAAATTTGTACAAACAAAACTAGCAATCTCTTAATTACTTAACAGGTGGCTAAATACAAAAAAAGGGAAAAAAACATTGGATGATATTAAAAGGCTTCTCCGAAATAATTATTCTGTAGTGATTTGTTTAATGCTGAATAAACAGAAGCAAGCTGCCTCTTTGACATTCATTTAGGCAAATTAACGTCCTATATATATATTTATATATTTGTGAATAAACTAACATTAATGTGACTAATTTTTTTTTTTTTTTTTTTTATATAGTATAGGGCAATGCTTGACTACATTCCACCTGATGGTAAGTGGAATGTAGTCTTAGGTGGTAAGGCGCATTACCCTAGCAACCTATTTACTCTTCTTTTGAAGACACCCACATTGTATTTGGCCGGAAATACCGACGCAAACAAGCTGTTCCAATCCTTTGCTATACGAAGTAAAAAAGACGAAGCAAAGCGCTTCGTTCAGACAGGTGGAATGTCAACAACAAAAGGATGGATAACTGCCGTGCGTAGGTGGAAGGGGGCGGGAGGAATTAGGTCGTATAATTTCTGCGCACACTCACCAAAATGTATTCTATAGAATACTGAGAGCCTAGCAAATCTACGTCTGCGTTCAAGGCTGTGGAGGTCTCTTCGGGATCGCCTATAAGCCTCTTTGCTCGCCTCTCAATTGAGTCCAGAACCACAAGACGAGACTTTGCGGCACCAGCAAATATGTGACCACAGTACTCTACACACCACCGGATCTGTGCTTTGTTATGTCCTACTATATCTGGTAACCTTGTCGCTTGCCTCACAAGCTGAAAGAGGTCCAAGGACAACGCAAATTTCCGCGCTTTTCTTCCAGCATAGTCGGTTTTCTGGTAAGGAAACAGCCAGTCCTGGGTACTGATACAGAGCCATATCTGCACTCTTTGAGATACTCAAATAATCGAGTTGTCTCCTGGTCACCGCTGTGCGAACGGTAGACAAAGGAATACAGGATTTTTTCGTTTCCTGTGTCCACTAAGACCCATAGGGAAGAAAAACTGGGGTCTTCAAGGTGACGGAGACGCTGGATACAGAGGTCATTCTGCGCGTACACGGAGACTCCGGCACGTGAGCGAAAGTTGTGCTCTAACGGGTATCCATATAACGATAATCCAGGTGCGCAGCGCTTAAAGAATATTGTATCTGCGTCTCCGTCAAAAAAGAAGAGGTGTGGCTGCTCTGTCTCCAGGTGGTGATGGACAGGTAAGATATTGGAATGCAAGTTCCTGATATTACTAAGCTGCACTTTAAATGAGGAGGAGTGCAACCGCTGTAAAAACTTTTTCTTTATTTCTCTTTCTTCATAATAAAAAAAATAAAAGTGAATAGGGCTGGGAAAAGGCAGTAGAACGAGGCGGTACGTATCGAACCCGACGTCGAAGTTGGTTAACTTATGCCACTGGGAGGCTAGCCTGGAGACTGCGAGGACGCCTGAACCCCCCCAAGGATCGCCATCGGGCCTCCTCGTTTGGTCGCCAACCAGCACAATGGAGCCACCCTGTGATTTTTCGCAGCTGACGGGACAGCCTTTCGTGTGTGGGTAACCCACTAATTGGGCCCCCAAATATCTCCCATAAGCGGGTTCATCGAACTACGTGCCGGAACACGACTAGATCGCTTTGCGGCACGACTTTGCCGATGGGTGGTAACTTTGCCCGTGACCGAACTTAAACATAAAGATAAAGGTATTTATGACAAGGGCTAATTATTGTTAACTATTATATATATATAATGTTATTATATTTACTGTAAAAGTTTAGTTCAAACACAATACATATCAAAATATATTATGATATAAGATAATTAATGTCTATGTACATAATTAAAAATACAGTCTCATATTTCTAGCATATAACAAATATTTCTAGAATGAATACGTACCTATTATTTTTATTATTATGAATATATATTTTCATGTATCTTTTTGCTAATTTCGGCCAAACAATAACTTAACGTATCTAATTTGAATTTTCTGAGTATCAATGAATTTTGAAATCTTCGATTTACAATAGTCTTATATAGTGCTCGCAATGCAAATTCGATATATTTTATTTTACAAACGTGAGCACTTTATAACACATGTAACATGGTTCCACAGGAATACCTTAAAACCGTTTTCGAAGAAAACGATACCTACGCTACAATCACTCAATATCTTAGAAAATACTTTAAATTCTGGAAAAAAAATATTGTATTAATGTTAAATATGTATAATGATAATTTCCGACTATTTGATAAGTTATAAAGTTCTACATTGTATTTTCATTTTTACAATATTTTACTAACAAACTAAGATTTACACCTAAGTTAAAAAATTTGAGCAATCATTTTAATTAAAGAGACTGTGCTATTATTAACTGAAACTTATGAAAAACAACAGCCCTAATTAAGGATTAAATATTCAAAGCATTAATTAGCAGATATTAAGTCTATTTAAACGTGGTTAGTTTTTATTTTTTTATTAATCTATTTAGGTGTGAAATTATAAACACCTTTTCTTAGAAAATTCTAAAATTGTTTTCATTGTGACTTTGACGAAGTATTTTCTACAATGTTAACAAAGGAACATAGCTTCAAAATAACCCAAAGAGAAAAAATTCAATACCGTCATTGAAAATAACTGCAAATATTATTTCTGTTTTAAGTCAGTAGCTTTTGGAAATAAAAAAGTATATAATTAATTTTATTCGTTATGATAGTTCTATTATAGAATAATTATAGAACAATGTTAAAACGTCAATAAACAAATGTTATTATAACCGTTTTTTTTTGTAAAAATATATAAATATATTTTAAGATACCTTAAAGGTATTTTAGATCTTCCTTTTCTTAGTTTTAAATGTAAAATTAAAAGTATATTTTTAAATAAAACTTATTGTAACATTCAAGAGTTTTTGCTTGATATAAATGTGTGAAATCTAATGTATAACGTTATATGTGTAATAAATTCCAAACAGTCAAACTCTTACAGAAAAGATGAATAGGTTGCTTACAGGAAATCGGTATATGGATAAGGCGATGCCGCACATAAAGACGCGCAGACATATCGCCCTACATCTGTGATAAATGAGCTAGGACTATCGGATCATGGACGGATCCGACTAAAGAAGCAAATCCCAGAATGCAACCAGAAAGTCCGTTTCGCTACGTTGAATGTTGGAACACTTACAGGGAGGACAACAGAGCTCGCAGATTTGTTCAAGCGCCGCAGGGTGGATTTTATCTGTCTCCTACAAACCAGATGGCAAGGATGTAAGTCTCGTAGCATTGGAGAAGGTTAAAAACTGATGTAGTCAGGATCAAAAGGCAGAAGAAACGGGTTGGCAAAAGCAAAATAGCAAGAACATCTGGATAGCATAGTCGAAGTAAAACGCTTTTGTGACAAGGTTACGACTGTAAAAACCTTCGTACATGGTGAGGTGGTGATTATTGTTGCCGCCTATCCCCTAAAAACTGGCTGCACTCAAATTCAAAAAGATCAGTTTTTGACACTCAGACGATATTGTACAAGAAGTACCTAGCAACGAAATTACTGTCGTGGGCTCAGACTTGAACAAGCACGTTTTGACGGAATACAAGCCATATGATTGAATACATATACAGACATGGATGCGGACACGGATATGGCGCCATAAATGAAGAGGGAAAAGCGATTATGCAAACTGCTATGTCTCATGCTCTTGCCATCGTCAATACATTCTTCATTTATAAAATCAGAACATCTTATTACTTACAAAAGTGGCACTAGATGTTCACAGATACTACTTACTTCTGAACAGAGACCTTATTGGAAGGGTCAAAAACTGTATAGTCATCCCCAGCATTGCAACATCGTGTCGTCGTCATGGACATCAATTTTAAATCAAGTAAAATGATATACAAGTTTGTAAAGTTGCGGAACCAGGGTACCAAAGATATCGCAAAGTCAAAAATATTTTAGCGAAAAAATGGAAATCTAATTTATCATGATATCGATATCTTAAAAACATGGTACCAATATTATGACCTATTGTTTAACACAAATCCCAGTGCCTCGAAATATCATATGATGGAGTCTCAGGGCGAGAAATATCCCCGAAACATATGTCACAATTATTGCTGACATGTATAGAAATGCTTGATCTTGTATCAAAACTACTGTAGAAGTGACAAAATCCATCCATGTCACACAAAAAAGTTTACCAAGGCTCGGATTTGAGTCCTTTTTTGTTTTGTCTAATACTGGACACACTCACCGCGAATGCTCAATAGAAAACTTCGTGGACAGCGGAGGATGTGGCGATTTGCACGACAACTCAGAATGCTCTTAAAGACGCACTCGAAGCGTGGAAAAGGCAATTGCAGGAGGGTGGCCTAAAGTTGAGTGTTTTTAAAACTCAAGTAATGAAATGCAATGTATCTACTCCTACCCGCATTGGACTCCTACCCCTGGTTTATGGACAAATAGTCCAACAGTGCGAAGAGTACAAGTTCCTGGGTAGTATAATTGACAAATAAGGAAACTTAGAAAACAACATACAGCATCGAATATCTCACCGGAGATAAAAACCGCCTATAAAATTAAAAAAATGCATATAGACATAGGCCGAGACATAGGCGTTTACGAAAAGGCACGTTGCTGTCATTCGAGTTGCAGAGATGAGAATGTTGCTCTGGATGTGCGGAATAACAAGGCTTGCAACGCAATGTCGCCGACAAGATACAGGAAAACCGGCTGCGATGGTATGGTCATATTAAAAGGAGACCCCTCGAATATACTGGCAATATGACTCTAAATCTTAACATACCAGGTAAACGGCGAAGAGGCAGTCAAAACTGCGGTGAATGAGTTGCGTTACAAAAAACATGCACAGCTGCAAGCTCGAAGAAGAATGGACATCTTCTCTTCTTCTTCGAGGACAGAGCGAAATGAAGCGGCAGAATAAAGAAAGCGGACCCGGCCACGAGACGGGAATAAGGCTAAGAAGAAGAAGCGAAGATGTTCTAATGTATAAGTAAAAGATTGTTAGATTTCATTTAAAAAGAGCAAGTGTTGAGTTTCTGGCCAGCGCTTCAGCTGGTAGTAGCTTACCTACGAACTGACTATATTGACCAATTTAATGTAATCATTGACTTGTATAAGGTTATTTTGTTTTAGTATATATTTACAATATGATACATATTTATGTATCATATTGTAATATATACTTTTATTTATTTTGTAAAAATAGATTTATGAATCAATAAATAATAATAATAATAATAATAATAATATAATTTAAACTTAATTAATTAAACGAAACCACACAATATTACATGACAACCAAATTCAATTGTATAACTCAATTCACAATTTGTAAATTTCATTTCGTAGTGCGTCAATATTTTTTTTTATTCAAATAAAAAGTCTTCTCTTTTTTTTCTTTTATAAATCTTACAAACAGGTTAATCGATAAAAAATTGTATATTTTTTGTTATTGTACTCGTATGTATCAGTTAAAATACTTATAAGTATTTTAAAGTCCGGCTAAGATTTCTTTTCACAAACAATTGGTTTTTTGTTCAGCAAATTTAATACATTTTTCCTTGATTATAACCCTAACGAACGCAAAGGATCAACATGTTGAATTTAACCTAGAAACTCTTCTCAAAACGATAAGTTTGTATAGGACGAAACCGATTAAAATAACACTGAGACAGCGAACATGGACGCTAGGAAAAGCAAACCGCGCTCGGTGCACATTAGCTTAAATTACACCACTTAAAATGTAAATTACCCTAACACCGACCGTTTTTGTGTATACAAGTAAATTTGGGTTTTTTTTAGGATTACAAGCTGTATATTTTTATCTGTATGTTTTAATGCTCACCACCACTCCTAGTCTTGCATATGCTTTAAGAAATAGACTGAATTATTGTAAACAATCCACTTCGCCTTATATTTTTTTCAATTATAACTAAGTTATTTCGATCACTGTGCGTCACTGAATTGTGTTTTTTAACAGAACTTAATGTAATTTATGGCGACATTTATTGCATTCAGTTATTAGGTAAAATCTTATTTATTATTGTTTTTAATTTTTCTAGCCTTCAAACTATTCAAAAATAAAAACAAATATCTTTATTTTTACATTGCATAAACTATACTATAAGTATAATATATTAACCCGCCCCGTTGGTCAAGTAGATAACGCAGACGCCTAACGTATAGCGGCGCAAAGGGGCTCGGATTCAATTCTCGGCAAGTGATGTGATGAGCATAGATGTCTGTATTTCTGAGTTTGGTCGTTAATTAAGTATATTCGCGGTATTTATAATGTATATTTCTATGTATTTGTATAGTTGTCTAAACACAAGCAAATAATATAAGTTTGCTTACTTAAAGGATAAATCAATGTGTGTAATTTGTTGTATAAAAAAATAAAACAAAATATATTTTAAGCAAATTTTAAATGAAAATAAAATAGAAATACTTCTTAACAGCCCATCCCTACTAATTCAATACTACCGAACCGAACAACCCGATTTGAGAAGAACAAACACCAATATCCTTGACACACTTTTGATTGTATTTATATTTACGTGAATTTATTTAAAAGTGGGAATATTGTGTGCTCAATTTTTATTTATATTTTTAAATAATTTAAAATTTCTAACACTAAAACCTTTTTTTCAAAAATTGTTCTGTTGTGTTTATACTGACTTTGATGAAGGTTTCTCAACAATGTTAATAAAGCAGCAAAGCATCAAGAGAACTGAAAGAAAAACATTTCATAACAAAAATGTAGAAAAAATAATTTTAAAAAGCAGAAAAAAATAAAAAACCCCCAATACAAAAATATGTCTAAAAAGGATAAAAATAACATTATTATGAACTTATTGAAGACGTTGCATCGGGAGACCGCTAAAAAAGGAAGAATTCAAAATGAAAGTACCAAGTTGTTGTAGTTATACCAAGGTAAATAATGAAATATCAATATCAAATCGAATAGTCCAAGACCTCACACATTAGCTCCGAAAATTTTGTAAAATAGACACTGTTTTCAACGTAGGTACGTACAACGGTTCCCCGACATAACGACTTCAATAAGTACATAATAATGATCTTTTCATAATTTTAGAGCTCTTTTTGTATCAGGAGTTTTTTAATTTTTAAGTAGGTAACTTTACAAGGTAATAAAAAGGAAAAAAATGTTTTATGAATTTCACTACATGCGACGGTACATTAACTGAAAAATAAAAAAAGATTTTGAGGAGGCAATAACACAGGCAGATTAAGTTCATGTTAAATATTATACTTAGGTTAAGAGTAACGAGAGAGAGTAACAACATATACCAGATTATTTTAAAATGCGTAATGTCAAATACCCTGGTGTAATAATTAATGCTTATGTAAGAATGAGCTTCGTATAACAGTTTTATTCGCCTGTGTTTATTCAAACATCTGTAGTTTCATGAATACTTTGTTCGCGAGTAAGATAAGGTCTTGTTTTATTACCACAGATTTATGACTGCACAACTTGTGGTTCTTTATATGTACCTTTCCGTTACCTTGTATGCACGTGGTTTTCAATAATATAAAATGAAATTGACAGATGTGACGGAACATTAAATTTAAATTTGCTCAGTAATAGGTATTCGATGTAGTTGGTAATACTTAGTGTAAACAGTTTTACAATAAAACTATTTTTATTTAGTTTTACAAGTGATGGCACAGTATCCTTAAACTGTCAGTTTTCCAAGTACTTGGTTGAGCCAAAAAAAATCGGTTGCTTGCTTGGATGAAAGGGTGATACCACCTTCACATAATTGATTAGACAATTATTTTTATAATTTTTTAATACTAGTAATAATCCAAAAAAATCTCTCGACTATTAAAACAGGATCATTTATCAAAACCTTTGAAATTTTATATATTTTTTTATTTTACCATTTTCTAGCTACGGTTAAATCTTCCATTTATTTGTATTATATCGTCTATCTTATCTTATAAAAAGAAATGATTAGTTTGGAAATACATAATTATAGTAATCCATCTAAGTCCACGCTTTTTAGAATGTTGTTAAAAAAATAAAAATATTACGTTTTTTACATTGACATGGTCTTAAAGTTGCGTAAAAAAAATATTTTTATAAAACTTTTTCTAGTATATTTAGTTATTTTATTCCAGGTTATTCTTATTCCCTTAATCATTATTCGGAGAATATATTATTAAAATAACTTTTGCTTCTAAATGTCCTCGGGGTTAGTTGTTTTACTCTTACCGAAATATATTTTTTCTATTCAGCGAATAATGGTTCAGAAATGTGGATATAGCCTTAAGGCTAGAGATATACTTTCTTACAATAATAATGTTAAACACGAATAACACAAATAGATTTCATGTATGCCAGATCGGATATTTTGTAATGTAAAAATATTTTCATTAACATAACTATAAAATAATACCTACTGTTTATAAATTATGTGCCTGTTTAATCGAAATCATATTCCTTAAAGTTTTACAAACCGCTATCATACTTTGCAAAAGCGAACTTTCTAAGACATTCTTACATAATGAAAAGATGTTGCGAAGAAGTTACCGCTGCAGTAATTCTCAACTTTATTTAATGTTGTAAGATGGCCTAGTTTTCATAAATAAAATTATATGACCACGTTCAAGTTCACTTAGAACTTATTCATATTATATTCAAAATATTAAGATATTTTGTATATAAGTTTGTAAAACTAAATACTTCAATAAAGCATATGCATAAGTTGCCAATATAAACAAGGAAGAAGCTTGACTTTGAGTCACTGGAATATATACCTTGGAACCAAATGTTTTCTTTGATCAAGAATTTATATTATCGTCATGGTTGGTTTAAGGCATTAAAAATGAAGACCAGAATGTCGAAAAATTTGGAACTGCAAAGATTTGTGAAAATTGCCTGTAATTTGTGATAAATCTGTAATTTCAGGTCATACATCCCCTTTACCATCTCATGAAATAAATATGGATAGATTAGAAAGAAGAGCCTTAGCTTGATTGGACTTGACCAAACCTTTGTCAAATATTCTGATATCTTAAAACCTGCTTTTATTTTAAGCCTTATTACTTTCAATATGTCAAAGATAATTGAGTTTTATCTTAAATTATTCATAACTAAATAGTTATACATTTTATTAATATTCATAATTATAATAAAAAAACAATGTTATAAGAAATACAGGCTTTTTCCCTTAAGTAAGCGTTATTTACCCGTTTTTCCTACCCATACTCAAATTACAAAAACTTTTTACTTTTTTACCAAGCAATTGTTCTTCACTCTTCTTCGCTCGCTCAGTCTACAGAAATAATATTTTCTTTATTACCAATTTCACAACATTTAATCAAAATAATACACCATCATAAAAATTGGTTCACAGTGATGTTCCTTAAGAGACAGCGTTTAATGATTCCCTGCTCTTAACATATAAATCTCGCTTACCTATTTTATAGAATGTGGTATTATTTACTGACGGAATAATTTAATTATTTTATTTTGTAAGTTTGTAAGTGTAACATCGTATACAGTAAAACAAATTGAAGTTTAATTTATTGTAAGGTATCTTTCTACCCGAACTATAAATAACTAAAACAACTACACTATACTATATTTACTTTCAAAGAACGATGTTTGTTCGTACAGATTCAAGTAACATTCTTTAAACATTTTCTTAAACATAGAAACTCATATTTTAATCATTGAGAACTACTTGTTCCTCGGCTCGTGGTTCTTTAATATTCCCTAGAGACTCCTAGTAGGTATACTTTTAGGAAAGGTTATAACGCTTTAGAGGATTAGGCCTAAAATAACTACACTAATTACTTGTTTGTTGTTGATTAAAAAGGCTGTTTACTGTTATGATGAGGTCATATATTAATTTGAAACTAAACATCACAATCCTTAAAAAAAAAAATCATTTAGATTTAAATAAAATAGAACGTAACGACTGAAATGTTGATTATAGTCTTTAACTAAGGTGATTTTTGAACAGGGGCAGTCCCCACAGTGTTTTTGAGTACGTCCTCGTCGTCTGCCCTGGAAATCCCTACTTGGTGCGCGGTAACGCAGTGGCCAGTAGTGGAGCCAAATCTCAAGAGACAATACTGTGTGGAATAGCAGTGAAAGATATGAATAGTGAGGTGAATCCCGTGTCCCCCGGGACTCCGCACGGCCCTTTTCAGGGCCAACCTAACGGCCCTTCTCAGAGCCAACCTAACGGCCCTTCTCAGGGCCCACCCGGTCCTTCAGGACCAGTTGTAGTGCCGCCTAGGAGCGGAAACGTGTCGCCTATTTTCGTGAGGCCAAGCGACCTCACGGAAGAGGAGATGACGGACTCGACGGTGGCCAGCGACGTGTCGAATATGTACACGCGCAAATGCCTGCGGGCTCGTGTGTCGGGGTCGTCGAGCTCTTCGACGATCAAGGAGGCGAAGTCCAAGCGCGGCTGCGGCCGTGGTAGCGGGCGCACCCCGGCAGGTGGCCGTCGTGCCATGTTGGCGTCCTCTGATCCAGCTGCGGCCAGAGCAAAAGAGGAGGCCGAAATATTGGCGAAAGGAGTTAAGCACGCCAAAGAGGCGCGCGCCAGGTTTTTGGCGGCTAGGAATACCCCAGCCGCCAAAATGGAAATGGAGAGGATGGCCTACCTCTTAAGCAAACAGGCTCAGGTGGAGGTGGACACAATCATAACCGTGGCCACCCAATCATCGAAGCTGCCGAAGGCATGCCAGACGGCCTTAAAGGCGTCGGCGGTAGCGCTTCGGGAGATTGTGGCGGAGGCGATGAACCGGAGCGCCTCCGAGGAGGTCCAGCGACTTGAGGCACAGGTCACTAGCCAGAGCCTCAAGATCGCGGCCCTCCGGGAGGAACTGAAGGGGCTCCGCCAGCCCCAGAAGGGGAAGGCGACGACGTCCCAGGAGCTGCGGGAGGCGCTGCGCGAGATTGCGCAGGAGGAGCGCGCCTTCACTCGCGCCTATCTAGCGGCGTTGGAGGACCGCCTCCTCCCCGCAAAGACCGTTCGGCCGCCGCTTGCGGCTGACAGGCGCTCTGAGGCGCCGACCTCGGTGTCGGTCCCAGCGCATGCTTCAACTTTCGCCGCTACGGCGGCAAAAAAGAAGAAAGGGGCCAAAAAGCAGGCCACTGCGATTGCCACGGTTGCCTCGGCTCCCGTCCCGACGGTCCCGGTCGCTGGGCCGTCCGGTCTTGAGCCGATGGAGATCGGGTTGCCCTCGCAAGAGGACCCGATGCTGCCCTCGGCCACCGCGGCCAATGAGTGGACAGAAGTTAAAAGGAAGGGGAAGAAGAAGAAGGCGCCTCAGCCGTCTTCTTCTTCAGCGGCGCATAAGGGGCCTGCCAATAAGGCAGCCCCCGTTCTGGCCTCGAAGAAAGGCCGGAAAAAGAAGACGGCCACGAAGACAGCTGCCGTCACCATCTCCCAGGAGGCCGCGGCCGCGGGCGAGACCTACGAGTCGGTCTTTTTAAAAGCCCGACAAACGGTCCGCCCGGCCGAGATGGGGATCGAGCGGGTGTCGTGCCGGAAAACCCAGACGGGAGCTCGGATCTTCGAGTTCCCAGGGGCCGACCGGAACCAGCAGGCCGACGCCTTCGCCGCCAAGATGGCGGAGGCTATATCAAATGTCGCCAAGGTGACGAGGCCGGTTAAGACCTAGTCCTTGGTACTGATGGAGCTGGACGACTCCGTCACTAAGGACGAGGTAGCCGCCGCCGTAGCGGCGGCGGGGGGTTGTGGCGTCGCGGACGTCAGGGCTGGGGAAATCCGGCCGTACAGCAGGGGTATGGGCCACGTCCGGCTGCAGTGCCCCGCTGTGGCCGCCGAGGCCGTCCTTAAGAAGGGGCGGCTCCTCATCGGTTTCAGCTCGGCTGTGGTCCGGGTTGCAGAGGAACAGCCGAGGCGCTGCTTCTCGAAGAAGACGGCGCCGGGGCCTGACGGGGTGCCGGCGCGGGTGGTGGCGATAACCACCGGCCACATGGAGCGACACTTCCGGGACCTCTTCGACCGCTGCTTCACGTCTGGGAGGTTACCAAAGGTGTGGAAGGAGGGGGTTTTGTGTCTCCTCCGGAAGCCGGGGCGGCCGGTGGATTCTCCTGCCGGATATCGGCCGGTCGTCCTCTTGGACGACGCGGCCAAGCTCTTTGAGTCCGTGATAGCAGCACGGCTCAGGGAGCACCTGAGGGGGACCGGCCCGGACTTATCCGGGGCCCAGTACGGGTTTCGGGCGGGTCGGTCCACGATAGACGTCCTCCAGGAGCTGAAGCGCGTCACACAGGAGGCGGTGGCGGCGGGGGATGGCGTGTTGGCTGTGTCGTTTGACATCGCCAATGCCTTCAACACCATCCCCCACGCCACAATTACTGAGGCACTCCGATACAATGGGGTGCCTCCATATTTGCGGGCCCTGCTGACGGATTACCTCCGGGAGAGGGAAGTCCTGTTCGTCGGCGGGGACGGCCGCATGAGGCAACGGCCGGTGCAGTTGGGTGTTCCGCAGGGGTCGGTCCTTGGACCACTCCTGTTGAACGTCGGCTTCGACTGGCTCCTCCGGGGCGCCCTCCCCGATGGAGTGGGTGTCATTTGTTATGCGGATGACACCCTTCTAACGGCGCGGGGGAGAACATTCGGGGAGGCAGCCACCCGGGCGTCAAATGGGGGGACCCTGGTTGCCGATCGGATCCGGCAGCTGGGGTTGAAAGTGGCGCTACCCAAGACTGAGGCCCTATACTTCCATGGGCCGCGGCGGGGTGCGCCCCCTGACGCCCATATCATGGTGGGTGTCGAGAGGGTGCGGGTGAGTGCCACCATGAGATATCTGGGCCTCACCTTGGACGGGCGGTGGAAGTTCCGAGAACATTTTCGGGAACTTTCACCGCGCCTCCAAAAGGCGGCGTGGAGCCTAAATTGGCTCCTGCCGAACGTGGGAGGGCCAGCCACAGCATGCCGGCGCCTCTATGCCGGCGTGCTGAAGAGCATGGCCCTGTACGGCTCCCCCATATTTGCGGACGCCCTGGGGGGGTACAACCAGGCTCACCTGCGTAGGCCCCAACGGGCCATCGCACAGAGAGTGGCGCGGGCCTTCGCCACGGTGAGCCATGGTGCGGCTTGCGCCATGGCAGGAACTCCACCATGGCACTTGGAGGCCGAGGTGCTATCCGCCGTCTATCACTGGACGGCGGACAAGAGGGCGCGGGGAGAGCGCCCCGCACCAGAGGAGAGGGCCGCCGTCTGGCTGGCGGCCCGCGAGAACGTTCTCCGCAAATGGATGGCGGAGATGGCAGAAGCCAAATTCGGACGGTGGAGCCTGGACGCCATCGGTCCAGTCATGAAGACTTGGACCGATAGGAGGCACGGGTTCCTCACGTACCGGTTGTCGCAGGTACTTTCCGGGCATGGTTGCTTCGGGAAGTTCCTGCACCGGATAAAACGTGAGGAGACCCCGGCGTGCCACCACTGTGGCGCGATTGTTGATTCGGTGCAGCACACCCTGGTCGAGTGTCCGGCCTGGGTGGAGCAGCGCCGACGACTCCAGGAGTCGGTAGGCCCGGACCTAACGCTGCCTGCGGTAGTTACTGCCATGTTGGGCAGCGAGGAGGTCTGGTTGGAGGTGGTCTCCTTCTGTGAGGAGGTCATGTCGCGGAAGGAAGTGGCGGAGCGGGCGCGCATGGACGATCCCCTTGCGCCCCCGCACCGCAGACGTCAAAGGGACCGGAGAAGACGGCAATTTGAACTTCTCCAGCCTGGTGGTGGCCAGTGGGCAGGGGGTGTGGGGACACTCCCGCCCACATTGAACATGGCACCACCCGCGTCGGGTGGGAACGACCGGGCGCTCCCGGTCGCTCCCACAGGCCCCCCCACTCAGCAAGGGGGGCAGGTGGGGTCCGTCGTGTAAAAGACGGGCCGTCGCCGGCGGGGTCGTGGATGAAGGGCTAGCCGTACCCAAGACTCCGCCAATAAGGCGAGGAAGGAGCGCCGCGGGGTTTTTAGTGGGTACACCGTCTTCGGGAGTCCCACACACGCCCCTCGCTTCCCCCGCGAGGGGTACGGTGCGTAAAGCATTTTCCCCGCGGAAACAAAAAAAAAAAAAAAAAAAAAAGGTGATTTTTGAACATAATTAAAATAATTATGATACACTTAACAACAAAAAGGGTACCCCTAACAAAAAAACATGAGGACGTTTAGATATTGTATACGTTGACAATTTTTGTATTGAAAATCAAAATATATCAATGTGTTTTCATATGCCCATGTAAAATACACTGGTTATCGCAAATCAAATAAATATAGCAACATTATTTATAGCACGCTTTTACTATTATCTAGCAAAAACATATGAATAATAAATGAATATGATATAATAATACAATAACGCTATGCAATAATTACGTAAATTAGAAGATCTAGGTAGAAGGTAGGTACTTTCCATCGTAAAATATTTCTAACTCAGACCCATCTCTTAAATAAGAAAATTAAGAAAAAAAACATTTTTAATTAAAGAACTGGGCTAATAATAGCTGAATTTAAGACAAACAATAGGGCTGTTAGAATTAATACCTTTAAAGAAAAAAAAATATGTGTGTGTGTATTAGTGTACACATGTAAGAAGTGAAACTTCTTTATGGCATAATTTTTTGAAAAACATGAGGGCGTTTAGATATTGTATACGTTGACAATTTTTGTATTGAAAATCAAAATATATCAATGTGTTTTCATATGCCCATGTAAAATACACTGGTTATCGCAAATCAAATAAATATAGCAACATTATTTATAGCACGCTTTTACTATTATCTAGCAAAAACATATGAATAATAAATGAATATGATATAATAATACAATAACGCTATGCAATAATTACGTAAATTAGAAGATCTAGGTAGAAGGTAGGTACTTTCCATCGTAAAATATTTCTAACTCAGACCCATCTCTTAAATAAGAAAATTAAGAAAAAAAACATTTTTAATTAAAGAACTGGGCTAATAATAGCTGAATTTAAGACAAACAATAGGGCTGTTAGAATTAATACCTTTAAAGAAAAAAAATATGTGTGTGTGTATTAGTGTACACATGTAAGAAGTGAAACTTCTTTATGGCATAATTTTTTGAAAAATGATTCACTAATTACAACTTTACAGGAATGGCAAATTAAGCTAAATTAGATAAAGTTTAAGCAAAAATAAAGATGGCGCGTAACAGAAAAACGTTACAATTTTTTGACATTGGTATAAAACTTCTCCCATCCGTCGATAAAAAAGTTTCACTTCAAATATGGCGCGTAACGGAAAAATGTGACTTAGAAATAAAAATGGCGCGTAACAGAAAAACGTCATAATTTTCATTAATATTAATTAATTAAAACGTAAGAAGTGAATCGACTGTTTCTGACGTATAATACTCTCATAAAAGAAACACATAAGTACCATAAAACAACAGACAAATGTACAAAATTCACTTTAAAAATAATAACTTTAGACTTCTTAACATGTTGGATCGTCACTATATCACAAATAAAATTATTCTTCATAATTGTTTCTGCTGTTTCGAGTTTTTGTTGCTTGTAAAGACCCCAATGCTCCATTTCTAACCCAAAACTCGTATTTCTTTTCTTTCTTACTTCTTCTATTTCAGACAATGAATGCATTTTAAATATTATAAATGATATTAAATAATTTCTTCTTCATGTTATAATCTTAATTTATTTATTAGCTTCAATAGCAAGTCCATAAAATCGTATTGTCTACTATATAATCACAATTCATTATTTAATTATAAAACTCTAATCCGATAATTTTATTTTTGGTTTGTTTGTTTTGAAATCCACATTCCTGTCATTTTAATTATTTATTATTACCATAGCAACATAGTGTAAAAGAAATGAAGCTATACGAAATAAAAGTGATGTCTCTTTCCCTCCTATTGCAGAAATAGAAAAGCATTCGTTCATTTACGTCACGTCTACGTCACTAAGCAGGAAAAAAACAATATTGTTTTATAAAGTTCATGGTACGAATCAAAGTAATATTATTGTAATATTGCTACGAAACGTCTTAAAACTATGATAGTTTTTAAGAGATCATGGTAGGCCCCTATATCACAAATAAAATTATTCTTCATCATGGTTTCTGCTGTTTCGAGTTGTTGTTCATTCTAGGTATAGCAAAACAGACCTTGTAAAGATCAGGACCCCAATGCTCCATTTCTCAGCCAAAACTCGTATTTCTTTTCATTCTTACTTCTTCTATTTCAGACAATCAATGTATTTTAAAAATATTATAAATTATATTTCATAATTTCTTCTTCATATTATAATTTTGAATTTATTTATTAGTTCAGTATGTAATTACAATTCATTATTTAATTATAAAACTCTAATCCGATAATTTTATTTTTGGTTAATGTAAATTGTGTTTTGTAATCCACATACTTGTCATTTTGATTATTTAGTATTTTTATAGCAACATGGTGTAAAAGAGATGAAGCTATACGAAAAAAGCTGGCGCGTAACGGAAAAATGTTACACTAATTTTTTTTCCAACCCCGATAAAGAAGTTTCACTTCAAAAAATCGATAAATCAAAAAAAAACAAAATCTTGCATTTATATTTACGAGAATTAATTAAATATATGAATGTTGTGTCTTTAATTTTACTTTTATTTTTAACAATTTACTTGTGAAATTCCAAGAATTAAAATAATTTCTTGGAAAATTGTTAGATTGTGTTCATTGAGACTTTGATGAAGGTTTCTTAACAATAATAACAATAGCTTCAAGAGAACCCAGAGAGAAACATTTCAATACCGCCATTAACAATAACTGCAAATATGATTTATGTTATAAATAAGTAGCTTTTGAGGGAAATAGCATTAATTTTCCTTTCAAATATTTAACATAACTAGCACTGTGCTTATAAGTTTAAAAATGCGCTGTAAAATTTTAAAATGTGCACCTTTTCTACTTTTTAAATTACTGATAAAATAGTTTTTCTGCTATTGAAAACATGATAGGTAGTCTCGTAAATATATGGATGGATTTATGTTTGTTTACAATTATAAGAACAACTACTTATTTCATAATGATATTATGAAGATAGATCTTTTACTATCTTGCGACACGCTGTTGACAAAAGTTTTCAAGTTTTATAGTTTATGAAAGCTTATTCATGTCTTTTAAAAGAAATATTTATTTTTCTCGAACTTGATGTTTGTGTCATAAAGCTTTCATCGGAATATTAATACTGAAATTTGATGAGAATTAATTTTATATTTCAACAGATAACAATCTTTAGCTACTTCTTTATACTTTGCAGTCAATGTTATTTATGATATACCTAACAAGGTAAAATTCAACAAGATTTCATATAATGTTATTTAAAATGTTAACACGAAACATATTTCGAATACAATATTCAAACTTACTAGAAACATGAACTTGTTAAATGTGAATTAACATCAAAGGTTTGATAATTAATAATATGTAATGCTGAATATAACATCTAAAGTAAGTAATGCTACATTAAACCTTAATAAAATAGATTTTTAGTCAATAATAGGCGCATAGGATCAACATGTTGAAATTAAATTTTAAAATATTCTTCCCTAAAGTTTGTACAGGACAAAACATTTAAATTAACAGTGAGGTGGCGCTGAGAAGATTAAACCTCGCTTGGTACACATTAGCTCAAATTACACCACTGTAACTACAAATTACCCATACATGATTTAGTATGTACGAGTAATCTTGACCTGTTTGTTGATGAATAAAGCTATAAATACAGTAAGTGTTTTGTAAGTAAGTAATGAATAAAAGCTTTAAAAATAGTAAGTTTTTGGTACCCAGAACAACTCAAAGTTTTGCATATCCTTTAAGATACTTAGAGCAGGTCATGTCTTCTAGCACATACCACAATTTATAGTTAAAGGGTTTAAGTTCGGAGTAGCCGAGCCCAGTCATCAGCCTTTATGAAGTCTGGAACATTTTACTCAATCCAAATATTTGGTTAGTGCGTGCCTTATGATCCGGGGTTGAATCCTATTGGAATATCCACACTTTGTTTTTGAATAAGGTGTTTTTGAGAGGTTTAACTACCGCTTCTAACACGGTATTTTGATACACTTTCTCTGAAGTTTTCATTCTTTTCTCGCAAAAAAGGGAGTTTCGTAACCCCTTAATTGGAGACCCCCCACCAAACCGGATGATGACCTCGCTGAACTTTCGCCACTACCTCGGAAGCTTCTTTAAAGCTGTGTGCATACACTCGATCATTTTGTTTGTTGTAGCGCTCCTCTATTGTAACATTTTTTTTAATCGGTAAAGAGTATTTTTCTGTGTTTTTGTCCGCGTATCGAACAACTGTTTTAATCTTTCGACTCTCTTTTATTTTATTGCCCCATTTAAGGTATGTCCTTTGTATCTCCGGTAAGAAATGGTAAAAAACTAAGAAAAAGGTCAATATTTCTGTAGACAACTTCGACTACTTCTTAAGTGGTTTCAAAAACAAACTATGTATTTGCTTACATAACATGGGCTGGCCTTATTAAAATTTCATTAAAACTTTCAAATTACTTTATATTAGAAACAAATCAAAGTTATTAATTACTATTTGTAACATATTTACATAGGTCTAATGATTGCTAACTTTTTTTGCATACACATATTTAAGAATTGAAATAAAATATGTTTTGGCACTTAGAATATATATTATACTATAACCAAATAATAATCTAATGGTTTATAGTGTTAGGTTACATTATTGTTAAACGACTATTTTATAATAATCCGTAATGTTTTGATTCGTTTCAATGTTTTGATGGTCCCTGTATTGATCCATATAAATTAATGAATTACTAATTTAACTGTAATAAGAAGAACCAATAAGGTGTAATTATTTAAATCGTTGTTTTATTAACTTAAATAGTAATATTTAGAATTGTTATGTCAAGTAATGGTTATTTTCGTATGCTTAAAGTAGTTTATTTGACTAAGATTATTATTTATGTGAGGAGGGACATTTGCTTGATTAGTAAATACTTGAATAAGCTAGAAAAGTGGGAACCATTAAGACTCCATAATTAAATCCAGTGTTTAATACCGTGTTTACCTATACTTACAATTGTTCATTTACGAGTAGTTGTTATTTTTGTACGTTTAAAGTAGATGATTTGACTATGATTATTATTTATGTAAAGAGGGAGTTAATAAGGAAGGGTATATAAACTGCGGTTAGGACGATATTCGGGACAGACACTGCTGGATAGTACGAAGGAAGGACTAAATACGTGTATATAAAAGTGAAGAGTGAGTAGTAAAATCTGAGAAACAATATAATTGGACGTGGCCCTTATAATAGATATCCCTTAAATAACTCGTTCACTACATGCTACGCTATATACTACGAAATATATAGGATGTCTTATTTTGAAATGTTATGTCGAATAACCTGATACAATAATCAACTCTTATGGAAGGATAAAGTTCATATTACAACTTGGCTCGCCCGTGTGTTAAAATAACTCTAGTTTCGTGAATACTTTATTTGTGAGTAAGATAAGGTCTTGTTTTATTACCACAGATTTATGACTAACACAACTGCGGTTCTTTTACGGTTCCTTTTCGTTACCATGTAGGTTTATATGTACGTGGTTTTTACATTACTTTTTTTATGCGTTTTTTTTTTAATAAAATCAGATTGACAGAAGTCAACGACTATTAGATTCTTGTTTGCATATCAGTAGGTATTCGATGATATACATTTAAAAAAAATGTGAGACTATTTACCACGGAACTATCAATAATCATGAAAAATACATTTTAATTAGTTTAGTTTAACGAGTTATAGCAAAAGTATCCTAAAATTGACAGTTTTCCAAGTAGATGGTGCAAGCAGTCGTCATTTGAACTTGTAAAGAATGGGTCAAAGGGTAATACTACCTTCACATAGAGGAAAATTATTGTTATTGATTTTTTATACTAATAATAGTTTATTAGTAACATGTGTTATATATAAACAAATAGAATATATGAAAATATCTATAAACATGTATAGCGATGTTAAGCTTATTTAAATTTATATAAATATAGAATGAAAAATAAACCAATACGGGCAGGGATTTCGTAATAACAATGTTAAATAAGAATAACACAAATAGATTTCATCTAATAGAAGTAGGATATTTTGTAGTATAAAAAATATTGTCATTAAACATATATCTAACATTTGAAGTTCCTATTTAACAAAATTATATTTCTTGTGGCTTTTCAAATCACTATAATACTTTTCAGAAGCGAACTCTCTAAGACATTCTTACATAATGAAAAGTTGTTGCGAAGAACTTACCACAGCAGTAATGCTGAACTTTATTTAATGTTACAAGATGGCTTAGTTTCCTTAATTAAATTGTATAAAGTTGTAAGTAACCGTACTCATACTATATTTAAAATTATAAGTCATTTTGGATAGACGTTAGTAAAATAAAATGCTCGTAAACTGACGACACTATTGTCTCGTCCGCAGTTATAAAACATGAAGGCAAAGCTTCATTAAAAATGTTTGAGAAGAGCAATCTCTTCGCAGGTGCATATATATCAATATACCCATACTCAAATTACAAAAACTTTTTATTTTATTTCGAAGCTATTGTTTTTACTTCGCTCGCTCAATCTATAGAAATAATATTTTGTTATTTCCAATATTACAACATTATGACAAAAAACCTTCTCAGGATCGCTTCACCGTGCTATTTTATATGTTTTAAATAATAATTGTTGATATTTATGTAAAGTAAATAATAATTGTTGATATCTACGTTAATAAACAATTTTATCTAAAGATATAAGATTTTCTAATAAATATATGTTGCAGAATGAACTCATTAGCTTATAATTTATATTTCTTTTTAATTGTTTTAGTGCCCTTCGTAATTATATTTATTTGACTCTTTAATTGGTTTTTAGCGATAAGAATAACGTACGAAGAAAAAACTTTAATAAGTAATAATAAGATAGAGATAGGAAGAATTGCTTGCTTGTACAAAGATGAGATGTTTATCTTCTATTTAATCATAATTTACTGTGATAGTTTTATGTGATAACAAATTAGTAGGTACTCCAAATAGCGTATTACTAGAAGAAGACTAGAACTAGCTATATAATGTTTTAACATTTACAAGAAATTAATGATTCTAACCTAATTAACATTTGCCTTTTTTCTTACACTAAGACTACTCATTTATTGGAAGCTGTACATATGTTTCATATGTTATTTCAATGTGTGGTATATCTACCACACATTGAAAGTTAATTAGGCTGCCCGACCTCCCTCCACATAATCAACATAGTTCTAATTCATTTTTGATACCAGCACTCATTTAATGTGAAGGTTTAATTAGTTAACTATGTTATTGATGACATCCTGAAACATTGCGAATTGTTTTTTTACTCATAAAGTTAGTTTGCAATTTGAATTCCAAGCAATAGAAAATTTTCTTACAAAAATGTTAGACTGTATTCATTGTATCTTTGATAAAGGTTTCCTAACAATGTTAACAAAGGAACATATCATCAGGAGAACCTAAAGATAAACAATTCATATATATATACAAAAAACTTTTTCGTCTAGTTACTTAATTACTTAGTTACTGCTCAGTTAATAAATATTATATATTATAATATATATAAAATAAAAAGATCTTAATATAAAATAATTACATTAATTTCGTGTTTGTTATAAATGTAATTAGACTTTTACTGTTTTAATGAGGTCATACTATAATCTGAAAAACTTATACATTACAATCCTCCAAATAATTCATTCATTATTAATTTAAATATATAGGCAAGACATTACGTCTGAAATATCGATTACCTTTTTATCTTTTTATCTTTATAAAAGCGTGTTGAAAATAATATTGCGATAAGCAGTGATTATGATATTTCGTTTATATAATATATATAAACTACATTTATTTAGCACCGGTTCTTGACGTAGCCTTTCTTGCATGTAGTATATAAAAAACACAGAGGAGTATTGGAATACAATTAATAAATAACACACACAAGGCTTCTTTTTAACTTCTAGTTAAATTTAACCATTCTTGTGTCTGAAGTTACAGTTTACACCTTGCTTCAGCCATGCTTCGAGCTTATGAGTAAGGATCTCGGATCTCGAGAATTGTAATTAGCTGGCCAAATTCCTCAATATCATCGCATGTATTTCGGTTTTGGTTATAACCTCAAAATATATATAGATGTTAAATGTATCAGGGAGAATACGAATATGACATATCAGTTTGCAAAGTTATTTATACAGAATCCCAGAAGACGCTCGGGTGCTGCTCGTGTTGGTGAATTTATCATTCTATATTTATTTGAAACATATTATAATAAAATACTTTGTGTATAAAAATATGTCGAAAATTGTAACTGATATTTATGAGAAAACATTCCACTTGGGAATAAAGTAAACACATTTCCTTGAAACTGTTTTAGATTCCTTGAAAATTATGCATATTATAAAACTCGTATAATAGTAATGAAATAAAAAAGAATATAATAAGCAAGTATATAATAAAAGAATATAATAAAAGTAAGACGACCATATCTGTCATGCTTAAATATAATTTAAAATATTCACTGTATATATTAATGATATAATAAGGATTCGAAAGAAGCCTGATAGATGTCACCACCGTCGCGATAAAGACGATCACATTTAGAATGCTTAATTCACCGAGACGGACAGCGATACGGTAACTTAATTGGTAGAGCGACGGGACGGTTTCCCAGAGGTCGGGGGTTCGAATCCCTGCCCGTATCGGTTTATTTTTCATTCTATATATATAAATTTAAATTAATGTAAGAATGCTAATAGATATTCATATTTATTAGCATTAGCATTCTTACATTACACATAGTTTATACGTCTACTAAGATAATAAATATTTTAACTTTCTTTTATAACAATCTTGACATTTATTCTAAAACCTCAGTTCAATATCTCCGAATAAGCAAAAGAAGTTTTAAACAATAATTAAATTAAGAATAGATTAGAAATTTTAATTATCTATAAAAAAAAATTACTACGGTTAATAATAATTACATTATGCAGCATGTAATGATTTGATATAAAAAAATAATAAGAGTATCTTACGTATGTATATAAATTCTTATTATGACGTATTAAACTGTATAATAGGTTTGTATAATATAAAATAGGTTTCAACACAAAATTGTTTATTAAACTAAGTTAGATTCATCTTAGCAGATTAACCAGTTTAAGTTTAAAGCTCCCTTTATTTTGGAGTCTTACTAATAATAGTTGGATTTAATTTAAATTAACTAACTCCTATAATTAGTCACTTTTTAATGAGTTTTAATATTAAATAAAAAATAAGTTATTGCGGTATTGTTCATTAACTTTTCATTTGTATTATGATCTAATTAACTTTTTTAATGCGTTTCATTACAATAATATTTCTTATTCTTTCGAAGGAGAATTCCCCTAATAAGAAATTATAACTTGAGCTTAGAAAAGCTGACGATGTCTGTGTCATTTTAATTTTAAATAGTATTCATTATGATGAGATAAATGTTTATTTTTTAAAAGAAGAATAGCAAACATTAATAAAAAGCAGTTCAAAATAGAATCACGTTATGTTTAGTACTTTGACAGTTGCCTGGACTTTTAATTATTATATCAATTTCGAATCGTTCCTAAAACTAATTTCCTTTGAAGCTCCGAATTCCTATAAGCGTTGAACCCTCTTCAGGATATTACTGAAATTTTAGAAACTTACTTATAAAGCTTCAATTCGAATGTCATCAAATGATATGTAGATACGTATCCTTGCTTAAGCAATTTGGAATAAATATCTGTTTTAATCATATTTCAAACGAAAAATTAAATTACATCATTAAATAAATGCATTCACATCACCTTATTGTCTTCAAAACAAGGATACCATCAATCTTTAAATTTTCTTACGCCCATCGAAATCCATTAGTTTACCTGAATCAACAAAATTTCATTAATTGTTGTAAATTTCCGAACTGATATCATGAATGCAAAAGTAACTTTGTCTGTCTGTTAAGATTTCACAGCCAATCGGTTTGAGGTGATTTGATCTGAGCTCATTTTGCTAAGATAATACTTCAGAATTCTAAATATTAGTGTGGCCAGTCCGTTATTTTTTAACCCCCGACTCAAAAAGAGTGGTGTTATAAGTTTGAAATGTCGATCTGTGTAACTGTGTGTCTGTCTGTGGCATTCTAGCAGCCAAATGCGTGGACGGATTTGGTTGCGTTTTTTTTTAATCAAGAGCTTAGTTCGTCGATGGTTCTAAGGTGTGTTTGTTCGAAATAGAAACAGTCGTCTCCAAGATATTGAGTTTTTATTTTGTTATGGGTGAAAGGTTCTTATGCAATATTGATAGAAATAGTTAAACAAGTGAAAATTTGTGTGTCCGTAAGTTCATTTAGTATAATAATGAAATCAGTACATAACTCTAAAAAGCAGAAGAAAAAAAATATATAAAAAGATTTTAAAATCGTAAGTGCAAAGCATTTTTACAGTATTTTGTATATTACACTGTTTTCATAAAATTTTGATAAGTATTTTATTTTTTTTTTAAATAGGTCTTAAATAATAATTAATCAATATGAACACAAACGTCAACAGTTTAAGGAAGCTTAATATCCTTTTCACTGAAAATAAATAAAAAGCGTTACAGTTCTCATAACATTCACTTAATTATAAATTAACATAATATAGCATTCTTCACGTTAAACGCAAATTCAACTTATTATTTTAGCACAGAGATGAAGAAAAATATATCGTGAAGGTGGTTTATGATTGTAGAAATGCTAACTGCATAACTTTGAGTTGGTCTTTGTATCAAGTAAGATCTCAAGTTCATGGACCTTACGAGTCACTGACTGCCTAATTGCAAAAGATTTTTTCAAATGCTCGGTACTTATAAACGATAGCTTGTATTTATGTAGCTTGTACACTACTTTTAAGGGATGGTAGTTGTTTTTCTTTTTATCTATATTTCTAATTTCTTATCGTAAATAACGGTGTATGTTTATCTGTGATACCATCTGAATATGTATTCCATGAAATCTTTGTATAATTTTGATTTGATTAAAAATTGTTTACAAACTCAAAGGAGAAAAATGAAGCAAAGTAAATATTTTGGTATTTTAAAGCTTTCAACTAAAATTCATTATAATATTAAAGAAACTTTCAATCAACAGTGGTTATTTTTTTAATTGAACCAACAACACTTGAATAAGGAATAAATTTTATACATTCAAAGTATCACATAATTTACATTATCAGTAAACCATTGATGTAAAGTTATTTAAATAACAAATCAATGTGACTCGTATTTCAGCAGAAAAATCTAAATGATTAAGATACATAACCAATAAAGACTAATTTATATAGATCACTTAATATAGTGTACTTTTCAGTTTCTGTTAAGGCTCATTTGCCCTTCAAGGTTGGATCCAAGGACTTGAGAGAACCATTTCCATTTAGTAACCATTTAGAAAAAGAGAAGTGAAAAGTTATACCTAATCTACAGAGATTTTGTTATTTTTGGATTGATTTTTATAGAACAGTGATGCAAAGTGATATGTCCAAATACGACGATATACAAATTTATAAGGCAGACTTCAAGACCTGCATTCAGTTCGCACTTGTTAACATTTTAAGTTTTATATTGTATTTTTATGGTAGCATATTAATTATTGTTTACTATTTTTATATAAGCGACTAGTAAAATAATAAATAAATATGATTTTAAAGTTGATATCTTTTTAGACAAGGCCAAAAAGATAAAAAAATAAACCGATTTAGTATTATCACAACAAAAATAGAAATAAGTAAGACGCTGGTTATGGTCAGGAAAAAAAGTATCGATGTGGTATATTATATTTATAATGGTGTATATTATCTGGAAAATAATTTATGAGATAAAATTATTAACTTATAATATAATAGAATAAAATAACCATAGATCACCATGATATAATGTGAAACAGCGCAAGTACATCACATGTAGATTCTAAGTTCATACCTCCTCAGTGAACGGAAGTCGTCTTCCGTCTTTCGAATGAATAGAGTTAATCCACGTTCGATTTTTTATACAGCTCTGAGAATTTTTCCAATTTCAACATTTTACTGTTGTTGTTACTTTTTAACGTTGAATTTCCCAGGCAATACGTCCTAATAAAATTGTAAAAAATACAGTACATGTATTTCAATGGTAGAAATATTCTGTAGACTACCTAAACTTTTACAAACCCCTCTCACTGTTTTCTAATCTGTCATCATCGATTCTTTCTATGTTTGTAATATCTGAGCGCAGTTTGAAAATCATATGTCATCGGTGAGAAATGAAACAGTTTCACAAACAGTTTACGTCTGAGTGTTGAACTAAGCATATCTCGAGGTTTGTAACTAACTACACTTTATCTTAAATAATAGCTTAAATGCAAAATCTGTGAATGTGCTGCAATACTTTGAAGAAAATTTTTATTAAATGCTAACTTTATTTATATTTATAATTTTAAACTAATATAATAAAGAAAAATGCCACTTGTAAATAAACTAGTAACTAATTAAAGAATAATAATGCTATCAAAAGGCTTCTCAGGAGTAATAATTGACAAGTGTTTGATTTTTAAATTCTAAATCAACAGGAAATGGCTTCTCTGTACTTTCCAATAAGGTTGTAGTTAAAGTCTTCATATTTGTGAATAGACTTAGATTGAAGTGACATAATGACAAAGATGTTTATGATAAGGATAATTTAATTATATTTATTATATTATTTACTCATCATCTCCCTGCCCTGTTTCCACTTTATGTGGGGTCAGCACAACATGTTCTCCTCGTCCATTTTTGCCTAGCAGCCGTCATCTAAGCAGTCACCCCTTTTTTACTCATATCATTCACACAATCCATCCATCTTTTCTTTAGTCTATCTCGACTCACATGTCCTTCCACATTTATATTTATCATTCTTTTCTTTACATAGCATTCGTCCCTTATCATGACATGCCCATAACACGCAAGCCTTTTACTCCTTATTTTGTCTGTCAGACCTCAGACACATCATCCTAACAACAAGGATAATGTTGTTGGCGAACAACATACACCTGGATGCCTCCTCCTGAATGTTCGATGTCAATGCATCCATTACCAAGAGGAACAAATAAGGGCTTAAACGCCAAGCTTACACCAGGGATCCTTGGTGTAAGCTTGACAGCCACAATGAACACCGGCAACAGACCGGACATGTGTATTCGCTCTTTCATACATAGCATGTACAAGTTGTACGTACTTCCCAGTCACTTCCTCCTCTTTCATAGCCCACCACAGAACTTCACGGGGCACCCTATCGTATGCCTTTTGCAGGTCAACGAGCACCAAATGCAGGTTTTTGTGCGCCCACCTTTCTTTCACACACTTGGCGCAGTGCAAATATGGCGTTCGTTGTTTCGCGGCCGGGCATAAATCTGAATTGGTTTTCTGATACTTGACTTTCTTCTCTCATTCGTCTTTCTATCTATTTCTCCCAAATTTACATACTATGTGACATGAGCTTTATTCCTCTATAGTTGTTACAGTTCTGTACATAAAGCTTGTTTTAATAATGGGCACCAGTAAATGGCTGCACCATTCCTCTGGGATCACCTCCTCTTGTATCAACTTGTTAAAGAATAAAGTCAGCCACTGCAACCTATCTACATTTAAAACCTTCGACAATCCAGCTGGTATGCCATCTGACCCAGTCGCAATACAATTATTCATACCTTGCTTAGCAATTTTAACCTCGTCCATACTAATCTGTTTAACTAATGCAATGTTTACTGGCGCTCTAGGTACAACACAATTCCAATTATTCTCCTCATTCATTTCAAAACTTTTCAAAATATGCCTTCCAACATTCTTTTATTTCCTCATCATTTGTCAAAACATTTTCTTTTTCATCTTTTATGCTTTTAATACGAATTACATCTCTTGCATTCATCTCTCTCGTTATTGTCAGTCTATTAAGATCTTTCTGATCATGTGGGCTTTCCAGTGCCTGATATAAGTTGTTCTGTACTTTAGCCCTTGCCACAGCAACATCTTTTTTAGCATTTTTCTTACAATCCTTTTTTTTTTTATTTTCTTTCATATCATCATTTCCATCGTCGGCTTTCTTCCATTCTTTGAAAGCATTCTTGTTTTCTTTTCTAAAACATCCTTCGCTTCACATCTCATTCTGGTGGCTATTTTTTTCCAACATTCATTCACTGATTTACATTGCATGTTCTCTTTCATTTTAGTTATTTTATCTAACATTATCTCTTGGAACTTTTTCGCACAATCATTCTTCCCCTTCAGATACCATTTAGTTTTGGGTGGGGCTCTTGCTATCTTTTGGGTGACTTGAAACACTGGCTTAATATCAATTAAACGGAGACGGTGTTCGGAGTCTAGGGCCTCATCTGGTATTATTTTAGAGGTCTTAACTAAGTTTAGTCTATTGCGCTTGATTAGTAAATAATCTATTTGGGTTCTATGAATGCCGCTTTGGTATGTTATTAAATTCAGGTCTCGTTTTTCGAAAAAAGTATTTGTAATTGCAAGATCAAATGCCAAGGCCTGTTGCAATAAATTCTCGCCCTTATGGTTTCGAAAACCCCTCCCAGCATGTACTCTTTTATATCCCCCATTTATTTTTCCCACATGTCCATTAACATCCCCACCTATCAAAATTTCTTCTATGGATGGTATGTCCATTAGTACCGCATGAAAATCCTCCCAAAACTTATTTTTTACTACATCGTCACATCCAGTATGAGGTGAATACACACTTGTAACATTCATGATAACATTACTTAATAACAACTTAACAACTATCAGTCTATCATTTATTCTTTTAACGTCTTATACTCATTCTTTCATCTATCTATCAAGCACTACTCCCACTCCATTCTTCTTGCCATAACTCCCGCAATAATAAAACTTATATCTCGCTCCAATTTCTCTTGCTTTCATACCCCTCCACTTTGTTCCTAGCAAACCACCCACATTTATTCGTCTTCTTTCTAAAATATCAGCTAACTCACAAGCTCTTCCAGTCATCGTCTGTACGTCCCTAGGGCTTCCGACAATCTCACTCATAGAATGAAAGGTAGCTATAATACTTGTATGTTTAAACAATTTACTTGTGAAATTCTGAGCATTATTATCCTTTATGTAAAAATTGTTAGACTGTGTATATTGTGACTTTGATGAAGGTTTCTTAACAGTGTTAACAAAGGAGTATAGCATCAAGAGAACCTAAAGAGAAATGTTTCAATGCCGTCATAGAAAATAGCTGCAAATATTGTTTCTGGCTCTAGTCTTAATTGTCTGCTCTTAAAATTATTGATAAAATAGTTTTTATACTATTACGAACGTGATAGTCTTGTGAATACAATAGGAATGTTTGTTAATGCAATAATAGTTTTAATTAAATAGGCTATTTTTTGAATCTACTAATATTGATCAATAACGTTAAATTCATTAAATAATAAATAGACAAATTACAAGAACAATGACTTATATGATAATGTTATTATAAAGATAAATTTTTATTATCTTGCGACACGCTGTGGACAAAAGTTTTGAAGTTTAGTTGTTTATGAAAGCTTAATCATGTATTTGAAACATTTTTTTTTCTCGTTGTTTTTTTTGATTACGCCATAAATTTTTCATCGGAATTTCAGTTCTGGAATTTGATGAGAATCCTACTACTATTATAAAGGCGAAAGTTTGTAAGTATGGATGTATGGATGTTTGTTACTCTTTCACGTAAAAACTACTGAATGGATTTGAATGAAACTTTACCACAATATAGCTTATACATCAGAATAACACATAGGCTATAGCTTATACATCAGAATAACACATAGGATACAATTTTTGAGGTTTTTAATGTGAGGTCGTAAAAAAAACACTGACTGAATCCTACAAGATAGATCAAAACAATTTACTACAGTATTGTACAACTTAAAAAGGTCTACAAAAAAGTCCGTGATGGTATATGTTTATCTCTTAGGAATAACCCACAATAACCATTTTTTATCCTTTACTTTGTACGAGAAATAATGGCTTATTTACGAAGCGATTTTAAGCAATACAGTATTAATCCATATCCAATTAAGTATCTTAAATACATTGTGCATTTAATAAAGATCACGTGTTTCCAAAGCGAAGAATCTGCATGTTTATGCTGAAGGAAAAAGATCGTTAAATGTAGTTTATAGGAGCATACTGCAGTAGCTACCTATAGGCCTATGATTAGGGCTCTGCAGTGCTTAGTTACCGTATTTCTTACTTATTACTTGACTAGACGGGACGAACCTGAAGTCCACGCGAACGAAGTCGCGGGCAAAAATCTAGTAAATTTTATATTTCAACAGATAACAAACTCTAACTTCTTTTTTATACTTTTTGTGTTAATATTCGGTATTATATAACAAGGTAACATTAAGGTTTCATAAACTGTTATTCAAAATATTTACGCGAGGGTTTCCATATAAAAAAAAATTTTTTTAGCTTTTAATAGGTATGGAACCCTTGGTGCACGAAGCTGATATATTTGTATATGATCTATATAGTTTGAATAAAATCTTTTTATAAATACCAAAATATATAATCATTTTATATTTTTTTCCAATGTATGTATCTACTTTTGAGTATCTATCTACTCTTGACTCCTAACTCATACTATAAAGGGGAATGTGAGTTTGTTTGTTTGTCGTGTTTTTACATCATAACTACTCAACCGATCAACGTGAACATTATTAGCAAGCTTGCCGGGTGTATAGAAAAGAATTTTGGGAAAAATTAATTCTAAAAATATACTGTACCCGAGTAAGTGACAAAACTTTCGATGTGACACATAACAAGGTTGGTTTTTTAACTTTAAAGAGCGAACGACACCGCTGGGAACATCTAGTTAGTATATTATATTTTTGTAACTTGAATTTCGTTCGTTTCTCTGTATTAATAGCAATCGCATAGAATCATTGAATTTAATTTAAAAACTCCTCAAAAAAGTTTGTATAGGACGAAACCGTTTAAAATAACAATGAGGCAGCGAACATCGGCGCTGAGAAGAGCAAACTTCGCTCGGTACACATTAGGTCAAATTACACCACTTTAAATGCAAATTACCCACACGACGACCGTTTTAAGGTGTTTGAGTAATTTTTAGCTCTTTTTTGAGCTTGATATTTATAAGTTTGTGTGTGTGTGTGTGATGCTCACCACCACTCTAGTTCTCGCACATTCTTTAAGAAAGAGACCGTAAACTGTCTGTTTTACCTATTTTTCCTAAAAGGTAGTCATTGTATAAAATTAAAGTCATATAGGGCCATATGTTTTTGTAATAACTATAATGAGATTTTGTGACTTCAGTTATTAAGTAGCAACTCATATTGTTATTATTATTGTATTTTTTTGCGTGTTTTGTAATAGTGTGTTAAAATATGATATTAATGGCATTATTCTTAAATTACATAAAATATATAATAAAAATGTTTTCAAGCAAGTTCCAATACAAGAAAACCTAGCAAGACTTCTTTATACTTTGTTAAAATTAGTGCAATACTACCGAACCAAGCAACCAATATCCTTGACACAAATTGCAACTCTGTGTGCAAGATTCTCGCAACGATCGCTTTCTTCATCATCAAAATCATCATACAAAATCTAATATCATACAGTCTTTAAAAACATCTATGGTATAAACAGTGATATGGTAAGTAGCAGTCAAATAAATGAATAACCTTCAGTAAATTCTGTTTTGTTTTATTCCCTAATTTACGAAAGATAGATTATGGCCAGGTCTGATCGATAAGGAAGAATGTTGCGATATTCTCCCAGGATTTTTAGGGGATTAAGGTTAGCAGAATTATGGTAATTGAGCTTATTAAAATTAAAAACCTAACTAATGTCACGATTGCTAGGTTGGTTTACTTTGTATACTTTCATAGTATTAGATCTTACAGTATCTTTGTCTGAGGATCAGGTGCAAATGTGAAATCATTTTTATTTTCTAAAAGAGAGCTAAATTCAACATGGTATTCGTTCTTTATCTTGTAAGATCGAATGTAATGAAAGTAATGTATGTTCGGAAAAATTGTAAAACATTGAGTATAACTAGCGCCTTTTATAATATTAGTACTAGGCTTTTCATAAAATAATAGTTCCTAGATTCAAACAAAAAACAAAAAGATTTTTTTATGTATAAAATTAGTTTTTGCAATACATTGCCAAAATTGACCTCTCGGATAAAAAATGTAAAGCTCATATTAAATACTTTCTTATATCTGCAGCTTATATCACAATACTAAGAAATATGTTGACGATACGGAGTTTTGACAAATACCTACTTGTTGACAATTCTGTAAATGGTACTTAACTGTTGTAATTACTTCCAGGGAATATGTATACTATTATTATTGTTTTGAATGCTTAAAGTCAAATTTAGAATTCTTTGAAACATTGTAAATGTTTTAATATTTATTTCATGTATTACAATTAGTTACAAAAATTTGAATAATAACAAAGACGTATACATAGGATGGACTTATCTCTTCAAAGAGATCTCCTAGCCACCCAAGAGTGTTGGAGACGGGGTTATAGAGGGCAGAGACAGGTACATAGACAAATATCAAAGAACTACTGACGTGGCTAGTTATTCTAGTCTTCTGTTCGATGTCAAGTTTTTTTATTTTTCATTTATTTATTTATTTCATACACCAGAGGTGTACTGACAACAAAATATGGACAAAAATGTACACATAAGATTAGTTTATCTCTATAAAGAAATCTCTCAAAGCTGAGACTTTCAGGTTCCCATGAGAGTTGGAAAAAACATTTTTGAATGTTTTACTTAAATTTATTCTCATATAACAGTTATGTCTATGACTCAAATGGTCAATAAAAGAGATAATTGTAAATTAATAAATAAAAACAAGAATATTCTTCTTCTAATGTATATCTATTTGCAAAAAAATTACTTTCTTTGGACAGAAGGTTATTTTTTTTTATTTTTTCTAAATGGTTCTTTTTAAATGGAAAATCTAAATAAAAATAATATAAAATATTATTTATATTATTATAGTATATCTAAAAAATTACAAAATTCTATAATATTGTCAGTCAAGTAAACAGAATTCTATTAGTAGAAGAATTTGAAAGTGAACAACAATTTTAATGTATCTACAGTTAAAGTAACTTGCCTACATTTAAATGTATAAAGTTAAATTCGTATTTGAACCACGTCATGTGCAAGTGACAAATTAATATAATCGTAATATATAGTTGAAAAAATTAACTTATAGTAAAATATTTACTTCCCCTTACCACACTACTATTATAATATAACCCTACTGAACTTTTAGGTCTTTAAACTACGTAACAGTTTGAATACTTATCGAATATTTCGATTTTATATCAAATATTCCGAAATCTCATCCAAGATTTCCAAAATTGTGCATAGAAGCAAGAAGTTAACATTTCACTTCAATGTTTGAAAATATCTATAAACATGTATAGCCAAATTAAGCTAATTTATTTATTTTATAAAATACCGTCCCGATAAAGACGATCACATATAGAATGCTTAATTCACCGAGACGGACAGCGATACGGTAGCTCAATTGGTAGAGCGACGGGACGGTTTCCCAGAGGTTCGGGTTCGAATCCCTGCCAGTATCAATTTATTTTTTCATTTTATATTTATAAAAAAAACAGTCCGAAATAGGCAGGTTTATTAGATACAAAAGTAACGTGCACTTCTGTCTGTTAATTTTATTTCGTGGAAAGTTATAAGTTACATAAGTGTGATATTGCTTGAATTACCTCAACTGGATGGCCTTTCTTACACAATCATATTAACATAATGAGAAATGACCTGGTACAATAATAAATCCTTATGTAAGGCACAGTTTAATATTACTAGTTGGCTCACCTGTGCTGTTCTCACAGCACTTGTTTCATGAATACTTTATTCGGGAGTCAGATAGTCTCTTGAATTATTACAACAGATTTATGATTAACACGACTTGCGGTTATTTTAACATTTCTTTTTATTTATTAGTTTATGTGCCAAAAAATTAAATACAAAAAAAATACATAGAAAAAAAACGTACACAAATATATACATGGATAAAAAGTACCTACACAATTAATGTCATCGTATAAATAGTATTATATTATATATTATTAGTTATAATTTCATACTAAAAAAAAAAAAAAAAACTATGATAACAAATAATAAATTTACTATCTTTATAATTATAAGGTATATATAGGTAATTACCTAAAAGTATCAGTTACGCAATTAGGTAGAATTTGTGAGAACTGGCTTAGACGGAATAATGAATATTGGAAAGACAGTACATTTTAATTAATTATAAAAATATATAAATGTTTTCTACAGTTATATGAAATAAGTATAGTTATTGTTATATCACTAATATCATATAATATATCTCATTCGATAATAATATAACTTAAATATAGTTGTAGATATTTCATACATCTTTTTTTTCCATTCTTTGCAGATTCTTTTATGAGTCGTAGATCAGAATAACTTAGAGTTCTTCACAATATAAAATTGTTAATCTTTAAAACTTGATGACGCGCATTTCTTTTAAATAACATCATTTATCAAAACCTTTTCAAAGTTTCATATTTAATCATGCTATTAATATAAAGTTGTAAATTCTCTATCTCTTTTAAAATATCCTCGTAAATCATGTTCTACAAAAACTAATCATTAAGATATAGTGTGTTCACAACATCTTTCTTATTATTTCGTTGCTAAAAAAATTAGCAATGACAAGTATTTTTTATACATGATTTTAAATTGCCGTAGAACTTTCAAGAGGATAAAATTATTTTTTATTTTATTGCAAGATATTCTTTTTTATTATAGTATTATTCGATATTATTTGAATAAAAAAAAACTTTTACTTCCAGATGTGAATCGGGTTTAGTTGTTTGACTCTTACCGAAATATATTTTGCTATTCTGCGTATTATGGCTCAGAAATGTTGAAAATTGCCTTAAGGCTATAAATATTCAGAAATACTTTCCGCAATAAAAATATTAAACAGTAATAAAATAAAACGATTCAAGATTCAAGAGATTCAATATTCTTTAATATTTTATTAAAGAATATTGAATCTCTTGAATCTTATTTTTAAGATTGCCATTAGTTTCCGATGGAAAAATATTTTTATTATAATAAATATTAAAAACACGTTCAAGTTTGACTATATTCTGTTGTAACTTATTAAACATTTATCTTGTTTTCCAGCAGCGAACTCTCTAATACATTCTTACATAATGAGAAGATCTTGCGGAGAAGTTACCGCCGCAGTAATTCTGAACTTTATTAAATGTTTTAAGATGACCTAATTTCATGAATTAAAATTATACGTGTACTTTAAAAAGTTCTATTGCGTGTTAATATAAAATATTAAGTTATTTTGACATAGTAAAGGGAAATAATTACCCTGACGTTTGAAGCTACTGAATCACCTAAAGCGTTTGACATATTTTTTATAGTTTGACTTTTAAAAAACATCAGAATTAATATTTGACTACTATACATTTTTATGTTCTTTCAGATAGTAGAAGAGATGAATGATTGGAAGAATGATCATTTTCCTTTTCTTAGTAGTAAACAGAGATACATGAACACAATACATTCTACTGATGTTTGCTAAGAATAACACATTTCATACGTTGTATAATCCAAATATTCCTCAGTGTCAGTCCTCGTTAGTAATAAGTAGTTTATGTAATAGTCAGAATAAAATAGCGATCATGTAGTGAGAAAGAGTTATAAATTGGTATTCATGTTATATATAGAAATTTTCCTATTCTTTGAACATAGTCTACCGCTCGTTATAAACAGGCCTCGCAGTAAAGATGGTAAACATTTTTTTTTTATGTCTGTCTATGCTGTTAGCCCTGTTGGCTATTACAGCGTCACCGGGGAATGATGGTAAACATTCATATAATAATATCATAATATCAGGGCAAATTACACACATTGATCTAACCCCTATGTAAGTAAATTATTTGCTTGTGTTAAGGGTGTTAGACAACGATACAAATACATCGAAATACACATATAAATACTGAGAATATATTTAATAAACGACTAAACCCAGAAACACAGACATCTATGCTCATCACATAAATGGCTGTCTCTGCCGGGGATCGAACCCGAGCCCCATTGCGCCGTGACACGTTAGGCGTCTGCGCTAACCACTCGACCAACGGGGCGGTAATATCGTACGACTTACTAAATTAACATATAAAAATGACGATATCGTAAAAAGTACATTTATCAGGGAGGATGCATATAACTAGCATGCGACCCTCGGAATTCTTTTATTAAAAAAAAACTTTTTAAACTAAGCAGATGACGGTTTAACCGTTCCGAAGCTACGATTTTTTTTAACTCTTAACTTGAAATTTTGCATTGCATCACCGGGAATTATAAAGCAAAGTTAATTAATTAAATTATGAAATAAATTTGTTCAAATAAAAAAAAATATTAAAAATTAAAATAATACATTTAAATTTAATTTGATATATCGGTGTTTCTTCCTTCCGAATGATTAACGACTAAAACTTCACTAAAGTAATCTTAACATTTATATAATGGTATTTATGAGTACCTGCTCATGTAGCTACTTTATATGTGCATTGTGAACAAAGTAGATATAAACTCATAATTTATTAAGTAAGATTTATGTGTACCGCGACTCGCGGTTCGTGGTTTGTTTAATGGTGCCTAGAGATACCTGGTCTGCTATTAAATAATATGATTGTAGGATAGACAACAATACTTTAGAAAAAAAAGTAAATAAAAATACTTTATGTATTACAAACTATACATATTAGTAAATTAATTTCCTTCAAACAAACGATCTTGTAGAGAGGTGAAAGAGAGACAAGTGAACAAAATATATTGTGTAACGATGAATTAAATATAAATATAAATATAAGGTCTGTGCAAAGTTATAAGATGTCTTAATCTTGAGAACTCCACACCAGTGTAAATATTAAAGCTATGTTATTATAATTTAAATAAAATATTAATTTCATTTTGTTTTTTTATGATATTACTTGTTGATGGTAAATTTAAAATGCTTTTTTATTACTGTACTGACAATTTAATCATTTTATTAACACTCGACATTAACTGGATCTTGAGTATAATGGACGTAACGCCTTACATGTTGGTCATCGGTTATCTTTGAAATTGATTAAAATAATGACAATACACTTGTAACGACGAATTTGTAAAATTTGTTAACCAGGAATGTAATGTTTGCCATAATACGTTTTATGAAAATATAAATATTTTTTCATGTATCAATCTACGATATACTGGTTCTCATAAACAATATAGTAATTCAAAATTATTTTAAAAACTCATATCTGAAACATATTTATTTAGCACGAGCTTTAGTCCGAACTTCAGTGGCATGGAATATAGATACAGAAGTGAATGTATCAAACGGGTATCAGCTGTTCCAGACGCATTAATTTTTACTTGAAATAATAAAACGTAAAACTCCAAGACTGTCCAGGAAAAGAAATAAGTGATAGGTTTCATTTATTTCTTTTCCCAGAGTAAAATAAATTCATTCTAGTGTCTGACGTCACAGTTTACCTCGCAGTTCTGCTTCGAGCTTATGAGTAACTATTCCGGATGGAATTAAAACTTGTCGGGCGAAATTAAAAAAATGTTTACAAAGCTAGCATTAAAATATATAATAAAGTATAATTATTAATAAATATATACTTAATGTCATATGGATATCAATATGATATGCCAGACGCTGCGTTATTAATAATTTGTTATGTACCTATTAGTAACTCCATCATTACAGAAAACAATATCAACACAAAGAGTCAGCTGGAGAACAAAGAATAAACTTCTAATATGTATTCTTAAAAATAAAATTCGTATAAAATTCTAATATGTTTTCTTAAGTAAGAATACATATAAGAATTTTATATATAGAAATATTATCATAAGCTTCATATTTCGTTCCTACATTGAAATTAGTGTATATTTTCTGCCATTGCTAAAATTATACTTGCTACCCGAATTTCAAAGACCACCATCCCGAATGCATTTCGAGTATACAAGCGTTATTTGCTTACACGGTGTTGTAAATCCTTTCTTCCATTTCGAATAATGCTATTGGGATTTATGTATTACTTTGTTATATATTACTATTTGTATGAACATACATTAGTTATTTAACTAGGTCAGATCCATTTTCTAGATAAAAAAGATTTTGAAAAGCTTGCATATTAAAGAGGAGAGCTAATATTAGGTGCAGTTAATTTAAAACAACTCATTCAATTGTAACAATTTTTTTAAGTGATTTTAAGTTAGAGAACACAGGAAGTCAAATATTTTTTAATAATTAAAATGAAACGTATTCTTAATAAGTAATAAGGAATGAAAAGTTGCTCAAAGAGGTTAAGTGGTATTAAATTAATTATCAATTAAGATGTGAGAGATATTATCTTAGGAAAAACAAAAAAAAATATGTTATTTTTATTAGAGACGTAGAAGTTTTGAATAAGGGCACCAATATTTTTTTACATTATTATTCCTCGTCATAGAGGATGAAGATTTCTAAATTAAACGAGATCAAACCGCCTCGTCGGTCGAGTGGTTAGCGCAGACGCCTAACGTATAGCGACGCAATGGGGCTCGGGTTGGATCCCCGAAAGGGACAAGCACGTATGTAATGAGCATAGATGTCTGTATTTCTGGGTTTAGTCGTTTATTAAATATATCTTCAGTATTTATATGTGTAACTCTATGTATTTGTATCGTTGTCTAACACAAGCGAATAATTTGCTTACTTAGGGGTTAGATCAATGTGTGTAACTTGTCCTGTATTATTATTATTATTACAGTAGTGTGTGTGAAATTGTTGAATCGATTAATACATTCTAAGAGCATATAACCGTCAAGTTAACGCTATGATGGTTAAATTCAAAATTATTTGAAAATTATTGCTGTCAGGTCATCAACCATTACGAAAGGATCGTAAATCCCCTGATCTATCAAATTTTAACTTTCAACCTGGTAAAACTGTAAGTAAAGTCTTAAGGAAAATGGAAAATGTTCCCACTTTTCAAACATGTTGTGATGTAATCTTTAAAAAATTATGAATTAAAATTTGTAGCAGAATTGCAAGGTGCTAATATTTTAATTTATTAAACAGATTGTAATGTTATTTAATAACATATCGCAACAGGGTCTTACGTAAGAACCTTCAACCTTCAAATATTTGACACAATTAAATACACTTATTTTCTTTATTTTCTTTGTTATTCGTGTAGCAATAATTTTGAATTTTAGATGTTCAATTATCAAAAATGTTTATAAAAAGCAATGAGGAAATTAAATGCTATTTCAAATCAGATAGAATTGTTGTTCATCGATTATTTCATATATTTTACGTAATTATATGTATTTTATATAATATTCAACCTGTATATCATTTACAACTGATTCCATACAATCTACTTAATAAATTTCAAAAGCATATTTTTTTACAAAAGGAAAGAATTTTTAATATTTAAGTCTTCTTTGGTTAAATATTAATTAATGAATACAAAATTTCTCTCCATTCAATTTTATACCCTTTTCACAGATAATAAACAAAAAGTCTTCTAGCTGTCATAATGGTTTCGGTTTTAAAAATATTGCTACAATACTGCTTGGGGTGGTATCTTTATTTTTTTGCATCTACCAAGGTGGTAATGGTCTTAATTTGATTGCAAATTCTAGCGATGTTTCTGGTTATTCGTAAATTGATTTCGAAATACTGATACATGCTAAACACTGATCACAATAAATAAATACTTAGCCGAGTTTGTTTGTATTTATCGGGGTTTTAGAATTTTAGATTTTCGAGAAGTCTAAACAACCACCACCATCTATGTCACCACGGTCCCGATAAAGAAGTTCGAATGCTAGATTTACCAAATCAGACAGCAGTACTGTAGCTCCATTGGTAGAGCGAAGTGAAGGTTTCCCAGAGGTCCCGGTTTGGTATCCCTGATTGTGTCTTAATGAAGCTTAACAGGGCTTTATATGTTCATAGAAATGTTCATATTTTTGAAAATATCTTTAAACATGTATAGCCATGTTAAGCTTATTTTAAATTTATATAAATATAGAATGTAAAAAACCGATACGGGCAGGGATTCGAACCCGCGACTACTGGGAAACCGTCCCGTCGCTCTACCAACTGAGCTACCGTATCGCTGTCCGTCTCGGTGAATTAAGCATACTATATGTGATCGTCTTTATCGGGACGGTGGTGACATCTATTAGGTTTCTTTCGAAAATCCTAACCAATGTTTCTAACTTTGCAGTATAGATAAACATTGAAAAGATGCCACTACCGAAATCAATTTTTGAAAATATCTTTAAACATGTATAGCCATGTTAAGCTTATTTTAAATTTATATAAATATAGAATGTAAAAAACCGATACGGGCAGGGATTCGAACCCGCGACTACTGGGAAACCGTCCCGTCGCTCTACCAACTGAGCTACCGTATCGCTGTCCGTCTCGGTGAATTAAGCATACTATATGTGATCGTCTTTATCGGGACGGTGGTGACATCTATTAGGTTTCTTTCGAAAATCCTAACCAATGTTTCTAACTTTGCAGTATAGATAAACATTGAAAAGATGCCACTACCGAAATCAATTTTTGAAAATATCTTTAAACATGTATAGCCATGTTAAGCTTATTTTAAATTTATATAAATATAGAATGTAAAAAACCGATACGGGCAGGGATTCGAACCCGCGACTACTGGGAAACCGTCCCGTCGCTCTACCAACTGAGCTACCGTATCGCTGTCCGTCTCGGTGAATTAAGCATACTATATGTGATCGTCTTTATCGGGACGGTGGTGACATCTATTAGGTTTCTTTCGAAAATCCTAACCAATGTTTCTAACTTTGCAGTATAGATAAACATTGAAAAGATGCCACTACCGAAATCAATTTTTGAAAATATCTTTAAACATGTATAGCCATGTTAAGCTTATTTTAAATTTATATAAATATAGAATGTAAAAAACCGATACGGGCAGGGATTCGAACCCGCGACTACTGGGAAACCGTCCCGTCGCTCTACCAACTGAGCTACCGTATCGCTGTCCGTCTCGGTGAATTAAGCATACTATATGTGATCGTCTTTATCGGGACGGTGGTGACATCTATTAGGTTTCTTTCGAAAATCCTAACCAATGTTTCTAACTTTGCAGTATAGATAAACATTGAAAAGATGCCACTACCGAAATCAATTTTTGAAAATATCTTTAAACATGTATAGCCATGTTAAGCTTATTTTAAATTTATATAAATATAGAATGTAAAAAACCGATACGGGCAGGGATTCGAACCCGCGACTACTGGGAAACCGTCCCGTCGCTCTACCAACTGAGCTACCGTATCGCTGTCCGTCTCGGTGAATTAAGCATACTATATGTGATCGTCTTTATCGGGACGGTGGTGACATCTATTAGGTTTCTTTCGAAAATCCTAACCAATGTTTCTAACTTTGCAGTATAGATAAACATTGAAAAGATGCCACTACCGAAATCAATTTTTGAAAATATCTTTAAACATGTATAGCCATGTTAAGCTTATTTTAAATTTATATAAATATAGAATGTAAAAAACCGATACGGGCAGGGATTCGAACCCGCGACTACTGGGAAACCGTCCCGTCGCTCTACCAACTGAGCTACCGTATCGCTGTCCGTCTCGGTGAATTAAGCATACTATATGTGATCGTCTTTATCGGGACGGTGGTGACATCTATTAGGTTTCTTTCGAAAATCCTAACCAATGTTTCTAACTTTGCAGTATAGATAAACATTGAAAAGATGCCACTACCGAAATCAATTTTTGAAAATATCTTTAAACATGTATAGCCATGTTAAGCTTATTTTAAATTTATATAAATATAGAATGTAAAAAACCGATACGGGCAGGGATTCGAACCCGCGACTACTGGGAAACCGTCCCGTCGCTCTACCAACTGAGCTACCGTATCGCTGTCCGTCTCGGTGAATTAAGCATACTATATGTGATCGTCTTTATCGGGACGGTGGTGACATCTATTAGGTTTCTTTCGAAAATCCTAACCAATGTTTCTAACTTTGCAGTATAGATAAACATTGAAAAGATGCCACTACCGAAATCAATTTTTGAAAATATCTTTAAACATGTATAGCCATGTTAAGCTTATTTTAAATTTATATAAATATAGAATGTAAAAAACCGATACGGGCAGGGATTCGAACCCGCGACTACTGGGAAACCGTCCCGTCGCTCTACCAACTGAGCTACCGTATCGCTGTCCGTCTCGGTGAATTAAGCATACTATATGTGATCGTCTTTATCGGGACGGTGGTGACATCTATTAGGTTTCTTTCGAAAATCCTAACCAATGTTTCTAACTTTGCAGTATAGATAAACATTGAAAAGATGCCACTACCGAAATCAATTTTTGAAAATATCTTTAAACATGTATAGCCATGTTAAGCTTATTTTAAATTTATATAAATATAGAATGTAAAAAACCGATACGGGCAGGGATTCGAACCCGCGACTACTGGGAAACCGTCCCGTCGCTCTACCAACTGAGCTACCGTATCGCTGTCCGTCTCGGTGAATTAAGCATACTATATGTGATCGTCTTTATCGGGACGGTGGTGACATCTATTAGGTTTCTTTCGAAAATCCTAACCAATGTTTCTAACTTTGCAGTATAGATAAACATTGAAAAGATGCCACTACCGAAATCAATTTTTGAAAATATCTTTAAACATGTATAGCCATGTTAAGCTTATTTTAAATTTATATAAATATAGAATGTAAAAAACCGATACGGGCAGGGATTCGAACCCGCGACTACTGGGAAACCGTCCCGTCGCTCTACCAACTGAGCTACCGTATCGCTGTCCGTCTCGGTGAATTAAGCATACTATATGTGATCGTCTTTATCGGGACGGTGGTGACATCTATTAGGTTTCTTTCGAAAATCCTAACCAATGTTTCTAACTTTGCAGTATAGATAAACATTGAAAAGATGCCACTACCGAAATCAATTTTTGAAAATATCTTTAAACATGTATAGCCATGTTAAGCTTATTTTAAATTTATATAAATATAGAATGTAAAAAACCGATACGGGCAGGGATTCGAACCCGCGACTACTGGGAAACCGTCCCGTCGCTCTACCAACTGAGCTACCGTATCGCTGTCCGTCTCGGTGAATTAAGCATACTATATGTGATCGTCTTTATCGGGACGGTGGTGACATCTATTAGGTTTCTTTCGAAAATCCTAACCAATGTTTCTAACTTTGCAGTATAGATAAACATTGAAAAGATGCCACTACCGAAATCAATTTTTGAAAATATCTTTAAACATGTATAGCCATGTTAAGCTTATTTTAAATTTATATAAATATAGAATGTAAAAAACCGATACGGGCAGGGATTCGAACCCGCGACTACTGGGAAACCGTCCCGTCGCTCTACCAACTGAGCTACCGTATCGCTGTCCGTCTCGGTGAATTAAGCATACTATATGTGATCGTCTTTATCGGGACGGTGGTGACATCTATTAGGTTTCTTTCGAAAATCCTAACCAATGTTTCTAACTTTGCAGTATAGATAAACATTGAAAAGATGCCACTACCGAAATCAATTTTTGAAAATATCTTTAAAATAAAGTCCCGATAAAGACGATCACATATAGTATGCTTAATTCACCGAGACGGACAGCGATACGGTAGCTCAGTTGGTAGAGCGACGGGACGGTTTCCCAGTAGTCGCGGGTTCGAATCCCTGCCCGTATCGGTTTTTTACATTCTATATTTATATAAATTTAAAATAAGCTTAACATGGCTATACATGTTTAAAGATATTTTCAAAAATTGATTTCGGTAGTGGCATCTTTTCAATGTTTATCTATACTGCAAAGTTAGAAACATTGGTTAGGATTTTCGAAAGAAACCTAATAGATGTCACCACCGTCCCGATAAAGACGATCACATATAGTATGCTTAATTCACCGAGACGGACAGCGATACGGTAGCTCAGTTGGTAGAGCGACGGGACGGTTTCCCAGTAGTCGCGGGTTCGAATCCCTGCCCGTATCGGTTTTTTACATTCTATATTTATATAAATTTAAAATAAGCTTAACATGGCTATACATGTTTAAAGATATTTTCAAAAATTGATTTCGGTAGTGGCATCTTTTCAATGTTTATCTATACTGCAAAGTTAGAAACATTGGTTAGGATTTTCGAAAGAAACCTAATAGATGTCACCACCGTCCCGATAAAGACGATCACATATAGTATGCTTAATTCACCGAGACGGACAGCGATACGGTAGCTCAGTTGGTAGAGCGACGGGACGGTTTCCCAGTAGTCGCGGGTTCGAATCCCTGCCCGTATCGGTTTTTTACATTCTATATTTATATAAATTTAAAATAAGCTTAACATGGCTATACATGTTTAAAGATATTTTCAAAAATTGATTTCGGTAGTGGCATCTTTTCAATGTTTATCTATACTGCAAAGTTAGAAACATTGGTTAGGATTTTCGAAAGAAACCTAATAGATGTCACCACCGTCCCGATAAAGACGATCACATATAGTATGCTTAATTCACCGAGACGGACAGCGATACGGTAGCTCAGTTGGTAGAGCGACGGGACGGTTTCCCAGTAGTCGCGGGTTCGAATCCCTGCCCGTATCGGTTTTTTACATTCTATATTTATATAAATTTAAAATAAGCTTAACATGGCTATACATGTTTAAAGATATTTTCAAAAATTGATTTCGGTAGTGGCATCTTTTCAATGTTTATCTATACTGCAAAGTTAGAAACATTGGTTAGGATTTTCGAAAGAAACCTAATAGATGTCACCACCGTCCCGATAAAGACGATCACATATAGTATGCTTAATTCACCGAGACGGACAGCGATACGGTAGCTCAGTTGGTAGAGCGACGGGACGGTTTCCCAGTAGTCGCGGGTTCGAATCCCTGCCCGTATCGGTTTTTTACATTCTATATTTATATAAATTTAAAATAAGCTTAACATGGCTATACATGTTTAAAGATATTTTCAAAAATTGATTTCGGTAGTGGCATCTTTTCAATGTTTATCTATACTGCAAAGTTAGAAACATTGGTTAGGATTTTCGAAAGAAACCTAATAGATGTCACCACCGTCCCGATAAAGACGATCACATATAGTATGCTTAATTCACCGAGACGGACAGCGATACGGTAGCTCAGTTGGTAGAGCGACGGGACGGTTTCCCAGTAGTCGCGGGTTCGAATCCCTGCCCGTATCGGTTTTTTACATTCTATATTTATATAAATTTAAAATAAGCTTAACATGGCTATACATGTTTAAAGATATTTTCAAAAATTGATTTCGGTAGTGGCATCTTTTCAATGTTTATCTATACTGCAAAGTTAGAAACATTGGTTAGGATTTTCGAAAGAAACCTAATAGATGTCACCACCGTCCCGATAAAGACGATCACATATAGTATGCTTAATTCACCGAGACGGACAGCGATACGGTAGCTCAGTTGGTAGAGCGACGGGACGGTTTCCCAGTAGTCGCGGGTTCGAATCCCTGCCCGTATCGGTTTTTTACATTCTATATTTATATAAATTTAAAATAAGCTTAACATGGCTATACATGTTTAAAGATATTTTCAAAAATTGATTTCGGTAGTGGCATCTTTTCAATGTTTATCTATACTGCAAAGTTAGAAACATTGGTTAGGATTTTCGAAAGAAACCTAATAGATGTCACCACCGTCCCGATAAAGACGATCACATATAGTATGCTTAATTCACCGAGACGGACAGCGATACGGTAGCTCAGTTGGTAGAGCGACGGGACGGTTTCCCAGTAGTCGCGGGTTCGAATCCCTGCCCGTATCGGTTTTTTACATTCTATATTTATATAAATTTAAAATAAGCTTAACATGGCTATACATGTTTAAAGATATTTTCAAAAATTGATTTCGGTAGTGGCATCTTTTCAATGTTTATCTATACTGCAAAGTTAGAAACATTGGTTAGGATTTTCGAAAGAAACCTAATAGATGTCACCACCGTCCCGATAAAGACGATCACATATAGTATGCTTAATTCACCGAGACGGACAGCGATACGGTAGCTCAGTTGGTAGAGCGACGGGACGGTTTCCCAGTAGTCGCGGGTTCGAATCCCTGCCCGTATCGGTTTTTTACATTCTATATTTATATAAATTTAAAATAAGCTTAACATGGCTATACATGTTTAAAGATATTTTCAAAAATTGATTTCGGTAGTGGCATCTTTTCAATGTTTATCTATACTGCAAAGTTAGAAACATTGGTTAGGATTTTCGAAAGAAACCTAATAGATGTCACCACCGTCCCGATAAAGACGATCACATATAGTATGCTTAATTCACCGAGACGGACAGCGATACGGTAGCTCAGTTGGTAGAGCGACGGGACGGTTTCCCAGTAGTCGCGGGTTCGAATCCCTGCCCGTATCGGTTTTTTACATTCTATATTTATATAAATTTGAAATGTTCATATTTTTTTAAGGTTTTTGATAAAATATTTACAACATATAGTAATTGCAATTGATTCTTTTGGCGTAAGTTACTTAGAATCCACTGACAGAATTGAAGATGTTAAGTTATAGTACTTTTAAAATAATTAATTGTAGTATAAACAATTATAAATATGTGACAAGTTATGTTTAACACATTTCCCCTATACTAGGAGATTTAAATCTCAGTGTTTTGTGACATTAAGTGCTTAGTCTTAGTCTACAGATACAAATAACTGGGAACAGCCGATGTAAAGTATTCATACATATTATGAAAATAAAATAATATTATTTTTAAATACAAATTCATAACAAATTCTACGATTTAATAACAATATGTACGATGTTTTTAAAATTTTACTTCCCTATATTTATAACCCTAGCAAGCGCATAGGATCAAATTGTCGAATTTATTTATTTTTTTAAAACGACAAGTTTGTATAGGACGAAACCGATTAAGATAGCACTGAAGCAGCAAACATCGGCGCTGGGAAGAGCAAACCTCGCTCGGTACACATTACACATTAGAATAAATTACACCACTTAAAACGCAAATTACCACATAAAGATCGTTTTATTGTACACAACTACCTTAAGTTCGTTTTGATAAGCTACAAGCTTTTATATTCATAAGTGTTTTGCTGCTCACCGTCACTCAAGGTCACGCATAGTTACAAACACTTTGCTCAGTCTTGCGTTCATTATAATAAATAAATCAATTATAAATAAACAAAAAAATATATAAATAAACATCTTCAACTAAAAATAAACAACCGGGTTTACCGAACGTCGCCGAGAATCGTATAAACCTACATATTATATAACCTTACATTTTTTTAAACTTAGTAGCAATAACATTATTATTGTTTCTAATTTTTGTGGGCATAAAACAATCTTAAAAAATATGATATAAATAACTTGATCTTTAAATTAAATAAAGATATTATAAATAATATTTTCAAGCAAGTATTCATTAAAAGAAAACCTAGAAAGTCTTCTTAATATTCCTTTCTTATTAGTTCAATATTGCTAACCGAACAACCTGCTCAGTACAAACACAAATATTTTTGATACAAATTCAAATTCTATATACAAAAGCTTCGTGTAACGATCATTTTTATATGTTCATATAATTTTGAATTTTATTTTTTAACATAAAATTTTATTCTTGAGTGTATAAGCAGAAAACTAATATCAATAATAATGATGAATGATAAGCTTTCATTAAGTTTTGTTTTTTTATTCTCTAGCTTATGTAAGAGATTCTGACCAGGTCTGATCTGGTAACGAAGAACATTGTAATGGATTAAGGTTCGCAGACTTATCATATTTCAAGGATCTTGAATTTTTTATTCCAAAATATTTTTCTCAAATTATTAGTTTTTTTTTTTTAATTTAGGAAAAATTATAAATATTATTTGAATCGTAGTATATAAGACATACATAGGCATTACAAAAAATGAGAGAACAGTTAACAGTTAAAAAGATACACCAAGGAAACAGAATTCTATTTGGGCAAGAATTTAAACAAACTTAATATATCAATGGTGGAATGTCTCCGTTTAATTCTGGCCCGAAGGTTGTTAAATAGGTGAAGTTCGTATTAAAGACGTCATGTGAAAGAAACAATAAAATAATATTCTTAATTGAAGAAATATAACAATTAACTGTAATTATAATACTATTATCATATTACTGGACTTCCAGGTCTTTGAACTACGTACATATTTCCAATTCTTAATTAATATTTCTTTCAGTGTAGTATAAAATTATAATGATTGCATAACATATTTAATCTTTTAAATTACATAAAAACAATATATATATATATATATATATATATATATATATATATATATATATATATATATATATATATATATATATAATATACATACTCGTAATATGTGTTTAATAAAGTTACACAAACCTGCGAATTCTTTTCTAGTAATCGATTACGTGACTTTTCATGTTTCAGTTATGTATGCACTTTACAACGAAGAATATCGAGATTAAAATAAAACTTTTATGGCATACAAATATTTTTTTATGCAATAAAAACCCTCGATACAAAAAGGCGTCTAAAAAGGATAAAAATAATATTATTATGTACTTATTGAAGTCATTGCGTCGGGGAACCAATGTACTTACGTTGACGTTGGTGAGTATTTTACAAAAATATTCAGAGCTAATGAATGAGGACTTAAGTATCGATTTAATATCTTGGATACGCCTTCTTTTATTTTGACCAAATATAGCTAAGAACCATGTCGACGAACAATGCTTTCGATTAAAAAAAACTGTATTCAAATCCGTCCACGCGTTTGGCTTCTACAATGTCAAAGACAGACACACAAATACACAGATACACAGGTCAAACTTATAACACCCCTCTTTTTGGGCAGGAGGTTAAAAAATAGTGTCGATGTGTTTTCACTTAAATCAGCGAATCATGTAATGTTGCGTTAAAAATCTATTGTTGGTTTTAGACCTTGAAATATAGTATTTGTGTTAATTTTTTTTAACACTATGTTTCTAAATATTTTTAATTAATAATTTTACAAATATTTTTTTATAGACGTTAAAAAAAATCTCAAGATAAATTTATATCTATATTTATATAAATATAGAATTAAAATAAAGTGATACGGGCAGGGATACCGATACCGTATTGTACAGTAGTTCAATTGGTAGAGCGACGGGACGGTTTCCCAGAGGTTGCGGGTACGAATATCTGCGATTTTTATTTTTCATTCTATATTTATTTTAATTTAAATAAGCTTGACATGTTTATAGATATTTTCAAACATAAATCTATATCTACTTGTTTCTCGATACTTTTATTAGAGTTAATGGATGGAATGAGTTTATGGATATGATATTGACTTTGTTGGGCACAGCTTAATATTACTAGTTGGCTCACCTGTATTTGTTCTGACAACATTTGTTTTATGAAAACTTTAATCGTAAGTCACTTAGATTCTTTATTTTTATTCGACTTTGTTATTTTTTTATTTTAGCCTAAAAGTATCAGTTTACTAATTAAAGGGTTGTGCCAAGTTGTTGAGTGCTCGAGGTCAAGAACTAGCCCAAACGAGATAGTACAACGCTAACACAAAAGATTGATAAGTCATAATTCTAATAATTAATATACAAGTATGATAAATAAAATAAAAACATCGATTGTCATGATTTCTCTCATAGAATCATTATATATCATAATATGAATAAAATCGATGTTTTTTTTAACATTATTTAAAAATGACATAGAACTTTCAATAGGATAATATTATTTGTTATTTTATTGAAATGTAGGTACCTTTATTTACTATAGGATACAAAGGATTTCAATAAAATAACTTTCACTTCTAGATGTGCTTGGGGTTAGTAGTTTAACCCAAATATATTTTTGCAATTCAACGAATAAAGGTTCAGAAATATTGAATATTACCTTAAGGCTAAAAAAATGTATATTATACATTCCACAGGCAAAATATGAAACGATAATAAAATAAAAGATTGATTAATAAAAGGTCGAATTTTCTTTAATATAATAACAAATATTATTAACCGATACTAAAATATTTTTAGTATAATATTAAAAAACACATTCCTTTTTGACCTAATACATATTTGTTATGCTTATTAAACTTTTATTTTCTTTTGCAAAAGCGAACTTTTAAGACATACATAATGAGAAGATATTGCGGACAACTTACCGCTGCAGTAATTCTGAACTTTATTAAATGTTGTAAAATGGCCCAGTTTCCTGAATAGAAACTTAAAAAACACTTAGAGTAACTTAATTATTTCTCTTATTTTTTTATTTTTTTAATGCTTTTGAAAAGAGTTCAGACAAATGAAAAAGTCCAAATAACCTGACATATGTAGCTACTGAATCATCTGAACTATTTGACAAAGTTTTACTTGTTCTATGATTATCTTTTTAAATAAAAATATATCAAATAAAAATTATCTTAAGACCACTTCAACAAAGATGTTCGTTGCAAATAGTCAGATAAAAAATGCAATTATTTTAAAATGCGCCAAACATTTAATTGATCTGACATAACAAAAACACAATATTTTATATATTTTTTTAATCCCTATACAAAAAGTCTTCTACAATAGATAAATTGGGTCGGGGGACCGTTGTTTTTGTAATTCTTTTTAGAGGTCTTTTTGTATCAAGGCTCTTTTAAATTTTAATTTATTATTTTTCTGTTTTGTATTTTATGTACCTGGTTTCTATGTTGTAGGTACTAAATAAACCCACACAAACAAAAATTTTCACTTGTTTCAGTTAATACTAACAATATTGTAAGAACCTTTCACCAACACCAATAAGAGATCAATATCAATTCAAGGAATTCGAGTAAAAAAATGCAATCAAATTCATTCATTTGTTTTATTGCTACGATGCAAGAGAGACACATACACAGATACACACTGTAGGCTACTAAGACCCCCTCTTTTTCAGTCGGGGGTTAATAAGACCAAGCGCTGTCAGACGAGGAAGAACGGCATACTATAAGGAACAAAATATAATATAAGTATTATGGAAGTCCATAATACTTTATGGTTTGTTAGATATATATATGGTGGGTTGTAAGATATAGATATATATATGGGACCAAAATGTTTCATTTATACAGAAAAGGCACCGCACTACAATATATGTAATAAATTGAACAGCACATAGGTTTATATTTTTATATTATAGGTATACCTATGATATCAACTATATTAAATAATATATGCAATGTGTTAAAGATCAATTTATTAGTTTGTTATTCGTAAAAATAAATTAAAATTAAAAATATTAGACTTCTATACATGTTTGTATTTTTCTAGATACTAGAAGATATAAATAAATGAAAGGATGATCATTTTTCTTTTCTGGGAAGTAATCAAAGATAACAATATATTCTACGTTATCTTAGAATAACAAATTTCATATAGTGCATAATCCAAATATACGAAAACTAACACAGGATATTAGTTTTCGTTAGTAAACCATTTATTAAAATTTCGTTCTAAATGGAAAAAAAACCAAGGAAAAAAAGGTCATATGATAGTAAAAATGAAATAGCGACCACGTAGTGAAAAAAAATCTAATTTTGAATTCGTGTTATATATAGAATTCTTCCTACTCTACGAACATAGTCTACAGCGCTAAGAATCTCTCACTAACGAGGTCAAACATTCATATCGTACGACTTACTAACTTAGCATACAAAAAAGACGATATTGTAAGAAATCCATCTATCAGGGAGGAAACCTATAACTGGCATACGACCTTCCTAGTTCGTCTAATGAAAAACTTTTTGGACAATGAATGTTGAATGTTGATACAGAAGGACCGGAGCAGAAGTAGGGGAAAACGCATAAAAAAGTAATGAGTGTCATCTGCCCAGATGCCTTAAATTCTACTTGAAATAATAAAACAAAAACTCCGGGGCTGTCCAGGAAAAGAAATAAATGGTAGATTTAATTTATTTCTTCTCCCGGGACCAATACTTAAATAAAAGCATTCTAGTCTCTATCGAGGTAGTTTACCTTGCGGTTCCGCCATGCTTCGGGCTTATGAATAATGACTCCGAATGGAATTGAAACTTTGCATACAAAAATTGTTTTTTTTTTTCACAAATACAGTTGAATGAAAATATTTAACAAAGTGCAATGATTAATAAGAATATGTTATGCCTGACGCTAAGTTATAAATATTTTTTTATGGTTTACAAGCAATAATAATAATTATATCACAGGACAAATTACATACATTGATCTAACTCCTAAGTAAGCAAATTATTTGCTTGTGTTAAGGGTGTTGGACAACGATACAAATACATAGAAATACACATTATAAATTCTGAGAATATATTTATTAAACGACAAAATCCAGAAATACAGACATCTATGACAAACATGCCTCTGTCCCTATTGGGATTCGAACCCGAGCCCCTTTGCGCCTCTACACGTTAGGCGTCTGCGCTAACCACTCGACCAACGAGGCGGCCATTTTAATTTACATGTACATAATTCTCTCACTAGGAAAAATAATTTCAATACAATTAAAAAAGGATAACAAAGAATAAATGTAAGGATGTTAGAATTTGATAACAAAAGAATAAACGTAAGGATGTTAGGATTTGATAATCAACTCAAATTTAGGTTACTACATTGAAATTATTGTATGTAATATGTTACTAAAATCTATACATGCTACCCAAATTTCAAGACCACCATTCCGAATGCAATTCGAGTACACAAGATTTATTTGCTTACACGGTTCTGTAACTCCATTCTTACGTTTCGAATAACTAGGTCAGATCTATCTTATATATGAACCAGATTTAGAAAAGCTTGTTTATTTAAGAGGAGAGTTAATATTAGGAGCATTTAAACCACGCCTTCTATTATTACTAACTTTTGAATGTGATTTTAAATTAGAAACATAAGAAGTTTCTGTAAAATTGCTCATAACTTTTTCTTTCTTTTTGCATAATCGAGACGAGATTCATCAAGTAACTTTTGGTATGTACATTGATATGCATATCAAAAGGTACCAAATTACATCTATCACAACATTGAAATTAGTTTTATTTTATGTAATGCTGACTTAGATAGGATTATAACTGTAATTAAATTCATTTCAAACTAAATGAAACTGTAGAGTACATGTGTGAAATTGTTGAAATAATGAATACAAACAGGATTAAGTCGTCAAGGTAACGCTGCTAACTATGATGATTAAAGTCAAAATTATTTGACAGCGCTGTCAAGAGTTGTGATGGGTTGTCAGCATAGATTTATTATACAAGTTCTATGGTTATCAGGCTTAAAACCGAAATGAAAACTGTATGTCTCTATGTCTAAATCTCCTGAACTATTTAGAACAACTTTAAACCTAGTGTCAGTTGACAGTGATGTTATGCTTAAAAAATATAGAAAGTCTTTTATACATATTGTAGTATAATCTTGAAAATGTTTTAAACTTATTTAATTAAATATATAAATCTGCTCAAAAAGGGATTGACATGACCTAACTAACTGTTTCTCATAAGAAAGATTGCATTGCATTTTTGCAAGATTGCATTTTTGCAGATGAGTTATCTTTTTACATATAAAAAGATAACTCATCTGCAAAAAAATCGGTTTTGAAATCGCTGGTGGTGCGATAACGAACAAATTCTGGTTATTTATAATTATAAACATTATATATTACAAAGGCAATAACTGTAGATAGCTCATCATATAGCATCGAACACAGCAAGTACATCAGAAACAGATTTCAAGTTCATACTTCCTCAGTGAACGGAAGTCGTGTTCCGTCCTAAGCTTAAACAAAGTTAAACCAAGTTTGTTTTATCGCAGTTAGCAACGAGAATATTTAAAAAGCTTACATTTTAAAATCCTTAGAACCGACAATTTCTCTTTCTCTATACTAAATCTATGTTTCCAATAATATACTCAAAAATACTATAAAATCCAATAATATCTTAAAACTGTTCTGTTGTTATCATGACATATTTTATAACGCGTTGAAAGAATAATTTATATCAATGGGATATTTATGTAAGTGAAAAAGTTTCACAAATTTAATGTATGTGGAATAATAAAAATATTTTAGATATACCATGCGGTTTGAAATTTTACTCTATCCATAGCTTAGATGCAAAATCATTCTGGAAAAATAAGGAATTGAAAAAAAATATATATTGAAATTAAAATTGTAGAAACTATTACCGTATTTCCAATTCTTTGTTTCAATGGATATTGCGCGTCTTCAAATTCCAATACTGTCCGGATTAATGCCTCAGTGTAGCTTAATAAGAAAGGAATGAGTCATCTTTATCTAATGAAAATTTTATTAACTGTCACTTCTGTATTTTATTATTCAAATCAGAATTTTGTATTGAACTAGAAAATAAATCAAATAGTAGTGTGATTGCTTTTTAAATGTTTGATGTTTTTTTTAAACCAAGACAGATAAAAATTATGACAATTTAAAAATATTTTGTAACAATAGTGATGTAATTTTGAAGATCTATTTTGTAGTTTTATTTGAAAATTATTTCTTAGAAACTCAGATCCACCTCTAGGATATAAAAGTTGATAAAGATCATTCATTAAATGAATGAGCTAATATTGGCTGAACTTTATTAAAAACAACAATCCAACAGACTATTTTTTATAACCTTAACTAAAATATTAAATCTACTAAAAGATTAATTACAAAACATGGATTAGATATTCTTTAATTAGAAAAGCAACATTCGTTTTTATTAAATTTATATTTACGTAAATATATTTTATCAATGTGAATATTGTGTGCTTAATTTTTAATAGTATTTTTAATCAATTGACTTCAGAAATTTTAAGTATTTAAAACTTTTTCTCAAAAATTGTAAGACTGTTAATTTTGACTTTGATGAAGGTTTTCTAACAATGTTAACAAAGGGGCATAGCATGAAGAGAACCCTTAGAGAAACATTTCAATACCGTCATTGAAAATAACAGCAAATATTGTTTCTATTTTAAATAAGTAACTTTGAAGATTTTTTTTAACATTACAAATATATGGTCCGATTATTTTCACGTTAATTATATCAACATTTTGCTCGAGCAGTTTCAGGCTTCTTTCTCATGAGATTAAAGAATGGCGGACTTGCGGCATGAGCTGCGTATAGCAGCTTCCTGAAAGTATAGCCGTGTATAATATTTATGATGGGTCACGAAAGTTTTAGAAAAATAACTTTTATGAATTACAAAAGCACACATTCTGTGATCTTTAAATATATTGTATGAAGTGACTAAAATATAACAATAAATCTCAAACAATTGTTCATAAAACTGAAAACTATCTTGCATAAACCGCTCTGTTGTAATCGAAGATTATGTATAATGGTATTTTATTGGTTAATTTGAAAGATTATTATATTTAAGTCACATTTACGACAAGAGCTTTTAAAGTTATGTTATTAGCTTTTGTATATTGCCGAGAAAAATAAGCTTTTTCAGTTTTTGTAAACAAAATTCGGATTTCATATGTTAAAGATTGTAGTTTTCATTTTCGTCAAAATTTAACGAGCTTTAAAGTCACTTTAGTAAAAACTTTACTCTAAAGAACTGGGCAAAATCCGCCGCCAAATATGTGTCACAAAAAAAATATAAAATAATATATCACTATAGTGTAACAATAGTTTTAAGAATATAACGTAAGTAAGCTATTACTGTTAATTGATAGCAATAAAATATTTATTTTAATTTAGAGATTAATAAATAATTATAATAATTTATTTTGCTAATAATAAATAAATATAAAAATATAGATCATGATTAAAGACAAATTGAGGTAAAGATAAAATAAGAAATTCTTGTGTTTTATTTATGCCGTAGTTCACTAAATAAGAGTTTCAGCCTGAAATGTGTTATCATCAATTATAATTAAATTATCTGGTTGACCGAGCATCACCGAGCATTATATTAAATTATTTACGTAGCCATCTGTTTTTGAGTAGAGCTTAATGAAAATCATAATGACATCTAGTGGTTTCAGTTATTAGGTAATCATTTAAATTATAATTTTTATTTATTTTTAGTTACTACAATGATAAACGAAATTAATACAAATTTTATTTACAATTAAAACGATACAATAAATCTCCAAACAAATATTAATGAATAATAATAAAACTTCTTAATAATTCGATCCCAATTTGTTCAAAATTGAAGTGACCAACCTGAGAAGACCAAACTAAAATATTCTAGAAAAAAACAAATTTCTTTTATGCTAAAGATTCTTGCAACGATGGTTTTCATATGTTCATATTATTTTATTTTCATCTTTCATAATAGATTAAAAAAATGCTGTTAAAAGGGTAAAACAAAAAAAATATCCATTCTGCATTTACAAATATATTTATTAAATGTTTCAAATAATTACAATGTGGCCAACAATTTGTAAAAATATAAGCTTTATATTTGGTTATATATAAATTATGGTATTCATGATATCATTGTAGAAAGAATATGTCACACACACATGTCAGTAAAACCTTTAATTGTTTTTCATAAAATATACTAAGAAATGACACAAGTACTTTATTCAAGCAGCGATGTACGAGTATTATGGATAATAAAAATAAGTTTCTAATAGAATAAGCATATAATATAAGATCATTGAACCATATTTGACTAGTGAAATAAAAATTGTTTTTCTTTTCTTTAATAAAATAAATTCTAAGACGTTTGATTTTCTTACAATTACTGTGTGTACATAAACAATTATGTGGATATGTATGGACATATAACGATATGTCTTACGAGTAATTGGTTAGTATGTTGTGTGTTATCAATAAAATATTCCCAAAAATTCACTTGATCAATATTTAGTAATTTGTTACGCGAGGCAACTCTATGCATATTGCTGATACGGCGTCGAGCATAGTTATTATGCTCAGCTGAGACGTGAATGCTCACGGGGCCGTCACGTGAAAGTGTCGGACTCGAATTCTGTTATACGGACAGAAACGCTGATGTTGGAACTTACGAGAGCGTACGTGACTCCAGACACCGTTCATTTCGATTCACACTTCGAATCCGTCAACACCTAGTTTAATTAGGTTATCGTAGAATAAATTTTTATTTGAATTAAAGTTTAGTAAGTTTTATCAACTTTTGATATTTTTCTTTGCATTGTCCAACTTTAAGTTTTATAATTAAGTTATATATGTGAACGAAGAACATAAGTTTAACTGTTATGATCATGACAAGGTAGTATTTCTTTTGAAGGAAGGATTCATATATTTATAAAATTGAAGTTGTTTTATAAAAACATACAAAATAGCTAGCAACTCGTCTCAAAAAACTAATTTATAAAAGTTCTTGTAAAGAAAAACATACGTAAAATAATTTCCTATCCTAATTCTTCAGTTTCCCGAGTACATATTTTTCTGTAGTTAATAAGACAACTAGTCTACAAAAATGTTATGTTTATATTTTTTAAAGCGTAATTATGTCTTTCAATGTTATTTTATTTCATAAAAATTAAATTTGAGACTTTAGTACTGGAATTTGATGAGAGTACGTTTTCGAATAGTAAACGAATGATAACGACTGTCTATCAAATGTAAACTGGAGGTATTGTATATAGTATTCAAAATGTATATAACGAATATTCTGATTACAATATTAAAACTTCATACTCAAACCGCTTACGGCATTAAATACTAATTTATACACAAAGTACGATAATTTAAAATTTGTAACGTTAAATATAATTCAATTTATATGGAAAATTTCTGACTACCACATAAAAAGTTATTGAATACCTGTGAAGGCGCCTTCTAAGAAAGATTACCGACAAATGTTAAATATATCTGATTTATTATAAATTAACTAATATATATTTTAATATTATTACACATAGTATCAATCAATTTTTGAATTGTTAATTCACGTGTCATTCAATAATAAATGTATCAATTTGTGGCTAGCTTTGCATGAGAATACGTTATGTTATAACTGTTAGGCCGCAGGGTATCGTGTTTATTTATTATTTTGCTTATCTCTACACAGTTGCAATTGAAATAAAACTTGACATGAAATGTATTATTGTAAAAACTATTAAATAACAATAACGTATAATAAGTTTGTTATTTTATAATAATGCACTGCATTACTATAAACAAACGTAGATATTTAAAGGAATCAATATATGTAGAACTCACAAGTTGCAACTTAGTATTAGTAGGAAGGAAGTTTTTAAATTTGTGGTAAGTCCTAAAACATTACATACGGGAGAATCAATCGCAAGTCATCGGTATAAAGGTAATAGTGAGATAGTATTAAAGAATTAATTAAGATTATAATCATAGGATATAATAAAGGAGACAATACTTCGCCTTGAGAGATGCCAACTAAGACAACTCTTGACCTATACGAGTAGGTTGCGGATGCCCTCAAAGATTTGAAGAAATTCGTGGTTAGGCAACGTTGGAGAATTTTTTTCTAGAGAGTGAGTCACTAGTAACGGTATTAAATGATAATATAGTCAACACAGTTATGAGCCTAGCTTCCATAGCGTCACAGATGTTTTCAGTAAAAGGCTTTACGGTACTGTTACCTGTTCTGAAATAAGATTGTAATTGATTTACTAAACCGTTGCTAGCGATAAGTAATTAATGTTTGAAAATATCTTAAAACATGTACAGCCATTTTTATTTTTAATATTCTTTCCAATAATCTTTCTAATAAGAAAGGTAATAAATATGTATTTTATTAAACCTATATATACAAGCTAGACTAGGATATACAATAAATAAAAATATAATAAAACGAATCAATTTAAGTAAATTTATTTTTTTTATGACATTTCGGACTTTGAGTTTAGACTGTAAATACAGAGGTATCCAACGTATAGTTCTTTAACATGTTTATTAATTATTTAATTATAACAGTTTTGTTAAAATAATAAATGGTTTAAGCCAGAGTAATACTTATTCAATTATTTAAACAAACCTTCAACTATTTAAATTGTAAATAAATATGTAATGTACAAATCAATACGAGCAGGAATTCGAACCTGCAAAATCTGGGAAACTGCCAACTGGACTACCGTATTGCATCCCGCCTATGTGAATTTAGTATTCTATATATATATTCATCTTAATTGAGACTTAACATCTATATCTATACATATGTCTATTAACTTTTTGAGTTTAATTTTTTTTTTCTGATGTTAATATTGAAATACTTATGATGTATTTAAAATTGATATATTTTTTTTAATTATTTTTAACCTTTTTTTATCATTGAGAAATCCTCCAGCTCAGGGGAGGGCTGGGACGATTATGTGGATCTCCGTGAAGAGATCTCGGCAGATATCTTGCCACAATTGTGCTGTCGTCTGCGTACCGTCGATCGTTAATGTGCAGCAGAAAAACAGTTGCAGAAACAACGAACCTCTGAGGTATTTCGGCATTTATTTTCAAGGGTGCCGAGGAACACCCGTCGACAACTACTGGAAGAGATCTCTGGCTCAGAAAGTCCGTTATCCAGCCGATCAGACCAGGAAATATACCAAACGCTGATAGCTTGCTTATAATGCTAGCATGCCAGACTCTGTCAAATGCCCTCGAGACGTCCAGAGAGACGGTGACCGCTTTTCCGTTCTTTTCGATGGCCTCGTCTAAAATGTGTGTAGCATACACTAGAAAATCCCCAGTAGACCTATTACGGCGAAACCCGTACTGTCGGTGACTAAAGAGATCGTTACCTTGTAGGTATGCTAGAAGGCGCGGGTTCAATACACGCTCCATAATCTTACAGAGTATGGAGGTGATTGAACTCGGTCTGTAATTGGAAAGATCGGCACGGCTGCCTTTTTTGGGCAGGGGTTACACGTTGGCAAGCTTCCAGGATTTTGGCACTATTCCAGTTTGAAAGAAAGGCAATACAGACGTGTCAATACCACAGTAAGGAAGATGTGCTGGAGAAGCATTACCAGTGTCTAGATGCGAATTATCAGCAAACAGAGAAGCAAATAAAAAATTAAAGGCTCTCTTCTTTGCACTTACATCCGGAGTTTTGCAGCTTCGAGCATTAGCGCAAATGAGGTATGTTTTCGGTCTTGAGCATGACCACATTCAACATTGAACCATAGGCGAGCTTTGCCACCGATGGGTACGTCAGCAAAAGGAAAAAAATACTCCATTGCCTGATACACCACATTGGTTATAGCATCCGCTTAACTCGACGGATCCAAAGAAGAGAAACATTCTTGCCGCCAAGGATAAGACGCAAAAAAGTGCCGCATCTCATCCCAATCTACTGACTTGTATTTACATACTCGCCTAACACCATGAGGTTTCACCAGACAGTGATCGGAAGTTCCCAAGAGAGAGGTGACCTCTACACAATACCTGTCCGGATTAGTTGTTACCAGAAGGTCCAAGCAATTGGCTGTATGGCCTACCACAATCGGTACCCTTGTCGCTTGCCTCACCAGCTGAAAGAGGTCCAAAGACAACGCAAAGTTCCACGCCAGGAATCTCATCCTGCATGGTCGGTTTTCTGGTAAAGAAACAGCCAGTCCTGATGACAAGCATTAAAGGTCCCCCGGAAGACGAGCTCTAACGAGTAACCGGGATAATCCAAGTATGCAGCGCTCAAAGGACATTGTATCTGCGTCTCCGTCAAAAAGAGCAAGTGCGGCTGCTCTGTCTCCAGGTGGTAGTGGACAGCTAAAAGATTTGAGTGCAAACCCCTTATATTAGTGAGGTGCACTTTATATGAGGAGGAGTGCAACCGCTGCTTTAACTTGTTCCCTTTTTTAAACTTTTTTATAAGAAAATAAATATAAAAGTGAATAGGGATGGGAAATGGCAGTTGAACGAGGCGGTACATATCGAACCCGACGTCGAAATTGGTGATGTCTTGCCACTGGGAGGCTAGTCTGGAGATTGCGGGGACGCCCGAACCCCCCCAGGGATTGCCATCGGGCCTCCTCGACTGGTCGCCAGCCAGCACGATGGAGCCACCCTGGGATTTTTCGCAGCTGGCGGGGCAACCCTTCGTGGGTAACTGAACCACTAATTGGTCTCCCAACTATCTGCGGGCGGCCAGCGGAAAGCCGTCGCTTCGGATCCCGGTACCCTCCTCGACTAGACACTCGACAAAACAAACACCAACTCGACGTCAACCGGTGCGCCAACGTACCGCAGCTGTTCAGACCCATTTCCCATAAACGGCTTCATCGAGCAACGTGCACCGAACACGACTACGTCGCTTTGCGGCACGACTTTGCCCGATGGGTGGTAATCTTGCCGGCGACCCAAAGTTATGGTCTGACCGACCACCACCGAGAATGTTATGGTCATCGCCATAGTGAGACGCCAAGGAATCGCTTTCGCATTCACCGCGACGACTTTGTAACCTAACCTAACGAGAATACAGAATCAACAAGTTGAATTGGTTTAAGAAAAACCTTTCCAAAACTATAAGTTTATATAGGTTGATCAATTAAAATAACACTGAAGCGCAAACACGCGCGCTGGGAAGGGTAAACCTCGACCGGTACGCATTAGCTTAATTACACCACTTAAAATGCAAATGACCCACAAAACGATCATTACAATGTGTCTGAGTAATCTTGACATGTTTTTGTACATCAAGCGCCTATTTTATATATATCTATATATATAAAAGAAAGTCGTGTTAGTTACACCACTTATAACTCAAGAACGGCTGAACCGATTTAGCTGAAAATTGGCAGGGAGGTAGTTTAGAACCAGGAGAAGGACATAGGATACTTTTTATCCCGTTCGACAGCATTCCCGAGTGACTTGACATGAAACGTCAGTCACTATAAAACGTGGTATAAAAACAAAAAGAATCAGACTTGGAATAACATAACGCAAATCACAGCTATGTAATTGACGTATAATGACAGCTATGTAATGAAGTATGGATGACAATTAGATATTTGTAAGAAATCAATAATAAAACTATTTCTATTAAATTAATAATTAACAATTATAATGTAATGATAGTGCCAGTATAGTATATGCGTTAAATCTTCAAACTATTGAAGAACTAACGTGTAATATTGCAAAACACTCAGCAATGGCCACCTCAGTTTTAGCGGTATCGAAAATCATCATCTGGCGAATGCACAATGGCGCATAAACCTGCATTAGAAGCACTTAACCGAACATTAAAAGATTTACGCAATAACTCAAGATGTTTTGGAGGAGCAATGATTTTACTGTCTGGCGATTTCCGCCAAATACTTCCAGTAATTCCAAGATCTACGGCTGCCAACGAAATAAACGCTTGCCTCAAATCGTCAAATCTATGGCGCTACTTGAAGAAACTGCAACTGACAACAAACATGAGAGTTACATTGGTTAATGATACATCTGCAGAATATTTCTCGGAGCAATTGCTGACTATCGGTAATGGTCAAGTACCTGTCGATGAATCGAGCGGATTAATATCATTTCCAAATAATTTCTGTAATTTTGTCTCATCAAAAGACGAACTTATCAACAATGTATTTCCAGAAATTATTTCTAACTACAAAAATAATGAATGGTTGAGTGAGCGAGCAATTTTAGCGGCTAAGAATAAAGATGTAGATGACCTAAACTACATAATTCAAAATAAGATCAATTTATTCAAATCTATTGACTACATCACAAATGAAGATGAAGCCACCAACTATCCAATTGAATTTTTAAACTCTTTGGACGTGTCTGGCTCCGTAGTAATCATGCTTCGAAACATAAACCAACCAAAACTGTGCAACGGTACGCCTTTGGTGGTTAGAAAATTGATGAACAATGTAATTTACGCTACGATAATGATAGGAAAATCCAAAGGTGAGGAAGTTCTCATTCCGAGGATACCGATGATCCTAACCGATATGCCGTTTGAATTTAAAAGACTTCAATTTCCGATACGTCCTGCATTTGCCATGACCATCAACAAATCACAAGGCCAATCCTTAAAAGTTTGTGGATTAAATCTAGAACATTAATGTTTTTCCCATGGTCAATTATACGTGGCATGTTCACGGGTCGAAGACCATCTGCGTTGTTTGTTTTTGCGCCTGATAATAAAACAAAAAATGTCGTGTATCACAAGGTACTTAAATGAAGAGCAACCCATGTACTAAAATACAGAAATAATTATGGATGATTAATGTAGGTATTTATTTTTTTTTGTATTTTTTCCAATTAGAAAATAAATCTGCTTATTTATTGCCATTAAGGCGGAACAAAGTTTGCCGGGTCAGCTAGTATATATATATATATATATATATATAAATATACTAGCGGACCCGACAGACGTTGTCCTCTGTACACGCGTGTATAATTTGAAAATTTCAAACTTTTTTTAATAAGATATAACAATCTGAACTGTTTTAATCAAAAATTTTATTAAAAAGTTATTGCAACATCTAACGTTATTATATGTACATTTATCATAATCAATCGATAGCGTGTGAATGTATATACTATATTATACTAAATTCGATAAAAGAAAATGTAAGAAATATACTCATTTCGATTGGATTCAATTTTTTTTTTTATGCACAATACTCAGACTCAGACTTATACTTCAAAACTCAGACTATAATTAAAATAGAATATTATTTAATATTTGACACTGCGATAGTAGCGCAGTGTGTCAGATCCAATGTGAAACATTTAAAAAGCACCACCTTACAGATTAAAAACTAATCAAAAAACTATTTTACAGTGGACTAATTTGTTAATCTAAAACATTCTCAGAAGGGACCTGCTTTGAACAAACACAAATAATTTCATCAAAATCGAACCAATCTTTTAGGAGGAGTTCAGTGACATACACACGCACACAAGAAATATACAGGGTTATTTGTAATTAGTTGAGCACCTTTTGCAGGCAGCCCCTCTACCTCAATCCTAACAACATTTGTTCTAGGACTTTTTAAAATTAGTAGTTTTAAAAATTTAGTTTTTCCCATACAAAATTTATTTATTGCCTCTGAACGTGCATTAAACTTGAGCAAAGAGAGGCCACGCAACTTGTCAAAATATGTGCCAAGGCCACGTGTATCGGGGCGCGGGGTGGCGGGGTGGCGGGGTGACGCAGCGGCGGCTATGCACGTTAGAACTTGATCATTTTCTAAGGTGTAATAAAAAATAGCATCGTTTTCCACTTTTATTTATTAAAATATTTTCTACAATAGTCTAAACACATATTGTCTAACTGTTTAAGAATCTAATGAAAAAACAAAATCTCCAATAGAAGTTGTCCACAAGTTGAATGTCTCAATATTTTTATTTGGTTTATGAAATAAGGGCACTGTAACGAAACCAAATAAATATTATTTTTACAAAACAATAACTTCTCTTTAACTTACTTTATACATATCATAATATCTCGTTTGTTAATATTTATATCATGACAATAAAACAATAAGTTACTTACGAATTTCTTTAAGATGGCGCGTAACAGAAAAACGTCATAATTTTCATTAATATTAATTAATTAAAACGTAAGAAGTGAATCGACTGTTTCTGACGTATAATATTCTCATAGAAGAAACACATAGGTAAGTACCATAAAAACAGACAAATGTACACAATCCACTTTAAAAATAATAACTTTAGGCTTCTTAACATGTTGGATCGTCACTATATCACAAATAAAATTATTCTTCATCATGGTTTCTGCTGTTTCGAGTTGCTGTTCGTTCTAGGTATAGCAAAACAGACCTTGTAAAGATCAGGACCCCAATGCTCCATTTCTCAGCCAAAACTCGTATTTCTTTTCATTCTTACTTCTTCTATTTCAGACAATCAATGTATTTTAAAAATATTATAAATTACATTTCATAATTTCTTCTTCATGTTATAATCTTGAATTTATTTATTAGTTTTAATAGCAAGTCCATAAAATCGCATTGTCCAGTATGTAATTACAATTCATTATTTAATTATAAAACTCTAATCCGATAATTTTATTTTTGGTTAATGTAAATTGTGTTTTGTAATCCACATACTTGTCATTTTGATTATTTAGTATTTCCATAGCAACATGGTGAAAAAGAGATGAAGCTATACGAAAAATGCTGGCGCGCGCATTTAACAGTTTCTGATTTTCGCTAGCCTGCCGCGACCTATACTTTAGACTGCTTACAAAATACAGAGTAATAAATAATCGAGGGAGCAAAAATTTTTTTTGTTCGTTTATTCTGAGTTATTTATCAAGATTTTTTAAAAGTCGTAGAACAAATGTTGTTGGGATTGATGTAGAGAGGCTGCCTGCAAAAGGTGCTCAACTAATTAAAAATAACCCTGTATATATATAAAGATATTTCGGACTCCTTCCCGAGTTCTCAGCAGAAGACGTAATCCATCTGGTTTCCTCTGGGAGCGGCGTTGCTGGCTTCAAATTGCGGAACTCGGATCCGTTTGGGATGTCGGGGTCTGCGGTGGCGGGTGCACGATCGGACTAAATACGATTACGTGGTTGTATGGGTACCACGTAACGGTCTCTTCCTTGCGGAGGTAGGCTAGGATCTCTTTTTGCTACCGGAGGGTGCTTGGTGGGAAAGTGCTCCCGGAAACAGACGTTGCCTTAGATAGTCATTGTCAATAGCAATGATTAGTCAGGGTCAAGTGGGTTTCCAATTAATGCCTATTTCTGGCTGGACCCGTCAAAGTCGTGTCTGGGTTTATGAGTTGTTCATCTAAATTGATAAATCATATTTAATATGGGTTGATATTCAATATTTTATTAGATAGATACCTAAATTACAATATATGGTGTGATTGTTTAAATACAATTGGACTTATTTACTTACAGGGTTGACAAAATATTACCAATTATATAGTTATTGTAATGGAAAAGTTATTAAGGTTAGACTGCAATATCTCCATTTTATCTGCGAGCTTTTACGAGCTAAGTACTCCTTATTTTGTTTATGTTTCTGGATTATATTATGTAGCATTAGCAATAAAATAAAAATATGAAAAGTTTTATATTTTGATAATTTGCAGGGAGAATTTAAAACATAGCACGTAAAATGATTGTAAAGGGTAGCGTGGACAGTTAAACATGTTTTTTGAAAACATTTACTTTATTATAATACATTATTATTAAAGATACATTACATCTTTAAATATTTTTTTACTATACAATCTCCCTCATCATTCTTGATTCATCATTGAAATACTAGAATAATAGAAAATATACAGATAATTATTCAATTAATTGGTTTTATATCAATATTAGTTTTCTACGTTACAATAACAATAATATGGTAAATGCTTTTATTATTTACTAGCTTCCGATTCGAGCTAGATTCCGATTTCGATAGAACGTACCCATTCAAAGTTTCATTAAACTCCAGTAAGTAGGTTTTGCGTGTAGTATGTGGTAGTGTGGTGGTAGTGTGTACTATCAATATGCACCATAAATATGTACTATCACTATACAGGGTTCTTATCTTATTCTATACATGTAATAAATCTGTAGAGGAGTAGTCTTTGTACATTAAAAATATTGGAAAAATATACCATTTTCAGCATTTTTAAAATCTTAAATATAAAGTTGCCCCTGTATGAATTTTTGAAAAATATTTTTTTCGTGTTGTGTGCACAACTAAAAGACAAACAGATAAACAGACCAAAGAAAATAAGAGAAATGGATTTTGTTAGTTATCCCTTTATATCCTGGCTATATATTTTTTTAATATTTTCAAGGAACAGAGACTACCCTTCTAGACGTTTCTGAGATTAGCGTGCACGAACATAAAGACATACAGACAAAATGAAAAACCGTTGTTTGGATTCTCTTGCTCTTATAAAAGCCCCCATTATGTTTTTTTATTATTTTTCATGTACAAAAATCGATCAGTGTCTATTTTATTATATGTATAGATATGTATAGATATAGATTTTAAATTGTACCTAGTCTGAATATTTTATAAATGAATAAATTGAGATTTAATTGTTTAACTGTTGTATTTTTAAACTTTTAGTCTTGCAAAAATACTCAATTAAAATTAATTAATATAAAAATATTACAGTAATTATTCCATATTATTTACCTGCTTACATAGTTGTGTTTGAACTGGTTTTATGTGGATATTTGACTTCGTCAGCTAATCCATTGTGTTATTATCATAGCGTTATGTAAACTAGTTCATATATTATATAATTCCTCAGCTAATCCATTGTGTTATTGTCATAGCGATATATAAACCAGTTCATATCTTATATAATCGTTAACGATAACAACAAATTTAACAATGAAAATTAATGACATGTTACGTTTTTATGGAATTTTATACTTTTTTGCCTAAACGTCCCTTTTGTTATATTCAAAGGGATGGAGATAATATTAAAAATACATTTTAATTAAATGTTTATTATATTTGAACTATACCGTTCCTTTTACCACATGAAATAAATTTAATTATGTTATTTTAATTTAAACTAAATAAACAAAAAAAAATCTTGTGTAGTTGAGAAATAGTTCTTTGTACAAATATATCAGGAAATAGGTAGGTACTCAGAATGAGTATAGTATTGTTATTCAAATACATAATTGATTATATTAGTGTTATTAATTATTATATATTATTAAGATTTCTTCTTTATCTTTTATCTGTTTTAAATGTTTCAATTACAGTTCCCTAAGACACTTGTGGTATTTCTTTTGAAATGCGACATAGATTCTTTCCGCCTTTCTTTGTTTACATTGTTAAGATTTAATCCGGGCTTCAATATTGGAATTCGACAAGGATGTTTTCTTTTAAAACAAAGAAACCAGAAATAAAGCTGAAACAAGGAAATTGGTTCTTCGACAAAAAAAAGTTTTTTTCTTTTAATGTTTATTGATATATTTTTAATTTATCACAAAATACCTACTTTAACATTAAATATGTACCAAAATGTTTAAAATCTTCTTAGTTGGTAAAAATACTAATATGGCTTCAATACCAATTAACTAGCTACAATTAAAAAATGTTTTACTTAACGCCTTGTTTTTTTTTAATTAGCTCATACGACCACAAGGATAATCTAATTATAAATGGTACCTTCTGTGAGAGCATTGCGTTATAGAGGTAGAACTTGAAATGTTTAAGTTCTATTTTATTTATTATGAGGGTTAATTAAAGTTGAAATATACACTGAAACCGTTTTAGCGGTATAGAAACATTTAAATCTGACATGTTATAAATGTGTCTAACAAATTTCTTGTAACTATTTGAAACTAAAGAACGTAAGTAAAGTAAAGATAGATAAAATATTATCACTCTATTTTGATCTAACCATTTCCAGAGTGATTAAATAAAACTATTTGGTTTGTACTAAATGATCCTACGAACACACAAATTTTCACTTCATTAAGTATTTCTATCGATATTGTATGAAAACTTTTCGCCCGCACCAATAATAGCACAATATCTTGAAGACAACTACTGCTCTTTTGACCAAACATAGCTAAGAACCATCTCGACAAACCATGCTTTCGATTAAAAAAATCTGCAATCGATACCGTTCAGTCGTTAGCCTGCTAGAATGCTACAGACAGACACACAGATACATAGATACACAGCTCAAACTTATAATACCCCTCCATTTGAGTCAGGGGTTAATAAAAATAACTTTTTTTAGGTTAACAAATTCTAGGTTCACAACTCACAATACTAATTATTTATTAATGGTAGGTTTCACGTTAATTCCGAATACGTATAAAACATCACGTCTGTTTTCATAATGCATTATCTTTCTGAATTTGCGCACTATTAAAACCAAATTCAAACGATTACCAATATAAATAAGTTTGTGTTTATTCCGTATTAAATTTCTTAGGTTTATCTCAGAAAGCAAAAAAACATTTATGCCAATAATTTCAAACATTTATAGATTTCATAGTCATTTTACGAGCCAAGTGTTTATGTGAGTGATCATAATATATTGACAAGTCATGTACACTTCAAGTACTAATAAAACTAAATAAATACATAAATAAACCTAATTAATTCTATAATGTTATTTAAACTGTAAAAGTTTAAATAACATTATGTAGATAATAAGGTCTCACCGCCTGATTACTTTACTTTAATACATTTGGCAAATTATATGAGAAAATAGTTCTCATTAGGCTCAATAGGGAAATCGAGAGGTTAAAATTAATTCCAAATAAGCAGATCGGCTTTCGTGCCAATCTCTCGTGTACTCATCTAGTGCACCGCCTAACGGAGCACATTATTTCTCATATGCGTAAATTTAACCGTAATAAAACAGGAACGCTCTTCGATGTGGCAAAGGCATTCGATAAGGTCTGGCACAACGGGTTGGTGTACAAGCTACTATGACTCGGGGTGTCAGATTTTTAATACGAGACCTTACGAATCGTTCCTTGAGCTACAAAGTAGAGGGGACACTGACATCCCCCCGCCCCCTCAGGGCGGGTGTCCCTCAGGGCTCCGTCCTCTCGCCCAGCTTATACATACTCTATACGTGCGATACTCATAATCTCGCACCGGGTATTGAGTTAGCCTTATTTCCGGACAACACCACAGTCCACGGGTAAGGGTCGACACGGGGGTGCTAAGGAGAATTAGAATCTTTGACCGACCAATTGACTGGCAAAAAGAAGCCAAATACTTAGGAGTAACGCTCGATAGTAAATTATCTTTCGGCAAACATATTAGAACGGTTAGGAACAGAGCAGCCTTCTTTCTAGGCCGACTCTATCCCCTCGTGTGCAAGCGGAGTAAACTGGCCCTTAGAAATAAGGTCACGCTTTACAAAGTTTTTATACGCACCGTCATGTCTTATGCGAGTGTCGCCTTCGCTCACGCCGATCTGAAACCCCTTCAGTTGATTCAGAATAGATTCATGCGCACTGCCACGGGCGCGCCGTGGTATATGCGTAATGCAGACCTCCATACAGACCTAGGTTTACCTACAATAGCGCAATATTTCAAGGAGCTCTCAGACCTTCTTCGATAGGGCCGAGGTACATCCGAATCTACTGGTAGTTGAAGCGACTACCTATCAGCCTAGAGTAACCCCGTTAGTTTTTAAGAGAAGACCCAAGTCGATTCTTATCGACTCAGATGACAAAATAACGACTGACAACAAACGATTAGCTTACACTGTATCACACAAATACAGGCGAGGCCCTAAACGCACGCTGCCTCGGCATTCTGCCGTCGGGGGGCGTTAGTGTCATTATACCCTTCTATCCATTAATACTTTTACATTCATCCTATAAATACGCTGTCTTAAGCCGAAGACGGCCTCTTATAGGCACCCTTAAGGCAGACGTGTCCCCGGGTTTTTCAAAGGCGGGTCTCAGTACTCGCCCACTTCCCCGGTGACGCTGTAATAGCCACTTGACTAACAGCATAGTCATTACAAAAAAAATATATATAAAATAATAAGGTCTCGAGTAATCTCAATTTATAATGTAATTAATTATCGTATGATATTCCTATAATTTTAATTATATGTTTGAAAATATCTACAAATATGTATAGCCATGTTAAGCTTACTTAAATTTATATAAATATAGACTGAAAAATAAACCTATACTGGCAGGGATTCGAACCCGTGACTACTGGGAAACCGTCCCGTCGCTCTACCCACTGAGCTACCGCATCGCTGTCCGTCTCGGTTAATTAAGCATTCTATATGTGATTGTCTTTATCGAGACGGTGGTGACATCTATTAGGTTTCTTTTGAAAATCCTAACTAATGTTTATAACTTTGCAGCATAGATAAACACTGAACAGATGCCATTACCGAAATTAATGTTTGAAAATATGTATGAACATGTATAGACATGTTAAGCTTACTTAAATTTATATAAATATAATGCAAAATGCCTTATATGTAGATAGATAATTCATGCTCCCCTCCATGCAAACGAATCCCGTCAAAGTCATATTATGTAACAAAATATTTGGATTTTATAAATATTTAATGACAAACCGACACGGGCAGGAATTCAAACCCGCGACCAGAAACCGCCCCATCGCTCTACCAATTGAGCTATCCGTCTCGGTAAATTAATCGTTCTATATACCATCGTCTTTACCGGGACGCCGCGATGGTGACATATAAAAGGCCTTTCCTTTCCACAATTTCTAACATTGCGAGATGGATAAACATTGAAAAGATGCTACAACTGAAAATCATGTTTCAAAAAAAAACAATAAACATGTATATCCGTTTAAGTCTTATTTAAATTTTAAATAAATATAGAACTGAAACTTTATTATTCTTTCTGGAAACTCGTATTATATCATGAAATCTAATTAAAAATGTGGAATTTGATTTGACAGCATTTCGACATATAAAGTACAAACTCAAATGTATGTATGTTATAAAATAAACATGCTACACATGTTTGCCAAGTTCATTTTTCTCATTTTCTTCATCAATGAATTGCACGTGCGAAGTTATAACATAGTAACCTTGGAGAATTAACTGTGTTAAAATAAATCTAGAATTTTATTAGCTTTCTTTATTTAAAAAAATACATATTATTACATTATGTGATGGCACCACAATATTTACATAATAATGTTATGTATGAACATGTATAGACATGTTAAGCTTACTTAAATTTATATAAATATAATGCAAAATGCCTTATATGTAGATAGATAATTCATGCTCCCCTCCATGCAAACGAATCCCGTCAAAGTCATATTATGTAACAAAATATTTGGATTTTATAAATATTTAATGACAAACCGACACGGGCAGGAATTCAAACCCGCGACCAGAAACCGCCCCATCGCTCTACCAATTGAGCTATCCGTCTCGGTAAATTAATCGTTCTATATACCATCGTCTTTACCGGGACGCCGCGATGGTGACATATAAAAGGCCTTTCCTTTCCACAATTTCTAACATTGCGAGATGGATAAACATTGAAAAGATGCTACAACTGAAAATCATGTTTCAAAAAAAAACAATAAACATGTATATCCGTTTAAGTCTTATTTAAATTTTAAATAAATATAGAACTGAAACTTTATTATTCTTTCTGGAAACTCGTATTATATCATGAAATCTAATTAAAAATGTGGAATTTGATTTGACAGCATTTCGACATATAAAGTACAAACTCAAATGTATGTATGTTATAAAATAAACATGCTACACATGTTTGCCAAGTTCATTTTTCTCATTTTCTTCATCAATGAATTGCACGTGCGAAGTTATAACATAGTAACCTTGGAGAATTAACTGTGTTAAAATAAATCTAGAATTTTATTAGCTTTCTTTATTTAAAAAAATACATATTATTACATTATGTGATGGCACCACAATATTTACATAATAATGTTATGTATGAACTGTTGAGAATAATGTTGAAATTTTAGATTGTACATTCTCATTGTCCCTCAATCAAATTCTTACTTTGTTAGGTAAATTGTTGGAACACGGCTTGCTCCATACTGCTCGGCTTACATTCTAAAGGGATTAGTTAAGGCAACGTTGTTAACTATGCACTACACACTGCTCGCGCATAAATAATTCCTGAAGTTACTAGGTCTCTAAGCTGTTAAATAGTGAACGCTAAACCTAAGCTTCATTTCAAAAGCTTTGCCCTAAAACTGTCGACGATGAGATCTTAAAAAGCATTTGTAAGTTTACTATTAAGATCTGGAATTTAATATAGAAAATGTCTATATTTAGAACTTTCGTTATAATTTATGCTTTTTTATTTGTTTATTTTTTTAAATTGATTAATTAATGTTATTTGTCGTTCATATCTATGTTCGTAGTATATTTTTCCCCAATTTGATTTCTTCTTTTAAACACATTTAAATCTATATTTTACATAATTTATTTTTAATCTATGAGATTATTTAAGTAATATTTAGACTTTTAAATTTTCTGTTTTGATGATTTTTAATTATTAAGCATGGAGCTTTTTAGGTTTGATTTAAAAAATATATAATATTTTTTTAATACAAAAATATAGTATGATAGAACGATTTGATGTAAGTATCGACTTTATTTTTTTGTAACATTAGAGACGTACATCACGTTTCCGATTAATATAGAAGGGAAAAGTTTACTATTTACTCCTTGATTGATCTACACTCAGGGGACGAAGGAAATACAAGTTTGTTTATATTATTTATATTTAGCTAACAGCTAGAAAACTCATGTGTTCTATATTTAAAAAGAAATCGAGCCTAGCATATTTTAGACGCGACAGTACAACCTAACAAAGTTAATGTGTCTATATTTTTCGTTTTACAATCGAGATTACTACTTTATTTTATGTAATGACAGGGCAGCAGAGGAAATACTGTTTCTATTTTTTTAATTGCTTTTGCTTACAATTGATCATGGTGAGTATATATATAGCTAACTAGCTAGCTTAAACATTAAAGCCTTACAGTTATTACAAATGCGTGTAACACTGAACAAGAACATTTAATAGCTCGCGATATATGAGCGAGATTATATATATTTTTAGACCAAAATTTATATCACAAATTACTACACATTTGCTCCAGATCGAATACAATGTTAATCGTTATAATACAGACCCTTACATCCGACCACTCGTTTAGTGGCTCATTAAAACAGAGGACTGGGTCGTAAAATTAATCACCATCTACAGAGAACGATCTTAAATTACTAACAGCATTAAATGATCCGCACGCTGTATTTATCTTCAGAATTTAGTCTCTCTATAAAAGAGTTTTCGGACTTTTTCGGATTGATTGCAATTGGGAGTTTTTATTTAATTATCGCTTTCAATCTTTCTGAATCGATGTGAAAGTACTTCACATACTTTAGAGGGATTGATGGCAATGACGCTTGGGATCATCTTCAATAAAAATTGTGTAAGTAAATCAACGTCAGTATATAATTGTTTCTATGCAAAATATTTATTTATAAAATATTGAAATATACTTTAAAAATTGCCATCTCAGTTCACTAATAAGCAGCGTTAATATTGTACATTCATTCTTATTGAAGATAGTAATTTTTTGCCATTTTGGGGAGATGAGACATATGAAAAAAAATATGAGATATAACACAGAGTATTATTAGTTTCATAACCGTTGAAAAAACATAGAGTTATTATACAACGAGTAGGGAAGCCAGCCTCAATTATCAGATCGTAATATAAAGAGATAGATAGTTCGAAATTCATTTTTACTAAAATGTTGAATGAAGCCTAATATTTTATTACTATTTATGTAAGCAGTGAGTTCAAATTTGAGTAAAGTTATACAAACTTATATATTATAATTATAATTTCCAATTAATTTATTGAGCCCATATGACAATTGCATTGTATGCATTATGTGTAAAAAAGAAAGAATTCCTATCGTCGCAGTTCTTACAAGCAAGAAGTTTTTATATTTGTCATACACATTAAAAGATATATTAGTAATATAGATACATATGTTAAAAAAGATTTATTTCATAACAAAATATTTAAATCTAGTTATTTCTCTTTAGATTTCCTAAGGATATATAACTTTAAGAACATTACTATACAATTCTGTACCTTGCGTAATATCAAGCAAAGAACTATCACAAGATGTTACCAATAAGTTTACCGAGACTGACTAGTCTCTGAATATTTAACCGTATCTGAATATTTCCAAAGCACAGAAATCCATCATAATATTAAAATAACAATGAAATAATAAATATATTTAAATAATCACAATATTCGAATATAATAACAATAGCCACATTTTCAAACATTTCTAGAATTACTGAATTATAAAATGAAGTGGAATAACATTTCCATCAGATGATGTTATTTTGATATGTTATTATTGCACAGAAAAAATATTAGGACGCCATAAATGTTTACTATTACAATAAATATTTACTTCACTATCATAACAGAAACTTTAAAAGTATTGCCAGCTAAAGTTTTAAGTAATATTAATTAGAACCTATTTTAGAACAGGAACTATATGTGATCACCGACCGATGATTAAAAATTACGTCGATATAAAGCAGTCGATATGAAGCACGAAAGTGTTAAAATAAATTACCCAAAATATATATAAAATAAGAATGTATTACAAAAAGCTAGTCATATTTCAAGGGCAATAATAATTGGTGTACCTTACCTTAGGGATACTCATTAATTAAATAGTTATCAAAGATACAGTATTTAATTATTTATAACTGTCGTTTTAAGCTAGAATAACTAATATTTGAATTTTCGTGTTGACTCAATAGAGCCATAACAACCAAACTCACTCTAAATAAAATAGAAAAAACCCCAAACATTTATGTGTTCAATAAAATATGTCAAAGTATTTAAATTTAAAACGCGTCATAAATATTTATTTGCGCATGTGTGATTAGACAAAGACAAACCGTGTGTCATCTTGTATCTTTTTTTATTTGTCTGAAACTGACGCTCATAGAAATGCCTATGGCTCATCTATTCTATGTATAATAATTCTATGTGAAAAACTGCGTACATAACAGAACTATTGTTTGACGTCATCATTGACGCTACATTTCAATCTACATTATTTAAAAACTTGAATTAATTTAGAAAAGCTATATACATAAATATTTTTTACTCACCTGCAATCTTTATCAATGACATGTACTTTTTAAACATTTATTATTATCAGTATTCATTAATTAATATAGTTAATACTTGAAAATAATATTCAGACGTCAAAATGTAAACAAGAAATGTTTCAGTCAAACTGACATTCTTGTCACTTAAATTAAATGGAGCGTCCCTATTCTCAAAATCATTTTCACAGGTTGCAAGAAAGCAAAGTTAAAATGTTACACATCAAATAAGTATTGATATAGGCTTATAAATCTATATCAAAAAAATCAACTTCTTATATAAACGGTATGATTTATTTAAATATTCAAAGATAACATTTTTTTACGATATTTATTATACATTATCTGTCAACACACATAAAGGGAACCATAATTTAAATTAATTAAACAATATATTTTTTCAGAACATCACATATAATCTTTTTGTTATTCAAATACATAATTAAATATATTAAAGTTATTGATTATTATATATTATTTAAGATGTTTTCATTATCTTCAATCTGATATAAAATGTTTCAATTACAGTTCCCAACGGCACTTGTGGTATTTCTTTTGAAAAGCGAGATAGATTCTTTCGCCTTTCCTTGTTTACGTTGTAAAGATTTTATCCGGACTTCAGTATTGGAATTCGACAAGAATGTTTTCTTTTAAAACAAAAGGAACCAGAAACAAAACTGAAACAATGAAATTGGTTCTTTGACCAAAATTCTTAAATAAATTATTTTAATGTTGTTTGAAAATATTTATAAACATGTATTGCCATGTTAAGCTGATTTAAATTTATAGAAATAGTTCTATATTTATATAAATTTATTTTAATTTTTACTGATATATTTTATTTCTCACATAACTCTGCAACATTATTGATAAGTATGTACAAAAATATTTAACATCTTTTAAGTCGTTAAAAAATACCAACATGGCTTTATGACAATAATTAGCTAAAATAAAAAAAAAATACTAAACTCATTTTTTTTAATTATCATAAAATAAACACGAGGATAATCAAAGACTACACTAAGAGTTGTAACAAATTTTTGACATAAAAAATAGCTCTACCTATATGTACAATTATTTGTATTAACAATTATTTATTTATTTATTTTCTTTATTATCATAAAGAACCATATTATTTTTCAAAAGTGAATTCAGAAGAGTATATTTGCATTGTATGTGTGCATGAAACAACTGACAGATTTGAAATATGACGAAGGTTTATGTGATGAACCACATTGAAACAAGGATTGCTCGTGTTATTTATTCCTTCCGGTGAGTTACGTTACACGAGAGGTCGTGTTACTGTGTTTGGCTATCTATGTATATTTCATTTATATTATATTTCTTATTATAGTTAATTAAAGTTAAAATATACACCGAACCCATTTTAGCCGAATTGAATCATTTAATAAATTTTAATAGATAAAAAATGTTTCATTATTTTTCGACCTAGTCATTTCCTAAGGAATTAAATAGAACTAGTTGGGCTCGTTTCATTTTCCGACCTTACGTCGAGATTAGGGCTGGTGAGTAGTATTCGTAAGAATATTTTACCTCTTTGTAAATTATTTAGCAACCTTCCACACAAGGATTTTTCAAAATAACTACGACAGTACCAAAACAATTTATTTAATTAGGTACCGTTGATTTTAACAAATAAAAATGGCAGAAGCCCGTACCTCGTGCATCTTAATTGAAAAAATATCAAATGTAATAAATCTAATACATAAAGCGTAATCGAGATATCTCGAGATAATTATTGCCAGAATTATAACTAGAGAAGTTTGAATATCGTTTTTTTACGTTACTATTTAGTATTGCACGTATTGATTTAAACAGATTTTGAAATATTTGAAGCTAATGTTGAATACCTAATATAAAAGAACAAGTTAACACGAGTGCAAGTACTAGAATAGATTACTTTCGGTACTACAAATAGTTCTTCTGAATGGGATTAGAACCTAACGACTACATCAGAAATCATGTTGGTCATGAAACAATCTAAATATCTTTCTTAGTTGTATTTAAACTTCAAAGTGAATAGAAAAACTTTCTTTTTTATCAAATATTAAGTATTTTGGACAACTCACGTTACTCATTATTTATTCATTCAATGTGGAGCTTCACGTTAATGCCGCATACGTATAGAACATCACGTCTGTTTTCATACGTCCAATATATTTTTGAATGTTCAAAGTGCAGCTTACAGTAAACCAAAATTCAAACAAATACTAAGTAGTATAAAAAAGTTTGTGTACGTGTTTATTCAATGATGGAATTATATAATTATACTAATTTAAAGATACTACATTAATTGTTATTAATATCCCACTAAAGATTTCATAGTCACTTTAAGATTCAATGGTTATGTGAATGAATATATTACATTGACAACTCGCTTATTTTATCTTCATGTATGTAACATGGATGTGAGGTTTAAATAACATTTTTCTCTCGTAAGTCTCGTATAATCTCAAAATATAACTAATTATTTTATGATGTTCGCTTCTTGGTATGAATATGAATCTTAATTTTAATTCCCTTTCAATTTTGACTTTACTTTTTAAAACTTATTATAACAAATTACATGAAATTTATGACACGTCTCATGAAAGGTTGATACTCAAAGATAAGAACATTGAAAATGTAAATTCGAAATAATATTTAATGTATGGTTTTAATAGTAACTTCGAAACACTAATAAGAATACTTTATTTAAAAAGATTTCCAGCTATGGGAATAAACATCATTTTATATTTTCCAAACAGAAACCAATCAAAATAATGTTAACATTTAATAATTTAGCACACCGAGAGCCTATATCGTCTATGAGGAAATAATATACTTATTGTTCTTGAGAAACACAAGATTACCATTGCACAGTTTATTTCAAACTCTTCCATGTTAACGAAACCCGTCAAAGCCTAGTGTCACAAAACATATGTCAATCTGAAGTCTATAAATCTTCTCTTTATGTAACAAGTTTCATTTTTATACCATGACTATCAATCTATCTATCAATATATTTATTTTATTTATAATTTTATTAATCTCAATATAAATACAATTTCTAACTAATTGCAGTATGAATAAAAGTACATCACTGTAGAACGAAGCAACTAATTTGACTCATCTTCTTGTTATTCGTTACTGTTAAGACAAGGTTTGCGCGAAAAAAAATAATTCAAAACTCAACAGGAAGTCCTGAAACTTTTATAGTATCATTCCATGAAAATTTCATTAAAAATGTGGCGTTCAGTCTGACAGCATTTCGACATAAAATGTTGAGCCTTCACCACTATAATAATAATTATAATAATAATATTATATTTTTTTGTTATTTATGAACTGTTGAAACTTTATATTGTGTGAGAATGTGCAATATAAAGTTTCAACAATGTATTCTTCCACAATCAAATTCTTACTTTGTTAGGTAAATTGTTGGAACACGGCTTGCTCCATACTGCTCGGCTTACATTCTAAAGGGATTAGTTAAGGCAACGTTGTTAACTATGCACTACACACTGCTCGCGCATAAATAATTCCTGAAGTTACTAGGTCTCTAAGCTGTTAAATAGTGAACGCTAAACCTAAGCTTCATTTCAAAAGCTTTGCCCTAAAACTGTTGACGATGTCAGATCTTGAAAAGTATTTCTGAGTTTACTATTAAGATCTGGAATTTAATATAGAAAAGGCCTATATTTAGAACTTTCGTAATAATTTATGCCTTTTTATTTGTTTATTTTTTTAGATGGACTAATATTATTTGTCGTTCATATTTATGGTCGTAGTATATTTTTCCCCAATTTGATTCCCTCATTTAAATTATATATGCAGAGCAATAAGTAATATAATATATAAGTCGCTATATATAAATGAGGAAACTTCCGAGGGCTACGTCCCCGTGAGTTCCTCGGCGACCGATAACAATTTTTGTGACTGATAACACCTTTCTTGGCCCTGCACACAAATAAAACACTTAATAAAATACGTAATTTTTATCATTATGGAAATCTCTAAAATGCCTTTACTTATTCGGAGGTCTTAATTGATAAATTAAAAAGTAAAAAAACTGTCTAGAGTCACAAAGTATGTCTTAAGTTTGTGTCCGTGAGCGACCCACTCGAATGGTAACACACTTACCTACCTACCTACATATATAACTCGAACGATATGTTCAGGCCTCTTACTTAGGTCAAAGGTACAGGCACAGTCATTTACTATAGTAAGGATACATTTAAATATATATTTTATATAATTCATGCCATGAATTTAAAAATGCATACAGATTTAAGTTTTACAATTTCTTAATATAAAGAATTTAGACTTTTTATTTTTCAATTTGGATTATTTATAGTTTGTAAGCATGCGATCCGTGCCTGTAGGTTTTTTAGGCTTTATAAGTTCGGTTTAATAAAATATTAAACTTTTATTACAAAAAACTCTTAGAGCCGCATAGAACGGTTTTATGTAAACATCTACTTATATCGGCGTAGTTTTAGAGATTTATATCACGTTTCCGATTAATATAAAAAGGAAAAGTTTACTGTTACCTCCTTGATTGATCTAGACTCAGGGGGGGGGGAATATAAGTTAGCTTAGATTATTTAAACTTAGCTGACAACTTGAAAACTTGATTGTCGTCTATATTCTATAAATATTACAAGTGATAATATATAAATTTACATATTTCATGTACCATACAAGAAAATATGAACATAAATGTACACATAGGTTCAGTTTATATTTATAAAAAGATATCTTCCAGCTACCTGCCTTACTTAGCGAAGTTAATGTGTCTGTGTTTCTCGTTTTACGATCAAGGTTACAAGCTACTTTATTTAATCTAATTACAGGGCAGCAAAAGAATTACTGTTTTTCTTTTTTTTAATTGTTTTTGCTTACAATTAGGCATGGTGAGTATATATATGGCTTAAACTTTAAAGCTATTACATAAGCATTTAACACTAAACAAAAACATTAAGTAGCTCCCGATATATGAGCCTGATTATATTTTTTAAAACAAAATTTATATCACAAATTACTACACATTTGCTCCAGATCGAATACAATGTTAATCGTTATAATACAGACTCTTACATTCGACCACTCGTTTAGAGGCTCGTTAAAACAGAGGACTGGGTCATAAAATTAATCACCATCTACAGAGAACGATCTTAAATTACTAAAAGCATTAAATGATCTGCACGCTCTATTTATCTTCAGAATTTAGTCTCTCTATAAAAGAGCTTTGGGACTTTTACTGACTGGTTGTTGTTTCAATTAATTTTTTTTATTTAATTATCGCTTTGAATCTTTCTAAATCGATGTGAAAATTCTCAAAATAGTTCAGAAGTATTGATGGTTATAACGCCTGGAATTGTCATCTAATAATATTGTATAACATGTAAAACGAAGAATAGCTATTTTTAATGAGATTTTTTTTTTATTTAAGTAATTTTAGTAACTATGCATTCTTATTAAAGATTGTTATTTTGTTAAGTTTTGGAGCAATCGCATTTTCGAAAACTAAAACATTAAGGTTTTATTTTTTAATTCGAGTTGAAAAATTGCGCTCATAGCAGCACTACTGTTTGACGGCAGCATTGACGCCACATTTCAACCTACATTATTTTCAGGTTTGAATTCATTTTAAAACTCTATATATTTAAATATTTCTGTCTTCTCACTTGCTTTATTTATCAACTATAGGCACTTTTTTAAACATCGTCAATGTCAAAATGTAAACAAAGAAATGTTTCTGTCAAGCTAACATTCTCGTGTCTTATTGGTCCAATTAAATGGAGCGCGCTTCCCCAACTTCCTATTACACACTTCCGTCCCTATTCTCGAAATCATTCTCGCGGATTTAAAAAAAGCGAAGGTAAAATGGTACACATCAAATACATATTGACATAAGCTTTTAAATCACTCAAACTTTTTATATACAACGTATGTTTTATTTATCATTCAAAATTCAAATAAACTATATCTGTACGATATATTTCATATTTCTGCTTTCGGCAAACATAAATGTTACGAAAATAAGTTTCGGTTCAAAATTTTCCACTTACTCTATATCGCTCAATATCCGTTGTCTCCTTAGGGTGAAATGTTCCGGCATTCACTTTATTTCGCAGGTCCTTCCGCTCATCCACATCCGTTGACGTATCTCTACAATATCTGTTATATGTTGACTTTCTATTATACCTACCCTTAATCGTATGCGGAATTTCAAATAAAGATATTTCAAAACACAAAAAATATCTTTTATTACGTATTTTTAGCTGACTTCCAAAAGGAGGAGGTTCTCAATTCGGCCGGTATATTTTTTATTTTTATTATTTTTTTTTATGTATGTACACCAATTTCTCCGAGGTTTCTGAACCGATTTACGTAATTATTTTTTTGTTTGATGCAAAATAGTTTCGAATTGGTCCCATAAAAATTTGATTCTGGTAGGCCCATTAGTTTTTATTTTATGAGCATTTTTGTCTAAGTTTTGTACTAGCTCCTCCGGAAGGAAATCAAAACGTGCTGTGACTAATGACAACTGTTGTTTTGGATATAATAATTTCTCACATACTGTACGTGGTACTTCAGCATATTGCTTAATAGTGGTTATAAAATTACGGTCATTCATTAAACGAAGTCTTTGTAAAGTCTGACGCGCTGCTGCTAGCTGGTTTTCACGTTGCTGAGCAGACTCGGTTGGTTTAATGAGACCAAGTCTATGAGTCCTCTGCCATATAATTATTTGTTTGGCACCGTCTGCAAACCTATTAGTAAATAGGGCATAAAAAATATAGGTAGTATATAATAAATATTAAATCTTCATTATTTTTTAATTTTTAGTTTTAAAGTCGGTTTTTTTTAACGTAGTTATTTTTTCTTTGTTAATATTCAATTAATAAAAAAATAATTGTTTTTTTATAAGGCTAACATGAAAAGAATATAAAAATATTTATGTCAAAGCAAATAAGAAAAAAAATCTTTTCATCAACCTAAATATTTATAACATGTATATATATATATATATATATATATATATGGCTCTGTCAAGCTTTATAAATTATTATATAATAAAAGATAAACTGATACTGGCGAGAATTCGAAACCAAGACCTCTGGCAAACCATCTAGTGGCTCTACCAATTGAGCTACCTTGTCGCTTACACTAAAGTTTATTTATCCCTTCGCAACATTACATACATGCTGGTTTTACACGTCTAATTCGTTCACAGTATACGCCACAAAACTGTGGAATGGCCTTTATTCCTGATATACACCCACGTACTCTCAATAAGCAAGTATACAAGGAACGCATCAGAAGATATTTTCATGAGAGATCATAATATTTTTTGTCTTTGTTTTATTCATATTATTCGTATATAATATTTACCTGTTCTTTATTGTATAAGGTGCATGTATTATTAATTTATGTACTTAGTTTCTTTTTTGTTTTTTTTATTATTATTTTTTTAAACTAAATGATATTAAAATGAAGTTTTAAGAAATAAATAAATAAAAATTCAACTGGGTTTATTTGTCCTCAATATAACTGGAGTAAATCATAGATGTTCATTCTTCTACTAATAATACTCCATAAAACATTATATAAAATAAGATATAATTCAAACTTAGATCTTTAAAATATCAAGTTATTTATTTTATTTACGAATTAAATGAATGAAAATTAAGTCTAAGAATGAAAAAAATATATAATATTTAGAACTCTACATTTATCTTATATTTTCTAACTTATTTACTACTTTAACACAATCGTAATAAACTTCGTGTATACTTATTTAAAAAAAATATAGTTATTGATAGTAAGTCTATATTTTTACTTGCATTTTAAAAAAAGACATAAAAACAAAATAGTAGGGGTTGCCTTTTTATGGTAGCACTATTGTCAATTCTATACGTGAGTTGTGTTTCTTATGTCGAGAACCTGATTGCATATTGTTACTATTCCTTGCACACACAGTTTATGCTCGTCGCAAAATATCTCATGATCATTTGGATTTATATTATTTTAAGAAAAACTATTTACAAATCTTTAACTTATTGTTTGATCTCACAGATCAATAAAATTAATTGTGTATTATTATGATAAGACTTAAATGTAAACATAGCTTTCCAATCTCAATCTATAAATACCAAATGTGATAGCTTTCTGCAACAATATATATAATCCAAGAAGTGTGATTCATAAGTATGAAGGCCGAAGTGCCTTCGGCAACTAATCCCTGAGGATTTTATTGCTTTTTGTTTTGTTGTTAAGTTGATACTATTTCCCCTAATTTCTCGAAAAAGAGCTTTTATTTGTAGCACTAAAATATACCTAGTTGTCGAGAAAGAATCTTTGCAATCATATGAATAGGTACAAACTGAACAACATTATAATATTAGTACAGACAAAGTGTTATTAAAACATATATAGAAGGAAAGTTTATAAGAGGTAGCTTTATAGTAAATTATTTTTCACGAACCTCTTTCGAATGGCTTTTGCTGACGTGACAGCCGACATACTATGAATTTCATTTATTTCTAGAGAACGCATTTTATAAACTTTTAACGACACTTTAGATATTTAGTTGTTTTTCTTGTTCCTTCTCCGTTTGAGGATAAAATTAAAGCAAAGCGTTTTTTCCTTTATGAATATCTATATCCTACCCATATGTAAAACGTACAAATAATTTAACTTGTTTTACATATTATATTAAATGATCTGAACAAAAGAATTGGTTTCGTGTTCAGCACGGAGTGTTGGTCATTTTCCCAAGAGATTCTTCTTTGTGTGATGAATCATTTAAAATAATATAGAGTTTAAATGAGATTTATATTATTTTAAGAAAAACTATTTACAAATCTTTAACTTATTGTTTGATCTCACAGATCAATAAAATTAATTGTGTATTATTATGATAAGACTTAAATGTAAACATACCTTTCCAATCTCAATCTATAAATACCAAATGTGATAGCTTTCTGCAACAATATATATAATCCAAGAAGTGTGATTCATAAGTATGAAGGCCGAAGTGCCTTCGGCAACTAATCCCTGAGGATTTTATTGCTTTTTGTTTTGTTGTTAAGTTGATACTATTTCCCCTAATTTCTCGAAAAAGAGCTTTTATTTGTAGCACTAAAATATACCTAGTTGTCGAGAAAGAATCTTTGCAATCATATGAATAGGTACAAACTGAACAACATTATAATATTAGTACAGACAAAGTGTTATTAAAACATATATAGAAGGAAAGTTTATAAGAGGTAGCTTTATAGTAAATTATTTTTCACGAACCTCTTTCGAATGGCTTTTGCTGACGTGACAGCCGACATACTATGAATTTCATTTATTTCTAGAGAACGCATTTTATAAACTTTTAACGACACTTTAGATATTTAGTTGTTTTTCTTGTTCCTTCTCCGTTTGAGGATAAAATTAAAGCAAAGCGTTTTTTCCTTTATGAATATCTATATCCTACCCATATGTAAAACGTACAAATAATTTAACTTGTTTTACATATTATATTAAATGATCTGAACAAAAGAATTGGTTTCGTGTTCAGCACGGAGTGTTGGTCATTTTCCCAAGAGATTCTTCTTTGTGTGATGAATCATTTAAAATAATATAGAGTTTAAATGAGATTTATATTATTTTAAGAAAAACTATTTACAAATCTTTAACTTATTGTTTGATCTCACAGATCAATAAAATTAATTGTGTATTATTATGATAAGACTTAAATGTAAACATACCTTTCCAATCTCAATCTATAAATACCAAATGTGATAGCTTTCTGCAACAATATATATAATCCAAGAAGTGTGATTCATAAGTATGAAGGCCGAAGTGCCTTCGGCAACTAATCCCTGAGGATTTTATTGCTTTTTGTTTTGTTGTTAAGTTGATACTATTTCCCCTAATTTCTCGAAAAAGAGCTTTTATTTGTAGCACTAAAATATACCTAGTTGTCGAGAAAGAATCTTTGCAATCATATGAATAGGTACAAACTGAACAACATTATAATATTAGTACAGACAAAGTGTTATTAAAACATATATAGAAGGAAAGTTTATAAGAGGTAGCTTTATAGTAAATTATTTTTCACGAACCTCTTTCGAATGGCTTTTGCTGACGTGACAGCCGACATACTATGAATTTCATTTATTTCTAGAGAACGCATTTTATAAACTTTTAACGACACTTTAGATATTTAGTTGTTTTTCTTGTTCCTTCTCCGTTTGAGGATAAAATTAAAGCAAAGCGTTTTTTCCTTTATGAATATCTATATCCTACCCATATGTAAAACGTACAAATAATTTAACTTGTTTTACATATTATATTAAATGATCTGAACAAAAGAATTGGTTTCGTGTTCAGCACGGAGTGTTGGTCATTTTCCCAAGAGATTCTTCTTTGTGTGATGAATCATTTAAAATAATATAGAGTTTAAATGAGATTTATATATTTTTGAACATTATAAGATTCTTATTCAAGTTATTATAAGAATCAAACATCTTAGTACCACAGAGGATCATAATAATGCTTAAATAGTTTAGATTAGAATTATGAGTGAGAGTACTTCTGAAATATTATTAATAATTGTATTATGTTATGAAGTTTGAATTGAAAACATTATATTTTATATTTTGATATTATTATTTGGTGCAATTCAAGCATCTGGCTAGAGCAAATTACATTACATATATATCTCAAAACTTAATATATTTTATTAAACATAAAATTAATTATAACATTTTTTTATAATATAACAACGTTTTCAAAAAAATACTTTTATTTATATAGAAACTATCACATCAAAATCCAATACTTCAGTCCCGATAAAGCCTCACAACAAAAACAAGAAGTTCGAAAGAAATAAATCCTTGTTTCGTAAAACATTAACAAGCTTTCAAAACTATAAAAGTTAAAAAATATTATATTAGCTCCCTTGATGACGCTGTAATAGCCGACAGAGCTAATAGTACAGACATGAACAAAAAAAAAGCCTGTGAACTGGCATTAACTCTGAGCCTAGGTATGGCGCCCGGGCGTTGAACTTTTAAATACTTCTTTTAAAAAACAGTGTAATAAGTAACAGAGGGAGCACAATTTTTTTTTTTTTTATTGTAAAAAATCGTAGAACAGATATTGTTGGGATTGATGTAGAGAGGCTACCTATAAGAGGTAGCCAATTAATTACGAATAACTCTGTATATTGTAATACAGTAATATTTGTGCTCGATCTATTTCATAGTATTAATATAGTGCAAAAAAGAATATTCAATACGTTTAAGACCTGATTTTTTTTGCTTGAAAGATTTGCAGTTCTTTTAGGATTCAATTGCAAGCCGGGTTCGCGGGATCGCTTCTGGTACTTCTCTGATAGCAGAGTTGACTGTGGAGTGGTCCCGTCGCTGTATGGGGGGGTGCGTATACAGCGCGGGAGGTTGGGAAGGAGAAGGGTTCAGCCCATTCCTTCCCAGCCGTAGGCCTAGGTGAGAGGGGGGGGCGACCTCTCTCGTCATTGCACAGGTCTATGACGTAGGGGTACTCCGGTTGCCCGGGGTACCCTTATCAGGGGGGTTCCGCTGAGGCGTCGCGGTGAATGCTTACGCGATCCCGTGGCGTCTCATTGTAGCGATGAGGGCAACCGTTGGTTTTTTTAGTGGGGTGCCTTAAAAATTAACTGCTTCATTATAATTAAAGTAACAAGTTTTTGTTGAACTTTGATTGTAATTATGTTTAACTACAAATTTGTAAAATAAATTTAATTATACATATCGGTCCAACTTTATCTTACGTATTTTTTATGTGTTTTTATATGGAAGAACAAAACATTACGTTTTATTTGTATGTATTCAAAAGTAAAATAGTATTCTTACAAATGATTGGTTCTATAATAAGACCACGAATATAAACTATAATGCCTATAACTTATTTCCTATAAAATATATTTTATATATAAACATTATAAGATTTTCTAAAAACTAAAAAGAGCCATACAAACTTTCTTTTGTTTGTAATTGCCAACCGAAAAGGACGCCGATAAACGAAGGTTATATACGAGTTTTCACAAACTAGTCGAAAATAATACGAGGTCCAAAACAACCTTGTAATATCAATCTCGAAGAAAATCAATTATTCGTAACTGGTATACGGTCATGTAATACGTAGAAATGAAATGTATTAACAAAAAAAAAAAATATGAATGTGTGCGTAAAAAATATATGTCGATGAAAGCCTTATAGTATAATGATGTAAGAGAGAGGGAGAGAGAGAGAGAGAGGTTGATATATTACGCTGATCTTAAATAGTTGTTATAAAAATGTGTTAGAGAAAAACAACGTCCAATGCTTTTTGCTTATGATTCATCTGTAAGTCATTTTTAAATATGTAAATTAAATAAAAACGTAATTAGATAACTCTTTATACTTCCCTAGGCAAGAAAGAAATGCTTTGAATTGTGGTGTCTCTTACGACCCCTTTAAAGCTCTCTAACAATATTATCTTATTGCAGTTTCTTTAATGGGATTAGAAGTTTATTATGTACAAATAAATTAATAGATGAATCAAGTAACCTGATTTATTTATAAGCCTGAAACAATTTTGAAAGATTAAATTATGTCAACAAGAATTATATACCTTTAGGAATTGGAGTACTTTTGGGTATAGTAAACTGTTTCCAAATAATATGTATACGTAAAATTATGTTTGTGTTACAAAGTGGAAACATATACCTTCTTATCGCATTAAGTACAGAAGACGAAAGAATCTGACCAACATATCTGTTTCTCAGATTTAAGTACATGACCTTTTTCATAATAATTATTGTGACTTCATTAAAAAAGTTTTACATATTCACAATATATTTTTTAATTTATTATCGTATACCTTTTTGCAATTCATTACGATAGCTTTGCTGGAGAGAATGCTAACGAAGTTGATCGATTTTATCCGTAATCTGGTTGACTGTGCCTTTACCACCGGTAACGACTCTGTGTATTTATTCACCGATTTAAATATCATTTAGCCTTTATTTAAAAGGAAATAAATCTTTTTTTTTTTTCAACAATATATTTAATAATGTAAAAGGTTAATTATAAATTGAAAACTGGATAAACAACTTAAAGTTTTTAACATGGATGTCAGACAAAAAAGTCAATAAATTTTTAAACGTTGTTGTGGAAACGTTGCTCGTTTTTAAAATGTAACGGTTTTCCTAAAGATTTTCCTAAAGATTCCTTAGAACGATGTGTACAATGAGAATGAGAATCAGCAGTATGTGAAGTAAATTTGTATTTAAAACACATTAACAATCACATTGCAACAAAAACTACTGTAAAGCAACGACGTTTGACACAAATTAGTCACACTGCAAAATATAGTTTGTAAACCTAATTGTAATTAATACTTTTATATTTTAAAAAACCACAAATATTAGTTCAAATTATCCTTTGACAAATTGGACAAAATTACGTATAATTTTACTCATTACGATTTAAAAGAAATGTCTTAAATGTTATTTGAGGCAAAAAGTAGGTTATTAAGGAATAAATGGAATAAATCTGTTTTAAAAGAATAAATAATTAAATAATTTCGTTAGAATTAACAAGATTTCATTAACGCCGGACTGAACGTAAATCTATTCAAATATAAATTGAGATATTAGGTTGAAGCGGCGTTAAATTTAAAATTTTATTCATAAAATGATTTATAAGATTACATAAAATTTATTCTAACCTTTTTTATTATTCCGTTAAAAACATTCTAACTCCGAAGTACGTATAATGAAGACATTTAATTAAAAATAATTTACTCAAATTAATATATTTCTAATTAGAGAATCTTTTCTACAGGTAATTAGGTAAGGTAATAGTAAATAATCGCTATGGTTTCTGATCAAGCTTCTCAACGGAAGCCGCTATATGTAGCCTTTTCAATAAATAACTTTATTATTTACATACATAGGTGTAATTACTAAAATAGAGAATACTGTCGGTTGGGTTACTAAAATTAAATACGAAGTTTGTCAGGGTGGGGTATATATTAGGACCAACGTTATTCCTCGTATACATCAACAATTTCTGCCTTCTGTCTTTAATCAACTCTTTGATAGTTAGATATTGTAACTATATAAATATCGAATAAAACAACTATACATTGAAAGCTTAATGCTAACAGCACGACAATTCTTATTAATAAATATTATCATGTGTCTAAGTATGTGAAGATTTATATATATTTTTTCTGTTATTATTATTTAATTTTCGTTGCCTGAAATCATTAGGCTTCTTTTCCGATTGATTGCGACGGTTCTAGTTGTTCCAAAATTGCACTAAAGTTTGACGTTTGTAAAACAGTGATCACAATAACAAAAAATATATCCGGCTGAGTTTGTTGTGTGGTTCTTCTCAGACCAGGACGCGTTTGGAACCCTCATAGCTTTAACATTAAGATGGAAAGTGCTTTTTCAGAAGGGCTTATTACGATAAATCTAGTATCGTAATAGACCCTCCTGACATTTCCATGTTGACGTACACAAGGGATCACTGATTATGATTCTAAGTGGAAAAGATATAAATAAATAAATAAAATAAGAATGCATTACCTTCCTCCTACTGTTCGCACAAATGACTATTGACTTCTCTTTAATTCCGTTCTACATTTCAGGGTTTTTTATTTCGAGAGGGGATTCCCAATTATAGTTTATTTTTGCCGAATGCGATGAAATAAAAACTAGGTTTTGTTATTGGGGCATTTCTACTTGCTTATATTTTGTGAGTATTCGTATATGAAGTTTTATGTTTTCTTCTCATTTAATATTTATGTTAAGCTAAAGCACGCCTTCAATAAATTATAGTTATATATCTATGTATTATAGTTATATATTATAGTTAATATATTATCTTCACTCTTTCTTTGGATAGGGTGAACGTAGGAATGATTTGTTATATTATTATTTAGTTAATTTCTTGTTTTATTGTATATTTTATTTCATATCTGATTATATAGAATATTGATGTTATGTATTTTTTTTTAAATTGTACATGTTGTTTTAAGTAATTTTGTTAGGTTAATTAATTGTCACTAGTGTTAGTTACGTCATGGTACGGCGGCCACTGAAAATCAGCGCTGGAGTCGATTAGGTATTATTCCAGCAATAGTTGAGTGGTCATCCGTTTTGGATGTCGCAGTAAATATTTTTTTTTTCTATTTGTTTTTACTTCATTTCATTTACTTTGTTTTAATGCTTTTGTATTTTGTATTGTTATATAATGATGTATGTGATGTCCAAATAAAGTTAATTTAATTCAATTCAATTCAATTCAATTCTATTCAATTCAATTCAATTCAATTCAATTCAATTCAATTCAATTCAATTCAGTTCAGTTCAGTTCAGTTCAGTTCAGTTCAGTTCAGTTCAGTTCAGTTCAGTTCAGTTCAGTTCAGTTCAGTTCAGTTCAGTTCAGTTCAGTTCAGTTCAGTTCAATTCAATTCAATTCAATTTAATTTAATTTTGTTTAATTTAATTTAAATTCAAATTGTTTATTTATTTAATAAAAGCAAATATTATAGATATAATCATAAAACACTCAAATTGAATGTTTTGCAGTGCTGTTTTTATATAATACTTAAGTTGCTTAAGAATAAAATTAACTTAAAGAGTTCATTTGAATTAAAACTAAAATAAGGTTTATATTTTTATATCTCTTAATATTTCGTCAAAGTTAATTTGGTCGACTTTCACTTTATTAATAAGTTGTGTTGAGATATATATCTAGATAGATTTTTTTAAATATCTTCCAATGATAAGTGTATTATAAATAAATTTACATTACCCAATTAACCCAAAATCAAAGTTAAATGGCTATAAAAATTTCACACGAAAATTTTAAGAATTAGGTTACATAAAAAAGATTACAACTAATTGTGCTTGGAAGATATATTTTGAAATTCTTTTTTAACCCTTATTATTTGAATAAAATCTTTAAAGCGGTTATTTCTTAATACCTATATGTGTAGGTGATACAAGGGCACGCTACTTGTATTTAAACAAACTAAAACAAGGTTAACTCACAAACTACACTTTAACAGTTTACGAACTAAATAGTTGTTCATTAGAGAACTACATTTAGGTATAATTTTGTAATATCATTAATTAAACCAATTTGCTGATTCAATATTTTGACTTTTGGTTCAACAAAAGACCAATTTCTGACGTTTCTAACCAATTAGATTTGGAAGTTTTAGGTAAACTATCTCGACGACCGAATATTACTAGGGTACTTCTAAGTTGAAGGTGGGTTAGGTTAATTTGCACGATCAGAATTTTCGTTGTGAGATTTATATTTGACTAGCTTTTACCCGCGACTTCGTCCGAATTAGATACATTCTTTGCCCACAAGTTTTACGTCAAGTAATATGATCTTGATGTATTATACACATTCCACACGTAAAAGAAAAACATAATCACACTTACTTACCTGTACTTAGTTTTAGATTGTAAGTAAAACTTTATTATTACTTACTCATATTATTAATACTTGTACATCTTCAAATTAAGTCTGACGGAGCGGGCAAGGTATGTTAGTTATAAATAAAAAGATAACTTGTTATATCATTTTAACCAAAAGATAAATCTTAAATGCATGTTCATTGCTGGCATTATCATGAGAATGGGAGAATTTGGGTAAATGTGTGTTTGAAATGTTCGTGACGCTCTACACACTGGGCATTAAAATTTGCATAATCTTATCTACAAACTTCATTTCCACAATACACAATGAGATGAAATATACTAATATAATAAATTAAACATATATAAGTACCAATATAATATATAGAATAACATATTTGGGTCTAATGTTTTTAAGATAATAATAATAATTGTAAGATAACTTAAATGCTTTGATGAATGAGATTTGATGAATTACTAATAAATATAATGATACTTTACTTTAAACTAGGTACTTTTAATGTTTCCAGATATAAAAAGACTCCGTTTATATTATCGATGCTTCAGAATAATTTATCAATAATCTATGTACTCAATAGTTAAACAATTAAACAGTTTATAAAAATATTTATCAGTTTTTCATTTGATTAAGGGAAAGAATCATTTAAATATTAGTTAGAAAATATTTTAAGACATATAAGAAAGAAAATACTTTCTTACATTCTGGACAAGCTTATAGTAACTTAAATATCTAAGTTACGTTGTAACAGTAATATTGATAATATAGGATACAGCATTTCGGGTATTTTTTAAATTTTAATTAATATATTATGAAAATTAACCGATACGGACAGGGATTCGAAACCGCGAACTCTGATAAACCGTGCCGTCGCTCTACCAATTGACCTACCGTACCGTTTCCCAAAGGTATAATAAATATAAGGTGGCTAAACATGTCTATAAATATTTCCAAACATCATTTCAGGTATATTACGTAATAATACATACTGGCAGTAAAACGGCTGCTGAAATTCGACAGTAAATTTAGGGTTGAATGTTTATGAGAGTTTGGACCCAATACCTTTAGGCATATAAATTTTCAGTTTTTTTTTATTACTTGTTGACATCAGAATAATATATATTTGCAGTTAATAGTGTCCAATTAAACAAAGAAGTTGTGTGCGGAATTGTTCACATTGTAGTGTGTGTAATGTTTTTTTCATTCGTTAAAAATAATTATTTGTTTGCCATTTTAAATCTTAATCGCCATTCTGAATTTCGTATTCCGTTAGTAAATTGATACTAAATCGTACTTAAAAAGAAGTTTTATGAAGTTAGTAAACTAATATATCATGATTTAAATATTGGACAAAAGTGAAAAACAACTAGGTGTGATAGAGCCAAAGGTACGCCAGTAATCCATGCTAAAATGATTTTGATCAAATTGTAAAACAAACAATAACAAGTACTATTTGAATATAAATAAAACACAGAATTTAACTTTATATTCCAATATGCAATATTACAAGGTATTTACACAAATTAACGGAAATAAAGTTAAAAGTCACTAAAAATGTAACAAAAACAAAAACGTAACTAGGAACATTAAAATGCCTGACACCTTTTAAACTTTCGTTATTACTTTTGAAGTTCCTTCACTCCAGATCCAACTTCATTTGAACTATTAAGTGATATGACAAAAGCTTTCGTTTTACTGAAATATCCAAATAGAAACCATTTATAAAATGTTTAACTGAATTACTTTAATCAAAATCAAATATGTTTTAAATACAAATTCATTTTACAATTTACTAAAATATTTTCATAAATGTATCGGCAAACGGCCGGCTTATCGTTGAATTTTAAATACAGATAACGATTTCATGACCCAGTATTGTTTTACTCAAATTACTATTGACTTTTCTGTTTGGTAACGGTGTCAAATATTATACTTGTCTGTATTTCATTTGTCGTTTGTTTTTTTTACTAGTCAATATATTTGTTATAAACAAGAAAATAATGCTTTTAAATAAATATTAGGTCATATTTTAAAGTCATAAATAAATAAACACAGTTGCCGCCCAGGTAATTACAAAATCGATATATAGCTTTAGCAATGTTTTACTATGAAAATTTGTGTCTGTGTAACGAAAAGCTTTCTTAACAACACCAAAATTGTTTAGCATGTTGCTATGCCGTATAATTTTGCATTTACATATAATTATATATAATTTCTAACCAAACATCATGTTAATAGAAGTACGTTTTTACGTCGTGTATAACGGTATATAACAGTAATCATTATTTTGGAAACATAACACGGGCATGGCTAAAAACGCGCGACAAGGGCTGAAGTTCGAGCCCGTGACCTCTGGGAAGCCGTCCCGTCGCTCTACCAATTAAGCTACCGTATCGCTACTCGTCTCGGTGAATTAAACACTCTTACATAATAAGATAAGAGACTGATTTGGCCGATAAGACACTGATAAGAGACTGATTTCGCCGTATAATATTTCACACACTCCATCCACGACTTTTTATTCGGTTGCCCTTTTCTCTTATAACTACAATAACTTAAGACTCTATATACTTTTTCCCTCTGCATTACATGACATATACATGACTTTTTCTTCATCTTCCTGACATTAATCCTGACGTATGTCAGGGTCTGCCTTCCTGCTCAACCTACTCCACTTGGCATAGCCTTTGACTATATACATGTATTAATTATCAATAATATCCGCCATTACACTTCTTAAAAATGTATTATTATAATCTTATAAATGTATTATTTTAGTTTTAGATGCGGTCTTATAATGTAAAATAAATGAAATATAATTTTTAGGAAATAAGTAACAGGCACTATAATTTTTATTATTTTATATTATTCTTTATACAAGAATTAAATTAGTGTTACCCTTTTCAACATGAAATATATATTTGTAGATTAAAATACTGTTATAAAACGATGAACGACACAAATTATTCAAAATTATAGATATATATTGTAGAAAAAAAAATCTTTTTGAAAATATATTTATTTATTAATCGTACATTCATAAAAGCGATTTCTTTGAACGCTTGACAAATAATACCTATAATTATGTTCAAAATGATTCATTAGTTATATTTTAAAAGTTTTTTAAACAGAACAGACGAAGCTTCTTAGCATTCCATGGATTCACCGTGCGGGTGCCGGGCCCATCGCGTTGCAAGGAGAGGAGTGCAAGCAGTGCCTGGGACTTGCGACCCAGGAGTAGGTTTAAGGGGCCCGTTTATTATGAGCAAAAACGCTCACCTTCACCCTCCACACTCCTCTCCCTACCTAACCAAATTTGGAAAGAACCTACTAATGCCGCCTTTGAAATACGTTCTAGAAATGAACCGATGCTTGTTCTAGAAAGGCCAAGATCTTTAAGTAGGCTATAGAGAGATTTCGCTGTTATACCTCTCGCTCCCACTTCTACCGCGTACAAACTAACTATAAATTTATTCCTGATCAGTTCGATGGTCAGTTCGTAATACTTATTGAGCTTGAATGTGTGATCCCTTGGGATGTTTGTTTCCCAAGGTACAGTAAGCTCCACAAGTATCACGCGCCTCAGATGTTTCGAATACAGGAATAAGTGCGGTCTGGATGACGAAACACCAACATTCCCAGGGATTTTGTAATGCTTTTCATACGTGTCCATCATGAGAGTCCAATCAGGAGCCGCGCCTAATATTGAATAAGGCTTCGCTTTTGATTTTTTGGAGGAGCCTTCTTTTACGAATTCTACAGATCGTTTGGTGGTTGTTATACCCTTCCGCGCTCTTGCTACTGAAAGACTAACCGCTTCCCGTATAATTTCTAATACATTGTCGTGGCGACGCGAGTATAGACCTTTATCTAGAAGTACCCTACACCCTACTAATAGGTGTTTCGCGGTTCCTATTGCCTCCCCACAGATGTTGCAAGACTTTTCGGTGGCTTTGCCCCATCTTACTAAATTACTTTGATCTGGGAGAGTCATTTGGAATGCATTAAGATAGAATTTTAATAATGATGGGGACCGATCATAAATTAAGGTGCGCCATTTCAAAGCTAGTGTAATACAAAACTCTCCTATGGTCACCCATTCGTTTTGAATTTCTAGGCTCATCGCGTGGAGTCGGTAGTTATCGTTTTCGTCTTGTCGAATAAAAGATTTTGTTATGTATATGTCTTGAACTTTCCTACTTGATCCTAGCCCTACTTTATTCGTTTGAGCAATAATATAAGTTTATATTAGCAATAAAATAAGTTTTATTACACTTATTTTGTATATAATTACAAAATAAGTGTAATAAAACTGTTTTAAAATAAGAAACAAATATAATTACATTTTATATTAATTATATTTTCATTGATATTAGCAAAATTTCATTAACGCCTGACTGAACGTAAATCTATTCAAATACAAATTTAAAGATTAGGTGGTACAGACGTTAAATGAATAATAATTGAATAAAATGATGCATGATATTATCAAAAAAAATATTTTTATCAATCTTATGTCTTCTAAAATTATAATGACATTAATATTCTTATCTGTGCACTTCAAATTACTTTTATTTTTTCCATCTTCAACAGATTTTGGATTTGAGAATCTCCCTTCAAGGGTTAGATCTATTTTTGTCTGTTAATAGTGTTTTATTAATCAAATGTTGCAAATTTAAACCGCCATTGTTGTTGGCGTTTAGTTTTAGATCTATTAATATTCATAATACTTACGTCTTGAGTGATCAAACGCATGATGACATGCTCTTGACACTTTGAATCTTTAAGATCTCTAATCTGGTTGATTCTTAGACGACATGATTGATTGCCACCTTCTTTAATATTACCTAAGAAATAGCGTACTATACACATTATAGTACATTAGGGGTTTGCGATAGCGTTAACTAAAAAACACATATTCACACTAGAACTTTTATAGCTATAAAACTAGAGAAGAATATTCTTTTGTGATTTGGAGTTTCACTGAGATCAAATTTTGGGAAATTTTAACCCTAGGAGTTGTTGTTTATGGGCTTTAGTTATAAAATATTATTTTCACACCAAAGTTCTTATAGGTATAAAACTTTGCACTATATTTGATATTATCCTTATGGCATGTTTAATAATTAAATTTGAGGTAATTCTTCAAAGTATTAAATCTATAATTTAAACAGAAACTAAAAGAAAGGTTTTCAATTTCAATTGGGCATAGAGTAAAAAGAAAAACCTACAGAGCGTTCGTAAATTTTTAATATTGTGAATTAATGTGTCTATATTAATTTTGAACATTTTTCTTAATTTCAACAATGTTTTTGTTACGGACAAATATAAAAAAAAAGTATAGGAATTAGTTATATCAAAATATTCTTTAAAAATATCAACTGCAATTTTTCATTAGCTTAGCATGCAAGTTTTTATAAGTAATATTTAAAAAATGTGACAATATTTAGTTATTAAGAAATCAATTTATCACAACAAAGTTTGTCTAGTTAAAAATAGATTGATAAAATAAATAGTTATAAATGCAATCTTGGCTTTAAGTTTTACAAAAGACTTTCGTAATGAATGAAATGTAATTAACCACATGCTGACTCTATACTCTCTATGACTCTCCCTCTGACTCTGTATTGCTTATACAAAAATTACATTTTACTTTTTGCTTTAATATCGTTCTGTATTTCAGGAGATTTTTAATTTCGTAACCTGAACTCTAGTTAGAGCTTTATTTTTACCTGAATATGATCAAATCAAGGCTGAGTGTTGCAGCATTTGTATGGTGGTATGTCTGTACCAGCTTATATTCTGTTATATGTACATAAAGTTACATAATTTTTTCTGTCTCCATATTTAATAATTAAAGTACGAAGTCGTAGACACAGTTCTATAAATTATAGTAAAACCCTCAATAATTATACTTCGCTATATCAGTTAATAACTTTTATTGATTTCTTAAATAATATATATTGAATGATTATATAGAAGTGAAACACGAAAATTCAATATTTTTCAATGCTCTTTTATTTTGACACTAAAATAAATAAAAAAAGGGCATTATATATAAGATATATAAGAGATGTATTATTAAAATTAAAATAAGTTTTATAATATCTCACAATATTTCCTCTAAATCATGATTTTGTTTATTGATACTTAATAATATCTATTGAAATATATCCAAGTGTAAGTTGTAGCAATATTTCTGTGATAAATATATTATAATTAACTTTTCAGTTCCAATATATAAAGTGGATGTATCAATAGGAACACAAAATTTTAAGATACACATTAAATTAGATTTTTATCATTCAGGTCCAATAAAAAATCGTTAAAATGCCTGAATCTGTAAAGAGCAAATTTTATTAATTTTACGCGGGGGAGCCGAGGGCGTTCAGCCAGTATTAGAAAAAACGAATGTAACACTATATACTATTAAACAACACTTTAACATTTCTCAAACTAAATGTATGATGTTCTTTAGGGAACTATTTTTTTTAATATCATTTAATCAATGAATTTGCTGCTTTTTTTGCCAATGTTTTTAAGTCTTTTCAGAACAATTGTAATAAATTCCAAATGAACTAGATTTTGAAGTTATAGGTTAAGTACCTTGATGAGCATTTCAAGGGTACTTTGTTTCCGGTGAATTAAGTGGCATTGCTCGACAATACTATTAGATTTAGATTTGATTTACCTACAATATAAATCAATCAATTAATTTACCTATAATGCATGATTTCCTAGTGCCATTAATTATTGAATCAATTCATTAATTATTGAATCAATTCATTAATTATTATCAATTAATATTTAGCATCATGTTATCGTATTAGCTAAACATTATCATCTTAAATGCATGCAAATCAAGTAACGATTTTTGTAAATTTTGAATATTAACAACATTAATTTAGCAAAAATGTACCAAAATAATAAATAGATTTAATTATATTAGTCTTTTTTCTACAAATATTCTTAAAATATAAATAAAATGTTTTAATATTAATAATAAATTGCAATGTTATAACATTAGTAATGACAACTGCTTACTTTTAATACATTCCCATACAAATTACTCTATTCTTATTATTTATGAATCAATTCATTTCTCCATAATACGTGGACTTCAAATGAATAATTGAACAGCTTATGTAAACATAGCTCTATTTGTCCTTCGTTTACAGAAAATATACATTTCAGTATTAATATACTATCAGTATGAAATCATATTTTAATATTAATGATAATAACAAGTAAGAATTGTCAAAATTTTATAGAATTTGATTAAACTTAAAAGACCCTACACACTTTTGAACTATAGGTAGCGAGACAGAAACCCAATCATCTCCTCTCATTTGATTAATATAAATTCAGTTCGTTTATCAAATGATCTATTTGATAAATCGAACAATTTTTTATTTTTTTTAAAGTGTCATTTATTTTGATTATGTTGGTTAGCATATTGAGAACATATTATATTGTATGTTAAATAATATATTCCGAATTTTTGATATCAGAATTTTGGTGCAAATTGGCAATTAACACCTAACATTTGAAGCGTCTGGTAAGGTGTTTGATAATTGTACTCAAACCACATTATACATTTATGTTTTAGTAAAATTGAATGTATGTATTAATGACACCTCAAAATTACATTGTTATAGCAGAATATTTATCAAACAATAAATGTTTTTATAATATACTATACAAATTAAAACGTACCCATCACAATTGAATATTGAAGTCTTACAGCAAGCTTAACAACATTTATGTTGCTTACAAAAACTTCGAAAGAACAAAATCCTTGTTTCGTAAAATATTAATGAGCGTCCATGAACAATAAAAAGTAAAACGCATCTCAATTAAGAACGTCTTCTAGTATTAGTATAGTGTATAACTCTACAAAATCGTCAATAAATCGTCGATACTTCAATCTATGAATATAACGTCTGTATGGAAATAACTATATCGAAATAAATATTGGTTTCATATAAAAAAATGTGTTTTCATTACATTATATTACAATGAAACATAATCTATACATGATATCAATAAATAGTTATTAAAATGTGTTTGTTTGTACGCGCATCATTCAAGAATAGTGTGATTATACTTAATTGTCTTAGTCAATATGAACAATATTTTTTATTATCACATATTTATGAGCCATATATATATTATAAAACTAGAACAGTATGGGTTTGAAAAACATTATGTGTGATGGTGTAGTATGGTAAATTATTAAGCAAGATTTAAATAATGTCAGATTAGAATCTATAAAAATAAATGGACTTAGTAATAAAAAATCTAATATCTGGTATGACTCACATAATCATCAGTATAATTTAAGATATAATTAAATTCAACTATTACAATACCGAGAGTAGTGTTATAAAATTTACTAAAGTGTTGATGATAATCAACAAGCGTGAGGCCACTTACTGTTATATATCATGACTAAATAAAACCATAAAATAGACCACGATGTTCCCCTTGAGATAGGAGATTAATTGATTGATTGATTGATTACGTCTGTTCCCTAAACACACACGTGCTGCAAGACGAAGCGGTGATCATCACTGTTTCAACTTTATCACTTAATAACACATTTAATATTTTTGTAATTATACATATGTTATTTTAAAAGATGGTTGTAATATGCCTTGGGTAATAAAAGCAGCATATAACATGTCTTCAAGAAGTACAATGTAATTTCATATCACAAATCTCAATCTCAAAAATATATTTAAAAAACTGGTAGGGAGCGATTAAAGAAGAGTAACAAAAACCAAAAAAACATTTTATGGATTTTTTGTCCGTCTGTCTGTCTGGTACGTTATAACGTCGAAATTAGTAACCGGATTTGAACGCGGTTTTAAACTTTGTTTCGTCAAAATCGGTAATGGGAAAAAGAAGTTATGGTCAATTGAAATTTTACTTCGAGCACTGTTTCAAAATTGTTAAACAGAATTGAATGCGGTTTACATATACGAATTTAATTTAGATAAAGTTAGAATTTCTACTTTGTTTTATCTGAATTTTAATCAAATAACAAAATTAATATAAGCATATGCCCATTTTAAATTTAGTTACATAAAATCTCAATAGACTCAAAGCTGACTTTTTTTACAACTCGCTATTATTATGTTTTCGCATATGGTAGCAGTTTGAAATTCTACAAATAAATTTTTTAACAGAACATTTAACATTACTCAAAAACATAAGATTTGGTAAAGAATATTTAGTATTTATTATGCAGTATGCTTTATTACGTATATATATATGAATAATAATGTCCTTGCTTGATGTGTCATGTGTGATGTGTATATGTTATTATATTCAGTTTTATATCGAAGCAATCTTATGCCTATATGTACAAAATTGCCACGGCAATAGGATATTATAGAAGAAACTATAAGTCTATTATAGGTCTTGATAATTGTAGTTTCCACAGTTTACGCGAAAAGCGACCTACGCGCGAATAAAATAGACGAGCTTTTCAAACATATTAAAAATATATTCTGTTTTTTACTTTCCTACCATTATTTTAATCGTATGACATTATAAATATTGTGGAAGATATATTATTATTAAATGTATCGGCAATTAATCACATGCTAAATACAACATCGTTAAGTAACGATGCTAGCTATGAGGAAGTCCTCATAGCATTACCAATTTTGCTGGAAAACCTCTCAGAAAGTAATATCGGATAAAACATAAAATATAGATAATTTATTTATTTATTTATTAATCGCACCAACAAGGTAAACACTATAACAAACAAACATTAAAACAAGCATACATTAAGAACTAAGTGTTACCTCAATTATAGGAGCAAACCACATCGATATGAGCAATATGCTATTATAAAATAAATATTATTTGTTACTATTATTAAACAAATTAATTGATTAGTAAAAAAAAAAAAAACAATAAAATAAAAACCATTACTAGATTCAAGATGTCAAATTATGTCAGATTTTTAAAAGCAGATAGTGAAATAAATATTTAAGAAAAGTATAAGCAATTAAATAACAAACAATCAAATAACAAGCAATTAAATAATAAATATAAAATGGTTAACCTAATTATAAAAAAAAATAAAAATAATTAAAATATACACATTAAAAATTATGTTTAGTTTCAATCGGAACAATACAGTAAAATGAGTCAAATGAATACAAAAATTAAATTATAATAAAAATAAAAATTTATATGACAATACAACGGAAAAATTCAATTTAATAACTGCATTAACAGGTTTTTGAAATATTTAAGAGAATTTGAGAAAATATCAATTGTTAGAGGTTTGTTTGATTTATTCTCAAAAGAGTTCACGGCAATATTTAAAAATTTGTTATGTATATTGTTGTAACTTCTAAAAAGTCTGTTCAGAGGGACGTTAAGCCCTAGATTTGATCGCGCTAGTTTTTGGACGAATGGATTATATTTCATTTGTCTAGGTAATGTTCTCGGAATATCTAAATTTACATGTGATAAAAGATCAGGAGCGTCAAGGTGACCATTAATGAGCTTGAACAGAAACATGACGTCTAGCATCGTCCGGCGGTCAGATAGCGATTTCATGTGGAATTGATGCAAGCGATCGTTATGGCATGAGCAGATGTTCGACAAGTTGTAAGTGTAAGATAGATGGCTAAGAAACCGCTTTTGCACACTCTCAATCCGCTTTTTATATACGTCGTAGTAAGGGTTCCATACAACACTACAATATTCAAGGCAACTAAGTACAAAAGCGTTGTAGATTGTAATCTTTGTACTCGGATTTTTCAATTCCCTGCAATTGCGTTGGACGAAACCTAACATTTTAAATGCCCTTCCTACTATGTTATCAATATGCAAATGAAATCGTAAGCAGCTGTCCAGTATAACACCTAAATCTTTAATGTGATCGACTTGTTTCAGTTGCACATTGCCAACACAATAGAAAGTAAAAATCGTGCTCTTTTTTCTACTGAATCGTATCACGCTGCACTTGTCAGAGTTCAAACTCATACCGTTTGATTTGCACCACAAGACAAGATTATCTAAATCCCCTTGTAACAATATTTCATCAGTCGGCGAATCGACCGTCCTTAAAAATTTTAGATCATCAGCAAATAAATAAAATGTTGAGCTTTTGAAACACCTACCAATATCGTTCATAAAGATGATAAAAAACAAAGGCCCCAAGCTTGAACCCTGTGGAACTCCAGAGAGAACCGTAAAATATCTAGACGTGAAGCCTCCTGCTACCACCATGGACTGTCTGTGTGTTAGATAAGATTTACACCAGGATAAGAAAAAGCCAGAGATTCCTACACATGAAAGTTTGTATAAAAGTATGTCGTGATTAACTTTGTCGAAAGCCTTACTGAGGTCGGTGTATACTACATCGATTGAGTGCCCGTGATCTATACCTTCAGCAAGGTCTCCGACAAAAGATATAAGATTAGTTGTAGTGGAACGTGCTTTCATAAAACCATGCTGTTGTGGCATTATAAGGTGTTTTACATGCCAGGCTACTATAGGACTGATAAATTTTTCAAAAACCTTGGCAAAAATAGGAATAATCGATATAGGCCTGTAATTTTTAACAGAATTAGAAATACCGTTCTTATATAAAGGTACAACTAGAGCCTTTTTCCAAGCAGTTGGAAATATGCCGGAGCTAAGGGACCTATTCATTATCAGGTACAATGGTAATGCGAGAGCACAGGCACTCCTGACGGCAAATATAGATGGTATTCCATCAGAGCCTGCACCTTTATTTGTGTCAAGTCTTTCTAAAACCCGGAATACTTGATCTTTAGTCACAGATATTTGTAAAAGAAAATTAGAAGGATCTGATGTATAAGATTCTTGAGGTATAGGTATTCTATCACTGTTACTCTTTGGCTCAAAGAGAATTGTAAGGCAAAAAGATCGCAGATCTGCGGTCCAGTAGTAGCAAGGTGATCATCTAAATACATTTGTGCTGGATATGTGGTGTTGTTCTTTCTTTTGTGTTTAATGAAACTCCAAGACAATTTAGGATTCGATTTCAGAGATGATTCTAATCGATGTAAATAAGATTTATAGCACAAGCTATGTAACTTAGCACATCTATTCCTAAGCAGCTCAAAAGAAAGCAAATCACGAACTTTTCCTTTATTATTTTAATAAGCGCTTTTGAAAACCCAACCGGATATTTCTTGTTTTTAGAGGGTTTAGATTTAGGTAATTGTTTAATAATAATAGACCTTAACAATTTATAAAAATGAGCAACCATAGCATCTAAGTATATAATACTAGCTATTTCGTTTTCCCAGGATATGTTATTTAGTTCGCTTATTATATTTGTATAGTCAGCTTTATAGAACAAGAACTTGTAATCGTAATCGGTTTGGAGATAGTTTTGGTTATCAATTAGGTTAATATTAAATTCAAGGGGAGGATGCAGGGGATCAATTACTGTTAGTGGATCGGAACTAACGTTTACATAAGTTATTTCTGTTGTACTTAATATAAGATCCAACAATTTGCTAAGACTATTCAGGCGCGAATTATATTGAGCAAAATTATTTAATGACATAAAATCAATTAGTAAATTATGAAGTAGACTATTAGAAGATGCACATGTGAGTTTGAGATTGTCAGTTTTCGTCCAACGCAAACCACTCAAATTAAAATCACCGAGTACAATGGTATCTCCGCTGTGGTTGTCCAAGACACGATTTGAGTTTGTAATGAAATGCTCTAGAATGTGTTTTTTTACAGGAGGGGGAATGTAAACTCTACAGATATTCAAATATTTAGTTCTATCCATGCTATCACGTAATTCCAACTTGACCCAAAGATCCTCACAATCGGATTCCAAATCAAACAAGCGGGAGGACTTAAAACGTTTTGAAACAGCTATGAGCACACCACCTCCCATTTTTGTACCATTGAACCCACTATTCTCACGATCTCGCCTATAGACCAAATATCTATCATCAAGAAGTTCATTATCACATATGTTACTATTAAGCCATGTCTCAGTAAGAACAATAACATCAAAATTACAACAAACAACACTGTTGAAGAACCCAATAGTTTTAGTTCTCAAACCTCTAACATTCTGGTAATAAAAATTTAAAGAGCCCTTCAGTAAAAAAGTGGCAACCTTAGCTACTCTATGACAATTGATTAAATAAATCGATACCTTTGACGTGTACATAGTTGGTTTGTTCATTTTTGCGCATGTAGATTCTGCCATCCCGAACCCAAACAAATTTGTAGTTTATTTCTCGAGCCTTCGTTCTCGCGGCAGCATGCAATTCTTTATTTTCAGGTGAGAGGTGCTCGGCAACGTAGATAGCCGACTTTTTGTTAAAATAACACCTAAGTGACCTGTATGAAGTTTGTTGTCAGGATTGGTTTTATTGAATTTGCTGGTTGCAGCAAGAAACTCATCACGTAGCCGTGGACTGTTGAATTTTACCGAAATAGAACATGGACGAGTACTTGTGTTATTCATTTTAGCCAGTCGGGAACAGTAATTTATTTGACCCTCACTAATAGGGCATTTAATAACTTTAGACAACTGCATTACCATGTTAATTAAATTTTCATGTTTATTGTCAGGAACACACTGTATTTCGATATTGGAAGAGCGTGACAGCTGGTCTATTTGAGCTACACGTGAGGAGAGTGATACATAGCTCACTCTTAGTGATTTTGTTTCGGATTGCAAATCATTCATTGTAGTAGCCTGTTTATCCTGACAAAATTTGATTTTTTCAAGTTCTTCGTTGAAGTATGCCATAGATGTTTCGAGAGAAGTTACTGCGTTTCGAACTTCCAATAACTGTGGGTGAATCTTAAGGTCAAATAGGTTTTGGAGCTCTTCACGAATGATTTCACGTACGCTACTAGCGGACAACGAAGAGCAATTTATGGTGCTCCTTGCTTTACTACGTTGAGTAACGTACTCAGGCTGTGAGTGTGAGCTGGTATTACCACAGCCTGATTTGTCAGAGTTGGTCACATCCATGCTTTCTATATTTTTTAACTGATGTTCCTTGTTCTTTACTTCCAATTCTTGCCTTTTTCTTGTTTCTCTCTATTTCTATTTTCCTTCCTCCCTTCCCCCTTCACTTTTTTATTTTCTTTTTTATTTTACTATATTAAAATAATAATGTATAAATCACAAAAAGCAAAAAAAAGAGAAAATAAATAAAGTGTTCTTATATGTCAAAAAGTGGGATTTTAACTTGCGTTCGCCTCGCAGAAGACGCTTTCCAGTACCACTAGGCCAGAGTATTCTTGTCATAGAGTGTTGAAATAAATGAACAGGTTTGTTTAGAAGTCGTATACCAGACAATAAATAATGATGCGTTTCGGACCATATAAGGTAATGTTCGGGTCAACGTAATTGTTTATGAGTCACCAACACTTAAACAAAGCACTATCGATTCTATTCACTTGAGTTTTATATTATAGTTTTATTATTGAAGCACAGGCGATTGTTTGATTTGATTGATATTATATGAGTTAAATAATTACTTAACTTAATATAACTTTTTTAAGCACTTATATTATGTATTTTAATGGATAATAAATTAAATTGTAAGGAGCTCTGTAAAGTACGTGCGCTCGCTATCGCGTTGAACAATTAGTCCAATCTTTGAATAATAGAAAATAATTTTGAAAATTCAGTCTTTGACGGGTGGTTACGTATATTACGTATTATTAATATCAAATCGGTTCGTCTTGGTTCATAATCGACTAGTATTTTCTTATATACATGGACACCGGCAGAGAATATGTATAGATGAGCACTTCTCAGACTTTAAAATTATATCTACAGGTATACCACAAGGTGGTATATTATCTCCTCTTCTCCTTCCCTTGTTTATTAATAAAATCACTTAACTCATTTCAATTAACGATCTGGTTCAAATATGTTGTCTCGAATAACATTATTAGGCCCTATTCTAATACAATTCTGTCACATAACTAAAAATCTCGGTATTGTTGTAGGCTGTGATCTTTCATGGTCAGTACAACTTGACGAAGTTAGAAGAAATTTTCATTATTCGCTTCATTCACTTGGACGGTTTTCAAAAACTTTCTTTCTTTCTTAAAACGAAAATAATGTTAGCACAGACTGTTTTCTTTCCACTGCTTGACTATGTTGACGTCTGTAACATAGATGCATCTAATGAGTTGCTAAATCTATTTAGACGGTCAAATCTACTTGAACGTCTTAAAATTTTGCGCATGCTTTTTGTCTGCGCAACTTCGATCATGTATCATCAACGGAATTACGAAATCAGTTGAAGCTTGCTTAAAAACTTGCATAAAAAATAAAGTTAGAAAAGAAAGAGTGCTTTTAAAGATATTATCAAAATAATTGTCCTTCTGCTCATGCGTAATATTATATCATGTAACTACGCATACGTAAGACAGATCGCGTAATAATTATTAAAAACTCACTGAAAGGACGGAGATAAGTCTAACTTAAAGAGACTTAAAGTGATAAGTTAATTAATAAATAAATAAATATATATAAAATACAGAAGTATTCATTTTGGAGAAGATGTCAAAACATTTTGAATGTCCGGTAATTTTTACATACGCAGGTTTACAACCTGAGTAAATATATTCTAGCAGTACTTTGGTATACAACTATAGTTAAACATAATAAATTCCATTACGTTAGTGTACCAATATATATCATGACTTAAACATTGGACAATGGTCATAAAACAAACTGAATTTGGAGCGGAAGGGACACAAGCAGTCCGTGAAAGAAAGAAGAAATATTTTATTGCTCTTAAAATATAATAACCTTTAAGAGCAATAATGTTATATAATGTTATGTAACGTGTTAAGATAACACGTTACATAATATTATATAACACAGGAGTTATTAAAGCGCTCGGTCAGTACTCTCTAAAGCGCTCCGACACCTTTTAAACTTTTGTTATTAATTTTGAAATAGTCTTCCACTCCATATCCAACTTGCAGCGAACTAATGAATATTAGTATAAAGGCTCTCGCTGAACCAAAATACTACCAAGAACCAACCATTTATTATACCACCAACAATGTTGAGTTATAACGTTTTACTATAATCAAAGCAACAAGTTATTTATGAACTTTGGTTGAAAATAAGTTTTAAATACAAATTTATTTCACACACTGCTAAAACTTATTATCATTGAATATGTTACCGCAACTTCCGGGCTACCGTTAAATTTTAAACATGGGTAATTTTACCATGATCCAGTGTTGTTTACACAAATTATTAACTTTTCTCTCTGGCATCTGGGACAACAAATTTTAATTATGATGTAGCTATTTTTAATTTGTCATTTACGTTTTAAGGTTATTAAATATTTTATTTAAAACAATAAAACATTCTATTAAATACCTTTTTAATAAAGTCCAAATGTAAAAGTCATATATAAGTAAACACAATTGTTAACGCTAACACCGACACAGTGAGTCAGACGACGGACAAATCGATACTCCAAGAGTTAGCAATGTATTACAATGAACTACAAACAATGTTACAGCTATAAATAATAAAATATTTTGTATATGTAGAATAAATAGCTTCCATATAAACAACATATTCTGATATATTTATTTATTTATATCTTTTCCACTTTGATTAAATACCAGTACTAGTACGTCAAATAGAAATGTCAGGAAGAACTTTTTCGATAGTTTCGATTCTTATCATAATAAGAAAAAAGTGTTTGGTATTTAATTCTAACTAAAAATCTTGTAAATCAAAAAATTACACTTCAATAGGAAGATTTATTAAACGCTGATAAAATTTTATCGTTGGAAACCATAATAGGCGTGTAAATACTTGATTAGTTCTTCCTTTGTAAATGATAATTATCTAATCTCAGTTCATTATCCATACAAGATTGTGTTCTAATAGAGGTTTAACGGTATCAAACCAGAGACTCCTCAATTTACAGCATTTCTTGCAAATACTTTATTCATCCCTCCGCATTCCTTGATGATATACTAATTACGAAAAACTTATTTCCTGCAATACTTACATTATAGAGTTATGTTGGATTTCGTATTAGTTTCGAAGTAATTTTAACTAGTTTGTGAACCTTCATATATAACAACTACCTTTAGTTGCCGATGTAGTCTTCCAAAGACAATTACAGTCGAAAGGAAGTTTGTATTGCTCTTTTTAGTTCTTAGAAGCAGTTCTTAAATGTTTATGTACAAAGATGTGTATAAGAAATAGGTTACAGGAATAACTTGGAGGTAGTTGTGGCTTGTTATTGGACTAAAAATGACGTAAAAAAATTAATGGCAATAATTTTGTGTTTTAAAGTATATATAAAATTCCATCAAATATACTGTTAAAAAGTAAAGGTACTGGTTATTGACAGTGATAAATATCTTATAAATAAAATTTTACATTAAAAGTCACTTAATTATAAATCATACCATACATTTATATTAACATCACTGTTATACTGTTTTCTTATTCAAATGATCTGAGTCTAATTCGTCTTACATTGCTTTATAATAATTAATAATAGTACTTAATAACTATATGTAATCAAACGCATGATGACATGCTCTTGACACGATGAATCTTTAATCTTTCCAATCCGGTTGTATCTCAGACGACATGATGGTTCGTCACTTCGTTTAATATTAGATTTCAAATGGAGAACACGTCTGAATATCTTTAATTTTTAATCAAATTTCTAACATATCTTCAACTATAACTATAAAAGATTGAAATATGTATTTTTTTATTTATTTACCTTTAGAAGTTGATTGAGAATAAAAAATAATAACTTTTGTTTCTTTTTGAAGTCTTTTTATAAATATTAACGGTTTGATATTGTAATATTATAGATTTAATATTTATTGACATTTAGGGAATTCAAGCAATTTTTTTTTTCATTCATTATATTTGTGTATTTATTCACTACAAGCGGTTAAGTATTCTTATTAGTATTATAATTTAGGAACAAATTTATTTTTTATTATTTTTATGACTAATGTATTCTATGTAAGTAATAGAAAATATATTATTTTCTATTACCTATTTAATATGGAAAAAGCAAGAATATATTTTTCTAAAAAAGAAAAAATAGTTATAAGCCTGAGTTTCAACTGAAAGAAATGCTGACTTAGAGAACTAAATTTAAGTAATTTTTACAAAATTACTATTGAATTTTTACTTTACTACCGTTCTGTGTTTCGGGCGGTTTATCATTTCATGATTTGAAAGCTAATTAGAGCCTATTAATAACCCGACTACGATGAGATCAAAGAAAGGTTTTATGCAACCATATATGACTGTGTCTGTATAAGCCTACGTTCTTTTATTTTATGAGTTGTTATACTTGTTCGCCTTTTATTATTTATGTATTAAAATTAAAACCCGTGGTGGCAACAAGAGTACTCTAATAATGATTTAACGCCATGAATTTGTATTGAAAATTATATCTAGGTGTAAGCTGAATTTTTTTTTAATAACAAATGGATTACAAATAACTTTAATTTTTCAAATTATTTTAAAATCCAGATAAAGTGGAAATACTAAAGCACAAAATATAAAGCTCAAAATTTTTTTTAGAAAACAGCACTTAGCAGTGGTATTTGGAAATTTTGTTCATATGAATATCACTCAAAGTCCCAGCAGACGAGCTAAGAGCGTTCTTGTATTAGAATAAACTAATAAAACTTTACTCCCAAACTACACTTTATCAGTTCTCAAACTAGTTGTATGAAGTATGATTACAAAACTACATATTTAGTTTTCTAATATAATTTATCATCATTTTTTATTCTACCAATGTTTTGACTTTTGATTCAACAAAAGACCAATGATGAGTGAAGAGTATTGAAAAATTAAAGTTTGTTTCCATACAAACAATAGAATGAAAGAAAAAGCGATAGGTTTTGTTAAAATGTATGTTTTATGTATGATTTCTTACATTACCAAAAAACATTTTTAGAGAGACGAATGGATGAGGTAAAACTAAAAGAAATACGTAGTGGAATGAAAGTATATAGAAATCTCTGAAAGGAAATATGGAAGTATTTAAAGATTATATAGCGTAAAATTTAGTGGTTCTGAATTGACAGGGGGTAAATGTAAAAGGTATACTGAGAAACAAAAGATAGTTAACAAAGTAGTAGCAATATTTATTGCAAGATACAGAATGAATTATACAAATCTTGGAAAATGTCTAAAGAAATATTTCTTTGAGACTGTAAAGTATAGCGAAAATGCAAAAGCTGAACGAAAAGAATACTGGGCATGTAAAATATATAAATAAATAGAGATTTTAACAAATTATGCGTCTACAAAAAGGCGCTGACAAGACTAATTCAAGTTGATGTATGACAAATGTTTGAAGTGGAAAAAACCGTACCTAGGATTTGGATGTAGTAAGAGAAGTGAATGTAGAGGAAGTATTCACAATTACAAAGAAGTAATCATAGTACAGAGTAGAAAAAGCTGAAAAGCGATCAGGCCAGTTTGTATACCAACTGAAGTACGGAAATATCCGGAAATAAGCAGAAGGATTAATGTTGCTAAATTATTTTTCAACAAATTCTTTCAATAAAAAGATGAGCTTTATATTTCAAAAAATAGGCATTAAAGTAGGTTAATCAACATAAAAACTACCGAGGAATAAAGCACATGTCCTGCTTGGGATAAACAAAAAAAAATGAGAAAGTTGTGTGAGACACAGAATCAATTCTGTTTTATGACGAGACGGAATAACGTGGATAATTATAACTCAACATGCGCCAGTTGTGAGAAAGGTATCGATGTGCCAATAACAACTCGCACATGGTCTTTATTAATCTAAAAAAAGCATACAACCGTACACCACGCGATTTTCTTTTGTATATATTGATTGAGAAAAGAGATTGCCTGGGAAATACAACCCAATGGTCATTCTATGTATGGGTTAGCTAGTACTGACGTTTGGTCAAAGCCGATATAGGTATATATATATATATATATTATGCAAGTATATAACTTGCACCAAGGATCGGATTTATGCCCCTTTTTTTTCTTATAATAATTGATGCTTTAATATAAGCCATTATATGTAGAACTTCAAGTATTTTTTTACAGAAAAATCAATCAATCTTACACAAAACATATGTTACATAATTTTAGTAGTTAGTCTGATTTCTCTCCTTAAAGTTAATTAATGAAATAATTTTATCGGTGTGCTCCGGTTTCCGGAGCCCGCGTATGTTATAGTTATCCAGGCATTCTGCGAAAATGTGTATTTTTTACAATTAATACTTAACAAAGAGGTAAAAATTATAAGAAGTGTCGGATTTTGTCGGATTTGTGTTCGTATAATATGTAATATTATTATTATAATTATAAGTTCAAAGACAAACATACGTACCAATATTTATTTATTAAGGTAAATAATAATAAAATATTTATTCTTACATAATGTATAAGAATGATACTACATAAATTGGGGGTAATGCCATTATCTAAAAATATCTCAAATTTGTAATTTCAACAAAAGACGTCTCGAAAGTTTTTAAAATCAAATTATATTAAATTATATTAAAAAACTTGAAACCTGAACATTTGTAATTTAATTTTCACAAATGATTAATTTATTAAGAAAATAAACAAGTAATATTCTAAATACAAACAAACCTTGGTGAGAGAGAGAGACAAAGCAAATAATAGAAAATTCACTTTCAAAAAATAGATTATGTTGACGTTTCATATTATGTATATTTAACATCTAATTCCTTAATACGAATTTATCAACCATTCGATTCTATTGTATTAAAAGATTTTAAAGATTAATTATTAGTATACGGTATAACTTTCGTTGATCGTCTGCCAATCAATCACATTAAATATAAAAACATTTTAATATAAAGAAGAGTTTTGACAATAGACATATCAAATACAAAGGGATATAAAAGATATGCAAGATAAAGTTTTATATGAAACAAAGTTAAAAAATTTAAATAAAGCTTTTTTAAGACGCTACAATGTATGAATATTATAACAAGTTAAATGAGAGATAAATATAGTTACGTTAAGTATAAAGATAAAAAATATATATTACGTAATTAGTGTTGTAAGTAATCAAGTTGTTATGAATGCCGATAAGTTAACATTACAGGAATGTAAAATAAGTATTGTATTAAATAAAAGTTCTAGCCGGCATATTATCCCGCCATAAAAAAACCCAAAGCGGAAAGATTCCCTTTCATAAAATAATAAAGTTAACGAGGTTTCATTTGCGCTGGACTTAACAAAAGTCCATTCACGTACAAAATGAGAAAAGTAGCAGTACTCGCGTGAAATGAAAACTTAGTTATAGAAATTTATTAATAACGACTAACAGCTTTTAAAAGTATTCCTCTTAAACTTTTATATTAAGTATGTTAACTAAAAGTTTATTCAATATTATGTGAATATGAAATGTGAACATAATATAATATGTTCACATTATATTATGTTCACATTTCATATTCATCCGTTCGTCAACAATTAGTAGTCACAGACTACTAATTGTTTACGAAACGGAAACGGAAGATGCTGATCTGAATCAGAACTTAGTGATTTCATAATCTCCGAGAGCTATTTAGGACTTTGATTTTGCGAAATTCTACTTCTGTATGACAATTTTTGACGTTTGAAATAACACATGATTACATATTTATTGCAATTAAAAATAGGTCGACTATAAAGAAAACATTATTTTATATGAGCCACAGGCGTTGTTTTATATTAAATGGGCATAGTAATACATATATTATACTTATAACAGTCAGAATAAATACACGGTCCCAAGATACTATGGGTATTACTACATGGATAAGATCCGGCAAGAACTAAACTAAGATTTTTATTAAAAAAACTTTAAGGTACTCTTTAAACTCTCTGTACATGGACATGGATTAATTTAATATTCATACGTTGAAATTGAAGACGAGTTAAAAAGTACGGTTCTTGGGTTATTTACATTTAGGGAGGGTAATTTGTATAAAAAAAACAAACAAACAAACAAAAATACAAACTCTCTCCTGTCTACATCTAGTCGTTATTCAACCAGTTTAAAAATTGCACCTTGATGTTAAAAAATAAAATCAATAATTCTGTTATATTTAGATTATGAGCTCAAGCGTGATTTAAGAACTGAGAAGTTTTCGGTATTATATTTTTGTACGTATTTTTAAAACCGTTACCAAAATTAATGAAATAGCTTTTGTGTATTGAAATGCATAAATGAAGTGCAGCAAAAACCAACGAAATGTTTAACGTTTTAAAAGCTAAATCCTTCGCTGAGGGAGTTGGAAAGTTCAAATAGAATGACTTCAATTTAAATGCACAAAACATGCTTTCACCGACTACTATTTACTTAAATTACTGTTCTAGAAACGTCTATTGATAAAGACTAATCATTAAATGATAATGAGTCAGAATATAAATATAATTTAAATTTCTCTAACCTTTCGTAACTAAAATATATATTGTATCATAAGAAAATAAATAAATATTACGCCTTTTTATTTTCTCCTTATGTCTTATCCTTATTCTAATTCTCTTCAGACCGCGACATGTCTTTATAACAAAGGTTAGGAGCTGTATAAAGATACATTCTGTCAATCATAGTGTTAGTTATATATAAATAATTTAGTCATATCATCTTAAACGTCGTAGCATTAAATGTAGAGACGTTTATATTCGTTAATCTCACGCTACTATGTACATATGGATTTATGAGGATGTCCAATGTCCAATGACAAATTACCCTTTTCTTTATCCTCGCATAATGTATTTAAAATTTAACAAGCTTGTTATATTTATTTATAAAAAACAGAGATTTTTATTAAATAAGTATAAAATGAAAAATGTTTCTATACAAACAAGAATCGAATCCGGGAAATTCAAACATATTTATAGACATATCAAACGCAACGGATATAATTTTAGGTCTAAAATAGGACAAGGTTCTAGCAATTAACAATTAAATAACAGGTAAGACTAATATATTATTGAAATGTTTCTGTGGATCGATATAAATAAAAACAAATAATTATATATCATTATAAGCCAGTCGGTGTCTGACGCTTCGTTCATAGCGATATATATTATTTTGAAGTACTTTTAATAAAAGTATACTGTTTGTATTTCTTGTTACCTTTTAAGTGGTTAGATTCTTAGAAGACCTTATCTTTTATGTAAATTGATGGCTTCCTAATATTCCCACTAACTGGATAAGGCTGCAATTTTGAAAGCGCATAAAAATAAATGTGTACCTACTGAATAGACAAAGGCGCTGGCAAAATCGAATTAAAATATTACCCTCTCATTCGTAAGAAGAGCATTTTACAAGCTATATCATGGCGCTTTAAAAAGTATTAGAAATGCTTGAGAGAACTTTTTTTACAGACATGTAAAAACAAAGTTATGTTACAACTTTATGATATATAACATAAAAAGGGAGTGCTTACTCACGTTTCAACTACTAAAACAAGCCATGTAAAGCTCTGTTATGGAACTACAACAATTTCCCAATGTAATTTATCAAAGTCGTTTTCACCTCTGATCTAAACTTTTGGCTCAACAATGCACCAAGCGTGCGCACATCCACATTTCCTAACGTATTTTTAATGGATAACATATAACTCTGTATAACAATAATAGTTCTACTATGGTTAATTTAAAAATTATTCAACATATGATTATTAAAAAAGCACATCATGTAGTAAACACCCTTTCTATAAAGTTTTGTCTTTTAGCTTAATACTTTTTGTTATTATTATATGTTGTTAATCCCCACTGAAGTTTTTGATGAGGTTAACATAATATGAGGTTAAATTTAGTGGTAACTAAATTAACAATAATTTCCTATATAATGTAATAAATTCCATTTATGATTCATTTATGGTCTATTTTCTGTCAGCAAAAACAATTATTATTAACAATTATTATATTATGTATATATATATTTTTTTAATACTTATTGAAGTAGTTTTCACTGTCTCAATCTTCTAGAACTTATTTCAATATAATATTTGGGTCTGGTATTCTCACAGTCAATGAACCCATTCAACCCTACGTCGTGTTTGAAATTACTTGTATTCTTTACAGAGTATTATGCTTTTGAGTTAAGGTGAGTGCTTAAATAATTTAAACAATGTAATACTTTGACTCCTAAATTATTATTTGACTTAAGAATGTGCCTTTTTAAATCGTTAGCAGTTTGATGCATGATTTTTCTAGTACCACAATAATACACAATTTAATATTCATATTTATATTTACTTTGGATATACAGTCAATAATATAGTTTTAATAATAAAGACCAATTTTGTAAACATCTTTACTACATTAGAATACTAAATAATTCTTATACCTAATAGTTGGAATGCAGATGAATTCCAACTTTACACTATTGCAGTAAATACAAAAATATGTGTTGTTTCCATGATTTCGTGAAAATTTATTCTGAATATCAATAGCAACAATTACGTATTGTGAAAAATACTTAGAAATAACTGTTCCAGATGAAATCTAGATAAGCTCTGTACTAAATTTTTTGTTTTCAAATAACCAGGGGATTTTAAAAATAGCGGTGTTTGAACTTAAAACGATACAATCGAAAACAAAAAAAAAGAAGGATTATATTTCACATTAATCTAAATTATCTTTCTTAATTTACTGTTGAATAAATAATGACATTGAAATTAAAACCGCAAAACAATAACTACCTTTACTTAAACACTTTAGTAAAAGTATAATTCTACTGGAATAATATATCAAAATAATATAAACCATTTGAACATTTATAAGGAATCACATTAATCTAGAAAATCATTTTTTTAAGGTGAATATAATTTTGTGTCACCCACATAAGCTCACCTTCAATCACATATAAACAATAACTAAAATAACCGGCGCCATACATCTACTAATTACAGAAGCGAGACTCTTTCAGCGTCCCTTTTTTAATAACACAATTCGGCTAATAAGGATTACAGGACTCGATAAAATATGAATGTAATAAATAACTAGATTATAATTTGTTCTTTTATTTCCTTCCTCAATATAGAACAATATAATAACAAATTAATTATGAACCTAATATATTTTGTGCATGTTATGTATAATGTGGAACGATAGTAATAATAAGTATATTTATTTATCAGGCTCCTACATCTAAATTACATGTAATTATGGTTTTCTTTATACAATTTGATCCTTTTTCGATGAACTGAACGTAGCTTATATTCACAACTTAGTAAAGATAAGAACACGTTAATATAAAAAAAAAACTTAGGTTTATAACAAGTGTCAAAGGTTTAAGATTTGCATTATCTATATGTTATGTTCACACAGCGTCATACGTGATTGATTATAAAGAATATTTTTAACAAAAAAGGTTTTATGAGTAAGTAAATTTCACAAGAACTGTACACGGGTATCCATTTTATTTTAAAATAGTAAAAATAAAGATACGTTTCACGTCTAACACTTAGAAATGATTCGTTTACGTTCTACCCACATAAACATAACAGAAACATATTCTTCATTTAACATTTAGTGTTTATTTCATTTAAATTGATTAAGAAGTAAAAAAGTTATATTAATTTATGTTAATCAAGTAGTAGGTACCAAGCAAATCTTCTACTATACATGTAATAAATCTGTATAGAAGTGGTCTCTGTATATTCAAAATATAAAAAAAAATGTATAGCCTGGATGTGAATAGATAATAATAATTTTAAATTTTTTCTTTTTATAGGTCTTCGTATCGGGAGTTTTTAAAATTTAATATTTTTTTTTTTGCTTTTTAAAGTTACGTTACTGTGTTTATTATTGTACTAAATAAACCTACGGATACACACATTTTCACTTGCTTAAGTATTTCTATCAATATTGCATCAGAACCTTTCACCCGCACCAAAAAAGCCTCAATATCTTAAAGACGATTATTTCTATTTCGACTTAACATAGCTAAGAACCATCTCATCGAACCAGGCTTTCGATTACAAAAACCGCAATCAAATCCGTCCACACGTTTTGGCTGCTACATTGCCACAGACAGACACATAGATACATATATCGATAGGTCAAACTTATAACAACTCTCTTTTTAAGTCAAGGGTTAATGAACTAGAAAAACTTCTACACGCAAAAACTACTTGACGGTGCTTAATGTAAACTTTGAAGGTTTATAGTTTATACAAGGGCATGTACAAAGGGTACGTTTTAAAGAAATCGAAATCTACACGTAAGAAGTCGCATGCACGGCTAACTTCATAAACCACTATCTCATGGTCTGTCATCTGCTTCTTTAATGGTATCTTCAAACAATAAAAGTTATTTATTGGTCCTCTGTCTTCATTAAGATGCAGTATGCCGCATATTTGGCTAATTTCAAGTCAGTCATTTAATTATAATGGCGTATCAGTTTCGAGATAGCTATTATTTAATATAGTCACTAGTCGTCTCTAAAGCACTCCGACACCTTTTCAACTTACGCTATTAGTTTCGAAATAGTCCTCCACTCCATATCCAACTTCCAGCGAACTAATGAATGCTAGTATAAAGGTTCTCACTAAACTAAAATATTAGCAGTAAGTACCGTCCATTCATAAAATGTTTAACTTTTAACATTTTACTATAACCAAAAAACTTTTAATGAATTTTGATTGTAAATTTGTTTCGAATACAAATTTACTTCACACACTGTTGAAATTTATTCTCATTGAACATATAATTACAACTTCCGGGATAAAGTTAAATATTAAACAAGGGAAAATTTAACATGATCCAGTATTGTTTACAAAAATTATTAACTTTCTCTTCAGGCATCCGGGACAATAATTAAAATTTTGTAGCTCTTTTAAATTTTATTTATTTATCTTTTAATTGAAAACAATAAAATTACCTTTAAATTTCTTATTAATAAAGTTCAAATATAAAATTCATAAATAAATAAACACAATGGTTGCCGGCAGCACAAGCATAGCCAATCAGACAACGGGTAAATCGATACTCAAACAATTAGCAATGCATTGCAATGAACTACAAACAATGTTGCAGGTATAAATATTAAAATATTTAATATTAGATATAAAAAATCTTTTTTATATCTTTCCACATATAATAAATATCAGAGATCACTTTTACTTGAAACGGAAATGTCAGGAGGGCCTTTTTGATGACATACTTATCAACATTTGAAAGTCATTGGTATATAATTTGTCAATGAAAAATCTTGTAAATCAAAAGGATTAGTCAGTTAACAATATCCAAACACCCTTCAATAGGTAGGTTTATTAAACGCCGATAAAATGCTGAATGGTTCGAAACCATTATAGGCGTGTAAAACTTGATTAGGTCTTCCTTTGTGAATGATAAACAAATTATATCAATTCATTATCGAAACAGGATTTTATTCTAAATGGAGTTTAACGGAATCAAACGAGACACTCACTCAGACAACAGACACTGCTTAATTCACAACATTTCTCGAAAATCTCTTTTTCATCCAACCGCATACGACGGCAACTCTATCATACATTATAGAGTTGTGTTGGATTTCGTATTAGTTTCATAGTAATTCCAACTAGTTTGTGAACCTTCCTATATAACAACTACCTTTAGTTGCCGATGACCTCTTTCAAAGACAGTTACAATCGAAAGAAAGTTTGTATTGCTCTTTTTAGTTCTTAGAAGCAGTTCTTAAATGTTTATGTACAAAGATGTGTATAAGAAATAGGTTACAGAAATAACTTGTAGGTAGTTGTGGCTTGTTTTTGAACTAAAAATTACGTGAAACAATAAATGGCAATAATTTCGTTGTTTTAAAGTATATTTAAAATTAACACATATATACCTACTGTTAAAAATTAAACGTACAAATTATTTATAGTGATCAGTATGTAGTAATAAAAATTTGCAATAAAGATCGCTGAATCATACATTCATATTTACTTAAGCAATAAGTAGTCATTAAAGATATGTAATTAAATCGATTTTTTTTGTTTAGTTATAAGAAATAATTTTGTTCATTAAAGATAACGAAAGTTCATAAGCTCGGCCTCGGCGTAAATCTTTTCAAACACAATTTGAGAAATTAGGTTTTACAGGCGATAAATGGATAATTAAATCTATCAAATGATTCATTAGATTAGAAAAATAAAAAAGATAAAAATCTTTTATCTCTTTTAATTAAAATGTTATTAAAAATCTTAACTGCATATATTAAGGGCATTATTTATACTCTTTTGCTTACACTGAATTATTTTTGATATGATCTAGGTTTCATTCGTCTTACATTGCTTTATTTTAATTAATAATATTACTTAATAAATTCGGAATACTAGTTTAATTTTTACATTTATTACATACTGGATTATAATGTACATAATATATATATATATATATATATATATATATATATATATATATATATATATGCGTACATAATATATATATTATCTACGCATAAAAGTTAGAAAACGAATCAATTGAAGTCAAATTGAAATGCCAGCACCATCTAGTGGCGCTATATCTTATCTTGGAGGGCAAACGCCGAGAGGGTAATCAGTAATCGTTGGACTGTCTCGGTAATAGCTGGTCTCTCAGGAACTGTACTGCATTCCTTTGTAAATTAACCCGTTGATTTAAAAGTGATCTTATGATCACTAATAGTTAAATTAAAATTATTATTATTATCTAATAGTAAATTGTCATCTTTATTCATAATGACTTTTGTTTATCTGCTCGTATCCACCGCCTGCACGCTCCACAACATGTCCGGGAGCAATCCAAACTACCTTTTACCGACATATACAAAATTGAAAATCTTCAAATGCTGTTAAATATGTGTGTATATTTATAATTCTGAATGAAAACAATTACATATTTAGATATCAAAAAATATGTCGTACCTATTTATTCGCTAGAGTTAGTAAAATATTAATATTAGTATTATAATATAGGAACAAGTTTATATTTTGTGTTATATTTATGACAAATATTTCATATGTAGTAATTAGAAAATAGAATTAGCTTGTATAATTAATAATTATTAGAGCAAGAAAATATTTTTCTTAAAAAGAACAATCTGTTTTATCAACAACTGTTGGTAATGACTGTCTAGTTGTAAGTCAGGGTTTCAATTAAAATAAATACTAACTTAAAGAATCAAACTTAAATACGTACGCGCCTACTCTGTGCCTACTGTGTATATTTCGGAGGTTTTTCGTTTCGTGAGCTGAAAACTAATTGGAGATTATTTTTACCCGACTACGACGAACAAAAGAAGGTTTTATGCAGCCATATCTGTAGCCGCTTATATTTTATTATGAATATACGTATATCAAGTGGTATATTTTTTTCTGTTTTACAATTTATCTATTAGTATTAGAGGATGTTGTAGCAGGGAGAGTTGAGACATTATCGTTATTTATCTTACTTTAATAATAATATAACTCCACATCAGTATACTATTTAATATTATAAATAATTTACTGGTACAAATTAACCTGAAATTGAGAGTAAGTAATTATACCGATGTAAAGCACAAAATATAAAGATCTATTTTTTCATAACAATAGCACTTAGCAGGGGTAGTTGGAAAGTTTGTTCTCGTGCCTGTCACTCAGGTCACATCAGACGAGCATCAGAAGAGCGTACTTGTATTAAAACAAACTAATAAAGCTTTCACTCGCAAACTACATTTTAATAGTTCTCAAACTGGGTGTATAAAGTTTCACGACAGAACCACATTTTTTCCTAGAAAATAAAACAATAAAGTTATAAAACCAATGATATAATGAAAGAAAAAACGACAAGGATTTATTAAAATGAATTGGCTTTATGAATGATTTCTTATATTGCAAATAATAACTTTAAGAGACGTATAGAAGAGAAAAATCTAAAAGAAATATTTTGTAGTGGAATGAAAATATAAAAAAATCTCTGAAAGAAAATAAGGCAGCGTTTAAAGATTATATAGTCGATATTATTGACTTTGAAATGAATGGGGGTGTGTAAGGTGTATATTTAAAAACTGAGGAGGGGTAGCAAAGTAGTAGCAGTTTGTTGGTGCAAGGTATAGAATAAATTATACGAATTTTTGGAAGTTCCCAAAAAAATAGAACTGTACCTATAACTGTGTATAGCAAAAATGAAGGAGCTGAACAAAAAAAATCAACTTAATCTAGTTTGGAAAATAGTATCGATTAACCCAAAAAACTCGCAAATGGCTATAATGACCCAGACAAAGCATACGATCGTATACCACGCTATGTTCCATGGTGAACTTTGAGAAAGAAGAAACTGCCTGTTAAGTATGAACGGATTGGTCGTTCTATGTGATCTGGCACTAAAGCGAGGTCATAGCCGAGATATATAATTTTACTAGGATCGGTTCTACGCCCCTTTTCTTATAATAATTGAGACCATAATATAAGGCATTGTTTGTATAACTGCAAGTGAGGTCACGAGAAACCTAAACAAAATACATCGAAGGTGGAAGACAGTCTTCCTGAATCAATCTAAAACAGAACACATGTTCTATAACTCTAGCAGTTCCTCTAATTTTTCTCCCATTACCTGAAGTGGAATGATTCTATCAATGTGCTCCGAATTTCAGTGCCCATGGCTCTACCTACTTATCCAGGTATTCTGTGTAATATGTGGAATTGAAATAAATAATTGAAGAGGTCACTGAAATATTTTTCTCTTTTTTTACTGGAATGATACATTTTCATTGTTAATTCTAAGACAAAAAATTAAAACAAAAAAAAGTTGCAAGACGTGTAAATCCTACTTAACCCAATGAAATATGCACAACAAAATACCTAAATCGGTCCAGTCATTTAAGAGGAATTCAAAGACAAACATACGTACAGATTCTATATTTAATAAGCTAAATACAAAATTCAAATAATTATTGTTAAATATTTTCACTTTTGAAAATACAATACATTTAGATTTCATATTATGTATAAATGTTTAAAATCCAGTTCCATAAAACGAATATATCAATCTTTCGAATCTATTATATTTAGAAGTGATTTAAAAATGACGGAATTATTATTTAAATTTATATAAATATAGAATGAAAAATAAACCGATACGGGCAGGGATTCCAACCCGCGACCTCTGGGAAACCCTCCCGTCGCTCTACCAACTGAGCTACCGGATCGTTGTCCGTCTCGGTGACTTAAGTATTCTATATGTGATCGTCTTTATCGGGACGGTGGTGACATCTATTAGGCTTCTTTCGAAAATCCTAGCCAATGTTTCTAACTTTGCAGTATAGATAAACGTTGAAAAGATGCCACTATCGAAAATAATGTTTAAAAATATCTATAAACATGTCCTGCCATGTTAAGCTTATTTAAATTTATATAAATATAAAATGAAATATATAAAATTATTGTTATTTGAGTCTAGCTAGTCATTTGACTGCAGCTCGTTTACGGACTGGGTCTATAATACCATGCTCTTACAGTAGATCGGCGTAAAGTTACTATCATAACTACGGTTAGTATGGAGAATGAGTGCGCCGCAAGCAAATCTCTTTTCTTTCTCTCGATATAACGACTTATATTATATTTTTACCATTCCTAAAAAGTGGCAAAGCATTTACAGACATTATTTTTGTATACGTCCATGAGCGACAACACCATCTTACCAGAAGCGAAAATATTTCTTTTTATAAAATAACAAAGTTAACGAAGTTTCGTTTGCGTTGGACTTAACACAAGTCTTTTCACGTACAAAATGAGAAAAGTAGCAGTACTCGCGTGAAATGGAAAGTTCGTTATAGAAATTTATTAATAACAGCTTGCAGCTTTTAAAAGTTTTATTTTCAGCATCTCATTTTTTTTTCAGCATGTTTTATATATACGTTTTGTTTTATTAACTACTTGTAATATTACCTACCTTCTTTATGTTCATATTGTGAAGTAATTCATGATGAAAAATTTAAGTTCAGCTTCGATATATTTTAGTGACCGATTTCGAACTGATCACGGAACGGAAACGGAACATTTGGGTATCGGAACGTATTGATATCAGAAACTCCAAGAGCAATGACATTGATTTTGCGAAATTCTAGGGCTGTAGAACAAGTTTTTAGTTTTTAAATAAGACTTTTGATTACAATTTTATTACAAGTAAAAAAAGTTCGACTATAAAGGAAACATAATTTTATATGAGTTGCGTTGGCGTTATATTATATTATTTGTACATAGGAATACATATACATATTATACTAATGACAGTAGAACTAGCTGCAAGGTTCCAAGAGTCTATGGGTATAACTGCATGAAGAAGAACCGGCCAGAAACTAAACTGATATTTATTAAAAAAACTTTAAGGTACTTTATACAATCTCTGTACGTGGAATAAGGATTAATTTAATATTTATACGTTGAAATCCAAAATGAGTTTTTTAGTACGTTGCGTGGGTGATGGGTTATTTACATTTAAAGTGGGTAACTTGTATAATGTGTACAGAAAGTCTCCTGTCTAGATCTAGTCATCTTACGAGATTAAAATTTAAACTTTGTACTAATAATTTATGTTATGAGCTGAGGCGTGTGTTAAGGACGCGTTTACTATGCTTATGCTAAAAATTAACAACTTTTCAGTAAATAACGCTACAAAATCAAACTTAATGTAGTGAAACCAATAATTGTAACATATAGAATGTTCCTTAATCTTTAGTGTCCACATAGAAAATATTGTAATATTGTAATTTTTAATATTAAAAAAACTATTTTCTCTCAAGTATTTTACGAAATCGGGAGGAGTTTAGGTGCATTTTTAAGCATAAAAATACCTTAGCTAAGAAGAGATACTCAACTAAAAATGTGTGAGAAAAAGGAAACCTTAATAAGTCACGTAATAATATATCAGAAAATAAATAAAAATATTTTTATTTTTTATCATTACACATGACTCTTAATGTATTTCAATAAGGTTCATTTTATGTGCAATTTTAGTTGATCCTTTTTAACAAATATTTCTAAAGTTCAATTTTCAGTCTAGTGTTGGCAACCGTACGATAATTATCGTACATGTACAATTATTTGGGCCTAGTTTACGATGTACGATTGCTATTCATTATCGTACGCAAATGTACGATAATTTTAGATAATACATTTTTTTTTCTAAAAAAATTGCAGATTGAAGTTTGAGTAGCAAAAACAATGGCACATACTACTAGAGAGACCCTGTCAATCATGACAGACCTTATTGTTACCTCATTTCTTTTAATAAAAGTAATAATTGACCGATCTACTTTAAAGTCACTTATTTTTTGTAAAATTTTTGAATCACCTAAATTTTTGGCCCATTTTCTATGCGATGTACCCATATCAAGTAACCATGTGAAATCATAAAATAAGAACGTGACGAGTGGTCGAGCATAATATAAGTTCCTGACAATGTCTGTTTTATTAATAAGTTATAACTAATACTTTTATACGTTTTTTGAAAATGTACTATATTTTATTGACAGGTACGGTAATTTTACGCTCCTTGGTACAAGTCTGATGGTAAGATCTCATCAAAAGCAACAAAACAAGGCCATACTCGGCGCAACAAGCTCTACTCATCTAGCAGATTCACTAGCATCCATCCATCACTATAACTTCAGGTCCACTCCACCAAGCCTGGAGGTAATATCTCTTTATGATTAACACAACGGGCCTAAACTCGACTAACCTTGCATTTTTTTATTAACACCCACCAAAGTATTCATCTATTATTAGGTCACAGAATAATTAATACGAATATCATATATGTAATCACAATCTGTAATTTTATGAAATGTTTAATATGTATTAATCATCATCTTAATCATCAATAATATAAAAATATTTTAAAGAAGTAATAAGTAAACATTAAATATATGAGAAAAAAATATATATATTGAAAGTATCAAAATTCTTTCATTTACACAATATTCTCGCTCTATACATACGTAAGTGTGCGTAGTCGAGATTTGTCTATGTAGTGATGCGATTTTCTACCTATCATTTTTGTAAACGCGTCCTTAAGAGTTGAGAAAATTTTGTCTTAATATTTTTGTATATGTTTATAAAAGCATTATCAAATATATATGAAATAGCTGTTGTGTATTCGAGTGAACATAATAAGTGAGTTAAAAACCAATTAAATGTTTAACTTTTAAAAAGCAGAATCCTTGGCTAAAAGAGTTAGAAAGTTCAAAGAGAATGACTTCAATTTAAATGCACGAAACATGCTTTCGCCGAGTACTATTTACACAAATTACTATTGACTTTTCTCTAAGCGTCTATTGGTGTTTAAATAATAATGAGTTAGAATAAAATGGTAACTCATAATTATTCTTTAAAGTTAATAACAGAAATATATATTATATTCTATTTTATTCTTATCTCTTATCCTTATTCAAATTTATTTCGGACCGTAACAACTCTCTATTCTTTATACATCTACGTCAATCATAATGTTTATTTTCATACAAAAACTATGATGTGAATTCACGCAGTACAACCTTCTATTATCTGGTCGTAGCATTCAATGTAAAGAAATTTTATTCATTACTTTCATACATTTGTGGATTTATGAGAAATTAGTACGCAAATTATAATAATAATTATCAAGTTTATTATATATTTTTTACTTTTATTTAAATTGATGGCTTCCTAATGTTTTCACCAATTGGATGATTCTAAAATTTCGAATTATGCATAATTAATATTTGACTAATTTACATAAAAATGAATTCTATAATACTATATTAAGACATTTTTCAACTAACTTCAATTTTTACTAAAAATATATCGGTTGAGTAGGAGGAAAAAATAAAGATAGATAAATTAATCGCTACAAAACTGGTAATGACTGGCGGAGAGATTTACATATGTTATAAAAATGTTCAGCCCACCATAGGTTATTATTTAAAATTAACTATATAGTAATCTTATAAATATATAATTTCTATATTAACATTTTTATTTTTGCACAACTTATTACACAACAACAACAAGTATTTATGAACTCGATTTTAGCTAATTCTAAAATTTTTCTGTATATCTATCTATCTTCCTGTAAGTTCTTCTATAACCCAAAAACGGCCGAAGCTGAAAATCGAAACTTGTTAGTAATTTGTATTGGAACTTGCGCAGTGGACAAAGCCGCTAGCAGAATGTAGTTACAATATCCCTATACCTCTAAATAATCTCTCATTCGTAAGATGAACATCTTACAACCACATTTCATCATGGCGCTTTAAAAAGTTCTCATAAGCATTTCTAATTTACAGACATGTAAGAACAAAGTTATGTTACAACTTTGTGATATATAACATAAAATGAGAGTGCTTACTCACGTTTCAACTTTCAACTATTAACAAGCCATGTAAAGCTCTGTTATGGAACTACAACAATTTCCCAATGTAATTTATCAAAGTCGTTTTCACCTCTGATCTAAACTTTTGGCTCAACAATGCTCCAAGCGTGATTGCATCCACATTACCTAACGTATTTTTAATGGATAATATATAACTCTGTATAACAATAATAGTTCTAGTATGGTTCATTTAAAAAATATTCAAAATATGTTTATTAAACAAGTATACCATAACGTAAATGTCTATGGTAGATACTTAATAACTCTTTCTGTAAAGTTTCGTCTTTGGAGCTTAATACTGTTTGTTTTTTATCTATTATTATAGTATAACTAGTATTATATCCCCACTAAAGTTTATGATGAAGTTAAAATTGTTTGTGGTTATTAAATGAACAATAACTTCCTATATAAAAATTGCCATACATTTCCAGAACACCATTTATGATCTATTTTCTTTTATGGAGAAATATGATATGTTTATCAATTGTTTTTTATTTTTTTTTAATAATAATATTCATTGTCTCAATCCTTTAAAATTTATTTTAACATGTTAGGGTCTGAAATTCTCAGCCAATGAACCCATCAATTCAAGCTTACGTCGTTTTTAAAATAAATTTTATTTAATATTTAATTACGGAATTGTATACCTTTGAGTCAAATATGCTTAAATAATATGAACAATCTAATACTTCGACTCCTAAATATCTATTTGACTTAAAAAAGTGTATTTTTTAAATTGTTAGTAACTTGATGCGTGTTTTTTCTCGTAGCATAATTATACACCTTTTAATACTTCATATTTATATTTAATAATATAAATTTGAAGTATTATCTTTTGATAATATAAAGATGAGTCAATAATATAGTTTTATTAATAAAAACTGATTTCGTGAAAATCTTTACTATTTTAGTATCCTAAACTAAAAATAAAAAAATATTATACCTATATAATATTCTGTATTCAGATGAAACTTTCAACAATTGCAGTAGATACGAAAATATGTGCTGTTTCTTTGTTTCTGTGAAAGTTTAATCTGAATACTAACAGCAACAAGTACGTATTGTGAAAAATACTTAAAAAGAACTGTTCCAGATGAAAGCAAGATAAGCTCTCCAGTCAATTTTTGTTTTCAAATAACCAGGGGATTTTAGAGCTAGCGGTGTTTGAAATTAAAACGATACAATCGAAAACAACAAAAAAAAAATAGGTACATTATATTTCAAATTTATCTAAATGGTATATCCAATTAAAATACTATACGATTTGACATTGCTATTTCGTTATATGCCTTGGTAACTTACTTGCATATTGAATTCTCCCTTTATTTAGCGTTTTCCCGTCGCAACGATTTTAATGAGTGCATAATAATATTATTTTTATCCTTTTTAGACGTCTTTTTGTATGGGGGCTTATTTAATTTTTTATTTAATTTTGTTCAATAAAATTTTTAATTATTTTACTTATTTCTATGTTATTCTAAATGAACCTAGAAACACACTAATTTCACTTGTTTAGATTTTTACTACCAATGTTGTATAAAAACTTTTCACCAATAAAACCAATAAAAGCTCTTAGAGACGACTGCTTTATTTTCGACCAAACAAAGCTAACAACCGTCTCGACGAACCAAGCTTTCGATTGAAAAAACCGCATTCAAGTACGTCCATGCGTTTGGCTCCTATGTTACCACAGACAGACACACAGATACACAGTTCAAACTTATAACACCCCTCTTTTTAGTTAGAGGGCTAAAAACTGCATACAATAACTAACTTCTCTTAAATATTTTAGTTAAAGTATTTTATATCATAAAACTGAACATTTATGAGGCACTCCATTAATCTTTTTTAGAGTTGAAATTAAATTATGTACTTTTTTAAGAAATATGAATACCTGTTTTATGAATTTATAACATTAATTCTTTCCTATATCTACATTGGTATTTTATTGTTTGATTATTTTTGTACTCACTCACACAAGCTCACCTTCAATCACATATAAACAATAACTAAAGTAACCGGCGCCACACTTCCGCCAATTACAGGACTCTTTCAGCGTTTTTTTTTAATAGCGCAATTCGGCTAATAATGATTACAGGACTCGGCAAAATACAAAGCTAGACGCAATCATGTTATTACATGTTATTATAATTTACAGAATATAGTAGACGTGAATGTAATAAATAACTACATTATGATTTGTTCTTTTATTTTCTTATTCAATATAGAGCAAACTAATAATGAACCTAATACCTTTTGTGCATGTTATGTATAATGTAGAACGATAGTAATAATAAGTATATTTATTTATCAGGCACTTACATCTAAATTACAAGTAATTATAGTTTTCTTTATATCATTTGATTTTTTTCGATAAACTGAACGTAGCTTATATTTACAACTTAAAATAGATAAGAACATGTTAAAATTAAAAACGTAAAGTTGGTAACAAGTGTCAAAGGATCAATGTTTGCAATACCTATGTGTTATGTTCACACAGCGTTATCCGTGATTGATTAAAAAGAATATTTTTAACAAAAAGGGTTATATTAGTAAGCAAATTTCACTCAAAACTGTACACGGATATCCATTTTATTTTAAAATAGTAAAAATAAAGATATATTTCATGTCTAAAAGTTATAAATGATTCGTTTCCACGTTCTTCCCACACGATCCTCAATCCCAGTAAGTGATTAAGTGATAACGTCATAATTATATGGATCTTTCCACTCTGAATCATTAATACTTCACTAACCATTATCTGATGGTCTGTCATCTACTTCTTTAATGGTATCACAGAATATTACATTTAGAAGGGCCGTCAAACAATAAATATTATTTATTTTCCTTTTTTGTGTATGCAATATTTAGAAAGTGTCAAGTAACAATATTAATATGTATATGTATTGTGGAAATTTAAATGTAACTTGCCTTGTATATGCAGCGGTGGTGTTTTCCTGTCCTCAGCTCGTCTCTCCATTGCACAATCAATGCCACATCCACTTTTAGTACATACATTCATTCATGTCCACAATTATTAATTACAATTGGTGATGCTAACAAAAAGACGTTTTATTGAAAAATAAAGTGAATTTTTGAATTTATTCCTTGATGTCAATTATATTTTAATACACAAACCTTATTTAATAAAAAATATCTGATATTTCTTTATATTTTTAATAAGTATAAATTACCCTATTATTAAATTTGTAATAAGTTTCTAACAAAAAAGAAAATTCATTACAATAGAAAATAAAATTGTCAATGTTAATCACAAAATATAATTGCAGGCTCGTATTATTCGTACCACTCGTGAAAACAATAGCTACGGAATTCGTAGCGATTGCTACGCGACATCAAAACACGCAATCGCGCCATACCAAGTGCTACAAATGTTAAATTAGCGAAGTCATAAATCATTTTGAGTATAAAAGGACCGCAATGTTTTAAGTTTGTATGAATAGTTGATTGCTAATCAATAATTAACATGCAAACCTTTATTACTTTTCAAATATTTGCGTAGACACTAAAATTATTGTTAAGTGTCAACTTGACATTTGACACTAATGAATTGCTAATATTAATTTAATTTTTGGGTGTCTTATTTACATTATATATGTATATTTAAAAGTAAATGATAGACTTAATATTAGACTCACTTGATTTTATTTTCAATACTAATGTGTTAGTACTAAATTGAACACTTATTACATCAAATCAATTTACTAGAGATAAAACTTTTATTAAACGTAATTCGCGCGTCGTGAAAAATTTGAAACTTTTTTATATTTGACGACACCATAAACCGACATATCTTTTTTAATAGTTTGGAACTGATTGTTGTGGTGGTTGTATTTTACTAATGTTCTTTGTCTTCGTATTTTACATTTTATGTGAGATATGTGCTAACCGATCACACGTTCGCCCGGGATGAACTCGCAAAGCGACTGACCGTAGCAACTCAGTCTACGCTAGGTACACGCTCTCTGAAGCCTTATGTAAGCACTTCTTGCTATCGACTGCCATCGTCATCAAACTTAAAGTGATTTAAAATCAAATGCAATTTAAATAACTTTTATTATATCCGTTATGAAATATATATCCATTTAAAAAAAATCTATTACGAACGATTTGGCATTGTACTTCTTTTTAAATTTGTTTTAAAATAAGTTTTAAAATAATAAAATTCAATAGTATAATATATAGTTCTGCTTAATATATTATAATTGGAATATACCGAAATGCACTTATTTACAGAAAAAAGTACATGTACAATGTGGTAAAAGTTCATTGAAGTATTTTATTACTAGAAATTGGAGAAGATAGAATAATACCCAGCATCCTATGTGTACTCCGTACTTCTGTATATTATGAGCAATTACGCTAATTTATGTACCAAAACGGACGGAGACAGTAAATAACAGAATTGTCTAGAAACAACTACTAATTAGTTGTGGAATTTTAGCATTCTATTCTTCATTTTAATCATGTCTCCAGAGCTTCGTCGTACTGAGATATTAAAAAATAAAGAAAGTTTTTTGTTTGCCCATCATTGTGAATTTTTAACAGCGCCCCGCTTTTGTTTGCTGTAGTGGATACTTGCCCCATAGCTTTTAGAATATTTAATATTTTTGTCTCCATAACAAAACGAAGCTTGAATAAAACATTTTTTTTAAATGTAATTTTTGGTTTGATCTTACCGTACTTCAAGTTACTGTCTGTCACATTGAATCTACGGATTGCTATCTTTTGCCAGCGGCTTCGTACGTGCTATAAAGGTAAATTACAGCCCTGTTATGTCGGATGGCAATCTAAAAAATATTTTTCTTTCCGCGATAACAGCGCTTTTTTCAAAATGAGAGGTCCTCTATGTACTTTTTTGGAACTGTAATAACGTATGAGCATATTTATCAAATAAGCTCACCTTCGCATTAATAATAAATTAAAAGTAAAGTACAATAAAGTAGTATTCTTACATGACAATTCATAAATGAGAACAAAAAAATATTATGAATGAATGACTGAATTAAAAATGTCATTAATCTTTGACATTTAGTATGAGCTGTGGTTTTTTTTTTAATATCAGAATTCTTGTAACAAAAGACAGTAATTCAAATCAAATTTAAATAAATATATGTAGGGGAAAAGGGGATAATCACTTAAGCGAGAAATTAAAAAAATAATAATTTCAACAGAACATATGTATTGCAACCGCCTTTAAACATAATATACTTCATTTAATCAACTGAGATCAGTTTCAATCACTTTGGCAATCAACTTTGAAAATAATATGAAGTTTAAAAAAAAAACACATTTCACTCCCATTGCACCGATATAAGGGTAATGGTAGTCACCCAGGGGGCAATCGGAGTCAATGAAAATTTAGCACATATCGCAGACATAACCTTGGGCTGAGTCCTACCCTGTGTATTCCGAGTGAGCCCATAGCCCACATGAGGTACAGCTGAACCATATTTCATTGTTTCTTCCGAAACAATGAAATTGTTATTTATTAACATCTCGTCATCATCCTCATCATCCTGGCACAAATCGTTAATCCCAACATCAAATACAGGTTTCATTCGATTCTTGTAGTACTTGACGTTTTACCTTTTCAGGACCCTGCTTTGGTACTTTAGTTTTTATTCCCTGACCTATACCTTTCCATTTCTTATTTTCTTTCTGAGTTTATTCTTTATTTTCTTTTTTCTTTATTTTCTTTTTCTATCAGGTTTTCTTTCAGTGGCGTTGAAGTTAAAATTGTTGCATGTAGCTTCTTTCGGCCTTCGGTCTTCTCTCGTAACTTGATTAAATCATGCAATGTAATTTGACTTGAAATGCTAGGACCTGGTGATTCGATCTGTTTTGATGTTTTCGGTATTGCGGGATGAGCTTCTTTTGATGTGCTCGAAACTTGTTATTGAAATTCTTTTGATGTACTCGGGATTGGTGAGTGAAATTCTTTTGCTGCACTGGGAGTGGTAGTAGTAGTTGCAAGAGATTCATTGCAATCATGGATTGTAATAGTTACAGTTTGGATAATTTCACGCAACATTATTAATTGCTTTATTCATTGGTGAAGAAGAAGACGAAGTGATCATTTGCTGAAGTAATAGCGGAAAATGGGAGTCACCCGACTCTCATTTCCCACTTCTGTACAAAATGTTTTAGTTTTGAATTTTAATTGTTTTTTTTTCTGTAGTGTACCCTAGTAGTTTTTTTTTCACTGGTAGAGAATGCTTTAGCTTTAACTTTAGCATTAAATGAATAAAATAAATAAATAAACGATGGCAGTACAAATTAAATGTTTCGCACAGTGGACCTGATATATTGATATACTGGAAAACGATCTAATAATTTTATATAGGTACTGCTTGACTGGGGCATCCGGTCGATATGGATAACCAAAACGTGACTATTATTGTTCTGATTGATTTTAGTAAAGCATTTGACGATGTCGACTATGACATTTTACTTTCAGTCACAGTACAAAATCGCGGTTCCGCCTAACAGGTGGTTTGCCTTATATCATTGCGGTCGCTGAGAGGACATTTGCTCTAAAGAGAGACTCTCTGATGGGTGTAACATGGTTGCTGGCGTCCACTAAGCGATATTCTATTTTCTTTATTTGTTTTCTATTTTAATTAGCCGCTCGTCTTTAAGCCGATTAATTGCAGCCTTATTCGCAACTAAAATGAACTAAGTCAACTAAATCAATAAATTCTTGAAATGTTACCTACCCTTGAACGAATACTGACTTGGACTTAAAATTGATATTAAAGTTATTTGTATTAAATGTCAAGCGATTATTATAGATAGTTCTCACCAGTTGGCAAAACTTGGCTCCAACTCTTTACCGACTGTGTTTTTTGATAGCACGATATTATCTTTCTCCTTATAAGTCAAAAAATTCTTCATTTCTATTGACAATTCTCTTATTTGGAACGTGCATTTCAGAAAATTAACTCATAAATTCTACAGTACTAACCTACCTGACATTTTCTTTAACATTTGAGAAAAAATACCCTTTAATGCTAAATTAAATTTATTAAATATTCTTTTGGTACCAATTTAAGACTCCACATTTTCAGACCCTATTACCACTCTTATACTTTAATTATTAATCGCTCTTATTAGCGCCTATTTCTATGAAAACCACTGCAAATAATACTTATATTTTTTTCCATTGTTTGAAGAAATAGTATAAATAGTAGGGGAGAGTAGGGTAATGGGAATCACCCACACATCCACAAAATATTACACGCGAGCGCCGCGTAAACGACGTCTTCTACCTTGCCCTGGCACCCTGTCGTTGCCTGGAACGGCTCGCAACATTCAACGCCTGCACTTCTGAGATATAGCCTCATTTTGTTTTTACGCTCTCCTGATCTTATTTTTCGTTAAAGTACATTAAAAGATAAGTGTCGAATAATTTATAATATTCGATTAACACATTCACACGAGCTTAGTTAGACATTTAAAATTGTGAAGTGCAGTTCATATTGTGGTAATATGTTTTTTTTTTTCATATTTTTTTCCATTTTATACAGAACGGGGTAATGAGAGTCGGGTGACTCCCATTTTCCGCAAATGATCACTTCGTCTTTGGTGAAGAAAGCATTTAATAATGTTGCGTCTATTAGCAAAGGAGAATCAGGATTTGGATCAACTGGAATATTTCCAGTTAATCCAGAAGTACTCGCAGAAAAAGATTTTCTAGCCGCAGAAATTCTCCAATCTGTAAATATTATAGTCCATGATTGCTATGAATCTCTTACAACTACTACTACCACTCCCAGTGCAGAAAAAGAAGTTCACTCACCAATCCCGAGCACATCAAAAGAAGTTCATCCCGCAATACCGAGCACATCAAAACACATCGAATCACCAGGTCCTAGCACTTCAAGTCTAATTATTTGATTTAATCAAGTTACGAGAGAAGACCGAAGGCCGAAAGAAGCTTCATGCAAAATTTGTAACTTTAACGCCACTGAAAGAAAAAGAAAATAAAGAAAAAAGGCAAAACACAGAAAGAAAATAGGAAATGGAAAGGTAAAGGTCAGGGAATGAAAACTAAAGTACCGAAGCAGGGTCCTGAAAAGGTAAAACGTCAAGTACTACAAGAATCGAATGAAACCTGTATCTGATGTTGGGACTAACGATTTGTGCCAGGATGATGAGGATGATGACGCAGAAGATGTTAGAAATAGGTGCCTAGTATGCAACGATTTCAGAAGAAACAATGAAATATGGTTCAGCTGTACCTCATGTGGGCTATGGGGTAACTCGGATTGCACAGGGTAGGACTCAGCACAAGGTTATGTCTGCGATATGTGCTAAATTTTCATTGACTCCGATTGCCCCCTGGGTGACTACCATTACCCTTATATCGGTGCAATGGGAGTGAAATGTGTTTTTTTTTTGAACTTCATATTATTTTCAAAGTTGATTGCCAAAGTGATTGAAACTGATCTCAGTTGATGGTAAATGAAGTATATTATGTCTAAAGGCGGTTGCAATATATATGTTGTGTTAAAATTATTATATTTTTAATTTCTCGCTTAAGTGACTCTCATTACCCCCTTTTCCCCTATCGAAAGCTTTTGTTTGTAGAATGAAATGATGTGAATATTATAGCAAAGCGTTTTCCGTAGATTTACATTATCTTTAATTACATTACCAGTTGCTCAGTAACTTGAGTTCTTCTGGATATCACACAAGATTTTTTTTTTTGCCTTTTGTTTCAATTACTTTAGAGACAAAAGTTTGTAATGAACGGGATTATAGTAAGATAGATTACTTTTATCCCCTGACTTGTATATTGGATAGACGATGCACATTTACACGCTTGTAGAAATATACGCGTCCGCAAAGTTAGCAAGCAACTGGATTTATAAGCAAGTTATCATATCCCATACATATTGCGTTGTTAGATCTCAGCGTAGATATAACTATCGGCACGTAGCAGCCCTCATGGACTAAACTGCGCAGAAGTCTAAATTAAGGTATCTGAGAGGACTACGCGGGATAAAGGTGTTCATACATAGCACTGATTGGTTCTCCAGTCGCGTTACTCTACTGCACCTCTTAAAAACGTAGTTAATAAAAGACTAGTGGGTCTTTTACTTGTTACAGATACTTAATTATACTTAATTTATCAATTTTATTTAGCATAACATTTGTTAATTTGTGTCCTATACTTGATAAAATATCTTTTTACTCCGTTTAATGAGCTCTTAGATGCTTAAAAACCCTGCAAACTTATTAGTATCAAGTACCATTTCACTTAAAGTTATACACCTTCTTAATAGTATATTAAGTTTAAGTAACATATTATTTGATAAATTCTTTACTGTAATATAATTATTAAAATTGTTTACTTCAATATAATTATTAAATATGTTCACTAAAAACTTAGGAAGTTTAAGTTTAAGATAGAGATACCTACAATATACTTAGCAAGGTAAGGTACTTCTTTTACTTTTATCCTTAATTTATTTATCGACGTGTGTTGGCCTTAAATATCAATTAATAGAATGTTAACAAAAAAATGGTGAAGCCTATATATGGCAATGTGGGAATTTCACTAAAACTCTTTATTTATCTACTAGTGAAGCAGCCAGTAAATGTTAGTGTGTTTTACTTAACGATATTTACGTTACTTTTGATACTTTTTAAAATAATAACATAACTAGTCAGGTGTTAAACAGCTAGCGACACAAAAACCCGCTTTTGACTTGTGGTCACTTTTATTTATTTGTGTTTATTTCTAAACATCTCAGGTAAAAAAAATTAAAGTATTAGAATTACTTTTCTATTTTTATAGGATTCTCCCAGTTTTATCCAGCTTGAGGTTCAAAGCAGACAACTCTTCAATACCAGCAGGCACAGCATCTTTACCGATCGGTTTCAAAATCAAAACTTACAAGGAATGGGATATAACGTAATAGAACATCAACCAGTAACTGCGGGGCTGGTAACATGATATCGGAAAATCTAACTGCGAGACTTAATAATATGAGAAGATGAACCCTTATTTTGGCGTTCAAATATAGTCAGTTACACTGGACAAACCAACTGATTGTGTTGAATTTAAAAAGGATGGAATTAATTTGGAAATCTTATATACAATAGGCCACCAGGAGAAAATGTGTGTGGTTAGAGAAAAGGTTGCACATGTACAATGTAAAGTTTTGAACTTGAAAATATCTTTGAAAAATCTTAAAAAGATTTTTTTAAACAAATGATAATAGTATATAGTATATCAGTACGTAAGGATCGAAATACCTGAAAGGAACTCAACAAGAACCCAAGTAAATATAACTCAGTGACACATGGTCTAAACTCCAAAACAAAGAGATAAAAAATGGTTCTCAGAAGCACCTTTGGAATACAAGTTGTATAGTGAACATTAAATTTGCAATTTGAAGACTGAATTTTTCATTTGAATTATTATTTTTACTACATTTACATAACATTCTAAGATACTAAAGGAATTGCATTAGCTCCTTGTTCAAATGTAACAAGCTAGCGTTTTAACTTAATCAACATTCATCGAATTTGCTTTTACATTAAAAAAAAAACAAATCATAAGGTTGTGGACACAACAAGTGCATTCAGTTACAATTAAATCTCATCCATTTATCTATTCATCAGTCATGACCTAGTGTAAGCAAAGAAAAAATATCCCATCTATTGCTGTAAATCTGTAATAATAAAACAATAATAATAATATTTATTGTACATCCTCAAAAGAACAACATTTTCATGTATTACAAACTAAATATAAATATTATAATAATGTTTGTTATGATTATTTTAATGGATTAAAGTAATAGAACCCACCCTGACCCAACCAGCACCCCAGGAACAAGATATCCTAGGAAATAAACATGTAGGTCTTACAATTAAAAGATACAAGTCAATAATAATAATGGCAATTTTTTTATTTTTTTTAACTATTATACGAAATGTTGTAATGTTTAACAGATTAATCCTACAAATTAATATATTATATACAGTGTATATTAAACAGCAAAATGGTCAATATATTACTTATTCTTTACTAGTACTTGAATTAGGTACACCATCAGATTGCAGTAGCTCTATGGAAGCCGACAATTGCTCCAAACTTTGAACCAACTGAACCATTTTATCATTTGAAGTATTCTCAAAGCTATCTTCTGTAGGTTTTTCAGCATCCCCATATAAACGGAAATGTAGTCTTGCTAAGTTTTCTTGCTGGTCTCGTATGTTAATCATTTGTTCCATACTACATCCAGTACCAAATGCACTTAGCTTTCCTGTGTGGAAATCATCAAGTAATTCAAGCAGTGCCTTCTCCATATGTTTCACATCTGGAGTTTCTTTAGGGAAGTTTTTAGGTTTGTTGTTAGTGCGCACAAAATCACGATGTAACTTCTTCTCATTGATGTAGGACACTTTGGCAGAATCATTTATGCTATTGTTGCCTGTACTTGTAAATGTTGGAGGGTTTTTAGATGTGAGACTCGCGGCTCCACTAGATACTTTGTTGCTAGTGACTGGTGAAGTTGGAGGTTGAATTTTCTGTTCTTCTTCATCCCCTTCATTATGCATTAGCTGTTGGGTTTCGTTAGCTTCTTCTAAATCTAAACTCATGTAGGTAAATTAAATATTAAGGCTATATACTTAATCACTTCATTACTATCCAATAACTTCGATAATATTGTAAAATGTTTTTTTCTGATCGATATATGATTTTCTTTATATATTATAACCAACTTATTACATATATTTACAAAATTAATGTTCTTTTTTATTTCGAGATAGCTTTTGGTTGCGCCTAATGTTGTCAGTTGTATTTAATAATAATATTAATATATTATTTACTGAATGTCAAATAATTGTTTTGCAGTCAAACTTCAAGTTCCGTTAGCTTGTCTACTCTTGTCTCTTATCTGTCATGATTTATAAACATAACATTTTTACTTTCGAATATTCAATAAAATATTTTAAGTTATAGTTACTGTATTCATAGTATGTTATAGTAACAATTTACTTAATTTTTTAAGTCCAAATTTGTTTTTCTTATCTGCACAATAAAATTATATCATTTTCGGATGAATTTAGAATTTATTAACTAACTACGCATTAAGATTTTAAATATAATTTAAATTATTTAAATAAGGCAATTACCCGTGTTATATTAAAATTCTAATATTGTAGAAAACTAATACTATACAATAATATTTTGTGTGGCAATTTTTTTGTTTTCACTTTTAAACTTTTGTCTTTTAGACTTTAGTTGTCAATTGTCAAATAGAAAACGGGAATCGAGTGTCGATCGAACTAACGTTTACTTATTTGTTAGTTTCGGTGAGTAATTTTAATTATGTATGTATAATACGTTAAATAAAATTATAAATTTCAATAGTTAATCTACATAAATTGCTTTTGATTTTAAAGATTTTCATTTCTTTGTGTGGCAGTCTCCATTGTCCGTTTTTTCTGGCCACATCCTCAATAATTGTGGCACATGTTTCGCTCGAGTACCGACAAAAAATTGTATTTCATGCTTCTATTACTTTCAGCTAAATGCTATCTACTTTTTTGTAGGTGAACGTCCTAAAGTATTGAGTTCTCGAACACTATATTTTTGGACGATACGACAGCGCTACTTGCATGTTGGTATTTTGTGTTGACTGCAACGCCAACGAAATTAGTTACGTCGGTGACCAAGAAATTTCATCAAAATGACGGCATCGTCAAATCTCGATCCGAAGCTCCGAAACCGACTCAAACGTTATCTCCATACTGGTAATGAGATCCCAAAGTACTACCCTGGTTGTTGGAGCTCACATAAATATTTTGAAGTTGATAGACTAAAAGCCATTGATGAAGCACTGCAAGATTCACCTAATAATGTGGAAGTTGTGAATATAATTTTGCAGGTAAGCTACTAGGATACCACATAATATTAAATTTAAAAAATATGTCATGTGGTATTTATTGACTTTGTTGTGGTATTTATTGACAAATCTACTGTCATAGGTTTTGAGGGTGGGGGTCAAAGCCATATCCCTGACATCCTATATACCACAAAGAAATATTTAGTTTTGGAATTATACCAATTTTAATTTTTGCAAAAAAATAACCTAACATTGAAGTCATTAGGACTACTCTCCCGCTCTTCAGGATGGACAGACCCTACATTACCGCAGTTTGCTGGTTGCCTACTTCAACCCACCCTGGTTGCTGCAGCTCATTTGGGTTTTAAACAGTATTTCAGCTGGCAGCAGCTGCCCTTCTTATTATAATATAATCTAGGGGTAGAACAGATAACACTGTGTAGAGTTAGTTTTAAGGGAAATTTTCTTAACCAGGGTTATGTAATTATGAAAACCATAAATGTCACTTGTGAAGTTGTTGGCATTTTATGTTAGGACATTTGAAACACAACAAAGTTGTTATGAATTTGTTTTACCTTATTAAATGCTAATATAATAATAAACATAGTTGATAGATATATTGCATTGATGTCAAACACTATTTAAATATCTTGATTTTCTGGTGAAAATAATGTTATGTTACTTGCAAATAGAAATAACTGGGAATAGTATTAAAAAAAGGGGAGACTGACCCCTTTCAAAATAAAACTGAAATCCTATGACAGTAAAGTGAAATTCTCTTGACCTTATTTATAACTTGCATAAAATAATTTAAAGTGTTTTTTTAGGCTTACAAAGATCGCTGGTATACAAGATTTGATACTATTGCTTTTGCTTTGACTAAATGTCTACTTGTTGGTTCTATCGCTGTTAAAGAAGCAACTTACAAAGCTGCAACCGAAATATGTAACACTCCAGAGGAAATGATGATGTTCAATAAATTTACCAGGCTTTTGCAAACAGGTATATATTAAATAGAAATCAGAATGTTTGATGATTTAATATTTTTGTTAGAGTTACACTTATAGAGGACATTTACAATACACTGAAATTTAAAGACTTTAACTGTGAATGTATCATTAATCTCTTATATTAAATTGGCTGAAATGACTTAGTTAATTTGATTGTATATATTTATTAATAACTAATCTTATTTTAAAATATAATGTATTGTTCTAAAAAGGAAATGGCCGTGGTTGGTGCAAGAATGTCAAGGAGTGGTATCTAAAGAAAGATCCAATGATATTAGCAAAGGAAATAAGTAGAGTACGGGCAAGGCATGGTCGCTCTCACAAGACATTGCTTCGGAAGTCACACATAAGAGTTCCTGAAAATGATACTGGTAACTATCTTATAATATAGTACATACTTACTATAGTTAAAATGACACATTTTATTATTTATCTTTATTATTCAATAAGCTACTAATTACTTGATAAAAGGAGATAATAGTGTTTATTTCTCATTAATAATCAATTTGTACTAATTTATATCATTTGTGCTGGGCTTATCAAATTCAATATTTTTGAATGTGCTTACAAAGTACACAAATTTATACAAAATTTAAAGATGATCTATATTTGTATTACAATTCCCAAAAGCAATCATTTCTAATGGACTCTAGAAGTTTCATATACCTTTTATTTAGCATTTGTTATTATTTGTTGGCTTCACTAAATTAAGGAAAATTCTTATATATAGAACATGGTGTCATAGTTGGTTATTTGTGAATATTTCTATTTTATCATCTTGCAAATAAATAGTTATTTATTTGAATAGAGATTCAGATACATTTGAATTCCTACAATACACCTATGACTACATTTCCACTTACCATCAGGTGGAATGTAGTCAGGCATTAACCTAGTTTGTATAAAAACAAAGTAGTAATAATAAAAATTTACAATAGAATAGATGTTACATTAACAAGTGCTTCTTGATTTTAGTGAGAGATGCGGTAATCAAATATGCTATATTTGGTCTTAAACGAGCAAAGCAAATTGTGGGAAATGTGGAGGGTATAAAGAATATATTTGAGTATCTACAAAAAGTGGAAGACATGCGTCACTGTGAGGATCCAGTTGCAGCTGCTGACATTGCTGCACAGAATCATTTCACTCTTGATCATGTACCCGGTCATCTGCTGACTTCACAGGAAGTAAGAATTCCAAATATGCTTTAAATGTATGTGAGGATTTAAATGATGAATAAAACCCTTGCATATGTGTGAAAAAATTTTAGTTTTCTTTTACAGCTCCACTAAATATATATAGATAGATATATATATGTATAGATAAATATAGATTTAACACTATTTTATATTTTAGGTTTGGAATGCTATATTACCCCAATTCTCACTAGAAGATGTGCTGTACAACATCCAACGCATCCATAATATGGGATTCCTAACGAGTGACTCCACGACCACAACTGTTCTCGTTTCTCTCCTCAACAACAAGGAACTCATCAAGAAGTCGAAAGTTACACCAATAGAAGTGTACATTACATTGTGCAACTATAAGAAAAAGACGAGGTGAAAATCTTTGTACAATTTTAGTTTTTTAAGTAACAATTCTTAAATTGATATACACTTATAAATGAACTGAAATTGTTCTGAATACAATATGTCCATCAGAGCGGAAAAAGTAGGTTATTAATTAAAACTGAAATAAATTTCAGTAATGGTTGAGTTACTAGTTTTTATTTACATTGTATTTATTTGATCCAGGCCATTAAAATTTGAAAAAGCCAAAGTAGCACTAGAGAAGCAAACCCGCCGTCGCACTCGTCAGATCTTTGATACTCAGACCGAGCTGTGGGAGTGGACGGTCACTAGACGACATCCTAAGGAAGTCAAAAATTGGGGTTAGTAAGTTTATTATAGCATTATCAAATTACAACTTTTTTTTTTTAGTTACTCAGATGTACATTAATTATGCTTACAAAATTAGTTGTTTTGTTTGACGATGGGTTTATATGGAACTGGAAAAGTTTAGACTCTAGTTAACCCCATGTTTATTAAAAATAATTTATCGACAATCGAATACTTTCTATAGCAAAAACATATTTTTTGTAGGCATTGACCAACCACCCAATATATCAGTGCTGGCAGCTCTGAATAATTTGATGGATCAAACATGGCTACTGACGCCGCCCACGAAAAAGCGCTATCTCATCACCTTGGATATGAGACACCACATGTTTAAAGGTATGTTAATTTTATATCAAAATGACAACTATTATTAATATATGTATTATTACTTTCTTAGATATTTGTGCAAGTTTTATGAAAATAAAACCATAATGTGACTATATAAGCGCCCTTCCAGGTCGTCATTTTTGCAAGAACTATGTAGTACCCAAAAAGAGTAAGAAAAGTACTGCAAAGAGCACTCCAGGAGCCGGCGGTGACGCGGACACTGAAAAGAAAGAGAGCAAGAAACATTTGTACGCTGAATGCTTTTATAATAGACACGTCACTCCAGGTCATGTTGGTAGGTTATACTAAATAGAACGTCTTTTTTTTATTTTCAACGCTGTCACCAGCTCCGAAAAATAATTATCGCGGAACTGAGAAGAGCTGGCGACAGTCACTCAGCGGGATTGTCATGTTTTTTTTTTAAAGTAGTGCTTAAATTCTATTTTACATAAATTCAATACAATACTAAGTAAATAATCTTGAAGTAATCTGGCAGCAATAGCTTCATACTATGGTGCATATTGCAATTTAGACTCGTCTTTTATTCAATTTTGTTGTTGTTTATATAATAATTATTATTATAACAATTTTTAGCAATAATCATGGCTTTGCAACTGCTGAAACGCGAGAAAAATGCAAAACTGGCGGTATTCACTGAAGATGGAGTGCAGCTAGTGTCCATTGAACGCAACTTCAGCAACATTGTAGAGGCCGAGTTTGTTTTACGGGTAACAGGCATTTATTTTTACCATAATTGAAACTACTTTACAATGGTTATAACAATTTTAATCATATAATTTATATAAATTGTAATATAATAATGTAGTTAATTATTAAGTAACCTAATTATCTAATGTGTAACTTATTAGTCACAAATATTATTATAACACAAAAAATTGCTCCAGCAGAAAGCCAACCTAGGCCGAGTCCAACAGGATGCTCCAATAGAATGGGCCAACAAGAACAAGCAGAACTTCGATGTGTTCATCAACATGGTGGACCGCACCACCCGCTACATGGAGCTGGACCTCACGGCGCGCGGAGGTCGCGGCCCGGGGGGACGGTACGGACCTCCGCCGGCCCCCGTCAAGGAGATTGCGGATCACTGTCCTATACGAGCACTCGAAAACTATAGGGCCAATAATGTGCGAGATGCTAAGTAAGTACTCGAGTATGAAGATTTGCTGCTTTAGTTAAAAGACTGTCTCTTATATATTTGTTACAGTGCTGTTCATATCTTATGATCATCTTGCGTTTTTGGTGAACATGAAAAGTATAATTAAAGTTTTGTAACTTATACATATACTACATATACTCCACACGGTATAAACTAGACGACAAAACTTTTTAAGTAAGACTTATCTATACTAATATTATAAACAAACCTTTCCTCTTTATAATATTAGTATAGATAAGTCTTACTTATTAATAGAATTTTTTAAATCGGTCTAGACCGATTTAAAAAATTCTTTCACCGTTGGCAAGCTACACTATTCCTGAGTGACATAGGCTATGTTACATTTTCAAAAAATTAGGGATGGTTACTAAAACTTGAATATTCTAACGCAAGGTGTAAAAAATAAACAAAAAACTGCATGCGCTGCGAAAACGGTGAAAGTTACGCAAAAATGATGTTCTATGAAATTGTTCCCCTTTAAAAGTTCTAAAAAGAAGCCCGCGACAACATATATCTAGCTTTTAAGGTTGACTCACTATAACCTTTTATATGGTTATGAAATTAGTTCTAAAATAATATACACTTTCGAAGGTGTTTTAATAATAACGATATTATTCCTTATCCAAATAAATTATTTAAATATCACAGCCACTTAATTATGAACAACATTGCTCTTGAAAGCATTTGATTTTAACCAATAAGTAAGGAGTTATTTTAGTTTTAAAATAATACGTAATGGTAAATACCACACGTACTTTGATGTGCAGGGTGTGTGGCGCGTTGAGAGGGGAGGGCTAACAATGTCGATAGACGCGTGGTCGGCTCCTTACGGAACGGTTGTGGACAGCGATAATATTTTTGAATGCGTTTGTTTGTGATGTGGATGTATGTTATTATTTTCAGTTTGATATCGTAGCAATGTAATGCCTATATATATAAAATTTCCACGGGAATAGGATACTATAGAATTAACTATAAGTCTATTATAGGTCTGCATAATTGTAGTTTCCACAGATTACGCGAAAAGCGACCTAAACGCGGGCGGAGCCGCGAGCAACAGCTAGTGTATTATAAATCAAGGAAATACTATAAGAAAATGTGTTTAATAAGCCTTAATAAAATACTTGCATCAGTTAAACTTCAACTCGGATGTTTATTTTGAAACCTTGAGGCGATATATTCGTTACTGATTCCTAGTTATATATGGCCTAGGGAGGCCAAGGTTCTTAGCCTACTTAAAGACCTTGGCCTTTCTAGAACAAGCACTGGTTCATTTCTAGAACGTATTTCAAAGGCGGCATTGGTAGATTCTTTCCAAATTTGGTTAGGTAGGGAGAGGAGTGTGGAGGGTGATGGCGAGCGTTTTTGCGCATAATAAAGAGGCTCCTTTAACCTACTCCTGAGTCCCAGGCACTGCTGCACCCGCACGGTGAATCCATGGAATGCTAAGAAGCTTCGTCTCTTATTAAACCGTATTCGTTATTCGATGAAACCACCATTCGGTGCACCTCTAATACTAATATTGAAATATATATCTTGTGTAAAAAATATCTATTAAAATGAGTGATGATTGCAGGCTGATCGTGATGTCTCTGGCCTCGCACCGCGTGGCGACCACTGACGGCAGCCATGAAGGAGTCCTCGATATTATTGGAATTGATCAACATGTACCCAAACTCATCGACGCTTTCACACTCGGCCAATTTCTGTAAACCATATTTATTCGGAAGTAAAGTAACTAGATTTACTACTATAATAGTCAATTCAAGTATTACATTAAATTCCTGATAAACTAATTACTGTTAATTAGTATCATCAATATTAATATTTTATTCATTATTACTTTGTTAATGTCTAAACTTAGTGTTATTAATTAACTAGTTAATAAGTACACATGACACGAGTAGGTATTGGATCTAGTTACTTTATGATCTTAACTTGGAATTAACAACTTAATATCAATGGTTTTTTGCAAGCGAATTTTTGAACCTCATTATCCAATCTGTTTGTCAAACACCGTAATGTGTTCCGGAACTTAAACTTCTGAAAAATCTTTGCAATAGCACTTTGCTTTTAAATGCTTTTAATTTCGTAAACTATTGGCCTAAGCTTCATAGCTCTGTGTTTTTACACACTATGTGATTCTATATGTATTTAATTTATATAATCAAATCCATCAAAACAGCCGGTGCTTAGTTGGGTGGGTAAAAAGGTTTTGCTGTGTACCTTCACCATAGATTGTTAACAAAATCGATGTTACAAAACTGGATGTTAACAATTCTGGACCATAAATGATAAAAATGTCTAATAGGATGTTTTGATTCTCGTAATAAACATTAGATCTCTCTCAGCCCGCTATGGGAAAGTCTGTTATTATTTTAAAAAACTATATTTGTAAGGTAGCACTGAAATGAATTCTTCATAGTCAAGTTGAATTATAATATGTAGTATTTTTTGCGGTTTATTCTAGTAGTGACATCGAAGGTAACTCTTCTTTAATCGTTTTCATTTTATGATTATTATATATCTCTTTGGTATGTTTAATATTAAGCTTTATTATGAATATCTCGTAGGTAAGAATAACATATTTTTAAATATTTAATAAAAATCCTAACCTTAGATAAGTAATGTGTTGTTTTTTAGTGTTTTAATAATATTAACAACTAAGGTTAGGGTTTTGAATAAGCTTATTCTACAGCTTGATTTTTTGTAACAGGGTCTTTTTATCATTAAAATTTGGCACCTGATATTCACTGTAATCACAAATATGTGTTCAATGTTACAATAATGAGTGAAAATAGTTGAAATTACTTTTTATTTTCGATAAAAGAGTTTCAAAATTGACCGCATAAAATGTTGTAAAATGATTGTTTGCCAGTACTTCGATAGCTATTATGTTTAAATTTAATTTATTACTGTTTAAACATGTTAAATGATGGTAAGTATGGTTGTGGATTAAACTTTCCTAATTGCCAAAGTAAAATATGCATTTTTTATATTATTAAAAAAGTACTGGCATTCATACATTTAATTGTTAGCAATTAGTAATAAATAGCATATCTCTCGTCTGTAGATATATTGAAATATGACACATGCTCATTACCGTATTCATTAGGAAGAAAGTATCTAGATCTATTCAATATTATAAAATGCCAAAAATTTTAATCAATGTTTTGTATTTTGTTTGTTTTTATATTTGTCACAGTATATACAGATTATTCCACATGGGCATGTATCAATTTTCTTAACATTTGTAGTAATAAGGGAATCCGTTTCGAAAAGTTGGTTACTTTTGTACCGATACGAACGGTATTTTCAGAATCTGTGATCACTTGGTACTCTCTCGGGTTTAAGTATTTTTTATATCTGAATGTTGAAAATTTTCGTAAATAAAACTCGAAATTGCTAGGTTTACGCTTTTTTTTATTACGTGTAATTTTGTTGTGGTGTGTTTTAGGTAACCAGTTCTTAAAACAAGTGACCAACATGTTGATTTATTTGTATAGTGATTAAATGCAATAGGTTTCAATATTTTTAAGTGACATTATACATTTGAAATTGTACTTGTTTTTAGTAATTCACCCGTCACTAGAAATATTAACACCTATTGAAAGCTTGTTTCAAATAGCATTCTGTGATGTAATGATGCCTTGGCAACTCCACTTTGGTGATATATATTAGGCTGGATTTTCTTTTACTAAATTTAGTATCAAAAGAGAAACGGCCAATTCTAGAGTATAGGATAGATAATACAGAAAATGTATCCATATATTTTATTTCATTGTGGATTCTATGCAACTTAACCGATTTTGTTACTTGGGAATATAATTGCATTCATATTAAAGCGCTTCAAAATTCCATTTTCAAATAAACAATTACTTGGCATTTTTTTGTTATAAATAATGATTTTAATTTGTAGAAATGTTCAAAATTATTATGTAGTGAAAGTTTGATGCGTTTTTATGATTTAATTTTGATTATACAAATCCGTCCCATTTGATAAAAATTAATTTCTTTCGACATGCATATTCCTAGATTTATTATTCGTGACATTGTTTTAACCATTCACAGCGGCATATCAGTGGCACCTTAAATATAAGTAACAAAATGTAGAAACATTTTTAAAATATAAGTGCATGTCTGTTCTCACATTAAACATAATTATCTAAATTCAGCCTTGGGTTTTATTTATTGTTACTGCATTATGCTTCGAGATTTAAAGACATTAATGTTTCGACTTAGTACAATAAAGAAATAGTATTATGGGTATGTTAATTTTATATTACACTAAGTCTTTATTTCAAAACAATCACCTACGTAATTATAATAATAATAAAGTGTTTAATTATAACTAAGGCATACATAATACAAATTTGAATGTAATTAGAAGGAAACCGGTTAGGTTAATATTCCAGTGCCTGCAACATTATCTTTATATTCTTCTACCGCTGCAGCTATGGGTTTACTTAGAGAGAATGTAGATCAATGTGTTAGCAGTTTTAATTTTTAAAAAGTGAATGTTCAAGAAGTAATCAGAGTATTTAAATCAATTAGCGTTAAAAAGACTAGTGATCTTTGGGGATTTTCTGTTGACATACTTAAGTCCATAATTGACACTGTAGCGCCAGACTTAGCATTAATAATTGTTGCATATTTAATAATTGTTTAGAACAGTCTTTCCCAAAGTGGACGATAACGCCCCCTTGTGGGTGCTGGAACCCTAGAGGGGGGCGGTAAGAGACCGAGAAAGATTTGGGGGGCGTTGGTGTCATTTAGGGGGGCGATAGATGATTTGTAACTTTATCTTATTCATATTTGAAAATTCACTAAAAATAATATCCTTCTGCTACACAACATCCATTTATTGTTTTTAAATTTTAAATAAATGTAAAATGAAAAATACATGGTTACCGAAACACATCTCTTCTAGGCACAGTTTCCCACAAGTCGCAAAATCGTATCTTTGCCCGTATCGATTTATTTTTCATCTATATTTAATACAAAGAATACGCTTTCAAGAGTTATACAAGTTTATAATTATTTATAACCCATTAATATTCTAGTTTATTGTATAAATAAAACTTGAAATTATATTAAATTAACCTTATAATATATAATTAAAATGGCACGAGCTCGAGATGAAGCGACGCGAGTTATCGCAAAATGTCTTTACGCCAGAAATCTAGGGCTAACTGCTTTGTCGTTATACAGCAGTCAGTCAACATTCGTGCGGGCTTCCTCCCGAACATACCATCTAAACTCGGACTTATCCTAATAACCTTTGACGAAACTCGTGATTGCCTTCGACGTATGAAGAACGGAAAAATGGGAGGACCTGACGATCTTCGGATAGAAGCTTGAATATCGTTTAGCTCTGTTGGTACGAGCACACCAACAGACCGAAACCAACTCCAACAGACATAAAACCGAAACGAAACGGTTCCTGACCTTTTTAACCACATTTTGATCACTGGAAAGATGCCGAAACAGTGGCGACATAGTTTTATTAAACCTATTTACAAGGAAAAAGGCAGTGTTCAAGACTGGTAATTATAAGGGCATTAAGCTTATGAGTCATGAGCCATGAAGATCTTCGTGCACATGAGCGACCTCAGGCTCCGCCAAAAGTGCATTGTCTCTGAGTCTCTATGTGGATTTCAGCCAAGATCGAGTACTATAGACGCTATTTTTGTCTTCAGAACTCTGATGGAAGTATACAGAAAAAAAAGAGCTCTGCGCGTAACCTTTTTAAATTTGCAGTAGGCTTTTAGCTGTGTGCCTCGTCAGTGTATCTGGTGGACATTGTGATTTAAAGAAATCCATCCATCTTTATATTGAGACTATCAGAAACATGTACCACGACTCCTATGGTTAGGACCTCCGTTGGCGACACCAAAACCCTTCCAGATAACAGTAGTGGTTCACCAGGGCTCAGCCCGTGTCCGTTCTTATTCACTCTCGGCTCACATCCAAGACCAGTCTCCATGGTTGATGATGTATGCCGATGAAATAACACTCATTGATGAGAATCATCTAATGGCCTATTTTTTATACAAACTTAGTTATTGCTTGACTAAATTCCACCTGATGGAAAGTAGTCAAAGTAGTGAAATGTAGTCATAGGTAGTAAGACGCATTAACTTAGCAACCTATTCACTCTACTCTAGTAGAGACCCACATTATATTCGGACGGAAATACCGACGCAGGCAAGTTGTTCCATTCCTTCGTGTAATTCCTGCGCACACTCACCAAAATGTATCCTATAGAATACTAAGACGATAGTCATTCTAAGCCAGTGTTCAAGGCTGTGGAGGCTTTAACTTATTCAAGGTCACCTGTAAGCGTCTTTGCTCGACTCTCAATTGAGTTCAGAACCGCAAGATGAGACTTTACGGCACCAGTATATATGTGACCACAGTACTTTACACACACGACCGAATTTGTGCTTTGTATAGTACAAGTAGCTGTCCCGGTGTAAAGTACTGTCGGACTTTCGCAAGACCGGCAAGCTTTCCTGCTGCTGATTTTGCTCTGGACTCAATGAACCGACCAAAGTTGAAGTTCTCCAAGCCTAACAACTGAAGCCTGTCACTATATTCCATATACATACATACATATATGAAACATACATATAGGATACATTCTGAAAAATAGGATCCCAGGTGAAAGGGCTCCTTATAGCGGTGAACAGACACGTCTGCGTTTTGGTGGCATTGAAATTGACAAGATTAGCATTGCCCAATGCGGAAACTGCCTGGAGTTTGTCATTCAAACGTTGCACCATGGCTTCTCTTTCAGACTGTACTAAATCTCTACTAGTTCGAGAACTTGGCAGATATCTTTCTACAACTGTGCTCTCATCTGATACCCATACCCATAGATACCGGGCTTCAGCTGATCGTTAATGTACAGCAGATAAAGGGTGGCGGAAAGAACAGACCGAACGGAGCTGGACCGTAAGTTAAACCTATGGAAGAATACCCTTGAGAACGGTGATCTTAAACTAAATTTATCGAAGACCGAGTACATGGCTTTTTTTTTTTTTTTTTTTTTTTGTTTCCGCGGGGAAAATGCTTTACGCACCGTACCCCTCGCGGGGGAAGCGAGGGGCGTGTGTGGGACTCCCGAAGACGGTGTACCCACTAAAAACCCCGCGGCGCTCCTTCCTCGACTTATTGACCGAGTCGTGGGTACGGCTAGCCCTTCATCCACGAACCGAGTACATGGCTTGAAGGAGCCCAGACTCAACTACTATCCATACAGGTCCTGAGCCAGCCGTTAAGTTGGAAAAGTTCAGGTAACCTGGATCTGTTATGCACGAGCCTGGAGGCATCGATTACGATTCCCAAGGCCGGATAAGCGCTGCCTGGACTGGTGTAGTCTGTAATCGCAGAATATCGCCTAAAATCAAGGGGCTGATAAAAAGGAGCGTCATCCGACCGGTTCTTATATACGGCAGCGAATGTTTGCCAGTATCATCTCGGCACACACAGGCAATTCAAGTCACGGAAATGACTGACCGAATGATGAGGGAGGAAATGATGCTGAATTGGATGTGCGGCGTTACGCGGTCTGACCACATACGTAAATTCGAAGTAGTCCAAGACCGACGCCTGAGATGGTATGGCCACGTTGCGCGCCCGGCTATAAAATATGTCGGATGGAAAAGCCTTGATATATCTATTAATAGAGTGAGATCTCCCGGACGTACAAGGAAGTGCTGGATGGATGTCGAAGATCGTACAAAGTGGAGTAGGTTGATCAGGAAGATAGACCTTGATATACGTCAGGATGAAAACCAGGAAGATGAAGAAGAAAACTTTTAATTGTGAAAAGTGGTATTACTATTTATCAATCTTCACTGCTGTTATTTCTTTATAAAAAGATGCTTTTTATTATGAAAAGTTGTATTACTATTGCTCAATATTAAATGTAATTACATTTAATCAAAAATACTTTTAATATTGTAAGGTTGCATTATTATTGCTTTTCTGGTAAGATGACTTATCTTACCAGAAAGGAAACGAATCTAATCTGTTATTCAAGTTTTTAAGATGAAAAAAAATTGGGGGGCGTTACAAAATAACTGACTTTCAAAGGGGGCGTTGGACGAAATAAGTTTGGGAACCTCTGCTATGGACTAATTTCAGTCTTACCCACATTTAGTAAGATTTTTGAGAAAATAATTCTTAATCAACTTCTTGCATATCTCAGTAAAAACAATCTCTTACACAAAAACCAGTTTGGTTTCACTGCCGGTCGCTCTACAACAGATGCTGGTGTTGAGCTATTACTAAAATATTTGAAGCCTGGGAAGGATCACAGGATGCACTTGGCATTTTCTGTTCTGATCTATCTAAGGCGTTCGACATGAAATCCTTATAAAAAAAGTTAGAACATTAGGGAGTTAAAAATAAATCCCTAGATTTGATTAGTTCATATCTTAATGATAGAATTCAAAAAGTTGATGTAAATGGAAAACGAACCAGGTAAAAATAGGTGTGCCACAAGGCTCTATTTTGGGGCCTTTCTTATTCCTCATTTACATAAATGACTTACCTCACCTAGTGAGGGTAAAACATGGGATAGTGTTGTTTGCTGATGATACTTCTCTTACTTTTAAAGTTGATAGATGGCAATCCGTTATTGACGATGTAAACAATGCTCTCTCAGATGTTGTACAATGGTTTAAAGCCAGTAATTTGTTACTCAATAAAAAAAAGACGAAATGTGTCAAATTTAGTTTACCAAATCTTAAAAATGTTAGAACCAATGTACTTACAATATGTACTTACAATACATATTTTGAAAAAAAAAAATCCTACTATAGTGTAGTCGATTACATCAACGACATTATGGCCTGGGAATAAATTGTTTTGCGAATAGCTAGTAATCTCCGCAATTTGTTTTTTGTTGTAAATTAATTTTGCTTTATCGACCTGCTGCATCACACCGATTCCTTAGAAGTCACTACTTGCGGTAGCGTCGGGAGTCGGGTTGCCTTCCTCCCTCAAATATGGCGAAGGGGGATCACCCCCTTCGCCATATTTGAGGTTATCCCAAGCCATCAGGCTTGCTCTTGTGTTATGCTCGTGAACGGGTGTTGCTTGCGGTGACTGGTTGTGTGGCAGGCCGAAGATTTTTTATTTTTTTTTTACTGTTATTATTATTTAATTTTCGTTGCCTGAAATTATTAGGCTTTATTTTCCATTGATTACGACGGTTCTAGTTGTTCCAAAATTGCATTTAAGATTGACGTTTGTGAAACAGTGATCACAATAACAAAAAATATATCCGGCTGAGTTTGTTGTGTGGTTTGGAACCCTCATAGCTTTAACATTAAGATGGAAATTTCCTTTACAGAAGGGCTTATTACGATAAATCTAGTATCGGAATAGGCCCTCCTGACACTTCCATGTTGACGTACACAAGGGATCACTGATTATGATTCCTGTTACAACGTCAGCTAAAGTGGGAAAAAAGCAAGATAAAGATTAAAGTACGTGGACATGAAACCAGATTTTATATGTATTTTGGAAAAAAACAGTCTTGTCTTTTTAATTAACATTCAACCTACTTTGATCTTGACAGTTGATCCGCAACCGGGTGGTTGGCTGGTCTCTATCAGAGAAACATTCGGCGGTAGGTAGTTTATAGTTAAATTATGGGTCCGCTGTCAAGATCAGGGTACCACCGATGCCCAACGTCCAAAGCGCAAGGTCGTCGATCCGGGCAAAAAAAAATTAGATAGAGGGTCATTCAATATCGATTTCGATGTTGAATTCATCGTAATAATGTGGTTGGCTGGAGAGGACAGGTTTCGGATTTCACGCGTAATGCTAGGTGGAATTGACGAGGCTAACGCCAGGAGTACCTGCGTTCCACTTAGGGACTAGGAATATCCCATGCACAGAGATCCTTTCGGAACGATGGGGTTCGGATAGCTGCTTGATGATCGCAATTGGACCTTTTCATGACCGCGCTCACTAGTCATTATACTGCTGACTTTGGATAGGTAAGACCCTCAGAACAAAGAATCAACTTCAACTCAACAAAATCAACTTAGGCAAATTTGGTGTGGATATTGAATAGCGTCTCAAACTCTCAACTCAAATTATATTATATTTGTTTTCTGTATGAAGGAAATAAACTGCTTCTCTTTATCTATCTGTACAAATCTATCTGTAATAAATAAAACGTAGTGCTTAAAACAACAATTATAAATATTTTTTTTACAACAGGTGTAACAGGTGTAATTTTATGAAACACAGTTCCATTTTATTTCGCTCCTACTTGTGCTAAACAAATTGAAACAACCGCTATCTGAATAGAAAAAAAAATCACATCGCTATGTCCCAATTCCATACATGGTAGACAGAAAATACATTTTTTTTTCGTTTGCTCTTATTTTTCTCATTCTTATCTGAATGCAGGTCACAGGCACTATTAGCTGCTGTCTAAAACATTCTCTGTCTCCTTTTTATTTCTATTTTAAGCCGACATTTTAAGTTACGAGCTACTTTAAGCATTTTTTGTTAGTAGGTCCATAGTATTATATAATAATTGATTCGAATATAAAATAAAACAGTATTTATTACAACAAAAAAAGCTCTGTGGTTCTCAAAACAGACTAATTACAGACATTTAACAAAAGGTTAAACTGACATTTTACAGGCACAGAGTATACAGGTTATACTCAACAATAAAATTATTACACAAAACAGATTAACTTGTGTCGTAGCTTAATCGCAATTCATACATTTTTTTATTATTCTAGTATATTCCCAATTTCTCCTATAAAGAACTTCATGAAAATAATATCAATATTCTTTTAATTGTTATTATATATAATTTATTTCTTGTACCTGCACCAATATCGACAGAGTAGACTTTACTTCAATTTACAGCTAGTAGCTAGAATGCTTTTAGACTTATCATAATAAGCCTTTGTCTACAATCATCCTACGAAATGTAAAAAAAAAATTCTCATCACGACTCACGTCAACGTTAACGAAGCAACGTTATTCGTTCAACTTTATACGACTGTTCATAGTACATTATTTTTATTGAATTCAGGGATGCGTTAATGTTTTTCTCTGTAGAATAGTCTTTATTGCAGCTTGGTATCGCTTCTAAAATATTAGTAACTATGACGGGTGATGTAGATAAATGGATAGAGGTTGCAAAGAAGTGTAAATACCTGCCAGAAGATGATCTAAGGGAGCTTTGTAATTTAGTATGTGATTTATTACTAGAAGAGCCGAATGTTCAACCGGTACAAACGCCGGTAACTGTATGTGGAGATATTCATGGCCAGGTAATTTGATTACATATTCGTCATCATTAATTGTAGTTTGAACATTGTAAGCTAGCCAGATAGTTGTAACTCAAAATATATTCTTTGTGCTTACTTCTATTTAATATCTGTACTAACTTTTATTTAATGATTTTGGGCTGTTTACTCTTAAATGTGTGATAATACTTTTTAAAAATCTATATTCTATTTTTATTCCAGTTTTATGATCTTGAAAGGCTTTTTCAAATAGGTGGACAAGTTCCTAGCACACAGTATATATTTATGGGAGATTATGTAGACCGAGGGTATTATAGTCTTGAGACTTTGACTCTCTTGATGGCACTCAAGGCAAGGTATCCTGACAGGTATGACGAGTTTATGAAAAAAACATAGTATTTTAGTTGTCATTTTAAAAAGTACAAAAAATATAGTTAAATGTGATTGAAGAGTCAAAACTTACATTTGTATTTTTTTTTCAGAATAATATTACTACGAGGAAATCATGAGACATGTACAATAACAAAAGTTTATGGTTTTTATGATGAATGTTTAAATAAATATGGAAATGCAAATGCATGGAAGGACTGCTGTAGAGTTTTTGATCTACTAACAGTAGCTGCCGTAAGTCTTTTTAAACAAACCACTACTCAATTTTACATACATTGTGTAATTGCATAGTACATAAACCTTGGTTAAGTCATATTGTTGATATAAAAAAAATATAGCAATTGGAGTAAAACAATTTTTTGTATATTAAATTCTCATCATCAGGTTTTGTAGTTTCTTTAACAGTTACAAATGCTTGCAAATAATAAACATACAAATAGTGATTACTATATTATTAATTATTACTTATCATTATGTGTATTATTATTTAATTAGTATTTCATACTTTTGCAAATATAAATTTTATATATATACCTGTGTTACAGTTAATAGATGAAACAGTACTGTGTGTCCATGGAGGGTTATCGCCAGATATAGCAATGGTGGATCAAATAAGATGTATTGATAGGAATCAACAGATTCCTCACATAGGTGCCTTATGTGACTTACTTTGGTCCGACCCAGCCGATGTTAAAACATGGTAACAAATTATTTTAAAAGTATTTTATACTACAAATAACATGGAGGGTTATTAAAATTATCAACTTTGTATGTTTAAAAATAAATTTCCATATTTCCTTATTTAAATTCTAAGTTGGAAATAAAAATATATTTTACTATTTTAAGGGGTCTAAGTCCTCGAGGGGCTGGATGGCTGTTTGGCAGCTATGTTACAGAATTGTTCATGAATTACAACAATTTAGAGTTAATATGCCGGGCACATCAACTAGTAAACGATGGTATGTTTTGTATTATATACTAATAAAATACATAACTAGAAATTATCTGTAAAATATGTAGAATTTTATTTATTGATACTTGTTTTTTAATTATGTATAATGGGCAGGTTTTATTACACTAATAAATAAATTATATCTACTATTCTTTATTTTATGTATTCATTTTGATTTATTTTTAGGCTTTAAATACATGTTTGACGGTAAATTAGTAACTGTTTGGTCGGCGCCTAACTATTGCTATCGCTGCGGTAATGTGGCTTCAATATTGGAGTTCAAGACAGTTAGCAAACGAAATTTTAAGATCTTTAAAGCCGTCCCTGACAATGAAAGAGAAGTCCCACCTCAACATACTACACCATACTTCCTGTAATTTCTTTGTTTAATGTATTATATTTAACATTATTTTCTGTAATAAATTGTTATATATTGAAAAACGCTTCTGTTTGCAGTTTTTATTGTTAATAAAAAGAGTATTCCATTAAAATAATACTTGAATATATTTGTTACAACTAAAACAACTATCAAAATAAAAACACGTTTTCGAAAAAAAAAAATGTTTATTTATTTTGTGAAAAATTACAGATTTCAATCAATCAATCAACAGTAATTTTTATTATTTGGGATTTTTTATGAGTAGCTGAAATTACAAAATACAAAATTTTACTTGTTAATTTTAATCCCTGTTGTAATCAAAAGTATAATCAAAGTAAGATTGATCAAAGTTCTGTACACGAATATAACCATCTTCACCACCAGACGCAAAACTTTTGCCATCAGGATGGAATGATAAACTGTTGATAGGTCCAAAATGACCCTTTACACGTCCAAATTCCTCTTCAAAGACGAGATGGAAGAAACGAGCGTCAAACTTGCCCTGTCTTGTTGAGGTTGTGGTTACTTCCATAGCATCTTGACCTCCACCAAGAACTACATGGTCTAGTATAGGACTGAGTGCTGCAGAATTGACAGGGCGTTCAGTTTTGTATTCCTTAAGAAGTTCCAGTGATGTCGTGTCAAATAATTTTGCTGTTTGGTCCTTCGATGCAGTTATGAACATAGTACCATCACGAGATAATTGCATGTCATTAACTTGATGTGTGTGCTCTTTAATGGAGTGTAATTTCTTTCCAGTCTGGAAGTAAATTTACAAAATATCAATACCATTATCAAAGTAATAGTGCATGCATCTAAAGATAGTTATGTTAGATAGGATTTTATACAGTATTTTATAATGAAATGACTATGGATGCAATTTAGGAATATAATTATGATATTCTTCATCTAATCCTCAAAACCTAACATTTTTAAACTATATCTACAATATTATTAAAATATTGGTATTTATAGCTTACCCTTAAATCCCACTGGATAATGTCACCAGCTTCATGACCAGTAATAATGGTTTCATCCAAAGTACCCCAGACCATTGACGTAACTTTTGAGTCGGTAATTTCCCATTTTAATATTGGAGCTTGAGTTGATAGAGACTCGTCAATAGTTCTTGTGTCTATAACAAATACCTAAAAAAAATTTGTCTTTTTAAGTAACATACTTGTGTGTGACTAACTTATTTTCTAGTGCATACATACATATACATTTAAAAATATATGCATTTATTACATTGATAAGGAAATTTGTAAGACAGTAGAAGATGTGCCGGATAGTGGTTTCACCGAATAACCAAATACTCTTTGGTTTACCATTACATTATATCTTTTTCATAAACAGGTTCTAACAAGTATGTTGCATATGATCCGGGCTAGATGGTAATTTAAGGTTAAAAATAATATTTGACTACAGTAAATATTAATTGTATGTTAGGAATAATAAAATAACTATAAGGGGAAAGGAATATAACTATAAGGGGTAAGGGGAAAAAGGAAATAACACCTATTCCGACCCAAATGTCAACCTCACCTGCACGCGTCAGTAAAAAGTCGACGGAGGCAAGTCTACTTGCCTTGGTGCTCCTTGCTAGACAACAGACGAGGATCTGGCGACCGAGTCTATGGCGGTATAACCATTCTCCCAGTCAGTCCAACTGGAAGAGGCCAATGCAGACCTAGAGAGGCATAAATAGCTCCTAAAAAACGCGACGGTAATGCCCTGGGAAAGCGCTGCTGAAATATCTCCTAAACCACTTTTAACTATGGAAAAGTCTAAAATGGAATGTGTCATGCGATCCGGCCAACGCCCGGCGCTCTCTGGTACCCGGGCCAGAGAGTGTGAAATTGGTTACCGAAGACTACGTTAATGCGAGTAACCAGGCATCTACGTTAGTTAATGGTACTGGAAAACGATTTATTCAGCAAGCCATTTATCCACCCTAGCTTGTTTATGAGTAGACAAAGAAGTCACTCCCTCGGAAGCAAATCACAGCTTGAATCTGCCAACGTGGCTCCCCTAACAGAAGAAAAGAAGCAACGGTCACTAGCTGATACAAATAACACGCTTTGCTCTCCTTAATGGCAAAGAGTCCCTACATCTAGAAGTAATAAACGAAAGAAGTTATCGCAGTCACCATCACCTGAAAACATCAAAACCACCAATAGGTACGATTGCCTACAGATTGACTTAACAGAAGATATGCCTACTAAACCTAAAGAAAAGTATACAAACAAACCCCCCTCGATCATCTTATATGGTATAGAAGATATAAATAAGTTAACAGAACTAATTAACACTGTAGCTGATAAAGATGATTTTTTCCTAAAAAAACGTAAACAAAAACCAGCTAAGAATTAGCTCCAAGGACATAGAAGTTTACAAAAAAATTATAACTCTAGTCCGGGAAAATGGACTCATAGGCCATACATTTAACAGGAAAGACCAACGCTGTAATCGTCTTGTAATAAAGAAGCTCCATCATGCAACACCGCACAGTGCTATTATAGAAGTACTTGAAAAAACTGGTAATAAAGTCAAAGGAGAAATTATCAATGTGAAGTATGGCCCAGAGAAAATACCAAAATCAACATTTTTTGTTAATCTCATAGCCGATCAAAACAACGATGCTGCTAAATCAATAAGAACCATTGACAATCAAATTGTAACACTAGAAGAACCCAAGAAAAGAAACACTATACTCCAATGCCAAAGGTGCCAACAATACGGGCATTCAAAAAATTATTGTCACAAAACCTCAGACTGCCCTAAAAACATCGAAACAACCCAGCAACCTGTGCGTTATGTGAAGGTGCACATCCTGCTAACTCTAAGGGCTGTGAGGTGTACAAAGAAATATTATTTTGAAAAACAAGCAGGCAAAAGACAGTGAAGGATCCCATATATAAAAATAATGCAAATATTGGAAGACAATCAAGCGCCACTGCAGAATTACACCAACAAGCATACCAAATGCCTGATAAATTAAGATTCATCAATGAATACAACGTACAAGAAAAATCCTATGCAGATGCACTATAAGCACAACCTACATCACCTAACCACAATTTAGAATTCCTCCTCACACAACAAGCTTCAAAGCTAGACAAACTCCTAGATCAAATGTCTACCATGATGAACCTCCTCACTACAGTTATTAATAAACTCGTACATTGAAATGGCTACCCTGAAAGTAGCAACCTGGAACACCAATGGGTTGATTAAACACAAATACAACATCCAAACTCTATTGGAACGTGAAAATATTAACATACTCCTGGTATCTGAGGCAAACCTACTTCCAAACCACAACACAACGTTTAAAAATTACAGCATACACTCTACATCCCATCCAAATGAAACAGCTCATGCACGTACTGCCGTAATAATAAAAAACATATTAAACATGTAATTCTCCCAGAGTACAAAACAGAGCCAATACAAACAACCATAATAATGGTACAAGATAAACAAGGTTCTATGACTTTATCAGCTGCATACTGTCCACTCAAGCACACCCTAAAAGAGGAAGCATTTACAAAATAGTTTAAGACGCTTGGTCACAGATTTATATGTGGAAGGGATTTTAATGCAAAAAATGTTTACTGGGGATCTACACTCACCTTACCTAGGGGCAGGGAAATGAAAAGAAGTTTAGATAAAAACAAACTAAATGTTCTAAGTGCAGGCGAACCCTCTTACTGGCCTACCGACCAAAACAAAACGCCAGACCTTTTAGACTTCTTTGTGTACAAAGGCTTGTCAAATAATTATTTAAGTGTACAGACCTCTCTAGACAGCAGCTCAGACCACACACCAGTAATTACTGCAATAAGTTCCACAATTATTGAAAAACCAAATTAGCGACTTCACTCTAAAAAAACCGACTGGGAAGCATTCAGGTGCTACATAAACGAACATCTCAATTTGAAAGTGGCACTTAAAACAAAAGATGATATCGAGAATTACGTAAGTACCCTGACCAACTTAATACAAACAGCTGCATGGAAATCTACACCAGCTGACCCATTAACTCATGGTAGCAGGAATGTACCCAAAGATATAACAGCTAAGATCTTGGAAAAGAGACGGCTCAGAAGAGTTTGGCACTGTAGTCTACATTCCCAAGACAAAACTATGTTTAACAAAGCAGCCGCTGACCTGAAGAAATACATTAAAAAAATTGAAGAGGAAACCCTTCAGAATAAATTATTAAACCTGAATCCCCAAGACGAAAACGAATATTCACTCTGGAACGCGGTAAAAAGTAGCAAAGTTGCACCTCAAGCGGCACAATATCCTATCAAAAAGAGTAACAACACTTGGGCTAGAATTGATCAAGAACGAGCTGAGATGTTTGGACAATTCTTGCAAGAAGTGTTCATTCCGAACAACAGCGACATAGCAACTGAAAAAGACATACAAGACTTTTTAAAAACAGACTTGCAATTATGCCTTCCAATTCAAAGCTGCTCACCCAGAGAATTCCAAAAAGAAATTAAAGACTGGCATTGAATAAGGTTCCTGTCTGATAACAGCTGAAGTCCTCAGATAACTTCCTAAAAAGGTTATCGTAGCCATAACATACTTAAATAATTCTATATTTAGGAAAGCACATGTTCCAATAATATGGAAAATATCAAAGATCATCATGATTCCAAAATCTGGTAAACCTCCACACCTTGTATCTTCATATAGATCAATTAGCCTACTACCCATATTGTCGAAGTTGTTCGAAAGGATCGTCCTGCGACGGTTAACACGAGCCCTTAATGATAATGATGTCATCCCCCAACCTCAGTTTGGTTTTAGAGTTGGTCATTCCACCATAGAACAGGTTCACCGTGTAGTCGACAAAATAAGAGAAGCTCTCGAGAAGAAACAGACAAGGTTTGGCACTTGGGCTTGCTTTTCAAAATTAAGAAGCAACTTCCTCATAAAGTCTTGCCTGGAAGATAGAATGTTCAGAGTTAAAACCAATAACACCACTTCCGCTTTTCAAAACATAAAGGCTGGGGTACCTTCAAAGATCCATACTGGGCCCCACTCTATACCTCATGTACACCGCAGACATACCTACAACGGACAACACCCTATCTGCCACATTCGCTGATGACACTGCTGCACTTTGCACCCATGAGTACGCCCATGTGGCGTCCTCACTACTACAGAACCATCTGAACAAAGTCAACTCATGTATGGAACAGTGGCGCATCAAGGCCAACTCCAAGAAATCAGTGCCTGTCACCTTTACATTAAGAAAAGACAATTGCCTCCCATTAAACTTGGCAATGACTCCCTTCCTCATCAAGATTCAGCAAGGTGCTTACACATACATCTGGACAGAAGGCAAACATATATTAACTCATATTAAAAAAAAAAAGCGAGGAGTCAAATATGTGTCTTAGAAACCTATACTGGTTATTAGGTAGAAGATCACATGTAACTATGGAAAATAAGATACTTATATATAAAGCAGACACAAGCCAATATGGACATATGGCATTGAGTTATGGGGATCAGCAAAAAACTCAAATGTGGAGATTATACAAAGATTCCAGAATAAGGCACTCAAAATGACATGTGATGACGAGACGAAGCTTCTTATCATTCCATGGATTCACCGTGCGGGTGCCGGGCCCATCGCGTTGCAAGGAGAGGACTGCAAGCAGTGCCTGGGACTTGCGACCCAGGAGTAGGTTTAAGGGGCCCCTTTATTATGCGCAAAAACGCTCACCTTCACCCTCCACACTCCTCTCCCTACCTAACCAAATATTAACCAAACCAGTATTTATCAAAACCAGCGAATTATGTGAGTGAATGAAAACTGTTAGAGAGGAATCCAAACACAGAGCAAAAGCTTACAAGGACCGTATAAAGGCACATGTTAACACTCTAGCAACAGCATTATATGAACCAATACAAGTCAGAAGGCTTAAAAGGCAACACATCTGGTATTTCGCTAATTAACAGTCCCATGTTAAAATGAGACAGCTTCCTTACTGGAGGAACAGTTCTCCCCTGCCATTCTACTCCCACACCAAATCTGTTAAGGGCTTGTAAAGCCGATTGCAAGATTAATTAAAAAAAAAAATATATATATATATAAATATATATATAAATATATATATATATATAAATATATATATATATATATAAATATACATATATATATATATATATATATATATATATATAATTAAGCTTTATTCAACACATAATTTAACGGATTTCTTTGACTTATAATATGACATAAATCTTAGTTGTCTTTTAGTTCTTTACCATGTCATGTAGCCAAGAAAAAAGAAATACTAGAACCCAAAATATTTGGCACCAAAAACAAAGAATTTGGCCAAATATGAATAGTTAAAAGATGCCGAATATCAAATACTTACCAAATCTCTATTAAATATATATGTATGCTAAAGTTATAAAACATCACTATATTATCGAAATACTTGGTCTAAACTTAAATATGGCATAGATAGAATTCTTTCAAGGACATGGAGAAATATTCAGCATTTTCCATTGTGGTCCAAACCCCAAAAGTAGAAATATTTATAATGAAAATATTTTAACTTATCTGGGGATCAAACCCAACCAACCCATAATTAGTACCATAAAACCACAGAGTAAGCATCAGTGAAATATTTACAGTATTTTAAGTTCTTATGAAGATCAAACAGCATTTTTGCAAGATAATTAGTGACTCCTATTAAATTGGAAGTTTATTTGAGATATGATATAACCCTTACCTCACAAGGATGACCCATGGCCTTATCAGTAGTGTAAGCAGCCTGATATGCACTGAAGCTGAAGTTACATGTTCTCACAGAGGAGTTTGTTTTTATTGTTGCTATGTTCTTTCCAGTCTCCAAATCCCAAAGTCTGTATAATTAATTAAAAAGTTGTTATTATACCTTTTATTGTTTTAAATAAAGTAAACTATATTATACATTTATAGTACAAATATGTTAATAGTTGTCATAATGTTTGTAACAATAAATACAGTTAAAATTGTTGTAACTGTTATAGATAATATTGCTAATATTTAACAGCATAAATACGTGAGTATACAATAGTAGTAGTAGTGTACAAGAGTAGAATACAATACCTGCAAGAACTGTCACCACCACCAGTGATGAGGTTAATAGTCTGCCAGTCAACGTCAAGACACCAAACGACGCCTCCGTGTCCATTGAATGTACCTAGCCTCTCTCCATTTAAAGACCACCATACATTCGGTTTGGAATCCTTGGCCGCAGAGAATAATAGGTCTCCTTCGCGATTGTATTTGATTTGCGTGATGGCACGCTCGTGCCCTTGCAACATAAGGGGTTTCTGTAAAACATAACATTTATTTTAAAAAGCGTTTATTAAATTATAGTTACAGGAAGAATATAATACATTAAGAATGATAAACTATGCACATATTCGCTAATTACTTACCATGCTTAAATTTTATGTGTAATTCTATAAGAATTTACACTGACATGTGGCGTACCGCTAATGTGACACTTAAGAGAGAGAGAAAACCAATTGTCAAACTGAAATTAAAGCTGTCATTCTTTTGTGTAAATGAACGGCCGTGTTCCGAAATACATACCAGTATACTGGCCAGTGCTGATGACGTCAAAAATCTACGCCATGCTGGTGTATGCATAGAATTAATATACATAGAATAGGTGAGCCATAGGTATTCGTATGAGCGTCAGTGACAGATAGTTAAAAAAAGATGCAAGACGTCACACTTTTGTCTTTGTCTAATCAGACATGCGCAAAGAAATATTCATGACGCGTTAGTCATTTAAATACTTTGACATTTTTAAATGTTTGAGTTTTTTGACTATTTTATTTCGAAAGAGTTTGGTTGATAAAAATTTTTAGAAAGACTACATTGAGTCAACACAAAAATTCGTATATTAGTATATTCTAGCTTAAAACGAAATCTATACTTCTATACTAATATATAAGAGCGAACTAATAAAGAAGTGCGAATGTTGTTTGGGTGCTTATTACTCAATCACGCCAAAACTACTGAATGGATTTTGATGCTTTGCAATATTGTAGCTTATGTACCAGAATAACACAAAGACCATAAAAATACTAAGCTTTGCGTGCTGTTTTGTCTGTGATATAACATAGCTTATATCGTGATTAGGTAGTTGCCACGGGACCTCCTGTTTTTAATCGTTTGATTCACTGAATGTTACATAAGTATTTGTATTTTATGCTAACAACCAAACCCATTGAGGAGCGTATCAAAATAATTGGCGTTAAATACTTAGTTAAATTGCATGAAATAAAATTTAAATAGAATCAACATTTAATCACTGCAGTTTAAATCAGATGCATTAATAAGAATTCAGCAATATATCTATTATCTACCTACTACTACCGCCTACTTATTAGGCGGACATTTGTTTACGTGAAGTGTAATAAAACATGTTTGGAAGGAGCATTCATATTTTTATTATTACATAATTTTATAAATATAAATTTCTTACTTATGAAAACTTCGACTATTGTCGAAAGGAATAGGTTCTTTTTTACACAGAATACACGTTATTGTCATTTTATTGACTCAAAAAATATACTTTAAATTAAACAGTATATAATTTTGTATACTTTGTAATCCAATTTTATCTTACGTTGAAATATTAGATTAGCATTTCAGTAAAAATGACAATTGGTCAGTCAATTTACGATTACGAATTATGCACGAGACGACGACGACCGAGCACGATACGACGACGATGAAGCACGATACGACGCCGACCAAGCACGATACGACGCCGACCAAGCACGATACGACGCCGACGAAGCACGATACGACGCCGACCAAGCACGATACGACGCCGACGAAGCACGATACGACGACGATGAAGCACGATACGACGCCGACGAAGTACGATACGACGCCGACGAAGCACGATACGACGCCGATGAAGCACGAAATTTCGTAAAAAATAGAGACGGATAGGGTTTTTCGATCTACCTATCTCTTTTAAGTTCGATGGCCACATTTTAGGCTGGCTTCCCCACTCTATGTATAATATCTCTATGGGTGTATGGCCAGCACTGAATACTTTGACAGCATAAATTGACACTATTGACAGTGACTGTAACTACATTTTTTTAAATAGTTACATTTACATAAAATAATAAAGTATTGATATCCTCAGCATCGTAAACCACTGAGCTGGTTATTTTGTAAAGATTCTGGAGACTAGTAAGATACCGTCTCAAGTTAGAAGATTTTTTTAATTCTGTATAAAAAGAAAATATGAAATTGTAATGCAGATACTCTTTCTTGTTTCCTTATTAACAATTATATTCTAGTAAACCCTGTCCAAATTCCAAATACAAGTTTTATACAAATAAAGATATTCAACAAAGTCCATTGTAAAATCTCCTTGAAAAACTGTCTGGAAAAGAAAATTATATCACTCAAAACCTACTACATCCTATAATATAACAGCCTGAGGTAGACTTAATAAATCATACTGATATCCTAGGTACTCTTGGACTATCGGAATAATGAATGTTAATAAAATAAACAGTTTTTAATAAAATCAACTAATCTTAAATTAGAAAAACTGCCATATCTTAAATCATATCTTGATTCCATCCATAAAATATGATATGAATCTAAGTACTTTTGTAATATAACTTTAGTAAACATATTAGGGAACCCACCACGCCCAGACTAACCATCACCAAGCGGAACCATGGCATCGCACTCGGCAACGATCAGCCCAGGCAACCTCTCGGGTCCTCTCCTCACGTAACACTCTCAACAAAGTGCTTGGTAGAAAGAGGTCCCGGCGCCCGGACGCCATCTCGCCGTTGAGCAGTAGAGCCGAAACTGCTCGGCAGCAAGAGATCCAAGTCCTAACCGCCGCAGACGGCCTATCTCTCAGAAAGAAAGAGACCGCCGCACACCCCACCATACAGCCACGGGACATCTCCACAGTCCACTGTGCTGTCAGAGAAGTACCAGGAGCGACCTCGTAGCTAACCCCGGTTAAGAGGACCTGCTTCCTCCCGCCATCGACACCCGGACCATCTCACCGTCGAGCAGTGTCCAGTAACTGCTTGTCGGAAAGACCGAACGTCCCTCCCCCCCGCTAGCAGACTACCCCGAAATGTTACCCACCCCTGTCAGCCATGGATCTGGCACGAACCCCCATGACCTACACTAACCGTGCCGAGTATTAGCCACCGGAAGAATCCGACGGTTCTCATTAACAGTTGTTGCCCAGGGAGCACCACGAGGAAGAGCCAATGCCGTGAACCTCCTCGTGGTGCTCCCTGGGCAACAACGGTTACTGAAAACCTTCGGGTTCTCCCGTTGGCTAATACCCGGCACGGTGGGGGTCGGTCATGGGGGTTCGTGCCCGGTCCATGGCTGGTCAGGGCGGGTAACTTTTCAGGGTGGCCTGCCCGCGGGGGGGGGGAGGGCTCGGGTCCCTTCCTTCGTTGGTGGAAAGTTGGCCTGGGCGTCGAGGGCTAGCTGCGGGATCGCTCCTGGTACTTCTCTGATTAGCAAAGTGGACTGTGGAGTGGTCCCGCGGCTGTATGGGTAGAGGTACGCGACGGTCTCTTTCTTGCTGAGGAAGAGGCCGTTGACGTTGGGTCCTCTGCCTTGAGCGGGCTTTAGTGCGGCCCGGCGCGTGGTTTGCGGTTTGACCAGAGCCGCTGAGCCCGTTGGGTCGTATCGAGAGCCTGCTCTTCTAGGGGGCCTGACCGGTAGTCTCCTCTACGGGCTGGACAGAGTCGATGATGGTCGAGTCGGGTTTTACACCTGATTCCCTGAGATCGAGTCCGGCCAGAAGAGGGTCTCGGCCCCCTTCAGACGAAGCAGGCTTGGGTGGGGGGAAGGGGATCCCTCCACAAACTTTCAAGCCTGCGAAAAAGGGATGAGTGCTCCTCGTTGCGGGGTGCCCTCTCCGTGGATCACGTCGGGGCATCGCGGTGAGTGCGAAAGCGATCCCGTGGTGTCCCATTATGACCGCGGCGGCAACCGTCAGGTTTAGTGAGTAGGAGTCTTACATAACCACCTCCATCATCCCCTGGATGGAGGTGTGTATCCATGAGGATTCCTGACGTTAAAAAAAAAAAAAGGGAGCACCACGAGGATGTTCCCGGCGTTCACCCTCCAACTTTATTAACCCTGTTCTATCCGTATGTAACGATATCGTATTATTTTTCCTTTTTTAGGTAAAAAAAAAATAATCCTTAATTCCTCTTTTTCTGTTCTACAGAAGCTAGTGTGCAATGAAAACAAAATTCCTGCTTCACGGATAAAAACTTACCTTATCTAGCGTCGATCTCGGCATTTCTATTCGTTCTTAGGTTAATTAGGTAGGTAGTAGGAGGACTGGGATTGAAATAAGGATCAAGGTGGTCAGATTGTGGGAGAAAGTAATGAGCTACTTTCTCCCACAATCTGACCACCTTGATCCTTATTTCAATCCCAGTCCTCCTACTTAACATTTTTTCTACCGATTTTTTTCAATGCATTTAATTATTATAATATATTTTATCTACAGAGTACTTTACAGCTTCAGAAGTAAAAAAATAACCAACCGATGTAATGTTTCACAACATTTTATGAATGCGAATTTAAAAAAGAAGGTAAAATACAAACTTCTAATGTTTGATAATGACAATTATCGAAAGCCAGTCAGTATGCTCAAGGATAATCAAGTCATCTGGATGATGAGATGAGACCAAAAATATGAGTAATAACGTTTTTGTTAAATTATCAAAATGAATCAACAAAAATTTTGATGGCTAGCACTATTTGGTTGCAAATTTAAGTCCTATTCAAAAGTAAAGAGGATTGTACTTTTTGAATGTTTGAAGTTAGAATCCTTAACACGTCTGAGAACAATGGATCCTAGAATTTGTAGTAGGTGAACTAACCTACTAACTATTAACTAACTAAGTAGTTATTCTAATCTTCTTTACTTGAATACCAATTTGTTGTCAGATGTAAAGCATGATATTATAAAATTTTTGTTATCAATTGAGAGGATGATGCAGAGATGGATACTCCATGCAATTTCTTTCCGCTTATTCTCAATAGAACTACCGTCTACGTTAGCCAACTGAACCGTGCAACCAGAGCCTGCGGTTTCGTAAATGAAATGTAGGTATACCTATTTGAAATTAAAAATATTCTTTGAGTTTGACATAGAACCATTCCGTAAAACTTTATTTAAAATACTTTATATTGTCTTTTGCTTTATTTTGCAAGGATGGATCGCATGTTTTTGTGGGCAAACTATAATTTTTTTATTAAATGCTACGCATACTTGACCTTGTTCAATTTCAGTTTAAACAACTCGGATTTGATTTGACGTTCCCACTCTAGGTAGGGTCGGCACTCGTCTTTCTCTTCTAGTCGCTTCTGTCTTCCGTCAACACTATCCCTCCTACTGCACACTCCTTTTACTTTCACGTCATCATTCACACAGTTTATCCATCTCTTTTCCACCTCTCTCTAGTCACATATCCATCCACATTAAAGTGAAGTTACGTACGTGACTTTCTCTCCTTTTGACTTGATAATTGACCCTCACATTTGGTAGGTGATAGTGACCACTACTTAGACTTGATAGTTGAAAACAAAGTAGTTGAATGCTTATTTTTTATGATTATCATGAAACAAAATGATAAAAATAATATCTGTTAAAAATTTCAACGAAATAAGCCTTGTGGGTATTTAATGATATTCATTTTAATGCGATGAAACTTTTGTAAGTTTGCACTGTCGCTGAGATTTCGGGATTAATATAAAAGCAACTGGGAAATCGTACCAATTCACATATTTTGAAATATGTGAAAACAAATTTGCAGGAGGCGTAAATAAGTATTAGGTATATACTATGCAATAAAAGCAGGTAGGTATAGTTTATTAAATAGTAATGTTTTCGTCTTACCAGAATTTAAAATATTTAAATAATAAAAATAAGAGACGTATTATTTCACATACATTTTATTTTCTTAAGTTATTAACCATTGATTTCCAAGAGTACAACTAAAAAACAAATTAAAGTACAAACACGTTATGCATCGCTAACTAAACACAACTGCAGGTAACTTCTCTTGGCAAATCAGTTCATAGATTGACTAACTCGGCGCACCACTCCAGCGAGTGAGTCCATCATCAGTAACAGTCTGTATCTTATCTTGGTCAATATATAACAACAGCCATTAACCGAGAACAGCACAGCAATCAGACACTATGTGATTGACTACGTGTAGTAGAACCTAGTAGATTAAAGTATAGCTAATTCTGAAAACGATAAGTCTTGATATTGAGCGAACCCAACTAATGCAGCACACTCAATCACTCTGAACTCTTTACCTATAAATATTTTTGGATTTGAGGCACTTTTTGTAAGACTGCGTGGTAATAAATGTGGCGTTATTTAATTTACTATAAAAATACAATACAATTATAAGAAGAACAAGCGAAACGTGTTTGTGAAATATTAACGAAACTTTCCAGTCTGTTATTCAGGTTGTGTTCATTAATCGTATTAATTAATTCACGTGAATTTTTAACATAAAATGAAATAGCAGTAACTGGTAGAATAGATATATAAAGTATAAATTTTATATACACAAGAGTTCAAATATTCATCTGTGACATGTAATTACGTACAACAAACACTCATCAACGTTTCCAAATATATATTCTCTTACTGATTTACACACGATTTATTTGATACTATTTTAATTACAATGTCTAATGTACACCCTCCTTTAAAACGTACATGAAACCCTAGTTTTTACACAACAAATCTTAAGCTAAGAATGGGAAAATATGACAACACAATATCTTAGATAGTTATCGTCTTATGAACTGTAAAGAAAGTGTGAAATGCATTAAGTTGTTACACACTAACAAATATAATAACACCATAGTTTATATTATTCTTACATATCAGTCAAAATATTTCCGCGATGTATAGATCGCCGACTCTAGAGTCACTTGCATGGTATGAAAATTGTTGAAGTGAATGATTAGTACTTTAATATAATCAGTTCGTTTAGTGATACAATAAGTTTAGTTTTAAGTTTCGCAAGTACCTCCAAAGTCGACTGCACTCTTATAAACGCGTCTACAACGTTAAGAACGATATTATATTTAAATCAGTACAAGCATAGACAGTTTTGCGTTACTGTACTTCGTCAATAACAACACTAAAGAGACTTGAAAGTACGGAAAGGCAAAAGATAATCGACAGGGGGCCGTCCATTAATCACGTGAGGCTCGAAACGGAGGGGAGGGATTCAGCGAAAATCACGAAAAATCACAAGGGGGTAGGGGGGTGCAGTAAGATACCACGAGTATTTGTTTTTTCGTCAAACGTCGTCGTCGTAGTGTGATAGTATTTTTCGCATGATTAGGTACACTATTCCTTTGATATTCTTTTTATGCCAGTCAAAAACAACCTGTACCCTTTCTGTCTAGAGATATTTGTCATGGTCCTAAATTTTCTAGAATAATTAGATTTATTAGATTTATTTATCCTGTATTGAAATTAACATTTTTTAAAAAATTATCTTAATTTAATATCTTTCTAGATACTAAAAATACACGTGATTTTGGGTATGGGGGTAGTCTTAAAACTCATCAAGTATCATTAAGGTGAAGGGGGGATTAAAAATGCTAAAAAAACATCACGTGTTTAATGGACGGCCCCCGAGTAAATTAGGAGCAAAGATAGGGAATGGCTACTTTACACTTTATTTTATATACAAATATATGTATAGCCTCTGCGGGCATTCCGTGTACTAGTCTAATTAGGTACTCGCCAGCAATGCGCCAATTTCATCGTTACAACAATACTCCTTTGTACAACGCCATTAACATCTTAAAAACTATTTTCCTTTGATACTCTGCCGTTAATTTTCGCCTTAACAATACGCTATGCTATTAACAAAATAAGTGTCATATTATTTACATTACAGTTAACACATTGGTAGAACGATGCACGATCTCCGAATATATTAACTTACAACTTCTGATTACTATTAAAAATCTATAAAGGCATCTTTACCTCAGACTTTAGATTTAACACCTTCCTTAAGATGATGTTTATATCAACTAATCGTTATCATTTAAGTTAAATCAATAAATAAATATATAACCAATTGTCAATAAGTTCATCAAATGGGGCGAATGCGCTTTTCAACTTATCAACTAATTTTAAACAGTGCAATATGTAACGCACGCTATTTTTCAATTAAACTATCACTGTTCGATTATCACAATTAACTAATAATTTCACGAATGTCATTAAATTAATAAACATACATATAACAAAAGTATTTTAACAACTATTTAGGCATTTGATGGCAGTATCGTAACTGGTTGTTTTCAAACTAATTACATTTAACAAAACGCTTTATTCACTAATACTTAGCTAATGGTAACACCATGAGGAACCGATGGGTGTCTCATTCAGGTAACAGGATTATCTAATTACAAAATATTATTAATATGGTTTGTTTGATTTTAATTTTAAGTTCAATGCGCATGCGAAGGTGTTGCTGAAATAATTATTCAGATTTGGTGAAAGTTGCAAAGAATTTTATTTTTATCTTTACTTACTATTTTTTATTTCTTAAAACAATGTTTAACATAATTGTTTTTAGAAATGCCAACATAATATTGAATTTAATTTTATTTTGATATTTTATACAGAAAAGATGAAAAAGAGATATAAAAATCACAAGCTACCCTTCCAATATTAAGTCACTGGAGAAATATTAAGTAGTAGTATAATAATGGGTGGTTGAAATTTTAATACATCTTACAGAAATAATTAACCTTCTCTGATCTATCTACGGCGTGTATAATTATTACCTAAAACCTAAGTCCTTAAAACGAACTTTTTGGTTGTAATTACTTAATTTTTTAATGTGACAACACAGACTATAATAGTCTGCGTGACGTTTGCCGTCATCCCTAAACTAATGGTAACTGTTCACCGTTGCTGGAACGTTTATTACATAACATTAACGAGTAAAGACTTATATAAACTTCTCATATTTCTAAATCGTAACAAAAAGTTTCCGCCATGAAAAGACCAAAGTTAGTTTGTAGTTAATACGTCATATGCTAATTTAAAAAGGAACAAATTTACATTTACAGTATACTGATAAAAAAATCAAAACGTGAACATTATTTATAGAACATCTCAGAAATTCCGTGGTGTAAATTTGCGCTTATATTAATTTCATTATATTATTTTGCTATTAATTAAAGATCGTGGCAGATGACATTAATTTCGGCAGTGATTATTGACAGTGTCGGTAGAAAATCAGTTTATTACAAATAACAACATCTAACTAGTCCTATTTAATACTAAATTAAGCTACCTTTGCAGCTAAAGTTGGTTTAATGTGTTTAATAAATGAGAATGATACAGTTTGGTCTAGACTATAAAAAGTCAACGATAAGTGAAAATTAATAAGATGTTAATGACAAAAAGTTTAAATAAAATTGTTCGAGTACATGCTTCGATATGGTTCTTTTTAATTCTTAACAAGTCTTGTTATCTGTGGCACGTGGTTTTAATAAAAGCGATGCTAGCTTCGGTAACAAATACTATTAAATTATTTTTTATCTGGACTACATTTGATATCTATATTTCGTTTAAATTCAAAATGGCCACGCAGTCTTCGGTTAAACAAAACAGTCGTTTTAATTTTTTAACAATATTCATAATAGTGCCTTAATCGATATTAAATGATGTAAACGTGATGAAAGTTAATGATATTGAGCATAAATTACACTTGAACACAGCAAAGGAAGCAAACTATAATGATAAGTAAATTGTTGAAGCTGAACAGATGTAATCGAACTTCAAGAACTTACAACCTGCTGTCAACGTGAAGTCGAGTCGACGTATGGTCACTTAAATCTAGTTAGACCAGAGTAAAGTAAATTTAGAATATGTGCACAGTATTGTGCAATATTAGCAGTAAAATGCATAAGTTGTGACTATAGAAACAGCGCGGAGGCGCTAGTGTTAGAATAAACAGTACAGTATAGAAGCAGTCTTGGTAAACACTGAGAGTAGGTACTTAGTGCTACTTACAATACGAACAAGTCATATAAAATTAAAATGAAGTTTCTCCACAGCTCAAACCCAGCGATAAATCTACCGGTAAGCCTAGACAATATAAAATGCAAACTAAACAGCAATATTTCATTTACAAGAAACAATTCTGTCTATAAACAACGCTTAATTACTATTGTATATACTAATTATATTCTATATTTACATAAATAATATATTATGCGATTCTCCGATTGAATTTAAATATTAACATAATTATATATTTTATTCTATATAACACTAAGTAGTATACACTACCACGTATAAAACACGCATCCCAGTCCCCGGTACTTAAATAAAAGCTTCATAATCATAAATCAGTCTGTCGATTGGGACGTTTTAATTCCTCTACTAAACAATAAACCAACACACAAAAGTACACTCGCACTTCGCTCATCACTTGCATAAGTTTGTAGCAAATAGTTCAGAGTCCACGCGCTCAGCGGCGGCTCCTTCGCGACCGCCTCGAGATCGTTTGCTCATTCATGCTCAGTTATTGTCGATGTCCGGCGTCGAGTAGAAACACGATTTGATGAACACAGATGTGGTGGAAGAGGTCACACAATGACGGTGTGTCGCGGGGCGGCGCGCGGCCTGGGCTGGCTCGCGTACAGCGAGAACTACACGCCCTGCTGCGCCATATACTATCTGATCTCCGCCGAGTTCAGCACGAATGGTACATAGAACATCTTACTCTCTAGTAACAGGTTTGCTGCGGCTTGAATCTGAAAGATCAATTTACTTTTTATTCATATTCGTATATACGAATACCTATATAGGTAGGTATATTAGAAGAAGTTTAGGAAGATGTAAGTTTGAAAAACTATACCTCAGGTATCCGAGCGAACAACTCTTGCAGTCTTCCGGGATGATGAGGTGCGGCGTGTTCCAAGTAACTGCGCAGAACTTGCACGTACCTATCTTGAATGCTTTCGAGCTCCACTTCTGTAATAAAAAGAAATAATCAAATTATATTTTTGTATTGTGTAATGATTTGAAGTTCCCCTACTTGTTACTAGATGGCGTTGTAAGGCCACGTTCGAGCAATGCCATCGAGCGCGCGTTGCGGCGGTGACGTCATCCGCTCAGTAGGTCACTCCGATAGCGGGGCAACGACCGCGGCTAGCCGTTGACCTCCGCTCGAGCGAGCTCGCGTCCTCAAGCATTATTGCCATCTCGCTCGCACGCGCCGAACGATATTGTACGCATTACGAGTAGCGTTCATTCTAGTCATAAGTATCTTTTCGTTCTTGGCAATAAGGCATACTACTTGATAATTTTAGAAATTAATAATGAATAATAATATAATTTAGAGCTTTAACATAAAATCTAAAATACTCTCTTTTCATATATAAAAAATGTATATTATAACATTAAATTAAATAATATTATGTACAAACAATTGTAAGTTACGTAACAGCGAGCGAAACGGGCTAGCTACTAATCCGCGTCTTTTCGCCGCAAGCGCGCGGCAAAAGAGAAAGTTCGCTTCCGCCTGGCTTTTCGCTGAGAGTGAAATGCTGTCCCGTTCAAGTGACGTAACGTTATTATAGTGGATTGTATTGGTCTCCGTTACGCTGATAAATCACTGCTAACCACGCACTTTATTTTTTAGTCGACTCTACGCTTAGCGGCATTGTTGTCATCCGTGTTCTTTGGACCGATTAAATCTCAAATTTGTTTGCTTTTAACTATCAACTTTACAAACACTTCAGGATTCTTAACCTGATTATTATATGTATTCTTAGTGATCAATACGCGTATTTAAGTTACTATTATATATTTTTTCTAATCAAATCATATCGATAAATAAACTAAATTCCTTATAAAATTCCTATGCATAGACCAACGTTTGTTTGTTTTCATACTCACATACAAGCAACACACACAGATCCAATCGCGGAACCGTTGCGCAAGCGCTTTCCATTTCACTGCAGCGATCGCTTACAGCTATCTCACTTGTCTATACAACTTTCGTTCTTATATTATATCTATTATGCATTGCGATAGAAAACGAGATCTGCTTCAAAGTACAATGTATTTGAAATAACAGTAGTTTCATAAACAGTATAATTATAACGCGTGAACGGTGGAAAATAATTTTCTAACGTTATGCGTGTGGTGACCTAGTTACGGCGTCGATAAGATGACATATTTTTCCTGCAACGCCACGCTTGACGGACTTATAATTGAATTTTTCCTATTTGTACTTAAAATTCTGATTATTTTGTATTGAGTTTAAACAGTACGAAATAAATAATGTTTACAATTATTTTGTGGGTACGTTTTTGAAATTAAACTTATGTTCATGATGATTATTAAATGTTTATTTACTCGCGTTTTTACGTAATTTATTCGGAATTTTGATCGACTAGTTGCGAACCCATCGGGATTCCTATTCATGAACTGGAAATTTAGTGAACTTGCGATGAGAGCTGTGTTCATGGGCATACCGAGGGGAGAGAGCATGTGGGGGCACCTGCCCCCCCCCTGGACATCGTATATCTCTCTACTACCTTCTATTGTAGATTGAAATTGGTATCTTACATTAAAAAATAAAATTAAGTTTAGCGAGAAAAGTGGCTTTTCAGGTTTTATAGATCTATGTATTCCAAACAAATACAATTATCTAGTAAACTTTTTAGCAAATATTTTAAAGTCTAAAATCTTCATTAAAATCGAGATTCGGCAAAGACAAATCACCAGCGTTTGCTCTTTCATTGTTAAACTATGCTTAGAAAAGTAAAATTACAGCTCCAATATTACAAAAATATATTAAAGAAATCTGGTTTGCCACCCCCGCCTCTCCCCCTAGCACAGAATCTGGGTTAGTTTTATGTGCATTGTATTTAATAGTAGTTGCAGTAGTTAAATTATAGTAAGACCCGATGTCATTTCTAATCAATTTTACTGGAAGTGGGTTACTTGTATCGTAAATCATAATCATATTTACTTACGTTCATCGAGAGAAATGCTTTGAAATAACATGTGAAATAGAATCGTATCTTGGACTTATATTTTACAATATTTTATAATTAAAATGTTGTACTTTACCTTCAAGTTTATTTTTGAATATTCTCTGATACATTTCCATTTCCGTTACGTTTAAAAACTGCTATATCAAGTTTCTTTCATACAACTAACGGATTAAAAATATATGTAAAGTTTATGCACACAATTGTACGCGGAATTATTTTGTGAGAAATGACCGGTTGGGAAGCAGGATTATATAATTATAAGTTGTAAGTGACCTAGATACAGCGTAGTGCGATGTACCCTCGTCTATAAGTGGATTTCAGTCTTGTTGTCAGGCGAAATCAATCGATCTTACTGTATTTATATTTTGTAACTGTAGTCAGCATGGTATAACGTTACTTTATCAAGCATTAAAAAGTTAAGTTGTTTGTTGTACTGTCCTGAACTTAATAAGAAACAAATGTATGGCAATTTAAATGTTTCTTACCCTGGTTAAGGAGTATGTAGACTTTCAAACACACATATTCTTCCATCCGCAGTTGAATGCGACGAAACACGCAGGTAATTTGCGTCATCTTCTCCACCACCAGACCCACATCTAGCCGGAGCTGTTCCAGTGTGATGGGTCTGCCCATCAATGACGTTAGACAGCTCTGCAGCGTTCTTAGGTTAGCGTTTACCTGAAAGACAACATTCGAATTAAATTTATATTTGGCAGTCCATCTAGTGGTATAAAAAATCAAAGTTTTATATACATGTTAACATAACACGACATATGGAAATAATTGTTTTTGGGTTATGAATACAGTACGGAATATACATCGATATTTACGTTACGTTAACAAGAAGGAAATGCACTAGACAATGAAAACGCTTTTTGTGCAACTGCCGGTGTTACTACTATGGTTATGTAACAGAACGAGTTGTTTGAAAAATTCATGATATTCTAATTCAAATATGATTTTAAATATGTTGTCGTAATTCAAATTTTGTTATTGTAAACTGTATGCCGTGACTAAACCCAGATTATTACTCAAATTCTAGTCTGCATTGTTGTTCACTCTGTCAGCTAGGTAATAGAAACCATTGCATTTTAAGATTCTAACAGTTGGCTGTGTAATACAAACGTCCGAGTGCAGTTTGAGGCGACTTTCTATTGGTTACGCAACGATGCAGATCACGTAACTGCGCTCGCGCATGCGGCGGAAGTCTCTGGAGCGAATGTGATCATTTGAGTACCTATAATTTAGGGCCGCTTTGCCTAATAGGTATCAAGTTTGATTTATAATATTAATTATATTCACCTCTTGCATAAAATCATGCTCGTGGTCTGAAGAAGGTGGCGCATGGGCAAGCTTCCCGTGCATTGCCTGATACGCTGCTGTCGTTAAAACTGAGATCTCGTGCCATTTTTCCATTAAAAGTTTTGAATGGATCTCCATAGGAATTTCCATTATGAAAGGTAACTTTTTAGTCCAAGCGACCATTTTATGTACTATAGAGTCTCCGATTTTACAAAGCTTGTCGCCGATTTCAGATGTGTCATGGAGGAGATCAGGTAAATGTCGGACGGTTGCAATGTCCTCCATAGCATCACAGTCTATGAGCGCTCGAATCATGTGTAACGCCCGTTCTAATGGTACTGCACGATCTCGAGACGACGATACTGCACTTTCTAGCCTTGCTCTTAAGTGAACCACCTAAAAGGAATTATATTTAATTAACTTATATATATGAATAGAATTATATTCAAAATTCAAGTTGTTTATAGATGTATATTTACCTCACTGGGGTTTGTTAACGCAGTCTTTAATATGGTCCCATTAACAAGGTGTGGTGGTAGGGGTGGTAAAGGCTCTTTAGGCTTTTCTGGTGGTGATGCTCGACTCGTTGTCGTCGCCGCTTTTGTATTGGCTTTCTTGTGTTTCTTATACTTAACTTTATATAGATTGTAAACAGCACCACTATTGCGACCACCCGGCATACGATCCTCTCGTACCGCTGATAAATAAAAAAATCATGAAAACATAAAACATACCTTGTATTATATATATAATATTTGGAATAAATGCGTACCTTGTAATACCATTCCTTGTTCTATACACTTTTTGAATCGACAGTATTGACATCTATTGCGTTGTGCCTTTGTGATTTCACAGCCACCATCAGCTACACACGTGTAAACTCTTCGGTTTTGTACAGTTCGTTTAAAGAACCCTTTACAACCTTCACATGTTATAATGCCATAATGTAATCCCGTTGCTTTGTCTTCACAAATCATACATATCATTGGCTGTTCATCTTCATCTCTTTCTGTTTCAGGAGCGTAAGCTCTAAGTTCAGGCCTTGGCACTAAAGAACTAGCACTGGGGACACCGGTTATACCTGAAACGCTTCCTGCTGCTGCACTTAAATTTAAAGCATGAATTTGTTGATGTGCAGGTAGTTGTGATACATCTCCTGCCCATAAAAGTTCCATATTTAATGGTGGTCCTTTGGGTCGTCTTAGTTCACCTCCAAGATTTAGCAACAATCGCGCAGCGGATTCTTCGCTACATGTGCTAGGATCAGGGGTAGGCGGAGTAGGCGTGTGGGATGCACTTGCTGCTGGTTCACCACCAGCGGTGGGAGCAGGTAATGTCCAAAACATTGTTCTTACTCCACCAGATTCTCCCATTATGACAGCTGGTGCACCACGCCACTGGGTTGAACCTCGCATTCCTGCTTTTTGGTCCAGCGGTTGTGGTGGAAAGTGTCCACCAATAAGTTCTGGTTTAACACCATTAATACAAGCTGCCGGTGGCCAATGTCCTGGTGAAAGAGCAGGGTGGGAACTTTGTTGAGGTGGTGCAATAGCACGAGGTCTATAGGGCTGAGGCTCTGGCGGCGTAGATTCAAGCTTTACGGAGGAGAGCTGTGGTGAAGGTGTTGAATCATGTTTGTTGACTGTAGAGTTTTCTGATTTAACTACAGAGGGTCCTTCAAATTTAATGACTGAGTACGGTGGTGCCGAACGAATAACGGTGGGGTGGCATGAAGGTGAGGGTGAACCGCCACCATCAAACACGGGCGGCGGATGTGGCGGCGTGCTGCACCCTGCTTCTGCCATGCGCGGTGATGGCGGGCCCGGGTCTGGCGAAGACGTACTAGTATCGGCTGCCGAATCGCCTGTGAACCACACACAAAAACACAATTATTAGCAGCGGTAGACTTCCTCCTCCTCGCAAAAGAATAGGCGGGATTTTAATAAGTCACAAATAGAAACTAGGTGAAATGTCAACGACCGAGCAGCGTGGTCGCAGTTAGGAGTGCGGGGTGCGGCGCAGGGACGCGACACTGCACTTCCCGCCGCCGCCGACTAGATTAGCCGGTTGCGTCACAATGTGAGCGCGGCCCCGACCACATAGAAAAGTTATTTAATTCACGGAAGTAATATTATTTTATAAGAACCTTTTACAACTGAGACTTCCACGGTGTTGCAAACCTTACGAGCATTATTAATTCAATTTGAAAATGATACTCAAGATAGTATTAGAGGAAAACGAATGGAAAATATAGGAAGTGTAGTCACACGTTGTAAAGTGAACGCGAGATGCAACGCGGCGAGCGAGGAGAAAGTGAAAGCGGCGCGAGCGCAGATGCGGCGCCCGGAAGCGTTGCGCTTGTGCTCGTGCGTTGCAGCGAGCTACAACATCACAAAGGGCTCTACGAACAAGCTATTTGTATTTAAATATATAGTTTTCTAGTTAAATTTTACTTTCATTCTATCTGTCATTAGATTATGAGTACCTTAATTAAAAATATTTTCATATATCATAGTCTATATTACCTATTAGATTGCTGAGACGCCGTCCTACACAATTACTAACATTTGATGCACTTTAAAACTGTTTCAATTAAAATTACTAAGAATTATAAATCAAATACTAAGCTTCAAATCATTTACCATATTAGACACTTAAAAGACAATATTAGAAACTTTACCGACTTTTTATTACTAAATCCATATGCGTAGGTCACCCGCTTCAATGTCGGCTTATCCGAAATCACTTGGTTCATTTAACTTATAAACTTTTTGACTACATAACATGCACTGTAGCCTTATACGTGAATTTAGAGAGAAATAGATTACTCAAACGGGTGAGATAATTTGAGGCACGCGAGTGAAAATTGTTTTCGCGGTTTTGTTTACGCGGGGAAAAGTCGCGAAGAAAGTTTTCCACTAGTCGTCGGGCGGCGGGCGGTAGGCGCGCGCAGTGAGCCCGACCTACCGCACGAGCGGCAGTGCGGGCGGCTCCCCGCACGGTTCCCGGTCCCTCCCTCCAGCCACTATTAGGTCACTCAGACGGCCGTGCGTGCGAACTGCAACCGCACAATGACTATTGCAACGCGTGCACCGCTCTCGCTTCGAGGACGATCTCTATTTCACTCAGCGTCCTTTGCCACATCATTGGTGGGGACCGATCTTTCTAGCCGCGTGATGCAATCCGCTAAGGTCCTAGACTCGTTTCTCAGATAAGTCCCAATTGAATGTCGCTCATTACTTTGATTGATCGGTACTATTTATATTACAATTAAGTGCAATTTCAAATTTATTACATAGTAGGTAGAGTGTTGTAATTATGTGATGATTATTTGAATAATAAATAGATTCCATGTTGGCAATATTTGATGTTTGGCTCCAAACTTAGACACGGAAGTATAAGACGACAACAATAAAAATGATGACGCAATTTGCTATTCTTTCTATAGATCTTTTGGATCGGTGCAAGCGAAGGTCGAATGCGGTCACTGACCGAGAAAAACTAGGCCAACCCCTACCCCGGCTCGAGCCCACCTGCCTCCCGAGGCGCCGCGACGCCACGTGTCAATGCGCTGCCCCCAAATATATTTTACTCTGCGTCTTCATAATTTTATGAATCAGACAGAAATAGACAATATGATGTTGATTATATAAAGCTAAATATAGTTTGTATTAATACACATTATGTAATACGATGTAGGTAAGTCTTTATTTTAGAGAGGATTATTGTTACTATATTAATAATGACAGATAACTTGAAGACCGGAAAGGGAGGAGTACAATGAAAACAAAGAGTAGTCAAGAGGTAGACACATTGGTCTTATCTTACACATTTACAAGCCGTCACGTCGTAGCACGGCAGCGTCACTCGCGTCACTCCTACAGACGTCCTCAACGTCACACACAGTTATCAAGAATTACGCAAATCTATAAATAATATACTACAATCTTTTCTACTCTTCATTCATACGATTATTCAGTTTCTTATTATTGTCCACTTAAAGTTATAGATATGCCGTTGTTACTTTACGATGCCGCTGCTAGATAAAGAAGAGTATAATTTAATATGTATTTCAATAATACTCACTTTAGGAATAAAAGTAATTAATATAAGAAAATATTATTTATTACAATATACCTGATGTATAAACGGCGATTACATACATACAGGCTAAAACTATGCACATAGTTATAATATTTGATATATAATACAAAAAAGAATGGGTATAAAAGCCAAAGCAACATTTTAAAATATGTCTATGATAAAAAATATACGAGTTTAATTATGATTCAATAAAAATATTAATATTGGTATTTTAATTAATTTAATTTATTTTTATACATAGATCGTGGGAGCTTTTTTAATAAATATGAATGTTTATGTAACAGACTATAAAAACTTTCAACTAACATTAAGACAAACGCAGATTTGTTCCCAAATATATTCAAAATTTTAAAAAATACAAGTGGAAAGTGACAAGATTTATGAAGTACTTTAAGTGGTCTTTGTAATAAAATAATTTAGGTGTTAACAATTATTAAAGCTATTAATAAAACATGACATTGGTCTTGTTGAACCGGAATTAAGTTCGAGTTTCAAGTGAAAGTTTGATTCAGCAGATTGTTTTTAACATTGGATTATGAAACTTTCGAACCATGACGTTGCTATAAAATTAATTTGCTTATAATATATTGTGTAATATTAAATATATATAATCCACGCGTTTAGTTTTCTTTTTTTTTGTTAATATGTATTGAATTGAATAAATGTGACCGGAGACAAATAACATTTTTCTTTTACCTTTCAGACTTTTGATATGATTTGTTGACATTAGTTACTAACTCTTAGTTTTCAGTATTTATGGATTTTTCAAAATAATAAGTATACGGACAAATAAAATTTAAAAATAAAATTCATTTCTCTTAAACTGAAACGCAATTACCGGCAACGAGTCAAATTCACTATCGTATTCGAAAGTGACAAGCGTTTCGTGATCGGAGTACCGGAGCAACCATTACTCTGTTCGAATAATAATAATGCTCCTGACCTTACACTGAACTGTGTGTCGTGATAGGTATGGGTACGTTAAAACAAGTTAGATTTATTTGCCTTTGAGGCTTAACATAACCAGTCTGAATTTCCGTGTTGATAACAAATATATTGTTACCACAAACAACGCATGCAATAGAATTGTTATTTTTATGATTAAAATCGAATATTCCAGATATATTAGGAATAATTATTGTTAATACTTTCAGATTTGTATTGCAATGTTTTGTTAAAAAGGTTCTTATAAACATCCGATAAAAAACGTTAAACTGATATACTAATTATTATACACTCACCATCACTGCTACATCGGGAGTCTACTTTCCGCCTCTTTAGCTTGAGGTCTTGGAACAGGCTCATGTTGTCGAGGTCACACGGGCCGCGGCTGAGTGTCATTATTCCTGCAGACAAAGAAAAACAATGTTAATAAAATATTAAAATAATGTAATAACAATATCTTAACATTTATGTCTTATGTATTTATTGTCTAGTTCAATGGTAAATACTAATACGGACCTAAGAGCTTTTAATAACAGTAATAACAGATTAATCTGGGTATACTTATGAAGTATTTTATTTTCCGGTGACAAAAAAAAACTCACCAGAAATTCAAGGACTATATAAATAAAGATGATCTTCGAAGTTTAAATTAAATTAATTACAAGTTATGTTTGTTTTAATTGAAGGTATGTCACTACGTAGTATAGTCAGTGGACTATAGAACACATCGCGTGAAAGCATGTTTTATTCCTTTCATCGTATTGTATGCGTAATTTTACGACATTGATAATTGAAATTTGCTGGACCATGAATACGTGCGTCCGTTTAAATATTTGCTCGTAACTTATGGCATATGGCGCGTGAGAACTGCGGTGACGTAAAATTCGTACGTAAAAGTTACGTATTTTCATTTCGGAATTGGATTGGTCGCGGTTAATTAGTTCATGACCACTGGCTAAATATATTGTTAGGATTGCTGCCAAAGGGCTGTTTATAAATACAATGTTAAGAATAAATGTATAATTCATAAGATCCGTCTAGCGTTACATGTACCTTACTTCAAGAAATATGGTTCAAAATCATTTTAGTAAATAACTGGCACAAAAGACAGAGATAAAGGTTCACTTCAAATCACATTTCAAGTGTGTCTTGAATTGCGCAGTGGGAATTACGTTGTTTTCTAATATTGTTTCAATAACCTTAGAGACATATATTTATAACTAAAAGAAGTAGATACCTACCTATCATTATATTAAATGCCTTTAGTTATAAATTAAATAATTAATTTTCCCACCGTCATAAGTAAAAATTGTAACGCTATAGTTTGTTAATTTTGAAACTGAAGTCTTCATTATTTTTGACACAATATGTGCACAGATTGTTTGTTACAAATAGTTTTTATATGCTTTATATGACGTTTGTTAAAGATAATACAGATTGTGATTTGTAGATTCTGTAATAAGCACTTTGCTTCTTAGTATATCAATTCAATGCGAATTGAATACGTCATATTATTTAATATATTTCCTTTATAGCGTCCAATGCACATTTATAGGTCCTTGACCTTGATTATTTTGTTTTCTTGTATCTTTGTAATTGTGAACTTGAGACATTTATAAATATACGAATTAAAACGTTACGATTTATTTATGAAGTGCTAAATGTTATTGCTGGCTTTGTATTTAAACAATAAACAAAGCAATACATTTGAACAATTTATTACAAATGCAATCGTTTTATAAATAATATCATTAATCCTAATAAAAACTATATACATCCATAATAATTTTTATATTTATATATTCACTAACATATTTTCATTCGCGAAAATATTCATTATCATAGTATAATCTTTGTTACTATGCTATGGAATTCTTATAACGATATATCAACGTAAATGAGTGACGCAAAAATATTTTTCTTTATCGGTGCAATAAAAAAAATATTATGTATACTTGATAAAAAATGACTCATTGCAGAATAAATAATATACTACGTAAAATGAATAATGTACTACCATACAATAGTATGCGATAGTACGTATTTTGTATAATATGTACTATATAAATTAAATTAAGAATTCGAATATTCGAGCAAGCAAAAGTAGTCAATGTCAGTAACAATTATATGAAATATTAATACAAGGGTGCAATGCTCTGAAATTCTTTTTTAATTTTGAGTCTCTTTAGTATCTATATAATAGACCTTGATAATGGTAAAACAAATTCGCGGCATCTTTTGCGTCTCTATAATTTTACGAGGTCAAGTATTAGACTTCCTCAATCAGTTTTGCAGGAAACATCTAAAATGTTTTAAAATATTACGTCAATTTCTAAAATATGTGATTGTTATCATTTCCTTATCAACGAATAAAATATAATGCGTTTTAAAGTGTTATTTTCTTTTCTTTTAGTCCACTAACAATATCTTATGTTTTAAATCTAGATAGCCTACAACTAGTACATTCATATCAAGAGGTACTTACAATAGCCTATAATAGAACGTTTGACCAAAATGTTGACATTAAAACAGGTTCTATCCGAGATCATTAATTGACCTCGACAATGACAAATAATAGACTAAGGATAAGGGATTCGTGATTGAACTTGAAACGACAATAGGTTAACAGCGCAGTTAACACATCACGCAAAAGTTGCACTAAATATATTGTTTTGTATGTAATAATAATCAATACATTTTCCAAACTTATACATAAATTATTATTTAAGTTATGTGAATGTGTATTTTAAATAAATATAGAAGGAAAAAAAATCCGATACGGGCACTGATTTGAACTTACAACATCTGGAAAACTATCCCGTCACTCCCCGCATTGACCTACGGTTATCCAGAGATCGCGGCTCAAAAATCAAAATTTAAATAAGCTTAACATGTCTTCAAACATGGCATACATGTCTATAGATATTTTTAAGCACGATATTAAGCTTTTTTCGATTTTCCTCCAAAGGTTTCCTTTTCAAGAGTAAATTAAAAGACAACTTAATGCAACGAATAAAATATTGTTGTTATTTGTCTCCATACAATGAGAGTCATACGTGGTGTCCTTTGGCATGGTCACCAGCTTATCGGTTAACGGATAGTCGTTTTCCGCCCATTGCTTGTTTCTGCATTCATATGTTTAGCTGACATTGGTTTTTTTTGGACACTGATAGATTGTTATAATTTAAAGTTGGACTTAGAAATATTACCACGCATGTTTTTTTTTTTTAATAAACGTAATTTTTCATTGGAACCTGACACAAATAGTTTATTTAGCTATTTTAAAATTAAAATATGATATCCTTATATATGATTTCCTTAATGACCAAATATAACAGCAAATATTTTCGAAATATATATGTATATATATTAATATGTATAAATATATAATATGTATATATATTCCATTAATCTAGATGTCGCAGGAAGTGTAAATGGTTCCGGGTGCAATGTCAGTGTCGCTGCGAGGCCGGCCGCCTGGTCTGACACCGTCTGCCAGCTGACTCTTAAAGGTCCACATGAAAATATCCAAAAATAAATACTTTCATTCTTGTCTCCAAGTCAATGTAGTGTTAAAAAGTTCTTATTTTCTTTATATTGTTTAATTTGGGGATTAACAAGATTAATATATTAATGTTGATTTATTAAATCCATTTTGTTTAGATATTTTTGTGAATGTGTTACTTTTTCCAGAAATACAAACAACGCTAAAAGAGGTCTCTTTATATTTTGTACTACAGACTCATGTTTATTTTAAATATATTGATGATTTTGCCTTATATTCGTAATAAAAATCTATGAATGTAAGAAAATACATGAAATATTTATGTATATATATAAGTTCAAAATTAGATTAATACCAATATTATGATGTGTTGAGCAAGATTTCGGCTGTTGCGACTTAGCCTTCGAGTGTACCTTGACATTCAACATGCACGAGCGTACAGCCAGTCCTTTTTAAAAATATATTCACTTCCGATCTATTCACTTCCTATTTCATATGTTATATTAAGAATATGAAACTCGACTATACAAGCTTCCGGGTACTTAAACTTGACCATAATTATATTTTTCTTTTATAAAAATTATAAAGGTCATGAAAATTTAGTTGTAGCACCAATTTAGAATAATTAAAAACAGAAACAGGTTTCATATGATACTATTTCTTTCTGGTCAAAATTATTCATATAAAATAAGACGCCATTTAATAAAACAATAAATATAACGACCTCAAAAATTATAGACCAATGTATTATTTGAATACAACGCTGCTTCCTCCCACTAAATTGTTTTGAAAGGAAGCAATGACATTTAGTACCTTTTCGCTTTCACCGCATTGGAAAGTGAGTGTAAAAAACGTATTTTGGCAACGACAAAATGGCGCGAGTTCATCGACCCGAGTCATAGACCATAACAAAGGGCAACAGTATTTACATGAAAGTAAAAGTGTCTACATATTTTCTAATAATAGTGACAATACAATATTTGTCAATACATGTGATATTAAAATTCAAATAGCCATTCAGTATAAGAAAATTGAACAAAATACCGATTTCATTCCGTGATAATATATATATTTTTTTAACTAAATAAAATTTATTTACAGTATACTGAGTCTGCTATACAGCAATCACATTAAGCTGCGACTGCGCAGACCTCCTGAAGTCACGATTATGATTCACGAGACGATTTTGGAATGTCATGGTTAACACGGAACGGTGTTGGCTTTTGTTTTGCAATGTATGCGGGCTTAATATTGAAATTATTTCAGAATAGAACTGTTTGCACAACAAGACATTGAACGAATTGCTCAATCCAAGCCATCATCAGCGTCACTCATTAATATATTGTTTATCATATTTTGGAGAAGGAAATATAGAGAGATTATTAATTTAATTATAAAAAATTAAGGCAGCATATATGTATGATTAAATGCAGATTTAATTGTAAATTTAAGTTATGATAGGGGGTGATTTATCGACATAGCATAAAATTAATATAAGGACAATATATAAAAAAAGGTAATAAACGATAATTATTATAAAAACTTATTTCAATCCGACCCTTCATCGACTATATTATTAGAAGTGAATTTATCTTTACTTAATACAATTACAACGTTCATTTCAACACCTATCATAATATTTTGTATCACTTGATAATTTTTTACTTAAAAAGCCAATACAATTATTATACAATATAAGTACCTAATAGCAAGCAGCAACTTTAAAGATACATGTAAAAAAAGTTACAATGTATCATAATTTTATTTATAATATCATAGTTGATGACTAAGTTATTATCATTTAATTTAAAATATAAGTGTAAGCAATACGTATATTAAAATATTGATTCACGATTCCAATTAATAAAAAAAACCACACATGGATCTTTACAAAGTGAAGAAATATTATCATTAAAAAGTGAAAAATATTTCTACTTAAATTTGTTTTAATAAAAAAAAAACAAATAAAAGGATTAATAAATAAGTAAAAGAAATTATAAGATTCGTGCTACAACGTAGCGCGTAGCTAATTGCTACAAAGGGCTCTACATTAACAGTATTACTTGTAATACAAAGGTTAAATTAAAATGCAATGGATATTTTTTCTAATATATTTATGTATTTATTTCGGCATAAATTGGTGGATAATGTAGCTGGTAACTGTTATTTATTAAAATATTTACCCATCGTGGAGGTCATCGTCTGTAGTTGTAGAGCATGTGCTGAGGCGTCCAGCGCCTCGGAACCCAGCTTGTCGCCAGCCGACAGCTTGTCTAGCGCTCCAGCTTGCACATCACATAAAGTTCCACGGTTTATAAAATTCACCGATCACTTTTTTAATTTACGTTTGCGAAAATTTTTTGTCACTCCGACTCTCAGCATACTTTTCCGAAGAAGCACTTGACACGTTCAGCATGCAGAGTACAGCGCACTTCCTGCGGAACGAACACATAAGGATGGCGCGTGAGCGGTCTCCGAACCTCTAGATTCGGCAAAATCACGATAACGACTGCGCGCGAATGTCGTCATGTCGAAATTCGAAACACTTTCACCTAAATATTCCGCCTCCGTTTCGGCAGACGCGGGCGACGCTCTCGGCGCTCACGCACACACCGCTGGCTCTGTCGGCGCTCAATTACGTACGTTGAAAAAATTGCGTCAGTGTATTTCGTTGCCGACCTTACGTTCGTTCAGTACACCGCCGAAATATAGTTATCTCTGTCTTGTACTCATTCACAGTTACGCGAGATGTTTTTTGTTTCATTTTTTTTATCTGACAGCTCAGTTCGAGGACATGCGTGTGAGTGTGCGGATTTCGATAGCGGGGTCATTGAACTGCCGAAAGGGATTTTGTTAAAAGCAGATATGTTTCAGTGTTAGGATGGGTTGCAGTAATGGCTCTGGGAGTAGCGTAGTTGCATGTGTGGTCCGATGGAGGGGAACTAGTCATCGCGGGCTCAAAAGTGGGTCAGCCACATGCGCACGCGCTGTTCTTCATGACCGCGCAACCACCGCTATATACAAATGTGTTCGCGTGATTTTTTTAAATTAACTTAATGACACAATTTGATTTTCACCATTTAGTCTTCATACTTTCTAGTTACAAAAAAGGTGGATGCTCAAATTGCTTTGAATGTTTTCAATTTATTTGAAACTATCATTAAATACAAGCATCATCAATTTATTCCAACTACATTGTATTATGTATACGCGACACAAACCTAGATAAGCGATCCAGCGCTTTTTGTCTAAAAGGTGAGGCGGGCCGATGACACAGTTCGGTGTTGGATTACATTAAAACAGAGTTCATTCGCATCGGCCTCTATTTGTAAAAATCTAGATTACTTATTCATTGTGTTAACAAAGAACAGTCAATACTCAACAGGTGGATGAAAACAGCTTTTTTATGCTTAATTTAAAAATAATATTATAAAAAAAATCCTCTTTAAGTATACCAGAATCACTGAATGTAATACAAGCTGTATAGGTTGTTTTTATAAATAACAGGGACCACGCATGGTCGTCAGTCTCATGCAGTCAGGTAGTCCAGAGTATATTTAGCCAGGAACGGTCCATCGAATCTGGGTTAACTATTATTCTGTACAAAAACACTCACTGTATTGGCGCAACCCACACGCTCTGAGAAAGCGAACCTGTGTAACCCCTTTCAGAAATATTCCCAGCAGGAAGCAGTGTTCATCATTTTATATGTCAACTTGAACGTTCGTGTTACTTTAATGTTTTACTTTATTGCTGGTTACTTGTTACTTGCACATAAGAAAATCTATTTAGTCATTTAACCGATATGTATTGATTTTATATTGATTGATATATATTCAAAGTTTTAATTTACTTAAACATAGATAGATAGATTAGATTCTAATAATGGGTTATAAAATCAACTTCTTAAAATAAAATATTCTAAAAAAATACAAACAAATTCTTCAAAGTGCATATTTCATTCTATATTTTTTATTGACATAAAGCTTTCTATATGTAATCTTTACTTTTCTATATAAAGATCTAAAGAATAATAAATAACTCTCACAATTTAAATTACTAGTAAATAGTAATGTGGCTAATAAATGGTATTTCTTGTTGCCAGCCAGAAATTAAAAATTATCCAATGATTCGTAACACAAAGGTCAACTACACCAAATAAACACAAATAAAATCGTTTTAGATAAACCATTTATCACCAGACAGTTGTTTTATATCAAGTGATCATTGATAGGTGAATTTGTTTCATGTAGCCAAATCTTTCAGTAAATGGTTGAATGACCCAACGCAAAAAAAGATAACACATACATACCAAAAAGCCGGGGCGTTGTCTGATAAAAAAACAGATTTCACAATGCAGTTATATCGCTTATACATTGATTCATAATATTATTATTATTTAATCCTTTAATTGTATTTTAAGGGAATAGAAACTATTTTGTATTAAAAATTGTAAATAAATATTTTTGGTGGAGTTGTTTTTAAATAAATATCCGATACGGTCAGGAATTTGAACCCGCGATTTCTGGGAAACCGTTCCGTCGCTCTACCAATTAATCTATCGTATCGTTATATAAATAAATATAAAAATATGAATAAAATCAGTTTTAAGTTATTTTTAATTAATTTGGTTATTGAAAGTTGCCTATATTTAGATAATATATGGAACGATTTACATTTCAATCCCATTATTTTTAAGGTCTTTGAGTCAGAGAAGGTCGCTTTAAGGTCAATTCTCTAGACCGCTATAATTAATCATGTTTTGAAACTAAATACAAATCTTGAAAGATATTTTTGTTATAAAACGTTGTCACGACGTCTCGCGGTGATAATCCGAATTGGGTGATAAAGGTGTAAACGACCTTACGAATTAGGAAATAGTTAATAAAGCAACAAATGCATTATAATGTATATTTTTTTGTAGAATAAGCGTTGTATAAACTATAAATGTAAATGCTTACTGGTACAATTAATGATTTATCAAATTTACGTGAATTTCTAACTACTTTTTAACGATATCTGACGGAAGTGGTGAGTTAACCTATTGTGTCTCTTGGAAAGTTAAAGAATGCCCAATCAGATACAACAATAAACAATACTTTGATGTCAATGACATACATTAACCGCTATTGTGATACTGATACGTTGACTGTTCAGTTTTAGTTTAACTTAATAAATGAATCAATTAACATATCACAGATAAAATTAGTTAACTAAAATGGAAGTTAACTTCCAACTTGTATCATAAGACACATGATATTAATAGTTCTACTTAACCGTTAAGCTTCAAACTATTGAAATTGAAAATTTTAAACAGTTTGAAAAACAACCTCTTTATATTAAATTCTACAAAAACAGAAAAAAATAAATTTAAACAACTTTTTTTTAATAAAGACCAAAAAATTTCTCTTAAGAATTACAATTTGCTACGGTTTTAAAAAATAATAGTAAGTGTGTATATTGTTATGGTTGCATTGGGCTCATTAAGTGTGAAGTGACCGTATGGTCGTATGGCGTTACGGCTGAGCGACACGTTGTCTCTTATATAACCTAACCAAAGCGGCAAATCGTACCGAGCGGCGCAACTCGCGTCACCCGCCTAGTTTCACAATGCTCATCTACCACCACCGTTTTCACTTTTTGGCTGTCAAGAACGCGCGAACGATAAACAAACTCACATTTTGACCGTCACTGCTAGCTCATCTCAAAAACATAGAGCGTAAAAACCGCAGTCTCTCAATTAATTATGACATCTACTTCTTTGTTTCTAAGTTCAAATTGCGTTACCGTTCAGACCTGACCTACGACGTAGTTTGAGTCTATGCAATCTATAGTTACAATCGAGCTAGAAGGTTGTCTATTTGCGAACGCTATAATGCAATCTGAACCCTATTCAAGCGTAATACCCATGCAATTATATATTTAACGGACGGTGCTAATGCTGTTATCGTATTCCAAGTGGTTGTAGAAACGCCGAGGCTGGTCATTGACCTTTTTTGGCATATACGTTAACGAAACAAAAGACTTTATTTTAATAGAGACATTAGAAGAACCTTGGATTGCAATTGTTACATATTGCAAATCAAAAGATTACAATATTTCTTATTGTTGTATAAAAGTGCGCTTACTAACATTATAAAGTATATAATTTTATAAACATTATTCAGTTTTTTTATTATTTGTAAGTCATTTACAAGTTTAATCCTAAAACTAATTAAAATCAACCTACTAACATCTTCAAAAAATATTTTCCACAAAACTCGTTAACTGACTGTAATATTACACTGTAACTCGAAATCAACTCAGTACGAAAGTATTGAGAATGTATTATTTAAAAATTCGAAGGCATTGTTTTGAGTTCAAATGGCTTGGTATAATGACTATTGCCAAGCTGACATTGCCTCTCACTGGCACACGTAACATATAGTTACGCAAAAGTTCTTTACCCTTCTTTATTTGGGACAAATTTATTAAGATGTTTTAATTTAGATGTACTAGATGTTGGGTAATAAGATTCAATAAACTTCAATATCTGTCAACAACTACATGATAATTATAAGTTTGAGCAACGTGTCAGAGCTTTTAGCAGCAATGGAGATTTCGCAGTTTGTTTCTGTATTTCGCCACCGTTGGCTCTCTATAAATAATATTAATGTAAATGATTGCCAGAACATACTTTTTTCATGTGATGGGACAAAATTGACCGCCCCTTGGTCAAGTGGTTAGCGCAGACGCCAAACGTATAGCGACGCAATAGGGCTCGGGTTCGATCCCCGACAGGGACAGGCATGTATGTGATGAACATATATGTCTGTATTTCTGGGTTTGGTCGTTTATTAAATATAGTCTCAGTATTTATAATGTTTATTTCTATGTATTTGTATCGTTGTATAACACAAGCAAATAATTTGCTTACTTAGGGGCTAGATCAATGTGTGTAATTTGTCCTATATTATTATTATTAAAATACAACGGTAGGTATCTCTGATAAAGGTTACAAACGCTGCTTATATTTCTATAATAACAAACAGATATTCTTTAAGAAATATGAAGAATTAAGACGAACAATACAAAGGTATAGAAAGGGAGGCTGGTTGCACTTTCAACATTCTATCAACATAGCTACAATTGTCGTTTTAAATCAATATTCTCCGAGAGAATAGATAGTATTACCTACTCTTGTTGAACCAGTCCGAGCTTCATTCGAGTAACTACATCTTGACTAGAGATAGGTATACAAGTTACCTAAATATACATTACAAACAGTATTCAGTGGAAATTTCCGCAAGAGGCCGATGCATCTTTGCGTAAGAGTGACAATGTCATCTCACAGTTATATAAATGGCGGACTTTGACATGCTATCGTGTTCGATAATTTTTGTAGATTATTTTTATAAAAAATATATTACATATATGCGATAATTTATTATCATAACACCGTAGAATACATAAATAAAATTAGACATGTCAAGAAGTCGTATCAAACTTATATGGTATAGTTAAATAACATTTCAGTAACATTATTTTCATTCAATGTTAGTGTTATTCTAATTGTTTGTTGTTATAGTCTTTAATAGTATTTAATTCGGCCATTCAGTCATCGGTTGCACGCAACAGACATGTAAACACGACATATAATATAATTATATGAATGAGAACTTTAATTAACGAGCGCTAGACAAATTGTAGGAGCTGACCAATTAGAGCACGTGAATTTGTGCTGCAATTCTATTAAATACGTTCATAATATAATCACACCCGTGTAAAAATTGTGTCGAATACTTCCAGAATAGTGTTAATTATAATTGAGTAGTTATAAAGTGAGAAAATCACGCGATAAAGTAACAGTAACACACTAAAGTAAAACTGAGGAAAACGCTTTCCGGGGTTAATAACCGCGTTGCGTAAAGAGCGCGCTGGCGAAACATGTGTGCTACCAAGTCACTTCTTTGGAATTGTGACTAATTTTGGGCTCTAATAAAACAGGTAGAAATTGGGTTAAGTTTAATAAAATATAAGTAAGATAAATGCGAGAAATTTACGAGCATCAACAAGATATATTTTTGTAACATAACAAAAAAAAATGTCCTATTCAAACATTTTAATAACTTATTTTATAATACTGTTTAAAGGCCAAATGAGGGTCATCTTTAATTTTTACAATGTTGAATTAAAGCAAACTAACATTTTACAAAGAAATATATGAAAGTTCATAAATTTGATGTTTCATATTTGTATGAGAAAATTGAAACTGTTTAATTTGTCCCATTTGTCTGTTGCTGGAAGATCGCCAACATAATGCACTGAATAAAAGATAAATAAATACGACTGCAAAATTAAACGCAAGTGACGAAACGAAACTCAATTCCTAGGTCAAGGTTTGGCTTCTCTTCGAAATGAGAAAATTGCTACATATCGCCGACCTTAACTCATGCCGGTCAACTGTCGCAACATTCTAGATTTATACAATCTTGTAGATTCCATATTCAGAACACGTTTAAACGGCATAATATTGTAATCTTACTTAATATTATTGTTCTACTTCGTCACCGCTAAAACCCGACTTATTAAAACCTGATGGTTACGTGACAACAGTTATTATTTGTTGCAAATGCGTTTAATTTTCGTCTGAAAACTTTTCCAATTAAATGGTAAATATAAGTTGTATTGTAATGGAAGACTACGGAGGTAAACAAATTATTTATATTCTTAAAAATATAAAATATTTACGAAACTGTTGAAGAAAATGGAAAGTTAGTTATACAACGTCCACCTGACAGCCGTGAAAGGCGCTGGCGCTGTTAATGTCAGACGCCGTGGTCAAGGTTTTAGTTTTGACTTCTTGCTTCACGAGAGCTGGATTTTGGTACATACAATGAATCTTTTGACCCCGAGCTTTGTTATTATTTCAATGATATTTCCTTAAATTTCATTATAAATAATTAATCAACTAGATTAAAAAGCATTTATAACTTCATAATTGTAAAAGTTTTAATTATAAATTTTGGATAAGTAATAAAAAGAAAGTAGAAATTGATATTTTACAGATAAAATAACAAAATGACAAGAAAGTGGCGTGTCATTGAAAGAAAAGTACAGTAAGTGTAACACTGTAGTCAAGATAAAAAGCTTTGAATGGAAAGCGAAAGTAATTGCCGCTCAGGCTGCGCGAGCGCAGGTGAGTGAGCGAGACAGCAGACCGCAGCGGTACTCGGTGTAGGCGTACGGTACTACTTGTATCTGAATCCTGAGATTGCCTTCTACTTCTTGTATCATTTAATCTTTACAAAGATGTAATTATCTTTATAAATAAATACATTGTAATCGTGACCATGCATAATCTAAAGTGTGTAGTGCATACATAAAATTCTGACTGCATTCCATGAAGAGTGATAGTAATAGACTGGTAGTAACGGTGTCTTGAGTGCGCCAGTGTTTACGGTATAATGTGTAATTCCTGCGGGAATTACAAGCGTTACGACTAGTGATGTACATTTTGCCGATATTAAATTTATATATATATTTATACTATAGATTATTATTTTTTAATTATTAAAAATATATACTTTTATTATTCGTTTATTGGTTTATTTAATAATTTTAGTTTTCTTAGTATAATCTATATACAAATGTTTTATTGTCTTATATATCAAAGAACATTTTAAATGCTCTTCTAAGTTAATCACAATTTTTTTTAATATCTTTCATCAAGGAGATAAAAGTTGTATTCGGCTAAGATCAAGAACGCGTATGTAATAGTGAAATTTATTGCCATATTAGTGAATCAAACTACTAATTTACATTTATACATTATCGAATCTCTAGCTAATTGAACTTTGCTTTTAATCGCGCCGCTATTCCCTGTATAAAATTGTATATGGTTACGTAAAAGATCGGTAGATAGTACATCACTAGATAGTAAATCACTACCGGTCAAGCACCATAGACCTCCACTTTCTCTTTCGATTGACGCTGATTGTAGCTGTAACATGTACACATGGGCGGTACTTTATATTGTATGTGTGTGTTAGGTTACATCACATATTTGACTGACGCACTCATGAGCGAAAGGTCTATTCATTGTTATTCTTATTTTATTCCATAAGAACGTAATGCTTCAATATAGAATGTCTTTAACGATCATTGACCTCACCTACACCTACTAAAACCCGACACTAATCAAAAATAATTAAATAATATTAACAATATAATGAAAGTGTTGTTTAAATGTATTCTTGATAACAAACTCCGATTAAATTCAAATCATAGTCAGTTAATTAAGCCGCTATAAACATTAGATCCTTGTAACGGAGGAAAATGAGTTCTAATAGATTACTTCGTCCATGACTTCAGTTGTTTTGTCGTAAAGGTTCAGTTACAAGGTCGTTACCTCTGCGTGAGAAACCCATTGCCTTATGAACACGATTCTATCTTAAATCTAAATATTTGAATATTATTCTTAGATTTGATGAGCAAAATATTTTTGTCCAGATTTACCTCACAATATTTGCAGACATAATTTGATATTATTTTTGAGTACAGCGTTTATAGAACTAAGGGTATCTTCGTTATAGTAACCTAGGATCTCCTATGTTACTTGTATATTTAATTTACATTTTACCAGACTGTTTGAGTGGACGATGGAAACGGAGCAAGGAATTGCTCGAACAAACTAATAATAAAAGCAACAAATATTATCATCTTAACCTTTAAAATTTTATGAAACAAAATGTCCTTTGTCCTTTACAATATACAAAAAAAAATACTTTCTAGTTTTTCAGGTCATGAGCCTATAGGTACCTATACAAAATTCCAAACAAATCTTTACAGCAAGTTTTGTCGGCTTGGCGGACAACGATAGAGAAATATAACCAAGTTTCATATTATTATTTATTAGGTGCAAATGATACCAAATTCTTGAATCGTGTAATAAATATAAAACAAACATTCAGGTTTATTGTCAACAAATTAACCTTTACTGTCAATCTACGATTCGAGGAAATCCAATTCAGAGGTCAATATTAAATAGTCATTCGACTCGCATACATTAGTATTGAATAAATTTTATTTGTAAAACATTTATTGTATGAATTGTGTCTTTATTTTAATGTTTATAAAATGATAGCTAATGTCATATTTATGTCACTAATTCATAGTCATAATTCATTCATAAGTCGTAATTTATATTCGTAAATGAATGACCTACGTCTGATATAAACTATGTTCTATGTTCAGATAAAAAAAAAAGTGTACATATTATTTGCGTGTAATATTAAACAGTTAAAGTTATATAAATGTATAACATTAGCTTACAGGTATTTTAAAAACATGTCAGTCAATAATTTGTTAGAAATGGTTCAAAATTCATATTTAGAAATGAGCAAAGCTGAATCATTTAGTAATAGATCAAACAATCGTTGCAAGACAATATTCACATACAAACATACATATATATATATATATATATATATATATATATATATATATATATATATAATTTGGGACGCTCTGCATCTCGAAACTGGGCCGGACTGTCATCCCGTATTCAAATATTATGTAATCTTTAAACGTCAATATACGAGGGCTAACTGATTTAGGAGAGACTATTTTCAGCTTTGACACTGATACCAGTCGCAACATTTCAATTTAGAGCTATTTAGACAGATTTTTGTTTCATAGTTATTATATTCATGATGTATATTTAATAAGATATTTAGTTTTTAATAAAATATCAGTTCCTTACAATTCTACTACTTATATATAATTAATTACAAAATCAATATAACCATCACAGAGTTTAACATTCATATTCTTTTATTTTCAATAAATAATATGGTATTATTTGTTTGAATTTGAATGAATAAGCTTTATAAATCCGTTAGGTTTGTGAATAAAATAAATTTTTTAACGTACAACGTAAAACTGTTACGCATCTAGCAACACTATTACAATAATACATTCCTAGTGACAATGCGTCACCTTGCAAGCGTTCGTTGACGCATCTACGTTTTGTCTAAGTGACCTTATGGTTATTGCGTGTTGGACTAACTAATAACTACATTTGTATAACTATCCCTCTCGCTCTTATCGCACCCACAGCTAACGTGACTGAGATAGCTAGATCATAATTTGTCTGTGTGTGTTCACCTTCGTAAAGGTAAGGTATGGCGCTAACAAAAATGAAGGGCTAATACTTGGATCGCTTGAAGGTAAACGTTCAGGTACTAATTACTGTAGGTTAAAATATTCGTGTCCATTAAAGAGATAACAGACTTACTAAGATTTTTATACAACTAATAAAAATGATACTACTAAATATAGTATCTATATCATGCTAGTTATTGTTATCTGAGTTGTTATAGAACTAATTAAGGCGGGTAATAAGATAAGACCAATCATTCTCTACATTTTGTAGAGTGCAATACAACACAGCGTGGACGTGACGTCACTCTACTTTGCATATCCTTTCTCTAACTTTCACTGTCCTTGAGCGAGTAACTCTATTGTATAAAAATGATAATCTTTATCATAAATATATTTAACACAGCATTAAGATAAACATTATTTATTCAAAATCAATTTTTTTATTAATATTATTAATATTATAAGATTTTTGATGGGTTTCTTAAATTAATGTACAACGTCAAGACGTATTCAGTGTTTAAGATCATTTGTATCAATTGGTTTTATTGATAACGTCAGATAAAGCCGTGAGAGTTAAGTTTGACCTAATTTAATATTACCTTAAAAAGAGAAATTTAAAGTGAAATATGATACAAAGATAAGAATAAAGCTGTAGAGACATTTTGGTACAAAAATATTTTACGCAGTTATTTATCTATTAATAGTGCAGGAGACAGGTTGCCCCAATGATAACCTAAACTAAAATGCGAACACTGATATGATAACATGGTAAGGCGCTTGGACCGTTGCTACAATCATTAGATAAACATATGGGTCACTGAACCGACCCAGTTTCTTCCTACCACACGACGTACCAGCGCGGTTAGTCAAAAATCCACGAAAACAACACACACATGGTTCTGCGCACGCACACATATGGGTGTTTTATTGTATTTATAGGCGCGTACTGCTGAAGCCTTTGAAATATGCTTACATGGATATTAAATATTTACTCACATTTATAAAAAGATATACGTTTCAAAAGTTTATTAATAAGAATGAGTTAATGAAAAGTTTTTAAAAGTTTTCTTATTTCGGAAGCCATATCATCTGTTTGGAGTATTTGGGAATCTTTGACATTTCAAACTTTTTATCAGTTTACCGCCAAATTTGAAAAAATCTCGAAATATTAAGCTATCACGATAATTTATCGGATTAAAAGAATATAAACTAAGAAATCGTTCAGAAATCTAAAAAAAAATATTTAGGATTTAAAAGTCTTTGATCATGATAGGGATGTGCTAGAGAATGTTAAGATGTAACCGTGAGATCATCACTTAACTTTGAAAATAGTTCACCCACACGTTGCCATGTCTAAGATTTATTATATTATGTATGACATTTGGTAATTGAGAATTTCTGTGAAATACAATATAACTGATAATTCAATTAAGATGACATAGTCATTAAGTTAAATATATATATTTGTAATTTTTAATGTTAAAACCATTCAAGTAGTATTGTTATATTTATAGCAAGTTAAATTCTTTTGGACCTAGGATTAATTTAAATCTTGATGTGTATAGTTTTCATTCATTGACATTAGGTGGCGCTACAAGATTGCGATTTCAATATGGCCGCCCATTTATTAATGTTATTGCCGCCTATTTTATAATTTTTGTCACATATTTTTAATGTGGTTTTTTATATTTTTGAATAAACGTATGTATTTAGTTTTCAATATTATATATTCGAATCGTCTATTCCTACAATTTAGAATAATAAACACTTTTAAAAAATAAGTATTAAATTGAATTGAAATAAATTATCACTATTTAGTATTCTTATTATATATTTCTAATTATATTCAGTAATTATAAACTATGAAAGTAATAATAAAATGTCCCTAATATTTTTCAGTGACATTTATTGAACCAAAGATTAAAATTAATAATGATATAACCTAAAGAATAATATTAAAATTAACGATAGAATTGAAAAACAAAACGTGGGGTGTGTGCGTGGCGCCTTAAAACAAACATCAAAGAAAAAAACAAGACAAGTGCATGCCGACGTGAACAATAACATAAAGCTTTACAAGTTGTACACATCATCTCACCGTAAAACATTTTGGTAAGCCCCAGTTGATGCTGAGATTAAAACAGTCCATTAAGAGACGCGCCGACCGTACAAAGTTTTGTTTCATTAAAAGTCCATCACATAATACGTTATGGGTTCTACTGAGTACAGCGGTAAGTAGGAGAAGCGAGTGTGGTACAGCGGGAGTCGCGTTCGCAGTTGGCGCCCGCACGGAAGTAGGTTAGTAACTAAAGTTTTGTTTGCGTGAGGCTGCGGCGCGGTGCACTTCGGTAGCTAGCTGCGTCGCCCGGCGTTGTCTGTAAGCCCTTCCCTTTGCTCCTCACATTCCTCGCTTTTAATTCTGACACCGCCCGCCCTAAGCGCAATTTCCACCCTAGATATGACTTTTTAAACTTTTTACCCCATTAGTCTAATTGAGTGTACTTTAAAGTTTAAGCCTTGTGTAAACTAGACAATTATTTTTATATTTTGGGAAAATCATTCTATCTTTGCTTAGACATATATAAGTCACGTTTCTGTGTTTATTTATAAATCATTGTTGTTCTAGTTTACGTTTCAGATTTAGGTTTTATTATCTAAAACATATTTGTTAAATTCTTTTATAAATGATTTCAATTCGTTAACGCTCAAGATTCAATTGAGATAAAATTCTATCTTAGAGTAGTTACATTGAAATGTCAAAATTAATGGGTATACTAATACCAAAACCCCGCCGCGTGAATGGTACCTATTGCTTCACGGTACTGTAATTATTTTGATACAGATCAAGTTACAGATCTCGCATCTGGAGAGTGGTTCGCAGTTTTTGACATCCAATATAATTGTTAAGTGTAGAACGCGCCTGGCACCATCACACGCATTTGCAGAGTGTTCATTGTCGATGGTTATGTAAGGCGGAGGCCGCGTCGATGCCGCTGCTTGGAGTCAACGTACGGCATTGACACGCGGCCGCTCCTCCCCCTCTCCCCCTCCTTCCCCCGCGGCTTCCCGCGCTGCTGAAACCAGCAGCTGTGAAATTGGGTCACGAGCTACACCGCCTCGCGTCTTTACCGACCATTCGCTGTGGACCTCTCAGTTCACCTTTAATGTGTATTCGACAGTTTTAGACACCACAAGTGACCGGGTCAAATGAAAATGGTCGTAAAAGATGAAATAACCTGCTTGATTTCCATGAGTAAAATTAGCTATAATATTCTTTTATTGTTTTTATTTTCTTTCAATTCAAAGAGTCAGGTTTAATTTTGAAGTCACTCTTTAAAGAACTTATTAATCATACAAACAATGTGTATTGATAACATAATATAATAATAACAACTATTATAGATCAAACTCTCAATAGTTTCTAATATCAATGCATGAAAACGGAGAAGGAAAACAGCAATGCGCCGGCATCGAACGCTCGAGTCAACGAACGTCATTGAAGCCACAGACGACCTTAACTAAACTTTATCTAGTTGACTTAGGGTTTAAAGTTGATTGCTTCAATTGCATAAACTAGCCTTGGCTCCTACTGGCCTGGCTGACTTAGACATTCTATCTACTTTTACGAGTACATGGACGAAGGCTCAGTTCTTAGTACTTAGCTCCGTACCGACGATGCAACTAAATGTTGCACAGTATGGGCTTACGTAATATTTGCACAAATATTATTTTGGTACATTGTTAGTATTGAGGTAAGTTAGTATTCTGAAACTAATACACAATAGTCTTGTTTTAGTTTGAGTAAGCTATTTCATACATTGGTTATAATTTAGATATTGGTATAATCCAGAGATAGCTTGAAACAAATAGACAGTTTGATATGTATATGTATAATGTTGAAAAAGTGATAAAGTTAGATTTTTCGGGGAAAGTTCAATCCTTATATTAATACATCAACACACCACGGGAGACAAACGGGAAAATGATAGTCTTGAACACTTTTAAAAACTTACAACCAATTATTGATTTATTTATAAAATATATCTTAAAGAAAGTCAATAAAATGACTTAATATTATAATTGTTATTATATAAGTAATTACATAAAGTATTATGTATCTTTTTTTCGAAACTACAATGTGTGGATAAATATTAATATAATATAAAACTAAAAAAGGACCTTCAGGAATTTCAAAATCATATATATATATGATACTAGAAAATAGATAGCTGAGAAAATAGCATTACAAAACTGTTTAAAGTTCAAATAGTCTTAGATTAAAAATCTAAGGAACCCTAACATAATAGGGTGAACTATGAATAGTCACTAAGAGGGAGATCGCGTTCTAGTTTCAGGGTGCGCCTGCATGGGGTGAAGGAACGTCTTTGACCTACCTAGTACCTGATAAATGAAACGGGGAATATGGCATTGAAACTATAAAACTAATATGTAATGTATTATATACAGGTAATATTATCATTATATAAAATTATATATAATGATTAATTGATTACTTATCTAACCTTTAACCGCTCCGTTGGTCGAGTGGTTAGCGCAGACGTCTACAATATCGTGGCGCAAAAAGCTCGGGTTCGATTTCCGACAGGGATAGGCATGTGTTAGATAGCTTAGATTTCTGTATTCCTGGGTTTGATAGTTTGTTAAATATACTCAGTATTTATAATGTGTATTTCTACGTTTTTGTATTATTGTTTGATATCCTTAACACAAGCAAATAATTTGCTTATTTATTGGTTAAATCAGTTTGTGTAATTTGTCCAGTAAACAAACAACCAAACAAAACAAATTAAAAACAAAATGATCATTTTGCATTTCAGAACTATATTTTTATATCAGAAACAATGCAATTTATATAGAATAAAAATATACTACGATATCAAAGGTTTCTCAGTGGGGGTGGGGTGAGCACGTGCGGGCTGCAGTGTGAACGACCGCCATTGACCCACCTTCAGCGGAGCCCTACTTACGATAACAACCCCAAGATAACGCTTATACCACTGTTTGTCTGTGCGATTGTTTTATAAGCATCGATAACCCGTTTAAATTAGTATATTATGATCAATTTTAACCTTATTTTTATCTATGTTATCTGGTTTTTAATATAGTATTAAAATATAATTTATTTAGCAAATTCAGCAGTCATATTTGTTTTACTATTGTAAGTAAAATAACTTTTGATCAATTCAATTAATTTACGTTAATATGATAATTCGTTAAAACCTTGCTCTACCAGTTCAACTGATTTTCCTTCTAGTCTAGTATTTTGTGTCAATGTCAAGTGTAACTGGATTATTGTAATCAATCGCGAGAATTCAATTACTTCAAAAAGTAAGTTTTAGTAACTATGGAAATACAACTTATCTCGATAAGGACCAAATCAAGCTGAGGGTGTTATAACTTTCAATTTTAATTCAGTACCCAAATGAAAACCAATTATTTTCTATATAAAAACTTAAATGTTTTTATCGCGGAAATAAACATAAAAATATGTTTTTGACTCAAAAGATTAACAGATTTGAAGCTTTCGCAAGTCGTTTCTGACTTACCAAAAAAAATAGATGCCTGTCAACCTCCTTCATTAAAAATAGTGACGCCGCAGCAATTTATGTCATGCAATTGCAAGGAAAAATATCGTATTTTATAAGTGTTTATGAACACCTAGGCTGCACCGGCACTTCCCTTAACCGATCAATACAACCCGGGGAACGAACCCGTGACCTCGGGCTAGAAGTGGGACACCGCGCAGGCGCGTCATCCATTCGGTGCATCGGTTGCCATTTTGAATTGCAAATTTTTATTCAACCAGTAATGATGCTTGCATCGCCTTTTAATAATTTGTATTCAAAAGGGGTTTTAAATTTAGATTACGTGGGTTTATAAAGGGTCATTTTCATATACCTTGGGTTCACAATGGGTCATTCTATGTATATGACACGTGACGCTTACGTCATTTCATTCGCTTATTTAGAACTGAGATGTAACACTGAATATACCTAAATTATAAAATTTTCAGAACACGAAAGTATTTAGTTGTAAGCTTTATTTTTTTATTTCTTGAATTGTCGTAAAACCGAAGTCATTTAAGTACACATTAGTGATAATTTATACTACACCGTCGGGTACATATTTTTTAGTGGAAACATGATTTTGCGTCGACGGAGAATGAAACATTGTTATTGAGTGAACACAATCACAAATTACTTTAAATACAGTACTTACAAAAACAATTGTAAAAATAAACGTTCGAGACATTAAGGGGAAGGTAAAGGTCGTCTGAATGTAATCACACACTAATTATATATAGTCGAGTACATATATACATATATACTGTACGCAATGCCAAGGCGACTGCCAAAAGGTATACAAAACTCAATGTCAGGGGACCTAAGAATTGGTATGTAAGCGCTTTTAATTGGTATACACAACTTGTGTTATATATCTTCATATATATTTCTTGTGTGCGTGTGTATGTCACTGAACTCCTCCTAAACGACTGGACCGATTTTTATGAAATTCTTTGTGTGTGTTCAAGAGGACTTGAGAATTGTTTAGATTCACAATTTTATCCACTGGAAAATGGTTTTTTGATTAATTTTTAATGTGTAAGTAAGTGGTGATTTTGGAATGTTTCACATTGGTTCCGACGGACTGCGTTACCATGGCAATGTCAAATATTAAATAATATGTATTATATTTTAATTATAGTCTGCCCTGATAGTTGGCGTTGCGATAGAAATAAGAAAAATATTTTAGTACTAGCGGCCCGATACGTGCTTCGCTACGTAAAAAGTGAAATTTAAAAAAAAATTGGAACACATTCATTTATTCAAACAAAAAATCTTTATTTACATATTCATACGGTATCGATTGATCGAATTATGATGTAATGTACATGTAATGACGTTAGACATTGTGATAACTTTTTTACATTAAAGACGCGTGTACAAGACAACGTCTGTTGGGTCCGCTAGTATATATATATATATATATATATATATATATATATATATATATATATATATATATAAGATAAATATGTGTGAAGATAATGAAGTGAAATTGGATATATTCAAAGTATAGTATGGTATGGTATATAGTGACAACGGTCGACCCCCCTTTGGCCTAATTTCGAGACCCATCCAGAGGGATCGGGAATCGTGACGCACGAGTGTACTGATATATATATATATATATATATATATATATATATATATATATATATATATATATATATATATATATATATATATATATATATATATATATATATATATATATATATATATATATATATAAATATATTAAGTATTATTTCCATGTATTAAATTTAAAAAAATATATTTGTAAAATGATAAATCGTTGATGATGACAAATATCATTGCTATGACTAATTTTAAATACATTTGTGAACTTAAATTAAAATGAAATTCTAAAATATCCTTTAAAGAATGTTCTCGTTTCCGTTTAACGATGCTTTGATAATAAATATATATATTAATCTATAAAAAACATCGGATTAATGTCTGACTAACATACGTAATGTTTCGTAGTTTAAACGTTACAGAATTTTCGTTCGCCAAATGAGGGCCAGATGTTCGAACCCACTTCCTCTCCGTGGGTCCTAATTTCCTGTATCATTCAACATTCCTCAAGTGTGCCAACGCACTTACATCTCTTCATAATTTCAGATTTCCAGCTCAGTGGCACCACTTACCATCCAGTGAAAAATAACGATCAAAATTTTCACAATCAATGAGACTACCAGTACTAGTAATTGTTAGATTTTGAATTGTATACACATTGATTCATTTATTAACTTCGTTTGAATTAAAAGATAGAAGATAACTTTAAATAAATGGCTTCATAAAACATTATTAAAATCATTTAAGCAATTTTCGACAACAATAACAATAGGTAAGTATATAACAAAAGTAATATTAATATTTATTGTAAAAACAGTATAACAAACACGTGTATATTAGCATTTTCTTGTCGCAGGCATAAGAAGGTAATAATCTGCTTTTGGTGTTGAAATCATAAATCTTATTATGCCAGTTATCAAGCGTCTAAATGTCATGATAGAATAAATATACAATTTAATTAAAAGTTATAACCCAGAAGGTTCTGGAATCATTTTACAAACACGCCGCCATATTGGAAGCGTCTGGGGCGCGTTGCCATGTCAACGCTGCATTTGACGCACCGACCTAGTTCTGCCCAAATGTTAATGACCTCCAAAACCCAGGTCGAAGTTCACGTTACACGAGTAAGAGATTATCTACAACATCTACCCCTATAGATGACTTCACGGGTCACCCGGTATTGATCCAGGGAAATACTGAAAAGGTTTCTGGGTTACAACGGGTCTCGCCTGGTCAACTTGTCCTTGGAGGATTTTATCAATAAATTGATTTATTGAGTAGCTTGTCTGTTTCAATTTATTAACAACAACAATATCACATTATTTATATATATAGAAGGAATTTTTAAACTCATTACCTATAGTATTCCTTCTGTTTCCGTTATATGTGGAAGCTAAAATAGTGTTCAAATTATTGATCCCGAATATAAAAATAAACTTTTTACTAGTCAGAAACTTTTTTCGTCTCTTACTTTTAGAAGAGCATCCAAAACTGAACATTGGCTAAAACTTTCACCGCCTGACCTTAGACAGCGTTAGTCATATAGCATTCGTTATGTCTTAACTTTTCGCACCATCCAGCTATATAAGCTTCAAATATTGTAAGTAATATAAACTATACCAAATCTCACACTTCCATAAAATGTAGAGAACAATGCGCTTGCGCATCAGCTTGATTATTATCAACGTTCATGTAAAACACATTAAATTGCAGTTGCGGTCACACAAAAACGAAATTTATGATATTTTTAGCCTGTAGTCAATTGCGTAGAGGCGCAAGTGAGTGTGCATAGACATCTACGCAACACATGCAAAAGTAGCTAGTGACAGGACGCACACATATACACATGTATTTGAAGGACTATCTAGCATGGCTGAGAGCGAGCATGGCGGAGATGTCCATAGACTAGAATTGTGTACTAAAATAAGTTTGTCAAATATTTACACCGTTTGAATTTGTGGCCTGATCGATTATTATTATAATATTCATATTATGTTATCAATTTAATAACATTTATTAGTAAATATTTTCTCATAAAAATATAGAAACTTATATAAAATTATTTAGTAACCTAGGTCAGTGAAAGAAATCGATAAAACCTAACCTATTTTATGTATTTGTAACTGAATATTGACTGTTATATATTATTCTTTTAATAAACTGACTAAAATGATTCCATGACCTTGGTCTAATGCTGCGATATGACCGTCAGGCGTCAAATTTAATATAACTCAATTGAATTTCTCAATGGCTAACGGTAGACATCGCTTATATTATTATAACAATATAAACTTTGAATTACGTATATTATTACGAGACGTTAACCAGTAAGAGTTACCAGTGTAGGCCTACACATCATTTATTTTAAGATATTTAAATAACAAACAATTGACAGTCTAAATAAAGTTTAATTGCTTCCAAAAATATTTGTTCTGGTAAATTGTGTGGGATTTCTTAAATATTTTTCATGAATATTATATGTATTATAATTATTAATGCTATATTAATTAATGCTTCAGGACTTGAATTTGGTTCGTCCGGAAATCATTTCCAGTTTTCAAAAGAAAATGTAAAATCACTTAGATTTTTTTTTCAGTTAAAAAATAATAATTCCAAGTTTTGTGTAAACAATTATCATAATATAATAAATATTTACAAAATGTTTTGTTGTTGCCTAAAAAAAAATTAAGCGTTAGTATACTTAATATACACATAAATATAAATCTTTTAAACAAAAGCCAACGGAATATGAACATTATTGTATTGTTAAGAAAAATAAATCTTTCTATAAAATCCTTCTTAAGCTTTTATAAGCTACTTGAAATGCATAATTTATAAATTGTATAGCTGATAAGTATAATTAAAATATTATTAACTGTATTAAAATATTATAAAATAATTTTAAATATCAATATGCTCACATAGAAAAATGCTATGAGACCGAGTGGGGGACATGTCAAAGGGTTCACATTGTTAGTGTGTGTGTGAATGTTAGCATGTGTGCGTGTCCTTTACGCGGCGGTTCGTGCACAGCGCGCGGGGAGCGGCGCCTATTCCTAGAGCTAAACTAGGCTGGCCGCCGACACCGACCGCTGGTCTAAAATATGAGCGGCAAGCGTATTAATATTGAGAAAAACTTCATAATACGTAATTTGTTTTGAGTGATAAAATATTTTTTTATTATATTTTACAAGTTAAGAATAATTGTGCATTGTATATTTATAAACAAGAGATGTGAAATTATTGTTTAATTATATTTTTAATATGTAGGTAAAAGCTATATTTATTAAACATTTATTTTTATTTACTAAACATGTGTATAAAAAAAGTAGAAAGACAAAAATTGGCATTTTTGGAAGCTCCAATGAAACCTGTAAATAATAGTGGATTTGAAACTTGGGCCTTAGATCTGAGGAAAGTTAATGTCTTAGTTGAGGAAAGCTGTGAAAGGTCATTAAAATCGGATTAGCATTTCGTATTGAGCCGAAAATAAGAAATTGTATAAAAAAAATCGATTTCAAAATAAAATAGATGAACCGATTTTTTTGTAATCCCGTTGCGGTTCATATTGTGAAGTGATGATTAAGAATTTCATATTTGTATATGTGTCAGAAAATGAAAATATCAGAAAATGAGATACAACGAATTTATTTTTTGGACCACCCAATTTCTTCGACTCCGGACGCATGACCGTGCCAAAGAAAAATTGCTTCTCAGAACAAAGGTTTCAGATGTACCTACACTTGCACGGTTTTGTGTTTCAGCTTTTAATATGTCAATCTCTTTTCAAAGAATTGTTTTTTACGTAGTCTAAGCAAGCTGAATTCTGTGGATAAAATAGGGTTTAAGCTATACAAAAATATAAACCTAAAAACCACTATTATACAAATAATTCCATCTTAAAAGCAGTCATCTTATTAATGAAGTTTATTTATAAGCCGTCTAAGAAGTATTTAATTTAAAATGCCAATAAAAAGGTATCGTAAATATAAAATAAAAAAAAATATTTCGAATTTATAAGATGAAATGGAAGTGAAATGAAAGTGAAATGGTTTTGGGTAATAGAATTATAAGTATCGTGTCTCATCTCGTGTGTAGTGGTAGTGGTGGTGGTGGTGGTGATGGTAGTGGTGGTGGTGATGGTAGTGGTGGTGGTGATGGTAGTGGTGGTGGTGATGGTAGTGGTGGTGGTAGTGGTGGTAGTTGCGCAATACTTCCGTGTTCGCTATTCAATCGTGATCCACAGCCGCGGGCATGATCCGCCGAACCACATTTCGCTTGCTATAGAAAGCGAAGCATTGTTTTCACTTCATAGCGGTAATTTTCATAATGAGGAGAGATCATTGTACCCCGTTTTGTAAATTGCTTGACTAAAGACCGAATCACCGCATTTGGATAGATTCCAAGTTTCTTTTTCGGCAATTTTATAGAGATACAAATTATGAATCTAATTGACAACGCGGTCAAGAAGTAATATGCTGTATGATTACTCATCAATTCTGTGGCAACCCGTTGAATGCAGGTGTTAGAGCCTTGAATATCGCAAATGCACTTTCACTAAGCAGTCTAAGACCAGCTATAGGTCTATACTTATAAAGCGCATATCTTAAGACTCTAAACACTTATAAGTGAGTAGGAAATTGTTTGTCACATTTTGGTGTCACGTTATCATAAAAATCCTTCATATTTTTATGTCAATGTGTATCACAAACGAAGTCATGGCCGGTTGTCGATCTCCTAAAATTATGATCACAATTCTTATCACTGTTTCAAACGCTATCGTCTGCGATAATTTAATTCTAGAGTACAAGGCAGCAAAACAATATTTAGAGGACACAATATACCGACGCGCAATCAGGGAAAATTACTCAGAAATACAATTTAGCTGTTGTAAAATATTTAACAAACATCTGCAATTATTTGAACGAATTCATTCAATGTTCGCTGTTCGCTGTTCGCTGTGCGGCTATCGAAGGATGATGATGCAAAAGATTCAACTGAATTAGGAGCTGCCGCCAAATTTGCGCGTAGGCCACGGTCTCGGGCTCGAACTTGTCCGATTTTTATTGCAAGTTTAAAGAAGCGAGCGAACTTGCCCCAGTGACCACGGATGGCGGTTGATATAAATATAATGGAAGCCCACGGTTACTAATAGAATTGCTATGGCGCTTCAATTTAAATTATATCTCTTTAAATAAACCCAACTTGTTGCAAATATTCGTTTCTACAATAAAGCCGCTGCAAGCAGAGTCAATAGCTGTTATAAAATATCCTTAACTAAACCATAAAATTCTATAACGCTTTAAATAAAGCGAACTAAAGACATCGTCGCAGGAGAGCATTCAGCATTCCTATTAACCTATTTCCATGCATCGCTCTGAAGAGTGCATTTGACATTTTCTTGTTGAAAACTGCACGGATCATAGAGGTGGTTGCGGGGGGCGGGACTGCCGTAACCTACATACCGGTCAACACTCCGGCTCAGTCAACATTCGCTACAGGGACATTTGGAGCGTTCACTCGGATAGAGCACTCGAGCAAGTCACTGGAGTAGCTGAAAGCAACTCTCCTGTAACGGTGTGCATATTTTTAAAGCTAGAATTGGTCGTCAATTATAAATATCATATCAAAAATGATATTTAGCTATAAACAACAAGTTTATAAGATTTACATAATTCGTATAATAATTACAAAATAACTTACCTAATTTAAAAAATCCTCTTTAATAGCAAATACCACTCACCTGAAACAAAAATAATCAAAGTTTAACATATGTATTTTATACATACATTTGATGATGTGGCCGAGCATTCACTTCATTTCGGAATTAGAGCATTTCTGTCTACTTTATTTATTTTGTTAATTAATTCCGTATCAATTGTCGAAAAAATATGTTGAATTTTCCATCTGTTTACACATGAAATAGATATAACATTCTATACATATTGTGACCTAGAAAGTTCAAATAATTCAATAATATAAATATTGGCCAAGTGCGAGTTGAACGCGTGAACAAATAGAATCTGTACTAGTTATACATTTAAGCAATAACGAGATAACTGTTCCATATTTATATACTCTTTTATATATTTTATAGAATTTTTTGGTGAACTGAATATAACATGTCTTAGAAATTATAATTATAACATTTATATTTTTAGTGACAAGTTCCCGTTCTAGTTACTTGACACAAGTGTCGAATGTAAACAGACTAACGCCAGCATTAGATGCAACTAGACAAGGCCACAGCTATCAGTGAAATGTCGAGTAGGAAAGAGAGGGCTACATAAACTATTTATTGCACACATAATAACAACACAAGAGCAATTCACGCACACATGTATATTTTCTATTTCTATTACCCAGCCTAGGGTTACAACTAGTGTTAAAAGCAAGCATATAGCAAAATATTATTGAGAGTATAGATGATGTTTTAAATTTATTATTTTAATTATTTTTTGAATACTCTATTTATATTAATTAAACATATTAATTATACAATTATATTTAAATGTATTTTATTCGCACACAGCCCTAGAACCAAATAAAATGTGGTAGGTATACAATTCAATCGTTATCAGGACTATCTAGAGACAATTTAGGTAATCAGGAAAAGACTTGTCTGAGCTGATTAGGTGTACTGAAAGTGGGTGAGTGTAAAATGCGTATTTGATAAGACCGGCGAACTTGTGTCCTAGAACTTGTTGAACTTAAGTACCCTCAATAAATTATGAATCAACTTTTAAAATACTATGAATCAGATTAGATATTTGGGTTGGAATAATATATAATTAGATTCTTAATATTAATCTATGATTGAATTGAAAGAAGTGTTAATCATTTTATCACTTTCATACTTTTGATTAAAAAAAATTAGCCCTACATTTGAGAGGAGCTTGAGAAATATTTGTTCTGTCACTCTTTCGTATTGTAGAACAGTGTAGAGTCTACTCCCCACGTTTCCCATACAAAATTAGGTTATCTTGATATATTGCCACTTGCAACACCTTGGGAACTTGATAAGGAAGACATCAGGTGCAATAATAAACACCTTACACAGCTTAGACTAGAATAGTAGCCGAAATATTTGAAAACTGTTAAACATAATTACTAATTAATTTAAAACTATTTGTCTGGAATGCAAATCCTTTTATATATTTAGTTTATCATTTTAGAGTAAAAAGATTATTGGTTAATAAATAATGATTGACGTTTGAACGACAAAACTCTTAGGAAAGCTTTTAATTTTTTTACGCTCGTCGTTCATCCTATTTTCATGCGTTACTGGCATATTGCCCAGATAATAATTAGTCATCCTGCTTTGAGTTGTAAATCTAGGATAGACCGCTTTATAGAACAACTGAACCAACAGTTGCACTTCCAAATCATCCAATATTACGTAGATGGTAGTCCTCGCGCAACTCTAGCGAAATTATATATTTCTGCTAAAAGTTTTATTATATCATAATAAATACGTAAACACTAAGTGGAATATTAATAGACTGCCATCAGTGTGTCAAGTACACATCACGTCACAATAGAGCAATTAATCGAAAAGCAAAGTAATAACCATTTAATTATGATTTAAATAATGACATTTTATTGTTTAAGAAAATTTTTTGACGTTCACGTGCCATCTGTTAATGGTAAGGCGAAGCTAAAGTTTTATCCGCTCGCCGCTAGAGGGCAGGTAATAAAAATTTCACATACAAAAGAACGGTTATCATACTTAAAAAAAAGAATATTATTTCAAATAAAAAACTATATAGCAGAATAGTGTTTTAAAATAAGACATTTTTATCATTTAGTGACACTTTTATTATTCAATTTTAAAATACAAAATTATTCCCAATTATAAAATAGGGTATTATGAAAAAGTTAAGTTCGCAATATATTGTAAAAAATTATATAATTGGAATAAAAACAATATCAGTTTCTAGAATTAATTTGGTTAGTAAATACTAAACGCAATTTAAAAAAGTATAAGGCACTGTTTTAAAGCTAAATAAACTTACTTACTTTGATACAATTATGACATTAAATAAATTATGGATTACAAAAAATCTTAACCCTGATCATTTGAGAAAAAAAAATAAATTAAGGCTCGATGTAAGATATATCAAAGAAGAAGATATATCAAATAATATATCTAAAACTATTTATTACTATTTTAAACTATTAACCGCTTGTACAATATAAATTAAAAAAATATAATATTTTTTATTAGGGAAACAACGTCTTTAAGTAATTAGTTATGATTTCTATATGACCCCGACGTACCCATGCCATGCAAAAATATTGATATGTACACTTCCGTCTGAGCCTAACAAATCTATCAATATAAGCACCCTTCGATACCAAACGAAAGCTCCACCCCTTAGCATAATAATTGAACTTCACGAGTGCGTCTGTGCGCGTTAGTGCTTGTGTGGATGCACTAACACAAGTCTAGAAGTGCAACGCTCGGATTCGTTGGGGTAGGTCGTGTATTTATAGGTGAGTTGATTGAAACGATTTAGCGTGATTTTCTTCGATAACAATTTTTATATTTGCAATGTTAGTTCATTTATTAAGAATATTACGTTACGATATATACTAATATTTGGGAAGGATTTTTCTAATTTTAAGTAGATTTTTGTTTACATTCAACAAATGTAATATAGCTTGAAAAACCGTCATTTTCGTAAACATTCCAACCGTATTATTTGTCATGTAAATATGTTGCGTGTCGTCATTCATCAATTGTTTGACAATGGAAATAAAGTTGGACAGTTTATCAATTATTCCATACAAGTCTCACATTCACACACACACTCTTGCAGCTGTGTGCGTGTCGTGCGCTAGTGTGGCCAGACGTCTATCTAGACGTCTAGATATCTAGATAGGGTGCATTGGTGCACTGTTGGCGTAGGTCGCGGGGGGTAGGTCGGTGCCTCATCCCTCTGCAGCCGTCACGTAATCAACAGACTTGATTTGTTTTGTGTTTTGGCTTGTTTACTTGTCAACTTTATCGTCTCTACCAAATGCTATTGCAAAAAATATTACACAGTATTTGGAAATGGCTTTGAAAGTTGCAGTTTATGGAGAAAAGGATAAAATACATTTTTAATGAAACGAACAAAGAAATTGCCATCATTAGCCAATCTAATCGTCATGGAGAAAAGGAAACAAAAGGCTTCAAGGATTTATTCAAATTATTCATTTAATTATTAAGATATAGATAATCTTTATTATTCGAATACAGAATTAAATAAGACACTTGATACTTAATACTCTGGAACAGCCGTAATGCAATTCTTAGAATAACTAGAACTAAGATGTCACTTCTAGTGTCAAGTGTCCTCTTAGAAGTCATTGTTCCTGACGCTATACTATCCATTGTTTCTTTACACTCTAAGAATTTAAATGAAGTAAGAAATTCTTATAAAAATGATAGTAAATGTCATCCCCACTTTCTATCATGTATTTTTCTAATATATTATTCTTTCAATGCCATTCCTATTTTATATAAGTACTTATTTTCTTCATTGTTTTTGTTTTTAAGACAGTCATGAAAGATAAAAATTGTAATCCAAATTCTATATATTTTTGCCGATCTATTTTAGCCATGTATTTTTTGGATAATATTTTTTTTTGTTTACTACATGGATTTGAATTGTTTATTTGCTACAAATTCATATGGAACTATTAGTTGTAACTAAATGTTGAAAGATTATTAAAACATATTATTATTAACTACATATTATTTTTTTAAATTTCAATCAATTTATAATTCATTGATCATACAAAAAAAGTTGTATTGTAATCTAGCATTTTTATATATTTATATAAAAATGCTAGATTACATTATAGCATTGTTATTATTCTATATTTAGTTAGAACTGACAAACCAATTGTAACAGTAAAATTTAAAGATATTAAACACTCATAATCTCAATAAAAATATCTGCATAATCAATGTATTATTTAAATTACATTATATTTTCCAGTATGAGACTCGATAACAAAGTTAAAATAACACGAAATAACTACAATTGTGATTTTGAATATAATCGCCAATCTGTTGCAGAAATTATCCTTATGTAATTTTGGATTAAATAATAATAAAAATATTGCAAACTAATTGAATTAAAAATATCAAATTAATTGAATTATAGATTAATGCAATTATAGATTGAGATAAGGAATTGAAGAGGATCCGATCTCGATCTCCAGACAGCCATAACCGTCAGAGAAAAACATTCGATAGATGTTCATTATGTAATACCTATATCAATGTTTATTTACTAATACGTATGTCGTCCCGGTCGTCGACCCCGGCTCTCGATCGTTGAAATTCGACATTGTCCGCACTTTAGAGGAGGATAGCGTTATGCGGAAGCCTGAGGGAATGAGCGTGTGGAACCGGAGGGTAGAGACCTTGAGCAGGCAAAATCAAGGGTAAGCCTGTTTGATTGTGTGCGTACTCTCAATAATGATCGCTGAATGTGTGGTAACTAACAGCTGTATGTAGTTGTGTTGATGTAATTTGAAAAAAGTTCTTGTCCGTTAAAGACGTGAAAGCGGATCTCTACTTAATATCACCGCGCAGTTTCTACTCAAAGCTTTATTTACTACACAGTTAAATCAAATTAAAAAAAATATAATACATCCAAAACCCTTATTTGTCGAGATATCCTTTGAATCCGCAACATCGAATACTAAACAAACTATTACGTAATGCTATTAAATGGTCGACCCGCCATATAAATAAAAACGCCTGTCAACAAGCAACAACCACGTGCTACACCCAAAATAGACATACACGCACACACCTACACGCTATCATCACCCACACATTCAATAGCCACGCGGTCGCGAGGCCCGCGGAAAAATCAATATTTTGAGCAAAACTACTTCCCTTAACGCAACAGTGTGCGTTAGAGACCTCCTCGTCAAACCTAAGAGCTTATAAACATTTAAACTGCAGGCGACATCACACGTTACCCATAACAGTATAAGGTCCTATATTCTCTATTTGATAGAGGGGTGGTTAATCTGTAAGGGTTTCGAGTTGTATTCCCATCTCGCTCCGATCATCGGATGTCTCATTCGCGCGGCCGCGTGGCGCCGGCCGACGACCCCGGGTCGGTCGTTACCCTGCAGTTGCACCCTGCTACCCCGTGCCCGAGCTCACCCTTGTTCCGAATCTTGGACCTGAATCTCACCGCGCTGACATTGACTCAGCGCCAGGGTTCAACGATCTGCTTCATGCTTCCGTTTTCCGGTATGACCTATCGTATTATAAATAAAAAACTATTTGATATACGAAGGGGATTATTGTTAATTTTTCAATAGTAACATTTGGATATTTTATTTTTAAGTGCCTACTCCGCATTTATTAAAGATACCTAAAAGTAATTCTAAACTATTTGAGTAGAGTAAATATAGACAATAACAATAAATATACTTTAGGTATTTATCACAACAAATAGTTTGGACAATATATATCAGGATTAGGATCCTCAAATTTATCGAAAATGCGATCAGACGCTCAGACAAAGTAGATAAATGTTAAATATTTTTCCAAACCTCTATTAGTTAACACGTGTCACATGAGCTCTCCATTAAAAAAGTGACTAAGTGGTCTCCAGGGACACTTAAAACCCCTTTCGAGTAAAACGAAAATAATTATTCTCTTAGCGCTTTCAAGAAACCATTAAAAAGAAGCTCAGCGATGTAAAAATGTAACTCTAATAAATTAAGAGGACAATATGACTTTGTTGAAAAACCGCAATAACATAATAAAACGTTTATAACTAACTTTTATTATAAGATATGTAAAAGTATTTAATGTATATTAAAACCTCTTTTATTACCATATAATAATGCTATAATATTTTGTTACTATATTTTGATTACAGATACCGTTAAAAATATGATCAGTTTTGTTATAATAATGATAATTATTATTAATGTCTTCAACAATGTAAATAGCAGAACAATCATAATAAAACACATTAAAAACTCTTTGGTAAAAAAAAAAAATAACTTAACAGATGATAAAAGATAAAAAGCTTTGTAAATAAAAAAAAATTCTGGTACTTTGCAACTTCAAAGTCAATGATTTCTTTAAGGTTTTAATAATTCATGTCCTTATATAACAAATCCATCGTCGTTGTTATAAGTAGCATCGGCCTACTTAAATTCCTTGAAAGATTAATTTGATTAGATTAAATAAATAAAAATATATCTGTCGAGTTCATGTTTCGTATTTAATTGGCTTTAAAATACAAAATCTTTTCCCGGACACCATTAGATGACAAATATCTTGATGTTAATTTATTTAATTCTTGCGTTGAATTGCATCTGAAAATAACATATCCTGAGCTATAATTATTCTTAAAATTTATAAAGATGGTACCTATATTATTAAGTTTTCCAAGTGTTATATAGTATGTAGTTATTATTATTATGTGTTATTTCAAACAACAATAAATGGGTTTTTTTCTATACTTATTTAAGTTCGCCCGTAGAAAGAAACAAAAAATATTTATGTATTTATGTCTACGTTAAAAAAAGTAAATATTTTTCTCGAAGTTAGTTAAAAATGTATAATATCATCAGTTAGGTTATCAGTAGTTGTAATAAACTAAATAATACAACAAATTGGACGAAGTAGTGCAAACCTTAAATGAAGTACCAACCTTATGATTTTAAAATAAAAAAATATATGTTGCAAGTTTTTAATATGGAAGGAATATATATTTCAAGTGAAGCAATTTAGCGCTCGAAAAACACCTGAGTTGGATGCAGTTGTCGTCTGCAGTACTTTACAGACAATGTTGTATCGTGCTAATAACGGTTAACGGATACAAAATGGCTCTGATTTTTAAACTACTTTTGTATCTTTACAAAAAAAATATCAAATTAATATTAAACCATTTTTTTTAAATAAATTTATCTTGATTAGTTAGATGAAACGAACCCTTGCAATGAGTGTTAAAATATTATTTAAAAAATCCGTTATTTAAATAAACATCGTTAAAAGAAGGGTGAGATTAATATTCTATATAACAGTGCTACCAACATAGCAATATAAATAAACGCAAAGATGGCTGCTAGATTCAGCAACAGCTGTAGATTCAGGCGGCCTGACCGCTCGGGGTTAATGCCCACCCGTATTTTCAACATGTGCCGACGTTTTCCGCGTTCCATGGAAAGCACTGCCTTGTCATCCCTTCGGAAATCTTCGGGAATCCTCGCCTTTCTTCGGAATCCTGCAGACTGTTGTAATGTATGCTATGGATTTATTTTTAGATTCTACTATGAAGTACTATGGTAGACGCTTTCATTATATCAATTTGGAGTGAATGTCTTTGATGTTATTCTTCTAAGTACCTCCTTATTATGTACGAACTCTTTGTCGTATTTTGTTATGTTCAAGATGGGATTACTTAGTTCTTTAGCAATAATTTTAAAATTTCTGCATGTTATAGAATTATTTTTGTAAAGTGCTTTGGGTTGCAATATTAACGGAACTTATAAGATTATATCGTAAGATATACCACAATAGAACATTTAAAATACTTATCTGCCAACTCCTTTAACCTTCTAATAGGAATAAATTTCTACAAAATTAATGTAAATGTCTAAAACCAGCTTCAGTAGACAAATAAGATCGCAATCTTTAAGTCAGGTTTAAATAAATTACTGGTGGCATTGAAGAGAAACCTTGGCAGGAAAATAGATCCATGACACGCTGATGTCACTTTCGTGTCAGAAATCATGGCCGACTTTTCCAGTCTAAATTCGGTGATTATTATGTGGATTAATATTATATGCAGATTATCTATTCCTAAAGTTAGCTGTATTCCATTTTACAATATTTTTTATAGGGTTTTACTATCTATACGTACTGTGTATTTATTGTTGAATATATTTTTCAAGTGATCACATTAAGAGTTCGTTTGAGAATTTTCATAACATTTTGCATGCAAACGCGAAATAAGTCTGAATTTAAAGCAGTTGTGTCTTGGAGACTCTTATTGTCTTGGATAAAATAAACGTCATGAGGTTAAAATGCAAGTACCGTTAGCCAATAGTATTAAAAATTTCGACAGTTATATACACAATCTAAGTGTTGCTATCAACATAGAGCTCATAATTAACCATAAAAAATCTAGCTATATTTAGACATAATAAATTCAACTGTCTTCAAGTTGCTAGGTAATCCTTATAAAATGGACGTCAACGTGACAGCTGCCGCAATTTTTGACGGGTGTCAAAAGTGACGTCACAGTTACCGTTAGCGTATGCATCGGGTTGCAGATGCACTGTTTATGGTTTCGTAACGCGATGGTATGTGTGAGTCAGGGCCAGCCAAGTTCATTGTCGCCGTCCGAACTTGAACTCGAGTTGGAACTCGGTAATTACTGTACACAAGGATACGCTATGCGAGGCGATGTTCCGTTACGCCCCGTTCCATTTAGGTGATTGAGTGATGTGAATTACTAATAAATATTTTATTTTTAAATGAATCAAGTTTAATATTAAATTATTTATGGATATCATAACTGATTATCTATTAAATATAAATCTGTTCTAATATTGTATTATAGTATAGCTTAGCATGTTATATCTTTTAGTCAGAATGCTGCGTTGTTGATAAGATACGTCAACAATCAGTACAACGGACAATGCTCTATCGGTTCCAGATAACCGACCAATCACATTGTTTACTTGTTAATATACATACTTTATTTATTCTATTACATTGGATTTTATTCTTTGCTGTTTTGATAAATTATTGTAACATTTTTATAAGCCAAAGTGTATAATTATAATTATTAAACAATATATTTAATATTGTTATTTATATATAAAATTGTTTTATGTTTTAGCCATATTATACTTTCTTATTATAAAAACATATGAATAACGTATGTAAATTTCACTAATTAAGCAGGAGTAGGTATTAGGAGATGGAGTACCTACGTCTCCGTTACTTTTTATATTCTTAATATAGAAAACTAAGCTAAAATATATTTTTAAAAACTTTAAAATGACATGGTTTTAAATAAAGACGTTAACACACGAGTGACATCAGGCTGACGTCAGCAGTTCAAAGACCCTTGATATGTACCTTGATATTGAAAATTTATACCAATTGTTGAATTGAAACGCTTTGTCAATACATTACATGTTATTAGTCACAAATGTCAAACAATTAAGCAGCTTTGTTGTTTCATTTTAATAAAATAATATATGCAGAAATAAACCCAATATATAATTCAGTTTAACGAATAAATAAAACTGGTTTACCATTTACGATAACACAGTTCAAACTATTTTATAATCTACATAACTCAATAAGGTGACACTGGTAATAAAATACGTTAAATTTAATTAATATGCCATAAAAAATATATATCCGTTGCAATCACGACACACTAATAGGGAATATTAAATTGATTATAAATGTACTTACTTAATTATGACTAACGCAAAATTCTAAGAACCGATATGTAGGAACGAACATACAAATTATAACGTAATTTAGAAAACAATAATGACCTTGAAAATAACAACGAAAAATAATGAATACATACCCATAATAAGCTTCAGGATCAAATAAAAATCACGGAAGTCAAATCGCTGGTTGAATCAATCTTCGAAACATCACGGAGTACAGGCGGAGGCAAACAGTAAATAAACGCATACAATATATTCGGAGTTCACTCGCGGCCGCTTGGGGCAACGACCGTCCTTAGCACGGCTACGGAACTCACAGACATATAGCCATCTCGCTCGAGCGGACGTTTCGCTCTACGTTCCACTCTGTTACCTTTATTCCAATTCATATTACGTATATTTATTCTATTTATGCAGTGTTAAAATTTCTTATGTCATTTTTAATATTATTTATTTGATTATTTAATAGGTCCAGCTTTCCTTTTCGCCTCATTGGTCATGATCGTTTTGTGTTCATCAATATGTTCGCATTGTTCGATTATTGGATTGCGAAATTAAATTTGTCTGTCAGAAATCAATAAACGGGCGGGAAAACAAATAGCATTTATAACAATATGGCGCCTTGCGACTTTGATTGCTGTGTAGTTTGCACGCAAAATAAATTTAAATTATACCTCCAAATGACTTTTAAAAGCAATAAAGTAAATATTTTGCAAACCGGAAACAATTGAAATTATAGCTATTGGCCAAATTGAATACCAGGAAAACATATACTTAAAGAGTTCTTAAACGAGCTCTACGTCATCTAATTAGTTTTCGGAATCGGGTAGAAAAAATCGGGAGGAGTAGGAAGTGTGCACCTGTCGTGGCGTTGAACTCCCGTGACGTCACGCGGTCACAGTCTAACTGCATTACATAATATAAACTTGATAGATTATACATGGCCTATGAGTACACAATACTCTACACTGTGTCAATTTAATTATAAATATTATTTATAACAAACTTATTATAAATTCACATTTTTAAGCGACGTATTGAAAGAAGGTTTGCAGGTTTCTAATTTTCTGTACGCTTCTTCGTTCCACAACAGATCAAAAACTGATGTGAAATTATTTTTAATATTTTTTTTATATTGTTAAAGTTTTAGGATTTGGTAATATTCATTGTAAAACTATAAAAAACAATGCAATCAATCGGAATGTTACTTTCATAGTTAGTTCTCAAGAATGGAACCTATTACGAAAATTCTTTAAAAGTATAAAAAATATTTTCTTAATTTAATAAAAATCTTAATTCGATTTTTCTTTCACTTCTCTCTACAGTAAATTACCCATCTAAAAATATATTTGTATCTAAAATAATAGTAATGTTGAAACCTCGTCTGAAGGCTGTGTGAGACGCGTGATGTATGTTAAACTAAAGGAAACTGAGGTCTGAGACGCCCTTTATATAATATTAGTTCAAAACGACGATAGAATAAATCTGTAAGCTATTCAAACCACGGCTGAGCTTGTGAGGATTTGTATCTGTATAAAACATACATATACATACATCATCATATACATATAATAATATATTCATCATTAAAATACATATATATTTTTTAAACCATTGTTACCTGAAGCAATATCAAATCATTATTAAAAAAATATTGAATAATGTGTAATTTTTTCTACTACATATTTTGAATTAGTTTTTGAAATGTGATAAATCTTTATTGTTTATTTAAAAGCAAAAGATATCATTGAGATAAGCTCATCATTTGTACACAAACCTTTCCTATTCTATGCCTTTTTTTAAACTTTTATATTCCAAATATAAAATAATACTAATTTATTTATTATTATCAAAAATCTATTATTCTATGAAGTAATTTGTTTCAGAAGTTTCACTATAACGGTTAGTAATAGTTTTTCTCATTATCAATTATATGTACCTTTGTGATAAAATACCAATATCTCTCTATATGTGGTGTCTAAGGAAGCGTTGTTTGTGTCCGCATAGTTCTTAGTCTGTATGTTTGTGTTACGTCTAGGAAGCTACGTTATATCATATAACTCTGCGTGGTAAAAACATGTTTTAAATATATGTTTTTATTAATATAATTATATTTTACAAAAAAGATCATAGTTACATGAATTTGTATACTCAGACTATTTATTCATAAAGACTTTTCTTTTAAAATACATTTTTTAGTAATGTTAAGTATTTTATTTTTATACAAAAAATTAAATCCAAAATAAAAAAAAATAAAATGTGAATCATATTTGCAAAATATCTTTTTTGAATTAAATTTAGATAACAATGAGTAGAAACACAACAACGTATGAACCTTGAATGACCTTTTAACTGATTACGTAAGGTTTCAACTTCAGCGCGCAGGAGAAAGTGCAATACCGTACGGAACACTCTCCGTGGATCATATTTACTAGTTCCGTATATAATACTAGCTCCAGCCAGCGGCTTTGCTCACGTGAAAGACAGACTGACAACCAAATTAACTATTACAGTGCTTCTTGACTGAAGACTGAACGTTTTTCCTAAGTTACCTAAGTAACCTTTAATCTTTTCATGCCAAAAGATGATTTGTTAAATTAAACTTTCGGGAAATATGATGATTGTTAAATATTTATTTACCCGATTACGTTCACGTTAATTAATTAGAATGTTGTCAGCTGCATGGTGGAGTTCCAATTGCGTGAACATAGCCGGGTAAATATACCGTAAAATATATATAATATTATAAAACAAATTAATATATAAAATGTTTTTATGTTATGTTATGTTATCAGTTAGCGGTTGTGTTTCCACCTATAAAGGAATATAATTTCCAAATACAATATAATTTTATATAAATACTTCGGGAATGTTCATACAAATCATTCATTCCTACATTCATTCATCTTCTACTTAATAGCCTAGAGAGAGAGAGAGAGAAAAAACAACTACAACGATCACAAACATCCCAGATATTCAGATCCTTAGGTCTTGTTCTTTAAGATATTTGTGAAGAATCAGTCCTGCTTAAGAAATATTAATAAATGTAATAAATACATCCAATTATAACATGAAAATAATACGGTTAATGATATAGGTAGTTACAAAGTAACATTTATGTATCAATTTAAAAATATAATAATATCATAGAGTAATCCGTAAAACAGACGCAACATTTCAAGTGCATTACATGATGAGAACTCATTTCCGATAGCATTTAATAGCGAAAGTGATACGTAATAAGATCCGTGGTACACTTTATTAATAGTGACGTACCACAATTAAGTATTATGTGAAGAGATATTATGTGATTGTAATATAAGCATCGTTTCCGCGGTGAGAGTCAGAGCGCCTTCATTCGCGTGCTTATTAAGTAATCATAATAATTGGGGCACTTATTAAAGATATGACTTACTTATTTAGTTAATGCTATAAGTACATTCTAAAATAAAGACATTCTTAGACAACTCTTCTGAGTATATCTCTATATACTAATGTAATATGATTTAGAATTGTAATCATTATAAACTGAAATAAGACGAAATATTTATTATATCAGGAGAGTGCAAGTGGGTACACGGCTCGTGGGTACACGTCTCGTGGATGCACGCCTCGTCGCGAAATGCTACGTTACGTGTAAGTACCAACTAATAGCTTCCGCGTGCGAGCAGGAAGTGCTCACTTTCCCTTTTGCCCGTGCGCAGCAGCCGACCGCACTATGCATCACTATAAACTAGCTAGATAAACTCGACCCTCACTAACATACTACGACACACAATACATGACATTCCGAACATATGCGCCTTATATTGCAGTTAAACTAATGAGGTTAAGTCGCTTTGTGATGCGTTGCAACATTTAAATAAGGATATCTTGACTGCGAAGGTTTTATATAGGAAGCAATATCAAGGAGGTTTTATTGTCGTGGGTTCATCTGCCAGTATTGTAACTGTAAAGTATCAAATGTTACCCTGTACCTAACAATGCTTGTCAATCTGACACAACCGTTGAATTTTTGGTTTGATTTGCATAAAACGAACAATTCCAACCCTTTCACGTATATTATTTATAATACAACCGGTTTTAAAACGCCTGTAAAAGTAATAAAAGAATATACATGCGGGGCAAGTTTTAAAGTTTTCTATGAAATTTGAAGTGATTAAAGCACAATACAGACGCGAAGGCGCCTCCAGTTAACCTATATTCCATTCACGGACGTTGACTCCACTGGTTGGTCGCGGCCGGCTACCTCGCTACAAACAAACCATTAGCGGCTTTCATCCTTTCCATGGCACTAGTGTTGCAATTCATCCAAATTAAACTTTCGCAATTTCTGACTTGTCGCTAATTGTGATGAACGCGATTTACAATAACTATATATATTAATATTTATTCATATATTTTAATTGTATGTACGACTGTTTTACACTTTATTTCATTTCCTGGTATTTAAAAATTATTTTGGTATAAAAATCATGTGAATGGTGACATTTTTAGAGTTCACGTTCGGGCGGTGACCCCCAAAACTGGGTCGGGGCTGGTCTGGGAGGTCTATGTGACATCTTATATAAGCAATAGTACCAACATTTAAATTAATACTGACTGATGATTCCTCGTTATTCATTTTTATTTATAATTTTAGTTGCATACCGTCTTTTGTGTTTTAAAAATCGTTACTTTGAAAATTGCTACAGTTGTAGAACGTGAAAGGCGTAAAATTTAAATAATTTACGATAACATTACAATGAGTAGTATTGAGGTCGCGATACCTTAAAGATTAATACTAGGAAATCGTTAACCTAGTAAATAACTTACTTCTTTGTTACATTTAAGATTACTTTAAAATCAGTAAATTACAATTTCCCGTCTATTCACTGTATTTTATGTTTATTTAAGTTATGAACTAGAAATTATTGTAGACAGTTCTATCACATTAACTTTTGTCTGTAAGTAACTATAACAAATAATCTATTATCTAAGCTACATTTGACTAAAACATGTCTCTATAAAGACATTCCTGACTCTCTGACATATTACGAAAAATAGTTTGTAGTAAGTTAGTTGCGGGAAACGTTGCTAATCTATTTGACCTATATAATGTGGGTGAAAGACCTCGTAAACTACTGCCACTGCATTATTCCACAACACCACGACTCATCTGACACACGATAATAGTTCCTATTGTGTTTATAAAAGGAATACAATAGCTTGAGCTTTCCTAAATGCATTTCACTGAATGATTTTGTTTATAGTTCAAATAAAATCTTAAACGAGAACACGCTGTTACGAGTACATCAATAAGGTACAGTTTACTTTTACTTTAAATATTAGAAGTACAGTCCAGTACAGTGCAGTCCCGTATAGTACAGTTAAGTATAGTACAGTCTCGTATAGTAACAGTCCAGTATAGTACAGTCCCGTATTAATTGATTAAATGGTTTAATTAATTATTTTATCAACTGGATTGAATTAAAATTATATCTATGTATTATGTTTGAAAATATCTACAAAAGTGTATAACTTATATATCCATTGTTGTATACACTATATCCATTGCTTATTTTAATTTTTAATAAATATATAATGAAAAATAAACCAATACAGGCAGGGATTCGAATCCGTGACCTTTGGAAACCGTCTCGTATATATTAACTAGAACAGAAAAATTAAAGTTATATCCAAGTTATTTTTACTGAAATTGTATACGATACTGAACCACTTAAAATATATTCTAATATAAATATTATAGATCTTTTCAATGTGCACACACTTTATTTTTATTTGAAATAGTATAATGAGATCATTCGGGGTAACGGCCTGTTCACATAACGAGGGGGCGGGTGTCAATATACCTACTGGTTACTAATAATTTTTGTGTACGTTGTTCATTATACACCATATTCTTTATTCAAAACTAAGATAATATTAATACTTACATTTTTATTTGTGGTCTCCGTTCATCCCTTCTCCTTCATGTCTGTTGGAGGGCGGCGAAGATGAGGAGGTCCTGCTACTGTTAAGACAAATTAATTTTATGAAAATATGTTGTATATTAGCAGAATATATATGCCCACTGATTTATTATAAGATTAGTGGTTTATAATAATTGATTTATATTCTGACAATTGATTCATAATATACATTTGGTATAACCAGTGATGCAGCGAAATTTCTTACAACCATCGTAGTTGCCATGAAATATATTTAAATTAAAAAATTATATCATTCAATCAACAAACTTGTATATATAGTAAAGTTCCAATTATAATAATTCTAATTCCAAAGTGTTTCATACTAATTATATATGAATAGTTAATTAATAAATAGTAATAATTAATTATTATTTTTTTATGAACTTTATCAGATAATATGATCAAAAATAAGAAACCTCTTTTACCACAATTTTAGATATTTATCAGTGATTTTTCTGAGAATTAATGAATTAGTTTAAATGATTATAAATGATATCACGGAACATTGAACTCTATTTTGTGTTATCTTTGCATTTATATTAGTTTTAATAATATGGAGTAATTAAGAAATATAGTCTTAAAGCTAAGACTTCAGTTGCTGTTAGTTATGTCAGACTAAAAAACAAATTAAAAAAAAACATGCAATTTAATCTCAATTAAAGCTATCGCAAAAAAATCCGTATTACATGGAAGTAGTTTGAATTGAGTCTGAAATAAATAACAACTAGTATCATCTTATTTTATTATTCAAATATAATAAGTATATGTTTTAACTATTTAATAAAAAAAAAAACTTTACTTTTCATAGACGTTACAAAACCTAAATAACATTAAATATAAAGAAATACGTAGACAGACATCTATTAACTGTAATATATGTCGGTTAAAATCCTGAAATAACTATAACTTAATATTATAAAAAATAATATTTCATAAAAAAAAACATTTTCAATACCTTTAAATAATATATAAATGGTTTTATTTTTATAAGTTTATTTGTTATAAAATTTACTAGTATAAAAGATATCTGAATAGATTATATATTGTATGTATGTATGTATGTATGCCTGTGAGGAAGTGATGGATTGGTTTCCGACGGCCAAATTGTTATGTAAGACTTATACTATTGCAGTATTGACCTAAACCGACTATATCTAGATTTTGTTAAAAAAAATAGCTTTGACTTTTTTTAAAGCTAATAATATCAAAATCTAGTATTTTATGTTTTTTTTTGTCTTTGTGTTAGTGTATTTTTTCTTTCAATGATGCAATTTTCTTTTTCTTTTATTTTGGCGTAGGTTATATTGATTTTCAAACAATTTAATAATCGTTTGAACTTATACGCAGATAACAAATATAAATAATATAAATTTGATTGATTTTTTTTTTTTATTTAACCGAATGGAAGTAGAAGAAAGTAATTTTTCTTCCAATTTGATTAACATGTCAAATTAAGTGTTTAAAATGGTATAAATACAAATTTAAATATTATTTATTAATTACATTTTAAGTAATTATTCTTTTTTTTTTTTTTTTTTTTTTTTTTTATTTTTATATGATCCAAGTATTTATAACTGTTTTGTTGTTTTATTACTATTAACATTTTATTAGAGTAAATTAATAAATGGAACTGAAGAAATTAGGTATTCCATAACACAAAAAAGAAGACTGTAAATATAATTTCGAACTCGTGGTTTTTGATAAAAATCCATTTTAGTATTTTTGAGGAAAAGAGTTCTCTCATTTAAGAAACAAGTTTTAATTTTTTGATCTTTCTCTGTTACTTAATCCTTATTTTATTTAACTCGTGCATTGGTAAAATAGAGAATATTAAAAATAGATATATACTGAATAATATGTATATTATTAAACAGAAAATCCTTGACCTTTATAATTTAAGGACCCTCGACGATCCTCTGCAGCATCACCGAACAGCTCCTTCAAAACAACAATCCTTGATAAGTCACTTGTCACTATCAAACACATAAACGTTCACAATCCACTGAAAATCACATGAAAACTGGAAGTCACTTTGTTCATCCGGACATGTCATATACCAGGGACGTAGATAAACATAGGAGGTGTCGGAACAAAAGACAGGCAGCGACGGCACACGACAACGAGCGCACGGCGCGCCGGCAGAGCGGTGACTGACCGGCCCACTGCCGCACACCCCGCCAGGATCGCTCCTTAGGGACCCTTCCGCTGGGAATCGGACCCTCAAGAATCGCTTTCCTCACGAACAAGCCACACGTGCTACCGGCTTCGTGAGTCATGCTCTCAACAGGTTCTCATCTTCATACCTTCGGGTGCAGTTCTTCAAATCATTTAGCGATGTCTTTGACCTTTTCGCACACGCTGGAACAACGCATCCAAAGTCAATATTTACTTACGTATGTATACAAATGATACGGTTCACGTGAGAACCAATTAGGGACGTAACAATTAAATGACAAAGTACCACGGTAATTATTGATGGTAATTAGTGGTAATATTTATAGAATGATGGTAATTTTGAAGGTTGAAAGTCCCAGTTGATGATAGTGATAAGGTACGTGTCTATTCTTAATGGGCAGTGGTAGCTATCGACAGTGAAAGTGGTCGGCGTCTAGGAGAACGGTACGAGGTAGATGAACATCGTGAATCATTTTCTTTAACCGTAGAAAGGTTCTAGATTTCTTTTTAGACCAATAAAATTTATTTTGTTTTTACTAAAATACTACTTACATGTTATGATTCATAAATCTGTAAAATTCTATTTATAAATAATAATATTTTTTTCCTGTTGTGACCATATAGAAGCCAGTGGTTACATTTAATTCTGCTTTATGAGCTTAAAACAAATATCAAAAGGGTAGCTAAAATTAATTAATAAATTAAATTTAAATTTATTTTACGTCATTAGCAGTAATTTGAAAATTAATAATAATTATTACCAACTCAATGAATTGGTAAGTTAACGATTATAGCCCATACATTATAATTATCATCATAATTTGAGAATTAAAATATTTATCAAATAATATTGTAATTTATTAAAATTATACATTTTATTAGCATTCTACATTTATATCGTTAACTTATAGCTTTAATTCGAAAAATTTTAAAGTTTAGAGATTATATAAGCATTTTTATTAAGAAAAAAAGTTCTGAGATGCAAAAATAGCATTTTACTTTTATTTAAGTAAGTTAAAAAATATATTTATTTGGTATTAAAACGAGGCATCTTGCAAAATGGTCGTTTTAAATTGTCCTAAATTTATTTATCTCGTATAACATGCAGTTTATTTATTTATTTTCATTACAAGAAGATTTTTTAGACAGTTTTTGTTCATTGTTATCTGTCCTTTGTTAAGCTCGGATAAGTTTCAAATTAAAATCTTTAGATATGGATATTGTTTAAAAGCATCATCTCGGCAGCTTCATTAAGGAACCTATCGTACACGTGTTATAAATTATTTATTTATTTATTAAAACCAGAAAGATTCAATGTATAAAATACATAGCATGATATATTATGTATAATATTAATTATTTTCATATAATAATATACATACTTTAATAAGAGTATAATATAATATACATACTTTAACTGTAAAGTTAAGAAATTATTAAGTGGTAAATATTTCTTATGAAATTAATGATATAATTTGTATAATATTAAACATGATATATTATGTATAATATTAATTATTTTCATATAATAATATACATACTTTAATAAGAGTATAATATAATATACATACTTTAACTGTAAAGTTAAGAAATTATTAAGTGGTAAATATTTCTTATGAAATTAATGATATAATGACTTTGCAACTGTCTAAATTTTTTTTTTTTTTTTTTTTCATATTAGTAGTAAGCTTGGGAAAGATATACGAAACATATTTCGTATATCTTTCTCAAGCTCCAAGCTACCTTTGTTAAAAAAAATATCAATATCGGCTTAGCAGTTAAGCCGTTAAATGAAACAATCAGTTTGTTATTTTAGTGTTTATAATTTCAATAAGTATAAACATATGTTTTTAATTTATAACCTTGTCATTATTTTATAATTCAAACTAGCTAACTACAAAATAAAATTTACACGTGTTCAAGATATTTATAGTTACTATATATTCTCATTTCGTGCATATGTATACATAAATATAGTTTTACTAAAAAAATTATCTAGAAATAATTAAATTGTAGATAAAATTCTGTTTGTTTAAATTCAAATTTAGAACCAATCATATATAAGGATATTAATAGCTACTTATATCAAGACTACTTCCACATTCCATTACGCAGTGCAAGGAAGACTGATTGATTATTTTATAATGTGTGTGTGTGTGTGTGTGTGTGAGTGTGTGTGCGCATGTGTGTGTGAGAGGTCGATGTGTTGTACGCAGGAACGATTACGCAAACCGCGGAGCTTCCCCGAGGAGCGAGGTCGTTGGCAATGGACTCAGTTCAATGTCACAAAACATATCACCGAGCGCTGTGCGGCGATTGAGCACTCTTGATACTTTATGATGAACTCTACCGGAAATTTAATTTATTTTTATTTTTATTGTTCTTAATTTGTGATTTATATTCTATCTCATCTTCTCTTAATAATACGCACATATAAATGGATATTAAACCATAAAATTATATGGTTGTTTACAAATAAATAAATCAAAATAAATTATACATGTCTACTTGTGAATGTATATGTCTAGAAACTCAAAACTAGATTAAAAGAGAATAATAGTAAAACTTGAAGTTAATGAAGTAAATACTAGTAAATACTTTGTAAATACCTTATAACACTGTTAAAAATACTTACGAAGAGTTCATATTAAAAATAGAAAAAAATAAAAAACCTTGAAACTAAAATTGTTAGACATAATATCAAAATAGTCACGCGCACTCTACGGCCGCGCTCCTGACCGGGTCGATGGCCGCACTTTTCGGCAGGCGCCCCGAGTTTCAGCTGTAACACGATCCTGCACACACATACAAACCTTATCGACACGAGCTCACACACACAAATAGCAGGGAACTGGAAAACCATTGTTGAAACGTCATTCGTATGATAAAGTTTTTAAAACAGTCACGTGGCGTGAACCAAAGGAGTTAATTCAAAATCTATTATGCCTACTGTATCTCATGTTTATAATCATCATGTTTCAGTGTTGAATGTTTACAAGCTTATTAATGACATGTTAAAGAGTTCAATCAAACCATTGTTTGAGTTCAAATAATTCTACATAATCTTAATATTTTCATACAACATACATACAACACTACAATATATAAATAACGAATAAATGTTACATTCATTTAATGATTGTCTGTCTGACGATAATAAGGAAGGGAACATATTTTATTGTAATATAATTAAAATATTTTCAATATATATATTTATTTACAATATTTTAACAAATATTTGCTCATCTGATAATATTATGAAGTTATCGAGAAAGATCATGTAAATCTGACTTTTACCGTTACAGTCGTAATTGACCAAATATATATAATGGTTATATATCTTCTATCAATAATAATAACAAGGTATTTAGAAATATATATAACGGTATATCATACTCGTCAAAAAACGTGCTGGCTATTTTTTAAAATTTATTTCAAACTTAATTAAAATTGACTATAAATTTCCAATTTAGCGAATTTAAATTGGTTATTATTATTATGTTGTTATTAGTTTTCAAGATTTCGCAGCAGTTATTTATGTTTTCGGGAGGAAAAAGAGTTGCATCATTTTAACATTTAAAACGGTATTTTTATTTCCGGATAAGGAAACGGTGGGTTTGATCAAAATAATACCGATATGTGATAACTTCTAAATAGTAATATATGAGCTATAATTTAACTTATTATGAGATATCTGAGGGAGATTAATTTCTACTGTCACACGACATATACGGTGACAAAAAAAAGAACAAATGACTTACCCCTAATCTGATACAGTCCTTCTAAGATATAAAAAGTTGTCTCGCATAATTCACAAAAATAAAATTCCAATCTTTATGGCAAGGCTAGGCATTGACCTTCATCGATCGCAGGTTCAAGGCCAGAGTCTGCCAAATTTACCTAAAGCACTTCCAGCCGTGAACCCCGTGACCTTTGAACTTGAAGTGAACGTACCCTTGACTGGAGCAGTCGAGGTCTTTGCCCCGCTATAATTAGCTGATAACGATAACGGGTATGTGTTCTGTCACCGGAATATAAATGTTTACATGACTTTAGTAACTAAATTACATTTGTTTTACAGCCAAAAGTGTTAGTACCGGATGTTCTGTATCCAAGTCTCTAATGATAGAGACTAATGATAGAGAATGAGCTCTATCTCTCTCTCTGCTAGTCTACAGAATCTCTATTCTCCTCTCTCACATTGGCTTGATACTTCCATATTTGATTTTATTATCAAATGTGATTATAAACTTGATCAAACCTTTTTTTTTTTTTTTTTTTTTTTTTTTGTTTGTCTATGCTGTTAGCCCTGTTGGCTATTACAGCGTCACCGGGGGAGCGGGTGGGTCTGGAGACCCACCCTTAACAAGGGGGGGCCAGATGGGCCCCCATGGGGACCGACGTCCCGAGGGCGTCTCAGATTGAGACACGGACCTCGGCTCGGGGCGTCGTTAGTCAGGAGGGAAGCTAAGGAAATTTGGACACTAGCGTCCTCCGACGGCAGAACGCCGGAGCAACGGAGCACTTACTCAGTTGGGACCTCGTCTATACCGGTACAGACGGTGTGTGTCTGTATGTTGTGTGGTGTCAATTATGCCTACGCGTACACGTTATTACCTACTGTGAACGCGTCGTCGGGGTCAACGAGTACCGACTTGGGTCTTCTTTTTCTGACTAAAGTAGTCTTACGTGGTCTATACTCTGCGGAGCCACCAGTGGGTTCGGGTGTCGCTCAGCACGTTCAAAGTACTTTTGGGAAAGCCCCTTGAAGTACTGAGCGATGGTCGGAAGGTCTAAATCTCTATGGAGATCGATGTTGCGTACGAACCACGGCGCCCCGGTTGCAATCCGTGTAAACCTGTTCTGAATCACCTGAAGGGGTTTCAGATTAGCGTGCGCAAAAGCGGGACTCGCATAGGACATGAGATGATCAAACCATTGTAAGGATTTTTTGAAATGTTTTATATATAAAAAATATATATATTTATTTGATATTATATTTGGAGTTAACGAGATTTTTTAAGAAGTTTTGTTAGCTATTACTTTCAAACAAATAAATAGAATTTCAAGAATTCACTTATGTTAAATTTGATCAATTACGTATCCATATAAGAATACATATTAAAAAATGTCCATATACATATTATGAAACCAACTATGATGCCAATTAATTTGAACAAACATTCTAACGATAAGCCTTTTTTGGAGTTTTTTATGTATTATGAGTTTGAAAATAAAACAGTTCTTGTAATAATAATAAAATAAAGAAGATTTTTATTTGAATATGATAATGTCAATGTATAATGTAAGACTACAGATATAAAAGATTACGAGATACGTGTTGTATTTAATTGATTGATTGATTCAATGGTTATAGTGGCTGTGTCCACAGACAAACAAACACACAAATGTAGAGTTTTAGTAGAAGATGGCCAGCATCATTCGCACCACCCAGTCTAAGCTCACTGACAATATCTTGAGATTAGATGGGGTTATAACCTTGTAAGTGGACACCCGGTACAGACCATGTAAATTTTACTCATTTAGTGAATTATTATTTAACTATATTGTATTCATTTTTTGTGTTATCTTAAATAATTTCATAATTAATCTCAACTTGACTTTAAAACTTGATTGATTTGTCACTTTACTGTATAGGATTTGGTTAGGACAAAAATAAATGTAATAATAACATTAGATAACTGAAACGGTTGCCTAGAATATAATATTTAGCAATACACCAATTATATTATTTAAGGAAGCAGAGTCTTTCTTAAATTTGAATCCAAATTGTCGGTAATTAGTTATCTCCCAGCACACGAGCTAATATAAATAAATGAAATATCTTTTACGTAATATAGACTACAGTATAATGTCCGTCTGTTGTTACAATCATGGTTCGTTCGTACAATTTCGGCGTTGTCTCTTAAAAAGATCAAGGGGAGAGGTTAAAATCATAAATTTTCATTGTATTAATAAAAGATTTATTGTATTTGACATATTCTTTATTCAGAACGATAACCTTCAGTATATTATACATTTGGTAAGCCCTTGCTTATAATTTATTTAACACGAGATATTCAAATATTATAAAAATGTCATATATGTTTAAAATTTTAAATGGAAAATGAAATTAGAGTGAGCTAAGTAATAAAAGTCTTCTTGCAAGATAATCGTCATTTTGTGAATATTCAACTAGTTTTAAAATTTATTGTATTCATCATATTGTCTTATTCATTCAATATTGTTTCAGTTTAATCACAATACTGCAAACTCATACAAAACCTAGAAAGAAAGGTTAAAATTGTATACAAAATGTCCCTAAGATATAAGGAACCACCCAAATATTGGGTGAACAACCTCTTAATGCTTAGAGGAGACATTTTATTTTTAAACTGTAACGCAACTCTGTTTGCTTTTAAATAGTTTAAGTATTTGATAGAAGCTGCTTTAAGTTTCATGTAACTATATATAGCACTAAAATCGTAAGGCATTTTGCCTATTACCATATCTATTCTAATTAATATTAAAAATGCATACATCAGTTTGTTTGTTTGTTATTCACGCCTAACCACTTTACCAATCATGTTGAACTGTACTCAGTCAGCGGCATAGAATAGGACACAGGTCCTTCATCCCAAAAAACCAACGTTCCTCAGGATTGACTTAACTTTTTACATAATAAAAGTAATAAGACTAACTTTATAATTGTTTTTAATAATTAGTACGTTTAATCAATTGCTTTCTTCAGTTTTACGGACAGTTTAACTTTCACGTAATGTATAAAATAATAGTACTTATAATATTATAGCTTTAGAAAATAAGTTACAACGTCTTGTATTAGATATTAGTAATATCGTATATTAATAATTTATACGTGGAAAGTTCGTTACAGAAAATCCACTCTAGACGGTTTGTTAGCGAGTGTGAAAGCTTGTTAGAGGTATCAAATACAATGTTACTACTGTACTATATAAAGTAATGATTTTATAATAACATATAGAAATACATTTTAAAATGTAAAATATATGGAGGGGTTTTTACTTGATCCCCCGCAGCGATACGCCCCTTTGACCCTTTATAATTTACAACTCCAGTTATTACTGCTTAGAAAACGCTACATAGGGAAATAATTATTAAACTAATTAATACGTATTTTACTTAGAATTAAGGAAAGGATAAGGAAAGTTGGAATCCAAATACAATTCGAATGATTCTTAGATTTCTTCATTTAAATACAAACCTTTTACAAAAGTTTAGTTGGTATTATGTCTGTCTACAAATAACCGAATATTATTACACTTTAGGTTACATTACTCTAATAAGAAACAGTATTAATTGCGTCATAACATCAAGTTTTTGAAAACCTGACATAGGAGATAAGATAATTTTCTGAGAACCAGATATTTAATTTACCATCATATTATAATTGGAGCACATAATTATGTTTCCTCACATTTTGTATTCTCCGTATGGGAACAGATATTATGGTATAAGATGACTAAATGTAAACCTATAGCCTGGTATATTAAATATTTCTTAGGCATATACTTTTGCTATAAATATACATTTTTGATATTCTCTTTGATATGCATATCCGTTCTTGAGAGTTGCATAATAATGTAAGTTTACGTTTGTATTTATATACATACATAATAGACGCAGGCGCAGCACACTCACACATAACCACCACACGTGTACGCTCACATGTACGCGAGATAAGAGTCCGGTCACCGACCCTAGGGAAATGGCGCCTGAAATCGCTCTATGAAAACAATCGCTGAAAGCAGTAACGTAATACTGAGTAATAGAGATGAAGTGCATCTTCCTCTAAAGTTAAACAAATCAAATACCAATCCGTTCTTAGTAAAAGTATATTAAGATTATTTGTAATATACAATTGGTTTTTTAACTATGCATTATAGTATCGGAAGATCTCTTCCATTGGTTACATTCACGCTCGTTAGATATAATTGCAGATGTAAATAAGGATGAAAGGCATACCGAAAACAATAGTATCGAGTTATTGTTGAGAGCCACGGTTGTCGGAACGACTGTGATCTTGAATGGAGTGAAAGTGCCTTCAGATACTTCCTTACACGTGGAAAGTGAACGTCGCGTGCGCCGGTTAGCCCTGCCTAGGCAATAGATAGTATCTTGTTCAATATAAAACTAAGAAAGTCGGGTTCAACGCACCCGAAACCTTATTGCTAATAACTTAATACGTAATGATACTAGTAATATTTGAAGTGACAAGGCTTGTTAATGTTCTTAGCGATGTTTAGTTTTTGGAAAATTACAAGAGGTTTCTTATGTAACGCCTGAGGTGTTAGATTGTGAGCTTCCTAGACTTTACGTACTCAGCTCTTCTTTGAAACACTATTTAATACTCTATTTGTAAAGAAATACAGTACATACTCTAGAGGAATTATCAAAACATTTACAAGTTCAAATGAATAAAGTTTCTTGGTAATATAAATTAATTTTAAGTAAACAAAGTGTGTATAATTGTAAGGAAATTATATATTTTTATTGGGTATATAAAGAAAATGTTTTACAAAGTAAAATACATTTAAATTATCCATATTATCTTACGATCGGTGAAAACTAGAGTCGTTTTACTTTCGTGAAAGTAGGGACTATTGATGATATCACGTTTGCAATTTCAAGGTAATTTATTACTAACATGTTAAATAATTGATAATTATGAAAACGTCTCACAAATATTCATTGAGAAGAGATTATTTCTAAATCATTGGTGACATTTTATATTTGAGGTACAACTGTTGGTTGATTGATGGTTTCCGGCAATGTATGGGACTTAAATATTGAGATGGATTCGCTAGCTTATGAATGAGGTGAGGAATTATTCAGGTGATGGATGGCAGGGCGTTCACCCCCGGGTCGGAGACCGGCCGAGATTCTCACAGCTGATCGCGCCCGCTCACGTCACTTCAGCTCAACCCTATGTATGAGTAACAAATAATTTCGTCGGCGCTAATGCCCGTTACTTATTTATGTGAAATTTATTGACGTTATCAATGTATGAATGCAATTCTTTTACCATAACTGAATACTGGATATATTTCTATATATGTGGTTTATTTCGCGGTCAAATTTAAAATTCAATGCGGATGTTTGTCGTCACATTTTTCAGATACTTTTCACTATAAGACATTTTGGTGTAAATAAAGTATGTATGTAAAGTTTTTAATTATTATTTGTATCAGTATATGCTAAAGGGACTTATGATCTGCAAGCAAAAGATTTTACTAACGTTACCACGGCGCCAACTTAAAGATCTCATGCCTGATTTTTTTCATATGGATCCGCATTTAATCGTTCATCACATATTTGACCTCTTCAAAATTTATTTTTTCAACAAGAAATAGATTGTTTTTCTCCAAGGTACAATTTGTCTATACCAAAATTTGTGAATATTGGTTTTTCGGTTATAGTACCAAATAATAACAAACTAATAGAATAGATCTTATTTATAGAGAATAGAACATCCCATTGAAATTTAAGAAATTTGGAGGCTCATGTAACCTATTCAGTGAATGTTTTGCTACTGGATAACAGATGGCGGTCTAAGAAAAACATAGTAAAATTATGGCATATAATTTATTTGTTGGTAGGTAATATATGTTATACAAATATATATTACGGCTTAATGTGCTGTACAATTTAATTACTAATAATAAAATAAATCTTCTTTTATATATTACTGTTGCTTTTGACCTCCGTGGTCGCCAATAATATTATTTTAAAGACAATAAAAACAAAAAAAAATCTGTCACATTTTTGTCTATTTTCTTTATTGTAGTGATATTATGTTTATATTTAAATATTTTCTAAATTGCTGTATTCAATTGAAATTGGATAATTATTTGTTTGAAGAACTACGAGGGTAACGGTAAAATGGTTAATAAAAATGGCCCTGAAACAAGCTATGAAGGCCGAGCTCAACGCCATCTCCAAGTGGTGTATTCGAGACAAACACGAGAACGGCAAATATTTATGCAAGATCTCAGAGAACTTCGTAAGCGGAAAGAAAAACAAAAGTTGAAAACTATAAAAAACCTTATAGGTCCAACATGGCTCCAAGCTCTTAGTGTGCCTCAGAGAAATGCTCTCGATACATTAGAATTCTCAATTTATCAAGATTTACTTGAAGGTCTCCCCGTAAGAACAGCTGACATAATGCGACAGCTTGGGTTATATCCTCGACCAAATAAAGAAGATCTTATGAATTGCGTTTATCTTGGACGTGATGACCCAAAAGAAATGTTAGCTCAACTGTTTCTAATGAGTTATGGTAACCCAATTGAAGCCAAACGCTCTTCATATTGTCTCAATGCGAGACTCATGTTGTCTGGTATACTTTATTTAGGTTTGAACAATTTATTAGATCTTTTAAAAATAAAATTTCGCCCGGACGTCGAAGACAAGCCTGAAAAATCTAAGCCTAAACAAAAGCCTCCTCCGCTGTTAAAATCACCATATCTCCAAGATATGATTGCTGTTTTATATCTGCCACCTAAACGAAAACCCTTTACACCGTTACCACTGCCAAATTTAGATGATCTTAACGAGCCCTACGAAGAAGATCCTCCAGTGCGTAAGCCTCCCCCACCACCTCCACCACCTCCACCTTCAAAAAAGAGGTTGCCGCGTGCTTATTGCGATAAATTAGCTGGAATATTGTCTATACAACCCAAAACATCGATGTCTACAATTGCTGTAAAAACCATAACTCGAAAAAGCCAGCTTCATAAAGCTAGGAGTTCTAAAATGTGTGTTGAAGTAAAAAAAACTTATGGTATCAGTATGACTCGGCCACGTAAAGGGAATAGAAGAAGAAAACTGGTATCTCCAAGCACAGGTATTTGGAATGCTCAATATATGATAAATGGAGTTTCTAAAATACATGGAAAAACTGTATTTGTTCTCGGCTCTGTATCTATTTTACCACCTGAGGGTGATTTAATACATGGTGGATATAGATTAATAGAAGGAGTATACATTAATATTCATTGTGGTTTCCTCGGCCGACCACCGCCTCCGAGTCCTGACCCTTGTGATTGCGTCAAGAGATGGCAAGAGTCAGCATCCAAATACGCAAAAGAGACAAAATGTAAATGTGGTCATCATTATGACTACGGGAACGAAGGCACATTTCCACCAGAAGAAGTACCATATTTTCTAAAACCAACAAAATTTGAGCCATTTCAATTTAATTATCAAACAATATATAATATAGATCAGAAACAACTTTTCGTTGAAAAGGAATTTAAGAGAATCTGGGACACAGAGAGCGCATTGCATATCGGCGATAGCGCTACGTTTGAAAAAAAAATAAAAAAAAAGAAAAAGGCTAAGAAATCTTCGACAACATGTTTAGGGAATAATCCTAAGCCCGAAGATTATCTTAAGTGTGCTTTAAGGCACATGCGACGGATAAATATTGCTGCTAAACTTCCGGACATTCATTTAGTGCCTGAATTAAGAGAGTGGATGAGATGGAGAATTTATGGGCCGTATTCGAGATCAGAAAAGAAAGAGTTATTACGTAGGAGCAATTCATTTTGGCAAACATTTATAACCCTCGCACAAAAAGGTTATGGTCATGTTGCGCCTAAGAGAGATGAAAGATATACTGGACATACTAACTGGGTTCATAAACAGGATCTAAATGACAAGTTTCGAAAATTTGCACAACAATATAAATTAGAGCTATTCAGATCTTATGCCCATGTCACAAATATGTTTTGGTCCACGATGTATCAGGCAGAATTTCCAGATAAGAAGTTTCGCGAAATATATTTTTCATATCTTTTTGGACGGGTTGGAGAGTTGCAGTTAATCCACCCGTACAGTTCCAGGGAAACCTTGACACGCAAATATATTATTGCTAAAAAACGATACTGTTGCATTCCAGATGGTATTGAACCTGACGAATGATAAATAATTATCAGAATACAGAATCTTAATATTTTTGTGTTGAATAAAGTATATTTATGATCTAGTATTCTTTTGCATATTGTACCTTGGATTAATTTTGACTTTTTGATTCTTTTTAAACTTATACATGAGTATATAATTTTTTGTCTCTTTATACAGATGTAAAATAACAACAGTCGTTTTCTGCTTCAAGATGCAATCAGTATTTGCAAAGCAGTAACAGCCTAACATATTATAATGGTAAAAATATCTGGACTTAAACTACCTCATTTTATGTGTTCAATAAGAAATCACTACAAATTCAAAAGTGACTTTTTGAACTGTTGAGCTTTAAGCCCTGGAATCAAAATACGATCACTACGTAATGTTCGTAAGGACACTGTAGGGTTTTGCTTATTATTTTTTTGACATTTGTTTGAAAACCATTAATAACATTGTATGTTAAAAAGTTTGTGGTTTGTGTGGGTTTGTGAAACGAGTTTTATAAATAAAATACAGTAATACGTAATTCATAATTTAATGTGTCAAGTATATTATAATAATATACCAATTAATTTTACAATGTTATGGCTTAAAATTAAAACGTTCACTGTAAAACAACTAAGTTGCTGGGATCTATACACTGCAATGTATATAATCGATTTACTAAAATATAATTGATGTCAAATTTGTTCAAAGCATTTCCAAAATGCACTTATGATGATTCAATCACGTTATTAATTTTTTATCTTCATCCACACTAATACTCATAGGTATTAAAATATTTATCTTTTTCAACATTGTGTTACTATTATTAACCATATTTACTAAATATTATACAAGTCTTACATTATTATAAAATCTATAACACTTTAAAATACAACGCTGGTGTTTCACAGAGGGCGCTTGTGCTCCCGCTGTGATTCCAGCCACCGAATGCAGATACTAGTCCAAATAGTCTATACCTAAGACTCAGGGGTCTACTGGGGGCAATCGACAATTTAATACCTTAATATCTGTGCTATAAGGTACAATATCCAACAGACCCAAGTGCATCTATAAAAAACTATCTGGTCTAGTATCTACACCGTTTTAGGGATATTCAACGTCTTTGGTATCATTGTTACATAAAGAAAAAACAAAACAATAATTGTCATTCGTGAAATTAAACCAGAATTAATAATACAGAATACTGATACAGAACGAAATGTTAATGTCATTTAAAGCATTTTACGTTAAAACTAAAGAAACAACATTTCACAAAAGTTTACAAATGGCAGAAAAACATTTGTGATAAAAGTGAATTAAACATTACAATAACAATCATCTCAAATTAAACAAAGTATATTAAACTTACTAATATGAAAAAAATATATTGAAATGCATATTTGTCGATCATAAACATTTTGTGCTCAAAGTTAATTTAATCAGAAAACTATAGAATTAATTTAGTAATAGAGTTTTTTAGTATTTGTATAAAATCGTAATATAAATATTCTCGCTCAAATACGTAAGATAATGAAGATACAGTTTTCAATCTACGAGTCACTAAAATATCTACTTCCCAGTGACTCGTTTGACAAACATTCATATTATAACGAAATGCAAAGACTTTATTTAACGATGTGTGTATCGTATAAAACAAATAGTCATTAGTCGAGAGCACATAGTTCTCACACAGTGTGAGCGACAGACGTGTTTATATTTGTAGTTCCTGGTGCGAGTGTTGCGAGTGAGGCGAGTGAGAACTCTGTTGTAAGTGGACCAGAGCTGATAGTAACCTGGTGTTGGCTTCGTCGAGGGCCGCGATGCGATGTTCCTGAGCCTCGATGACTCGTTGCTTGTGAGACAGTGCGGCCGCCATCTTGCGCTGTTCTCGGCGGAGCTCTTCTTCTACGCAAATTAATCTGAAAAATAATAAACATTAATATACGATCTATACTAATATTATAAAGCTTAAGAGTTTGTTTGTTTGAACGCCTAATCTCTGGAACTACTGGCCCGAATTGAAAAATTCTTTTTGTGTTGAATAGTCCGTTTATTGAGGAAGGCTATAGGGTATATTTCATCCTGCTGCGACTAATAGAAGTCAAGCAGCAATGAAAAATGCTGCAAAAACGGGAAAAGATTTCTTTTTAGAGAGCTTTCCTCGCGTGCGCTGAGTAAACGGTGAAAGTTACCAAAAATAATGTATGATGAAATTGTTTCCCTTTAAATATTCTAAAAAGAAGTCCGCGACAGCATATATCTAACATTTAAGGTTGTATGTAGTGGTGTACTAGGAAAGGATTTTATATTCTACCCTTAAGGGTTTTAAATAGATGGATTTTGCATTTTTTTATGAAACTCGGCGGCAACACTAAAAACCACGCGGACGAAGTGCGGGCGACCCCTAGTATTTAAATATACTAAGGTGTTATTAAAAATGTGTGTTGTTTACCTGGATATAATAGCTTTCATTTTGGCGTCGGTGTGATCTTGGCCCGAGTCGGTCGGCCCTAAGCGTCCTCGTAACAGTTCCACCGAACATTTTAGCCTCTCTATTTCTCGTTCATACTGAAATATAAGCATTTCAATCTATCACATCCACATTGTAAAATGTATTGCCAAGTAAAGTAAAGTTTATTTGATATAAAATTTCATGAACTAACCTGTTCTATGGTTCGATGATGTTTGTTTGTTCGTTTTCTGCCGGTGGTGCTATAAAAAGTGTCATCCACTTCGCTGGAGCTGTCGGTCAGCTCCCTGGCGGACTCTAGGCTGAGCCTCCTCTGCAGCTTGTCTCTGACGGGCACCTCCCTGTCGTTCCTGACGGGCAGCCTCTCACTCGCCTCACTCGAATGAGACTCCCGACTGAATACTCTGGAAGGGGATTCTCTCTTTTCTCTGACACCGTAATAATCCTGGTGTCTCTCCACATCCTCATTAATCCTACTGCTTGATACTTTCGCTCCGGAGTACGTTCTATCCAAGGGAAAATTTGTTTCTGGAATAGAATTTTCCGTCATGAACTTTTCGGTGGAGTTTTTCGAGTTTTCCATGTTATACAACGCCTTTTGACTTCGAGATATTTGCAATCTATACATTTCCTTGTTCACCTCTTCCACGTTGGAATCGGATCTGCTCATCGGATAACCGGAATCGGTAGAGATGTGATGTGGTTTACTCTCGTACAGAGACTCACCTCTCTGCCCGAAATGTTTAAAGTTGAGTTGATTTTGATTTGTGGAATAAGAGAGCATCGGGTTGGTTCTAGGCATTCTTGTTTTACTAGCTTTCCTTAAGCTTGGAGAATTACTAGAAGATTCGTCGTCTCTCATTCTAGGAGAGTTACTATGATTACTGTTCCTCTGATACACGTCTTCGTAATTACAATTATCTCTGGCGAGTTGTCGGTGGGTTGCGTTACGATTCTGTTTGTCGAAATTTCTAGTATCCTCGTTAAAGTTAGTAGAACCTTCTTCGGAGTTGGTCTCCACGTTATCAGTGCTCAAGCCCTCCTCATCGATGGATGAACTGGATGAGCCGCATGGATATCGTTTGGAGTTTCTGTTATCATTAGTTTTCTTTACATCCTGCGATTGTCGATTGTCTTCCATGTTATAGACCGGGTTTGTGAAAATAAGGGGCGCTACTTTAGTATTGGCGTTTGTGTTATTTTGTACGTTATCGGCGGTTGTGAAATTCTGTATTCCGTACTTTTGTATATCGTACTCAATTTTTTGTTGCACTGGGCTCTTTGGGTAAAACTTATCATTTTTATTATCGTAATACTGCTTGTCTCTCTGTTTTTGGTAATTTAGCTGTGAGTAGCGACTCATCGGCTGTCCCCCGTTCTCATATGTTTGATGGAGATGTGTGGTGTTCTCGATAGGACTGGAACTTTGACTATATGTAGCAATGCTCTGGTATCCTGAACTTGCAACATTTGACAATCCACTGATAGAGACATTCGAGCCGTTATTTGTGTACGAGTTCTTGTTGCCATTTATTATATTGTTGTTGTTGGATTTCGATTGTGATATATTTTTTTTGTTCATCATCTTTTCATCTACTATATCCGAATCATCCGCGTATTTTAATAAATCTGATAGTTCATCGAGTGTTGCGGTTTCTTTCATGATGTTTTGCATATCATTGGAGCAATAATTGTGGTTAATACTGTCGCTACTTGGCGATCGTTCCGTGTTGTAGTTAGAGTTGTGGAAGTGTGTCTGTTGGTTGAAGTTATTCGGTTTGTATCGTTCCTGGAATCTTCTCTCTGTGTTTTCGTTTAAGCCATTGCTTATGCCTTTGGGATACTGATCAGAGCCGAAGCCAATTTGTATGACTTTTAAATTAACACAATGTTCTTGGTTGTTGTACTGCGAGCTGTATCTGTCTGGGTTCACGTTTTGATTGACTGGGTTGGAGCCGTATCCATTTCTCGGTAGCGTTGCTGATCGTAAATTGAAACTTGGTGATTTAGAAACTGTTGCAAACGACCCTTTATACTTGGAGTCCTCCGCGTTGGATTTGGAGGGGCTTATATTGAATTGTACGCCATTTTTATTCATAATGGGGGAACTGTGAGCAAAATTGTTTGTCAACGGACCATTGGTGGGTGCTTCGACAGTTTGTTTTGGGGAAGTATTGCATGTTGGATCATTAAACCTGTAATTTAAATGTAGGTAAATTACAATTTTTAATTTAATGCATATATAGAAACAAAAGGACAGATACAATTCCAAAATATATATTACTTTATGATCATTATACCTGGGCTAAGTTTTTTAATTATTTTATATATATAAAAATATTATTTACTAAAAATTACCTAAAGATATTTTCACCAATTTGTGCCGCTGGCCCATTATCGTTGCTCAGTAATCTCTTACTGAGTTCATCCAAAATGTCGGTTAGAGGATCCAATTCCTGAAACAAAATAATCATAGATTTTAATATCACCATTTTAATTTAATTTTGTATAGTTGGATATGTTTTCTTTATTTATATACTGAAAACAGTGTCTACTGTATGGAGCCACTCGAACAGTAAGCGCGTCGTAGTCCACCAGCAGTGCGTGCAGCGTGGCGAGTCGTCTGCGAGTGGTTCCTCACCTGTATCTTGGCCGCGCACAGCTTGGACAGGCTGTCCACCAGCAGTGCGTGCAGCGTGGCGAGTCGTCTGCGAGTGGTTCCTCACCTGTATCTTGGCCGCGCACAGCTTGGGCAGGCTGTCCACCAGCAGTGCGTGCAGCGTGGCGAGTCGTCTGCGAGTGGTTCCTCACCTGTATCTTGGCCGCGCACAGCTTGGGCAGGCTGTCCACCAGCAGTGCGTGCAGCGTGGCGAGTCGTCTGCGAGTGGTTCCTCACCTGTATCTTGGCGGCGCACAGCTTGGGCAGGCTGTCCACCAGCAGTGCGTGCAGCGTGGCGAGTCGTCTGCGAGTGGTTCCTCACCTGTATCTTGGCCGCGCACAGCTTGGGCAGGCTGTCCACCAGCAGTGCGTGCAGCGTGGCGAGTCGTCTGCGAGTGGTTCCTCACCTGTATCTTGGCCGCGCACAGCTTGGGCAGGCTGTCCACCAGCAGTGCGTGCAGCGTGGCGAGTCGTCTGCGAGTGGTTCCTCACCTGTATCTTGGCGGCGCACAGCTTGGGCAGGCTGTCCACCAGCAGTGCGTGCAGCGTGGCGAGTCGTCTGCGAGTGGTTCCTCACCTGTATCTTGGCCGCGCACAGCTTGGGCAGGCTGTCCACCAGCAGTGCGTGCAGCGTGGCGAGTCGTCTGCGAGTGGTTCCTCACCTGTATCTTGGCGGCGCACAGCTTGGGCAGGCTGTCCACCAGCAGTGCGTGCAGCGTGGCGAGTCGTCTGCGAGTGGTTCCTCACCTGTATCTTGGCGGCGCACAGCTTGGGCAGGCTGTCCACCAGCAGTGCGTGCAGCGTGGCGAGTCGTCTGCGAGTGGTTCCTCACCTGTATCTTGGCCGCGCACAGCTTGGGCAGGCTGTCCACCAGCAGTGCGTGCAGCGTGGCGAGTCGTCTGCGAGTGGTTCCTCACCTGTATCTTGGCGGCGCACAGCTTGGGCAGGCTGTCCACCAGCAGTGCGTGCAGCGTGGCCAGTTGTTTCCCGAGGTCAACGTGCGGCGCCCACTCGGGGTCGGCGTCCACTTCGCCGCCGTCGGCCTGTGAGGTCTGTGACGTGGACGAGTTGCGCTTGCTGTCGGTCGGCGCGGCGGGTTGCGGCTGCTGCTGGTGATAGGTGGGTTGTTGTTGTTGCTGGTGATGGGGAGGTTGCTGTTGTTGTTGGTGATGCGTGGGTTGCTGTTGCTGGTCTTGTGGTCGAGTCTGTAATGATTATGACCTTTCGATTGCATAAATTTCTTCAAATTCCTTTGATGTTATTTTAGAGATGAGTTATCTGTGCCCAAGCTCTGTTGAAGCTTTCGTATCTAACTGGTATATTATTTATAAAATCACTATCACAGAGACCATTATTATTGTAAACTTACCGAAATAGCCCGCAGAAAAGCCTTCATATTGGGTGCCTCCTGCTCCAAAAAGTCGTTGAGAAACTCCATAAAGGCTTCTTTGCCCTGAAAGCGCGTGAAATTCGCCAGAGTCTGCAGCGTCTTCGCCACCAGAGTCAGGTTACGCGCCGCTCGCTCGTTAGGGTATTCTGTGGAGTTGCGATAATATAGGTCTGGTCATGCTCGTTTAAGAACAAGTGAAAGCATATGCTTCTTTAAGAATGAACAAAGAACATTAAAGAATGGTTTAGGCAACGACGTTAGATTTTTGAAGTTATAATTCTTTTGACACCGTCACGAAAAACCGACATCCTGAAGTTAGCTATAGTCAGCATTTTAGTTTTTTAAACACATGAGTTACAGTCGCCCCCTAGCGCTGTCGCGCTGTACTGAGTGAGATGTTGAGTCGCAGTTGTAGAAATGTTTTCGTTTACGTAGAAATACATGATGTTTTTGAAATAAACTAAATATTAATTTATTTAATTTTGGAAATTTTACTAAACTTATTGACTGTGTTAGCTATGCTCTTGCAGTTTTTTATTATTTTATTGTAGGTAATTTTTTATTTGCCCTATGCAAATTAAATTAAATTAAAAACTGTTTTTAATGACGAGCAAGAAATATCACTTCTTATGTACACACACTATTTATTTGTTGTAGCGTAATTAAATAGCGATTGATGATGTTTTAATTAATATCTTGCAAACGAGTTTTTGTGTTCAATATATACAAAGGAAATGTCGAGAATGAACACTCACCATGAATTATTCCAAAAAGACTCGGAGAGAGAATAGCGGGACAAAGAAAACGAAGGAAAATCGAGGCACTAATCAGGTTATCCGAGATGTCTTCGCGACCCATCGACGCCAGCCTGGAATAAATAAAAATCAAATTTAATCTCAAGGTATCAAATCTATCCCAATCGCGAGGACGGAGGGCTAATAGGGAAGCGTTCCTCACCTTTCGCGAAAAGTGGCGAAGCAGTCTCTGAGGGGCGGCGGAAAGCGCGGCGCGGAGGCGGCGATGGCGCCCCAGGCCTGCGACGCCGCGTCGCGCAGAGCGGCCTGCTGACGACGCAGTGCTGCGCCCCCGCCCGCCCGCAGCGGGTCCACCTCGCACTCCGGCGCACCCGCACCCGCCGCCGACGACACCGCCTCGCCCAGCGTGTCCTGACAGACAGTGATGAGCTCCGGTTGAAAATTTGCATTGAAATGATTTTTAAACTTTTATGTGTGTTTTATACATATTTTTGAACCAAAATCGATCATGTGAATAATAAGGTACAGAAACTGATATGACCTATTTGGAAGGCGAAGTAAATATACGTATAGCAAAAGAGAACCGGTTGAGTTATAGACGCAATACGTTCTACTGAAGATGACGAGGAACCTCCGCGCACCTGTAGGTACTGATCGCCGACCAGCTTGAGATAGGCCTCCATGCTCTTGGTGGCGAGCGAGTTGCCCCTGAAGGTGAGCGAGTGGTCGCCGGTGCGCCGCACGTCCAGCGCCACCACGTCGGCCAGGTACCGCGGCGCCAGCCCCGCCCCCGCCATGCACAGCACCAGCGCACAACCTATGTCCTCCTTCGCCTTCACACCTGGAACGAGGATGCGGAGGGAGTTACATACACTGCTCCTATGAAATGTCAACTTTTCGTTGCACTGCTCTAAGAGGTCAAAGGAAAAAAAACGGCTACAATTATATACGGCTATTATTACATATAAAAATAATATTCATTGTTATAATCTCAGAATTCAGATCAGATCATAGAAGAGTCTTTCAATAGAATAGTCTACCGGATAAGTTTGACTCTTGCTCACCGATAACGGGCTCCAGATACTCGCAGAGCCGTCGGTAGTTCTTCTTGAGGTAGTCGAGGAAGCGCACGTAGTTGTCAATGGGCAGCACGTCCACGCACTGGTAGCGGCACTTGATGCGCAGCGTGGGCGCGGGCGCGGGGGACTGCGGCTTGTCCTCGCTCACCGGGTACCAGCGCTCGTTGGGGTAGCGGGAGGACACGTCCTCCACGGGGATGCGGACGGTGCCTGCGGGTGCGTCATATTAGGACATGTAACGAGACCAGCGATTGACTACAAATTGTAATATCGTCAACCACATTTAATTAGCAAACTATGGACCGGCCTCATGGAAATAATAAAGTTTGATAACAATGAATATTTTAATGCAATGAAAATAGTTCTTCATAGAAAATACTCTTATACCATAACTAAAAATAGTTTTGTTGATACTCACCGACGAGCGCGTGCTTGTCTCTCTTGCGCGAGCGTCGTTCGGGCTCGCGGTACACGTTGACGTGTATGTAGCGCACGGGCGGGAGGGAACCGAACTCGTACACCTCGCCCCAGAAACACAGGTCCGTCTTCAGCTTCGATGAAGACCTGCAACGAATTATGCGATTAGTATAGATAAGATTTCCAATAGAAATCTAATTAATGTCGTATCCGTCCCTATACAATAATATAAAGAACTATAAATTCATCAAGCCAGGTAACGACATGATAGTTCCATTTTTTTTGCGATGATGATATCGTTCACAAGACAGACTGTGTTGATAATTTTTTCAATACGCATTATTCGTATTATATTTTCAAAATATGGTTCATCCTATTCTAGTAAATAATCAAGAATAATAGAAATGCCAACAATAAGCCATAGTAAAAACCTACAGAGAATTTTTTTAACGTAAGTTACATATCTACTATAATGGTAGCTCTATCTGATATAGAATGATTTCTAATCTAAAGATTATATATTATAAAAAAAAATCTATTTATTTTTAACGCAGAATAAGCGTAGATACACACTGACATAAATTTGAATTTTGACCCTTACCTAATAGTCCATTGAAATGTTACATTTTTTAGGCCTTACCTTGCGTTTTTTAGAGGACGCAATTTTATTTTTTTAATGTGTAGGGGGGGTCAGTAGAAGCTTAAGTTCAAGTTTGTGGGGTCGCCACCCTTGTCCCACGGCCGCCATCTTGGAAAAACGGGTGCAAAAGGTTTTCGCTCTGTATCTCGTAAACTAGTTACCCTACAGAAAATTTAATCAAACATAAAATTTAGAAAATTAAATTTCCTACAATTTTATTTCTATTACTTTTTATCGTCAAGTGACCAACAAAAAAGTTATAAACAAAAATAAATAAAAATTTTGTAACAAATTTCCTTTTGGTGGTTATAACTTTTTTTCAGTTCATTTTACAATAAAATGACATCACAGCAATTTTGTAGAGGGTTTTTCAACGAACAATTTCCTCTTTATACTTGTTTCATTTTTATTTATTTATCTAGGTTTTACAGCGCTCCAAACTTGAACGGATTCTCGAATGCTCATAGGGATGCAATAAAAACTAAAAATTAGACTTACTTTTCTATCTATATTTTTTTTATTCATACAATTTATTATGATCTTAACATTCCTATGCTATTATTAAACTATGTTTGACCCTTTTCCCCACTACAAAACTGATTTTACTGTCGACCAGGCTGAATCGGATGCAGATGCGGTCATCGTCCGTTGTGCGCTTGCTGCATCACAGTCATATGATTCGGTGACAATCATAGCAGAAGACATCGACATCCTTATATTGCTGACGGCATTAGGAAGAAATCAAACTAATGTATTTTTTTAAAAACCTTCAAAAGGTACTCCAGATATACTCGGAAACTGTGGAAACGGGCTGCATCTTGTATTGGAGGAAGTAAAGAGAGATTAAATGCATTTTCATTCTCTGTCTTAGCAAATCGTTTGTATCGCAGAGTGTCTAGAGTATCGTTTTTATTTCCGCCATATAAAGAGATGAAAAAACGTTCGCCAACAACACTGAGTAACGATGACTCGACTTTTTCCCTCCTAAATAATTTAGTTCCACTTGCTAACTCTGGATGTTTCTGCTAAAATTTTATAAATTTGACTTTGCCCATGTTATACGCTGCTGACGTTGTGTCGCATCCTGAGAAGGTATGGAGAAACAGTAAATTCTCAACTATTACGTCGTTATATTTAAAACAAACAGACAGACAGTACAATTGTTCGGACGTACGCCCTTTTGAAGGTTTTTAAAAAAATACATTAGTTTGATTCCTTCCTAATGCAGTCAGCAATACAAGGATGTCGATGTCTTCTGCTATGATTGTCACCGAATCATATGACTGTGATGCAGCAAGCGCACAACGGACGATGACCGCATCTGCATCCGATTCACCCTGGTCGACAGTAAAATCAGTTTTGTATTGGGGAAAAGGGTCAAACATAGTTTAATAATAGCATAGGAATGTTAAGATCATAATAAATTGTATGAATAAAAAAAATATACATAGAAAAGTAAGTCTAATTTTTAGTTTTTATTGCATCTCTTTGAGCATTCGAGAATCCGTTCAAGTTTGGAGCGCTGTAAAACCTAGATAAATAAATAAAAATGAAACAAGTATAAAGAGGAAATTGTTTGTTGAAAAACCCTCTACAAAATTGCTGTGATGTCATTTTATTGTAAAATGAACTGAAAAAAAGTTATAACCTCCAAAAGGAAATTTGTTACAAATTTTTTACTTATTTTTGTTTATAACTTTTTTGTTGGTCACTTGACGATAAAAAGTAATAGAAATAAAATTGTAGGAAATTTAATTTTCTAAATTTTATGTTTAATTAAATTTTCTGTAGGGTAACTAGTTTACGAGATACAGAGCGAAAACCCTTTGCACCCGTTTTTCCAAGATGGCGGCCGTGGCACAAGGGTGGCGACCCCACAAACTTGAACTTAAGCTTCTACTGACCCCCCCTACACATTAAAAAAATAAAATTGCGTCCTCTAAACCCAACCCCAAATGTAACTTTTCAATGGACTATAAGGCCGTAATGATATTATAATATATATACTATTATAATTTTCCGCCATTTAGTTCTTTATTACGAACGGAATAAAGGACATATATAATTACAAAATTTAACAAATAACTCTATGATAATACAAAAGCTGGCGAACTATTTCCGTTAAAGTTTTACGTTCAGTCTTAGCATTATAAATAAAACATTGAGATCATTATGACTGCGTAATGGGTTATTTAAATCTAAACAAAAAATATTAAATAGCATTATGTCTATTATTGTTTCGACTCGTTCAAACTGACCTCGCATGCAAAGTATCGTCGAGTAGTATTTCGCAGTAGTATCGTTTCTTGGGTGGTATGGCCTTCGCCTCCAGTAGCCACAGCTTGACCGTGCGCTCGCACCGGCGCGTGCGCATCTCGTCCGGACGCGCCGCTTGTCGTAAGCTACACAGATGGAGATTGTTTATTATTATGATTATTATTGTATGTATACATTTTAAAAGGAAATGCCTTGAGGTAATCTATCACTTTTAATTTCAAATTAGTTTTTTTTAAGTCTATAGATCAAAAATTTCCTACTTAGACTTTAATAAAATTTAGGATCAATTAGTCTTCTTTATAAATACCTGTAAATCCATCGGTCTCGTTCCTTCCTGGACGCGCACGCAAAGTACCTCGGCGCGCGGTTTTCGGCACTGAGAGCAAAACAGTGCGGCCTGCCCAGCACCGACGAGTGTAGTGCTCGTATCTCTACCTGCAGATCAATTACAACACCCTTTAGGAATCATATGTGAAGATTTATAATTATGTGTTTATTGTAACTCTCAGATAAGTGTTCGGCTTTAATGTATAATTTACAGTTTAAAGTGAGCATTCAGAATAAAATAAAGCTAATGCATGTGACATCAACTTAACAATTTAACAATACAATTCGTCGAGCCCTAATTTTTAACTTAAAAATTATCTACGCGTCATTCTACATTTCAAAATACCGCTATTCGTATTGGGATTTAGCTCAGAGTTGAGTGATTCAGACCTTCGTAAAAAAAACAAGTCCAAGAACTTACAAGATATCTCAATTCAATTTAAAAGAAAGTATTCAAGAAGAAACTATTAAATAGTAATTTATTTGTCATATACATTTGTATTTTTTTTACATATATATTACTAATATGTCAAAACCTACCTGATTCGGAGGTCCGAGGTCCATTGTTGATACAGCGGGCGACTGAGCCGATAAAAGGCTTTCATGAGATCTGAAACCAAATTAAAAGATGTTAGGAACTTGAAGAAGGAACTTGTTGAAGATTTTGTATCTTCACAGAGTTGAATAGTATATTTTTGTATTTAAACCTACGTGAGTCCTTAATATTGGTAAATGTTGTCATTGGCTTAACATAGGTGAATTTTTCAGACTAGTTTTGAATTCATCCGGGGTCTTTATTCATGAGATCTGAACGTGGCCGAACCCGCGGTACACAAAACAAGTCAGCCAATTTCCGACAACAACTCACGTGAGAACAATATCTAGTATGCAGAATCACTATAATTATCAATATCTTTATCTTAATCTTTAAAGTCTAAAGAACTATATACAATAGGTTTTCTCATAAATTGTGTAAAATAAAATATATTACAGTTTCGCTTTAATGTTGAATCATGCCATCATAGATTTACATTATAAAAGTCAATAAATCAATCATTAAAGTCCCAAGGAATCAAAACAATAGGCCATTTTTGTCGTCATTAATTAGTTTGTTGGACAACACATAGTTATTTCGTGTTTATTGTCAAGCAAATAATCAGAGCACAGTAAATAAACGGGAGGAGCCACACACCCAACAAAATTATAACATCTAGTAACGCCATGGCGTCACGACAAGCTTACAATTAATGCCTCACATAAACATTGTTCATGGCCCTACCTTTAAGGAATTAAAGACACTATAATTAAAATCGTATGTTTATTTATTATATTCGACTGATTTTTTTTTATCAGTTTATTTTTATCACCATTATTTTCACCAAGATATTATAGATGAAGATATAAAGAAATAATAATATCATTTTAAAAAAATAACTATGGTTATGATAAACAATGCGTTTATACTTTTTATGGTAGACATAGAAATCTAGTTATTGTTAAATGAAATGATTTAAGTAAAAATTATAAAACTGAGTAGTAAATCGTAATTTTAAACTGTAGTTTTACCTTGAGGTACGTAGTGCATGGGGGGCGGGGTGCGTCGGTACAGCGGCCAGTACTTGCTTGCTCTCTATTTTGGCAGCAGACTTGGTCCGCTTGAGAGGGTTGCTTCTGAAGGACCTCTTGGAGAAGAAGAATGAAGCCAGTCGGGATGGACTGTGCTGTGGCTGTGTACCGGGTATCGGCGTGCTGGGAGCTGAACCCCGACGACATGTCTCATATGATGTGTCTGAAATAGAATTTATATTATTAAAAACTGCTCTATGTTAATAGACATTATATTGTAATTACGGTAAATTGTTTTTAAAAAACTTTATAAATGTAGTAAAAGGTATTAAATTAAGTTTATTGTTAAGTTAAGCGACGGTTACCAAATAACACATGGCATTTTAATAAATCAATCCAAATATTCATTAGTCTAAACTAAGTACACAGACAGTCCAGTAAAGGATATCATTTCATAAAATTTATATTCAAATTCATCTTCACAAAGCATCTGTCGCAACTAAGTAAACACATTTATCACTATTACTATTAGGCGAGGGGACACTTAAATTAATACCGATAAAGACAATAAATCAAACTACATTAGATATGCTCCCGTTACGAGCCGTATTTATGTAAACAATATTTCAATACCACAAAGCTATATGAAAAACTTAATAGGTTTACTATTGAACTTTGTATTTTAATATAAAGTATATAGGTTATATAATATAAAGTCTTCCTGCCACAGACAGCAGAAAAATCACAACAATAAAGTGAATGCAAAGAAGTCATATTTACTCCTTAGGTAACTAAATTACCACTGATTTACATAACCTTGGCAAAAACGACTGTCGCAACAATCAGCAGGTCAATTGAGTACGCTTTACGTTAAGACAGACTTCCAGTGTAAGCAAAAACTATTAAATTACATACATTTTCTTCTCTTTTTTTTTGTCTTTTCTGTTTAATGTATAAAACATTAATTGATTCTACAAGCAATTAAATCTTTCTGTTTTAAGCTATAGCCTTGCTTTCAGTGTAGTTTACAAATATGCTGTGGTCATATTACGCTAGTGTTGTCAATATTCGGATTGTAATCTCTAACACAGCTATACTAGTTGCAGCGTGGTTTCCGCCGGATGTTGCGCACACGCTGCCCGTGACCGTTGCGCATGCGCCGTGTACTAGCAGCCTAAGTACTACAAATACAAAACCCATAACTGATAGAGCCAAGGCCATAATTATAGGTATTGGTAGCGGTTACCTATATTGTATCTAGAATCATTCAAGCCTGTCTTTGTAAATACAATATGGATATCCCAGGAAACCCACAAATTTATTTAATTATTTATATATAAATATAGTTTGTATTAATCTAAGCCTTAGTTTATTGTACGTCGAACCTAACTTTTATCGAACGAGACTCACAAAGAAACGCATTAAATTAAAAAAAGCTCTGATAACATCGTGCGAATGGAACAGATGTTACTCCCTATTACCGTTATTGCTTCAGTTATTTTGTATTGCGGTGTACTGAGTCGGACTACACCCTGCTGCTAGCTGATGTTTATTGATTACATGTCTCATGGCTTTTGTTGTAATTAAAATGTCGAGTTGGCGTTGATGAGCCATCCATCCACCTGCCCTTATCCCGATTATTTAGGAACGGCGTGATACGTCAAGTTCCTCCATGCTCTTCTGCCATACCATACCATACCATGCCCTGCCATGTAATACGTCATCATTGAGTCTTGTCATTTCGAATATTGTTTCCATATTAATGTGAAATTAATTTTTAATATTGTATACTTACGATTTCAATACACATACAAATTCTATTTTTATTGTACCATCTCTGAATTAAAATAGATATTTGTAGGATGGTGAAATAATGAGTGCTTTAAACTAAGTTATAAGCAAAGTCCTGTAAGTCGATATTTACCTTCTATGGAGGTGAATGACCTAAAACCAATAAACTTCTCTATGACCTGGCACCAGTGACTCACTGCAACATAATTATTGCAGTTCGCTGGATAACACGAAACATTCAAGGGGTTCCGAGATTTTGCAAAGAGATTAAAAACTTCAAAATGTACATTTATTTTGTTAATAATAAAGCGGGACATAAAAAAATATTATAAAGATTTAAAAACAAGTATAAAAAGTATTTAATGGTTGTTTACCTGCGGTTATGGATTTGTTTTAATTAGATAAATAATCCCTAATGCAGTTTTAGTAAATATACCATAAGGTAAACATGACATTATGGTAATTAATATAGTGAGAATATAGGATAATGAAATGTTTCGCTTTGTTTAGACAATAATATCCTCTTACATAAATAAGTATGACTATAGCAACTGCACCCGAGCTTTACTCTGATAAGAGAGATAAGCAGAAGGACGTACTAACAATGATAACAAAGGAGTCCTAATTGTTGAAGCTTTGGAGATATAATAGTTTACTTAAGTAACGTTTAGTTGATAAAAGATTAAATTTCCCATTTCTATATTAAATAACATTTAATAATATGTATACGGATATTATAATAACATATTTGTTTTATTCGTAAAATAGTCGCCCTATTTCTAGCTTAGACTAGACTAGACTAAGCCTAAATATCAGTTAGCAATAAATTGCATGCTACTGACATAGCAAAAAGTCCCGTCTTCGCTTTATGGCTTTTGAAAGTAACATATTGGAACGTTCGAAACATGTGCTGAATATTTAAAGTCGGTAACGGTGATTGTCTGCATTGTAAGACCCATTTAGGTGTCATATTCATCCACATCGCTACTATATTATCGAATAATAAGCATATTAAATTAATAAATTAAAGTACTATATATATCTGAAAATTCTTAGTATTTGACCAACAACGTTGCTCATTGCCTTGTACACCAATTTAATCAGTATCAGAAATATGAGTGCAATTTTCATATGACAATAAAGGACTGTCCCCATCAATGGTTTTCCCTCGCTTCACATAAATCCCATCACACATAATTCAAGGAAATTTAATCATAAAAGAAAGAAACTAAAAATTTATAGCTGTTTAGTATGTGTTTAGTTGTTAAATAAATCCAACCATTCGTTATGACTTCTAAGTTGCCTAATGATAGAAACGGACTCCACGTTTACAAAACCGTTTCTGCTCTTAGCAGAACAATTAGTAAGAACTGTAGTTACGAACAGTTGGATAACAATGCCCTAATAATGTTAGTGAAAAACAGCAAGTCACTCTCATCAGATAACATCTCGTCGGGATGAAGTCTGTCACGTATTGTATTCTGATTATACAACGTATATTTATTCTTTAGAAAATATTATAAGCATTATCTATGAACTGTGAATTATGTAAAGTTTATAATGAGGTCCAAGTTAAACAATATCAAGTAAGGACAGATATTAAATTGACTGTTAATGTTTCTTTAACGAGTATTATCAGGAAGCTCGTAGCAATATTTTGTTCACGCAATGAGTTTTAACGAGCTGTTTTGCTTTACAAATTGATCAACATTTTATAGGATTAAACATTATTCACGTAACTTCCAACATATTGCAATAACTCTTAAATGAAACCATTTTACGGAATCGCCTGGTTATTTTGGTTACATTTTGGACACTGATAACAAATTAACTAACTAACTGAAAGAGAGGCCAAGTCATTTCATTTTAATGTATACACAATTGCTGCTTATCGTTTGACAAAAAAATAAAAAAATGTACTAAAAACAAATATCTAACGTATTTTAAACCGTACAGTAATTTCATTTAAATATACACTACTCGTGATGCTTTTATGATATGACAGTTATGATGTGTTTAAATCTTACCGGAATGCACAGCTAGATCATCATCGACATCTAAGTATGCTCGTCTCATACTTAGCGGACTATTCGTAACTTGTTCTTCATTTTTCTTTATTAGTGCACCTATCACTTCTTTTTCGCCACCGTTATTACGAACAAACTTATCATAATTATCCATTAAGTCTGTTATTACAGCAACGTTATCTTCAAGACCTTCTTCAATATATCTAGCAGTTATGCTTCTTAGCAAGGAATTACTTCTAGATAATTTTGTGCTCCTTGATCGCCTAATGAAATTCAGTCCTGATATTTTCCCTGGACTTTTATGTGGACTATCTGGCGTTACAGTTATTTTAGGTGTTTTAAATATAGATGTAGAACTACTACTGCCTCTTATTGGAGACGGTGTATTTAAATTTTGAGGCAGAGTTTTTGACTTTTCCTTGGGTGGCGAGATCAGCTTCGGAGAGTCGGGTATTAAAGACAAATTTGAGTTGCGAATAGGATTTCTTGATGGCAATCTGGCTCCTATACTTGTAGTTGAGGCGTTAAGTTTATTAGATGAGATCGATGTCCCTAAGGGAGAATATATTCTATCATAGCGTGGTTCACATGAGGTTGTAGTTCGTAACCGTGGTTTCTGATGCCTCATGACATAGCTCTCGGCGACAAGTCTGGGACTCGTGAGATCGCGCTGACCTTCTCTTGCCAGTGCTTCATTGGAACTCAATCTCGATGACAAAGGTCGGGGATATCGTCTTACAGGACTGAAGTCACTTTCACTTTCAATAGAAGATGTATCTGCACGTGATTGAATTTGCAATCTCCCAAACTCCGCTGTATTTTTTCGTCTAGTTTTTGTTGGAGTTTCATGGAGATTTTGTCCGCATACAATTGCTTCTTTTTCTTCAGGCGTCAAGGGCAAGTAATTATCAAAACTTTCAAATAATGGCACATAAAACACTGAGCGGCGCCTACCCTGCTCGTCGCAGGTGGCCGAAGAGTTTGGAGATAGGGCTCCGGACATGGTGGCCATGATGCGACGAAGGAAACACGCCGCGTTAAGGCTTTTAGCCCTTCGCGCGTTCTCGACTCACCGCATCGATGAAGCCATTAGTCTCACTTTAAGTTATTTTCTTATAACGAACACCTTTGAGAACTAATTTCACACTTTCCAAACCCTAATTAGATAATCCTTTTCTGTCATATTTAAATCTTCGTAACCTTGAATTCACGTTGAGTTTACTACTAAAATTAAGTTTGGAATATTTAACCGAACATGGAATCAAAAACGACATTTTTATGCGCATACGTCATAGCTTCAGGTTGATTTATTGATCACGGTAAAACAAGTACTGCGAACATTTTCTCTTTATCACGAGACGATAAGATTATGTAGAAATAATAACCAATGAAATAATAGAGCTGAATCGAGGAAGGAGGTCATAACTTACAACCATGCTTATTTTTTACTACATTAAATACTATTGCTGAATAATTGTACTCAATAATATATTTTTGAAATATATGTTTATTCACTTGGGAAAACTACTATATTTTAATTACACTTTGTCATGCTTGCAAAAATACCTATTTTGTTATGCTTAAAAAAGGGAAGCGAAATACAATTCTATTTTAATTTTACTTTTATTTAAATTTATTTATAAATACTGAATGAAGATAATATTTATCTTTTTAGATTGATTATAGTTTATTTGAGTCTCTTATCTATCATCGTTTGCCTAAGTGACTCAATACCTAAAATTGTTGAGTTTATAAATAAAAGATTTGGAATAAAGGTTTATTTTACAAAGCAGGAAAGGGTTTTAGGAAATTCCACCACTAAAAAGGTTTAATAAGGGCTGGTATAAATCCTGTTATTTTTAGGTCATATCCCTCAAATATTAGATATTTTAACCAAAAGAAGAAGAGCTGGGTGAACTAATTATGCTACAGGTTTTATGAAACAAACCTAACAAAAAGTACATAAAATGTTATCACGATTTGAATATATGTAATTACATTAGCGTTGTGCGTGGCCACTTTTGCAAATATTACATTTATTTAAATGAATAATTCGTTAACCTTAATATATGCTAAATACATACATATAATGATACAAAAGTAGCATTATAAAAGGGAAAATAAATATATAAATTAATATGCAAATTATATTTAAAATATCCTGAACCCAAATAAAAGTCGAATTTGCATTAAAAATACATTACAAGCAAAAAACAAAACTATTTTGGCGTAGATTCTTTAGTATGTTTAAAGAAGCGAGTATAAAAGACCGGATGTCGTGATACAGAGGGAATCCAAGTAGTTATGGAGTTCAAGACGAAACGAATCTAAGATTGCGGAACGAACACAATTAACAGCCTCTTTTTAAACGAAGAACAAACCATCTCACATGTGAAGTAAATACTCAAATAATTAATGTTGTATCTTCTGTTTGCGAATACAGAACATAATTTGTTTATTTATGAGTTCTTGAAGTAATCTGTGTGAATAAACATGTTCAATTAATTTATTTTTTTATTATTTTAGAAATATCTTCAAAATAAATCTAGGCAGTAAATTCTTATACATACCGCTAGTTCCTACAATATGATGTTTTAGTATTTTGGTTAAAATAAGTAATGGAGGAATAAAGAATAAGAAACAGCTACAAAATCAACAATTTAGAAATTGAAATTAAACTGACTATTGAAGTTTGCAAATTATTCATTAATAATAAAGTTAGTAATCCTAACATCAACTGACTAGTAATTGTATTTATATAGTATTTGTACTTATTTCGGAAAAATATGTAAGAAAGCAGTAATTGTCTCTCAAAATATACATAGCCTACAAAGCCACAGAGTGCTTAAAAATAAAAATGAGAGGAGAAACTCGATTCCTTGCGATTGTGAGTGGACTGACGGCGCGCGGGGTGGCGTGACTAACACGAGCGTCTTGAATCAAGGCATCGCGGGTAAAGGGAGTATATTACGACTATGCCCAGGTCCTTCGACTTATTTTATTAAAACAACGATATATTATCAATTACGTCTTAATATTAGTGTTTTATTTAAATCGGTTTCATTATAAATAATTTTGAATTTCACATTAAAATTACATTCTATAATAGTGACTTATCAAATTTATATAAATATAGAATAAAAAATAAACCGATACGGGCAGGGATTCGAACCCGCCACCTCTGGGAAAAGATAATTATCTATACTAAAAAGTTAGAAACATTGGTTAGGATTTTCGAAAGAAGCCTTAATAGATGTCACCACCGTCCCGATTAAGACGGTCACATATAGAATGCTTAATTCACCGAGACGATTTATATAAATTTAAATAAGTTTAACATGGCTATACATGTTAAGAGATATTTTCAAACATTAATGACTTATCAAGTTTAATTCGCACCCCTTAAAGTATTCCCACAGTATGTTCAGTACTTTATCATTTTATAACACCAGGCATAATCCAAACGCATTTAAAAGGAAAAATAAACAATACTGTGGTCGCCGTGAGATATTTTTCACACGCAGTTCTCGCAAATTATTCAACGGAATTATCATTCTTTACTAGCGTTTGTGGATTGGAATGATAAATACTGTAGGTACGATCCCTTCTCTCCCTCTGGCGGCGTCCCATGAATTTTTATAAGGATTTTTATAATGCCTCATATATTTTTATTCCCTGAAATTATTATTAAAATATACTCAAAATTGTCGTTTTCTATGTTGATAATAAATCTATATTTATATCATGTTAGATACTTCTGATACCGATTAAACAAACAGAACTTAATTACAAAACGTAATTAGTTAGTGGCGGTTAGATACACATATGTTATAGTCGGTTTATGTTAAGAAGTGAATATTTAACAAAGTAAAAGGATAACTGTACGTTTCTCATTGGCGCCAGATGTGGTACAAAACGAAAACCAATAGTTGCGAAAGTTTCCTTTGGGCTTAAAGTTACCACAACATTTGCGATGAATATGAAAATATAAGTAACTTATTGTAACATAGATGTTTATATTTATAAAGAATAATAACATTTGTTAAATTATCACAAAATAATGTATCAATTGATAAAGCAAGACTAGACTACTACTACTCCATCTAGTCTAGTTTAGTTTAGTCTAGTCTACTTTGACTAGTACTACTACTCTGTATAGTCTAGTGTAGTCTAGTTGACTTTGACTACTACTACTCTGTCTAGTCTATTTAGACAGGTTTAATTTATAAAAGTCAAGTGAAATTTTATAAAGCCCAGTAGCACGTAGCTAAAACCAGTTTACAATTCACCACAGTTATGTTTTGCTTAACAATGGATAGTCTTTTGTTATTATTCGAATTGAATCTCTCTCAAAAGAAACCTTAGTTAAATATAAAGTATATAAGAAATTATTAGCAACTACTGCATTTAAGTTAAATATCTTTAAACTTTAATTATGCCAATTATGTTATGTTAATTAAGAATATAACTACTTATTATAAGTTTATTAATGCTGTGTATTCTTATGAGTCTATTTGAGTTTAATTTAAGAATTCCTAGCATCAGCTAAGAATATACAATTTATTTCACCTTCTCAGAAACATGAATATCTTCGTTGCAATAACAATATAGAGAAGAGTATAAATCAAACTATTACAATATTAGATATATTGAGTAATATTATGTTCAAGTAATAAATTTTACAGGGCGGATGTGACGAAGACTTCCTCTCAGACAAGTTTCCTTGTTACAGGTTAAACCGGACCCGCATGTAGTTTTGTAGTTACGAGATATATTTATGACCAACAATACATACATATATAGGTAGATGAAATACACATGTGCTAATGAACTAAAATAAAAGCAATGATAGCTTTCGAGTACTAATGAACTGTTACAGAGCTCATCAATCAGGATCAAGGGAAATCAAACTGAAGCTCTGTTCGAGCGAATAGAGACCTTTAATTTACATTGGATGTTCATTTCTATGGGATCAAATTACTTATATAAATTATAATATAATTATGTGAAATAGGGTAAAAAAATAGAACTTAATATATAATAAATTGCTAAATTCTGAGAGTGTACTTTAAAATAATTCAACAACTTCCAATATAACGATAAGTAACAAGATGAAAAGAGGAGTCCCGTTAAGTAAAAGACGATTGACCTCTTTTGAACCATTACACAATATCGCTTATACAAGACATAAAATAAATAATGTTTGTAATAATAATGGGGCAAAACAGAAAACACAGGAAATATTGACTACTTTATGAGTGATATTAGAAGCTTCAAAGAGACGACAATAAAAGTAAATGTTTGCGTATTTGAAAATTATAACATGTGTGTGTGTGTGTGTGTGTGTGTGTGTGTGTGTGTGTGTGTGTGTGTGTGTGTGTGTGTGTGAGTGTGTGTTGTATGTGTATACAAGTAAATGTAGCATAGAATTCTTTAACTTTGTTTTCATGAGATTTAAGAAAAATTATGGTCACGATAATGGTGATGGGTTTTTTGACATGACTCGTCCCTGTTATGTTAATATTGGGGAATATGTGTCACCAGTCAACACCACCTCACCCCGGGTGACGGGTGGATTGCTGGTTTCATTACTTAAACATGCTAAAGTAGACAGACCCCAATATGTCATACAAACTTTGCTTTGTTGTATGAAATGGTGAAAACAATACAAGTTGGAAAATTTTATGAATATGGAATAATCTTATCTTTTAAGCTTTTTCGTGACACGTGTCGTGAAAAGTTTTTTTATTATCATAAATTAAAAAAATAATTAAGACCAGATGATATAAGATTATATCTAAAGTAACGTCTAAAAGAATGTTAACAAGTTTAGTTCAAAGACGGAATATATCTTGAAAATGAATCAGTGCAATTAAAAATAAACACAACAAGTAACACAACATGACTTCATAAACAAACAAACTATACTATAATTTATACATCTGTTTTACGGAACTAGTAGAAAACCGTCTAAGGTCGGATAAGTAAGCATGAATTTGAAATGATTCAAACAAAGCAGTGCTGGTAGTTGCGAGGCAACCGCGGGAGTTGGGCAATAACTATTTCTAACGGAGGCTGTATCAACTACAAAGAAACTATAAACTCGATCTCTCGCTTGAGCAGTAACTAGACATTTTGTTAAATATTTATGTATAATATGAGATACGTTATACATATGATAATCTATATTTTGTATACGTTAAAATTGTATTTAAATATCAAAGAGTCATAAACTATTTTCAAGCATTATCCAATCCATTCTTATATATTGTGGTCCAATATTGTAGTCTGAGAGCCAGCGTCCTACCATCACGATAATACGTTCACTTCTGCAAGGTCAGGACCGTTGATAATTACATAGATCTATAACTATACTAAAAGGTCACTTTCATATCAGTTTCATAGATGTTGTAACGTGATTCGATAAATGATCTAAGAATGCTAAATATGTTAATAGAGGTATCTCTTACATTATTTTAATGCATCGCGCGTGCTCTTTGCGTATTTGTAATCATTTGCATTGATTTTATTAAATAATTTCCAAGAATAATTATATTATTTATTGAGCGATGCTCAGGTTCATATGATATTCCATGACCTGAAATACTCAACCGATTGTCATCGTTTTTTTTTTTAATTTGATAGCAACATTATCACCGATGGTTTAGGAATAAAAAAAATCAATGATCAGTTATGTTCTTGAGGAACAATCACCTAACAAAAATTCGCAAAATGTACGAATAAAATCATAGAATCTATGCTTAACTAACAATCAGAATAGCTGTCCACTTATTTAAACAATTCATTTATTATATTTATATACTTATAACAATACCTAAATAAAATAATGTACATGGGGCAATTTATCTCTTTAAATCGCCTCCAGCTACTCTTAAATATGAGATTATTACATGTAATTTTACGTATATTAATATATATGTACTTATACATACAACACACTCTTGAACTGTGTTAGTAAGGGAATGAGAAGTCTTTAATTTTACGATCCCAGACAATGGTCAATAGTTATTAGCATTTCTCATAAACTATGACCGAGCCTTTGATAAATTACACAGGTACCTACAATGGATTTGAGGTACAAAGGAATGTTTATTTATGTTGACTAAGAGAAAATAGGGAATAAATAATATATTTTAAAAGTATAGATAATTAACATTAAATAAAACTAAATTATTTATTTACTTTACTAATTAATTTATATTTCTAATTATATTTAATTTATAATTATATTAATTTGACGAATTAATTAACATTGACTAACTAATCTACTAATAAACTAACTATCTATGCAGTAAATAAATGAACGAATTACGTTTGTTTCGATATAATAATCAGTATTATTCGATATAAAATACGGCCATAAAGTTAGTTAATCCAATTAGTTAGTTTAGTTGTTATAAATTAGTTTTGAAACTAATATTGATAAAAAATATTCACTAGTGTAATTACCATACAGGTTATATTTCTGTAGATGTAGTGATAGTAAGAACTCTACGGCCCTACATTGTAAGTAGGTATTATATACTTCTTATCAAACCTGAGTGACGTATATTATAATAGTAATAATTTCGTTTTCATACATGATTAGAAAACAATGTTGATATTAAATATTTCCTTCATTTCATATATTTTTAATTTTAAATCTTTGAGCACAACTGAATATTGTGAGAATACATTTTATCTTATATAATAACTTCTGGTACTTGGTTCTAATTTATTTTGTAAATATTTGCATAATAATAAAAAATAGACAAATGCATATTACAGATTTTAAAGGAGGTAGTTTGCTTCAAACTGTGATATACAAAAAATGTATAGACTGAATAGCAGGGTCTGTGATTAAGGTAAATATTCGCAGAGAGATCGAATGACTCACTTAGCCCTACTACATTATATAAATACACAAACACATTCACAAACACACACACGGACACACTTTATTAACACTGCTGTCCTTAGAACCTTAATAAAGAATATATTTTAAAGTGATGAGATATATAGCGACACACACAGACACACTTTATTAGCACTGCTCTCCTTAGAACCCTTTGTTTATCTGAGCTACTTTAGAACTAACCATAAAAGAATGTGTGTAAAACATTTATTATAAAAAGTATTTATATATTTAATTGCAATATTGCCCATACTTTACTTATTATTATAAACTAAACAATTGTATAAATTATTATTAAGTTAAATCTCGCGACCGGTCAAATAAATTATTTATTATGATTAATTTGAAAACATTTAAAGGAAGCGAAGGACTTAGTTGACTTTCAGATAAGATAATTTCCGGTCAAAATAATAAACATTATTTTTTACATGTTGAGATAAGTGTACCATTGCAACACTTATAATTAGGATAAAAAATAATATAAAAAATATATTTTTAAAACAAACAGACACTGACTTTTGATGTGGACAATGAAAATTATGAATTTTTATGTTCTATTACATGACAAATCACGATTTCGGAACTATTCGGCTTCTTTGATAACTTAGTAATTCTGTCAAATGAGGCGAGACAAAAACAATAGATAATAATTTAAGTTTTACGCGCATCAGTGGTCATTGATTCCAACGCTGTTACAAGGCGTTCCTCTGTAAAACACTACAAAAAAAATACAGAACTTTTTTATGTACTTCATGTTTATTTATACTTTTATATAATATATAATTCAAGTAAACAAATCCTCAGTATAAACAATCAAGGATAATTTTACCGGTAGCGTTACTCTTGACACTTCTGAGAATCATTCTATGAGGATGTAATATTATTAATAAGGTATTGTGATAAATTGTTTTTAACATAAACAGGACAATAGAGTCATCTGGATCAGTGACCTCTGCCTTGTTATCTTCAGTAAAGTTGCTATGAGTTTTCCCTCTTTGGAATGCTTTTAAAAGCGCAAGAACAATGTTAACGTAATTAAATTTGTTTCAAAGTAAATCAAGCCAAGCCTCAATTATGGTTCTTTGTGAAGGATACAGTGTGAGTTGATGCGAAGATGTTAATAAAAAAAGAAATGGTATTCTAAAATAATAAAAGTTGCAAGAAAACTTAAGATTTGAATTTAAAATGCGTTAACAATAAAAAACTGTGTGATCTACCGTTGAGCTGCACATTTGATGTTTTGTTGCAATGTTACAAGAGTAATAAAAATATATTAAAAGAGTGGATAGTGAATTCAAATCACCTGCTTAGTATGTGAGGCGACACCTGCAGACCGACAGATGGTGTACAAAAAATAATGACCCTCTGCTCCGGAAACTGACATGTGAGAAGCGAAACTTACAACCCTGTATGAATATTTTCCCTTTATTTACCATAAAAACGCATAATTATTAAAGAATAAACTTGACTCTATTTAATTTTAGCTCAACAAGACTCAAACCAATCATTAAAACAACTAAACATTACACGAAATACCGGTACTTAACGATAAAGAATTGTCAAGAAAAAAAAACGCGGAGTTGCAGAGCTAGGTCCGGTTTGTCCGGGCAAGACAGGAATGTGACCCACACCATGGACTTGAATCACTGACTCACGTGAACTTACTTTTTTAATAACACTCAATGCAATGCCTGTTTAGAAAGTAGTGTGGGTGCAGAGGATACGCCTCCAGTACTTTTGATTTTTAATCCCACATTGAATGTAAATATATGTATCATTTATAAAACATTATCAACAGTACGTGTATGAATAAAAAGATGTATTAAATGAAATCAAGAGTGCGTAAATGAATCAACTTTTAATGCGAACGGTACTTGTATTCGCTTATATAAATAGGCTTCTATTAAAGTGACGCAAAACCCACGCATTCCCGAAAGCCTGCCACACAAATATTGTCCTCGAAAGGGAGAATGAGGAATTCTTGTGACGTTCCGCCTCTTACATATACACACAAATTCCGTTCCCAACAAAAACATGTACCTACCTAGGTATATAGAATTTAGAATTCTTTTCGTTACAGCTAATGTATTTATCTTTTATTGTTTTGTTATCACGCTAAGTTTACTTTATTACTGGTTTATAAGAATTGTCGTATTTCTATTCATCAACTATCACATGTGTCAGCTATTGTGAAAGACATTTTAAAAAATAGTAGTCATTGTTTGTTCGACAAATGTCCGCTGGTTTCTCAAGCAACAAGTATCAACACGTGCAAGGGGGTATTTAACAAGTATCCTCACTAACTCCTACTCCTGTATAACCCTATTCATTTGAATTAAATACATTAGTACAATTTATTATTAAATACGAATTATTTCATGTTCAGTGGTATTTATCCGGTATCTAAAGTAATTACTTTTATAAATAATCTATATAGTTATATGTAGGTACATGCATACTTAAGTCACAAGTAGGTAATAATTGTCCCAAATTAAAAATATCGCAACATCGCTTTGGTCCAGACCAGCGGCAAATCATTTCCATTTAAGATATCAGTTTAAAAGTTGTGTAAGAGACAGATTGTATGTTTCCGGGTAAGGTTTGGTAGAAACAAGTTTTATAGTAACGCTAGTGTACGATCAAATGTGTAGATAATATTTGTATGTATAATCGAACCATATTAATATCTTAAGAGTAAATAAAATAGTGAAAATACAAGGTAATTAAAAATGTTACTAAGTATCCATGCTCGGTAAATATTCCAACATTAAAAGTGCACTTTCAAATAAAAATAAACACAAATTCACAGCACAACGACTCACTTTCACAATATAAACAGTATTTTCGTAATTGATAAGTTTTTTATTTAATCTTAAATGTCACCGCTCCGACGTGCGGTTTGTGGCCCGGTCGGAGTCAACTTAACTTTGTTGACAAGCTGTGCTCCCGCCATGTTTGAAAGCTTCGGCTTTTGTCGGTTTATTTCGGAATCGTTCGGGTGCTAGAGCATTACATAGTAGAGCTGTAGATTGTGGAGTAAAACTCTTATTACTTTATGAAGGCTTCGATAAGCTTTGTTCTCAGGTTATATATTGTATGTATGTGTGTATGTAAGTATATATAATATTATATGTATGTATGTGTACACATAAAAATATATAATTATATATTTTGTCTGATTGAAGATATTTTGAAATTTGCGATTGTTAAACTAACAGAGTTAGTATTTATGAGTTTCTGACATATTTTTCTGTTAAAATTAAGCTGCATATACCAGAATTAAGGCCATGAGTACTGGTAGACATCTGGTTCCAGCATATTTAACATTATTTTATTAATGTAATCATAATTTTAAATTATATTTTTGTACTTTTCTAGTTTTTGATTTTAATGAACATTAAGCATAAATAATTAAACAATTTATTTATACTATGCTTAATTAATAACCTATATTATAACAATGAATTTATTTTATACAATACAACGAAATAACCAAAAAGTTTAAACATAATGAAGGTTTTGATAATTAGCATTCAAGGCGTTTTGCATACATTCTCTAATTACTTCTTCCTCTTATTACTGTTGAAGATCCTATTTATGTCTAGCTTTAGTTTAAGATTTGTTATTTAAAGTTAAAAAGGTTATTTTTTGTAAGAGAACTTTTTAAAGAAATAGAATGAAATACTTTGTTTTAAGCCTTTGTCTCTTACATCAAGTAACAACAAATTGTTGGTTTAAATCGAGGCCAACGTTGATCTTCGTAGCCCATAGGCATGAAGCATTATTAATGAAATATCATCCTTATTACATACCTTAGAAGAACTATAATATTATAAGATTTCATGTTAAACTAAATCACGAATAAGGCTCGGCATCACGATCGGTCGTGAACTTACTAAACTGGTTCTGGTATTGTTCTGAACTTTAAGTACAAGTCGCAAGGGCTCATTATTTTGGTTAAAAACGACTTTTGGTAAAATATTGAGATCATACCGTTTATAAGTACTATATAAATATTTATTTAAAACTATTTAATTTATAAGCTATTATTTAACAAATATTACGATTAAATATATTTTAAAATTTTTGTACTTAACATTATCTTTACATAAAAATAATATTATCCACACTACTCAAAACAGTATAATTATTTAATTGTATATAGGAAAGCATAATAATGAAGACAATATTATACTAGCGACATCTGGTGTCAAGTAGTGGTACTATGTAAATAAAATGAAATAGTTAACTTATCATTCAAAAGATGGCGCGCGTCTACTGAAACTTATTTTAAAATAAAGTTATATTCATTTCTCAAAAAGTATCTACAATTACAGAACATACAATAATAGTAATATCAAATTAACAAATGTTTAAAATATGTAAGTACATAATTTTAAAGTTACACATACATTTGAATGTTAATTATCGTTTCCTGTACACGGCACACTTTTCACGTACGATAACATGGCCTACGCTATTTTACTTTCCGGTTCTTTTACTAAACACTACAATATCAACATATTTTATAGCCAATAGTAATTGAAGTCTTCATTTAATATATATTATTAAGTATATTTTGAAGTTCCACTTGGTCTGCTTATTTATATTAAACTGAAAATAAGTTAAGTTGTGCAGATTATGAAATTATTTTTTATTTGAATCCAACAACTTTTCGTAGATGAATGGCAAATGTGGACGTACAACGGCATGATTGCCAACAACGTGTCAGAGTTATTGATATAAATAGCCGGCCAAGAGTGCAATGTACGGGAAACTTCAAACTTAACTTGATCTAAATTAAACTCTGTTGATTGCAAAATTAAAATAAATTAAAAGAGATATATTATCTTCACGGCCAATTAACTATCTATACATTTGTCAAGTGATACTTCTGTCCATACTACTTAGAGGTGTACTTCTAATGTTAGATTTATCTCCTGTAAAGAATATAAATCACAAATTATGGTAAGAATGTTTCCGAAATACGGTGTTGGTCTCCAGTGTTGGTGATTCACCTAACACTAAATCTACATCAACCATTTAATACCTCAAATTATAAATATATTCCTTTATCCAAATTATAATAACGAAATCTGATTATATGCAGAGAGAACAAGAGATGACATATCACGGAAGAATGTAGAAGAATTTGTCATATTGCTCCATCCCAAAATATTTAGGATAAGGACAAAGATGCATGAAATTGATTCTAATATGCGAATAATATTTTGAAAGTCATAATTGGGACTTTTCTTTCTCAACACCGAAGCTGAGGTCTATGGTTAAGGTTAAAAGTTAAGAAGTTAAGTTAATAAGGTTAAAAGTTAAATAAATTAAAATTAATAGAAACTAATCACGATAATTCAAAACAAACAGATGAGATCAACGATGACCTCACAATCTGAGTGCAAGTGACCCGAGCATTAATATTAAATGCTTCTTAACAATATGCTTTATTACACTAAAAGATATTGTTCATTGCACAACATTTTTCATACAAAATTTTTCTTAGATCACCTTAAAATTGTATTTTTTTATGACCTAATGATAAGTGCGGCGGCGCTTTTATCAAACTCATGGTTGTTAAGTAACTTATCAGAGCTGTTTGATCAAAAAATCTCATAAGAGGTTTCCTGGCTCTCGAAATTCCATTCACCCGGCTAACAATGGCCAAAGCACAATATACCACTCTAAGCTCTCGGGCTTCCGTCCGCTTGGGATGCTGCATAGAAAACCTTGAGTTACCCTCAAAAAATAGGCCTGTGATCGAACATGATATTACAGATAGGGTTATACTATCTATACATTTAATATCTAAATAATTTTATATCCAATATAAATGACCTAAACAGACAGAACATTAGCGAAGAGAGTTATTATCAATTATGAGGTGGATTTAACCTTGGCTTGAATTTGTACTTTATCACAATGCGGAACGGAAGCATCGACTGGAACCAAAAAGGGTGGTAGAACAGACAATCATACGGGAAGCGGATATGAGGCGGCGGTAGTAGCACACAGGTGCGCGCGCGCAGGACACCCACTGAATAGTTAAACCTGTGATACAGGGGTAAACAATCAACTTTTTACATTCAAATACGTGAAGGGAATCTGTCGAAATAATTAAGAACACGTTTCGTTATATTTAAACTCGGAAGCTCCTAAGCGACGGCGCGTTTGAAAACTAATATGGCGCCTTAACCTAACACAACACGTTATTCGTAAAATCGTGAGAATAATAACATTTTTACGATGTATACACGTGACAAGAATTTTAAACCATGTTTAACTATGGATGAACACAATAAGAAAATTACTTAAGGGTTAACATTGCAAATACAAATTGAAAGTCGAATTTAGTATGGCGCAATTGTTTATCCAACTTCTCAGAAGAGGTATTATGTGTCCGGTAATATATGACTCATTATCTTGAACTTGATGTGTTTGAATGTCGAGACCTAATCAGTTTCTTGGCTTATTGGTAAGGTTTGTTTTTGTCTTAGCACTCTAAACCTGTTGTTAGATGTTTGTTATCAAAAAATAATAATATTAATACAAAAGTTTTCTTGTACATTAATTACTGCTTCGTATTGAATACCAACTACACTTCATTAATTCTTGTAAATAGCAGCATTAAGAATTACAGAATGAGGTGAGTATTAGTTGAGGTTCAAAGTTACTTATACAAACGCAGATTGCAATGAACTTGAAATGACTTCTTACAAACCTAAACCACAGATCACTTATTGATACTCGACAATATTGACAGTGATAACTCAAGTGAATAATTGAATATATAGAACCAGGGTTACGATACAAGTATATGTATAAAATAAATTAAAATTTTCTTTATAGATTCACGATACCATGGTATTATAAATAAATAAATAAAGTATTTTCACCAAAGATAATGTAAATACAGTCAGATATAAATAGTTATGAGGTGAACTGTTTAATTATGTTAATGATTGCAGAGTAATGTTTTACTAAACTCGATAATTGCGCCCATTATAAATTTATTTATTGAATGTTTCGTATCTGAGTAACTTCGACTGTCCTATAGAAACATTACTTAAAATATTATATTACGTATATACATTATCAGACTAGAAACTATGTACTTTAGTCGAAATAAGGAAAATATATTTAAATAATATATATTTATTATAAATACATAACTGCAATAAACAGCTATTCCGATAATAACCGGTATCATAGATTCTAAGCGAGGATTCGAAAACTTGTGTCTTGAAGTGAAATAAAGTGGACTGATTAAAATAACAAGACAGATCAACGTTGTAATGACTTATTTTAAGTAAAACATACAATAACAACTAAAACCAAATAATCCAAATTTCAGAGATAAACAGTTCAAGAATCTTTAGAATGGTTTGATCAAGATTCAACATATACCTGACTCTTACTGACTTTTTTAAAAGTTTTCAACAGACATTATACTAGTAGGTTCTAGAAAAACAATTCTTTATACTTACTTCAACGCAATTCCTACCCGGTTTCAGACTAGTTTTAGAACAACCTTGGCTCGTACTTATAGTTTTAATAATGTGCATTACGAGTACATCTTTGCGTTTACCTTATATATATCTATTGATCGCATCGCAGGACTTAAATGTATGTAAATACATACATAATCACTTTTCATTTTACAAATATGGTATACATATAGATAATTTATGTGTTTTAGAGAAATTTACCAATTAAATACACGCACGTTAGAAGACGCGTGATGTCGCTGTCAACGTTCATGAACATTTGAATGTACAATTATTATTATTGTTTCATTAATTAAATTCGTATGACAGAAGTACATGGGAACTTCATCTTGTATCTGAAGTATACATATACAAGTATACAGATACTTCGTTGGTAATATTACAACCATTTGATTGCTTAGCCTTAGGTACCTAAATAATTATACCTTTGTTTTTGTGTTTGAGTAGTGTTATTAAAAATAAATATAAAAATACACACCATCAATTTCTTCTTGCGAATTTTCAAAATCGGCCAAAGTTATGTTGGACAAGTCTTCAACGTAAACCTGCGGGTTCCTGTTGAGGGTGTGGCGACCACCAAGAGAGTGGTAGCAGCTTTCCTCCTCGTCCGCCGCTTCCTCTGTCGAGGAACCCTTGAGGCATGAGTGGAAACTCCGTGATAGACGCCGCTCGGTACTCATCCTCACTCATGTCCCAACAAACTATTGTTATTTGAACTTCGAGTTTTAAAAACGCACGATATCTTTCGGTTTCTTTTTTTTTTTCACTGTTTTATAATCACATCACTGGTCATTTTTCACTGATATTTTATTTGTTGATATTTATTTCCTCTTTTATTTTCTATTACGCGTTACAGACATTGAGTTCCGTGCATTTTGTTAAATTTTATCACGAGAGACCAGACTACTGGTAATTAATTTTGCGATAAGTTATCACACAAGACCTATAAAAGATATGCATTAGTAAATTGCTCATTCAATTAATAAAATACATTATTGCAATGCATTTAGTTATTAAAGAAATAAGATTTATAATGAAGTCAACGTTGGAACTATTAAAAGGAACCTGTTGCATATTGGGGACAAGAAAGTAATTAAAATGCAAGACTTCTGGAAACACAAAAACACGGAGGAACAACTCGTAAAACATGTTGGACAGAGCCTTGTATGACGTCTGGAGATATGACAGCGTCGGTTCAATGAACTCCCGAAGAATGGGGTCTACCAATGTGACATTCGACTAATGAATGGCACTCGAACAAAAGACAACATCTTTGTAAAGCCGGTACATATTCAGTACCTGTTACATGCGTACGCGCCATGGGATCAAACCACACTCCTATTACCGTCCCATCAAAATCTGGACTATGTTTTACTGGAGTTTGTTTGTGTTAATAAAAACTCTGCTGTCCAACGTGATTCTTGTTATTTACATTCGTTTTCGGATCTATTTAAAATAATCTCTATAATACTAGACGAAAATATATAAAACCTTGGCATTAATATCGTTCTTCAGTGAGTTGACAAGTTTTTCTTGCGACAATGAATTAGTAAACCTTTAAAGAGATTATCAAGGCTATTTTGCTTGAAATAAAATTAAGCCTTTAGAAGCAATGTGATTTCTATGATGTGAAACTTATTATTAACAGGCAGTGAAGCTTCTCTATTTTCTAGGAAGAGGAACATTCTGTTGTTTTTAGGTTTGATGAGTTAGCTTGCTTCATTCGTTGACAAAAAAGTGAAACCAAGTACGAGCTATTGTCTTATGGAAAGTTAAGTGTGAGAATCAGCCGCAGTTCTTTAAGAGAAAATTGCGGAAGCTGTAACAACTGGCGGATAATACAAAGACACTTTATTTTATAAACAACTTCTGGATGAAATAGAATGTTTTGTGAAATAACAATAAAAAAAATGTAATTAAACTTTCGTAAACCATGATGATTATTAACCAAACGTGATTATAGGCGGGTAAATATACATTTAATAATAATAACAATGCCAATTTGGTAGAGTCTAAATAAAAGTTATATACAAGCAATTGAGACGAAACGCTTAAATTGAAGGTAGTTAATTTTTTGAACTGGATATTTCTAATAAATAGCACGGCACAGTAATAGCAACACATAAGCCCAGGTCTGGCACAACGCCAACACTTTCCGGCACGAGACCGATGTTTCCCAAGATAAGCCAAGGCTCCGTCCACTCGGACCATGAACAATTGCCTCAAAGAATTATAAGCACGCGAGAAATTAACAATATCGTTATTTGTACTATTGTTGTTTATTCATATTCATATCTACGACCTTGAAAAACATGATAAAACAATATTGATTTACTTGCACATTTGAAGATTAAGTAGGCCACATTATATTCATAAAATAATGATGTACAATATAAATGGATCAGAAAAATAAACTGAATCAATGGAGTGATTTGTATCTAAAGGAACTATGGGTACTCTATACATTGTAGAGAAGGACACTAAGCTTTGAAAGCTTTTGTATGAAGCAAAGCGCTAATACGCTGAAGAGGCAAATAAACGCATCCGTCTGTGACAGGCGTTGACATAAATTAATGACGTGGCAGGTATATAAATCATCTTTATAAAAGCGAACAGAACATCTTCGAAGGAAACCAACGATTTGCGACGGATATGACCATTGGGACTTGTAGAGCATGCTAGTGGACGAATCGAGTTATTAGACTCATTAGACAAGTTTAACTGGATCTTGTGATGGATTGGTTTTGATCACGAAGAGTTAAAGTATTTGTTTGGGTTGAGATAATGTACTTGAGTGGAAGCTAATTTAATTAATTTATTCGTCGAACAATCCATTTTCTAATAGTTATGAGTAATGTTTTATGTATATTAATGTTTTAATCAAGTGATGCTTGGATTATTTAAAACTTCTAGGAAGTGTGAAAACGTATTTTTTTATAATTAATAAAGATGTTAATGGCGTATTCTTCATATAATAATGAACATTTTATTTACTTTAATAATAGAATGTATTAACTAATAGTTTTACACCGTTCATAATTATATCATAATTAGGGTTTGATATCAACAACAAGTATAACCAAAAAATAATCGACCAATAGACGATCGATTGAATTCACAGATGATTCTTAGGAATTTTTGTGGTCAATTTTAAAGTTGATTTGAATAACACAAAGACAATTAGTCCACCAGTGGAACACTTACTGTAATATAATGACATCAATAAACCTACACATCTCAACTCCGTACGCGGAAACTGCGATCATTGGCTCACACAGACACACACACAAACACAAAACACTATACGTAAAAAAGGCTATTCAGCATGTTTTAAGTGCAAACGATTTTGGTAATATAAAACTAGGTCGTGACTGCGTGCGATAAAATATAAAAGAAGAGAAGCCGCGTGACCGCCTTCATTCAGAGACACTGACACACTGAAGCGAGTTTACGAGAACCGCGATGCGCAGGCGCACGTTTGCCGCTTTCATGTCCGTTTATTTACTCAACCGTTTAAAATGTGATCTAATAATTTGATCATAACTATAATATACGTAATAACAAGATGTATCTAAAACTTATAACGTTATATAGTTATACATCTAATTGTGTATCTAATATGTATAATACTTTTTAATAAACAATGTACCAGTATTATTTTTATAAAACAGTATTAAGACTTTTAAGAAATTCTAAGTTACTTCTAAGGGCAATGTGTCATTTAAAAATTGGATTACAGAGAATATGACTTTGCTTGAAAATATATGGACTGTTAATTTATTGAAATTTAGCAATTATTAAAACAGTGTTTATAACTTAGCAAATTCATGGTATAGTAAGGTATAGTAAAATTATGAAAGTGAAAGCGATCGCAACCAATAAGAACTAACTATATGTACTTATAAACCTGTTAAAGTGTGACTTTTACTCTCCGAAGTTAAAAACAAGCCGGTAAGTGAAGGGTCAGGAACAACGAACTGTAGAGGGTTGGCTGCAGTGCACTTGTGTAATTATTTTAAGCCTAGACGAGAACAAACAGTACTGGAATGTCGACTGCTTTGAGAATTGAAACCCACAGCCACTACACTAGCACGTTGAATAACTTAAATAGCAGTTGTTTGATATTACTGATAACATCTTTATAAAAAAATTGTTTAATTTTTATTTTTTTTTCTTTATATAAAAAACAGATATTTTTTTTTGTAATTTTTTTTTAATATGATATTTTATTTGAAAAAATGTAATCTAATATCTTAAACTTTTTATAACTTAATTATGATATATAAAAGCAGTCAAGGATAAGAAATCCGAGCAACTGCAATGGATTATTAAGACAGTTAAAAAATGGTTTATATTAACTGTGAAGTTATCTTGAGCTATATCCGTACCTTGCGGTTATAATACTAGAGGCCTGAGAATACAAATAAAACGACCAAAACTGAAATGTGTTCAAACCTGTTACATTACAGTATATAGGTATGGGTATTAAAATTTAACGGTTTACATTTACATTATAAAACAACACGAGTTATTCACTTACTCCACAGTTCTATCTACTTACATAAGCTGGGAGCCGAGATAATCTGATTTAAAACAAACTAAACTAGAAATACATTATATGTATTAAAAACTGATGTTTGTCTAACTAAATTGCTGAATGAATTTACCCTAATTTTAGGGTAAACACTTAAAGAACTTAATAATTTAAATTATTTAATAGTATAATTTATAGTTAAAGTTATTATTCGTATTATTAGTTTTGTTTTAAAGGTATCTGATACAGCTAATACTGTGTAGGCGCTGCCAAGGCGGAGGGTGGGCGATCTTGGCACCTCTAATACTTTACGCAAGCCGCCCTTCTATTATATATATATTGATATTTGATGATCAAAATAAACATAACGATATAATAATATGAAAATAATACTCAGTATGTATAGCACACTAGCCGTGATTAATGATTGTAATAGATGTCACACGATCATTGTAATAAAATGTTTTATTTGCTCGAAAATAAGATTAATTGCTAATTTGAATTATAAACAAGAACAAGATTAATATAAACAGTGACAAAAAATGACTGATCGCAACGAGATGAATACCGTTATTAATACACTAGTATAACGGAATCGTTTTAATTAAACGATATTAATATAGTAAGAAGTAAAGAGCATAAAGTGGATGTAACTTTCGTTGGGATGTAGTGAGCCAATAGTGTACAGCGCGTGGAATCGAACCGAGTAACTGCATGTTGCTAGGTACCGGTGCAAGTGAAACTTATTGATTGAATGTTCTCGTTTCTTATAATAACCGTAACGATATCTTCATAGAAATATCCATCGTTTGCAATTTTTGCATCGTATATACTAAGTTTGTAAACTAATTATCGATTGGTATATTTTATTATGAAACAGATTTAAGAGTCTTTCAGAATATGAATCCATTAAATATGCAAGCTGTTTTTCTAAATAAAATAAACAACAAGATAACTAGGTTTTTAATATTAATGATGATGTATAACGATGAGAAATTACTATAACAATAACAACATAACATGTTTGTTATTAAGATAGATTTGAAAGGAATAACAAATGGCAAGTCCATAAGTGGTTCAGTGTCTGACAAATGCTTCACAGTAAGATTAAGCACAGTACAACGGTCCACACTCCAACCCACACACTGACATACTTTCCGGCTTCAATGTAATGAGATCATGCCTCGCTAAGGAGATCTGCGTTCAGCCGGTCAGAGGAAGTATCACATCCTGGGTTCATATCTACATTAAAAAGGAAACTATCCTAGAAAAGCCGGCTGATAAAGCCCATAACGTGATTACTTATCACGTTTGCTAAGGTTATAAAAAATTAACAGCTATTTTTCATTTAAAACATTAAACTTTATCTTGGTTGTATTATTCACAGCTTCTCCGGTAGCAGATTGAAACCAAGACCTTTTCACTATTCATACACAACGGAACACAAGTTCACGTTAAATTAGGAAAAGGAATTTCTCTATGAATAAGATAAAGATAGCAATATGAAAATTTAAGGTTAACCAGACCGTTTCTAAAAGCCACACATACTGCAGAGGCATATTTCTGATGCGGTGGTTCGGTAAATTGTGCTATAAAGCGTTGGAAGAACGCCAGCGATCCAGATCACAGCTTCCAGCGCGGTTCTAGAGAGTCGTTATCGTTTAATTGTAAGTATATAGATTACAGCCGGTTTAAATGTACGCAGAAATAGTAAACGTTGTGTAAAATTACCGCCATCAAAACAATATTAGGTCTAAACCTAATAAGTACTTTTTCTGATGTAAGCTTATTTAAATCCATTGCTATATCAATGCCTGAGGGAGATCTAAAAAAAATGTCAAACTAAAAATGAACTTAACTCAAATATCAAAACTCTATATGATGAGACAAAATGTACATAATTTCTAAATAAAGAACTTTTTATTGCAGAGAAAATTCAATTCCTAAAAACAGTGACTGTATTCAAAACAACACCCAACAAAAACAATATCAAAATGTAATTTATTATCGATTTAATATAATTTCTACGACGTTCAGACGCTTAATATTAATATACAATGTGACATCACTGAGAACACACAGACTTTCGCAAAAATCAACTTAAGTGAAAGTTGATTGCATAAGTATCAGACCTCGGACCCATCATTAAAAAGGAGTGAGAAATATCAAGATTCAAACTTATTACTTAAAATATATTACTAAAATTTCGCTAAACTAATTTGTAATAATATTCCAATAACTTATTTAAGACATCTTTTACTTAAAATGTAATAAATTCTATTGAAACAGCATATTTTTTATAGAATAAAGTGAAATGGATAAAACATTACTTCGCAGACTCTAACAGTGGATTATAATAAGAATTAGTCGCAAGTAAACTTCTTACAGCTAAGCCTCTTGGAAAGTTTCTTCCGCTGAATATAACGAGCACAAAAACTGGCTCCTACTGTTATTTTAATAGATAAACCATTGCGTAAACTTCCTTACAATATAAAACCTGTTTTTAATACTAGAATGTGTTGATTAATATTGACAGGACATTGGCTATGGTCAGTCCATCCACACTTTAATATCATACAAAGATGAAGTTTGGATCGTAAAAGACAAATATCTTCAAAAAAGAAATCACTTTAAAACTGTTTGAAGCTTAATACTATAGTGATATAGATCTTTTGTTCTTTCGTCACGACAAAATTTTATCCCAAACATTATTGCGAGGAAAAGCTGCGAGCAAATGCTAAATAATTACTGTTTAGAGATACAGTATTATGAGAAGAACACAGAGTAATCTTAAAATTTGCCTATAAATGAATTATGGTTTCCATACAGAGAATTTCTTTTATTTTATTAATTATTTTACCACTTAACTGGATATCCAAGTTTATTTGTTATAAGAGTATGGTTGCCAAAGTCGAATAATTGACACCGGAAATCCAAAGGGATAACCGCAGAGTTGGCTGTTACCGGTGCTATGGCAACAAAACAAATTGTATTTAAATCAATTCAAAGAGGATACATTTATCACCAGAATTATATCAGACTGAGGATTGTAGACAATTTAATTTTCAAGTTCTTAAGTTGCACTTATCTTTATATATATATTTCTTGTGTGCGTGTGTATGTCACTGAACTCCTCCTAAACGACTGGACCTATTTTTATGAAATTCTTTGTGTGTGTTCAAGGGGACTTGAGAATTGTTTAGATTCATTATTTGGTCCACTGGAAAATAGTTTTTTGATTAATTTTTAATGTGTAAGTAGGTGGTGATTTTGGAATGTTTCAGACGGGCTGCGTTACCATGGCAATGTCAAATATTAAATAATATTATATTTTAATTATAGTCTACCCTGACAGTTGACGTTGCGATAGAATTGAGAAAAATATTTTAGTACTAGCGGCCCGATACATGCTTCGCTACGTAAAAAGTGAAATTTAAAAAAAAATATTGAAACAAATTCATTTATTCAAACAAAAAATCTTTATGTACATATTCATACGACCATGGTATCGATTGGTCGAATTGTGATAACCTTTTAATATATTTTTTTTAAAGTTTGATTTTTTTTAATTAAAGACGCGTGTACAAGACAACGTCTGTCGTTCCGCTAGTTATTATATAAATATAAAGTACCAAAAGGTTTACTATTTACATAATTCAAGGCACCTTATCTAACAACAAATTTATTTTTTATACGTCAATGGACAAATTAAACTCAAGTTTATAAAAACATGAACAATATATTAAGGAATTCGAGGACACGTCGCTACTCAACTGTGAAGACCACCTCTCCAAGTAGATCAAGTATCGTTTACAGGAAAATACTACTTAAAATTTATATAGGCAGTCGGGTTTAAGTCATACACGCATATGCTATATATAATATATATGTATGCATACACACACACTGTTAATTAATCTTTTTGTTTAAGCTTCTCAACACAATTTCGATTAATAGAGGTCATACTCCTCATATATATATTACTTACATGATCTTATTAGACTTACAGAATGTTAAAATTTTCTAATCATCTCAATTTGGTATATTTCTGAAACCAGAGATTATCCCTTCGTATTCTCACGGCTCGTTATCAGCCACTGAGGGAATTTCTATACGATAACCACACACTTATCTGTCTCCACCCAGGAAAGATTTATATGTGTTTATTCAATACAAGATTGTGAGAATTCCTTCTCACTTCATAAATTGCGTGGCTTACTATTCTGGTTCTTGTTGTTTTTTTGATATATAGTTATTATTTAGCATACACAAAAAAAACTAATATTTTTATTAGCTACTTGTGAGAAAGAGAGAGAGAAAGAAGAGAAAGAGGGAGAGAGCATAAGATTTTTCTATTATTTTAGTTTCACCTCCTAAGCTATACTCAAAACGCAAAGCACTTAAATACAAGTCAACTTCATAGTGTAATTAATACGTTTGTTCACAAAGTAATTTTGGAGTAATTTTACAACAATATGCCCTCTCTTCAGTCGAGTAACGGTGATTAAAATTCCAGACTATGGGGCGATTGAAATGAAATTCCCATCGCATTCAGTGATGCACGGTGTGTTAGAAACGTGGACAGAGTTACAAATTCTGAACGCCATGGCATGGTTATGAATAGTTTACCTGTGCCGTAAATTCCAACTTTTTATTAGTAGAATACTATAAGCTGCCATGTATATGGTGTAAACAAAAGCCTTTATATTAATAAGTGCCGCAATATGAAAGTCCTAGAAAATATTTTGAGAACAACTGTTTTCACTTGAGACTAAACGTCTCTGACTTAATGATCTCGAGACAAGTGAAGTAATAAGTACTTGGGTGGTTCAAGTATTATTTTTATTTCGTAGAACAAAACAGGGTAAGCCTCTATTGTATCCAAGAAATAGTAACAATGGGATGCAGCAGGTAGTAAGATGCGGGCTTAAGATGCTACATATGCGATTTCTTACTTGCCACCCGGCGTGGCAGATGTTTGAAATTTAGTACTGTATTCGGTACTTGATACAAGAGGTAATTTAATGCTTTTTGCTTCAACATTATTAACGTATAAATAACACATTTTGCACCACATTAACCTGCCTATTAAAAAAATTTGAATAAACCTTGATTTTATATGGGAAAAAGCCATTCATTTCTCGTAAATATTTTTATATCCAAGTACCCTTTTCAAAATAAAATTTTTCGTAACCAATTAGGCCACCATGGAAGCGAACAGCTGCTCAACCAGCAGCTTTCAAAGGTGAAACTAAACATACTCGTATTACCAAGTTTATAAATGTTGGTAAAGTTGACAACATATGCTTATCAGTTGTATGATAACTCAAAAGTAGGTAAAAACGTTACAAATGCTTATCGTGGAAAGATAAATCGTTTGCAACCTCGAGTAACCATCAAAGAAATTGGAATACGAATGACTCTACCATGAAAACTTATTTAGATGTATAAAATGAAGTTATCTGTTAAATAATATTATATGTATAATATGAATTTTCAATTCTATCCCGTGTTTTAGTTTAGGTGTTAGTTGTCATCTCTTAGGGTGGCCGATCACGCGTTGTAGCTATATTTAGACCCTGCAGCAGTCCAGCGATGTGTACTTTTAAAGGCCATGTCAATCAATATGTTGTTAAAAGATATATACCACGACAATCTATCAAATATAACTTCACAGGATTGACTGCAGAAATTCAATCACAATTTTTTAAATTCCAACGTCAACTTATTTATAAATATCAAACCGAACATTAACTTCACATACAACAATATCGAGTTGAAAAATACTTGTACTAATTCATCAACACAATGAATCCACAAACACAATACACTTCACAAACCGCGGAGTTGCAACACAGGAGTCTGTACACATTAAAAACTGTCACTAAATAACTTTATATGTAAACGGGACACGACACGCGCGCTACACGATCACGTAGCAACTGTTTACAAACTACTCGTCACTCCAGGCGGCTAACAGCGCGCAAACATGGTTACACGCTACCTGTGCTTTATGTACATAGCAATAAGGACCAATTTAATAAACATCTATGGACTATTTTGTACATACAAAACTAATAATCGTTGATTACTGTATGGTACGAACTTGTGTATTCAAAGTATTGTAATACATTGCCGAATAAATTACTAACACCGGATAAAGAAAAATATTTTCTTGATAATTCGATATTTTTTTTACTATACAAGTATTGTATTATTCAATAGATTCCCTTTTAACTAAATATTATACATTTGTCATCAAAATAATACAATACAAACTTGTTCCTAAATTATAATGATAATATTTAACTAATAAATACACAAATATTATTCCTTTAAGAAAAAATATTTTTAATAATTTATATTAATGATAACCAGTATGGATTTAGTATTTAAAATTATTAAGGTTTATGATAATCGTTGATTTCAACATTAAATATAACCAACAAAGTAACTGGAAACATACACATGTGAAGTTGATTCGCTGAATACATTATAAGTGACAGCTGCAAAATTAGAGCAAGCGATAACTTTATACCTAGTCGATATATTCTTGTATTTAAATTAGCAGCTTAATTACCAGTATAAGTAAAATAAAACTAAATTTAAAGCCATTACAGTCTGGAGTTTGAAGAAAGTTAAACTAAGATGTTTGTTAACAGTTTCTATTAACGTTTTGAGTTTCTCACATTATTTTCTGACTATGTAATTAAAAATCTTGTACGGTAGTTAGTCTTAGCTTGACTAAATAATATAACTCTGTGACTAAATTGACTCATAATTTCTTATAAATGTATTAGTTAATTGATATTATAATAGGTGTGATGTTATTTGCATATGATTTCTTTCCAAAACTTAAACAATATAACATTCAATAAAACCTAAATACAATATCATATATAATTAAAACATTTAGAAAAAAAGATAGTTAATACTTACTTAATATTATACTAAAATAAAACTGAATTCGTTACAAAGTCGATTTTTTCATAACATACCTATTAAGTATTGTATTATATTATATTTATAGGACAATAATGAGTAGAATACTTAGAAATAAATGGATATTTTTATTACTATATTATATTAGAGCAATAAACTTTAATCTTTAAAGGGTTACGACATCTATAAGTAGATTATAATGTCGAAGATGTAAACAACATCAGGTAAAAATAGACAACTATAATACATTGACGTTAAAGAAGCAAAGGAGATGTAGAAAGACTGTTTATACCTCACGAGATTTATCGCGGCACGAGCCGGAAGAAAGAAATAAACAAAACTATAATTAACGTACCTACTAAAGTCGACGTTGTCGTGGAGTATAAAACGAAATAATATAGATTGTGTCAACTCAAGTAGGTAACGAAACACGTGGGTTCGATGATAACATATACGATAATACGATACTGTAAATAAACACAGCTCAGTTCTTAGAGATATAGGATTGTGTCATACTCACACACATAGTAATAGTAATAAATATTGAATACAAATAGCATGTAAACATAACATGATAAGGTATCATAAAAAAAATTGCCGTAAAATCAAAATCATACAAAATCTTTTAGTCCATCGATAATCGAATTTACGGACGGTGTTTGAAAATGTTTTATTAAAATGCAAAGAGAATGGTTATTGATGTAGTTAAATCAATTTTAATAAATCCTCAGGCAATACAAATGCTCTATATATATATATATATATATATATAATATGTTCCAAATTTCAAGCGTGATTTGTGCTTGGTTTCTTACGTAACTAAAGCAAGCAATGTTTTTAAACACTCGTTCCAATTAAAAGGCGTGAAACGAAACATCTGCATTGCTGTTGAATGCACGAATATTATTTGTTATTTAGTTTTTAGTGTTTCTGGCACTTATTTGATATCTGGCCAGCAATAAGGAACTAGGAGTTTGTTATTGGAGTGGATTCATTTCCTCTTTTATTATGAAGCTGTTTGTTGATAAAATAACATGAAATAATTAATGTCAACTTTGTTGATATAACGAGAAAGAAATATATATTTTTACAATGTGGTTTTAAACTTTAAAGAAACACACAAACATACGTGTTGCTTAATTATTTTATTTACTTTTTTATTGTTTTTCATTGGATTAGAGAATAGAATATACAACCAGACATTCAACTTATTACTTTTTGTTGTTTTTCATTGAATCATCCTATAAACTCTTCTGGCATGTCATTTTGAAGTATATTTTAACAATGAGATACTTGAATATTGTATATAGAGAGATAATCGACTCTACATGTAGTTGCTACCTATGTTCAGTCTTTAACGCTGAACAGATTTAACACTTCCCTAATTTACTAAGTAAGTAAATATCACGTTGTAGAGGGTGTTTCTTAATTGATTGTTTAACACCGACAGCGTAAAATATCGCCAGACAAAAAAGATCTCAACACACGAAACCAGCTCGAAATAACTTCATAAACAAACACGATGTTCACGTTCCAAAAAGACCTTTAAAAGGGTTGTCTACTTTTAAATTATATTCTTATTAAAATATTTTAAATGATTTTTCCCCAATTAAATAAATACTTTTTATAATTAAAATCAGATTGATCTGACGAATTTTATAATTGTTTATCTTTATTTATGAAAACATTATTACATAAAATTAAATAAATAGTAAGCCTATCCCAATCAATAAATTTAAGTAGATACTAAAAACATGTAATATACACAATATTCGATAAAAAAAAAACTAGTGACAACCCTATTTAAAACGGATGCGCCGTAACGGTGGACTCAGCATCCACATCAATGCAACATCCGGCCACTGTACGGTCACCGATACGGGATTAGTACAATAATTAACTCACCACTCTCATTAGACCACACTCTCTCATTTAGGTTTTCTTTCTTTGACTTCGCATGCTATAAATATTGTTATTTTGAACTGAATGCATATATTTCATAATCTAAAACAGCATCTTAAATTCACTATATGAAGGGAAAGTGTTATCAGATTCCATGTAATTTAACTCAAGATCATTTACATATAACTTCCCGTATTTAACATATTTAATCGTAAATTAACATAATTAATCACATTTGCTTTCGAGAGCGTAAAAATTATATACGATTTCTCATAATATACTTACCTGTTTCTAATTTACCATACAGTGTTAACTTACCTGTAACAAAAAAATATTTATAAACAACAATAAAAATATTTACATGGCAATATTTAAGAGTTCGTATATCCATTACCATAATCGGCATAGAGGCGTAATTTTAGAACAATAAGTGGGATGTCTCCACCTCAATGCCAGGAGTACTCCGCCTCCACCGACTCAGTGAGTCATTCGCTAACGAGCACTCCGTTGAATCATTGTTTTCATCGGCACAATGAAAAGATCTATATTCATATTGAGATGTGTAGGCTGTCTTAGAATTGTAATTGAGATGACGAAGGTATATTTAATATTTAAAAGAAAAATGCCAAGACTTCCAGCTTTTCAAATTACTTCTCGGAGGTAATATAAAAAACATTGAAGAATTTTGTAATGATCGGTTTCTGAACGCACGTATAACTAGTTTTTTGTAACTTGCACGCGCTTCGCATCCCTAGCGAGTTGTAGAGCGCGGCGTAGTTGAGCTATCTGACGTGGGTAGGACTAGACAACTAGAATATTTTAAATACACTATAAGACCAAATAATAATAATCATTTTATATGCTATATTCGAAGTATTATACAAAGTTATAGCATATCAAAAACGGCAATAACATAAGAATCAAGAAATTCACGGCAATATTGCATACCCTTCTTGAAACTAAACATAGAGTGGTATACTCACCAGACAGACTTCCTAGAAAAAATATATAATTACTGTCAAGAATCATGGCAGGTAATTCTAAACACGTTCCTGTGACTGTGGAGAAGTAAATAATTATGGTAAGAAGTGTTGCGAAGTGAATGACGAATCTTATCTCTGCGGTAATTATACATTGTACTGAAAGTTTGGTTGTAAGTTAATTCTCTGATTAAAATAACAGATAATATTAATGGCTTAAAATAACACAGTTTAAATCTTTAAACTGCTTTTTTAGGCAAACCACAAATAATTATAATTTTGAATATTTATTCCTATACATAGATAAAATATTTATCTTTAGAAATAATATACATACATTACCGATGTACAAAGTCATAAGTTTACGTTTACAAAGTTGTCATGAAAATAATCACCAAGGACTAACGTATTAAAATTTCTAAGAAGCCGATGGATACAATTAGATCAATTGATGTTGGTCTGGAATTTCCTTATTAGTCAGATGATCAAAGTTAGCTTTGTAATTTCCGTTGTATATATTATATAATATACTTAATATATTAAGGTCAAAGTTTTGTAACATTCAGTATTGTTGTAGCTTAAAGCTTTAGTCAATATGTGGAATAAGTTGTTTACTTTAAAACAACAATAAAACCTCCACAGACTTTATAGCTTCTTGGAAAATAATATTTTAATCTCTATTATACAGAAATGTAATGAATAAAATATTTGTTACTGGTAATACTAAAACGTTCATCAATAGCGGCAATCCTTCAAACAACTATTTTGTATTTGACAGTAAATTTGACGTTGCTGTTTCATGGTCTGAAGGATTTTTATGTTCGTCTACCAATAAACTAAATGCTAATAATAAAACTTAAAATTTTGTTTATAATAAAACTCGAATATTTTAAACAAAACAAACAATGTATTTTTCTTACAACGGCTTAACCACAATTATTTATTATTATTTTTCATAATGTCATCTATTGTCTGCGCGGAAATCTTTCTAGTGTTGGGTAAATGTTGGTAATTAGTAGACTTACGTAAAGTCGTGGAAACCATGTCATGGTATTGTATTAGTCCTACACAATAATGTGCTGAGATAAATACATAAATGCTATATACAAGAAAAAAAGGTAGTAAGCGTTGAAGGCGGACAGAGTAGCATCAAGCAATAAACGTATGTAGGTAGAATCAAATGATATACAAAATGAGGATAAATCATTAAATATATTAAAAGCACAAAATGATTTTATTTACATACGTACTGACTCTACATATATATATGTAGAGTGTGTATTAAACATCAATACAGGGACACCGGTTTGAAATTCTTATTCAAAACGGCCGATTTTGACATATTTTTAATTGATGGTCGATTTTGACATATTTTTAATTGATGACTTATTATTAGGTTACTTACTATATTTTAATATTATAGATTTCATAACATTTTATAGTTTAAATCATCTTATATAATATAGATGATATCAAAATTAAATTCTCCATATACTATTAGATACTTTTCAATTATCTGTTGATTAATTCATGAACAATTCAATAATTGCCCGTCTCAAAAATCGGGTCTATGAATAAGACTCTACAGCAAAAAATGTTTCGTACCCTAGTTGGTTTTGACAGTTTCTTGATAGATAAGTTATACAGGACAACTCTTTATATGTACTTATATATAAGTATGTACGTATAGATGGGCCGTATATATTCTCGTCTCTTTTATGGTCATCTCATTGTTTTACACACACACACACACACACACACACACACACACACACAGACCCTACACTGCCAAGTGGTGTCCTTTCACGCTCCTTGCTTTGGTACAAAGAGTATTGTAATCGTATAAGTTTACAGTCTTCTAATATTTACAAACAGCGTATGGTACAAACATTTATTAAAACCTTGATGTCTATCTTTGAGCTACCGTTTGGATAAATAAACAAGGACAGAACATTTTTAAATAATTTTTAGATATTACCAACTCCAAAGAAACATAACACTTTCTAAGTAAAGTCGGCAGCACGACATTGTATTGTATAAAAAATACGTTTTCACGCTTTCATAAAATCTTAAAGGTCTTTATGAAGGTAAACTCAGCGAAAATGTCACGAAGATTAACCTTATACCGAAGACAGGGACGAGATATCTTTGAATTCGTTATAAGAATAGAATGAATCATATTGTTTCGGTAAAGTCAAATACAAAATAATCGCAAATATTGTAAGGGTCAAAAACATTTACAATAATCGTTTTCCGTAAACGTATTCCGGACCTATTATTATCTCTATGTACTTTATATATCATTTATAAAAAACCTGTCTGGACAGTGGACTGATCTATCAACATACAGCTCTCTATAATAGTTTTTGCAATTTCATCCTTATGGGTGTATGTGAGATGAGAGACAGTCATTTGAAGAAACACGATATACGATTTCTTCAACGAACGAAGTCGCAGTCAAAAGTTACTACTATACTAAACACATCTAACTAATATACGTACATATTTTTGATAAGGATTTACCTATTTTTTAGAAATAAATTTCATCATAGTTGTAGTAGTTGTTAGGTATATTTTAATATTAATCATTATATTCATAACCAAAAGTAGGTTAGATGTTTAATAGATGGTGGAGCCCTCTGTTGACATTTTGTAAACAACCTTACAATATAACTTTCTGTTCTTTCCATATTTCATATTTAACTAATATACGAATATTTTTTTTAGGAATATGTTTGTTAGTTTAAACGCAAAGAGGTATAATTTTTATAGATTTTACTTTTATACAAAGGAATGTTTACAGCGCCATCTAGCGTGGAATAGAAACAATACTTACATGCTCGAAACGCATCCAGAGATGGCGGTAGCGTTGCCGCATTACCTCCCTTCATAGCCGATAGAGCGGCGTAAGCATCCGAGTCACATGGAAGTTCATCACTGTACTTTCTTTTCTTGCTCATTATAGCTTTCCACATTTTAAATTTAGTCCCTTTTGGCCTTTGTAAACTCATTTAATTGATTATTACTTACTATTTTAAATCACATCGCTCTTCATTAATCTCAAGAAGAAACTATTCAAATATAAACACTGCGAATTAGTCAAGAATCTTATTTTAACTGGCAATGATAAGTTACACTTGAATTGATATAGCTCTATTGTAGAGTCGTGTGTAAATGCGTCACTCAAGTTGCTGACAATTGACGGTTAAATCACTGGTCAGCAGTGCAACCAGTCGTAACAATACTCAATGAACATAGGGGCACTGCCCTTGGTATATCTGCACACACTTCCTTTTTGCATTTACCCACCACTAATTTAAATTTAAGGTATAATTTATATTCCTAGCCGTGAATAATTTATTAGAAGTCCATCAGTACACTACACGCGACAGTGCTCTATTTTTATTCTACATAAATGGCTCGTCCATATAAAGCTATGAAATTGGAGTACAGAGAACCGTTCGTGACAGTTTTAAAAATAAGCCGCAGGTGTGATTGTGTTCCAGCTGTTAAGGTGTTTCTAATGCATTGAAACTACAATATTTACATTCGTTATAATTCTGATATTTATAAATACATTCATATAATTATTACTATTTAGGTCATTTTGTATTTTATATAATAGTACATATTTTAAAAACAAAAAGAATTTTTTAAGAATAGAAACGAGCTTTCACTCCAAACCCAAGGTAAGATGATAAAATAATATTCTCATAAAACACAAACAGCTGTAGTGTAATTATATTTGTGTTAATTATTTCGCACAACTAATTAGGTGCTTTATCTGTTTAGGCAAAATGTGATTATTCATTGTTATCAGAACAATGATGGGAATCTCTAAATTCGTAAAGGTGCTCGAGACACATCCTGTAATTCTGCTAAAAAAGAAACAGCCTGTGAATGTTCTGTAAAAATATTTATAAGGTATACGATAATTCATTTAGATATGTAAAGTACTAAAGTTCTTATTATTCGTTAAGCTAAAAATATTTACATTTCTTTATGTAAAAGTATTTTCTTGTATATTACATGCATGCAACTTTATTGTTTTTTTATATTTGTTTCCTTGTTAATAGGAAAACAACAAACTATACTACACTATTACGAGTATCTAATTTTAACCTATAATGTGACAATTGTGTAACTAACACATTTAATTTGTCTATTAAGCTCGGCATAATATTAGAAGCAAGCGGTAATCGAGATACGTGTGAGGACGTATGTATGTGTGTATGTATATATGTTTGTGTGCACGTGTGTGTGATTGTATGTGTGTTGGAGGATGTTAGTAAATTGCAGCTAATAAATACCAGAAACCATAAACACAGTAGGTAATAGTGTTTTGTTATATGCTTGCATGAAATGCTTCAAGAAAAAAATATCACAACCAGAATAAAGATTCTTATATATGTTTGAAAATATCTTTAAACATGTATAGCCATGTTAAGCTTATTTAAATTTATATAAATAAAGAATGAAAAATAAACCGATACGGGCAGGGATTCGAACCCGCGACTACTTTATTCTTATATATTCTAATAGATTAGTTTTTTTTAATTGTTTTTTTTTAGTTTGTGTGGTTTTTGATAAAAAATTATTACTTTGAAGTTTACTGAGAATAGTTATAGGCCCAGTGCCGTCACACGGCCCTTACAAAATTAATAAGAATTAGAAGGTACCGAAGTAGTCATTTATTTGACTAGGTAAGCATTGCCTTACCGACAGTTCTATTTCTAGCCCGCTTTCAATCAAGTCCCTGAATTAAGACGGATGGAGTCGCAGCAAAGCTATGATATGTAAGTAAAAGTAAATTTTATTATTATAGCCCAAATTTATATATTTATGATTCTATAACGGAACGAGAACCCATCAAAATATAATCGGGATGTCCCTATTGTTCTCACTTAGAATAAAATAGAGATAATAATACTGACTCAACGACACTCCGTCATGTTTATTTATAAATAATATGTTATATGTACCTTTGACAGTTGACATAAATCATAACAGCAACGACGCTATAAGAACCACTATCCTATAAAAATACTATATATTGGTATATTTTTAATCGGCGTTGCAAGTATCGTTACTTTATTATTAAATTCCGTTTTGTTTAATAATTATAACATATATATGAATATTCTTCAAATGGACTGAAATAAATCATTTACCAATCAATCTGTATTGGATAAAAATGATAAATTATTAAAAACAAATAGACGATCAAACATGAGTTTAGAAGTTTTTATAGAAATAATAAGAATAAGGTTTAGTAGTAATACTAAAATAATCATTGAATATTGTGTTATTTTAACTACGTTGATGGATTGATGTTGAATCACTCACCTCTCATTTAGAAATAAATATATTACTATCTAATTCTAATCTATACTACATAAGAATAAAAAATATAAAATAATTTTATAAGATGAATGTGAAAAATATAAACTCCACACCTATATAAATAAAAATTAATTGGAACTCAAGTCAACATTGACTTAAGCTGATTAAAAGACATAACCTTGCAGTGGGTGAGCAATATTATAAGACACAGTTCAGGTGGGTGGCAGCCAGCCAGCTCTATTGTTTACACCATAGCCGATTAATGGCGGCATCTCCATACTATAAATAATGCATTGTAACTAGGGTTTTCATCTCACGGCTAAAGCCGGACACGTTTGGGTTTTTCAGCTCGTGAATGGCTAAATAATTATGTCCGGCCTGTACGGAAACAATTACTAAGATGATATAAAATGACATGTCAAGAATTTTATAAAATTATTTTCCAAAAAAAGCCATTTATCGATTAAAAATTACGTACGTGGGTCCAGTTTTTAGGATAAAATGGTCGGTTTAATACAGCGCAGAGACAGGCTTTCTATTTTAGAAGATGGCAACCCTGATCGTAACAGTAAATTGCGAATAGAAACCGAACACCGGACGTTTGAATATTGACGTAATCTTTCTTATTTTACACCGGAAAATTGGATGTAAGATATTATGAGTAATTTAGTATTCATACAACACGTGACTTAATGGTATTTTGTATGGACTTGAACAAGTGGAGTCTTGTGGATGATATAGTGGTTATCCTTGACAAATATTTGTCTTAGTTATATATTTGTTTTAGTTGTTATAAGATAAGAGCTAAGTTATAAAATAGTCAATTTAAATACCAAGCACGGACACACCTATCATTCCTTAATGGAAATAAACGGTCACTTTATAGTTATAGATTTAAAAACGTAACGTTAAGTCCATAAGTATATGTAAAATAGATATATTAAAAAAAAGATGAATATATGAATGTAATATAAGGATTCTGACCTTGAAATTATTAATTAAATATCTTTCCAATATCGAATGTTTGAGAATGAATCATATTGAAACCTGATTAACCAAATCGACAATGAAATGGGATCCTACGTTTTAATTTACAATTCAATATATAATAAATTATAACCAGTGGAGGTAACACTACCTTTGTTTTTAAAAGACTGATTACTATATATGTCTATATATACAACAAATATATCAGATACCTACCCATATATATTATTGTCATAAACCCAATCTTAGTCACTAACTAACCTATTAAAATATATCTAACATTGTCATTCGACTAATATTGTGTTTCGGCTAATATGGCTAATAATATTTCCACGGACAATAATAAAAAAAATAAACAGTATTAGTAAATAGTATAATAAGAGCTAGGACTCTATACTTATATTTTTTTCCTAAATCAACCCATACTTAATTCTAGAAGGCTCTTGATGGTAACTAGCTGATGTAGCTAAATCATTTTGTATGACGCAGGGACAGCCAAGGATTCATCGTAAGTATCAAGATGCACTTTAAGCCACGAGGAAGCTTCGAGGAGCTTTAGGCTTCCTTTTAAGGAAGCTTGTTGTCTTATGTCCGTATTTGGTCGACCGTTACGACCTTGACATCATTATCTCAGTCTAGTGATTATTCATATTATTATGATTTACACTACAATGTTACATATTATATAACTGCTAAACTGTACTGTTTAAAAAATATATATTTACAAGTACCAATAAAATTCAATTAAAACTACTATTAATGCTCTACAAACAAATAATTAAAAACTTTAAATAACGTTTTAAATATTATGTTTTTTAAGACTAATTTTCCTTAAACCTATTTTTCACATATGTTTTAACAGTATTGTTATTTAGACACGCACTAAAATAACCTATTTATATGCGACTTAAATTCAACGAAGCGTTAGTGAATGAATTCGAATACATTCATACATAAATAGAAACTGTTACAGATATCGTTATGTATTTCCAAGTGTATGTAAACATGTGTATGTATTCATATACGTAGCCGCCACGTCTGGTATTTCACACATGTGACTTCGAGTGTGTTTACTTCGACTTTACAGCTTTAATATTTTGCATATGGCTAAATGCAGCAGATATTTTTTGTTATTAATTTATTCTCTCACATAACTTCTTATAGAACAACTCTACATATTTCAGTTCTAACTCGTAATAGCCGAAGTTGAAAGAGTTATAAGTTTTAGTGTTCAAAATACTCTACAAACATGTGTAGCAATGTTCTATCTATATAAATAAAAAACCTTTTCAAAAAACGTTTTAAAATATAATGAAAATAGAAAAATTCCTTAAAAATAGTCTTATGCAGGTTATTGTATTGACTAACAACCTCCTCACTCTTCGCGCCACTCGCAAATAAACGCAGGGCCCTTAATGCTCATCTCACCCTGCACTTTAATGTATTCAGAAAGCATCCCTTCACAGGTTTAAAAGGGAAGCCTGGGACGCCCCTCAGGCGTTGTGGATAGTGCCTAATGAATTCAGGGAACCTACCCGAGGGGTCGAATGAGCTAAGTCTGCAATTTAGATCTTTAAGCATAGCATTCATCACGCCCTCGTTTAATTAGTACCCAAAAGCGCTTTAAAGCAGTTAAAAGTCGTGTGGGTTGATGAATAATTATATTCGATCATCGCTTTATATTTACAAGTAGAGGTGTTTAAGATCATTGTAAAAAATAGACACGATGATAATGAAAAATCAAAACAAATTATTTTTAAGAAAATCTTATTTGTTTATAGTTAATTATAGAGTAATGTAGAGTATTGATACCAGTGTATGTATTCAACCGTCGCGTCTTAACTCTTCTCTTAAATCTTTTAGTTTGACAGCGGCCCGACTCTACCCCCACAATACAAACCCCTGCTTTTTATTGGTGCAATATTTTACCAAACAGACTATTCGTATAATTTGGATATGAAACACGTACGTATAACATTTATTATCAGATTTATTTTTCTCGTCTTATTTACGTAATAAAATCTTTATATACTTGTATCGTTGTATTATTGATCGTGTAACTACAGATTTTCACACATAAAGTCCATGTACACGTAACTTAATTTTTATAAACAAATTATATTTTTAAAATAACTAAGTCATTATTATTGGATTCTTCATTATCAAAGTAAGAAACTAAAGAAGGCCGTTTGCAGAAACGAGGTCTTTAACGCATTAAAATCTATTATCGTTTCTTTGAAATCAAGAGAAACGCTGGAATACTCTTCAATTAGTCTTTTTTTATGTTTCAATTAAACACCGTCACATTTCCCATGGCATTGACATTCCATTACAAGAAAGTTTAATCAAAGCGAGCATCGGGGAAAAGAAAACAGGAAAACCAATCATGACAAGACGCCGAGGAATGCTTTGGAAGGAACTAACTATTTAACTGCTATCTACGATTTCTGAACGCATTGATGACTTTCAATATTCTCCATTGTATAGAAGACTCAATATCGTTTTGAGCAAAAATCTTCAACTTGTACATTTTTATTGTAGGACACAACACGCTTAGTCGTGTCCCACAATAAAACATCAATGTATAACAACAAAATTATTTTGAGCAAAATGTATTATTTGTAAAAAAAATATGGTTTAATTTTAAATAACGTTGTTTATATAAACAATCTAATCTATAAACTAATCTAATCCTGCAATCTACTATTTCAGTTTAGATTGTGCTTCGAGTATCGAATGACCCTGTCCGAATCGACAGCGCAAGGACGTTTGACATCTCATTATCTAGAGTTTAATTTGTTCAATTATTACGTGATTTAAGCTATAATATCCTTTACTACTAATATACTATCCTTTAGAAGTTTATCCTTAATCTTTTTTGTTATAATTTAAATTAAAAAAAAGTGATTCCGTAAGAAAAAAATATTTATTAAAAACTATTTTTCTATAGCATTACACTTTTGTATTTTTTCTTACTAGTAGTCTCTGCTAGTACAATATCATTGACTGATAATTAGTAGGGAATTATAGAATATAATTAAAAATAATAATATTAACGGAGACAATAACTGTTAAATGTTTTCATTAGCAAATTACCAATATAATTATGTAATAAAAATATTTGATGTATAAGTAAATTATACATTAACGAATTATATGATAAAGTAACAGCATTTGAAAGAAAATTACGTTCTTGGTTATTTTTAATTTAACGAGAATCCAACACTGATGACGACCAAAGATCAATTCGGTCCGTTACATCACTTCAGGAAGCATATCATAATATTATAATCAATCTAAACTATCTATATCTATAGTTAGCAATGTTCCGTTAACACGAAATTTACTTTGATGCAATACGAAAGTCATCTTTTACATAAGTGAAGTATGAAATCAATAATTACATACATTTCTATCTGATATCTTCAAATCTGGCAACACTAAGTAACGGATATAGGTATGTCCCGTAACCGGTAATTGGTTAGTTTTGATTTGCAAAAACCGTAATAAGAGCAAAACATTTTGATCTGGTTGATAAAAATATTAAAGATGTTTTAATAATCTATCACTCGTAACAAATTCTAAATTCAGTTTTTATTACACGAAAATTGTATGTCACGAAATAAAGACAAAAAATTGCAAGGATTTTTTTAAGAATACTGTATAATATAAAATTGTAAATATAAAAAATCAACACACATCTTGTTAAACGGTAACGTATTATCAATTTTATCTCAATCTTGCATTAACTTTAACACTGTTTTCGAAATATCTACTCAAGTGTAACCGTGGACAACGAAGTATATCAACATATAAGTAAGGTTCAATTTAAGGTATAATTATTAAGTAGGAGTTATTATTATTTTGATTGTTTAATAAAATAATCTATTTGAGAATTCTATACATTCTTAATTGGCTCCTGTTGGGAATAAAAAGTATAAATAGGACTTCAGAGTAAAAGATTTATTTAGTTTATCATAGGGAATATACTGACCGCAATTTAATATAGTTTATCCAATGTTTACAGTCGCAGCTGAGGTCACATGTAATTATATAATATTGTAATTAATCAATAATATGTACATTATTATTATTTTATTGATCATTTAGTTCATATAATATTCTTAAATGCACCGACATAAGAAAAAAATAATTAAACGAAAGTACTACAAGATGATTTCAAATACACATGTGTAACTTACAATTGCCAAATAAAATTATTTAAAAACCTGTGGTATTAAATATATATCCAAAACACCTCACAAACACAACAACACTATAAGAATAAGAAGACGCACTGCGAAAAACTTTATTCAAAAGCAACGCGTGTGTAACTATTCTGATAAAAGCGCGTTCAATGCGAGCTCTATTACGATGTGTAGCGTCGGAAGCGTCATAGCGCACTGGCGTGACTCGAGAGCCACGCTGTGTGGCGAGTGACAGAGAAATTCAGGGGCGTCAAATTTAATAATCCCCTGTAATTTTCCGCTAATTAATAATTCATATTTATGTCGTGTGGGATATGCATTATATGCTTTAAGTGATTTTGATTATAGTTCTAAATTGTCTTTTCATTATTCATAAATAGCTATTAGGTTGAAGTTGTTAGGTTTATCAAGAAAAAGTATTTGATCAACTCTAAATGATTAGTAAAAGTCAACAACCCTGGTGTATTTCGCAGACAATAGACAGTAGCTGTGCGCTGTCGCAGTCTGATATGAACCTCAGTTCATATCCGATATTGAAGCCGACTGCAATGAATACGCCTTTATCTCATGGTACAGTTCCAACTGCATTGCGGGATTTTGCATTTATGATAAAAGCTTAATGTTTATGTCCCGCTTTTCGGATAAATTAGAAAAAAATCTGATCATAAGCCAACAATAATATCATTTCAACACACAACATTCTATAGCTGTCTGTCTAAAATATTCAGTTTAGAAAAATAATATCAACCAAAACTAAATACTAAAACTGTATATTCCAAAATATGACGCCATATTTACGTTTTAAGCAAGACAAATACACTTACAATGTGAATATTTTTAACAATGTAATGATTATTCAAGCCCACTTTCAGGAATATTAAAAAAATAAGGCTTGTAAAAAGTTAAAATTCGAACAGTCTGGCTCACCTTTAAACGCAGCCAACTGCCATTTCAAGTACTTAATCGACGACATTTTGGTGACATTACGAAACACCAATTAAGTTTAAACGTCAAAAAACATCACCAAAATATGACATTTCGGGAGACCTACAAAAATACTTTTGTATATCATGTATGTTTAATTGTTTTGATGACATAAGACATTGTCTTGTGTTTAGAAAACAAAACGAACAAACAATCAATAGTTAGTTAATAAGATCGCAACCACAACAGGAACATCGTTCTTTTGTTATCTTTATATATATTGCTTTGATTTTCCTCATTAAATATAAACGATATTTACTAGCTAATGACTAGAGACTATATTATAAATATCTTACAGACGTTATAACTCAAACATTTTTTAATCAGAAATGCAACACATAGTCAATAATCATATCTATCAAATTATTAAAATAAATATACATAGTAATATTTAAACCACACTTTTTTCGAACATTTTTTTTGTGTAAATAATAAATATTAAATACACAAAAAAAAATAAGACCACTAACGATGACTTGCAAATATTTAAGAAATATTATCTCTACAACTTATGAACAAACTATCGTCTATTTTCCATAATGCTACTGACTCGAGACATTTGGACCGTTCAATTCACAATGGAGAAGCCAAACTAATCTACGTGCTAAATATTTTTGAACCACTCTTCACCGCATTGCCTCATGCATTGTTAGCCACAAAGAGTTGAATTTGTAAAATACACTCTATATCGTAAGAAACAGAAACCACGTATGACTCTTTGTGTGTATTAATATTCAAGTCGGACGTCGGCTCTGTTCATAGGAACCGTGATGTGTTAGCCATTACCCACTGATTTAATTTGACCACATTACCATGACTCAATTTAACAACTATTGTGTTTTAAAACGAATACTAAATGTAATAAACTCAAATCAGAGCGTCTTTCTGTCTGTTCTTATTTGAGCATCTTGTCAGTTATAGCTTGCTTATAAAAAAAATATAATATTAAAAAATTAAACAAAACTAACAGAGTTAGAACTAATTATAAAAAATAGCTCATAAAAGATTAAAAACTATGTTTTGTAAGATGTTCTGATATTTTTTTGAATGTATGAAAGTATCGTACAATATCTATATTAAGAGACCTTGATACACTGTTATCTAAAGTCATTCCTATCAGGAGTTATTTCCTAGATTCGTGTGTTGCAAAAGGAACGAAAAATAGTTCCTACTTGGAACGGTTCGGCAAAGGACTTAAATATAACTTATTCTATTCTTAGTATGGAAATACGTTATTCAGCCAAGTTTTAAAATAGAATTATTATGGTCTTCTTATTTACGATAAATGTATTGTTCATATATATAAACAGCTTCCAGAGGATGGACCATACAAATGTCAAAATGCCGGCTTTAACTCAAAAATTCAACATCAACTAAAAACTCAACAAAAATCTAACTCGTTACTAAATTAGAAATGTTGTTTCCCTTCTCATCTTCTATTTTAAACTCGTCGATTGATTGCGCGTTTTCTTTCCTCTCGATTTGTCGATATTTGAATACGAATTTTAATTGTAACAATGAATTCATTTTAATCTGAACTGACGTTGACAGCTTTAAAATAAATTATTCATAAACCAAAGCAAAAGCAAATTAGTATTAGTTACACTTTATTTATGAATTATAATAACTTTGAATTCTATAAAAGTATATAGAATAAGTTTTATCCAGTAATTTATGTGACTCCAGAAGTTTGTTTTATAATTTCGAGAGGTACTGTCACAGTGTCATTGGTAACGCTTCAAGGAAGCAGTGTCAATTAAAAACGGCCGGACCCTAATTGTCCATTTGACTCGATTGCGCCAGACGGGAAGGGCCAGCGGCGATCTGACGTTAAAAACTGCGGAGCTTTCCAACTAATATAGGTACTGGCAGGAGAGAGTTGTATGTAAAAACATAGGTTCTGTAGATTTCTATTAAGCTCGACTGTTTAGAAAGTATCGGTGCCATTTTCACAACCAGGTTTCTAATTTTTGTTAAATCATGGTATTTTAATATATTTTGAAAATATTTTTTAATAATCGGAGATAGTTAGAATTACGTTCAATTATTATAATGTTATTATTTATTTATGGTTTTAGGGATTTTTGTCTTGAATTCGGAATTGATTTTGGAATGACTGATTCCGTTTTCTAAGATTGGGCAGGAATTTCAACCAAAATGGGTCATAGTTCTGGATATTAACATTCAGAAGTATGCAGTTGAAGCATGAAGCTGTAATCGATTGGTACCGGATGGGTGCGCAAGCGTCACATCGAATCCATTATCATTCAACGCAGGGTTGTCACATATCCATAAATTATTATTTATTACATTAAGTACTTCATATTAAGCTCCTCAAGCATTAATTCTAAAATAGGTTTAGGTTATATTTTACCTTTTTACAAATTTGAAGAGACACATTGTTTTCTGAATGTTAAGTAATTATAAGTTTTGATATACGTTAATTTCATCAGTACCAACCCTACGTATATCTAATGAGTATTTAAAAACGTCTGCAGTTACAAATGCCATCTGATTTAAGTGCACCGTGACTAACGATGCTCTCAGTATAGGTATTATAACAAAATAGTAAATAAATAATGACATTATTATAAATTATCTCTTAGATAACAGTAACGTAAAATAAATGATAAATTAAACAAACAATTGCAATCGCACCCTACATTACAATATGCTTACACTGCCACCTAGCGTCAAGTAGAAATATCATAAACTAGCAGCACCACATCGCGGAAAGTAGAGTAAACTTAAATTAGTTGTCAGCATGTAGATGGCGGTAAATAAAACCTATCCTCCATACTAGATGGCGTGTTTAGTTAAAATCTAATAAAATGCAATTCTTACCATGTGACGGTAAAGCCCGAAGTGAAACAGCATCTTCTTCCATTTCATCCTCCGCTTCCTCTTCGGTGATAGACGGAGGTGCAGCCCAGCATCTCAACCTGACTCCATTACCAGCAGTACTACCTCCATCTATCCTCACTCGAGGTAAGCTACGTGTTGCGTATTCGCCGTTGTTATTGGGAGCCTGAAAACAAAATAATTAAACATTTAAAACATATAATTGCAATTTGGAAAATATTTACGGATGTAATTTTTCCCACATCTTATGTTTGATGAAATAAGCCCAGAAGTATACAATAACTTAAATAATACTAACAGTTAGTATTCTAGAAACAAACTGTTACAAACAAATGTAATCTTTATTATTTTAATTACCTAATTGTTATTTTTTCATAACGAAAATTGCTAAAAAGCATTTCCCATCTATATTCGTCCTACAATCTTTATTTAATAAAATAAAATATTAAAATAAATTTCCTTATTGTTTCGGTATACCCAGGCATCTTTCGTACCTATGGACGAAGTCGAACGAACGAATTGGTTGAATGATTAAAAGAATGAATGAGATTCTTGAAGCATATCGCGCAATACTAATAATACTAATGTCATCTGATCCTCGCCATATTATAAGTCACAATAATAATTACAGTATTTATGTTCCCACGTCCTTCTATCTCCTTTCCAATGTGGCCTGATTCACTTCAATAATAATGTTTGTGCTGAATGTTATCGTATCTAGCAGAACGATATCAATGGAGTATTCTTGTATTGGTATTTTAAACGTTTAGCAATAGTAGCAGATTATGAGACGGTAAAGATTCTAAGTATTAATATCAAGAAACAACATATAGGTATATATAATACATATAAATACACAAAATAATAATTGTTTTTTTTTATTTAAGACTTGTTGGACAAACAAAAATAAAGCATAATCTACAATCTCAAACAATTATCATTAGGAATAAATACACACATTTTTTATAACCCAATTAAGTCTATAGAAACCTCAAACAAACACCAAAACTGCATGCAAACTTATAAAAGATTATAACGAGAGCGTGTTAAGTGAATGACGAAATAAAACGAATCTAAACGAGCGTGGCCCAATTACATGATAGCTTCAAACAGCATGGAGGGAACAAACAGGCGAACAAACAACGAACTAATAGCCGGCTATTAATAGGTCAAAGAAAGTAGACATGATAAACTGTGTCTTTAATGTTGTGTGTTCGTTTTCTAAACAATCAAACTCTAAATAGTTTCTTTAAACGTACTAATTATATATTTTTTATGGTATTCATATTTGAATAAATAGATCTGTTACTTGTTAGGTCCATTACATTAAACAAAACTTTATATGTAAAACATTTAATAATAATTATCATATTAAATTCAAATTCGAAATATCTTTATTCAAGTAGACATTTACACGCACTTTTGTATCGTCAATTACATAATATTTTTTTTTTCTCCCCCGGTGACGCTGTAATAGCCAACAGGGCTAACAGCATAGACAGACAAAAAAAATACATAAAATTGGTCAATATAGTCAGTCTGTGAGTAAGCTACCACCAGCCTCGGAGTGCTGTTTTTTTGAGAAGAGCTGGCCAGAAACTCAACAGTTGCTCTTTTTAAATGAAATTTAACTATGTTTGGCTTATACATTATAATATCAGCCCTACAGATGAGTCAATGACCCAAGTTTCACACATTTCGATCAACCAAATGTAACTAGAGAGTATGATGTCATTATCTAGACATACTCTGTACTGTCTTAGAACTATATTGAGGTCACACCGACTAATTGTTTGAAATAGGAATATTGGCTTTCTTCTTGTAAATACGTTAGTTTAAGACATTTTAATTGGAACCAAGCTATAAATATACCGGTTAAATTGCCTAAAATTAGATCTTCATGTAATTAAGTACCCGTTTTTTGATTAAGTTCTCTTTGAAGAAAACTTATCCATGATTGGTGAACTTATTAGTAGTATTTAAAAATATATATACATATACATGTATAGCCATGTTAAGCTTATTAATTTTTTTTATGAATATAAAATGAAAAATAAACCGACACGGGCAGGGTATCGAACCCGCGACCGTATCGCTGTTAGTTTCGGTGAATACGGTAGCTCAATTGGTAAAGCGACGAGACGGTTTCCCAAAGGTCGCGGGTTCGAATCCCTGCCCGTATCGGTCTATTGTTAGTTCCATATTTATATAAAGTATGTAGTAACTTTATATTGCTATTGAACGATGTAGGTCAGCCTTTTTCTAGAAAAGTATGTGTCACGTCTAGGTTTTTCTATGGATCTATATGGAGTATCTAATCAAATTATATTTATATATTAGAAATTGTCTATATATAATAGACATGTTTAGCCATGTTAGGCTTATATATCTTATTTAGGAAAACAGTGGCATTTTTAATGTTAATTTATATTGCAAAGCTAGAAATATTAGTTAGGGTTTTTATATAAATCTACTAGATGTCCATTCCGATAAAGACGAGTATAAATGTAATGATAAATTCACCGAGGACACGGTAGCTCAATTAGCAATGCGACGGAACGGTTTCCAATGCGTCTCGAGTTCGAGTCCTGTCCGAGTTGATATTTATTTTTATTATAAATTTCATTACATTTTTAGATAAGTTTATCTGTTTTGAATATATAATATATATTTAAAATTGAATATCAGATCTGTAATTGAACGTTGTGAACAGGTTATTGTATTAGTCATACCTCGTGTTACCAGTGTTTAATACACAATGGTAACGCTTAAATAAACTGCATGCAATATCCTAAATAAATACACAATACTTAAATAAAACAACAGATCCATATAAAATCTGATTTATTGTGCACAAGAGCCGAAAGCTTTTAATAATAGAATTGCTAAAAATAAAAGCTTTTGAATAATAGTGAAGATTTTTAATAATAGTATTGCTAAAAGTAAAGCTTTTCAATAAGAATATTCTAAAAGTAAAGCTTTTTAATAATAGTATTGCTAAAAGTAAAGCTTTTCAATAAGAATATTGCTAAAAGTAAAGCTTTTTAATAATAGTATTGCTAAAAGTAAAGCCTTTTAATAATAATATTGTAGGGGTGCTTATGACTGGATAAAACGAATCACGTTGCACACGTGAAGAAGAATGATTTTATCTATTCGTTTAGAAAAAAGAAAAATGTTAATTACACTAAGTAAAAGAGCTTTAACACAATCTAGATTATTATATAGACACGTGACTCTTCTAAACCGTCACATGGCTTAGTAAAGCACTGTTACCTACTGTATACAGACCCAAGTCTATTCTCAATAACGAATAACGACTGTCTGTAAGTTGGCGCCAGTTCTCATTGTTAGTGTCAGTGTCGACTGTTGGTATGGTAAATGTTTTAATGTATACATTTTGAAGATTACAAGAATAAATCTGCAAATTATTTACAACTTGTTTTGTGAAATTGTCTAAATAATGATACTAGTTTGACAGCCATTCTGATTGTTGCACGCAGATTCAATTATTTTATTAGTATATTTTGCTAAATTTTGTTTCTCGGTGATTATTTCTTAAGTATATAACCAATCACTGATTTTTTGTTGCTAAACCATCGATGATAATGCTGCTATCAAATAAAAACAATCCGATGAGATTATCAGTAGTTTACGAGAAATATCAAGGAGGTAGCATTGAAGCCAACTACTTGATCTTCGTACGTCGTTCCACTCAATAATAAGGTAATGTATATGGTATATAATAAGTCTTACAGCCTCACAGGAAATTATTATAAGCGCCGTAAACAAATTGCATTATAAAAATAAAGAAGCTTTTATAAGATACAGCATAATGACTGCCTTCACTAAACCTGTCCACTGAGCAATCTAAACATCAAATTACAATGTAACTTAGTACCTTTGAAAATGTTTATGTGAAAGCAATAACTTTTGCGGTTGACAGAAAACTAGCAAGAAACCTGAACAGTAGTCGCCTGTTTTACAAAAGGACATTCAAACAAGTTAAGTTCACCGACATTGTGACTCACTACTCTCAACGATTTGAGAATAATTAAATGAATTTACCACTTGTGTTTAATTTCTCTATCCTTTTTGTGTTTTTTTTTTGTTAAATACCACTTCTTATCCTTGTAGAGATTATATTATCCCTGCGTCATATATATAACGGATACAGTACACCCAGGTTTTTAACAACAATCTATCGATCACATAAAGAATTGTCTCGTGAAGGAATCGAACCTTTGGTTCAGCATTCAGAATCACTACGCTTACAGGTTATCAATTACTTAGATGATATTAACGTGGTCTTAAATGTGTTCAAGATAATATTTTTGATACAAAACCAGCCACATGCTGACATCTTGTGAGAATAAACACATTCGCGTGTGGTCTTTAATAGATTCAAGAACTGTGACAATAAAGGCCCATTATTAATATAAGTTTAGTCTCAGTTATTCAAAGTATCTTTTCTTAGAAATAAAATACAAATAGAAATGACTTTATTATTAAGGAAAATCAAATAATATGTATGACTTAGCAATATCTAATAAATAAGTAGCCATAGCAATGACATCAGGCAATCTGGTTCCAGTTAGGACATGTGGCAAGTACTTTTAAATCTGGTTAATAACCGTTGAAGGAATACCTAATCTTTTGTTTTTGTATACTGTTCATCGACCCCTAACATTTGTATTAAAAATATTTATATAGAATACAGCTTTTTATCATCTTATGTTTTTTGATCACTAACACAGTTTAAAGAGACAAAACTTTTTTTTTAAATTAGATCATTTTATCAACAAAATCTTTTATGGTCATATCCTACAATAACTAAACCAATTACTAAATGATATATCTTGTTTAGATTCTAAATGATATTTGTAAAGGACTTGATTAGAAACTGGTTATTTATAACTTTATATAAATGGCAGGTGAAATATGAAATAATTTATATATATATATATATATATATCATACCTACAAAGGGTTTACTGAGATTTAAGTAACAATAAAATGAAATCGCACAATGACGAGTTGGATTCTACAATTAGACCACAATAGGAAGATCAATGTACTACACACACAAGCACACACACAAGCTTATACACAAGCACACATACAAGCATACACACAAGCACACACACAAGCACTCTAATACTAGCACACATATATACTTTGATATTTCTTACCTTGTAGTCCAAATAGAAGCCCGGGAATGACTGTAGCGTGTAAAAGAAATATATTATTAATTTTCATTTTAAGTTCATATTTTATTTTTATAGCGAAAAACAGTTATCAAATAATTTTTCATATACTCTACTTAAACCTCATTAGTTTTTTTTTACGTGTATTGTATATTTTTCAAATGTAAAAAATATCTCAAATTGATATTGGTTATACTTAAAACAAAAATTTGGGAGCAAATTATATTCTCCTAGCGTGCGGATAAAAGTTAGACTTAAATAAAATTACAAACATCTTCTGAGAATCGGTAAGATTGTTCTTCCGTGCATGTAACTTAGTATGCTTTGAGAAATGGTTTCATCACGTAAAAATATTTTTCTTTTGTTAACGATAACAATTGACGGAACATATGTAAGTTTATATGAGGAAATAAACTTATGACAGAGTTTACAATAACTAGCGTTTAACTTAACTTACAAAAACTTGAGATAGAATTAAACCACTTAACGCTTTACAAAATGAAGCTTACAAAAACTACTTACATTGTAAACTTAAACATCTTACAATGTTAATATAGTATTAAAAAGAGTAGTTTTTATCATATTACGTTTTCTACAAAAACATTATTTTATTACGCATTGACTATAACAATAACACTTTCAGGATTTAAGTGTTATTTATATTTACATTCACGATACTATACATAAAATATCATTCACACATACATATAAATAAAAAAGAATACTCGCAGCTTTATTTTCTATAAATAAATGTAAAAATATTTTCATGTAACGATATATTTACTGCAAATACATTAAACTTTGTGTACACAAAATATATATAGTAATATTTCTTATTAATAATCCTGGACTATATATCAAAGATTTTCGCATAAAATAGTCGTAAGTGTATTATAATTGAGTATAATCAAGAGGAGTGTTTGATAGGAGGTAGAGTTGATTTATTCAGGAAACCGGCACCGACGCCTACATAGAACAGTACCAATGAGTCCACAGCATATAGACGTTTAATTTGATAACGAGTTACTATATACTACTTATGTATTATATATAACACGTTTATATATTAGTGTTGATATCAAATAATTAAGTTACGAGCATCTATGGAGTTTCTTGCCCGTTCTTTTTCATTGACCTATCTTTTGGAACCGTGCAAGTAGAGTTTGTAATTTCATAAGTATAAAATATGTGTCAAATAAAATAAATACATATCTTAAGTTCACAGTTTCAGTGGTTAATTGTAGAGTCGCGATTCTTCTCTCGTGGAATTTCACAATATGTTATATACCGTAATATTTGGTAACATTTATTTATTTAAATACTTCAAGTTTGTAACTCTTTAGTTATGAAAACATCGTAATGAATGAGTCTGTGGTAATTTATTATAAGTTTCTCTAAACACTCATTCTTTACAATAAAGGTGAAAAGTAACTTAAGTGATGGTATATGAGTACCGCTATAAATATAATATAAATATACTTTACATTTACCGCACGGCATTTATCTAATACCACTTTTAATGTAATTATAGTAATCGTGATAATCAGAAAAAGGTATAACGTAATATCAAGAACACGCGTTCTCGCCCACAAAATTTATCGAAATAGAACGTGCCTGAACTTTCACTAAGATTAATAATGTTACAACTTAATTGCATTAAAAATAGCAATTATTTTATTCTTAAAAGGTATCAAATATAACAATAATGGTATGCTTTTGAATATTACTGAAATTGGTTTCGAGATTTAAGGAGTCCATATGCTTTTTATCTAATAAAAACATTTTAAAAACCTATAACCAAGAAGTTAACAATTCGAGTTAGTGAGTTTAATTGGACGTCAAATGAGCACCAATTAAAATGATAATAAATAACTTAAAAATCAAAACTTTCAATCAAATATAAATTACCTTAGAAACTAGGAAAGCGAATCCATTGACCCCAAATATATAGATTCGAAATAAACTATATAAAAAAGTCGAGCTGTCACTCAATGTGCCTTGCGATGCGTTACTTACATAGAATTATTATATATAGAATAAGTGAGCCATAGACAGGCCTATGAGTGTCGGTGTCAGACAAATAATAAAAGAGGAAAGATGCCAGACCAATACGTATCTTTGTCTAATCACGCATCCAAGAAAGAGAAACAGATAGGTAGCCTCATTTGCTTTCTCTTTTTTTTTCGATGGACACTTTTTAGGCAGGCTTCCCTACCCTATGTATAATAACTCTATGGTTACTTCACTGACTGATGACTTATGAGGCTAATAACTATTATTCGCCAACCTTGCGATAATTGAAATGTAATTGCAGACATATGAATGAACAAATCGCGTAAAAAATGTTCAAGTCCTAGATACGTATCAAGTGAAATAGTTTTACTAAATTCGTTACGCTCTATTGCTGTCAGATATAATTACATTGGTACGTCCGGTTTTGTATACGATTACAAAATATTAAAGAATGCGTACATGATATAAGGTTGTATTGAGTTCAATATTTTTCAAACACCGCATATATTATCTATCAATATACGATATGTTTGTTTGTCATGTTTGTTGTATTGGACTTCCTTAAACAAATATTTATTCTGGTTTTATTATAATTTTAATTACATATTCTGTGAATATTTCAAGGATCCACGTGTGGCCATTATTAATTCGAAAATATCAGGTTTGTTGTATGGGAGCCCCTCTTAAATATTTATTGTATTCCGGTTTTCATTTGTTATAGAGACAACTGAAATATATCATCTGTGAAAATTTTATGAGATAAAGCTTGATGACAGACAGGCGGACTTACAGACAGCAGTCTTAGTATAAGGGTTCCATTTTACTCTTGAGTAAAAAAGCCTTTTTTTTAATGTTGGGAAATCCTTTATGGATACCACCCATCCCTACTACAAAGGCTGCAAGTAACTACAAGTACCAGGCTATCATAAGCAGCACTATACTCACAGCGAGCTCCTCGCTAATGTATGCGGTGAGTGTGCGGCGGTCCTGCTGCAGCACACAGTAAAAGGGCTCCCACGAGAGAGGCACACCAGCTGCCGCTCCACTAACAGCACTACTGGCGGCATCTGGAAAAGATAACTCATTATTACTCCTTATTCTTTATATTAATATAAAAAATATAAATGTGTAACATACTAAAGACCTTTAGCAATGGTCAAGGAAAAACGTTTACTCGGAAATAATTGGCACTAACTACATTCTATATAAAAATTATAACACATTTAAGTACAAAGTATGGTACCACAAGTATTTATTACTTAATAATTACTTACGACTAACAAATTAAATTATCTTTAACTAGACTTCTAGATAGAGATAATGAAGTTTGATTACGTTTTATATATAACCTATATTGAATAATTTCATATCTAAGTGATTTGAGGCGAAGTAACAGGTGTTCTAACTGTTAATAATAACTTGATAACAAGAAATATAAGCATTATGTATTGTAATTATTATCACAGTAAACTATCCATAATGTTTGAAACTATATATAGACATGTATAACTATGTTAAGCTTAATGAACTTTGGAATATATATATATAATGAAAAATAAACCGATACGAGCAGAGATTCGAACCCACGACCTCTGGAAAACCTATTCCTGTCCTGTCCTGTCCCGGTGGTGTACGGTTATTATATTATCTATAGTAATAAAGCTACACAAGTATAATATATTGTATATGATATTGAATTGCAAAATAAACATAAACAATAGGAATAATTGAAGTTATTGTAATAATTGTCTCAGTCATACAAGGAACACAATTGGTAGTATTTTGATCGAATGCCGTGTGTAGCTCGCATATTTGTATTCTATAGCAATCAATACTTAATTAGGCATTTAATAATAATAATAATAACACAGGACAAATTACACAAATTGATCTAACCTCTAAGCAAGCAAATTATTTGCTTGTAATAAGGGTGTCAGACAACGATACAAATACATACAAATACACATTCTAAATACTACGAATATATTTAATAAACGACTCAACCCAGACATACAGACATCTATCCCCGTCACATACATGCCTGTCCCTGTCGGGAATCGAACTCGTGCCCCATTGCTTCGCTACACGTTAGGCGTCTGCGATAACCACTGGACCAACGGAACGTTTAATTTATCTAAATCAAGTGTCAGATCAATACAGATCAACATCAGTTCTTGGCATTTAGCGTATAAGATATTCTATTACGATTTAAACTAGCTTGCGGTAATACGTCAAGGCTGCTTCGAATAAAACAAGACTGAATAGAAGAAACGATTTCGCTAATGAAATCGTAAATAATCGTAAATCGCAAAAGGATATTGGCGTAATGAATACTAAAACAAAGCTAAAAAGCCCCTTTGAAAATGATTTGTAGTTTTTGAAACTAATTGCTTATTTATCACTAATTTACTTAAACAATCAGAACTATTACCAAACATGGTTCGATTTTTACATAAATGAACATTTAATATAAAAAATAAAAAATATTATCGAAAAAAAAACCCATCAATTTTGCAAAATTGTAATTTGCTTAAAATTACTTACTTAATACAATTTGGTCATTATTATTTCCCTTAAATATTGTTTAGCGTGTACTAAAGTACCTTTCGGAACTGTAAAGGGTCACACAGACACAAATAAAAGACTATAGTGGTAATTGAGCACTTACTCAACTAATAAAAGAACTTTGTGTACAAGGATAAATGATACAATTAATAAAAATAATGTAACGTCAACAAAAATACAATCAAATAAAACAGTTATATATTATTACTGTATATTTTTCTAGATTTCATATTTAATAATGTTTATTTTATTTATATGTATTATTTTTTTTTTTTTTTTTTTTTTTATATGATCTAGGGCAATGCTTGACTACATTCCACCTGATGGTAAGTGGAATGTAGTCTTAGATGGTAAGTCGCATTGCCCTAGCAACCTATTCGCTCTTCTCTTGAAGACACCCACATTATATTTGGCCGGAAATACCGACGCAGGCAAATTGTTCCAGTCCTTTGCTGTACGTACTAAAAATGAGGAAGCAAAGCGCTTCGTTCGGACAGGTGGAATGTCCACAACAAAAGGATGGATACCTGCCGTGCGTCGGGACGTCCGGTGATGGAAGGGGGACGGGGGAATTAACTCGTGTAATTCCTGCGCACACTCACCAAAATGTATCCTATAGAATACTGAGAGGCTAGCAATTTTACGCCTGTGATCAAGGCTTTGGAGGTCGGCTTCGACCAATTCGGGATCGCCTATAAGCCTCTTTGCTCGCCTCTCAATTGAGTCCAGAACCGCAAGATGAGACTTTGCGGCACCAGCAAATATGTGTCCACAGTACTCTACACACGACCGGATCTGTGCTTTGTATAAAACAAGAAGCTGTCCCGGTGTAAAGTACTGCCGAACCTTCGCAAGAACGGCAAGCTTTGCTGCTGCTGCTCTTGCTCTGGACTCAATGAACCGACCAAAGTTGAGGTTCGAGGAAATCTCTAAGCCTAACAACTGAAGCCGGTCACTGTATTCCAAGGATACATTCTGGAAAGTAGGAGCCAAGGTGAAAGGGCTCCTTTTGGAGGTGAATAGACACGTCTGCGTTTTGGTGGCGTTGAACTCGACAAGATTGGCATTGCTCCATGCGGAGACTGCCTGAAGTTTGTCATTCAAACGTTGCACCATGGCTTCTCTTTCAGACTGTACTTGATCTCGACTAGCCCGAGTACTCGGCAGATATCTTTCTACAACTGTGCTGTCGTCTGCATACCCATAGATACCGGGCTTCAACAGATCATTAATGTGCAGCAGAAACAGAGTTGCAGAAAGAACGGACCCCTGAGGCACTCCGGCATTTATTGTCAAGGGTTCCGAGGAACACCCGTCGACAACTACTCGGAGAGATCTGTGGCTCAGAAAGTCCGTTACCCAGCCGATCAGACCAGGAGATATACCGTACGCTGAAAGCTTGCATATAAGGCTCGCATGCCAGACCCTGTCAAATGCCCTCGAGACGTCCAGAGAGACGGCGACCGCTTCTCCGTTCTTCTCGATGGCTTCGCCTAAAATGTGAGTAGCATACACTAGGAGGTCCCCAGTAGACCTATTACGGCGAAACCCGTACTGTCGGTCACTGAGGAGATCGTTACCTTCTAGGTATGCTAGTAGGCGCGAGTTCAATACACGCTCCATAATCTTACAGAGTATGGAGGTGATTGAAATCGGTCTGTAATTGACAGGGTCGGCACGGCTGCCTTTTTTGGGCACAGGTTGCACATTAGCAAGCTTCCAGGATTTCGGCACTATTCCAGTCATGAAAGAGAGGCGATACAGACGTGTCAGTATAGGAGACAACTCAGCTGCGCATGTCTTGAGCAGAATGGCTGGTATACCATCAGGACCACTGGCTTTATTCACATCTAAACGACACAATGTTCTCCATACCTCTTTGTTAGTGATGCGGATTTCAGGCATCGAAATACCGCAGTGAGGAAGATGTGCTGGAGAAGCATTGCCAGTGTCTAGATGCGAATTCTCAGCAAACAGAGAAGCAAATACATTCGCTTTCTCTGTTGCAGTGTGGGCCAGGGATCCATCAGGCTTCAGCAGAGCAGGCAGTGAGGGTTGGCAGAAGTTCGACTCGATCGCTTTGGCAAGAGACCAGAAAGCTCGACTGCCAGTTGGTCTGACAGAGAGCTTTTCGCCATTCTTAACGATCCGATCAAGACGAGCCTTCCGCAATGCCTTCTTGTAGGACTTGGCAGCTTGGTTAAAGGCTCTCTTCTTCAAACTTACATCCGGAGTTTTGCGGGTTCGAGCATCAGCCCAAATGAGATATGCCGAATGTTTTCGGTCTTGAGCATGACCACATTCGGCATTAAACCATGGGCGAGCTTTGCCACCGATGGGTACGTCAGCAAAAGGAATAAAATACTCCATTGCCTGATGCACCACATCGGTTATAGCATCCGCGCAACTCGACGGATCCAAAGAAGAGAAGCAGACCTGCCGCCAAGGATAAGACGCAAAAAAGTGTCGCATCTCATCCCAATCTGCTGACTTGTATTTCCATACTCGCCTAACACCATGAGGTTCGAAAGCTGGTGGGGAATATGTAAACACAGATTTCACCAGACAGTGATCGGAGGTTCCCAAGGGGGACGTGACTTCTACACGATACCTGTCCGGATCAGTTGTCAGCAGAAGGTCCAGGCAATTGGCTGTATGGCCTACCACATCTGGTACCCTTGTCGCTTGCTTCACCAGCTGAAAGAGGTCCAAGGACAACGCAAATTTCCGCGCTTCTCTTCCAGCATGGTCGGTCTTCTGGTACGGGAACAGCCAGTCCTGATGACAGGCATTAAAGTCCCCCAGAAAGACGAGCTGCGCCGAAGGGTACTGATACAGAGCCATATCTGCAGCCTCACTAAGATACTCAAATAAACGAGTTGTCTCCTGGTCACCGCTGTGCGAACGGTAGACACAGGAATACAGGATTTTTTCGTTTCCTGTGTCCACTAAAACCCATAGGGAAGAAAAAGTGGGGTCTTCAAGGTGACGGAGACGCTGAATACAGAGGTCGTTCCGCGCGTACATACTGACTCCGGCCCGTGAGCGAAAGTTGTGCTCCAACGAGTAACCGGGATAATCCAAGTATGTAGCGCTCAAAGGACATTGTATCTGCGTCTCCGTCAAAAAGAGCAAGTGCGGCTGCTCTGTCTCCAGGTGGTGGTGGACAGCTAAAAGATTTGAGTGCAAACCCCTTATATTAGTCAGGTGCACTTTGTATGAGGAGGAGTGCAACCGCTGAGTCAACTTGTTTCTTTTTTTTACCTTTTTCATAAAATAAAATAAATAAAAGTGAATAGGGATGGGAAATGGCAGTTGAACGAGGCGGTACGTATCGAACCCGACGTCGAAATTGGTGATGTCTTGCCACTGGGAGGCTAGTCTGGAGACTGCGGGGACGCCCGAACCCCCCCAGGGATCGCCATCGGGCCTCCTCGCCTGGTCGCCAACCAGCACGATGGAGCCACCCTGGGATTTTTCGCAGCTGGCGGGGCAGCCTTTCGTGGGTGGCTAACCCACTAATTGGGCCCCCAACTATCTGCGGGCGGCCAGCGGAAAGCCGTCGCTTCGGATCCCGCTACCCTCCTCGACTAGACACCCGACAAAACAAACACCAACTCGACGTCAACCGGTTCGCCAACGTACCGCAGCTGTTCAAACCCATTTCCCATAAACGGCTTCATCGAGCAACGTGCCGGAACACGACTATGTCGCTTAGCGGCACGACTTTGCCCGATGGGTGGTAACTTTGCCGGCGACCCGATGTTATGGTCTACCACCAAGGAAATATATATGTTTACTTTGAAATTATAAATCTTATATTAAAATACAAATACCTAAATTTTGAAAGTATTGCTAAAAAAAAAATAATCATATTTAGGTAAGAACTACTTATTAATTTTTATATGTTTTTGTGAACCGTACAAAGTAATACATTCATGTAACGGATATGTAAATTAAAAATTATCTTTTATGAACCTTCTTTGTTCATACACGGATGACACAATTAATACACTTAACAGACCTATTTATAAATTAACTTTAAGTTATATTAACTAACATTATTTTTTATATAAATTACCTTTTAATAAACTCTTTAAAATATTTTTCATTTCAAAATAGATTCTTCATCATTCTTGCATTTCAAAATTTCAGAAAAATGAAAAACCGTTTTAATATTATAAAAAGAACCTTATAATCATTGAAGATAAATAAAATCAGTAAGTATTTATTATATGTAAATTTATATTATCTCAAAAATTAATAAAGATATAAGAATCCTATTACCATAAGGTAAAATATACATATGCATATATATATATAATACAGTAAACGAGGGTTATCTAAGAATTTAACACAGTTTAACAATGCATGCGCTTACGCTATATTATTACAGTACATAAATAGGGTATAAAATGGAATCGCCTCGCTGGAACAGGCCTGAGGCAATCTTTGTCCATCTCCTTAGTTGCTCACGCTTTACGCCAAGTCTAGACTAGACACTAAAGTAGTAGGAATACCAGAGTTCTGCCTCTACGAGGCAGAAACTCTGGTATAAACTAACCTAACATAACCTAACCTAACCTAACCTAACCTCACCTAAAAAAAAAAAAAAAAAAAAAAAAAAAAAAAAAAAAAAAAAAAAAGGTTTTGGGGTGCGCTGAATCGATTGGTGCGATCCTTTTTTTGATATCTCATCAGAATCAGAAGTTAGCTTCCATAATTTAAACACTCCAATACCTCTCATTAATCTAATGTTAATGACATGCTCGCTGCTTTATTGTTCTCCTAATTAGGTGATATTCAATGTTATCATTACCTAATTACTTTTAACATTCCTTAGCTGTAGGTACAATAAAAGTACTTCCTTTTTATTTTTCCGTATCCTTTATTTAAAATAATATTTGAATAATTCATGTACCAATATATCATTCATTAGCGTTAGGTTTACATCGAATATATTAGTAAAATCCAACATGTCATTTCCATGGAACTTAAAATATAAATATAGCAAGCAGTACTCTCCACATACTGATGTCCATTCATTTTGAATCCTCTTACTGTTGTTAGTCCATACTCTACAATTTCTATTCAAAAATGTTCTATGGAAACCTGTAGGCAACCGACCGAACGAATCAAAATATTGACCAAATCCGTTTTTATCTATGTGTATAGCCACCCAGTGAGATCCTGGCTGTGTATCTGGATCCAAATTGCTAACTAAGAACGTAGGTACTTCTATGTGAATTGGTAATCTGTTTGATGCATACACGTTGTGTTGTAAGGATGGGTGTATCCTATACAAAGTTTCTTGTATCTCGATAGAATTCATGTTTTATTTTAGATTAATTATAATATATGTTAGCTATAGGCGATTACTCCTGTGTATGTTCATTATGTTTTTGTGAGCTTGATATTTAAAGGTATATAGGTTGTAAAAAAAAAAAACATCGATTACAGCTTTGTTGATAACTTTATTACTTAAATAAAATAAATGAATACATTTGTAGAAGACATTTATTATATCTCAATCATTTGTTAAATTTATTTAAACATTGCGTTTTGATTAAACATTATTTAAAACCAAAGTTTCTTGTATCTCGATAGAATTCATGTTTTATTTTAGATTAATTATAATATATGTTAGCTATAGGCGATTACTCCTGTGTATGTTCATTATGTTTTTGTGAGCTTGATATTTAAAGGTATATAGGTTGTAAAAAAAAAAAAAAAAACATCGATTACAGCTTTGTTGATAACTTTATTACTTAAATAAAATAAATGAATACATTTGTAGAAGACATTTATTATATCTCAATCATTTGTTAAATTTATTTAAACATTGCGTTTTGATTAAACATTATTTAAAACCAAAGTTTCTTGTATCTCGATAGAATTCATGTTTTATTTTAGATTAATTATAATATATGTTAGCTATAGGCGATTACTCCTGTGTATGTTCATTATGTTTTTGTGAGCTTGATATTTAAAGGTATATAGGTTGTAAAAAAAAAAAACATCGATTACAGCTTTGTTGATAACTTTATTACTTAAATAAAATAAATGAATACATTTGTAGAAGACATTTATTATATCTCAATCATTTGTTAAATTTATTTAAACATTGCGTTTTGATTAAACATTATTTAAAACCAAAGTTTCTTGTATCTCGATAGAATTCATGTTTTATTTTAGATTAATTATAATATATGTTAGCTATAGGCGATTACTCCTGTGTATGTTCATTATGTTTTTGTGAGCTTGATATTTAAAGGTATATAGGTTGTAAAAAAAAAAAACATCGATTACAGCTTTGTTGATAACTTTATTACTTAAATAAAATAAATGAATACATTTGTAGAAGACATTTATTATATCTCAATCATTTGTTAAATTTATTTAAACATTGCGTTTTGATTAAACATTATTTAAAACCAAAGTTTCTTGTATCTCGATAGAATTCATGTTTTATTTTAGATTAATTATAATATATGTTAGCTATAGGCGATTACTCCTGTGTATGTTCATTATGTTTTTGTGAGCTTGATATTTAAAGGTATATAGGTTGTAAAAAAAAAAAACATCGATTACAGCTTTGTTGATAACTTTATTACTTAAATAAAATAAATGAATACATTTGTAGAAGACATTTATTATATCTCAATCATTTGTTAAATTTATTTAAACATTGCGTTTTGATTAAACATTATTTAAAACCAAAGTTTCTTGTATCTCGATAGAATTCATGTTTTATTTTAGATTAATTATAATATATGTTAGCTATAGGCGATTACTCCTGTGTATGTTCATTATGTTTTTGTGAGCTTGATATTTAAAGGTATATAGGTTGTAAAAAAAAAAAACATCGATTACAGCTTTGTTGATAACTTTATTACTTAAATAAAATAAATGAATACATTTGTAGAAGACATTTATTATATCTCAATCATTTGTTAAATTTATTTAAACATTGCGTTTTGATTAAACATTATTTAAAACCAAAGTTTCTTGTATCTCGATAGAATTCATGTTTTATTTTAGATTAATTATAATATATGTTAGCTATAGGCGATTACTCCTGTGTATGTTCATTATGTTTTTGTGAGCTTGATATTTAAAGGTATATAGGTTGTAAAAAAAAAAAAAAAAACATCGATTACAGCTTTGTTGATAACTTTATTACTTAAATAAAATAAATGAATACATTTGTAGAAGACATTTATTATATCTCAATCATTTGTTAAATTTATTTAAACATTGCGTTTTGATTAAACATTATTTAAAACCAAAGTTTCTTGTATCTCGATAGAATTCATGTTTTATTTTAGATTAATTATAATATATGTTAGCTATAGGCGATTACTCCTGTGTATGTTCATTATGTTTTTGTGAGCTTGATATTTAAAGGTATATAGGTTGTAAAAAAAAAAAACATCGATTACAGCTTTGTTGATAACTTTATTACTTAAATAAAATAAATGAATACATTTGTAGAAGACATTTATTATATCTCAATCATTTGTTAAATTTATTTAAACATTGCGTTTTGATTAAACATTATTTAAAACCAAAGTTTCTTGTATCTCGATAGAATTCATGTTTTATTTTAGATTAATTATAATATATGTTAGCTATAGGCGATTACTCCTGTGTATGTTCATTATGTTTTTGTGAGCTTGATATTTAAAGGTATATAGGTTGTAAAAAAAAAAAACATCGATTACAGCTTTGTTGATAACTTTATTACTTAAATAAAATAAATGAATACATTTGTAGAAGACATTTATTATATCTCAATCATTTGTTAAATTTATTTAAACATTGCGTTTTGATTAAACATTATTTAAAACCAAAGTTTCTTGTATCTCGATAGAATTCATGTTTTATTTTAGATTAATTATAATATATGTTAGCTATAGGCGATTACTCCTGTGTATGTTCATTATGTTTTTGTGAGCTTGATATTTAAAGGTATATAGGTTGTAAAAAAAAAAAACATCGATTACAGCTTTGTTGATAACTTTATTACTTAAATAAAATAAATGAATACATTTGTAGAAGACATTTATTATATCTCAATCATTTGTTAAATTTATTTAAACATTGCGTTTTGATTAAACATTATTTAAAACCAAAGTTTCTTGTATCTCGATAGAATTCATGTTTTATTTTAGATTAATTATAATATATGTTAGCTATAGGCGATTACTCCTGTGTATGTTCATTATGTTTTTGTGAGCTTGATATTTAAAGGTATATAGGTTGTAAAAAAAAAAAACATCGATTACAGCTTTGTTGATAACTTTATTACTTAAATAAAATAAATGAATACATTTGTAGAAGACATTTATTATATCTCAATCATTTGTTAAATTTATTTAAACATTGCGTTTTGATTAAACATTATTTAAAACCATATTTACACTGTTAATTATAAACAAGTACATACTTATAAATTCTACATTTATCTTAGATTATGATATATTAACCTATTTTAAGTTATATCTATAATAAGTTTATACATTGAAATATTTATTTATTACTGCTTTTTTTTACACTGTTTCTTAAAAATAACAACACATAATTTTAAGATTTATCTTAATTTATAATGTCCCCAAGCTAATGTATCCACATTATTAGGTAAAATAAAACGTTTAGTATCATTATGAGATAGAGATATTTTGGTAATTTGTTGAGTGAATATTGAGTGTTTAAGTGATCTAAACCTATACATTGTATCATACTGTTTATTTTTATTTAAGAGACATGATTTATAATTTTCAAGCGTCATCCGTTTAGTAACACTTTTGTTAACTCCTTTAGCTTTAGAGGTAAATTTATTTTCGGTTTGAATGGCATACATCTTTGATCGTAATCCTACAAATTCTTTAACAATATTTCCATTATATTCATCTTTGAAAAAACCAACCTTTTTTTTGTTTATTAGCGGATAACCAAACACATTGCTTGTTGGATAATCGGATGTATCAAAACGAGAAAAGAGATCAGTTTTAATATCATTATAGAAATCATCCGTAAAAATTTGATAAATTAAACTATCAGTGTCCGTGTATAACAATTTAGTATTGCTACCAAACTTAGTTAACATATAGTCATAATGAAAATCATACATTAATGTTTTTGATATATCTAGGATGGCAAACCCTAAATAAATAGGTTTGTCATAAAACACTTTGGTTTTTTGAAGCTGAACAGCTACCAAGTTTTCCGCAAAAATAGAAATATTTTTGAATTCAGGTTTTGCTATTAAATCTTGGACACCTAAAGATTTACCTCGATTATTCCAGTGAGTAAGTAATTTGACATTTACTCTTTTCTCAACATTTTCCATAGTTTTACCAAACACCGAGTTATTCATTAATTTAAAAAAATCCTTCTCAAAATCTGAAGTGGCTCGTGTTCTGAGTTCAGTATTTAGATCAATATATTTTTTTAACCAAGGACTTTGTTTAAATTTTAATATTCGATGTATTTTTGATAATTTGAGACCCATTTTAAGACATTGTTTTAGATTTCGGTAATGAATTTTATATTTTTCTTTATTATTTAAATTTAGAATGAGTTTTTTTTCTTTTGATCCCCCTGCAAAAATATTTTCAGGACACAATGGTAAGTCAGAATGAATATCATGAAGTTCATCAGGATATTCCAAATCCACTTCTAAAATAAAGCCGTATTCAGAATCCTCTGCAACTTCATAATTTGTCTCCGGACTCACCCATTCAAAGTCTCCTTCAGGAAGGTATTGTGACATGGCCCAACCATAAAGGTTATTAGCATCGAAATAGGCTAAGTATGATATAGGAATATCATTATTAAAATCCTCTAAATATTTATTATTTGCTTTTGCATGACGATTACTACACTGAGAAACACCACCTCTTATACCCGACTTAATGAATGCAATTTGTTCAACATCTGTTAACAATTCTAATTTCACTTTAGTTTCTTTTAACATAGCATCCCAACTGAGCCCAGGTGCTGTATAGTAATGTGTAGGATCTAACCTATAAGTTTTGAGACATAGGTCTCTAAAATTTTCGAAAACATCTACAAGCAATAAAACATCTGTCTTTAAATATAAATTGGAATAATCTAACATATTTTGACAACCAAAGTGTTGCCAAACGTCTTGAGCGCGTTTATAATCATCATCTGAAATTTTTGAACTAGTTAATGTATTAAAGAATTGATCCTGATTTGGTAATGAAGTTTCATTTAGGGATTCAAAAGATTTCATGAATTCATATGGGTAAACACCTTTCTTTCTAAGGCGATTAAAATCTTCTTTGTTCGGAAAGTTGTTTTTGAGTTCATAAAATTCATCATCTTTCAAATTTTTAGCCAACCAACCCAACCTTTATGGTTGGGCCATGTCACAATACCTTCCTGAAGGAGACTTTGAATGGGTGAGTCCGGAGACAAATTATGAAGTTGCAGAGGATTCTGAATACGGCTTTATTTTAGAAGTGGATTTGGAATATCCTGATGAACTTCATGATATTCATTCTGACTTACCATTGTGTCCTGAAAATATTTTTGCAGGGGGATCAAAAGAAAAAAAACTCATTCTAAATTTAAATAATAAAGAAAAATATAAAATTCATTACCGAAATCTAAAACAATGTCTTAAAATGGGTCTCAAATTATCAAAAATACATCGAATATTAAAATTTAAACAAAGTCCTTGGTTAAAAAAATATATTGATCTAAATACTGAACTCAGAACACGAGCCACTTCAGATTTTGAGAAGGATTTTTTTAAATTAATGAATAACTCGGTGTTTGGTAAAACTATGGAAAATGTTGAGAAAAGAGTAAATGTCAAATTACTTACTCACTGGAATAATCGAGGTAAATCTTTAGGTGTCCAAGATTTAATAGCAAAACCTGAATTCAAAAATATTTCTATTTTTGCGGAAAACTTGGTAGCTGTTCAGCTTCAAAAAACCAAAGTGTTTTATGACAAACCTATTTATTTAGGGTTTGCCATCCTAGATATATCAAAAACATTAATGTATGATTTTCATTATGACTATATGTTAACTAAGTTTGGTAGCAATACTAAATTGTTATACACGGACACTGATAGTTTAATTTATCAAATTTTTACGGATGATTTCTATAATGATATTAAAACTGATCTCTTTTCTCGTTTTGATACATCCGATTATCCAACAAGCAATGTGTTTGGTTATCCGCTAATAAACAAAAAAAAGGTTGGTTTTTTCAAAGATGAATATAATGGAAATATTGTTAAAGAATTTGTAGGATTACGATCAAAGATGTATGCCATTCAAACCGAAAATAAATTTACCTCTAAAGCTAAAGGAGTTAACAAAAGTGTTACTAAACGGATGACGCTTGAAAATTATAAATCATGTCTCTTAAATAAAAATAAACAGTATGATACAATGTATAGGTTTAGATCACTTAAACACTCAATATTCACTCAACAAATTACCAAAATATCTCTATCTCATAATGATACTAAACGTTTTATTTTACCTAATAATGTGGATACATTAGCTTGGGGACATTATAAATTAAGATAAATCTTAAAATTATGTGTTGTTATTTTTAAGAAACAGTGTAAAAAAAAGCAGTAATAAATAAATATTTCAATGTATAAACTTATTATAGATATAACTTAAAATAGGTTAATATATCATAATCTAAGATAAATGTAGAATTTATAAGTATGTACTTGTTTATAATTAACAGTGTAAATATGGTTTTAAATAATGTTTAATCAAAACGCAATGTTTAAATAAATTTAACAAATGATTGAGATATAATAAATGTCTTCTACAAATGTATTCATTTATTTTATTTAAGTAATAAAGTTATCAACAAAGCTGTAATCGATGTTTTTTTTTTTTACAACCTATATACCTTTAAATATCAAGCTCACAAAAACATAATGAACATACACAGGAGTAATCGCCTATAGCTAACATATATTATAATTAATCTAAAATAAAACATGAATTCTATCGAGATACAAGAAACTTTGGTTTTAAATAATGTTTAATCAAAACGCAATGTTTAAATAAATTTAACAAATGATTGAGATATAATAAATGTCTTCTACAAATGTATTCATTTATTTTATTTAAGTAATAAAGTTATCAACAAAGCTGTAATCGATGTTTTTTTTTTTTACAACCTATATACCTTTAAATATCAAGCTCACAAAAACATAATGAACATACACAGGAGTAATCGCCTATAGCTAACATATATTATAATTAATCTAAAATAAAACATGAATTCTATCGAGATACAAGAAACTTTGGTTTTAAATAATGTTTAATCAAAACGCAATGTTTAAATAAATTTAACAAATGATTGAGATATAATAAATGTCTTCTACAAATGTATTCATTTATTTTATTTAAGTAATAAAGTTATCAACAAAGCTGTAATCGATGTTTTTTTTTTTTACAACCTATATACCTTTAAATATCAAGCTCACAAAAACATAATGAACATACACAGGAGTAATCGCCTATAGCTAACATATATTATAATTAATCTAAAATAAAACATGAATTCTATCGAGATACAAGAAACTTTGGTTTTAAATAATGTTTAATCAAAACGCAATGTTTAAATAAATTTAACAAATGATTGAGATATAATAAATGTCTTCTACAAATGTATTCATTTATTTTATTTAAGTAATAAAGTTATCAACAAAGCTGTAATCGATGTTTTTTTTTTTTACAACCTATATACCTTTAAATATCAAGCTCACAAAAACATAATGAACATACACAGGAGTAATCGCCTATAGCTAACATATATTATAATTAATCTAAAATAAAACATGAATTCTATCGAGATACAAGAAACTTTGGTTTTAAATAATGTTTAATCAAAACGCAATGTTTAAATAAATTTAACAAATGATTGAGATATAATAAATGTCTTCTACAAATGTATTCATTTATTTTATTTAAGTAATAAAGTTATCAACAAAGCTGTAATCGATGTTTTTTTTTTTTTTTTTACAACCTATATACCTTTAAATATCAAGCTCACAAAAACATAATGAACATACACAGGAGTAATCGCCTATAGCTAACATATATTATAATTAATCTAAAATAAAACATGAATTCTATCGAGATACAAGAAACTTTGGTTTTAAATAATGTTTAATCAAAACGCAATGTTTAAATAAATTTAACAAATGATTGAGATATAATAAATGTCTTCTACAAATGTATTCATTTATTTTATTTAAGTAATAAAGTTATCAACAAAGCTGTAATCGATGTTTTTTTTTTTTACAACCTATATACCTTTAAATATCAAGCTCACAAAAACATAATGAACATACACAGGAGTAATCGCCTATAGCTAACATATATTATAATTAATCTAAAATAAAACATGAATTCTATCGAGATACAAGAAACTTTGTATAGGATACACCCATCCTTACAACACAACGTGTATGCATCAAACAGATTACCAATTCACATAGAAGTACCTACGTTCTTAGTTAGCAATTTGGATCCAGATACACAGCCAGGATCTCACTGGGTGGCTATACACATAGATAAAAACGGATTTGGTCAATATTTTGATTCGTTCGGTCGGTTGCCTACAGGTTTCCATAGAACATTTTTGAATAGAAATTGTAGAGTATGGACTAACAACAGTAAGAGGATTCAAAATGAATGGACATCAGTATGTGGAGAGTACTGCTTGCTATATTTATATTTTAAGTTCCATGGAAATGACATGTTGGATTTTACTAATATATTCGATGTAAACCTAACGCTAATGAATGATATATTGGTACATGAATTATTCAAATATTATTTTAAATAAAGGATACGGAAAAATAAAAAGGAAGTACTTTTATTGTACCTACAGCTAAGGAATGTTAAAAGTAATTAGGTAATGATAACATTGAATATCACCTAATTAGGAGAACAATAAAGCAGCGAGCATGTCATTAACATTAGATTAATGAGAGGTATTGGAGTGTTTAAATTATGGAAGCTAACTTCTGATTCTGATGAGATATCAAAAAAAGGATCGCACCAATCGATTCAGCGCACCCCAAAACCTTTTTTTTTTTTTTTTTTTTTTTTTTTTTTTTTTTTTTTAGGTGAGGTTAGGTTAGGTTAGGTTAGGTTATGTTAGGTTAGTTTATACCAGAGTTTCTGCCTCGTAGAGGCAGAACTCTGGTATTCCTACTACTCACTAAACAACTTTATATACATATTAACATATACATATGTACGTATATATGTTTAGTAGCATTGTACTAATGGAACTTAATTGTCATGAAATAAAATCATTTATAACAAGATACAGAAGTAATGTCTGTTTATACTTTACGTTATATGAGTCTACAAAATATTTTTTTAATTATTATGTATAATAATAATATCACAGGACAAATTACACAAATTGTTCTAACAACACACTTAGACAACGATACAAATACATAGAAATACACATTATAAAAACTGAGAATATAATAAACGGCCAAACCCAGAGATACAGACATCGATACTCATCACACACATGCCTGTCAATGCCGGGAATCGAACCCGAACCCCTTTGTGCCGCGATAGATTGGGCGTCTGCGCTGACCACTCGAACAACGGGGCGGTTAATATAAAGTTAGTAACTTGATAGGAACGAGAAATACTTGTAGTATAATAATTGTAGAAGATACATGATCATCGGATGCTGCGGGATGTAAGATGTTAAAGACGACTACTTGAAATACACTGAGTCTAATCAAATATTAATAGCCGCCTAATATTCAGTAACCGTTGTAATAACCGGTTTATTTGTAATACCATGATCAAATCAAGATTTGATTCTCACGCGAATGTTGACATAGGTGCCTCTGCTTTTTAAAAATAATATTTTTTACTGAAATAACAATAATAAAAATAGAAACATAAATAGGTTCTTGAATTTTTTATGCAATAAATAGAATAAATTAACAACTTAATTTCTTATACTAATTGATTTAAAGAATAGGGTAAGTAAGGCTTAAATATTTGTTATTCATGTATCTAGATATTAAAAACAAAACGATCAAAATCAATAAAAAGGTGGTTTGATACAATAAAATATTTTTTATCAAAATATAGTTTGTTATAATCTTAAATTTTAGCAATAAAATGTTAATAAAAATTCTAAATTCTAAATGAATGTATTATTTTTAAATATATAATAGGATTTACCAAATAAATCAAGAAGGTTTTTCAATATTCAAATTCTTATAAACATGGCGGCTGTCAACTTAACGGCTAGAAATTAATGAATATAATTTTGACATTTACATCTATTTGCACTTTATAATAACAATAAAATACATTACATACACACATAGTCATGAGTTTGCCATAAAAATAAAGTAGAACAATGATTTAATCTAGTTATTTCCATAAAAAAGAAAACGCAATATCAATATGTAGTTATTTCTTCTAGAACTTACGAAAATAAAAAAAAACTGAAAGAACACAGAAATAAATACAGGATGTAGTCATTTATGTACACAGATACATATATATGTATCTAGTAATAAAAAAGTGAATATATATCCACAATAATAAATACTCTTATTTCACATAAATTAACATAGCTTACAAAATCTTGTTGATATTTATTTTTTAAAAGTCAAACAAGGTTACGTAATTGTTTAAAACATTCCTTTTACTTCACAATAAAGGTCACAATTGTTTTTAAAACAATATAATAATTACGTCGCGGCCATTATCGTTACTTCACTTTTATAATGTCAGTTTGACGTACTTTAAAGTTTATAAGTATCTATTTGAAGCTTTTAATCAGAAATAATATTTATTACTTAAAGTTAAACTAGTAACAACATTTAAATTAACTATAGAAAACTACTATACTACTTCCGCTACTACTACTACTTAGTCTGTGTATTGAAAAAGTTAATTAATTTTATTAATCCTACTGGACAGATATAAATAGGTAATTATGGTTGTAGTAAGAAAGATGTTAAAAAGTGATGAAATAAATCAAGAGCACATCTTTTACATTATTAATAATTATATATGTTATTTAAAATAAAATATGATAATAAATATTAATACTTATATGAATATTAATATTTTTTCAATATTTGACGAAGCAAAATATAAATAAAACTATATCCTTGTACTGGTTCAGCAATGTATAATTAATCTGATAAATATTTGTTTACCCTTTCACTATTTCCTATATCAGGTAATTTATTTAATATCGTCAATTACATGCGTCAATTATTACTTAATATTCATAAAAATACCTACCGTGTCTATGACTTTATAACAAATAAAAAATAGGTTCAGTGTATTCCTGTGCTCCCTAGACCGAGTGACGCGAAAGGTCACTTGTCCAAGTACTAAGGGCGTCTACATATTCTACATATTATGAATACCTTAGGTTTTAAGGTTACGTGGTTCCATACATAGCATTAGAATATATACTATATGTGAAGGTTTCGATAGAAAACTAACAATGAGAATTTAGTTCTTTGAACGCGAAGCTCTTGAAGAAAGCTATTGAAAAAATAATGCAGCACATGAATTGATTCAAAACTACCCATGAATAAATTCGAATAACGAAAATATGGTATATATATGCATGCATTTAGTGTTTTTAGACATTTAAACCCATATCTCCGAGGAGGGGTAAAATCAGAAAAAAATTAATAGCATATCTTGGTCAAGAGACTATGGGCTGGCTACTTTTGTACAAAATTTGGAGTCCTAACTCTTTAACCAAAAGAAGTTATGGAGGGGACAGACAGACATACATCCCTGATGATTCTCTGAAGTAGCTTTTGCTACTTAATAAACAATAGGATATCAAAATAAGTTGTAACTGGTACCAGCTATAAGTATATTTACAGTGTATAATTATTTAAGAAAAACGGGAATTACGCTTTATGAAATAGGTGTCACATAGCTTTTAATTTTCGATCAGGTTGATCAGTGCCCCTAGTACCGAGTTTAGATGTTATGAAATCTATGACAGTTTACCAAATAGTAAAATCGAAACATAGAATCATTATATATTCTACGACTCGAAATATATTATCATATTTAAAAATGTGTTATAACTTATATTATTTAGGATTATTTATAGATTGATCCTAAATAACTAAAGATAAATACTATATCTAAAATATTATAATTGATTGATTCCTAGGGTGTATAACAATTCAAATTTGATTTTACATTTTGGTAAACTGTCATAGTTTTCGTAACTTAAAAACCCGCACTGGTACAGATCACAGGCAGACTGTCTTTAGGCCAATGCACCAATTAAAAGGTTTGTGATACCTATTTCCCCGCGAGTTAATTCCCTTTCTTTTTTAATAATTCTGAAACGCGATAGTTTAATGGATAGTATACCTGTGTACAATCCAACCTAATACTTATTGAATATAAAACAACACAATTATTATTAGATTGCTTAAGTATTAGCAAATAAAAATTATAATCTATCAATTACACCTACGTTGTGTAGCTATTACTGATACATTTTATAATAGTATGTAATTCTGACATTGAACTAGTTCATTTCATATCGTGAGAAAATAACTCGGCAATATCCTAAGCGGTTGTTAAGTCGTGTCCGGAATTCATTCATACAATTATGGTCTTTAAATTAAACATGAAGTCTTTGTATCTGTTATATTTGAGCCCAAGAACAATATTCTTGACATGTACTGTAGCTTCCTGTGAAGTTATAGCCGCGTGGGCGATAATATTCGTATCAGCTCACGCCTAAGCCGAATTACTTGGCATCTTTATAAGCCCTTCTTTAGATCAATGAACTGGCTTCATTATGTGAGTATGTTAATATTAAACTATGTTCCGCAGCAGTGATTTCGACTACAATATTAGTTATAGACTGCTTATGAAGCAGTAACAATTAGTTCCATTAGTGTTTCTCTTCTACTATTTCTGATTTGATGATTCGTTTCTCCTCAAGTTGGCAGAAATTATAGTTATATATATATTTTTTTTAAAGACTTGCTCTCATTAGATATTCTATTATCCCTGTGTCGCGAGCGGTTTCACATATAAATAACGGATACAACGTATACCTAGACCCGGAACCAGAAAGTGTGGATCACACAAAGAATTGTTTCGTGTGGGAATCAAACCCACAACCCTCGGTTTAGCAGTAATGGTTACCAACCACCACACCAAGAGGTCATCAAACTTAGTGAGTGTAGGAACATTTTATAAATTAACATGTAAACATTAATGTAGGAGAAAAAAATACACATCTCAATGACGCTCAGCCATTCACGCAACGTATGTGTCATAATTTCTTCAAACAATTCGTGCGTACATGTATGTTTGAGTGTTGTTTTGTTAATACTTAAAAGGATTTGTATTACATTAGATTTAAAACTAACAGTAGTCATTAAATGATTGCTGTATGTATGAGTATTTAAAAAGTCATTAAACAAACAAACTTAAAAAAATAGCAACACTATGTGTTTTTGAAAATATCAAATAAACATGTGTAACCTTGTTAAGCTTTAAATTTTAATAAATATTAAATAAAAAATATATCTATACGGGCTGGGATTCGAATCCGCTACCTTTGGGAAAAACGTCCCGTGCGAAAAACACAATATGTGTTTAGAAGCGGAAAAAGATATATTATTTAAATTTATAATAAAAGATATAGTTTATTCTTATTTTATAACCAAGTTAATAGACAAGTTATGTCTGGTATTTACACAAACACATAGAAACATGCTATTATATTCCTTAAAAGGCATCTCACTTAAATAAAGATTTAAAACACTATCTATATACTTACTATATACTTACAATACGTAGGTGTAACTAATATCCCGCACGACAACGAACATTCAAGAGAAAGCTGTCAATTTGACACAATTAACTAAACTACCAGTGCACAATGAATTTAAGTGAATTTATGAATAACTTTAAAAACTGTAAATAATGGATGAAATAAAACTGCATTAAGAATACAAAATACTATTATGAGCAATTTCTATTTTCGGCGATTGTTAATCAATTGATTTAATAAATAAGAAAAGGTCAAACGAGTCAACAACATCAATGATATTGACATTTTGTTTTATTACGACATTCTACCTCCATAATATTTATCATTCCAACAATATATAACATTACAGAAATAAACTTAACGAGGAATAACTCTTAAACTTACTATATATTATTATTATAAAATATATAGATACAAATCTAGCCACACATATATAATGGGGCTCGGGTTCGATTCTCGACAGGGACAGGCACGTATGTGATGCACATAGATGACTGTGTTTCTGGGTTTGGTCGTTTATTAAATATATTGTCAGTATTTATATGTGTATTTCTATGTATTTGTATCGTTGTCTAACACCCTTAACACAAGCAAACAATTTGCTTACTTAGGGGTTAGATCAATGTGTGTAATCCTGTATTATTATTATTATAAATTATAAGTGTATTCTAAAACTATATAATTACATTCATATCTAAGTCAATAGAATAACCGACCAACATTTCAATATAAAATAAAGACAAATCTAACAGAAAAAAAATATTTTACATCTTTTGGTAATACTAATATTTTTAGTGTATTCTAAATACGAATATAGTTCAAATCGAAGTAAATATTATAACTGACAAATAATTCAAATATTGCACCGTCAATATCACTTAGAGAATATCTGATTAATGATGTATGGCGTAATATAAACAATCCCAACCACGCCGCGCCGCCTCGCCAGGCCACATAATACACATTGAAAGTGTATGAATCATGTATTGTATTGAATGAAATGAAATGCTTAACAACCACATGGTCTTATTACCTAGAAATCACACTACGTATGACAATACGTAGAGAAATTCTCACAATCACTATGACAGTGTTGGATAACAGCGTTACTATTTCTAAACGAAACTAAAAGTTATTCTTATCATAAAATAACTCTTCTGAGAATAATCTATAAAATTGGCATTGAGTTTTTTAGTCCATTTGTTTTTTTACTCGTTTTTTACTTACTGATTGAGTTTATAAACTGCGTTCAACGCAACCCTACCGAATCTAGAATTAAACTTTTTATATATTAGTCATAATGACTAAGAATGTTCTATCTAAAATACCTTTAAGAAGTCAAACAAAAACAAAGTAAACAACTTCGTAAATAATTATTGTCATGTTCAAGTAATATGTCTTATATCACACGGTATCTGATATAAAGTAAGAAAAGTACAAAACTTTCTCTATTGATGTTTGCGACGGGAGCCTACCACCGGATATCCGAATGATTGCGCACGCGCAGGTACTATTGTTTTCTAAGAAAAACAACTTCCTTTGCTGTATTGAAATGATTTAAAAATAAATATGTTTATTACATGCTATTTATTCTAAATAACTTCTAAACCTATAATAATTATAGGAATTATTATTCCAAAAGATTTATCCCATTGCGTGATATCAAAAGAAATACTCCAATGAATATTCAATAACTTGTTTCATTCAATGCTTTCGACATAATGACTCAATAGGTATTAAAATTTATGAATAGCTTCTCAGTTCTAGTCACGAATTCCCTGACATTAACTGGGCTTGATTCGGCTTATGTAGTTTTGTATGGGGAAGTAAAATGAATATCAAAGCAGTAGCCATAATGGGGACGTGTTTAATTTGACGACTTATAATAACTGCTCAGAGGCTTTTACTATACTCAATAGACTGTTCATGCTTTAATGGTTCAGCCGGAATTAAGTTCTGAACTTTAAGCGTTAGTTAGCTGGAACTTTCTGGTACTTTGGTAGTTAATTTGCAGCTGTAAAGTGTTAAGGTAACAGTTACCTTAGAACTTAGTTCAAAATATACTGTTTTTTATTTGTTTTGTTACAAGTTAGTTTAATTATATATTCATTATAAATTTTGATTGAAAAATAATTATTATAAGATAATTCTAGTAGTTATATATCTATAATATATATGAGTTTTAAATATAATTATAAGTGTGTTACAATTATTTTATCTTTATACTAAAATTATGCACTTCCAAAGTAACTTTTGTAGCTATCAATTGCTTAATAATTATTTAAATTAAGTATACGATAATAAACGCTTTTAACGGCTGACCCTAATTTCTTAACATCTTAATTTATTTTGAATATGACGAAATATCTGACTTGACACCCTAAATATGTACAAATATCTCCATATCTGTGCAGAGGTCAAGTCAGAGTCAAATAGATATGTAATACACATACCTATAAAGTATAGATTGTAGTATACTTCACATATAATACATAGTCCATTCCTGAGTGTTTTGGCTTTTTAGTCTTACAAAAGCCTAAGATCTTAAAAAGGATAAAAAAAACATTTGTTTTAAGAATTAAATCTGTTCTAACAGTTCTGACCAATGTGTTTTTTAAATAAATATTTTGATATCTTTCTTTCCGAAAAGGAATTATTATAGAAAGATCCCTGTAGTAAATATATAATTATAGTTAGTAAATATATAAAAAAATAATACAATTCGACTAAGTTTCGACTAACTAATCTGCCCGCAAAGTAGTACCGTGTTTGTTTCATCTATGCGTGTTTCTGATGCATATTTTAAAAACTAAACATTATATCAATTTAATGAAAGTGAAATCTAATCGTTATATTATTAAACATGAAATATAAAATAAACATTTAATTAATGTATATTAAAATCTCATAAAAATAAGACTTTAGAGTTACATAACCTTAATGTTATAATACAGACATTAAGACATTGTTTTTTATATATTCAACATTCTAAACTAGTTTTTTGTCAAAGATTTATTATTATTTATAAACGTGCAGTGTTATTTTTACAAATGGATGGATGGAACATTTGTTGTATGTTAGATGAAAGTAGCCCCTGGAATTATGAACATTCTCTGACATTTGAACAGTTCAAGGACTAAATAATTTCCATACTATCAATTTAAACACATATAAAACGATGAGATTAAAAACTATATAATTAAATGGATAATAATACGCTTCATGGAGCAAGAATGTATTTTAACAATGACATTTATAGATTTTTTTTATTAACACGCAAGTTTCAATGTAACAAAAACCGGAATGTATTAGTGTAGTCCAACAACTGCAGCACAAAGCTAATGACAGTGACGTCATAAGTTACTCTAACAGAGAACCGAACCAGTCCAGCAAGCGCTACAGGTGCAAGGCGCGTGCCGAACTCTTGAGACCAATAAGTCTAAAAATACTTTCAGTTTTTATTTGTCTGAAGCCACACCGGGCGTTTTTGTGCCTTTGTTTCGCCAGAAACGAGTGACGCAGATCATTAACGCCCTTTTATAAAGTTTTATAACTCGTTTAGACTGAGCAATAAAAATAACCATAGGGTAGACGCCATTACTTAATTTATTATATAATGCTTAACCTGGCCAGGTGTAAGCGAATTTTGTTCCTACAAAAAACATAAGTTCTTTGTCAGCAGCTGGAGTATACTTAAAATACTTGTTGATTGCAAACAACGGAAATTTGATTCAAAACCATTGACAAGAAACTTTCCCACGCGAATTCCTATTTTAATAAAACCTCGGAAGACATCTTACAGTATAGTTCCATATAAACCATAATTGTTATCGAATTCCAATCGAGTGTTCATAACATTTTCTCAATCCTGGGTTACACAGATGCACACCATTACTAAAATTAACCATAATATACGAACATCAGAACTTTATGTGTATTGTAAATAAATAAAATTAAATAACTGTTTGCAATTTCTTACTAACGGAAATGATATTATATTTACACAACAATTAGTATTATCCAATTTTGATGTTTACTGACTTACATGTTGACACTGTAACAATACACGACAAAATACGAGCATCTATAAGTTACTAATCTATCTCTCTCTTTACCCTACTCCTTCTCTCTCTAAACTCTATTTCCATTACATCACTATAATTATAATTATATAATATAGAAGACCATAAAAGAATTAGAATTAAAAAAAATAATGTATCTCTAGTAGTACAGCACTCACTAATCTATCTATACTAATATAATGAAACTAATGACTGTTGAGAACTTGGGAACTTTTTGTTAAATACAAATCAGGTTTGAAAAATACTATTCTTGGCCCACTTATTATTATTACAATATCACTTTGTACTACAATATTAGAAATTGCCTTCTCAAAAATATGACAATTGTGAATAATGTAATTTTTCCCGGGTTCGATAAGTGGTTCTGTTCAAAGAGTACATGGCTTTGCTGTTGCCTGGAATATCTAGGAAATAATATAATACTTGTAAATAATAAATTTTAAAATATTTTGTTTACTAATATAAAATACAAATAATATAAAAAAAATGTAAAATGTATCGACAAGGGCAGCACTCGAACGTGCTACCTCTAAGAAAACGGTCCCGCCGCTCTATCAATTGAAACACGATGTCACAGTACCTACTATACGCCTCGAAGAATTCAGCATAGTTTTTAATCGTTTTTACCGGAAAATATTATAGATAATTTCAAACATTAATAACTACCTATTTTGAAACGTAATTTAAATATACAGAACTTAAAGCTTGTAAATGTCGATAATCGAACTCGTAACACATTTGTAGGCCAACGACCAGTCCCAATGTCCAAACGAACGCAATTCTCATTGCTTTACGACTTGCGAATACAAATAAGTCCTAAGACTGACTGCTAATTAGATATTATATGTAAGAAGGTCTCTTTTATCATATTAGTTGTATGAAATAAAAAATACAAGGTTAACAGGTTTGGACACCTATTAAAATAATATTATGTAAATAAGAATAAAATTAATAAAACAATCTGTGTTGCTTGAGACATTGAGACCAAAAATACATTTTTTAAATAAATGTAGAATGAAAAATAAACCGATACTGGTAAGGTTTCGAACCCGCGAACTCTGGGAAACCGTCCCGTCGCTCTACCAGTTGAGCTACCGTATCCATCTCGGTGAATTATTGTTTAAATTTAAATAAGCTTAACATGGATATATACATGTCCAAAGATGTTTTCAAACATAAAATACCTTGTAATATTAATCTAAAATCATACAAATTTACGAAGAAATCTGTAATGTCAACTAGGTAATGTTCATATAGGTCAGTCATAGAATGTAAAGTGGTCAAACATCTACTTTAATAGTCACTTGTCACTGAGTTGAACTCTCTCCGACCACGGCGCTTCCCAAAGTATAATTATAATGACCTTGTTCTAAGTAGGTTCAATATGATATGTCGTTTAATCACCACTTATATATAATAAAGAAGAAAATTATTATTTTTTTGAGAATAACAAAAAGTAAGATTAATTTAATTTTAATAACATTTTAATAAGATACTAATGTTATCAGCTAAATATTTGTAGCTAACAATAAAACTAATAATGTTGACGTTTTCGTGAACTATGCTGTGGGCACAGATAGTGTAATGTATACTAAAAACTATTATTATTAACGCTCTGCTCTAGTAGCTACTCTATATATTATATATAATAATAATAATAATATTATACAATTATTCTAAACGTCTTCTAATTCAAACAATATATTCTAATCTATTCGAACTATCTGTTTGACAAACTGTTCACAAAACGTCAAATTTCACTTACACTGATCACGTTTCTATTTAATTTCTATTGAACAGTGAAGTCAATGACCTCTTCATTCAGAACTTAAAGGGAATACTTATGCAATCAAAATAAACTATAATTCTATTATAAGAACAGACACCTCGCCCTGCTAATAAAGAAAACAAATATTACCAAAAGAAACAACGCTTATAATATAGAGTTGATACAGGAATTTTAATTACAATTTATTTTGGTAAAGGCATATTCATGTGTTTTTATTAGTCTTAACCAAGAATATATTTATTTTAATTATTAAATACCCACTTACCTTGAACTTATCACAAACCCCATAACGAAATCTTATCTCAAGTGGATTCAAACTCTTCTATTTTTGCACAATTTATTTAATATTGACTCTGGCTACGACTGCGGCGATGTTTACTAAAAAAACATAGTTTACTACCATACTAAAAATATATTTTAATCTGTCAGGCTGTTTTCATATCGAAATGTAGCGATAAACGAATAGACAAATTTAAAATATATAGAATAAGTACTGCTCAATTTATTATAAGTTAAGCTTGGTATATTTTAGTTATTAATCAAAAACATAATTTACCACGTGATTTCCGCTTTGATACTATTAAATGTATTTCACCAATACAGTTAGTATTATCGAAAATTTCGAACCAACATCTACGAAACATATATAATAATAATTTTTTTTTCAATAAAATAATATCTACCCACACAAAGTTCCACAAGTCTAGAATTAATTACCAGCACATCAAACTTTTTTATAATATATTTTCTACCCACACAAAGTTCCACACGCCTGGAATTAAAAAACACATACAAAATCAGCGCGTTCTAATTATATATACCGTACAGTGAAGCCCATGTCCGTATTGTTTCCCACACAAATTGCCCGCCATTAAACGAAATAGCAACCACAATAATTCTCCTCAGTTGGTTTTATTATGTTCTTATTTGTCCTCAGTCAGTGTTCGGACCTTTTTCTATTATTGTAACAGTAATGTAATAGCTAGCAAGTAAAAAACAACATTCCACTCCTATTGTGACCATTTGGTATAATGGTGTGTCTGATTGTCTGTATCGCGAAATAGATTGCGACTTTTAACTTATTAAACAATGAGGAACCAAACAAAATATATATATATTTTGTTTGGTTCCTATTTTTACAGATAAGGATATATATAGAATCGAAATATAGACAACATTTTATAAATATATGTGTATGTCGATCCTCAGTTAAAATTTAATCATAAAATAAATTTGACCTTTTGATTGTTTTTCTATAGAATATATTATTACATACGTTAGGTAAAGGTGTTACCTTAATTAAGTGTTATCTGACCCCTAAAAAACCACTAAAATTATTCTACGCCTAATTTGATTTTTATGTTAAAAGCAGTTTTAATAATAATTTAAAGATATTCAATTATTATTAGTGTGTCTGTCAATATTTAGAAATTAAATTTTAACATATCTAAAGAAAAAGTATATATCAACCTATTTCTATAATGTATGTGTGTCATTGAAATTGCAAAAACATCTAAAAACAAAGAAAGAGAAAACATATATAAAACACTAATCAATTAGTCCGTCCAAGTAAAAGACAAGAAAAGTAACATTCTTAAGAGTAACAGTTACATAGAATGTTCATTGACCAGGAACAGGAAGATCACCATTAGGAGATTTCAAAATTCCATTGATCGTATTTCGTTATTTTAGTTATTTCTAAAAAGTTTACTTTGTACTTTACTAAAAAGTGAACATGACATGTAGGTTACTGAAAGTATTAAAGACTCACAAAAATTGTATACATCTTTATTTACACTCATAATGTGCTAAAGCACATTTATGTAAGCATAAAAAAACAACAGCTTTTACAAATAATAATTTAGTTATATTTCGCTAATTGTGAATATTTTAAAGCATTAAATACACATAATGATTTTTAAACATTTAAATGCATATTATGAGGCTAATACAAGTTGTTGTTATAATACTGTTGACCGTGAACCGATCTGTGTGAATATAACAATTAGAAACCACGATTTTGACTGGCTTTACTGTGAACTATATACTACCTTCTGTATTCTAGGTTACACACTTTATCTCCATATTATTAGTATTACAAGCCAAAAGAAGAAACTTGAACGGATAATAATTTATTGGTTTACAACATAATCATTATATAAAAAGAAAACATAATAAAATACATTTTCACCGTTCATCCACCCCGTTGCAAAGCAGTTAGCGCAGACGCCTAACGTATAGCGGTGCAAAAGGGGCTCGGGTTCGATTCCCGACAAGGACAGGCTTGTATGTGATGAGCATAATCTATGCTTACAGACATCTGTCTATATTTCTGGGTTTCGTCGTTTATTAAATATTGTGTGTATGTGTATTTATACGTATTTGTATCGTTATCTAACACCCTTAATACAAGCAAATAATTTGCTCACTTAAAGTTTAGACCAATTTGTGTAATATGTCCAGTGATATTATTATTATTTTCCATTGACCCTGTGACTTTCTCAGCGTAGGTAACAAATGTTTACACGGTTGGCCACGCCGCGTCGCCAGGGCCACTCGTAATTCTTTTTTAACAATGACAGTACAAACACACGTACAATCATTGTTCCGGAATATAAATATTGTCACGACAATGCTATATTTTTAGCAAAATGTTTTTCAGATCGCTTTTTAACCGTAAAGTTATTTATGTTTACTTTAGGGTGTTATTAGAGTTTTTTTTATTAGCGAGTGTTTAAAAGATTATTTAACTTGGACATTCACACACTTGGCTAATTCAATAGTTAAGAGATATTGGATGTTGAACTAATGGTCATTTCCAGATTTCTTTTGTGTTCGTTTTTCAAAAACGTGTCAATTTCAAAAAGGTGATATTTCTTAGAAGTGAATGCCAATAGAGATCATAGTGCTGTCTCTATATTTTTCCTTTATAATCTTAACAGGCTGACATCAATATTTCCTAGATAAAAGGCACCCATTATGTAAATTTGATATCAGCAAATCCGTATGCCGACGAGATTATAATCAATGACTTAATTTTTAACAATTCATTTTTTATAATAACTCTATGAAACATAATAACACGAAAAACCAGGAAAACCTGTTATTCAAACTCACGATGAAAGTATACTTAAATTAAATTATTTCAAGTAGTACAACTAATAATACCTTATACGAAAATAATAGGCGGAAAGTTGGTATCACTTATACACTGACATATAATTAAAATATACTTGAAGTTCAGTAAATCTAGTAACCGTTATACATATATCACGATATGTAGCTGTATGGAACATGCAAGAACATCGTTTTGTGTTCACTTATCTGATCCAAAATCTATCGGATTTGCATGTGAGCTAACTATCGCTCTCTATCTCCGGTAATTAGAAACTTACGAGTCGGTAACGGTAAGTGAACTGTAGCTACTAGATGCTACATTTACAGATTTTTCTTTCTTATCGCTGCCTAAATTATTCACAGAGCAATTTGTAATCTAGAAACTAATTTCACCTAAATTCACTACTGAAATTTACTTAACAAGAATTTGCTAATGTGTTTATAGATTTGTATTATATGTTATAAAAAACAGAGTATGGTTCTCATATACTTAATATCTGAGGACCATACTTTTGTCGTCTATGCAATTCGCATATCTTTCTAGTAATAATCTAAAAATATCCTCGTTACTACATCTATGACAACGTCTGACTGGCTATGATTGATGCGACAGTCATTTTGCTGACACCGTTGTTTGTATCAGATACGAGGACTATTGTAGCTGACCAGTGGACACACGATTGCGAAGAACACCGTTAACCAGTTCTCTGAGCACACAATCACAATAGACTATTAAGTCAAATTAATTCAATCTTAACTCCAAGATGCTAATCACTTACATATTTATTGTAATTATTTTAATTTTAAAGTAGACTTACCATTGTCTGAGTATGGTAGTGAGTGTAATATTCCACAGAGAGTCGCCGCAACGGACATTGAATTCCGGTCTAGAAACTCATCTCCACGTTCATTAGAATCAGTCTGCGCTGGTTCAAATAAAGCTAAGTCTAGACCATCCATATCGCTTCGTGCTGACACACGGTCTTCTTCCACAGCTCGATCACTGAAGTGTTCGGGGGAGTCGACATCTTTTGGGCTCCGAGTACACACACCATCACTCAGGGGATCACAACAACACGTGTCCGAAAATGGTTCAAAATCCCTACAATCGAATTCGCATCTTTCAAAACTATCGCAAGTGCACGAGGACAGAGCATCCGAATCCGACTCTTCGACTGAAAATATGTTATTTTCTTGCAAAACTTTATCAGACTCTGATTTTGTCGCTACATAAAATATCCCAGAAGTGTATGGGACTTTTTGAACCTGAACTTTAACACTTCCGTCTGTTTTATCGGGATCTTTCACTGGATTTTCAAATTCTGAGCGACAGTCTTCATATCGAGCAAAGCTGGAGGTATCAGTAAGATTTGAGGATCGGTCAACGGAGTATGCATCAGCATACGGGTCGCCATTCTCACTTTGCTGCGATGTCAGGCGATACGGTATATTGGTGCGTGTTCCGATAAAGATGGTGGTGTATGGACATGTGTGAGGTGGTCGGGACCGGTCAGTACGGCGAGGATAACTCGCAGCAAACGGATCCCGAGCAGGACCTCCCTCTGCGTCCAAGTACGCCTCGCTCGTCGACAGAACGTTGTATCGCCAATCCGGCATCGCAGATAAACAACATCACTAAATTAAATCACAAAGATTGACACTTGTTTTCATCACTTTTTTGTTTACGAAAACCACAACTTCACTACGGTTTACATCCGAGCCTGTATAATGTTAATTTCAAATGCTATAATTAATTATTTAAATGGCAACAAAGACATGATGTAAAATCCTAGCACAAAATCAAAAGTAAGTTTTTACTAACATACTATTTTTGTAATTCTAACCCTTCTGTAGACGTACTATAAACTATATGGATATAATATTAGTAAAGCAAACCTCAATATTAGGAAGATATTTCTGTTATAAATGTTAAATGTTTTGTGAGGGCGAAACTATGGGCATATTTTTGCTTTATATTTACTTGCGTGAACGAATAAAGGGTCAATGGCTGGGAGTCGTGCTTAGGAAACGCAATTATTTTGTAAGTACTCTGAAATTGTTACAGCGGCTTAATAATAACAGATGCGGGATCGTGACGGCCGGAGTACAATATATAGGAAGTAGGTATTTCTAAAATGTATAGCTCTCTCTTACTATACCAGATACCAAGATACCATTTAGACAAATGAAGCATTGTCATACTGTGGTCTGTGACAGTACCTTTCAAAAGAAATCTCAATATTTCTGTGTAAATTATAATTTAAATTATTATGTAAGAAATCGATACTAATAATGCTATTTACATTCTTATTCTTATTCTTATTTAATGATGATTAGTAAAAATCTTGATAGTTTTTTTTGTTTACATATCTGACTGTCGAATTAAATAAATTATCAAAGGTGCTAAAATTAATTTGAAGAAGCTTTGAGCAAAGGTTGCTCTACAACAAAACAAAAACAAAGGTCAATGAACGAACATAACTAACATATTTGGAATTGTTTAGTTTATTATTATTTAAAAACTTTGTTATTTAGATTAAGTTTCCTTGTAAAAGCTTTCTGTAAGCTACAATAGTAATGTACAAGTTGAACGAGTACTTAAAAGATTTATGGCTAAAGGTTTCCTAATGCAATTTGAATAGTAATTTGTAAACACTATCAGAAAGTTGGCCTGTGAGATATACGTTATGGAAATATCCCTAGAGATATAAGTCGAAAGTGCCGAGGGGCATCGTAAGTACTTGGATAGTTCCAATGGTCTATTGAGGATTATAAACCAGGTTCATGGTACACAAACTAGAATGCTACATACACAAACTACATACACAACTAATCCATGTTTGTCCAATGTTTTTGCATGTGTTGCCCGGGAGAAAAGTAAACAAATCATTTAATATTGATAACATGATATTAATTATTTTAAAATTTAGATATCTTTATGACCATTCGGTTATTTTGAATTGCCCAGAAACCAAGAAACTTAATTCGTATTCCAGCTATTTATTTACATACAAACAATACCAGATATGTCACATAATCCAAGATAATTTATCAGGACTGTAGTGATCACGAAAACTGAACATAAAATAGCACAAAACTGTCACTACACAATTATGTCACTTTTACCGTATTCGAATACCGAATATCAAAGCGCGCAATGTGCAGAGGTGCGCGTGACGGGTCGCGCCGGGGCCGACTAGCGAGCGACTACTTCGACTGGCGACGGGTGCGACTGGTGCTATAGTAGTACAGACACACTACTGATACACGGAACACGTTGCGACGCACCATGACTCGCTCATCTCGCAGATGCCAACTACAGGACCGTTAAAAGTCGCGAGCGCAATTCCTGTCATTTAAATTTGAAATCATATTTCGATTTACAATCTTACACACATGAAATTATATGTTCGTGTGATAAAAATATTCGATATGAACGATAATTACTTTATTTGATTTATTTTTACTTATTTTGTGTATAGTTAAGGTAAGTAAAGGAATATTACAATGACAATAATTTAAATCACATTATACTCTTTCAACCAGCTGTCAACGAAAAATTAAAAAAGAGATAACTTTAGGGTTAACTGGCCAAGCATTAACAAAACAGATGGTCTATCATAAAAATATATCTTGATTTACAACTGCAGTAACTTATGGTTTAGGGGACAGTTTTTTATCATCGTTAACTTTGTTATTATTACATTACATAGGGTGGCAGACAATACTATGATAATCCAATCCCAACATGAAGATCGTATCTACGGAATATCGTCTTATCGTTTAGAGCAAGGACCGGTTCAATTCAGTTGTATTTGCATTTCGCAGAGCTTCAACTAGTCGAGGCAAACTCTACTGCGACCAACGATTATATCTACTATTTCATAAACCTCAGTAATTTCGTTATTTAGAACCAATAACCAATAATTATAAATAGTTGTATTATTGACTAATTAAATTGTTTAAATCAAATCATTCAATTAACTAATACCATTACAGTGACTATTTATAGGAAAGTTGAGTTTTGAGTTTGACTTGAGATTTTGACACCAAATTATGAATATTCGATGTGTTATTTATTATTTAATAAATTATTTATAAACAAACATAAAAACAATGATGTTTGTGTGATTTTGGTAAAAAAATACTACTCAATCTTCAACAAATACAGCTTTACCTTTAAATAAATAGATTCAATTTCTCACGGCAAGCCACTGTTTGAAAAACCCAATGCCCTCGCTACAGCCGCCATCAGTCAATATTAGACACTAGTACGTAAATAATAGCCAAATGTTGGCTTAATCTAGATATGATCCGTAGTTAGATAAACACATCCATGGCGGAACTTCACTTTCAATTTTCACCCCAAAAATATGACAATTATAATTGTATTACAAAACAATATTATTGTTAGTTGTTTAGCGACTGAACATTACTGATAAAGAATATGCCTCTGAGTCGAAATAACTGCCATTTTGACCAACAAATGATTCGTTCAAGGTGACCAAGTAATCGTACGCTGGAGCATAAATCTTTAACACGTATCCTGCATCCCGAGAATGGAATAATGTATAATTAAAGTTGGCAATCATTAAGCACAAATGCCTCAGAGTCCGCCAAGAGCAGTTTTTCTACGCTCCTACTTCAATTGTTTATTTTAAAATAAAAGTAATTGTGACCATTTACAATAATGAATATAAATTAATTAAAAGCAAAACCATTTATTGTGATTCATTAAACTTATATATATATATATAAGGATACATATTTATATTAACGTATTATAATATAGTAAACTATGGAGTATATTTTCAATAACGAGATTCGCTCCTACATGGACAACCTGGTGAAGATTTTAACTATAAAATTATTACGAGGTCACGACCTCGGTCATCTCCCGATCATTGATAGCCACGTACTGTGATCTTTTCAGTTCGATTAATCGGGTTCGATTCCCGGCAGAGACAGGCATGTATGTGATGCACATAGCCGTCTGTGTTTCTAGGTTTGGTCGTTTATTAAATATATTCTCAGTATTTATATGTGTATTTCTATATATCTGTATCGTTGTCTAACACCCTTAACACAAGCAAATAATTTGCTTACTTAGGGGTTAGATCAATATGTGTAATTTGTCCTGTCCTATTATTATTATTATTATCTATGTAGTAATTAGACATTATTTTAAAGAGGCGTTACGTCGTAGGAGTTGGCTAATTTTAAAATGCAAATAAAGTTCTTTCACCCTGCTGTGATCTGCTAACAATGACTCCCACACGCCAACCTTTGGCATAGCTGTTAAACTCTATAATTTCATATTGGATCCATGAGTAACTCTGATGTAAAACTATCATTTATTATACTTAATATTTTATTAATGAAAAAACTGTAAAAATGTAAAATATCGAATAGTTGGTGTAATTAATTATAAAATCTATGTAATTATAAATATTTAAAAGTATTCATTCTGAGAGTTTAATTTTTTTATGCACAGCTTATAGAAGACAAGTGTTAAGGTCAGTTTAATGTATCAGTCAAAAAATTACACAATCAAAAACGTTAACTTCTAATTGAAAACAATTTGAAGTTAACGAGTTTTACAGCGCCATCTAGCGCCGCATACTTTTGCTATAAAATAGAAAGAATATTTTATTCATGAAATTACTGGTTTCGCTCGCGGCTCCACCTGCGACGACAGGCTTATTATTAACCTTGATAAATGCGCCAGCAATCGGATCTTAGCATACCTAATGTTGCCTCGCGTCTCGACAAGGCAAAGATATACCCAGTAGATACGAACTTAAGCAGTCAAGTCTTTGTGAACTTCTGGGCTAACTAACAGACGCAGCAATTTATACTTAAGAATAAGATTATAATCATTTTAATCAAATGTTATAATATTTCTAATTAAATACTGTATTATCTTTTGTAAATAGTGAATTAGTGTCAGAGACATCTAGTGTCAAATAGAAAAAGTTATAGCTTACGGAACTTGTCATTTACTATACTTTATAATAATAGTATTTTACAATAGATGGCGCTATGAATAAAAAATATTTACAATATATAATTTATTCAATAAAAGTTATACCTATGCTATAATAAAAACTATTGGATACATTTGCAGGTAGATTATTTAGGATATAAAATGGTGCTAAAAATGATAAATTGTTAATCTGTTAATAACACATGTTTTTTTAAGAACTAATGGATGTGTGTTAAGTAAATGACACAACTCAAAATAATAGTTATGTTTATTTCTGTCTGTATATCTTTTTATTTGTTTGGGCATCACGCAAAAAGAACTGGACAAATGTTGACAAAATTAGTATGGGTTTAGCTCAGATTCCGAGTCAACATACGGAACGCTTTATTACTCCAAAAAAAGATATTCTCACGGAAAACATCTTAATTATAACAGAATTATTTTTATAAAAATAAACATTAAATCATGATTACTATTATTATGCCAATTGCAGAGCGGAGCAGATGAACTCGCTGACAACTTCTACCTAGTACGTGTACAAAATGAGTCAGAGTGAAGCAATACGACAAATTTCAAGAAACGGTTAAGTTTAAATTGATTATAATTGTTGCTTTCGTCACTCCTCAATCTACTAATAAATGCTGATTCATATCATAATAAATCATTGACCATGATTTTAAGCACTTAGCACTGTTTACAAGTTTTGATGTCGAATAATAACTTCTCTATAAGGTGGGATTTAGATACATTTACGAATTCACGCATTCGGTACGAGTACGAAAAATTACGGTCTGAAGTAGCCGTACTACTATTTATAATGCAATCGTCACAAGCATTATCAGAATTATTTTTATATTATTAATTTATTTTAAGTCTTAACTACAGGGTTATAACTAAAAAAGTTTGTAATATTCACCAAGACATCCGTTAAGTTTGAACCCCGATAACATTATACAGTTTTATAATTTTCAGATTAATTCCAGTCTACCCGCAATCATGCTGTCAATAATGATTCCCAAATTAGCATGCATGTTGATTTACGATGAGATCACTGTTTTGGTGAAGGTCCTGGCGGCAGGACGCGGCCTGTCCTTCCTCACCCATCCGGTACACCAGTTCTATACACGCCGATACTACCGTTACTATTCGCACTTCGTGACTGTAGTTTTTTTAGAACGAACGACATTCGATTTCCAGTTTAGAATAATAGTACATTGAACTTTTGCTACTATTGTGTTACGATGTGCTGCTATTTTGTTGGTATTTTATTTAAAAAAATATTTAATATAAATACTAGCACCATAGTGTACATTTGGTGTAATGATATTAAAGAGTAGTTCATATTCTGCTTGTACATGCACACATAGGTATATTACATAATGTATATAATGTTTACATACATTGAATATAGAGCAATAAATACTAGTAATTTCATAATAACAGATTTCATTCACAACGATGTGGGTTCATTGCTTTGATAATAAGATTAATTACAAATCGTTGATGTAATCCGTCTAACACTAATTCTAGCCCACACAGTGTTTTGACAAATATCGTAGGTATTTATCAGTTGAGCAATGAAACTGTAACAGTACTCCGACTATACTATAAAACGAAAATTAATATAAAAATAGCTCTATCATCATACACTACAGAGAGGCGTTATATGTATGTACGAAATAGCAGTTTAGAACTAAGCATTTTTTCTCGAATTATATGTTTGTATTCCGTACCTATGCACTTACTATGGTTTTATTTATTTAAAACATTTTATGATTGTGATCTTAACGATCGAAGTGTGATATTATAAAACTTATAACCTTCCTTAAGAATGGAGAAATAAAATAAAAAATATACATATATCCTACTCGCAGACCAAAGGATTAGAGATTAAACAACAAAACAAACTAAAGATTTGTTATTAATATAAATTACATAAAATATAAAACAAAGAACATAACCCAAACACATGATGCAATCACCACAAACTATACCTGTTATATTACAATATTTACATACATACATAAGTGTATATAATATTAATGTGGAAGAATAGGTGAATCGCGATAGACCAAAGAAGAGATGAATGGAGTGTGTGAAGGATGACAAGAGTAAAAGAAGAGTGACTGTTGAGGTGACGGCTTATCAGCCGTCTATTGATAAAATAACACAACGAATAACTTATCGTTTGCCTATCGGCAAGAATGGAAGAGAAGTAGGTACATGTTGCACCAACCCCATATAAAGTGGAAAAAGGCCAGGGAAATGATGATGACATAATTGTATATAATAAGTGTATAAAATAGGTGTACATAATGAGAATATGTAATAAAAACAAAGCTCCTAACAAATATTTACATAAACACAGACATTTGTAGGTAATGTAATAAAATGTCAATTGGCAGTCGCATAGCGCTGGAAGGGGGCGAAATTAAATTACGGGGATGTCGCATCTGCCTCCGTGACGTCACCGGATGCAGCCTCCGCCCTGCGTTATCGGAGATTTGTATCGAATTATATTGAAATGAAAATGTACATCTATGGTGTAAATGAAATAAAACAAGAACTAACATTCAAATAAATTGTTTTCCTTTTAAAAATATTATCTACTCTTTTAAAAACTTACTATAATCAATAATTATTATACAAGTTTGTGCTGCATACATGTAGTAGAAAAAATCGAAGTCAAATGTTATTTTTATAATGTGGTTATAAAAAGAGAGACTAGTGACTGTGACATCCTTTGACACTGTGAAAGGTCTGTTGAGAAAAACCGGCAAAAAAAATCGGTATGTATAATGGATATATATTTGTATATATTATTATTGTTATTAGCTCGAAGATGGGTAGTATTTTTTTAGATGTTCACATTTTCACAATGAAATACAACTATTTTCAACGTATTAAACTTATAATTAAGATTAAAATTTCAATCTTAAAATTTAACCTGCAATTCTGATCTTTAAGGCCGTAATATAGAAACTTGGAATTAACAATGGAAGGTATTTAAAAATAAATTGTTGTCTAATAAGAATTGCCTGCATGTTTCTATGAGCCTCATTAGATCGCAATGATTGTATTTTAAAAAGGTGGATTAATACTAGCTTATAATAATAATACCAGACGTTATAAAAAGTCCCCGTTTAATAATTATTTTAAAGTCACACGAGGTGTAGTTGTTTGTATTGAACACTGGAGGTCGTTTTGCACGAATGCCATATTCGGTGGTGCAAGGCGCAGCCGCCATTTTTGTTATATCTTATATCAACTTAAATAACGTGATTTTGTGTCAAGGTCCTTCTTGTGCAAATATTTCATTTCCGGTAATTAAAATAAATGTCACACACTTCGTAAAATAATATTCTAGCTGTTTCCTGTATTAGTTATATATAATATATCAAGTTGTGTGATATTTTTAATTTGTCTTTATTTTAATCAATTTGAAAAAGGAGGTATTAGTTAATATTATTTCTGACATATTCTCCGCCAATTACGACTCTATTTTGAATATTATTGTTTGTGTTGTATGGTGTTCTTTAATGGTGGTCTCGTTTAAATATAATTGGCACCTGACCTTCGACATCCAAGATAGAGCAAGGAATTCATTAAAATTATAAAGTATGTTATTCTTTGTATTTAAATGTAAATAATATTAAATGTAAATATTTTTATATATTTTTTTCTAAAAACTAATATTTATTGTTTATTTTTATATGTAAACATATTTTATAAGTACTCTATGTTAGTATTTTATAGTCTGCCTTAATTACTCTTATACAAAGATAAACGGTCCCCGATCCTCTTTTGGTCAGATTGCCGTAACCGATTTAATTACAATATGGTTACTTGGTTATTATCATACTAGAGTCGATTTTAGGGTTTCTATATATTATAACAGTCATTCTGTACTTTAAATACATATGCATGTGTTTGTATTTTCTACTTGTTAAGTACCTACGGGACTTTGACATTTAAAAAAAAGGTTTTGTTTTTTTGTCTTTTTTATTTTCACGCGCGTTACGAAAAACGTACTCGACGGCATTTGATAAGATTTTTCGTTGTGTTATTTTATCAATTCAGTCAACATAAGAAATAGTTTAGACTAAGTTAAATTTTATCTTTTTCGCGGTAAAATATAATTACAACAAAACCTTTTTTAAAAACTAGTTAAATAACTAGTTGTTAAAAAACTAGTTGTCCGCAAAAATCTGAATTATTTCGTCACTCTTCTAGAATCTTAATAATTATATTATAGTTAGTTAGAAGCGACAAACTTTAAGAACAATAAATTCTTATCCCTCTGAATAACTGACCCGAAATCCAGTTGGTATTGAAACAACAGGAAGTAACCCGATCCCGCCACGAGGAACTGGTGCTGTTTTATGAGAAATTTAGTACAGATATAAAAATCATTCGTTCAGGGACTGTATTTTTCTTAATTCGTCATTCACATTCAATGTTTGGATTCGGCCATCTCCGGATTTTATTTTTTATGTAAAATTTTATGGATACAACATTTAATAATTAAAAAGAAGAAATAATTAAATAAAAATTAAGTTTGTGAGACCATAAATCAAAGTGTTTTTAAACTTTTTTTATTTAAAATACTTTGAACAAAATAAAAAATATTTATATTTAAAGAATGTAACGACATAGCTCGACAAAGATTCTTGAACAGATAAAAAAATCAAACCCAATCTAACCAATAACGAGTCTTGAACTACATTAACTATGGCCCCAAATACAATGTCATAAAATTGTATTTAATTAAATTGATTAAATAAACTCGATTACACGAGTCATCTGGCTCACATACGAATCGATTTATTGTGTATCTTAACAATAAATTGTTGTATCCTTAAATGTATTTGGCATTGTCTTGATAAATATAATTGTTATTTCAGTATCCATTGAGAACATATATGCATTCCCTTACAAGTATAGGTACTACGTATTTCAAGGACTCAAATGCTATAAAATTCTTTAACCATTCTTTTTTTAATACAATTTAAACAGTATAAAATAGCAATAAATAAAGAGATAAAATCCCAACTGTATTATCGCACTGAAGCAGTAACTCATCAGCTATTATGGCGACATTATTGGAGGGAATTAATTGTAAAGATATATCACGATAGCGGGAGTTAAGGGTTGCTTCCCTGTCTGGACCGTCGACGTGTCAATATTTTCGCGGGAACAGGCGTTGTCATGGCAACGAGGGTGCACTCCTGTTACGGTCGCTACCCCCGAGTATAATGCATAGGGAGGGCTCAAAGTAAAAGAGGCCTCTGTTGTCTAGGGTTTTGTGCAAGGGAGCCGAGTAGATTGGACTGCATTGTACCTTAATGTTCTATAAATATAAAACAGCCAAATGAATGCGATGTCGTTTATAGTTTTAGAATTACTAAAACAAATGCCTACTTAAGTATTTTTTCATTTTTATTATAAAAATATATCAATGAAAAAGCATTAAAAACTCTTTATAAATCACAAAATAGTAAATCTTAATTAACCAGAGTTACATTAATCTTTATTATTATCACAACAATGTAGCGTGATAAATAATTAATAGATGCAATTAATATTGTGATATTATCCAAGATATAAAAAAAAAAACAAATATATAATCTGTGCTATATAAAGTCATCCTGTCAAGTGATTGGCGGTAGAAATCCGAATTATGACTTTTGTCACGAAATATGTATGACGTGTAGCCATGTTGTGGGAACGAAACCACACTCGTATGAAGAACTAAACAATTCTAAGCGTGTCGTTTGATTTACATTTAGATAAAACGGACTTCAGTTTACTTTTATGAAACTACCTAATTAGCTTTGCAGTTAATTGACAATGATTTTAAGATTATTACAATTTTGAACATTAATGCCCAGACAATAAAGCAGATAGTTGTGTATATATTATTAAATCAAAACCTTTTTGCAATTCTTTTGAATTTAAATATAAGTCTGTGAACGATCCTGAGGTAAGACCACACAGGTGAAATAATAACGTATTTTCTCACAGTAATATAATATTATCACCGACACTGGTCTCGCTATACTGACTCTTCATCTGTGACACTTGTACAAGTAGGTATACAATATTCCACGGCTACGATTACCAATTGATTATATTTTGTTACATCTATAATTAATAATTCAACCGCCCCGTTGGTCGAGTGGTTAGCCCAGATGCCTAACATATAACGACGAAACGGTGATTGGGTTCGATTCCCGACAGGGACAGGCATGTGTGTGATGAGCAAAGATGTCTGTATTTCCGGGTTTGATCGTTTATTAAATATATTCGCAGTATTTATAATGTCTATTTCTATGTATTTGTATCGTTGTCTAACATCCTTAACACAAGTTACCTATTAATTTGCTTACTTAGGAATTATGTTATGATGTTAGATCAATTTATGTAATTTGTCCTGATATTATTATAATAATGTAAATATTATATTAAAAACACTAAATAGACGATAGAAACGATATTTGCCAAAATCGGATCATTATAATGACGCTGTCAATACACACATACTTATATTATACATACAAATAAACACTACAATTCCTTTGATAAATAAATAGCAGTATGGTATTATTTATTATATTTCAAGAAACTATATCAAAAAATATTATGCACACCTTTTGCATTCAATTTAAATATATAGAACGATTCAAATCGATACAAAAATAAATAAGTAAGTAAAACGATTTAAATCAATAAAAAAGGCATGCTAGAAAATTGCTAATATGTACTTATTAACATTGGAATGTAATATTTCATTGCATCGATGTTCTGTACGTGACATGGAGTGAATACTTTCGCATATAAAAGCCACCTTTGACGAGTAGAGTTGCACTCGCAAGGTTAAATAGTGATAAAAAATACCGTAATGTTCTTAGTTCTTACATTTGGACTTTGTTTTGATTTTTTGCCCCTTAAATTTGTTTGCAATTTTACCCCTAACCTAAAATATTTTATATTGTACATGTTTACGGGAAAAAATAGTCACAATTTGCAAAGCTCTGTAGCATATTTTTAAAGTAGTTTTTTAAATTATAAGTATTTATTATTTTACTTCAAGCTAGTTGGCAATGGCATTTTATACATTAAAAACCAACATGTTGGACAAATCAAGCTTGTCAAACCAACCTAAGGAGTATCTATATAAGATAATTTTAATGTTTAATAATAAGCTAGTTAGGGAACACTTCCTAGAGTCATCATGATATTAACATCAACTCATTATATTTGTCATTATTAATTGATATTTTAAAAACAAGTATTATGTTGTATGTATTTGTATATAATATATGTACATGTGTAAAGTATTGTACATATTTGTGTACCTTCTTATATATAAGTGTAGTATATATGTATAAGGTGTACAGTTTATATAATATTTATAGTTGCTATAGCGTACATTTTCCGTTTCATTTGGTATTTTTACTATTATTATTATTTTTTTAAAAACACCTACCACAATTTTTTACCATACGGAGAGGTTCACTGGGAGGTAAGTTCGCCTTTTGTAAATTTATACAATGAAAAGTAAATAAGTTAATATATGTAACTTATTGATACTGCCATATCATCAAATGTTCTTATAATCAGTTTATTTAAATAACATTAACCATTGTATATTAAATATACATTGTACCTTACATATTATCAATAAGTCGATAAAATAGATAATTTTTAAATATAATTTACTTTCTAAACAAAATGATTTAAAAGTTAGGGTATAATATATGTAATTATATAATTTTAAAATAAATATAGAATGAGCGATATGTAGCTCAATTGGTAGAGCGACAGGACGGTTTACCAGAGGTTGTGAATTTGAATCCCTGTCCGTATCGGTTTATTTTTAATTATTTAAAATTTAAATAAGCTTAACATGGCAATACATGTATATAGATATTTTCAAGCATTAAGTAGGTAAAATAAGTTATAAAAGTTGAACCCACTAAGAGAACCTATTGTCACAACTAAAATATCTGTATGGAAGAAAGAATCCCATTGCCCTTGGTTAAACTGAAAGGAGTATATTAGATACTCCTTGAAGTTTGAGGTTGTTTCTTATAAAAGACAAAATGGAGAAATTGACCGGCAAAACGTAAAATAAAACCTTTCTGCATTCAATCCAAATTATCACGGGCTGTCGTTGCTACGACATCGCCCGTCGGACTGTTTGTTCATTCGCTAAAAAAATATTTGCTGTTCAGACAGGCATATCCATCTGAAATAGTTATATTAGCTGTACATTACAATACTAGTAGGTGGGAACCTATTCATTGCAGTTACTTACGTAACGGAAATAAATCATTTGTATTTACGTTGTTATAACGATTTGATAAGGTTTAATAAAGCCATACTTTCTAAACGTCGTTGTTTGATTACAGCGAGCCAATGAAATAATTTCACGAGTTATTTTAATACGTGTTGGTAGTAGAGTCGGTGAATACAAAGGGTTTTAATTTTAGTAAGTAATATATAAGTATTATAATGACGATTTATCATATTATATATTTATTAATTCATTCAACATTATATTAATTATTAAAAGTAAAGGCTTTTAGTTCTTTGTGCCACGTTTGTCGTAATTCTACAAAAAATATGATCAAACTTATTCGAGCTCATAACAGTGTTACGTACAAAACAACTTTTAAATTCAACCATAATATTTAATAGCAAAAAGTTAATTCATATAAATGTCATAACTTGTTGCTGGATAACTATCTATTTACGAAAGCGCTACATTATTTTTTTTAACTGATTTTAACAGAATTACACACACGTTGTGTTGAATTGCTGATTTTACCAGAATTACACACATGTTGTGTTGAATTGCATAATGAATGCCACATACAAATAACCAGCACACACTAATACAGTTAATTATGACATATCAATACAAAAACATTGGCATTCAAATGAGCCAATTCGTATCGTTTCTTCGAATTATAAATTTGATATGAAAGAATTTAAACAATATTTCATATTAAATGCATAAATACATATATGTACATTGTTTTATAATTGTGTTCTTTAATGATAAATTAAGTATAAGACTCATTGTTATATGATGTATTGTGTTATTTAGTTGGCAGAATACCATTTTACATAAGGTCAGTGAATTGTAATTGTAGAAAAGAATACTATGTACCTATATAAAAATAAAATCTAGATATAGCATACATTGTACAAAATCGAATACAATAGCATGCGGGACTGACCCGCCCCAGTTTGAGTGATAACTGTTTGACCGTGGGAGGAACTTCCATGAACTTTACGTTCTAATTGAATGATGAACCACTAAATATTAGTTAAAACAGACAGACAGTTATGTGGCTTGACTGATACTTTCGTTACTCCATTACAAAACACCGGTATTATCTGGTATTACAAGTTTAGGAGAAATCTACTCTCTCTATTTATCAACGAACAAACATTATAAATATTGCATAAACCATGACCTATGCCTTGAATCAACTTTTACTGTGGAAATTATAATATCCCTATATATAAAATCATATGTATTTGTATAATAATAATATTTATTTATAAACTAGTTGTAACCTGCGACTTCGTCTGAACGGATTTTTTTCCTAGATTTCTATATTATTTTTGTGGAAACCGTTTTCTCTAAAATAAAATTAGATAATTAAATTACTCAACTGAAATAAAAGTTCTTTTAAAAATAATCCAGTCGTTTCAGAAATAAGTCGAAACAAACAAACAGACAAATATTTTTGCGATGTTTTTTATGTAAGTAATGTATATAATTTCAAATGCATTTAGTTCAAAAGCTGTTAATATGAAATTACAAGCAGACACTTCAATTTTGTTTACATATATAGATTTCAATAAAAATATTTATAATAGTATTATTTGAAATCCATACCTGGCTATATATATATATATATATATATATATATATATATACTGGCTATGCAGCCAGTTAGTTTTCTTACATAACATCTAAGTATTCGTTTATAATATTCTGGTATATGTGCAATACAGGTGCAAGAACACATGTGTAAATAAAACAGTTTTCTAATACGTTAACTGTAATTATGAGTGGTTATAATTTATTTCCGCTTATAATTTATTATACACTTCATAATTATTATTATTCAATACTTACGTTTAAGTACTTTCTTATATATTTTCTTTCATTAGTTTTATATATATCTATATATAAACGTTTGTTTGTTTCTTCTAAGTATTGTGAATGTACAGAATAATTTACGCAACTCATTAGATAAAAACTGGTCCATAAGAAAAATGTGAATGACATCATTCTCATTGTCTTGTATTACAAATTAATATAGATATATTTTAACTTGTTTGATAAAAAAAAACCTCCTTGGTAATACCAGCAAAGTATTATAAAATATAATTACAGATAATAACTATAAAGATTAAGTATAAAACAGTATTTATAAATCGTAATATAATCTGCAAAATTTTAACCCGCATAATAAAACAATTACCTATATAACACTTACATATTAAAAAATGAAATAAGTGTAATATTAAATAAAAAAAACCATCAACGCCAATTCATTTAAAAATGGAACTTCGCTAAACAATATACCTATACGCGGACAGACAGTTATCCTGATTTATATATAGCTAGGTCGTCTGAACCCTAATGGAGTGCCTTTTCTAATTCATCCCCGGAGGCAAATAATTATACTCTCAAAGTCCGAGGGACGTTCTAAACTGTCGTTTGGAAGAGTCATTGGAACCCTCCCCTGTCTACAAATCAAGTTATAACTAGAGCTGTATTTGAATATTTCGATATTCAATATATATATATATATCAAAACCAGGAAGAGTTACTTCATATAATAACTGTATATGTCTAGAAACCAACTGGTATATATTATTTCGATACCCAATAACAATATAAATTAAAAGAGTATATTTAAGAATACAATAAAAGAGTTAATGTAACTGTTAATTTATAAACGGATAAGTTAGCTTTCTAAGTTTTATTTAAAGGCGGTTCACGTGCTGACTCTGAATCTCAATTTGTACGACACCTGTTGGACATCACTAGTATGTGCCTAAACTGTTTACAGATCATAAATTAATATCTAATAAACGGTAAGTTTGTTAATTGAGAATACATCTCAATCTTTTATTCCATATTATTCTTTACCAATTTTGTTTCTTTTGATATTCAAATAATACTATTGTCATACTTTTAAACTATCGCGTTTCATAATAAGTATATAATGAATTTAAAAACGGAAATTAACGACTACGAAATAGGTATTAAAATAAATAGCCTATTTATTTTGAATTGATTTGATACATATGTCGTAAGCGTTAATTTTTGTTTTTTTTTTAATATATGATACTATTGTCTTTATCTAACTAATCTAGCACTTGTTATACAGGATTCTGAGCAATTTTAATACTTTTTCATAAACCTGATAATTTTACGCCAACTACCTACTTACGTATTTTAAGTAAGGAAATATTTTAAAAGAATGCATGAATTACAAAAAATGAAGAATTTATGATAAAATCAGTTCAACACGCATAATTCCAAGTATATATGTAACACAAATCTGCAACGCATATAGAATTGTTATATTTGCTTATCCTTATGACTTCTTAAACATCACGTCACATACACACAAACATACAAACTAAACTTCCACCTGTCACGATGACATCACTCCAAGAAAGTTGTGTGTTCTTTATTCTGAGGTTGAGTGTTCTTTATTCTCCGTGTGTTTATGTTAATCTCAATTTATGTCAATAGCTTCAGGATTTAGAAACTTAAAAGGTATTTTGAACCTTTTAGTGTAAGGTGCGGTTGGGTGCGGAGTTTGTAATTATAAACTGACTATCTCTCCGGTATTGTTCTCTTGTCAGAATCATTGGACCGTAACTAAGATCGTAAATTTTAATGACATAATGACAAGACATGTTTAATGTTTCTTTAATTAACTTTAACATTTTATGAATCTGATTAATGACGAATAAGAAAATTATTTTTCCATACTCATGACATAAATAGTATTAAGCGACGTTTCTATTAATAGTAAACATTTACTTAAGAATGTCTAACCAATGAAAATGCAAGAATGATTCGCTTCATTTGTTATGCTGCTAGATATCCACTGGCCTACAAAATGTATTGTTAACAACTAAATATGTAAGATATGGGAAAAAATATGATTAGTAAAAGCTGCTTTTCCCTAAACAACCTTCATCTCCCGTGATTAGAAAGCATGTCGATAAGCTCGGCTTGATGAACCGAAACTCGGTAGAAAACCACTAAGTTTTCTCTCTATCTGGGGCACACGCAGACAACCTGTCGATAGTGTCGATAGACCTATTTTATAACTCTATTGATTTAAATATTCTTTTTAAAACTTTCATACAAAGTAATTATCGATTTTTTTTTTTAATTTAGAATCATACTAACTTTAGCCCGCATCTTCACTCAAACAAACTTTCATGTCTCATTACTTATTACTATAGAGATGCGCCGAATAGTGGTTTCACCGAATAAGTGAAAATCGAATACTAGTCGGTTTAACCTTTACCGAACCGATTATTCGGCCGAAATATTCGGTTTACCATTTAATTTTTCATTTGTTTGTCATAAACAGGTTCGAACACATACGTTACGACTTACGTGTGGCTGTTGGCTAGATGAATAATATGTAGATTTGTGGTTTAAAAATATTGTTTTAAAATTAAAAATAAATAATGATTTTATTTTCAAAATAAATGTTGACTATACTAACAACTAATTGTAGGTTAGTAATAATAAATTAAATATGTTGTCTTGATATGTTTCCAAATAATATTGCTTTTTATTATTAAACTTTATTTAACACGTTATTTCTAAGATTTCTTTGACTTCTAATATGACTTAATTCTTCTTATTCTTAATCTTTAAGTTTTTTAGAATATATTCAGCACTAAACCGAAATATTCGGCTCAATACGAATAGCGACAAAGATGCCTACTACACCGGATAGCGATTACTTGCCGAATATTCGGCACATCTCTCCTATTACCTACATAATTGTTTTTCCGTTATTGGATAAATATTTATTTATGAATAAATTATATATGAATTTGTTACTAAACCGAATACTTATTTTCCTATCTTGTCTACCTATTCTATCTTAAAGATTATTTTTTGAATCCCAAAACGATAAAATAATTTTCATTAATCATTAAAAAAAAACTTTTTAAAAATTTTCCTATTTTATCTTCTTATTGTAGTAAGAAATACATACTTAATTACTTCTAACAAGGACCCAACTAACCATAAAAGTAACGCATTAAAATCCAACAAAAACCCTAATGGCCTTGAACAGACTCCACCGAGAAATAGAATCTTGGAAAAATTCAAGTTTATACTTTTTACGTTATTTTCTTGTAACAATAACTGCTTGTTATAATAAACCAGTAATAATGTGCACTGAAATAACGTACCTACTTACAATATAAAACATTACATTCAAGCAACAACAATTTTGACAAATCTAAAACGAAAACATAAAATAAAACTAAAAATAAAACATTTCAACATTTTCAAGCTCGATGAAAGTTTTGTTGGCAGAGAAAATGAATTGTTCAAAATATGGTTCGTTATTCTCGTTTCAACATTGTCGAGTTTTAAAAGTTTCAAGTATTTAGTCAATAAAGTATAGCTTATTAAATACAGTTTGTAAACATTACTTATTTTCTATTAAGATGCTTTTTGTGTGTTGATTTATATTTATATAAATACCTACCTACGTACCGACAGCAAATAAAAAGTCCAAGTTATACAGGGTTAGATATTTGTAATTAGTTGACCATCTCTTGCTGGTAGCCTCTCTACATCAATCCCAACAACATTTGTAAACAACTTTTATTATTATACAACTTTTTAAGATTAGTAGTTTATAAAATTTATTTTTTTCCATACAAAATTTTATTTATTGTCTCTAAACTGGCATTAACTCTGAGCATCGGTATGGCGATCAGGCGTTCACCTTTTAAGTACTTCTTACAAAATACAGAGTAATAAGTAAAAGAGATAGCAAACATTTTTTGTTTCTTTTTATTGTGTTGTTTATCAAGATTTGTAAAAAATTGTATAACAAATGTTGTTGGGATTGATGTAGAGAGGCTGCCTGTAAGAGTTGGTGAACTAATTGAAAATAACCCTGTATATTATGAAGTTTAACATATTATATGCAGTTGATACCTACTCAACATTTTATAAATCATTACCCGGTAAATATCATAGGCCTGTAGATATAGATACATATCATAAGATTGTATTATTTTTGTTAATTATGCATTATCTAACAGCTGAATATGTTCTAAATACAACACTATCTACGACAGGACTACGTCTAAAGATATTAAACGTTGAGTATATCAAGATATACTTATATTTAAGCACCTGAAGGATTTTCAGGCTAACATTATCAAAGCAAAACCGACGCTCGTATAATACATGATAACCTTAGAAAATTCGCTTTTCTAACTTAAGAAGGCCGAGGATATAAACCGCTCGGTTACGGTATGAATTAATATAGGGGGAACAGGTTAACGATGTACCCGTCTAAGTGAAGTCATCGTTCGGTTTTATCTTTCGAGCTTGGGGATTCCTGAGGGATTTCCTCCCTTATTTGGGATGTTAAGGGTGTCTTGTATTCTGTACAGTTTCTTTTAGCATTCTAAATATTTTGCATTTCAACTTTTACATAAATAAAAATCTACGCTTATAAATTATAATACGACCAAAACTTGATAATATTTTTTTCTTCAATAAAGAAACGGTCACGGGTGAAACCACCCTTCATTAATTATTGTCAATCCATAAAAAGATTAAATCACTACTATTCAATACTTAGTGCGAGAAAAATACTTTCCCCAATTTTTATTTATTAATTTTATTATAGTAGAAAAATTGTTATTACTATTATAATTGTTATTACTATTATATTATGTATTATAATTGTGTAGGCAATTAAATGCATGACTGTTATAAGATAGGAAAACTTAAAATAATATTAATGTTTTAAATTTTCAAAGTTGTTATAACATTCCGCGATAATTAATAAATGTTAAGAATTTCACATATCAACCGTGGTACCGTTTGTAACGGTAGGTACCTACTTACATTGTACTCAGTCCCACCAATATTTTTGCATATTCACACTTACGTAAAACGCCCCAAATAACTCGCAAATGTAAGCATATAAATAGAAAAGAGTACCAATGTTCTGATAACATTGTCCACGTACTAGTGTAAATATACACATATAATTAAAAGCGTGACAACACTTACCGCATCTATCCAGCCACCCTTCAGCGCGGCAGGGGTAGGGGATCCCAATAGGAATTTCATGATACATCTTGCACACAATCACACAAAAATAATCACTGCTAAAAGTTTCGCGCCCGCGACGCACATCACTATAACTCACTAACACGCGCACCGACTGCAACTAATCAGCCGAACAGTTGGGCACTTTGCAATGAGACTTCTCAATCACCGCAGCTCACTTTCACCAACTGACAATAAAAAATAACTAAGATAACCAGCATTAAAACAATACGTTTTTTATTTAATTATACTTTTTTATCTCAACTAATTAATGGTTCGCGTAAGACAAGTTATAAATTAGATGATTTGCTATTAATTAATACTTCTGTCTTATTCATTAGAGAATGTTATATAAATTATTTAATACATTTTAAATTATTTTGAAGGTATATTTAAATAACATCGCATCAACTAATGACAGTAATAACTACCTATTTATAATTTACGTATGAAGTTTATATTCCTTCAATTAAATTGTATACATTATAAACTTGTCAATTATTTATTTCAATGATAAAATCTATTGAATTACTACCTATAATATTTTTTGTCTCCAATTTTACTTGATGTTACCAATTAAACTAAGATGTACGTTTTATTATTTATATTATTTATTACAGAAAAAAATATTAAACATAGGAAAAAATATTGACTATTAATTAACAAAAAATACCGCCAAATGTTTGGTTTACGTGATTGGAACACTTTGTTAAAGTTATTACACATCCGTCACCCACTCTAGCACATAAAAAACTGATTCGTTCAACAGTATTCGCTATCCGCTAAGGCGCCGAAGCCCGAATCACTAATGTCAAAAACTCTGTTTTGCTCTGAGAGCAGTGAAACCTAGTCCAGACTCCAGACCCTATCCTTTTGTAGTCGGTTTCTTTCGTGTATTTAAAAGAGATAGCATTTTTGGTCTCTATCATGCAAAATCGATTCAAATCGTATAAACTATAATTGCGCGCGCATTTCAAAGAAACGTAGTGTTTCCCTATCGTTATTTACTTTTACCAAGAAACATTTATAAAAAATTAGAACAAAATGTATTATTTACCTTATCTAGTTTTTGCAATCCCGTCTACAATGATTACTATTTCATATTTACATATTATTTTAAACACATATAATGAAAAACCAGAGACAATTTAACTTTTTAATCATCATTTTCTTTCTCAAAGAACAATATTATGGTAAACTACTAAACTAAAAATAGACAAATTAAACTAAAAATAAACAAATTACAAATCTACTGTGGGGTCCCACACACTTTTTTGATTCTTTCTTTAATTTCTATACCGTACCTTATTTCACTTTGACAAATGACAAGGCACTCCTATTTAGTCAAAAGTCAAAACGACAATTGGTTATTGGACAAGGATAAAATAGTCTATGCTTCAAAATGGCTCTGAAAGCACTTGTCGGGCAAAGTAAGTAAAAATATTGTTTTTTATATTATAAAAGTTAATTTATTATGTTTATAAGAACATAGTTAGCATTGTACAACCTCCATAATTTTGAGTACTATTAGTTTGCAACCTCTTATTTGCCAATGGATACCTATGAGTGAAGCCTTATCAATGACTAATATTTCTATAGTATTGTTTTAATATTTTTAATTGGCATTGCAATCTTTATAAACATTGAGAAATTGTTGCTTGTAAATATTTACTATAAAAAATGTACTATTGAATGGTCACTGATGGTTCTGGAGGGTTTACTCCTTCGAATAAATATTTTTGATTTTCTTTACGGATAGTTCTAAAACGTTTTTGTTAACGCAATATCGATTATTGAGACATTGTTAACGTTAGTCATAGCGTGTTATTTTAGACCTAAGTAATAAAATTTAAGTATCTAGATGACCTAGGTGTTTATTATTGATTTTCTTATGTCACTTGTGGGGTGGGTAGCCTATATACGTCACACTTCGCAGCTACGAAATACTCTCATTGTACATTCATGGTTTATATTGTATATGTAAACACAAACGAATATAAATAAATTTCAATAAATTGCTTCTATTTATTTCTGCTACATATTGAAATATCCATTCTTTTTAATTATATATTGTAGAATCTTCTTTGAAATAAATTCATTCACATATATAATTAAAAAGTGGTGAATTTTGTTTTTTCACTTCATTTACTTTCTAATGAAATATACATTATTTTTTCCAAAACACTTATTCAAATAGTCAGTAGTATGTAATGTAATAGCTTCTAAAGTTTGACTATGAATTCATTTTATTCCCAGAATACAATTAGGATAAAAGGTTTTAGCTGATAAGTGAGCTATTCTTTTGCTCCACTGTAATGTCAAAGATAAAGTATTATTTTATTTCTATGGGATAGTAGGATTGAGCAGACTATTATTAAAACAAACCACAAAGCTCGCCAATAACTATAAACTAACATTATAGACAGAGAAATGTAAAGAAATATAATAATTATTTAGGCCAATGTGAGATGAGATTATTATTTTGTATACATATAATATACACAAAATATTACACATACAAAACTAGTTTGTATGATCATTCTAAAGTTGCAAGTAAATTATTTTATAATTCTAACTATAATTATCAACTTACATTATATATTTTGCTTGTTACAGAGATTATGAATGAGGTGATCCGCTATCGCGGAAAAGGCAAGGAACGGATAGAATGGCGGATCCTCATAGTAGACCAGCTCTCAATGCGCATGGTGTCAGCGTGCTGCAAGATGCACGATATCTCTGCAGAGGGAATTACTTGTAAGTTCATAAACCATTATTTATATTATATAGTTTCAAGCATAGTATGTAATTTTTTTTTCAAATTTTAAATCATATACATTATTACTTTTATCCCCTAATAGATAGAAATAATTATTTACTTTATATTAATAATTAGACATTACTAAAAAAGAGATAGCACATTAAAATTCTATATGCCAAGTGTTATTATTATTATCGTATGATATAGTTCTGTACAAGTTATACCTTTTAAAACTTTATTCAATAGGCTCAACACACGTAATATAAGAAAGTTAAAGTTTTTACACACCTTACATACACTTCTATTTAAAACGATAAGTATCTAAAGATATTTTATAATTGTAAGTAATAGTATACAATAATTTTAACAATCATGTTTTATAGTGGTGGAGGACATCCACAAGAAGAGAGAACCGCTGTACACCATGGACGGCATTTACCTCATCACACCATCAGAGAAATCAGTGCATGCTCTTATTAATGATTTTTCTGTCGGCAACCGCATAATGTACAAGGCCGCACATGTTTTCTTCACTGAAGGTAATATTTAATTAAACTCTGTATTATGGCAGTAAAATTAGCTAGATTATGATTTTATTTTATTTGCTTTTTTTGTTTTTGTTCTATTTTGTTACATTATGTTTTTTTATTATTTTATTTGCAGCTTGTCCCGATGTTCTGTTTGATGAATTGTCACGTAGTCCCGTAGCTAAATATATCAAAACATTAAAGGAAATCAACATAGCTTTCATACCATATGAACAACAGGTTTGTTTCATGTTATTGTTTTGTAATATGACATTATTTTTATATATATAAAAACATATGCAGGTGAGATTAGGTCATTAAATTTATAAAGTCATATGTACATAATGTTTAATATTTCTCTCTTAAACAATTTGTTTGGTCTTTTATTCACATACCTACAAGATACTTTTCAGCTACTTAAATATCAATTATATTCTATACACACTAATTTATGTATGACTCGTGTATAATAAAGGTATGAGTAACAATGCTTTCATATATCATGCTTATGCAATAAAACTCAAGCTTAGAACTCTGAGGATTTAAATAAAAAAAAAAACCAATGTGTTTATAATTATATATGTTTACCAATGTGTTTATTATATATTGTTTGAATAGCGATAATCATATTTAGCAATGAAAATATAGGGAATGCCAGGAGAAAAGAATAGGGGTTCAGTGGATAAATCACTTTTGATCTTAGAAAATTTACACAAAAATGATTATTTCATATCTCAGGTGTCATCATATCCTGTGGCTGTGAATTTTCATAACTTTTTATTTATGGTACAACTACTCATTATCTAAGTCTTGTCATTATTTTACACGCTGCCATGGTTAGTATGTCCCGAGGAATTGTTCAATGAATTGTGCAAATCATCAGCAGCTAGAAAAATCAAAACTCTGAAGGAAATCAACATTGCCTTCTTACCTTATGAGAGTCAGGTAAATTTTAGCGATCGATTGTCGAAAAGTATATCAACAAAACTGTCCATGGAATCCACACATTGAAAAATGTTCAAAAATCAATTTGTTTGTTTTAACAATTAGCAAAACATTATAATAAAGGAACATTATGCCAATATAATAAAGTGCTCATTAAATCCATTACACACAGGTGTTCTCCCTGGACTCCCCGGACACATTCCAGTGTATGTACAACCCTGAGCTGACTCAGACGCGCAACGCCAACATGGAGCGCATCGCTGAACAGATCGCCACACTGTGCGCCACCCTGGGGGAATATCCCTCGGTGCGGTATCGCAGGTAACCACACTAGGGGTTTTAGTATTCACGGTACAAATAAAATCAATTATTATTATTATTAAAAGTACTTTAATACTCTAGTTGACATTCTTTACACTCTAAAACATGAATATTTTTTTAGTGATTGGGAGCGCAATGTAGAACTCGCACAGCTTATTCAACAGAAGCTGGACGCTTATAAGGTATTTATTTTTTATCACACAATCATTTAAAGTAGCATGGCCACAAGCTAATCAAAACAGCTAAAAATATTTATAAAGACAATTGTATGTGTATGTGATTTTACATAATACTTCTCACATCCCAATACAAAAATTATATAACAAATGCTTCAGGCGGACGAGCCTACAATGGGTGAGGGTCCTGAGAAGGCTCGTTCTCAGCTGCTGGTGCTGGACCGCGGGTTCGACTGCGTGTCGCCGCTGCTGCACGAGCTCACCCTGCAGGCCATGGCCTACGACCTGCTGCCCATAGAGAATGATGTCTACAAGTGAGTATTGTTTATGGTAACAAAACAAAGTGAGTATAGGTATGGTAATGTTATTATAGAGAAGATGCAGCAACATGAAGGTTTTGTGGACCATTACTTAAATTTGGCCTAAAATCTAGACCTAATGAAATTTTATTAAATTTGTTTGTAAACTATTTGTTTATCAAGTTAAATGGAATTGAGGTGAAAATATCTTTACTAATTTAAAAATCGCGTTGAAGGTACGAAGCCACTCAAGGTCACATGAAGGAAGTGCTGTTGGACGAGAACGACGAGCTGTGGGTGGAGTTGCGCCACCAGCACATCGCCGTGGTGTCCACGTCGGTCACCAAAAACCTCAAGAAGTTCACGGAGTCAAAGCGGATGGGAGGAGGTGAGATACGTGAAATTTGAGATTCATCCATTGAAATATTTTCTTGGTGTTAAATTTTTTATTTCACAACTCTTGATAGATGTATATAAACTATTAGTTATAATATATATGTTTAGATGTATATATACTTTAAACACCACAGGTGATAAGCAATCAATGCGTGATTTGTCTCAAATGATTAAGAAAATGCCTCAGTACCAGAAGGAGTTGTCGAAATATGCAACTCACTTGCGTCTCGCCGAAGACTGCATGAAAACTTACCAGGGTTACATCGATAAGCTGTGTAAGGTTGAACAGGTAATAGCAATATAGTGATCTGAATACAAAACAAAATAATATTAAATATGTTTGTTCCACAATTCATGTTTATTCTCAGGATCTGGCTATGGGGACCGATGCTGAGGGTGAGAAAATCAAGGATCACATGAGAGGAATCGTCCCTGTACTTCTGGATCAGGTAACTAATAATAACAATAATATTTACTGTGGATGCTTCTACTTAATACTATTTATCTCATATTAACTCATTATGTAAAAGAATAACCGATTTTAAATTTGGTTATGTTAACATGTCGTACTGTATTTTTATTATTTATCTGGTAAGCGCCGCCTCGCTAATGGATATAATATGCAATTATTAAAGTTACAGTGGTGTTCTCACCCTCGAGACAGAAACGGTTCTCGGGCATCCGAGTCTCACACCGGCCGGTCAAAATATAGCTGTAAAAGCTACTTCACCGATACTCGCCCGGTCCAGCCGCATACAAAAATTGCATCATTAAATACATTTGCTAAATAATAAACAAACATAATTTCAGTCCATCAAGAACGGCGACAAGATGCGTATAATAGCGCTGTACATAATGTCCAAGAACGGCATCTCCGAGGAGAACCTCAACCGCCTCGTGACGCACGCGCAGCTCGAGCCCTCCGACAAGCAGGCGCTGCTCAACCTCGCCAACCTGGGACTCAACGTCGTCGTCGACGTACGTGCTGCGAACCATTACTTCATTGTTTTTATTAAGTACTATCAGTTCAAATAACGATATATCTACGTGAGTGAGACCAAATTTCTTCGTGACCGACGTGGGTCTCTTGCAGGGGATCGATATCTTTATGCTAAGCGGGTTTATAAAACACAATAATACATTCATGTAATGGACAGAAAATCTAATTATTTTCCAATGCGGGAGTATTAAATATGTACAGTAAAACCCGATTAACCGGACTCGATTGTTGTAGTTAGTCATTCGGTTTGTCGATAATCTGGATAATCCAATATACGAAAAATCTTTTCTTTCATAGGTTTAATGCATCGTCCTCTACCTTCCCTTGTTAGTAGTATCTATATGTCTCTCCTTCGATTCTTCCTATCACACGACATCTCCATTCTCTATACATACTCCCTTCTTCTTCATATTGCCTTTTAGACAGTCCATACATTTATTTTTCGCCCTTCCTCTACATGTGCATCCTTCCACATCCATATCTATCAGTCTTCAATGGACCCGCCTCTCATCCCTCCTCATAATATGACAGACTCCGTTCTCAATTTTATTCTTCCTCTGGCACTACTGAAAAGCTTTTTCTAACTAACTCACTTCTTAATCTATCCTTACTTGTTCGCATCGAATATCGACCGCTCGACCTGTCGCCGTTTGAACCTGTGCTTTAACAAGCTACATAATCCCGGTCAATATTACCATAGCTACATAAGGGGACTAAGGCTACAAAGTCGGAGCATACCGGTTAAGGACCTCCATCCGATGAAATAGGAACAAAAGAGACGTAGTGTTCCCTAGTATTTTCAAAGTTTGAAGTTCTTTTTTCCGATATATGAAAAGTCGTCATTTGTTGGTTTGGTCGTTTATGGCTGTATATATTTTTTTAATTGCCCTAATTTTTCGTCGACATAAAGCAAAGCAATAACTCTTTTCAGCTGATGATATCTTTAATAATAAAAAAAAAATACAAAGACTCGAATATAATCAAAATATATGGCATTGATATTAAATCTAATTACACTCGTAACAATGTCACAGTTCAGTGAATTAAAATCTCTAAAAAGCCCGACACATAGAAATATTATAAATAAAAATAATTTCAAGTGTGACTCATTCTGAACTACTTATAATATATTATAATTGTAGGGCAACAGAAAGAAGCAGTACCAAGTGACACGTAAAGAAAGGATCACTGAGCAGACATACCAAATGTCCCGATGGACTCCTGTTCTTAAAGTAAGTATTCATTCCAAAGGTTTTGCTCATATATATATATATAATATCAAAACTTTATATTATTTAAAATTAAACTTATGTAGGATATAATGGAGGACTCCATTGAGGATAAGCTGGACCAGCGTCACTTCCCATTCCTCGCGGGACGAGCACAGACCTCAGGATACCAGGCACCTACCAGGTAGTTACTTATAAAATTGCATTTAATATAAATTATAATCACTCATGACCACGTTCTGTGTAAAGAAGTACATATAAATATTAAAAAAAACTTTTTATTTTGTTAAAGCGTGCGCTATGGACACTGGCACAAGGATAAGGCGCAACAGACGATCAAGAACGTGCCGCGTCTCATTGTCTTCGTAGTGGGAGGTACGTACATGAAAAACATGAAACATACATTTAAAGCAAACTAAATTATGAATATTATAGTGTTTTCTAAAGTTTTCACGAGTACTACACATTGAAATAAAAAAAAATATCGGTTAGATTTAAAATGTAATATTTAAATTTAATTTAATATACGCGAGTTAAATCCGTAAAAATAGTTTTGTTTCAATAAGAATATTATATTTACTTAATTTATTTATGTAAATATTTCGCATAAAAACATGTGATGAAAGTTTACATAACGTCAACAAAATATTTGCACTCGTATAGTTAGGTAAATAAATTGTAGATTATAATTTAGTTTGTCATATGATTCACATATAAAATGTGATTTGATGACAAATATATGTTAAAAAAAAACTAAAAAAACACGCTTTTATTGCTAACCGAACTAAAAACTAGAAAATAATTTTTAATGACAAAGAGTATAAAATTACAGTAGTAGAAGATCGAACAATTAATCATAGTGAATCGCCTTAATATAAAATTATAATAAAATTTAAGTTATTAACAGAATAATTCAATTCTGAGTAAAAATCGTGGGGTGCATTTTACTGTGATTCATAACTATCCTCTCATAGATAGTTGCTAATAGAATGATTGTAATACCTTAAATATCGAGCACCCCACGCTTTTTACTCAGAATTGAATTATTCTGTTAATAACTTAAATTTTATTATAATTTTATATCAAGGCGATTCACTATGATTAATTGTTCGATCTTCTACTACTGTAATTTTATACTCTTTGTCATTAAAAATTATTTTCTAGTTTTTAGTTCGGTTAGCAATAAAAGCGTGTTTTTTTAGTTTTTTAAACTATTGTTTATTTTTAATTTTTTTATTTTTTTTATTTTTTTTTTTTTTTTTGGGAAACTTTTATCAAATTATTGCATTGTCATCGGTCCTTGATACGTGTGCAAAGTTTCAATTTAATCGGATCGCTGGAACCTGGTGAAAATTAAGCTCGAAGATTCCGTTACATTCATACATACATACATACATACAACCCAAGCTAATAAAAGCGTATTAAAAATAAACTTTAAACTTGGAAGATATTTTTAGAAGGAAATTTCTTTTTGTATTTACAATATTATTGTTGTAGGTGTTTGCTTCTCCGAGATCCGTTGTGCGTATGAAGTGACCGCAGCTCTTAAGAACTGGGAAGTAATCATCGGTTCGTCCCACATCCTCAACCCGGAGAGCTTCCTCGCAGACCTGTGCTCTCTCACTCCTTAAACTATTACCCTATTTATTGTTAATTGATTAGTTCTAGCCGGTCTACTGTATGTAGCACATACTATATTACCCCTGAATTTCACCTAACCTGTGTGTTTTTGCTTTTAAAACTAATACAATTGGATCCAACGTCCATACTGTTTGTGATATTGTTTGCGTTACGATGATATATTGTTATATTCATTTTACCAGAGTGTTTATATTGTTAATGTTTTAGAAGTTTTAAATAACTTCTTAGTATTGATGTTTACATATATTTTAATAATATTATTTGGTATAAAATAATTGTATGTATGTTGAAATAATTATTGAGGTAGGTTATCCTAAATTATTGTTTTATTTTAATGTATTGTTAATTTGATAACAATTTTATTAGATCAAATATCTAGTATTATTTATGCTTAAGTTTATGTTTGCTTTAATGCCAAAAGCTAGATCTAAACCCATTGTCAGAAATAAACACCATAAATAAGGACGGAACGGGTGTTTGGAAAACATTTACTTTTTTTAATCAGGAAGTCTGCAAGTAATAAAAAAATGCTTGTATGAAATATACATATATACTTAACTGAATACGTGATTTTTTTTTTCTGGTACTCAATTAATATTAGTGAAAAATACTAATAGTAATTTGTAGTCTCATTGGTAAATGGTAAATGCATGTTTGTTATAGATGTTTGATTTCTCAGCATTCCATAGAAAATGTAAAAGTATATCTTCTTCAACTATAGTAACATTACTCTTAAACTTCGCTTTTATTAAATATTAACTTGTAGTTAATAATTTTAATAACTATAAATAACCAATCATCCATATTATTGTAGTATTTAAAAGTTGAACCTCTAATTGGTAGACAACATCGGAAAAGACATTGTTAGAAAGTTAATAAAGTTTCGTTGACATGTGAGATAGATGTAATTAGAATAGTTATGTTCGTGCAATTATATAGAAAATATGCTTTTATTTAACTGTAAGCCTACTTTATCATCAGTATTTAAATGTTAAAATTAATAAATATTTCTTTCGTCACTGTTGTTTTATTTCCGGGGTGCAAATAAGAAATTTAAATGAAATAAGAAAATTATATTTAAAAATAAAAACCATTATGGCGGTATTATGTTCTAGTAATATATTTTATTATTTTGTCAACGCTGTCAGAAGCTATTTGTTTTTATATAATAAACTTGTTACTAATATTTGTTGTATCTTATTAATGTCACGAGAGTGACCTCGAAGGTTATCTCATCAAGTTTCAGTGAAACTAAAGAGTCAGTCGGTAAAACTTCGTGCATCTGAATATACCTGACTAACTAATATAAAGATGAGTAAAGATCTCGTTATTTTAGCTTACTCCGGTGGTTTGGATACGAGCTGCATTTTAAAATGGTAAGATAATTGTTTTTAATCAGCAGTTTTAAAGCCTGGTATAGATGTTTCTACACCGTGTCTGTAGTTGGAAAGACTAATTAGGATTTATATGTTTTGAAAATATAGTCCGTCCATCAGAACTTTTAAAGGAATAGAGATGATTGATAATCATTGTTATCTTGTTATTGTTAAATTATTAGAATCTGTTTTTGATATATGTCTTTTAACCAGCTTTTAATATTTACATCTTAAGTTCCTAATCTCGAACCTGCGGCCTCTGGGATACCGTCCCGTCGCTGTGCCAATTAAGCAGAAGTGTCTCTACCCACCTTAATAAAATTTATATATAAACGTTTTGATTGGGACAGAGGAAGTCTCGAATGTTTTTTTTGAAATCCTTAACTGCCAATTGCTTTGATATATTGATTAATATTGAAAAAATTCCAAGGCCCACAATAATATTTTGAAATTATGTACAAAATATGATTACACTTGTTGAATTATATTGATTTCAAATAAATATGGATTGAAAAACTCAACGACTTGACTTGACGATATATTTATAAATTCATAATATTATAAAATGTAATAGTAGACAACAAAGTTAATTAAATGTTGTGGGCCGATGACACCTCATCGATAATAATTAAGTCAAAGGGCATCACACAATCTAAATACAGGGCTAGCAACATATTTATTACATATACCTACCATTAAATGACTGAGACGATGTCCTTAAACTTTATATTACAAAACAAACTATAAAGTTTTTTGTGCTAGTAATGAGCATAATGTCGATATTAGAACTTAACTAGGAAAGTAATAAAAAAAAACTAACAGACATTTTTTTTACAATATTAAAGATTCGAATTAGAGTCTGGCATGAAAATAAATTTATTTTTAATTTTGTGATCTAGATCTCCTTATGTACTAAAGTACTTATGAAGTAGGTATGTTTAATTCTTTAAAATCTCAAAGAATTATTATATATTTATGTTTAGGTTTATTCACAAGAATTACGATGTTGTTTGCTATATGGCTGACATCGGTCAGGATGAAGATTTTGAAAAGGCCCGACAGAAAGCTAAGCTTATTGGTGCCAAAGATGTAAGTGATGTTCAATATTCTCTAATTATTTTTTATTCATTGTATAGAATCGTTTGAGGTGAATCCGGAAGTTTGACGCTTGTTATTAAGGAGTCGTTATCTTCGCACGTCGGTATGCCTTCAATGCACATAGATCTATAAGAGGCTTCAAAACCACGGGTGCTTCGGAAAAAGCAAACATGACGAAGAGAGCACCTACCACCGATTAAAAAAGAGAATTAAAAAGCATTCAGAAAGCACAGTTTTTGAAACTTTTTAATTCTCCGGAGAATTAAGATCAAACTTGTAATGAATTCTTTTTGATTCTCCTCCATGTTTCAAAAAAAATATTATCATTTTAGGATTGAAAACGATAGAAAATGATTCAATATTTGTAATCCTAACTTATCTTTTTAAAATCTAAAATAACGTAGCAATTTCTGTTCTCGCGGAGAATTGATTAGAATAAAAAAGTATTAAAAAAGTTTAATGCTTTTTAATTCTCGTTTCCTTGGAGAATTCGGAAGAATAAAGCAGCACTGAAAATTTCTACTCATAAGTTCTTTTTAATACTCTTTAGTTCTTCACGGAGATTAAAAAGGATGCATTTAATTTTTAATTATTTTTTGTACCAGGGACGTAAATCCTTTACTCTTATAAACTGTAAGGTCTCTCTTTAAGGTCATAGTAGAAGATCTGCGTCATGAGTTTATCTCGAACTACATGCTGCCAGCCGTCCAAATGGGATTAGTTTATGAGAGCCGGTACTACCTAGGAACCTCCGTAGCGCGGCCTTGTATATCCGTGGGAATTGTAAATGCTGCTAAAAAACTAGGCGCTAAGTATGAATCATCTTATCTTGCATTGTAAATAAAAGTAATACCTTACCTTATACCTCCATTCACTGCCTCGTGACTTCTTTTGTAAATATAATATACAATGCTAAATACAGACAATTTTATTTACTTATTATGTAATATTTAGTTTCATTTGCTTTAGGTATATATCTCATGGTGCTACTGGCAAGGGAAACGATCAAGTGCGCTTTGAATTAAGCGTTTATTCATTGTGGCCAGAAGGCAAGGTAAAACTAAAATTTTAATACAGTTAATCTTTTGTATTTACCCAATGAGTTATACTATCGATAACAGCTCCAATGGTTTTGCCTTTAAGATTTTAAGCTATTTCTCACTTTATAATTCAAGGTGATCGCACCATGGCGTCTACCAGAGTTTTTTAACAGATTCCAAGGAAGAAAAGATCTCATAGATTTTGCCAAACAGGAAAATATACCCGTTGCTGCTACACCGAAGGCTCCATGGTCTACTGATGAAAACATAATGCACATCAGGTAGGTACATTTATTAGAAGTTTCTTACTTGAAGACATCTATTTTATTTGTATAGAGACGAAGCTTCTTAGTAGTCCATAGATTTAACTTGCGGGTTGCGGGCGGCCCCATCGCGTTGCATGGCGGGGACTGCAAACACTGTCTAGGACTTTAAACCCGGGTGTAGGTTTAAAGGGCCCCTTTATGATGCCCATACACTTTCACTGTCCACACCCCTCTCACTACCTAACCAAATATTAAAAGCCAATACTAATGCCACATTATTAGATATATGTTCTAGAAATGAACCGATGATAATTCAAGAACGGCCTAAGTCTTTAAGTAAGCTATAGAGAGATTTTGCTGCTATACCTCTTTCAGTTCGTTGGTCAGTTCCTAATACTTGTTAAGCTTAAATGTGTGATCCTGGGGATATTTGTTTCTTAGGGTACAGTAACCTCCACAAGTATCCTTACTTTTTTAGTTTTATTAATATCATTCCACAGTAATAAATCCGGTCTGGATGACGAAACACCAACATTCCTAGGGATTTTTTATTGCTTTTCATACGTGTCCACCATAAGAGTCAAATCTGTAGCCGCATCAAAAATAAAATAAAGCTTCGGTTTTGGTTTTTTGGAGGAGTCTTTTTTTTATAAACTATACAGATTGTTTGTTGGTTGTTATATGATTCTCAATACCTTACCGTGGTAACGCTAGTATTGACGTCTATCTAGAAGTACCCCATACCCTATTAACAAGTGTTTCGCGGTACCTACTGCCTCCCCACAGATGTTGCAATATATTTCAGTGGCTTTGCCCTATCTTCCTAAATTACTAATTTACCGCCCCGTTGATCGAATGGTTAGCGCAGACGCCTAACGTGTCACGGCGCAATGGGGTTCGGGTTCGATTCCTGGCAGTGACAGGCATTTATATGATAAGCATAGATGTCTGTGTTTCTGGGTTTGGTCGTTTATTAAATATATTCTCAGTATTTATATGTGTATTTCTATGTATTTGTATCGTTGTCTAACACCCTTAACACAAGCAAATAATTTGCTTACTTAGGGGTTAGATCAATGTATGCAATTTGTCCTGATATTATTATTATTTTCTGGGTTGACTAGTGTCTTCACAGCCTGTTAGCTGGTAATAAAATAACTTTCTTTAAGCTTATATCCTGTACTTAGCTAATATACTGTACTTGTTTAAAATAAATGAAAGTGGGTTAATGGCTAAACAGAAGAGTAAAGGCGAGAGCGAGTCACCCTGAAATATACCGCGCTTAATAAAAATAGGTTCTGTAGTAATCGATTCGTGGGTACCGCGTGCTGTCATGATGACTTTCCAAGACGGCATAGTAATTCGGAGAAACTTTTTGACTCAAGAAGCCATTCGTTGGATGCACTATCGAAGGCTTTCTGATAGTCTATCTACGCCATGCTTAAATTTTTTTGTGACGTATGTGCATCCTCTAATATGACTTTATTGACCATAAGGTGATCTTTACAGCCTGGTGCACCATGGCGACATCCCCGTTGTTCTACCGCCATGATGTTGTTGTTGCTACAGTGACTATATAAAACATTGGCTAAGATTGAAGTTAAAAGTTTATACATACTTGGCAAGCACGCGATTGGCCTCCAGTTTTTAGGATTTTCTGTCTCAGAGTGTTTAGGTATCAATATCGCTTGACCTGTAGTGAACCAGTCTTCTAAAAATTCTAACCCTTGTACTATTTTTGTGTATAATTTAGCTAAACATTTGGGTGTGTTAGTTAAATATTTCAAGTAGTAATTTCGTATTTTATCTATTCCTGGTGAATTCCAGTTGTGTAATTTTCTAATTGCAAATTCAATCTGTTCTTCCGTTATCTCTTCCGAAACTTCCGTGTTCACCTCATTCACTGACTGTTCTACTTCTGTAATCCACCTGGCTTCTGTGTTATAGTTAATCGGATTAGATAAAATGGATCTCCAAAACTGTTCTGTACTCAGCTTACTGGGTATTTTAACATCCGTAAAACTGCTATTACTACCTAAAGTTCGATATAATTTGTGTTCGTTTTCTTTGAACAGTTGGTTTTGATACCTTCTTTTATTGGATTCTTCGTATCTTTTGATTCTACCGGCAAGCGCTTTAACTTTTTGTTTTAAAATTTCTGATATGTTGCTATGATCGTTTTCGTTTTGTATGTTGTATTTATGAGTTCTGTACAGTTTTCTGCTCTATGTTGTATTCGATTCAGTACCTTTTGAGATTTCATATTTGTCCTTATTATGCAACGAGCTTGTGTAGATAAAGAAGAACCGGTAAACCTAACTATTTTAGAATTGTTTGGATTTCTTTCGCTAAATATTCGTTGTAATCTTTTCATGTATTCTGGACCTACAAAAAGTGCTTTGAAATAGCAGAACATGAGTTCTTCTAATTCATCATTGCTCCATTTCCTCCTTCGGTCATATTTTACTGGGTCACTCGCGCCAGGCTCAGTAGATAAAGTTATTTGTTGATGTTGTGTGTTAATATCTGTGCTTATATTTGTGTGTAGCATTCGTTAAGTAGTATTAATGTTGTCGGTGTATGTTTGTTGATCGCTAGACATTGAAATGTAAGATGAATTCGAAGGGACGACTAGTTGTATGAGTTGCTCAGCTCTATATTTAATAGAATTTAATACATATTATTATTGTTATTATTATTATTTTGATCTTCGAGAGTCCTTTACAATGCATTAAAATAAAAAAAAAATAACGCTGGGGACGAATCATAATTCCGGTGGCATCATCTCAAAGCTAGTGGAATACAAAAATCTCCTATAGTCACCCATTCCTTATGAATTTCTAGACTCATCGCGTACATTCTGTAGTTATCGTTTTAGTCTTGTTGAATTAAGGATTTTGTTGTCTATATCTCCTACTCGATCCCAACCCGACTTTATTCGTTTGAGCACCTATCATAAATTTTTGTATGGAATTAAAGTCATGACTTGAGCACTGAGGCAACATTATCTTTTGGGAAAGATGTTACAGTATCATCTTTAAGTTTTATAATATATGTCTTTTGGCAACTCTTAGATGTTTATAGAGCTTCGATGGTTTTCTTAATTTGAATCCAAAAATATTTTGGTCTCTAAATAAGGTTGGAGGATTTTATTAATATCATAAAAGAGGAAAGGCCAATAGTTTAGACTTGATATTAGAAACATATAGTATATCCAAGCTTTTTTGAGGTTATCTTATCTGTTGGTTGTTTACCTTTTTAAGAAAATTTAAAAAGCTATCGACTATAATTGTATCTAACGATGGCGAACTCCATCCTTAGTAAACGATTATTTAACCTAAATATTTAAACAACCCTGTTTTCGTAACCATGAGAATTTTAATTTTAAATAGTATGATGCAATAATATCGCTATCTACCTTTGGAAAGTTATTCCATCTTAACGCGAACATCATTAGTTGTACAGACTCAAAGGCGTTCTATAAGTGTATCCAACAAACCGTAATTTGTCTCGTTATCAGATAATGATAACTGATAACGTTTCGTCATCAGAACTAAATAAGATTAAATCATTTAAAGCCGTAATTGCAAATCATACACATTGCATACCTATACAATACTTTTATAGCAAAATGTGATTTTATTAAAGTATGTTTGTAGTTTTGAATTATGCTTACGAACCATTTTAGGGTTTTCAAAGATGGTGTGCAGCATGTGCTTCAGTTACCACTGTAACAAAAAATACTAAAAACAATAAAAAATATTAAGGGAGTTCCCATACCACAAACATAATTTTGTGCGTCTGTCTGTTTCCAGGTTATATTTAATGATTTGTGATCGGTAGATAGTTGAAATTTTCAAAGATGATGTGTTTCTGTTGCCGCTATTACATCAAATACTAAAAACAAATATTTTTAGGGAGCTCTAATTCAAGATACGTGATGATTTTATAAATAATGGTACGGAATCCTTCGTGTGAGTCAAACTCACACTTAGTCAGTTTTTATTTTAATTAACCATCTTACTAATTGTGTCACAGTTATGAATCTGGTGTGCTTGAAGACCCAGCGGCAGAGCCTCCAAGCGGAATATACAAGATGACTCGCGATTTACAGCAAGCTGATGATTATCCCAGCACCATAGATATTACATTCAAAAAAGGTTTAAATCACTTAAATAATATAAATATAACTATTGATATATTATTGTTTTAGTATGGGTAATTATATACCTTAGTTATAATTAGGGTTGCCAACATACTTTATAAAAAAGTATTATACTTTATTTTTGGTAGTTATACTTTATATTTTTGCATACAAATAAAGTATGCGAAAATACTTTATTTTCAACCTTACGGAACAGATACGGGAAATGATTCATAACTACTGAATGAAATAACAGGCACAGATAGTATTTAATAAAATTATCAGTATTTTTTCACTTTTTATTGATAGGAGCTTAAATTATATGACAAAATGCTTTGATTTTAGCGAACATTTTGATTTTGGCTTTCCATACTTCGTAACATGTTTTTGAGATTAAATTTGAACATTTTGAAAAGGTAATAAATTTGGGGTGAATTATTTATTTTATTTTCAATATTGATTGTCAAACAAGCTTAGTTAGTTATTAGTATAGATTAGTTATTTTAATCTATATCTATCGTGATAAACGGATTTAGTCAAGAGTCATTATAGGCTATATATATATATATATATATATATATATATATATATATATATATATATAGCTAATGACTATTGACTAAATCTATAAATGCTATATATATATTTGGCTTTATTAATTATAGGATTGCCAGTTTCTGCTACAATTCCCAGTGGTCAAGAGAAGCCTCTCGTGGTGTCCGACCCTCTCTCTTTGGTGATGACGTTGAACAAACTGGGCGGTCAGCATGGCGTTGGTCGCATTGATATTGTGGAAAACCGTTTCCTTGGACTTAAGGTACTTTATAATTAAATGTAAGAGGATATAATTTTAATTAACCATACACTATAATCTATATCCTTATAAAAATATTCTTTTAGTCCAGGGGACTTTACGAAACACCAGCTGGAACAATACTTCATGTTGCCCATTTAGACTTGGAAGCTTATGCTCTCGATAAAGAAGTTTTAAGGTAGTCTTATTCTAAATCGTCATTGAACCTTTTACTCGAAAAGCAGAATATATAACTTTTTATACACATTCTAGGCTTAAAAAATACCTTCAAGATAAAATGTCAGACTTTGTGTACAATGGCTTTTGGTTTTCACCAGAAGCTACGTATACTAGAAAATGTCTAGAGATGTCACAAGAATCCGTCTCTGGTACTGTTACAGTACAAGTTTTCAAAGGAAATGGTAAGAGAAAATGTGGTTATATATATAAACATGCTCTTATCTTAATAAAATATTTTACTGACCATGTATATTTGTTATATATATGAAGTTTTTGTATATTAATTTTCAGTGTCAGTCTTGGCTAGGCAAAGTGCAAAGAGCTTGTACAACAAAGATTTAGTTTCCATGGACATCGCTGGAGGATTTTCACCCGAAGACAGCACTGGCTTTATTAATATAAACGCTGTGAGACTTAAGGAATACGCTCGTTTTTCCGCAGCTACGACAAATTAAAAGAATAATAAATAACCCTTGATCACATCCTCGTTTTATTTGTTTAGAATCGAGAGCGTCATATTTAACTTATAAGCTATAGGTACCTACTTATAGGCCTAAGTATATCTAGTTACAAAATAACAATAAACCTGTAGCTGGTGAACTTAATTTTATTCTTAGTAAATGAGTTACTTCCTATAAATAAATAAATAATACTTTTAATCCTTTCGAAAACTTATATTCTACCTTATTTTATTTTAAATAAAGTAACGTTAATTTTATTTCTCCTAAATAATTGCGGAATTAAAAAGGTATTGCGGAAGGCTCGTCTCGATCGAATCGCTAAGAATGGCGAAAAACTCTCTGTCAGACCAACTGGCAGTCGAGCTTTCCGTTCGTTTTGGCAAGAGCCAAAACGAACGAGTCGAACTTTTGTCAACCTTCACTGCCTGATATGCTGAAGCCGGATGGATCTCTGGCCCACACAGAGAAAGCGAATGTATTTGCTTCTCTGTTTGCTGAGAATTCGCATCTAGACACTGGCACAGCTTCTCCAGCACATCTTCCTCACTGCGGTATTTCTATGCCTGAAATTCGCATCACGAATAAAGAGGTATGGAGAACATTGTGTCGTTTAGATGTGAATAAAGCCAGTGGTCCTGATGGTATACCAGCCATTCTGCTCAAGACATGCGCAGGTGAGTTGTCTCCTGTATTGACACGTCTGCATCGCCTCTCTTTCAAGATTGCAATAGAGCCGGAATCCTGGAAGCTTGCCAACGTGCAACCCAGTCCCAAAAAAGGCAGCCGTGCCGATCCTACCAATTATAGGCCTATTTCAATCACCTCCGTACTCTGCAAGATTATGGAGCATGTATTTAACTCACGGCTTCCAGCGTACCTAGAAGGTAACGATCTCCTCAGTGACCGACAGTACGGGTTTCGCCGAAATAGGTCCGATGGGGACCTTCTAGCGTACGCTACACACATTTTAGGCGAGGCCATCGAGAGGAACGGAGAAGCGGTCGCCGTCTCTCTGGACGTCTGGAAGCCTTTGACAGGGTTTAGCATGCGAGCCTTTTAAGCAAGCTTTCAGCGTACGGTATATCTCCTGGTCTGATTGGCTCGATAACGGACTTTCTGAGCCAGAGATCTCTCCAAGTAGTTGTCGACGGGTGTTCTTCGGAACCCTAGACAATAAATGCCGGAGTGCCTCAGGGGTCCGTTCTTTCTGCAACTCTTTTTCTGCTGCATATTAACGATCTGCTGAAGCCCGGTGTCTGTGGGAATGCAGACGACAGCACAGTTGTAGAAAGATATCTCCCAAGTACTCGGGCTAGTAGTGATGAAGTACAATCTGAGAGAGAACCCATGGTGCAATGATTGATTGACAAACTTCAGGCAGTCTCCGCAAGGGGCAATGCCAATATTGTCAATTTCAACGCCACCAAACCGCAGACGTATTTGTTCACCGCCAAAAGGAGCCCTTTCACCTTGGCTCCTACTTTCTTGAATGTATCCTTGGAATACAGTGGCTGGCTTCAATTATTAGGCTTAGAGATCTCCTCGAACTTCAACTTTGGTCGGTACATTGAGTCCAGAGCAAGATTGCGAAGGTTCGACAGTACCTTACACCGGGACGGCTACTTTAATTATACCAAGCGCAGGTCCAGTCGTGTGTAGAGTATTGTGGCCACATATTTGCTGGTGCCGCAAAGACTCATTTTGCGGTTCTGGACTCAATTGAGAGGCGAGCAAAGAGGCTTATTGGCGACCCTAAATTGGTTGACGCCAACCTCCACTGCCTTGAACACAGGCGTGGAATTGCTAGCCTCTCAGTATTCTATAGAATACATTTTGGTGAGTGTGCGCAGGAATTACACGATTTAATTCCCCCATCCCCGTTTCATCACCGGACGTCCCGAAACATGGCAGGTATCCATCCCTACGTTGTGGACACTCCACCTGTCCGAACGAATCGCTATGCTTCGTCTTTTTAAGTGCGTACAGCGAAGGACTGGAACAATTTGCCTGCGTCGGTATTTCCGGTCAAATATAATGTGGGTATCTTCAAGAGACGTGTGAATAGGTTGCTAAGTTAATGCGCGTTACCTAAGACTACATTTCACTTACAGTCAGGTGGAATGTAGTCAAGCATTAACCTAGTTTCGTATAAAAAAAAAATAATAATGATAATGCATTTTTTATACTCTATAGAAATATAGAATCAAGATTGTAATAAAACTTTAGTGAGTTTATATTGATAAGTATTTTAAACTAAACTAACTAAAAAGAATGAAGAAAAAGAATAAAAAGCTACTGTACTCGAGGTATAGTGTAAAAGCCTTTCGTCAAGCATAACAAGGCTGTTTTTCACGTATACATCGAGAGCAAAGCAGTTGGGCAGCAGGGCAAATCTAGTTTATAATAAGGCCACACGGTTATGTCCTATAGACCTGACATATTTTTAAATAAAAAAAATAAATCTAATTTACAGTCAACTTTTTTGCCACCTAAAACGTCTTCTCCTCTTACTATATCCTAGAGATGGCTTATAGAGTCATTATTCGTTTTTCTTAGAAAATTTTGTACAATTTAATGTAAATTTGTGCAGTAAATTATTACTGATACTGAAGTTTTATCTACCTAAATGCTAATGCACAAGTGAAGTTCTGTGTATAGATATTTAGAAGAATTGTAACTGCTGTGAACATTTTACCTTAAAGGGTTTACACTAGTTAAATATCCTGGTAGCAAAACTAAAACTATTGGGTTTTTCTTTTTTGATGCTCCAAAACTAATTAGAAAAATTCATTGTTGTCTAGTAAATCATATGACATTTTTGAATGACATTCATATATCGGATTCGTATATTTCGCAAATATATAATCTTGAACGCGTTGATCTGACAATAGTTGACAGTTACTATTCTTAATTCTACATCTAATATAAATAGGTATATAATGGACTTATGATTTTTACAACAAGAATCATGGTTTTTAATCTTGATTAAATTAACACTTAACAATATTGTTTGTTTTATAGTTCTATGATGCTATTTTCTTTGTTTTGATTTTCGCAATTTCGTGTGAAGAAAATAATTACCTAGGTGTTATAAAAAGTATCCTAATTCGATCACGTATATTTTTAATCAACATAAGTTTACCTACTATTAATTATAGTAATTTACATAAATATAATAATTCAATAAGGAACAATGCATCGAAATTTGCCGCAAAACAAAGAAGCGTTATTAAAATCATACACCACTCGTCTTAAAGAAGACGTTAAAAGTATGTTAGAAAATTTTGAAGGTATGTGTTCTTATATAAAAGTTTTTGCTAATCTTAACAATAATAATATTTTTAAATATAGTCCTAAAATTTTAGAAATAATAAAGCTGGCTAAGGGGGAAAATGAGTCTCAATTGAACCGAATGACTCAAATTGAACAAGATACTTTTGAAATGCAAGTGAGGGCAGCAAATATTGGTAAGTTGTAATTAAATTTTGAATATATTACCTTAATGTTTGAGTGCATCTTCAAAAGTGTATAGCTATGTTAAGTTTATATACATTTTAAATAAAAATAGAATGAAAAATAAATTACCATTGGCAGGGATTCGGCCCTGCATCCACTGGGAAACCATCCCAAGTTCAATATATTTATTTATTTCATCTTACTATATTTTTTCTGTTGCAGTTAGAGCAGGGGAATCACTTATGAAATTAGTGTCAGATATTAAACAATATTTAATTTTAAATGATTTTCCATCAGTCAATGAGGCTATTACTCAAAATTCTAAATTATTTCGCACAAAGCAACAGGAGTGTGACCAAAAGCTTATGTCCCTGCGAGATGATATTGCTGCAGATCTTTATGACTTGGAAGATGAATATTTCACCAGTATATATAAGTGAAGACATATTACTTCCTAAAATTAAGAAATATTTGTACTGTGTTGGTAAATGGTAATTTTAGAATATACAACAATTTCCCCCCATAAGTAGTTTTTGATGATTGTTTTGTTTTGATCCTCAGACTTAGTGATAATGTTTCTGCTGATTCTAGTATTAATTTGAACACAAACTTGGAGAAAGATTTAAAACCTATTTACCTATATTTTTTTTGTGATAACTGAGTATACAAATATACCAAAAGGGTATATGTATTTGTTTTATGTTCAGTAAGTATTGAACACAAAACAAATATACTACAACGTAAAATAAAAAGAGATCATATTATAAACTATATCTAGTTGTAAATATAAATCATATTCACAATATACTGTACTTTAACATTCTAGTGATAAAAAAACTAAAATGTACAATTTTTATATGGTAAAAGAATAAAAAATTTTTATAATACTGTGTTGACAATCAAAGAAGCAATAAAAGCAGTGTCAATATATAATCCAATCTAGGTAAAATAAAATAAGTTTACACTATAAAATCAAATATTTTTATTTAATCACATTAGGACACTAAATATCTCCCCAAATGTAAGCAATAATCTATGATTTAGCACAAAACAAATAGTGTGGCCCATCCTGTGGATACTGTTTTGCAACAACAGGTCTGCCGACTTTGTAATCCTCCAAATAAAAATATAAGGCATAACTTCCAAACATGGTTCCCAAAAACCATACCCATTGTCGCCACAATGGAATTCTGTGTTTCATTCCTAGATTAAAACGATCTTCGCCAATTATTTCGGAATATGCATGAAACTGCAAAGGAATTATTTATATTAGATTGTTTTTTTTAAATAATAAAGTCTAAATGCTCAGATATGAGGAATAAGAAAAGTTTGATATATATATATATACAAAAATGAAACTTACAGGTTCATTAAAATTTCTCTTCAAGGAAGGATCGTCGTAGGGGTAGTGTGGATCTTTGGAGTCTGCACCAATGTCAGGTAATTTAGGGTAATCGCCATAACCCATTTCTTCAGGATATGGTTGGTACTCCTCGATAGTAAGGTTATATTTCTTAGCAGCAGCCTTTTGCTCGTCAATCGTCTTAGGGTATGGGCCAGGTTTGTATTGATAATTCCAGTCTAAAACGTTATGACGTAACGATCACAACAAATTTTATTTCATGAGTATTATGTGATCAATAAACTTACGGTTTCTTGCAGCATTGCAAAATATTCCAACTGTTTTACGTGGATTACTTAATACGGCTTTTCTCACCACAGCCAACGCCATTTTTCACAAAAATGATAATTCAGAATTATATTTTTATTCAACTCTGTTAGATATTTGATAATGTCATTTTCAATTTGACATTTGAATTTTTTTTAGCAAATTATAGTATGGTTTAAATTTATTGATTTATATACATACTATCATAAATATTATTTTATCGTTACTGCATATAACAGTCACCAAGTTCATCTAATTTACAAGACAAGAAAGGTTTCTAGCCTTGTGAATTAGTTTAGAGAGCGTGAAAAAATCTCCCAAATTTGCCCTTAGCTCAATGTGTCCTACCATTCTTCTCAAATTCAAAATATCTTTATTCAAGTAGGCATTTACAAGCACTTTTGAATTGTCAATTCCATTAAATTGGTCAGTATAGTCAATCTGTGAGTAAGCTACCACCAGCTCGGAATGCTGTTCTGCTGAGAAGAGCTGGTCAGAAACTCAACAGTTGTCCTTTTTAAATAAAATTTTACAATGTTTGACTTATACATTCTAACATCAACGATGCAAATGAGTCAATGACCCAAGTTCCACACATTTCGATCAACCAAAAACTCTTGAATGTTATAGTAAGATTTATTTAATAATATACCTTTAATTTTAGACTTAAAACCAAGAAAAGAAAGATATATAAGACATCTTGTGGAACTTTATTATATGTTTAGTATACACTCAGGATTTGTTTTTGAAGTCGAAATTTAGGCGTTACGAGCCTATTTTTATTTCTTGTATTGATCGTATGTCTGTCGCTGTTTTTAATATAGTCATTTAAATTTAGGCGTATATCTAGTAAGTTATTAAAATCTATTGAGAAGCGACCGTAAAAATACGGATTTCTTAAAAAAACATCTCTTAGGAAGTCTCCAGCTTTTAAGTTACAAATAGCCCAAAATAGCTCTTTTTTTGTAAAATAAATAGAGAATTAATTTCGGCAGCGCTACCCCATAATAAAATACCATAAGACACAATACTGTGAAAATAACTAAAATAAACGAGTCAAGCCGTATTAACGTCTGGTAATTGTCTTACTTTTTTAATTGCAAAAAGACGGCTGAGCTAAGTTTGTTTGCGAGTGCTGAGAGATGGGGTTTCCACTGGAGCTTTCTATCTAAAGTTATACTTAAGAAAGTTGTTGAGTCAATCAAGTCTAACACTTCATTCTTAAGGAATAAACTACAATTTTGTCTTTTTACATTTGGAAGTGTAAATTCCATGCATTTAGTTTTCTTAGTATTTAATACCAAATCATTAATTTCGAACACGTGACAGGGTACTGTTAACTTCGTCAAAACTAGCTTTATTATGCTCAACTTTAAAAATAAGCGAGGCATCATCAACAAAAAGTACAATGTCACATAGTCCTTTTACGTAAAAGGGCAAATCAATAATATATAGTAAAAATAAGAAAGGGCCTAGAATAGAACCTGGTGAAGCACCCATTTTTAGGTGAGATCCAACCGATTTACAATTATTTACATCAACCGTCTGAACTTTTTGATTCAAATAAGAGGCAATAAGATCAAGCGCAGCTCTACGCACACCATAGTGATTAAGTTGGTAAAGTAATGTTTGATGGTCCACACAATCAAAGACTTTAGATAAATCATAAAACACTCCGATTGCATTCTGTGACTTTTCCAATGCGTCGTAAATGTGCTTAAGAAGCGCGGCACCCGCATCAATTGTTGATTTGCCTTTGGTGAAACCATATTGTTCACTTAAAGTTTTACTTAAAGTAGCTAAAATAGAGATAAGCCTATAATTTCCGGGTTCTAGTCTATCGCCACTTTTGAACAAGGGAACACTACTATTTTTCATTAAATCTTAAAAAGTTATCTACGACAATGGTAAATAGATAAAAAGTGAAAAATACAAACTTATATACTTTGTTTTATAGGTTAACAAGATGTTGATTATTTAAATTCGGACTGCTTTTAATCCTCAGTTTATTAATGTACCATATACAATTAGTACAAACTGTTTGACTGGAATCGTGTGAAAAAGTTTATGTATTGACTATTGTGGTTCTTTCTATATTTATACCTAGGAATTATTTTTGCAAGGTGTGTTGAAATCATGAATTAAAAATCTGAATACGTTATCTGCACAGACTACACACAAAACGTGCCAAATTATCAAAAGACTGTCAAATGGTCAATAATTATGTGATTCGTGATAACTTATAAGTCAACTGTCATTTGTGATTTGTCAGTTATTATCGAATATTGTTCTTATTGTAATTATTATCTTAACGTACTTAAATTCCCTTTAAAATGCTCAATCATTGATATAGACAAATACATAAAACTTTATTCTCTATGATGGGCAACGAGAACTCCCATTTAAGCGGCTTGGAAATAGAAGACAAAGCCACAGAAGTTACAGATTTCTGGACACATTATCAGGCCACTATTAAAGATAGTTGCAGATATTTCAGCTTCAAAGGTGATGGATCAGTATCAGTACTCAAAGGAGAAATTGTTTTAGGGCCACTATGGAATATATCAACACCATTGGAAAAGTTTTCTAATGTAAGTATATCTCAATAGTGTGGAAATTATGTCATATAAACAAAAATCAATAATGTATTTGTAATCAGTAATTGTCTTACAAAAACTATATAAAAAAATATATTATAATCATTGATATTTCAGAATCTACTGAAATATCGTCACCCATGTATAGTAAGATACATTTCCTCGTGGCAACAACGATCTACATTCCACCTTGCTACCGAATATGTTCAACCGCTTTCACATGTTTTAGACTTGCAGACACCTCTTCAAATTTGTATAGGTCTGAATAATATCCTTCGGGCTTTGGTATTTCTTCATGAACAGGTTAGCTTTAATTTACCACTTTGTATAAAACTATCTGTGTTTCTTTAAATATTAGTTTACTTTGCAATACAAATTACCAAGTTATTGATGTTATACTTGATTTCACATAAAAATCTTATGTAAGTGATATAATCAACATACCAATAATATATTATTTATCAAACTACCACCTATTGCAATTTTACTTTGGTTGGATTTTTCAATCTATCTGAATCTTAACAGAGAAAGCTTTTTTTTATTTTTGTCTATAGAAGTTCTGTCAAAATACCTATATATTTCCTGAAAATTATGGTTTAAGAAACATTAATTGATATGGTGATCAGAAATCATGGTGCCACTGTAACTCACTAGTCATCTTGTTCTGTAAAAGGTCTCACAAATTCAGAAACATGGACATCTATGTTGGAATGTCACAATATGTATGTGAACAAAACAATACCTGTCTCATCACAACCAGATAAACAATTTTGGAATTGCATAATCAAGAAACAACAACAACAATATATATAATTATGCAGTAGTTATGGTGAATAATATATATTATTAAATATTCCAGGCTGGTATGTCACACAATAATGTGAGTGTTTCATCAATTTATGTGTCTGGAGATGGACAGTGGAAGTTGGGCGGTTTGCAGTATTTATGCCCATTTAATGAACTCAATGCGGCTTATTTGAAACATGCAAGGATATACAGGTTGAAATATAACTTCAAATACTTTATTTATGTATTAAATGTGTTATTTTTGTTAATTTTATCCTAATTGTTTGTAGATATGATAAAGCAGTTGACCCCAATGAAGATTCAAATGAGAGAAATGCTAAAGTAGATCAATATGCCTTTGCAATTTTAGTTGATGATGTCTTCAAAAAGTGTAATGATGGTAAAACCTGTTATATAAGTTTCACTAGAGAATGATATTTAATTATGAATTAGTTTTCATAGTTCATATATTTTTATTAATTTTACAGGAGAAGTACCACATCTAAATGAGTTTAAAAGTTATTGTAAACAATATCTTCAAAATCCAGATACTGAAAAACGTCCTACACTGTCGGAATTATTTAAGGACAACTTTTTCAATCATGAATTTATATCTATATATAAGTTTCTGAATTTTTTACCAATAAAATCTGATGAAGAGAAAAGTGAATTCTTTGCAAATGTAATAGATAACCTTAAATGTTATGATGAAGAAACTGTGGCTAAGCAGCTTGGAGGATTGTTACTATCAAGACTTACACTTCTTGATCAAACCGCCAGGAGAGATGTATTACCATTTATTTTAAAGCCAAAAGATGGTAAACACACACACATATACAATTACACCTTTTATATATATACTTACTGATTGTTATTTAAACTTCAAAATATCTTTTTATTCATTTAGTCAAATTAAATAAATAAAAATATTGGTAGTATGTAGTTGGTGTAAAATGTAAACTTTGATTTTAGACAGAATACCTAATGGGGAAAATGGTGGATTCTTTTGTCTAAATGTGTTTAAAGAACATGTGAAGCCCAGACTGCTGCAATTGTTTGGAGTTCGAGATAGTCAGATAAGAATGTTGCTGTTATCACACTTTAACAAGTTTATTCATGTTTTCACTCATGAAGAATTATCTCACCATATTTTACCTGAGGTATTTAAAGTTATTTAAATTTTATTAATTACTAGCTTTTTCCCGCGGCTTCGCTCGCCTTAAATTCGTAGTAAGACACTTCCCCTTTCCCTTTTTTTTGTATTGGCTTCTATATGACTTTTTAATTGATACAATCATAATTACGACATCGGCAGACATCGCTCATTGTCAAAAATCTATTTAAAGTTTTTAATAACGATACAATATTAGATAATGTAATTTTTTTATACCTCTCTTGTTTTGACTTAAATGTCCATTTAAATACTTTTTAAACCGAGTACTTAATAACACATATAGATCTACTTCACACTTATAGATTTTCATTAAACAAAATCAAAATATGACCATGTAAACTTGAGGAACTCTGAGCTACACAATCGAAGTTATTTTGACCATCAACTTGCAGGTCTGGTTTTATTAAAATAAGAAATTCTATTTCGAATATTATGTATTAGACATTCAGTGAGTTATATGCATTAACAAAATTTTCAATACTGAACATTCACAAAGGCATTTTTTTGACACAGTTTGCATGGTTCCATACCAGAGTGTGACGGCCGACCGTACCGCCGCAAACGCGATGACCCTATATTATAAATCTATTATATCTTCGAAAATATTCATTTAAATTACATGCTGTAAAGGGCTATATTGTTTAATATTAAATGGTAAATGTTTTTAAGTTACTTAACGAAGGATTACAGTATTGCTTAAAATCGCTTTGTAAATAAGCCATTATTTCTCTTAAAAAGTAAAGGATGAAAATTGGCTATTGTGGATTATCCCTAAGAGAGAAACATATACCATTGCGGACTTTCTTGTAGAACTTTTTAAGGTATACAATACTTAGGACATTATTTTGATCTATCTCGTAGAGTTCAGCCAGCGTTTGCAATGTAAGCGCAAAACAATATGTTTGTTTACGACTTCGCATTAGAAATCTTGAAATTATCAGTGGTTCTCTTATATATATAGCATGTTATTATACATATAAACCTTCCTCTTGCATCACTATCTATTCAAAAAACTGCATCAAAATCCGTTGTGCAGTTTTAAAGATCTAAACATAGATACAGACATAGGGACAGACGCGGAAAGCTACTTAGCTTTATACTATGTAATGATGTTTTAATTAATTAATTAATTAGTACTGCTTTCTAATAATATTTCCACTATTTCAGTTACTTCTTGGTATCAAGGATACAGATGACAGCTTAGTGGCATCAACTTTAATATGTTTAAGTGAATTGGTGCCCATATTAGGAGCAGATACAGTTGTAGGTGGCAAGAGATCCAAATTATTTACAGATGGAAGGCCTAACGCAAAACCAAATCATTTAAAGCCTGAAAACAACTTATATTTAGCAAATAATACTCTCAGAGACCTTCATTGTTCCGAAACTGTATATCCTGATATTAGAAATAAAGACACTTTTGAAGATAATATTACATTAAATGAGAGACCTACCCCGGTTGGTGGGGAGAGTCTTGAAAATGAAAGCATATCAAATGACCCTCAACGAAATATTAAAATGGATTCTGAAGATGATTGGGATGACTGGGACAATTCTAATAGGCAATTAGCAATGGAAGACCTACCATCAACAGATAATTACCTCTCGGAAGTCAAATTAGTAGCTGACAATTTTTTGGAAACAAGAATATCCAATAGTGATTTAGTTGTTGTTGATAATGAAAATCCATCAGTCCATACAGCATTATTACAAAAGGCTGCCCTTGAGGCGAAAAAGAATATTGTTGATATATCAGAATTAGACATAAAAAGTCAAAAGGATGACTTCAGTAAGAAAAGTGATGATTTTGACTATTTTGCAGATATGATGCCCGTTATTGAAAAACAAAAAGTTGTTACTGTAGAAAATTTTACGGATATTAGCAATAAACTTAATTTTGTACCTGAAATTGAGGATGACAATGAGGATTGGGGAGAAAATTGGAATGAGTAAGTTTACGTAAGATTGTTTATCGGAAATAACTTGGATACTTATTGTGTAAATATAAACGACTGTCGGAGCCATCTTGGTATCTCGCGACCTTGGTTTCACATTCCCGTGTTTAGATCAATATTTTCTTTTATAGATTTGTATTTTGAGAAATGTATATAGTAATTTATTAAATAGGACCAATAATATTTTTAAGGTGCCTAGTTTATTTATTAAATTTTATACATAATATATGTTTGTTACCTATTTATTTGCATGTTTAATTTTCAAATCTACGGCTGTAATTATTAAAGGTGTTGTATGACAGGTAACTAAGTTTGTATAAACTCACCAAAAAATAATACAGATACACTATAGCAAAGAATATTTGTAAAGTGAGGCAAAGCCTAATAAGTAAACACTTGGTCTTAAATAATGACTTTATTATTTTTAAAATTGTATGGAGTAATTCTTAAATATCTAAGGAATATTATTAAATAACAGATAGATGGAAATATTATTATCTACTTGACTAGCAATAAAAATGATTGAATAGTGGAGTGTTTAAAATTTTTAACATAATAAATATAACAATACATTAAATATTACTACAAAATAATAGGCTCAATTTAAAGCACATTTACACTTAACAATAGTTAATATCTTTGGCGAACTCACTAGGTAGGTAACAATTGTGGTGAATCTATCATGTGTAGCAAATCATTTACTTTGAACATAATTTATGTTTTTGTGTTTCAATAATTTAAATCTATTATATTGCTATCTTTTTTTGCTTCACTAAATCCTTTGAGCTTTCATTAAACACTTCAATCATCTGATGGCGGGCCATATCAGAGAGACTTTCTAAATCATTTCGAGTCAAACCTTTTGTAGGAATAGGAGGCAATGTTGTGATTACCACTTTTCCTGTAAATTAGAGGAATAAGATATATATTTAATAAATTTTTTATTAATATTATACAATTTTATTTTAATACCTGGCTCAAATGTTTTTGATTCACTATCCAAAAAGTAATATTGACTAAAAACCACTGGCATAATTGGTATTTGGGCATCTATAGCTAAATAAAATGCGCCTTTCTTGAATGGTTGTATGCTACCTTTGTTAAATCGTGCACCTTCAGCAAATATCCAAAGCTTGGTCTACAAAACAATTTAATAAATATGAGTATCAAACAATTTTTTTAGTGAATAAGGAAAAACAGATTTATAAATAACCTTTTCAGCGATAACTCTTGCGGTAGCTTCTTTCATCAACTGTCGAGCTTTTTCTGTTCTGAGTCTATCAATAAAAACTAATCCAGAGAGCCAGGCGCCAAATCCAAAAGCTCCGGCGAACATCAAAGGTCTTTTAGCGACAACGGTACAACGTTTCATGCGCGGCCACATATCAAACATCCCTTAAAATAAAAAACAATACATATTAACAAATAATCTTACTTTGAATAATATTTAAAATTAATTTAAAAAAAATAATTGAGCAGACCTAGAATATCCAATGAACTCTGATGATTAGATATTACAATACAACATTGTTCATTGTCCCAATTCTCTAAACCTCGCAATTCCCATTCGATTCCGACCATATGGGATGCATAGCGACAAAACCTGGATGCTACTCTGTAATAAATAGAATAGATTAATTTTTATACGACTTATAAATGCAGCAAAAAATAATCAATAACTTACATTAGGTTCGTAACGTCGCGAGGGTATAATAATACTACTGGTAATAAAATAGTACACGTTATTAATACATAAGCATAGTATAAGAAAAACTTTAAGTAATATCGAAAGACATTACTTTTTTCGTACAAAAAGGGCAAGGTAAATATAAAACCCGCCAAAAATAATTCAGGATATGAATAAGAGGAAGCCATAACGAACCACAGACAAAAGTCAAAAAGAAAATGAACTGTAACAATGTTACCACACCCAAACCAATACTATTCAACCACAAATTACAAAAATATTTAAAAAAATAAAGATCACTTTTAATTAATGTATAAATTGAAAGTGATCTCACAATTTTTTGGAACTGGCGTTTGAATATCATTGATAAAAGACCTCTGAATCCTTAAGTATAATTATTAATAAACATTGTTTTGCTGTACACTTATTTATATTTTTTTAACATTTAATAGTTGCTTTTCAATTAGTATTACCGTTAAATAGCAATCCGAATATGTTTTTTTAAATTACACTGATGTTTAAATAAGGATTGCTATAAACAATATGGTATTTCCAATTGAACTTACATTCGAATCGACCCATGTAAAACGGCTCTAATATTTGTCCACAGACTACTTTTAAGACTGTCAAAAATCAAGTATCAAACAATTATTTTTAGTCTGTTTACTTAAAATAAATTCCTTTTACTCGGTTACGGTCTCCGAAGTAACCGAAGTGTAGGATTCATTTTCTCTAAAAATGGTGAGAAACGTGTTTAAATAAAACCTACAGCGCATTAAACATAGCACAATATTTCTAATTTAATGCATATTTGTTTAATTACATTAAAGATCCTAGTGATAAGTGTTGATTTAATCTAAGTGTCGCGTCGTTCGCCTCTTCAGAGGATTGTCATATTCTTAATCTGGATAATTTCTATGATTTTCTACTATACAAGTATTTTAATTAAGTTTTAAGGTATACAGTATTAATCTTGAGGATATGTTCGGAACTTTCGACGAATTTAATGTTATAACCTAAATGATGAGAAACCGACACATGCGCGTCATCTGATGTTGCCTATGATACAAATATGATGGGCTTTTGCCATGTTTTATGGTCATTGTTCTATCATTTTGTTTTCAGAAGCAATAACCTTGATTATAAAGTGTCTCTGATTTACTACTTATAAATAAACCACGTATCCAACAACCGTGTTTTTAGATGTTTTATAATGCTTCATACATTTTCTAGGCCTTCGTGAAAGTGGTGAAGAACAAGCAGTACTTTAAGCGATACCAAGTTAAATTCAAGAGGCGTCGTCAAGGTAAAACTGATTATTATGCCCGCAAACGACTTATTGTACAGGTATTATCTTCTAACAAATATACTTTCATGTACCTTATTTATTATTAAATATCATTTTTATTTATTAAAATTTATTTACAGGACAAGAATAAATACAACACCCCTAAGTATCGTATAATTGTCCGTCTCTCAAACAAGGATGTAACATGCCAAATTGCTTACTCCCGCATTGAGGGTGACCACATTGTGTGTGCTGCCTACTCTCATGAATTACCTCGTTATGGTATCAAGGTGAGTTAAATTCAAGTTTAAAAGAATATATGTTATATTTATTTTCAATAGTATCATATTTTTTAATATGATGATCTTGAACGGGCGGTCTGAAGCAAGGGACTATTGCAATATTTATGTTGTATTATGTTCAATTCTGATAACATAACAAGATAACTGTATTTGATTTAATGAAAAATCAGTATGAAATAATTTGTATTATTATGATTATAGGTAGGTTTAACCAACTATGCTGCTGCATACTGCACTGGTTTATTGGTGGCTAGACGTCTCCTACAAAGGCTGGGCTTGGACTCCCTATATGCAGGTGCCACTGAAGTGACTGGTGATGAATTCAATGTAGAACCTGTAGACAATGGTCCTGGTGCATTCAGGTAATTAACATGAGTGTATTATATATATCTTAAATTTAGTTTTAATGATGACATATTACGGGCGGACAGAGAGCACACCAAAAGGGACTTGTGTATAATGTTGCATTGTAATTAACTGAAAATCTATCTTCACTATCTAAAATAGGTATTTTGTGAAAAATAACATAATGATATCATGTCTTTGTAGATGTTACCTGGATGTTGGTCTTGCAAGAACCACTACTGGTGCCCGTGTGTTTGGAGCCATGAAGGGAGCAGTAGATGGTGGTCTTAATGTTCCCCACTCCATTAAGAGATTCCCTGGCTATGACGCGGAATCTAAGAAATTCAATGCTGAGGTTCACAGGTACTAATTAGCTTTTTTTATAATTTATCAAAACTCATATGATTTATGTGATATGATTTGTAATTTGAAGTTAATACTTTTCTATTTTATAGCATTTCACTACAAAGTAAATTTCAAATATTATTTTAACTGTTATATTGCTCTTATCATCCTTCGGTAAATAGAACTTCTATTAACCGAACAGCCATTATAGAGCAAAATCAAATGTCAAGATCTTTGGTTGTCACAAGAAATAAATTATACATTTTTTTAAACCGATCTTGGTAACATTTTGTTTATATTTGATGTTATGCATCAAGTATTTTTTTATTCTATTATCATTGACAATTTGCTATCTCCAGGGCACATATCTTTGGTCTACATGTGTCAGAATACATGAAGAATCTGGAACAGGAAGATGAAGATTCCTTCAAAAGACAATTTGGCAAATACATCAAACTTGGAGTTGCTGCTGATGCTGTAAGAATTATAGTTTTGTTATCTACGTCCAACCAAATTACTGCATAGTTATAATATTACGCCAGTGTCGAAGTTGGACTAAATTAGTTGCAGGCTGTATATCTGTTTTTATAACATTCTGTGTTTAACAAATACAAACAAGTTTGGCAAACAATATAGTTTTTAAACTTATTAAAAAAGGTTTTAGTTGTTTACCATTTATTTATAACACATTAATAATATAATCAATTTTTTTCTGTAGGTTGAAAGCCTGTACAAGAAAGCCCATGAATCAATTCGTTCAGATCCATCTCATAAGAAGAAGGAGGCTAAGAAAGATCCTGCCAAACAAAAACGCTGGAACAAGCGCAAGCTGACGCTGGCTGAGACTAAGAATAGGATCAAGCAAAAGAAAGCTTCCTTCATCAAGAAGTTGCAAGCTGAAGCATAAGCTCTCAATAATAAAATCCATGAGCATATAAGACTGTATATTATTTTACCATAAATATAAAATTATTAATTTTTCGTAACATTATCATTATATCCTTACAAACTATCTCTGAGGACTGATATACTAGATAAGTAATATACTGTAGGTATGGAATTATATGCCAAAAAGTATGCAAAAATACTAGTTGTCGTTAAATATAGTCACATTGATGGCCACCTACACGCAGTCAAAAGCAATGTCTCGTTCATTTTATGCGGCCTTATTAATTTGTTGCGTAATTTATTTAATTAACTTAAAACTGGTACATTTATATATTAATGTTAAAAAACATGTGCCATAAATAAACCGTGATAAAAAGTTCCATTAGCTTTGGTCGGCTGTGCATTTTCTATATCTCGGTTGTAAATGTTAAAAGTTATGTTTTCTTATTAAAATTACTAATCGGAATTAGTATTTTGATTTAAGAATTTGAATTTTAATTCAATTTGAAGCGGGGGCCAAAATTTTTCAGAGTATAATTTTCAATAAGAGCGGTAGCTCAAAACAGTAAATACGACAAAATATTTTTTGTATTAGAAATAAATAATAGCATTCAACGCGATGCACAAGATTTCAATTATTTCTGTTAAATAATTAATAAACAGTAGAAAAATTATTTACAACTCACTTCATATTATAAAGCCTGGGGCACTATCGTGAATATTTATATTATAATTTTTTGTTTTCTAATATTTTCATTCTATATTTATTCAAAAATTAAATAAGCTAAAGATAGCAGCTATACATGTTAATAGATATTTAAAAGATTAATTTCGGCATCTTTACAATGCTATACTGCAAAGTTAGAAACGTTGGTTAGGATTTTCGAAAGATTAAAGAATTCAAATAGATATCGTTACTGCCAAGATAGAGACATCATATTATATCGCACCTCCGCTCAAATAGTGTCACAACTCAAAAAAAATGAAAATCTCTTTTATTGTACTATTCATTTCAGAAAGCTTCAAAATCTTATCTCAAATAATGTCATTTAAATAGGATGATTATTTATCCCTATATTGAGCTTGTGACAATATATCGATAAGTAAAAGTATTGTCTTATCAAACATATACAGTGTCACGTCTCTGCTTGCGCAAGGTTTTCGTCTGTCTGGATTTTGTATAGAATATTGGTTGTCGATTTATGTCGGTACATGTGTGAACAAAACTTTAAATAATCTGACTTTTTATTAAATTATAGTGAACTTTGTCGACATATGACAGTCTATTTAATTAAGGTAAGTCAAAAGTTATTATATTTTTCATAATGAAATGAGTTTGGACATTATATATGATAAGGAAAAGCTAAAAGTCGTTTTTATTTTGGCAACAGTAGTGTTTATAACAACAAACTGGGGAGGTAGAAACAGATGATTCAGTTAAAGATCCATATCACAATATAGAACGTAAAAAAGTAAGAAAAAGGTCCTTCCTCATCGCCGCTCACCATCATCATGTACTTCAAGTTCTTGATTATCCAGTTTAAGTTCATCTTTTTACAGAACAAGTGTATCCTTATCTAGCTTACCCTTTTTGTTAAATACTGCAAACCAAGTAAGATATTCACTATTCACGAAGTCTGTCCATCAATTTTACAAGTATCAAATGCCGAAATCAACTCCGGGAACAAAATGTTTTGTTTTGCAGTTACCTTGGTATGATGTTTCAGTTTTTTACTCTAACAGCAAATTAAATGACATGAATTTTACGATAAGCAAGTTGAAGGCAGAAAGTACAGGATGGAAAAAGAATAACATTACTAATATTATTTTCGTAAACCTATTGTAAATCAAAGTATTACTGAATGCTACTTTTGGCAAGAGGGTAAAGGCTACCGAGGTGCAGATGAAATTGGTAGCAGCTTCTTTAAATTTATCAAAATAAAATTGCATTGTCATACCAACCATGAACCAACTTATTTAAGTTTCTATTCGGACAATTGTTGCGGGCAGAATAAAAATAAATTTACAGTCGAGTTACATACGTATGCAGTCGTGAAATACATAAACTAAATTCTATAAGTTTTTAACTCGTCTAGGGTTAAAAAGTATGTTTATATTAGGTATAATATAATGCTGAGTTAGTGACAACCCCTAGTTTTATATTTACAATTGTATTTTCCAAAATTTGTAATTTTAAAACTTTCTAATAAGCCAATATTTTGTAAATTATTTGCTTTTATTATCTCTAAAGTGTCACAAGTCAAAAAAAAAATAAAAAAATAATATCTTTTAAAGCTACCTACCCGACCATTTGGTAGATCTTTATAAACCATTTAAACTTACTTAAAAACGTATAGCGCTAATTTTGTGAGTTTTTGAGTTATGACCCGAAAATTGCAATTTTTGCTTAGTATATTTTTCAAACGCTATTTACTCGAAAGTTTGATTTTTTGACTTATGAGACTATTTGAGCGGAGGTGCGATATATAGAATGCTTAATTAACCGAAACGGGTAGCAATACGGTAGTACAATTTGTTCGATTGGGACGGGCCGGTTTCCTAGAGTTACATGTTTATAGATATTTTCAAACTATATATTATTTTTATTAATAAGTATATCTTGATAAATTTTTGTGCCTTATGATTCCCATTTCCACCTTTTCAGATTGTCAATCATCAGTTTGTTTTTTAAACATGCAATTAAACGTTGTCTAAAATGGCATCTCTAGTCGATGTTTATTTTAGTACAAATTGGTAGTTTTCCAATTCAGCACTAGAGCGCATTATGCGGCATAATGCTTAACGTTGAATGTTTCAACGACAGCAACGCTTCGCACAATCGAGCACTCTTAAAAGTAATGTTTTCGCGTGATACGTGCGTCGTGCAATCGATGCCAACTCAAGAGTGCTCGATTGTGCGAAGCGTTGCTGTCGTTGAAACATTCAACGTTAAGCATTATGCCGCATAATGCGCTCTAGTGCTGAATTGGAAAACTACCAATTTGTACTAAAATAAACATCGACTAGAGATGCCATTTTAGACAACGTTTAATTGCATGTTTAAAAAATAATGCGCGTTAGTGCCGCATAATGCGCGTTAGTGCCTGTAATTGGAAAACTACCATAATGTCATTACAGTTCTATGAATTTACGGCATAAGTATAGATAGTCCAGTCATTTGGTCGAAAAAAAGGGGGTTACCTGGAAAGTTTTCCGGGAGTTTTGAAAATTGGTAATTTTATAGATTTCGGTACGCTCTTTTCGAATTTCAATTTTGCCACCTCGTATCTCCGCCGCTCGCGCCGCCATTTTGAAAAAATGGCGGCTAAAACCAGTTTTTTCGAAATATCTCCTTTCCAATGCATTTTTTGAAAAAAATATTTATGTACAAAATTAAAGTAGAATAAATTTCCTACAATTTATGTATTTATATATTTTTTCATAATATCAATAGTTTTTGGCGTACGAGCGTCACAAAGTATCTTCATCTACACCACCACGTGTTTTTGGTATATTTTTTCTAAAATATTCTACTATTGCCACCGGTATTGAAAAAGCAGTGTGGGTCTTTATGTTGGGTCCCTTTCTTTCGACTATGGAGACTATAGACATTGTATAGCCTCCATACTCTCGACTTTCAACGAAGCATCTGTCGGTAGAAGTTACGAGAAGTATTTAGTTTAGGCGGAGTCATCAGTATACGTTTATATGTATGTACGTCGTACAGTGTTGTTTGTGTTCTTAGAGCCATGGCTTCTAATACAGAAAATTGTTTTATTTAAGCCAATTTAGCCTTATTGGCAGTAACGGTAATTAAAATATCATCGACGTATTTTTTAAAAAAGTTACTTTTCTTTTTTATGTGGGAACGGAAATCACCTTCAATTTTGTCCATCAATTCGTCCAAGGAAAACTGTTTAAGGTTAGAATAAATGCATTACACTATCTATCTCATTGATATAAATATGTTCATGCAGGAATTGTGATACTGTGCATCTGCTGCGGCCAAATCATTCACATGTTTAAGACGCTTAATAATTGCTCGACCCCAATCGTCATTACGACCTCTAGCAAGATTTGAAATACTGTCTTTCATTGACAATTTCCACACACTATACTATATACTATACTATATTACGCTTGCACAGCCGGGTCTGTTTTTGTTTAGCTATAAATTCCGCTGTTATCTCATCAGCACATAAAAACAATGATATTTAAAATACAATGCTGGGTGCGAGGATCGCAGTAGTGGCTGAGGTTTTGTGGCATCACTTCCTCTACACAATAATGTAGCATTTAATTGCTCATTATTCTCTCGTTTTCGACACAGATCATGAACCATTATCGATATTTTAGGCCCGCCAAAAATTTTACTTTATTATCCTTTTTTTTGACACTCAATTAAAAGTCTCCAATCCTTTTTCTTTTACTTCAACTGTTTCATTTTCTAATAATGAAGTAAAACAATTTTCTGTATTAGAAGCCATGGCTCTAAGAACACAAACAACACTGTACGACGATAATCGTATACTGATGATTGCGCTTAAACTAAATACTTCTCGTAACTTTTACCGACAGATGTTTCGTTGAAAGTCGAGAGTATGGAGGCTATACAATGTCTATAGTCTCCATAGTCGAAAGAAAGGGACCCAAAACAAAGACCCACACTGCTTCTTCAAAACCGGTGGCAATAGTAGAATATTTTAGAAAAAATATACCAAAAACACGTGGTGGTGTAGATGAAGATACTTTGTGACGCTCGTACGCCAAAAACTATTCATATTATGAAAAAAAATATAAATACATAAATTGTAGGAAATTTATTCTACTTTAATTTTGTACATAAATATTTTTTTCAAAAAATGCATTGGAAAGGAGATATTTCGAAAAAACTGGTTTTAGCCGCCATTTTTTCAAAATGGCGGCGCGAGCGGCGGAGATACGAGGTGGCAAAATTGAAATTCGAAAAGAGCGTACCGAAATCTATAAAATTACCAATTTTCAAAACTCCCGGAAAACTTTCCAGGTAAAACTACCAAATGACTGGACTAAGAATAAAATATTAAAAAAAATTAAGGTCGAAGCTCTATGCTTGACACTTGACAAACAATATTATTTGACATAACTATTAACTACTTGCTAGTTACTACAAATTGTTTTGTAAACAATCAATAGAAATGTTTAATTTATAATTTATTTGGTATTATGTGTAAATTTTCTTTCTAGATTCTGGTTCTAGGGTTGTGAAGTGTATTAAAAATAAATGTAAAGTTTAATATCCTAAACTAAAATTCTTTGGTATTTGAAAGTATTAAAAAATAATTGTTAGCCAATAACGATGGACTCTGGTTTTACTAGTAAATTTCAGTCAGAAGTACAAAGTATGTGTAGAATATGCTTACACAAAGTTAATACATCTCAAGATGTAAAATCAGAAATTAATACTCAAGAATTGTTGAATAAAATATTCTTATGTTTTCAAATTAACATAACATTGGATAAGTATTTACCTTCAGTAATTTGCAAAATCTGTATTGAAGAAATAAATATTGCCTATAAGTTTCGTCAAAAATGTATTACTTTTGATGATATGTTTTATAATTTTTATCAAAACATATTAATTTCTGAAAAAGACTTAAACAATGAATCAGTTAAAATTGAAGAAATGAATTACTTGAATCAAGTTGAAGAATTACAAGCTGACACCAACAAGGATCATTTAAGTTCTTTGAGTATGAAACTATAAATTTTAAATTTTACATTTATCTGGTCTTAACTGGCTTGATGATTGAAATTTGTCATAACATTGTTTTTTACAAATTTCTAGAGCTTGAAATGTTTATGTTTATATAATTGTGCATAAAGATACATTTCCTTTTTCAGATATTGCCATAAAGAATGTAAATAAAGATAATGGTAAAAAAATATTCCCTTGTACATATTGCAATAAAATACTGAAGAATGAATCTTCATTAAATAATCATCAAAATTTACACAAACATAAAAAATCTGGGGGTAAAGCTACTGGAACAGGATCAAACCGTCGTTATTATTGTACTGAATGTTCATATAGCACTCCACACAGTCAGACTTTGGTAAACCATATGAGAAGACACAACGGAGATCGACCTTATCTTTGCCACTGTGGGAAAAAATTTACCCAATCATCTAGCTTGTCTGCACATCTTAAAATACACAGTGACACTACATACTTCACCTGTTCCACTTGTGGCAAACAATTTAAACATGCCTATTCACTAAAGAAACATCTCAATGTTCATAAATTAGGTCAATTTTCTTGTGAAATTTGTTGCAAACAGTTAAAGTCTAGACAGTCTCTGCAGGATCATATGTATCGGCATTATAATATACGAAACTATAATTGCGAAGACTGTGGGGACACATTTATTACTTGCTCTGAATTACTCAACCATAAGAAAAAGCATATAGGAATAAGTAAAGTTGAGTGCCACGTGTGTGGTTATAAAACACGACACAAAAGAAATTTAATAGTTCATTTAAAAAGGTAAATATAAATGATAAATTATCACATATCTATGTGATGTTAGACTAAATAAATTGATGTATTTATTTTATTACAGACATGCTGGAGACAAACCTTTTAAGTGTATGTTATGTATTGCATCATTCTATACTAGTGGCGACTTGCAGCGACACACGCGAGTACACACACGAGACAAGCCATTTCCTTGTCCCACATGCAAGCAAAAGTTCGCCCACAGCACAAGTCTGAACAAACACATGCAAACTGTCCACGGTATTGAATATAAATGGGCAGATATTAAATCAAAGGATACAAGACGAGAAAAAAAACCAATAGACACTTCCTAATTACATAGGTGTGCCAATAAAAGAAGTTTCATCATTATTTTTTTATTTAACTGACCTTATCAATTCTACAATCCACTCATAATATTAATTATATGTCTAATGTTAAAAACAGTTCTACCATATGAATTTGCAAAACTTATAATCTTGTAGTTGGAATATGTCTAATTTGATGATATAAACCAATAAATAAGCATGTTACAAAATTACTAAATGAGTTATGTTGATGGTTTACTTAATACTAATATGCTAATTCTTTTAACTAAGATTAAATTGAATATGCTTCTACATAATTCAGAATATTTTTAATATACTATAGACCTTTTATGTTTAAATCAACCTAAATACAATACAATGCTGTGTAGTGAATTGTTAGAGATAAAAATATTATTTTTAGCATTAAGAATATTTTTTGCATGTGTGGTAGTGCCCGCACATTAGATATAATACAATTTGTATTTAATATACCCCAAGCAACTGTCAAAAATATAATATGTATGTAAGCTAAATATATTAAACCAAAATTTTAAGATCTCTTTCTTCCAATTTGTTTTATTTCTGTCTGGACAAATAAAAAAATCTTTTGGCTACCACTTCATTATTCACTTACATTATAATGTATCAACTATGAATATTATAAAAAAAGTGTTGAAGTTATAAAATATCCTAATAAGTATCATATTAAGCTGACAAATGACAGTTAATTAATAGTCGTCATACTCTTCATCATCAGATATACACTTTCGTGGTTTTCGTTTCCTTGGTGTGCTTTTTGATTTGTTCTTCAGTTTTATTTTCATTTTCACTGAGCGGTTTGACTCTCCATCAGAATCATCATCATCTGTTGAATTGTTTATAAATTCTGTTAGACCTTTTTAAATTTTGTCAGTATGTGTGTAAATGAAGAACTTGCAAAATACTATAAAATTGATTTAAGAGCTTTTATTGCGTTGCATGTGTTTTCTGCTAAATTTTGAACTTTTTCAACAACATATCTTACCATCATATTATTTTAAGATTATTATAGAAAATAGTGCCGACTATCTATCTGTCAAACGAAAATGTAAAATAACTCAGTTTCTGAATTATAACAAGATAAGTAACATTTCCGATTTCACTTAAATTAAAGAATTTAATTTCCATTTTTCTACAATATTTAGAGCATGTACAGAATTGTATATGTAGAAGAACATGTTATGCAATATGAAGATCAAAAAAATTCGCCGGCAACTAATTTAATTAAAATCAGACAGAGTAGTCTCGCCCGCTCTCCAGTATTCTGCGTCATACTAACAGCAGTAAGGGAGGATCTGAGTTCATTTGTTTGAAGAACAGCACGAGAGAGTGCGATACTTCCACGCACATGCACATGCGTATGTGTTACTGTTTTATTTCATAGAAATTCCTTAAAATTGAAACGCAACAGACGCGATAAATGCTCTTAATAATTTTGCAAACCTTTGTCATCATCGGAATCATCAGAGTTGGGTCCGCTCTCGTAGCGTCGTCTTATTTCTATAAATGCGTTGCGCATGCGCACTGAGTCCGCGTAAATTAAAGATTGTTCTTCATTATAAGTTTGAGCGTTCGCACACAGGGTGAAGAAGTCGCGCTCCAGATCGGATATGTCAGAATACTGTAAATTACCAAAATATTAATATTTAAGATAAAGTATATTTGTATTTTAAGATTAATAGTTAAGTTACCTTCCCATCTTCAATTCTGTTCATAATTTTCTTAATATCGAGTGGCTTCTTGATAATATCGTAATAATCGGGAAGTTCTCGTCTCGAAGGTAGTTTCATGAATGGTTCTGACAGGACGCGACCGTTCCTATTAAAAAAAATATCCGTGAGATTTAATATCTAAATAATGACATTAGTATTTATAAGTAATATAGCTCATATAGTTTAAGTAATATAAGTAATATTTAATAAAAACTCACTCATCCGTATAGTCAATAACTTTTTTCATGATATTCTTAAGCCGATTTTTAAGTTGGTTGAGTTCAGTTTTGCTCTTTTTCTTCGAGGAACACGGTATTTCATCTTCGTCTGAATCATCTTGGTTGCGTCTGCGAAGCGAAAACAAAACGGTATTAATGTTATTGTACTTAACAAATATTAAGTACAATATATTTATATAGTTCTTATTTTGCAGCTAACTATTTTACTTGCTCTGATTAACATTATAAGTAATACCTCAACTACTGTAATATTTGATGCATACATACATACATACATACATACATACATACATACACTGCACAACACTAAAGATTATACATAATTAAAATCGACATGTTGGTCATATTTGGTGTTTCATCATATTTTTATTATAATAGATATATGTTTATAGTTAAGAATGTTGTTTTGTATAAACAATCTTCCTATGTCTACTGTCACTAGTGTGGTTCCATGATGGCGCTGCGGCGACTGAGCCCCGGCGCTGGAGTCATTCAAAATATTCCAGCAAAAGCTAAGTGCTTAACCGTTTTGGATGTCGCAGTTACTATTTGTTTCTTATTTAATTTCCTTTGATATAACGTGTTGTATTTTTTGTTGTATGATAATGTACGTGACGGCCAAATAAAGTGTATGTAATTTAATAATAATTGACTATAATTGTAAAGTACAGTGTACCGTCTCTTCCGCCCTCGTTTCCTCTTCTTGTCCAGTACTTCGTCGTCATCATCGTCGTCGTCTTCTTCTTCCACGTCCTCGTCGATGGCCTTGAGCCAGTCCTTCTCTGTGAGTGAGTCCGTGTAGTCGACTTCCTTCCGCTGCCTGGACCCTCGCCCGAGCGCCTCGTCCTCGTCCAGGTAGTTCCAGCCTTGACCCTGATTAGTTTTATATTTTAATGTACACATTTCGATATTAAATACATTACTTATTTATATGAAATTTGCAGATTGACCCGACGGGTCTGCAATTCTGTAGTTTGGTAGTTATAAGGACATTTTTGTTTGTACTTTCAGTGAGTTTTTTTTACTACCGACGTGCTATTATTTCTTTTACATTAAAGTAATTAAGATCAGCTACAACGCCATGGATCCATCCGCTAGAGAAACGAGTAGAAAAACATTCAGGACGAATCGTGATTATTATTGCGGGGGTTTCATTCATTCCATTAATTATTAATATATTTAATGTATTTTAATTATGTATTTCGGATTATAAAATATCTTTAAATGAATCCCTGCGGAGCGCGGCGGGTATGCTGGTACTGTATGAACGATGATACGTTACCTTGTTGCAGACGACCTCGTCATCGTTCTTGACGAGCCAGTCTGGTAGCTCAGACTCGTCGATGAGTCTGGTCTGAGTCTCTACTTTCTTCCGCTCGAGGTCGATCTGTTTAAATATCTCCAACTCCTCCTCTGAGCGCGCGATCATTTCGTTAATTAGATCGTCATCCGGCACTTCGTTCTCCTCCTGTTCAAATAATTAGGATGTTGTTAATTATATATTGGGTATTTGAATTATTAATGTTAAGGAAGCGTCTCCAGAACAGATAGATATTTAATAGCATCACTTAATTGACTAAGCTTGACACGTGGACAAGTATAGTGTGCAAATAATGTAAAAAAAAAAAAAAAAAACTCCGATACGAAAAGACCCATAAAAAGAATAAAAATAATATTATTATGTATTTATTGAAGTCGTTGCGTCGGAGGACCGTTGTACTTACTTTGGCGATGGTGTGTATTTTACAAAGTTAATCATTCAGAACTTAGGCTATACGATTCCATATCGTAATTTCTTTATTTTCCTTGTTAACTTACTTGCATTATAATTTCTTATTTTATTAAGCGGTCCCCTGACGTAACGACTTCAAGAATTACATAATGATATAATTTTTATTCTTTTTACAGGTCTTTTTGTATCGGGGGTTTTTTTATTTATTTTTTCTGTTTTTTAAAGTTATGTTACTGGTTTCTTTATTGTACTAAATGAACCTGATATAGTATTATTATTATGATATTAGTATTATTTATACCGTGTAACTGCCCAATTCAGTGACTGATATTTTATTTACTAGACATGAGCGAGGTCATCCGTGTTTAGGCTGTTGTTACATATATTATGTCCGGAAATGGTGGAGCTACCTAAAGGTACACTTCTGTGTCTCCTACTGGATCATAGACGAATTAAGTTTTTATGCACCGAGTTTAGTTTCGTTTACTTTTATTAAGATCTATCCTAAGCCGAAGCCTAAACTCGTCGCATTTAAGTTTCATTCGGCTAGGAGATCCAATAGATCTCATCAGTAATAGAATCTCAGTAGGACTAAGTCACTCCATCAAAACAAAATAAATTATTAAGAATCCTTACGTACTTGTAGCAAAATAAAAAATAAAATACTACAGAAAAATATGAAAGAAATAATAACTTGTGACGATAGACTTCTACCGACTAAAGTGGTACTTGAATTCTCGAAAGATTTGTTACAAGGAGGCAACTAAAGCAAGAAAAATATACCTTATTGAAATATATTAAGAGTCATGGGTATTATTATTATTATAGGTACTACAGTGTATTATTATTATTATTATTATAGGTACTACAGTGTATTATTATTATTATTATAGGTACTACAGTGTATTATTATTATTATTATTATTATAGGTACTACAGTGTATTATTATTATTATTATTATTATAGGTACTACAGTGTATTATTATTATTATTATTATTATTATAGGTACTACAGTGTATTATTAGACGAAGCTTCTTAGCAATCCATGGATTCACCGTGCGGGTGCCGGGCCCATCGCGTTGCAAGGAGAGGAGTGCAAGCAGTGCCTGGGACTTGCGACCCAGGAGTAGGTTTAAGGGGCCCCTTTATTATGCGCAAAAACGCTCACCTTCACCCTCCACACTCCTCTCCCTACCTAACCAAATTTGGAAAGAACCTACTAATGCCGCCTTTGAAGTACGTTCTAGAAATGAACCGATGCTTGTTCTAGAAAGGCCAAGATCTTTAAGTAGGCTATAGAGAGATTTCGCTGTTATACCTCTCGCTCCCACTTCTACCGCGTACAAACTAACTATAAATTTATTCCTGATCAGTTCGTTGGTTAGTTCGTAATACTTATTGAGCTTGAATGTGTGATCCCTTGGGATGTTTGTTTCCCAAGGAACAGTAAGCTCCACAAGTATCACGCGCCTCAGATGTTTCGAATACAGGAATAAGTCCGGTCTGGATGACGAAACACCAACATCCCCAGGGATTTTGTAACGCTTTTCATACGTGTCCATCATGAGAGTCCAATCAGGAGCCGCGCCTAATATTGAATAAGGCTTCGCTTTTGATTTTTTGGAGGAGCCTTCTTTTACGAATTCTATAGATCGTTCGGTGGTTGTTATACCCTTCCGCGCTCTTGCTACTGAAAGACTAACCGCCTCCCGTATAATTTCTAATACCTTGTCGTGGCGACGCGAGTATTGACCTTTATCTAGAAGTACCCTACACCCTACTAATAGGTGTTTCGCGGTTCCTATTGCCTCCCCACAGATGTTGCAAGACTTTTCGGTGGCTTTGCCCCATCTTACTAAATTACTTTGATCTGGGAGAGTCATTTGGAATGCATTAAGATAGAATTTTAATAATGCTGGGGACCAATCATAAATTAAGGTGCGCCACTTCAAAGCTAGTGGAATACAAAAATCTCCTATGGTCACCCATTCGTTTTGAATTTCTAGGCTCATCGCGTGGAGTCGGTAATTATCGTTTTCGTCTTGTCGAATAAAAGATTTTGTTATGTCTATGTCTTGAACTTTCCTACTTGATCCTAGCCCTACTTTATTTGTTTGAGCACCTATCATAAACTTTTTATGGAATTGAAGTCGTGACTCGAGCTCTGAGGCAACTTTGTCTTTTGGGAGAGAAGTTACAGTATCATCTTTAGATTTTCCGATGATATGTCTTTTGGTAACTCTTAGATGTTTGTAGAGCTCCGATGGTTTCTTTAATTTTAATCCAAAGTTGTTACGGTCTCTAAATAAGGTTGAAGAGTCCGCTGAGTGCGCTAACCCGAGCCATAACTTCCATGTCTTTATGACGCTTGCATCTAACTTTGACAAAAGGGTTTTATTTATATCATACACGAGGAAAGGCCAATTTAGACGTGATGTTAAATAATTATCGTAAATCCAAGCTTTTTTGACGTTACTTATTGGTTGGTTGTCTACCTTTTTGAGATCGTTTAAAAAGCTATCGACTATTACATCCAACGATGGAGTACGGCCTTGGTAATCGATTTTTTTACCTAAAAATTTAAACGGAGCTGCTTCCGTAACCGTACTAACGCACTGACCGCCTATTATAAGACCCGGATCGTAAGAGGTATATTTGGTATTCCGTCTACCCAGACACAGACTAAAACATTTACTTGGTTTTGTCCTCAATCCGCCCGTCCACGTACAGAAATCCTCAACTACATTTAAAAGTACCTGACATTGTTTCGGATTACGTGTCAGTATCGCGAGATCATCTGCAAAAGCTAGTATGGATTCTGTGTATTTGTTGTTGAACTTAAACCGATATCCCCACTTTTTTTCATTTCTAATTAATTTGTCTATTAAAATATTAATAACTATATTAAATATAATAGGAGAAATACAACAGCCCTGAAATAAACCAACGTTATAATTAAGTGGTTTTGAATGGTTTTCATTAAAAATTATAGAGAATTTTAATTTTGAACAATATGATGCAATAATGTCGCGAACTACCGTAGGAAAGTTATACCATTTAAGCGCGAACATCATTAGTTCATGTCGTACCGACCCAAAGGCGTTTTCTAAGTCTATCCAACAAACCGTAATTTGTCTCTCGCTAGTTCTAGCATCTTTAAGGCTTTCCGATATTAACGTATTATGTTCCAGGCATCCAGAAATTCCGGGCAAAAACCCTTTCTGGTGATTAGGCCTGAAATATCTATTGTTAATCATGAATTGCGTCATTTTAGTTTGTAAAAAAGAGAAAAATATTTTGGAAATTGTATTTGTTAGGGCTATCGGTCTAGTATCCTTGGGATTATTGACATTGTCGTTTTTCGGAATGAGGACAAAAAGGGCTTTTCCGAACGATACCGGTATTTGCTTTCTTGACCAGATTTTACCGAATATATTTAAAAGATGTTTATGGAGCGACGGACATTTTTTGTAAACTATATAAGGGATACCATCCGGACCTGGTGCTGACTTAGATGGTTTCATTTTAATTATTTTATTGATTTCCTCCAAAGTTGGTGGGTTGGCTTGAAAATCTTCAGTAGGAGTCTCAGGTTTGTGTTCGTTTGGATCCCCATATAGTCTTTGGTTTTCTGGCACTTCGTATGTGCTTTTATAATGGTCGAAAATTTGCTCGTTGGTCAAGAGAAGCTTACCTTTTTGATCTTTGAAAATGTTTTTTGAGTATTTAAAAGGATTTTTATCAAAGTCTACTTCATGTTTTGCCCGATCAAAGCTATCACGATTTTTCGTTATTTGATTTGTTATACCTTGGATAAGTTTAAGAATTGATCGCAATGCCCTAGACAGTTGGTGACTAAGTTGATTATCGCCTAAGGCTTTGGCTATACGAAGTTTCTTTATAAGGTCTCTTTTTTTCCTCCTCATTTTCAATTTAAAACCGTTTTCTTTATTTTTGTGAGCATAACGATTCGTAGGTGGATAGTGCTCATTAAAGTAGTCGTAAATAGTATTTTGGAAAGTCTCTACTTGCGTATCGAGTACCTGATTTGAGCCCGGGTGCTCTAACAGGGCCGCTATATTTTGGTCATGTACTTTCCAGGTCGATTGTTTAGTATTTGGAATGCTAAGACGCGTCCGGATGGTCATGGACTCCTGGTAGTTTTCATTCAATGGCTCACCATGAGATATATGAGGGTAAACTCTATCCGCAGTGAAAACTGAAGATCTTACCGACGGTTGCCGCACTTCAGCACCATTGTGTGTTTTAAGATGTTTAATAAACCAGGCTCGTCTTTTGTAATTCTTCCCGCACGTAGGGCATTTCAGTTCCGTTATCGCGCCGTTTTCGCCGTAATTGTCAACCGGTGGACAGTTCTTCCGCCCCCCCTCTCGGACTGTCCTAGGGGTATTTTTCTTATTTGGACTTTTAGCGTTTATCGACGTTCCCGGGCTTGGCTTGCTAGGCCATCGCCCTCGGCTGTCTTTCCAGCAGTCTGCTGTCTTCCCAGCTGCCAGCTGTCTTTCCAGCGTCAACTGTCTTTCCAGTGTCATCCCGTCTCTCCGGGCTGTCAATTTAGATAAGACGAAGCTTCTTAGCAATCCATGGATTCACCGTGCGGGTGCCGGGCCCATCGCGTTGCAAGGAGAGGAGTGCAAGCAGTGCCTGGGACTTGCGACCCAGGAGTAGGTTTTATTATAGGTACTACAGTGTATTATTATTATAGGTACTACAGTGTATTATTATTATTATTATAGGTACTACAGTGTATTATTATTATTATTATTATAGGTACTACAGTGTATTATTATTATTATTATAGGTGCGTGAAAAAAGTACAAAACAATTTAAATTATTTTCTGATATATTTTCTCCGTTATTATATAGTTTATATTGTTTCGCAAGTTTTTAATTAAGTATATCTTCTTAGCCATTAGAATTCGTATTTTTCGACTCAAGCCGATTTCGATATTTAAAAAGTGACGGTGAAGATACGACGACATCGAATCGTATAGTCCTCAATAATTAACTTCGTAAAATAAAAACACTCGTCAACATACGTACAACGCAACGACTTCAATAAGTACATAATATTATTATTTTTGGTTTCATTTTTGTACTAATTGAACCTAAGGACACATAAATTTCCACTTTTCTAAGTATTTCTATCAATATTGCATAAGAACCTTTCACCCGCACCAACAAAACCTCAACATCTTGAAGACGACTGTTTCTATTACGACTGAACTTAGCTAAGAACCATCTCGACGAATGAAGTTTTCGATTAAAAAAAAGCGCAATCAAATCTGTCTACGGGTTTGGCTGCTGGAATGTCACAGAAAGACACACAGACATCCAGATACACAGATCGACAGGTCAAACTTATAACACCCCTCTTTTTGAGTTGGGGCTAAAAACTACAGTAGCTACATACTTTAAAGGAATTAAAGATAAGGAGATCTGTTTTAACTGTTGGTTTCATTGTATTGAGTTTCATTTTGTAGCAATATGTACCGAATTCTTGTTTATTTTCAGCAAATTGTGAACGCGTCTTAAGAGATAGTAACAAACCTCTTCATCATCTCCATCTTGATGTAAAATGCTTTGTAAAAATTGTTGACGTTCAGATCCGGTAGATTTCTGATCAAACATACCAGCTTGAATAACTTTTTCGTCCATGTTCAACTTGTATCTGAAAACACAGTATGTGAGTAAACGATCTTCAGAACGGGTTTACAACCGGTCGCGGGTCGGAACCCCTGCCCGTATCAGTTTAATTTTCATTCTATATTTATATAAATTTAAAAAAGCTAAAATGTCCAAAGATAGTTAAAAGACTTTCAGTTCATTAATAATTTAATTTTTTTTACTAATAAATATCTACAACCGGGACACATAACATCCAACATAATTAATTACATTACATACATATTGAAATGCACAAGTTATAATTAACACGCACTTTAACAACATAGGCGGGCATACAAATTTACTTTTAAGAGTTCTCGAGTACAATCCGTAAATTTTACTTACTTAGGTTTTTTTATTGATTCAATATAAAAAAGGATAATTTAAATGCAAAAAATAATGCCTACTGCGATTTATTTTCCAGAAATTATTTTCTGTATGAATCTATGTATTACCTGGCAGCGGCTAAGATTCTTTCCTCAACAGAGTTAACCGTCATGAGACGCAACACGCGCACTTCATTGCGCTGGCCGATACGATGCGCGCGGTCTTGAGCTTGGAGATCCTACAACATAATAACTATCAGTGCCTTGCGCGGACATCAATACGTAAAACTTCTTATGTATTAATAACAACTTGTTCAACTGTTTCGCATTATATGGCTAAGGGCGTCATTGACCTGATGCGGGTTCCAGTCGGAGTCGAAGATGATGACGGTGTCGGCACTCTGCAGGTTGAGTCCGAGTCCTCCGGCGCGCGTGGACAGCAGGAAGATGAAGAACTCCGAGCCCACGTCGTTGAACTTCTTCAACAGCTCCCCGCGGTCCTCCGCCTTGGTCATGCCGTCCAACCTGCACCACGACTCACATTTCATATTGGTAACTTTAAATCGATGTAGTCAAATGAAAACTACATATTAATTATTATTAATATAAATTTTGGTAACTTTTACCTTTGTTATAAGAATTTAATATTATAATTGAAGCAAAGTGATATAAGGGCGTATGCAAAGTTCTTTTGATGTTAGGTTTTACTTTGCAAAAAATATTTGTTTGAGAGTTCCGTAATGAGAGTTATGTAACGTTTCGGGATGTAATACACAAAAGAGATTAATTAATTGAGAGTTATGTAACGTTTCGGGATGTAATACACAAAAGAGATTGATTAATTGAGAGTTATGTAACGTCTCGGGATGTAATACACAAAAGAGATTAATTAATTGAGAGTTATGTAACGTTTCGGGATGTAATACACAAAAGAGATTAATTAATTGAGAGTTATGTAACGTCTCGGGATGTAATACACAAAAGAGATTAATTAATTGAGAGTTATGTAACGTTTCGGGATGTAATACACAAAAGAGATTAATTAATTGAGAGTTATGTAACGTTTCGGGATGTAATACACAAAAGAGATTAATTAATTGAGAGTTATGTAACGTTTCGGGATGTAATACACAAAAGAGATTAATTAATTGAGAGTTATGTAACGTTTCGGGATGTAATACACAAAAGAGATTGATTAATTGAGAGTTATGTAACGTTTCGGGATGTAATACACAAAAGAGATTAATTAATTGAGAGTTATGTAACGTTTCGGGATGTAATACACAAAAGAGATTGATTAATTGAGAGTTATGTAACGTTTCGGGATGTAATACACAAAAGAGATTAATTAATTGAGAGTTATGTAACGTTTCGGGATGTAATACACAAAAGAGATTAATTAATTGAGAGTTATGTAACGTTTCGGGATGTAATACACAAAAGAGATTGATTAATTGAGAGTTATGTAACGTTTCGGGATGTAATACACAAAAGAGATTAATTAATTGAGAGTTATGTAACGTTTCGGGATGTAATACACAAAAGAGATTAATTAATTGAGAGTTATGTAACGTTTCGGGATGTAATACACAAAAGAGATTGATTAATTGAGAGTTATGTAACGTTTCGGGATGTAATACACAAAAGAGATTAATTAATTGAGAGTTATGTAACGTTTCGGGATGTAATACACAAAAGAGATTAATTAATTGAGAGTTATGTAACGTTTCGGGATGTAATACACAAAAGAGATTAATTAATTGAGAGTTATGTAACGTTTCGGGATGTAATACACAAAAGAGATTGATTAATTGAGAGTTATGTAACGTTTCGGGATGTAATACACAAAAGAGATTAATTAATTGAGAGTTATGTAACGTTTCGGGATGTAATACACAAAAGAGATTAATTAATTGAGAGTTATGTAACGTTTCGGGATGTAATACACAAAAGAGATTGATTAATTGAGAGTTATGTAACGTCTCGGGATGTAATACACAAAAGAGATTAATTAATTGAGAGTTATGTAACGTTTCGGGATGTAATACACAAAAGAGATTGATTAATTGAGAGTTATGTAACGTTTCGGGATGTAATACACAAAAGAGATTAATTAATTGAGAGTTATGTAACGTTTCGGGATGTAATACACAAAAGAGATTAATTAATTGAGAGTTATGTAACGTCTCGGGATGTAATACACAAAAGAGATTAATTAATTGAGAGTTATGTAACGTTTCGGGATGTAATACACAAAAGAGATTGATTAATTGAGAGTTATGTAACGTTTCGGGATGTAATACACAAAAGAGATTAATTAATTGAGAGTTATGTAACGTTTCGGGATGTAATACACAAAAGGTTTCGACGCGCAGGAGGGGGAGGTACAAAAATCTTCAGAATTACGAGAATAAGAATAATTATTATTACTTATTTCAAACTACGTGGTGTTATCAACAAGGAGCCATTTGAAGGAACTGATAGATAGTTATATTATTAGAGACTGGAATATAAAGTATAAAGATAAGTGGATAGTAATAGTAAGTAATAGTAGTATTAATAAGGACGTAATCAGTACAATACAAGAAATCGGCGCCAGGCGATAAGGCCGCCTTTGTACAACATAATATATAATTGTCTATGTAACCTTTTTTTTTTTCTTCTTTTATTTCTGTTATTTTGTGTGGTGTACAATAAAGAAAGAATATATATACAACGTTACCAGTACTACATAGTAAATCACATCTAATTACCGCAAGTACTGGAATGCTCTCCAAGAGAGGTAGTCCTCGATGATGGTCATGCACTGTGTCATCTGACAGAACACCAGCACCCTGTGACCGGTTTGCTTCAGTTTGGGAAGGATGCGATCTAGTAGCTCGAACTTACCGGACACGCGGTATAAGTCAGGCCTGTGGACATTGTATACAAATAATAATTATTATTATTACTACAAAAAAATTGCTTTTAATTTTTTCGCAAAATAGCTTTTTTGAATTGTACGCACCCCGTAACTATTCCCCCTCCAGTGCCAAGGTGGTCGCAGAACTTCTCCTCGATGTGTTGAAACATGAAGGGATGGTTGCAGAGCTTCCTGAGCTGCACGATGGTGTTCATGAGCGCCTTCGCCCCTCCCTTGCCCTTGTTGCCCTTTTCGGATCCATCGGTCAGCAACACGCCCTTGGACTGCATATGTCTACAAACAGAATGCTAACTCTAGGGCGCTGATAATTAAATTGAATACATAGTATAATATTAATTCCACGTACTTGTAAAGCACTCGCTGCAGGCCGCTCATCTCGCACTTGATAATGTACTCCACCTTGTCCGGCAGCTGACTCTCCACCTCCTTCTTGAGACGACGTAGCAGGAACGGACGCAACACTTTGTGCAGACGACGGATGATGAGAATCGTCTCCTCCTCGTTCAGTTCCACCTGGTAATATAATAGAACATGGTGTACCCAATTTAGCGAACTAAAGCTTTGGACAGATACATAATCGTGAAATTCGATGAGTACCTTCTCCCCGGTGGTGGCGAAGGGCGCGTTGAACCACTGCTCGAAGGTGGAGCAGCTCTTGAAGATGGAGGGCAGCAGGAAGTTGAGGAGCGCCCAAAGCTCGGGCAGCTTGTTCTGCAGCGGCGTGCCCGTCAGCAGCAGGCGGTGCGGCGCCATGTAGTGCGTGTTGAGCACCTGCGTCAACTTGCAGTGGTGGTTCTTCATGCGGTGACCCTCGTCTATTATCATGTACTTCCACGGCAGCTGGGTTAAGTGACGGACGTCGTTACTTGTAGAGTTCGTTTTATATTAACGATTTGTATACGAAATTCCTCATGTCGTTTTAAAAAAAGGTTTTTTACTACACGATATGTATTAGGTCTTAAAATCTTTAAAATTTTACTTTCTCAATCAGGTTAGTTAGCTTAATATTTAGTGTAGGTATTTATTTATTTATTATTTGTATAATATGTATACAGCTTAAATTATGTATTCATGTGTGTTTATTATAAAATAATATATATTATGTATTACAATAATATGTACTTCGCACCATCCCTATCTTTTCAAAATTTCTTACTTTTTTTACTTAGCGATAAGGCCCCCTTGTTGTACTTTTATAAATAGTTTTTGATGTATTATTTTATTATTAAATTTTTCTGTAATGTGGAGAACAATAAAAGTATTATTATTATGTTTTCTAGGTTTTGCTCGTGTTCAAATAATAATTGTTACGCTATTAAATATACAAATATTAAGCGAAATAACCTCAGTGAACCATCTATGATTATAAAATGTTATTATCAAACATATAATGAACATTACCTTGGCAAGTGTTCCCTTGTCCTTGATGACGTACTCGTAGGTGGTGAGTAGGACGTTGAACTTGGAGGCGCGCATCTGAGTCTGAGAGAGACGACGGGTTTGCGGAGAGCCCTTGTACGAGACTACCTGGACGGTGGGAGCCCACTTCTCGAACTCCAACACCCAATTTGATAGGGTACTGGGAAACAGAAATTTATATTATGTATTATCATTCGATATGTTATTAGTTTGTTAGGTAAACTTATTTTAGTGTCATTTACCTGAGCGGTACGATAATAAGGAATGGCCCATTTACTTTTTTCTTTTCCATCAAGTAGGTAACCAATGCGATTGTCTGGATGGTCTTGCCGAGACCCATTTCGTCAGCTAGGATTCCATTGAGATTGTTATTGAATAGAGACACCAACCACTCCAGACCCTAGACGAAAAATAAATGAAAATAACACTATTACTCAGAAAATGTTATAATTTCAATTTGTGATATAATTATTACCTTAATTTGGTACTCCTTGAGATTTCCATTGACGAGTATACTTGCTTGTTCAGTGACAGACTCGTGGACTGTATGTGCAATGCTATAAGAAATAAATAATTTATTTAAATATTGATAGTCCATGATTATACAGAAGTTCAATAAACTATAATGATTGAATGTTTTACATAAATAGAGTATTACAAAAAAAAACATTTTTCCTACCAAAGTCACACATAGTTTATATGTACAAAACTTTTCTGTTACTGACTGTCGGACTACGCACAACCTTAACTACTGAACGCACGAATCTAAATTTTGGCACGTGTGTTTGATGCGTGGACAGGTTATAGGGATGCAGTAAGAGAGCATTTTTGGAAAGTACTTTCTACCTCTAATCTCTCAAAACGCCACGAGGGGAGAATCAGAAGTGATCTATACTTGATGTTGGTTCAGTAGCGTTTCAGCTGTCCTAGTGAGAGGTCTTTAATTGTAACTAGTCGCGAATAATTTATTTAAGGCGACGTGCCGTCATTGAGTCTCTAGTAAAAACTTTGTGTTCCAGTTTTCACTGGATACTGGAAAAGCGACACAGGAAGTTCGGGCACAGGGTGCTGCTTCTTGCAAGACACCGGTCCTGGGCACGAGTCTGCCATAGCTACTGTGCGCGATACCGGTCCTGGGCACGAGTCTGCCATAGCTACTGTGCATGATACCGGTCCTGGGCACGAGTCTGTCATAGCTACTGTGCGTGATACCGGTCCTGGGCACGAGTCTGCCATAGCTACTGTGCGTGATACCGGTTCTGGGCCCGAGTCTGCCCTAGCTACTGTGCGTGATACCGGTCCTGGGCACGAGTCTGTCATAGCTATTGTGCGTGATACCAGTCCTGGGCACGAGTCTGCCATAGCTACTGTGCATGATACCGGTCCTGGGCACGAGTCTGTCATAGCTACTGTGCGTGATACCGGTCCTGGGCACGAGTCTGCCATAGCTACTGTGCGCGATACCGGTCCTGGGCACGTGTCTGCCATAGCTACTGTGCATGATACCGGTCCTGGGCACGAGTCTGCCATAGCTACTGTGCGCGATACCGGTCCTGGGCACGAGTCTGCCATAGCTACTGTGCATGATACCGGTCCTGGGCACGAGTCTGTGGGGTTCCAGGAATTGAACCAACTCCCCTACAGCCCAGATCTGACCAATTTTCCGACGATGAAGAAGTCAAATGCGCTGTATTCGCATTTTTCACGGAAGTTAATTTTATTTTTTCTGACGTATCAAAAGACTCCATCCCAGTTGAATAAATGCATTGAATTAGGAGGTGACTACATTGAAAAACAATAAAATTTCCCGCGAGTCTTTTCTTCCATAGCTAGGCAGATCATTTTTCAATCTCTATATGTACATAATCTAATTACAAGTGAGCCAAGCCACGGGTGGAAAGCTAGTATAATATACTATTAGTATAAAATACAGGACTTTTACATAAGTTTATTTATCAAAAAAGTAATAACATTTGCACTTTTTTATTTCTTTCAGTGTAAAGGTAAGTCGAGCAGAAGTTTAATTAAAATAGATTTACCTATAGTACGTCTGTTCTTCCGTCTTATATTCGTCGTCTTCCACTTTAGCTTTCTTAAGCATTTCGCGAGTTTTTTCTTCTTCTGTCTTCTCTCTGTTTTCAGTTCTGTGACTTCCTTTCCGGCCTATAATTATATATTTATTAGAACCTTTAACAAAAACCACCACCACTTGACATTATAATAATCTTATTAATGTAATACTGCAAAGGCATATTGAATGTTAATATTAATCCTATGTTTGTGTCTGTTTATCTTATTAATATATAAGTGCGACGTTTAAATGAATAGATGTTTGTTACTCAATCAAATCAAAACTACTAAACGGATTTTGATAAAACTTAGCAATATTGTAGCTTAAGTACCAAAATAACACATAGGCTATAGAAATACTAACTTTTGGTTTTGTCTGTGACATAACATAGATTGTAGCGCGTTAACTAATTATATAAATCATGGGAGATCCTGTTTTAAATCGTTTGGTTCACTGAATTTTACATAATTATTTGTAAAAATCCTTCTTATCACCCGACGACTTTAGAAGGAGTTTTATGTTATTAAAATATACGTATGTTTATATAGCCAATTATGCTATATTTATGTTCCCTGCTACAGTCTAAACGGATTAATGAATTTTGATGTATGAGGTATTGGTGGATACGTCAAAAAAAATCGAAAATAATATTTTTATGGTTTCATGTTCCTGGTCATAATTTTTTTTTACAGCCAATGTGGACGAAGTTACCGGGCAAGAGCTAGTACTTTATTTAGTTTAGAAATAAAATAAAGTAACTATCAAATATTTAACTTAGACCATTATAAACTTAAACAACGAACTAATAGTTAAAATATGATTACCATATTCATCCTGGCTGTCGTCGCCAGAGTCCTCTGAGTCGGAGAGTACTTCCCACCCTTGATGAGTCTCCATCCAGTCCTTCAGCTGAGACAGCAGGGGGGCTTCTTCTCCTTTTAATACCTAGTATTTAACAACAACGGTGTTATATTTCCATGTAGCTTTATTATCTATTAATGGATACTATTAGCAACAAAATAATATGTATATTAAAATAACATATATATAAAAATAATAATATCGCAAACCTTAAGAAATTGTATTATTTATGAACATTTATTATACCTCGCCTGTTTTGGGGTCCATGACGCTGACACGAGAGTCCGAGGTCTGTGAGCTATCATCCAAGGCATCTATTTCTCCACCTTCCAAAACCTTCCTTTTACGAGATTTCTACAAACAACGAAAGCTGTTACTTTAAATACACTTTAACTAGGATGACATAAAATAGAATAATTTAAGTCCAAGTATAGGAAACCGTCAAAACATCAGAAGCATAATTAAAAATATATACCCTCTTCCGTCTCTCTTCCTCCTGCTGCTTCTTGCGCTGTTCTTGCTTGTGTTGTTTGACCATCTCAGTGAGACTGGCGATGTACTCGTCAGTCTGCGACAACAGGAAGGCTAGACGCTTGTCTTTCTTCTGATCAATCAGCTTCCTGTAGCCCTCTTCGTCTTCGGCCATTAGACTGGAATATTTATATTGATGATATTGGTATTGACATAAACTATTATTTACAGTGGCAAATAAATATTTATCTGTCTAGAAATAGTTACAGGAAAAATACCATTAAAGAACAATTTAAGTAACACCGTACCGTCTCATTCGTTCCTTCTCGATGCGCTCCTGTTCCTTCTTCTGCTCCTTCTCAGCGTTAGCGTGGTGCGTCATGATGGCCTTGTTCAAACGAGACAGTTTTGCGATGTTGTTTCGATGGTAGTCCTTGAAGTCCTTGGCTGAAATATACACCGGTTGTCAAAGTAGTAAGTGTGTAAAAGTGCTCCCGATCCGATCTATAATTAAAATACGAGAGATAAAGCGCCGTAAAACCTTAGAAGAATTGAGAACCATCCACATAAGACTGCAAAGAAAGTGAATTTTACCACAACAACACCTAAACAAAGCAGCAAATATAATAACAACAAGAAATATATAAATATAATATAAATATAATAAATATTCATAAAAAGTAATTGCAACTTGACACTTGTGCAGTAGTGATAACATCATCGCACAAAAATTCCGTTCGGATACACAACTCACATCGTTAGTCATCGTTACATTTGTGAACCAGTAACGAATTGCGTTTCGTTTCACGTAAACTAGTCAACACACACAAGTCATGGAAAACAAAATTATGTCAGAAGATATATCTAAACTCTTTCAAATGATGAAAATTGAACTTGAAAAATAGACAGCAACGATTGCACAGAATGTTACTGATAGTTTGATGCAGGCTATAGATAGTAAACTACAACCCATAGTAGAAGATAATAAAAACTTAAGAATGGAAGTACAAACATTGAACAAAAAAATAAAATACTTGGAGGATGCAAACAAGAAAAATAACCTGATACTACATGGCGTTAAAGAAAAGGAGAATAATTACGAAGAACTATTTAAAATATTAAGCAATATCTTGCAAATGAAAAATGTCACTATCCAAAAGTACGAAATTAACAAATATCATAGATTAGGACGTAAACAAGAAGGAAAGACTAGACCTATAATAATCGCCTTCACTTCGTATCAGAAAAAGATAGAAATATTAAAAAACAAAACAAGGCTGCCCGACAAGATGTACATAACCGAAGACTTTTCAAAAGAAACATTAGAATTACGGAAAAATCTGCAAGAACAAATGAAACAAGAAAAAATCAAAGGAAACGAAGCCTATATCAAGAATAATAAACTTATAATAAACGAAAGAATAACAGAAGCAGAAAAAAGAAAAAGGGACTCAACCTCCTTGTCTCCTGCAAATGTTCAAACTCCAACACGCCCTAAGGAAGGAGATCAAGGCATTTTAGCACCACCCAAGTTACATAAAACAGATGCGTTTGCCTATATGAGATCCAGATCTCAGTCATTGACAGAGAAACACCCCAAAAAACAAATACTATAGGAATTCGCAGACACCGGTAACGTAAGATCAGTAAACAGTACAAAAACAACACTAACAAAAAATAATTTGATCCCCAATACGGCTGGTCACCGCGGGGTGATAGACCAACACCCCCAAGAGCTTGCAACAGAGAAGTCGACCATAATATTACCCCAAAATCTTTACTCAGAATGTACTAAACATAGATCTAAGCATAAATTCAATATAGCTACATTAAACACGAGATCATTAAAGTCACAAGAAAAATTATTAGAACTTGAAAAGGCATTGGAGTCAATCAATTGGGATATTTTGGGATTGAGTGATGTGAGACGAGTGGAATCAAAAACGATGGAGTATGACAAATACATATTTTACCACTTTAATGAAACAACAGGGATATATGGGGTCGGGTTTATGATCAAGAAATATTTGAAAAACAACATCATAGAACTCCGTGGAATATCAGACAGGATAGCAATCCTGAAACTAAAACTTCCTGGCCATAAACAAATAACTTCAATTGTCCAAATATATGCCCCAACAGAAGTTAGTAATAAAGACAAGAAAGACGAATTTTATGACAAGCTTAATCTAATACTGTCAAACTTAAATGGTATAGTTATAATAATGGGTGATTTTAACAGCCAAATTGGCAAGAGGGACACAAATGAGGATATTATTCTCGGACCCTACTCAACTGGGAAAAGAAACGACAATGGTCAAAGGCTGGTTAATTTTGCTCTAGAACATAAAGTTTACACTATGAATAGCTACTACAATAGAACACATAATAGAAAATGGACTTGGGTATCACCTGACGGGAAGACAAAAAATGAAATAGACTATATTCTCACAAACAAACCAAAAATATTCCTGAATGTTGATATTGTTAATCAGCTAAACTACAATACAGATCATAGAATGCTTCGAGGACAAATAAACTTATTAGAACCAAAACTACAGAGAAGCAATATTTATAATGCTAAAAAACCAATAACCTTACCTATTACAAAGAGTATCCTAGACACATTAGAAAACAGGTTACTTACAACAAAGAATATCAAAAATGTACAAGAAAAATACAATGCTATTGAAGAAGAACTGAAAAGAATTGAAAACCAAGTAAAAATAAGCAATTATACCAAGGACAAAATTGGTCTAAAAGCTAGAAATTTCATTAAGGAAAGAAAAAGTTTATATACAGACCGAAAGACCAACAAAAGGAGGATAGCAAGCCTAAGCAAAGAGATCAACTTACAAATCAGAAAACATAGACAGAAAAGAAGAAATAATTTAATTAACTATTACATAGAAAAATCTGGAGGAGTCAAGAAAGCATGGATAGAATTATGTGAAAGTACTAACTGGATAGACAAAATGACACATTATAAAAGCAAGAAAATCAGCACAAACAGGATTGAAATTCTAAGAATAGCCACGGATTACTATCGCAATCTATATAGCAACAACGAATCACGAGATGTAGATGATCAACTCATAATAAATAATACAAATATTTACGAAGAAATTCCCAGTATTCTTAAAGACGAAGTAGAAAACGCAATCAAAACACAAAAGCAAGGTAAAGCTCCAGGAGAAGATGGTATATCCAACGAATTGCTTAAAGGAACATCAGATATAATACTAGACACTATCACAGAACTATTTAATGATATACTAAAGACTGAATATATACCCCATCAGTGGCAAATATCAACTATAATACTTCTCCACAAAAAAGGTAATAAAGATAACATAGCTAACTACAGGCCCATTAGTCTAATGTCGAATCTTTACAAAATATTCTCTAAACTAATGCTAAGCCGTATAACAAAAACGCTAGATGAAAATCAACCCCGAGAACAAGCTGGATTTCGCAGCGACTTTTCAACAATTGACCACATACACACAATAAAACAAATTATTCAGAAGTGTAATGAGTATGGCATGACCTATTATTTGGCATTTATTGATTACAATAAAGCTTTTGATTCCTTAAAACACGTAAAAATATGGGAAGCGCTTGCATCCCAAGGAGTAGAAAGTAAATACATAAGAATTATACAAAACATATACAAAAACATGGTAGCAAAAATAAGAACTGAAAGAGTAGGTATACACTTCCCTATAAGAAGAGGAGTTAGACAAGGAGACCCGCTTTCTCCTAAACTTTTCTCGTCAGTGCTTGAGTACATATTTAGACGTCTCGATTGGAGCAAATACGGACTGAATATCAACGGTAAACCCCTTCACCATCTTAGATTTGCAGACGATCTAATTTTAGTCTCTAATGATCCACGCAGCCTGCAAGAGATGCTAGAACAGCTTGTGTACGAGAGTGAGAAAGTAGGGCTGTCAATGAATGCCTCAAAAACTAAAATAATGACAAACCACGATAAAACTTCTGTAATAATCCATGACATCCATATTGAATATGTCGAAGAATATACGTACCTTGGCCAAATTATATCACCACAAGACCTTACAACTAAAGAAATTAACAACAGAGTTCAACTGGCATGGAAAAGATATTGGTCTCTTAAAGAAGTGGTCAAAAACCCTCAGATACCAATAAACTCAAAGAAAAAAATATTTGACTCCTGTATTCTACCGGTCATGACATATGGATGCCAATCATGGTGCCTGACCAAACGAAATATACACAAACTGGAAACCTGTCAACACAGTATGGAGCGAAGCATGCTTAACGTTAAATTACGAGACAAAGTAAAATTAGATACACTAAGAAAGGAAACTAAAGTCAGGGACGTAACATACTGTATTAAAAATTTAAAATGGAGATGGGCTGGACATATGATTAGGTGCAAAAAAGATAAATGGTCGAAAGAGGTAACGGAATGGTGTCCAAGATATAATAAAAGGAAGAAAGGGAGACAACGTCTAAGATGGGAAGACGATATCCGACTAACAGCCGGGGTTACTTGGAGTAGAATCGCTCAGGACAGGAGAACATGGCAAGCTCTAGGGGAGGCCTTTGCGGGAACGCAAGACAATCTATAACCGGTGTCAAATAATTAGATAATAAACAATAAATTTTAGTAATAAAATAGATATTAGGTTAAGTATTTTGTATTTAAAGTAATGTTACGTGAAAAAGATTGTAAGATTGTTAATAAAGGCTATAATAATAAAAAAAAAAAAAAACTAGTAAATGAGAAAATAAGTATTATAACAACCATGCTGCAAGACAGTTTGCAGGAACTCTTGGTGTTTCTGTCTTCGTTTTCTTTCAGCCTCCAACTTCTGTTGTTTCTCAAGCTTCTCCGTGGCGCGAGCTTCCCGCAGTCCCTGTCTCTTAGTACGCTTGTAAGCTTTAATGTTCACAGCAGTCTCTAGAGTTGTGTCGCGACGGACTTGTCCTAATATCTGAAGCAAGTAAATAAATATCTTAGTTAATTATTCGAATATATTATTATTATTTTAAACATATTAGTAATTACCTCAGCGCGCAACTGTTTTTGAAAATTGAGAACTCTCAGAGCCCGTAGTTCAATTTGAGCTTGTAAACGAAGATCATCAGATATATTAGCCGGCAAGTTAGACAACACTTCCATGCGGTGAGATATCCGAGCGGCGATTCTGAATTAACAATACGGAATTATCAATTATTTTTATCTATGACAATCTATCAATTTTACAAGTAAGTTATGCAGCACCGGTTTTCTCTTTCATTCAGTATTTGTAGAGGGTCGACGCCGGCCGGTTTAGGTATTGCTGTAATACGATTTTGTTTAGCTCCAGGAGTAGGAACACCCGGCTGAAAAAAACGATACATTAGAACCGATTTATACGAATATAGATATATTCGTAATAATTTAACATTTGTTACGAAAACATTGCATGCATAATTATATGCATGGTGTTACTGTGAATACATTTAATAGAGAACGATCGAATAGTTCTATTTTAAAATATTTAAAGTATGAATTTGATGTGCATTTTGGTATTATAAGCATGAATGTATCAATAGTTAAGTAACCTGTTGCTGTGTCTGCGGGGCCGAAGGCGCGCGGGGAGCGGGGCCGCGCACGCCCACCACGCCACCACCCAGCGGCTGCGGGATAAGCGGTGAATTATTTTGAAAAACGGTTTTAAAACCTCAGATATTTTTTTATTATATTTTTAGTATACCGGATAGTCTCCTATCAATTCTAAATTAATACCTAGGCTAAAAGCGCCCATGAAACCGGGAACGGTTTTTATAGAAAATACAGATAGTTACCGGGTTAACCAATGGCGGTGTGGGTTGCGTGGGCGGTGCCATCTGTCCCGTCATGGGTAGGGGGGTGGGGGGCGCGCCGCCCCCGCCGCGAGCCGCGTCGCCCGAGGCGCCCTTACCGCCCGCACTGTTCTGTGACCCGCCCTGACCTAGGCTGTATTCACAAAATTATATAAAAGTTAGCTATAATTGGAGTGTGGGTGAGACTCCCACGAAATGGGGACTATTATACAGATTATTTTTAATTAGTTGACCACCTCTTACAAGCAGCCTCTCTGCATGAATCCCAACATTTGTTCTAAGACTTTTTAAAAATCTTGATAAACAATACACAAAACAAAAAAAATTGCTTCCTCTTTTACTTATTACTCTGTATTTTGTAAAAAGTGCTTAAAAGGTGAACGCCCGGGCGCCATACCTACGCTCAGAGTTAATGTCAGTTCAGAGCCCACAAATAAATTTTGTGTGGGAAAACTCAAATTTTGAAAACGATTAATTTTAAAAAGTTGTAGATCAAATGTTGTTAGGATTGATATAGAGAAGCTGCCTGCAAGAGGTGGTGCAACTAATTAAAAATAACCCGGTATATGTATATACATTTATTAGAAGAGAATTATTTGAAAAGATGTTCAGTGATTACCCCTGGCTGTAAGGTGACGGCGGTTGCGCCGGTGGTGTGGGGCACTCGGGTGGCGAATCCCCGCTTCGTTTGCCGGCCGCCATCATTGCGATCTGTTGTGTGATAGGCTGGTTGCGAGCTAGATTCCGATATGCCGCTATTTGAGCTCTGACAAATAAATATGTTTTAATATCACGATAATCGAAACCGAGCACGTCCAATAAGTTATATGTATTGACTTACTTCAACTGGCTAAGTTGCGTGTTTGAGAAGAGTCCCTTGTTAGGATCCTGAGAGTTGGAGCGTGCGCGTATAGCTAACAGCTGAGAATAACGCGGATCCTCCTGTAAGCCTTTCTCTTCCATGGAGTCGATAGCGCGCTGCAGTGCGTTGAGGTTGTCGGGTCCGGAAGCGGCCAGGGACGTTTGCATTGGAGATGAGGAAGGTGCACCGTTAGCGGACGCGGTTGGAGGAGGAGCTGACCCATGAGGGGGTGTTTGAGCGGTGGGAGGTTGCTGCGGGCCCGAGGGTGGTTGGTTTCCTGACGTAGCTCCGGGGGGTGTTGGAGCTCCAGGCGATGAGGCGTGGGTATAACCACCTTGGGATGACATCATGTGGTGTGGTGGCATTGGAGGCATGCCTTGTGGATGAACCCCATGTGGTGGAGGCCCACCCAACGGAAGCGGAACTCCAGACCCCGGCGGTCCCTGAGGTCCGTTGCCGGGAGGCGGCGGACCACCACCCATTGCCATTGGACCCTAGAAATAAATATTTTTTTTTATACATTTTATATTGTAAAAAAATATTTTTATAAAAACCAAAATATGTATAATTTTTATTTTGGCAACTGGAATAAACCATCCTGAATTTTGATCTGTAAACATGAAGTATGTGTTGTGTCTTGTTCAAAGTCTTATTTTTTTTCCACTATATTCTACTGACTATGTACTGTATGAAGTTACAGCATTTAATCCTCATGAGAGAGAGTTTCTTTATTTTTTACATGTAAAAAAAACAACATTTACATTTTTGAACGGTATCTCAAATGAAGCTGCTATTCCTATGGATGTTATAGTAGAAAAAGATTCTGCTAGTACCTTTGAAAGTAGACTCAAATTCTATGACATTCAGTTTATTTTTGTGGAAGAAATATCAGAGTATGTAAAACAATAGTATGTCATATTAGTATGTAACAAAACAAGAAATAAAACACAATAATATTTTTAGGCAACAATTGGTAAGCAGAAGATCTGTGAAATCTGATATTAACATATCAAATGCATTTTATGATTTTGAGAGCATCCAGCACTGGGTTGATAATAATGAGAAAAATAATGTTGCCTTTAATAAAATTGTTATTGGAAAAACATATGAAAACAGGGATATATTCATTTTAAAAATAAGTCAAGAACCAAAGAAACCCATTGCATTTATAGTTGGGGGAGAAGATGGCAAAGATTGGTTATCTTCAGCTGTTATTTTAAATGTCCTAGATGAATTGTTAAACAATTCAAGTGATCTTAGCACTCTTCTAAATATATATGATTTTTATATGTTGCCTTTATTAAATCCAGATGGATTTGTTTACAGCAGATATAAGGTACCTATTTAATTTATGATTTAATATCAAATAAATACTTAATTTTTAAATATAAAAACAAAAACTGACACATTTATTATAGAATAGATTATGGTCTAAAAATCGACAAATTCATGAACAAAAAAAATGCAATGGGTCTTTTGCTATTGGTGTCAATATTGCAAGAAATTGGTTTACAGAAAAGTCTTCGAAAGGTAAGTTTTACAATTAAATAATTCCAGGTTAAAGGTAACAATTAAATAATTCCAGCTCGTGAAGGATTGTCAAATACTTTCCTAGATTTGTCACAATCTGCATTGAACACCTCTAAACTAGTTATTGTCGAATTCCGGAACAGAACAGAACCCACCAACAACTGGTTTACATTTACATTATTTTAACATACATCAAAAGTAATAAAATTTATGAGTTTTTGTTAGTAGTAACACACATCTTGAGCTATCTATTGTGATAAGACAAAGGTTCTTTCTTAATATCGTCCTAATTGTTATCCTTTTGGGAAGAGTCTCACTTTTTATGTTCATAGAAATTATAAAGTGGTCCCCCGCCATAAAGACTTCAATAAGTATGTAAAATAATATTATTTTTATTATTTTTAGGTCTTTTTGTAGCAGGGGTTTTTGTAATGTTTAACTAATTTTTTTTTTGCTGTTTAAAGTTGTGTTTCTGGTTTAATTTTGTACTTAATGAACTTAAGAAAACACAAATTTTCACTTGTTTAAGTATTTTGATCAATATTGCATAAGAACCTTTCACCCACATCAATAAAACCGATATATCTTGCAGATTACTGTTTCTATTTCGACCAAACCACCGACTCGACAAACCAGGCTTTTGACTAAAAAAATGCAGTCAAATCCGTCCACACATTTGGCTGCTAGAATGCCACAGACGTCTCTCTGTGGCATTCTAGCTAGTAATCTGTGTATCTGTGTAGTCACACAAACAAACTTATAACACCCCTCTTTTTGAGTTGGAGATTAAAAATAGTCATATTCAATTATTATTTCAAAAATGACTGACTTTGTGTTGCAATTACAATATAATAATAATTTTAAAAATGATTAATTGTAATTAAGATTTATTATTTTAGTCGTTAATATGGAATGTCATTCAATCTACGTAGGCCAGAAAGGTCTATCGGAAGAAGAAACCCAAATATTATCATATATTATAAACAGTGTTTCTTTGAACATGTTGGCATTTATTAATGTTCGGGGTTTTGGACGTTACATAACAGTACCTTTTGCAAAGTCAACAGAAAAGGCCAATAACCATGACATCGTGGTAAGTCTATTTTGATTCCAATCAAAATATAGGTATATACATACTCAATTAAAATCACTTACTGTTCAAATAAATTTGGATGTGTTACAGATGGAGATAATAAAATCTGCAAGTTCTAACGTATTTAAAAAACATAATGGTACATTTTACTATGAAGCAACAGAGAAATTATTTTGTAAGCAACTTTTATATTAATACATTAATGTTGTATTCAAATATTGAAGATCCTTACATTATAATAATTTTAGATAATTTTTCTGGAAACATGGCAGATTGGGTTAAAAGCAAGTTAAATACGCCTCTGGTATACACTGTTTATTTGGAAGATGTCAGCACTATTTTTCCAATGCCAAACCAAATTTTACCACTTAGCAACGAGTTTTATACCATCTTATATGAGTCACTTACAATATCTAAACAAATGTATGGACCTTTGTTTAATGGTCAAGTTTCGGGATTTTATTTTCACATTCAAATGAGAGGTCTTACTAACATAGATGTTCTTAAAATTATATTGTCTTTATTATATCTAGGTTTTATAATTTGAGGAAATATATTGTTAAAAAAACAACTTTTTTGTAAGAGACTTTTTAATGTTCTAAGATTTGTATGTTTAGGTTAGATTTATAGGTTTAGGTAAATCAGATTTTTTTTAAATATGTAATAAAAATCAAACTTACCTGATTAGGTGGCATATGTCCAATTTGATGTTGCATATATCCATGAGGAGGTACTTGACCAGTCATACTTGGGTGTTGAGGATTACTGGACATATTTGAATGGCCATTTGGGCCAGGTGGATGGGAGCCAGAAGCACTCATGGGGTGGCCTGGAGGTCCAGACATATGCGGCCCCACCATATGGGGTGGCATTTGATGCCCTCCTGGAGGCATGCTGGGATGCTGCTGGCTTACTCCTGGAGGGCCATTAGTATTCGATGCTATCGTGTGCGGCGGGCCAGGAGCCATGTGATTTTGCATTGGAGGTTGACCGGAGCCAGGAGGATGGGCTGATGGTGGCGGACCATTAACATGTTGTTGATTATATGGGCTATGTGGAGACTGCGGTGGAACGGGGCTTTGCGTCGGTGGTCCCATAGGGCTTGGCGCTTGAGGCGGAGGCATAGGGCTACTTTGTGGTGATGGGCTAGCCATCTCAACAAAGGATATTATTCATATACAAATCTAATGAAATAGAATACAGTCACAACTTTTTTTTTGTGGCGGTAAGCACTAGCGTCCCCTAATTGTCTTCGTTGTTGCACATTTTACATAATTATCATTATTCTTATGAATTCACAAGTTATGAATTCTAACTTTCAATAATAATTTTTCACTCACAAGTCACTTATAATCGGAAAATGTATAGCACAAGACCCAAAAATCATTAAAAATACAAAAAGTGGCACAGTCAAAACTAAAAAGTACGATCGTTTATGATCTATCAAGATTGAAGAAATATAGTAACTTGTAATTACATACACTTCTATACTCTATGGTAGGATGAATTCGATGAACATCGATGTTGAAAGCATAAACATCGATGTTGCTGTAGGAACTATATCGTAACACCGATGTTACCGAAATCGTCATCGATGTTAACTCACGGTCTCAGACTCAACCAACAATAATAATATGACAAGACAAATTATACACATTAATCTTTTTTTTTTTTTTTTTTTTATATGATCTAGGGCAATGCTTGACTACATTCCACCTGATGGTAAGTGGAATGTAGTCTTAGATGGTAAGTCGCATTGCCCTAGCAACCTATTCACTCTTCTCTTGAAGACACCCACATTATATTTGGCCGGAAATACCGACGCAGGCAAATTGTTCCAGTCCTTTGCTGTACGGACTAAAAATGAGGAAGCAAAGCGCTTCGTTCGGACAGGTGGAATGTCCACAACAAAAGGATGGATATCTGCCGTGCGTCGGGACGTCCGGTGATGGAAGGGGGACGGGGGAATTAACTCGTAATTATCTTACCTCTAAGTAAGCAAATTATTTGCTTGCGTTAAAGGTGTAATTCAACAATACAAATATGAAATACATAGAAATACACATTCAATACTGCGAATATATTTAATAAACGATCAAACCCAGAAATACAGACATCTATGCTTATCACATACATCAACGCCATCTGAAAGACTGTTTTCAAAAGTAGGTTCTATTTTTCATTTTTTTTTAACAAGGACGTTTTAATCTATTATTCCTCCAGTTAGTTGATAAAAAATATTGGAATATGAAATAATATGTTTTTTCCTATTTTAAAGATTTCATTGTATTTTATTTCTTGATCAATTAAGAAATTAAAAATAATCGACGTTATACAACATCGATGTTCGGTTTTCGATAAATATCAAACATCGATGTTATTCTAATATCGATCATATCTACTTTATGCCGCATGATCCATGCCAATTGCCAGCTCTCTTAAGACAGCGTGAAAAAGTGAATATTTTGCAATTTCTTTTTTGCTAATTCGATTGTTCGTCGTTTGTTTTTGATTGTTCGATTAAATTTAGCGTTTGTTCGATTATGACTTTTTTAAAAATAATTTTACCAAATTTCATCTGAACCTGGCTCTTAATATTTAATTGTCTGTACTTTTTTTGTTTGTTTTTGTATCAATTTTAATGATTTCTTGTTTGTTCGATTAAAAAAAAACGTTGGTTCAATCGTATTTTTTTTTTATAATCATTTTCTAATATCATTACATAGGAGCGTTCCTGCACATATTTAAATTTCAAATAAATATTGCTGCGCATGTGCTAACGTTGGATAAATTCACTCAGATGGTTAAATATGTAATACAACATAATAATAATTTTTCCTGCCTACCGATTTTTATTTCAATCTATTTATATTTGGTACTATTTCGTTATCTTTAATACCATCCTTTATTAAAATCACTGTATTGCACTTATTATGGCAATTGAAACATTTTATTTCAATTCAATATCAGTTTGAAATATTACTTAAGTCAACATGATGAAGATGCTAGATAATAATTTGTAGTCTGGAAACGAAAATTTCTACGTACTTGTTGTAAAATAAAAGAAAACAGATTTCGTTGCTACTTCAATGATTTAAAGATAATTTTTTGGGTGTTGTGTGGATTTACTACGTAAAATAACAATTAAATTTACTGAAATTTGGTTGCATTGTACAAAACACCCTAACTCCAAGACATTTACAGCTACCCTCCCTTGCCTCCCCTCGGTACGTCTATGCCGGCCACAATGTGATGGATAAAAATAAATATCTAAAACTTTTTTAGAAAGATTTATTTAAAAGTACTGAAGAGCTTATAGCGTAGACAGAGAATAGTAATTCGACTGGTAAGTATTTATTGCGTTCCTTGTTTTTCCGACGCTATTACGTTACGACACCCACTTGTAGTTGTTAGAAATTGATACTGGGTTGATATGGACCATAAATAAGATCAGTAACTCTTATGTGGCCGGAACTGGGCTTTATAAAGCGTGAGTTCTTTGTATTGGCGTGAAGAACTGCCTCGCCGGTTTATCACACCCAGTATCTTTGAGGTCAACTTGGCCTCGCTCTTCAGGTGACTGCAAAACAGACAATCAGCGAAACTTGTTTGTTATGGGGAGTAAATTGAACAAAATTTAGAGTAGTCTCCTACACTTTCCCCCTAGGGAAGTCTTTTTTGGGAGTATCCAACCAAGCCTTTGAGTAAAAGGAACAGTTGGGGATAATGCGCAGTCTTGGGGAACACCAACATGCATCAACTGTGCAACCAAAAACTGTCGACTTTTTTATTTTACTAATTATACAGCTCTAAGTAAGAAACCTAATTAAGGGCTTATTTTATCGCTTTTGTTGAAACCAACTGTAGTTTTAAATTAACAATTGGTTTTAAGAAATCCTATTCAGTTCTCAAACTATCTCCATGATAATTTATAATGTGGGGGGCCGTCGCCGGGAACCTCCTCGTGTGCCCGTCTGTTTCCCTTGTTGCTCGGATTAGTCCGGTGGCATCGGAAGCGGTACGGGTCGGTGCTCCCTGGGCAACAACGGTTAATGTGATCCTTCGGGTTTGCACTAGCTGTTGGCTAATACTCGGCGCGGTCGGCCATGGGGGTTTGTGCCCGGTTCATGGCTGGCTGGCGGGCAGGCTGCCTTTCGGGGTGGTCTGTCTGCGAGGTGGGCTCGGGCCTTTTGGCCTGGGCACTAAGGGTGGGAGGGCGCATGCCCTCTCTACCGGGGACAGCAGCGGGGTCGCCCCTGGTACTTCTCTGTGCGCAGAGTGGACTGTGGGGAGGTCCCGTGGTTGTGTGGGGGGTACGTGGCGGTCTCTTTCTTGCTGAGGGGGAGGCCGTTGCGCTGATAGGGTGATGGCCCGGAATAGTCATCGTCAGGTACAATAGCGCTTGACGATGATTAGTCCGGGCGAGGTGGCGGCGGAGCTCTTCCTAGGGAGGGCTTCGTTGGCTGGACCACGTCCGTTTTCGGACGGGGTCCGGCCCCGGGAGGTTGAGTCGGATCGGGACACCTTCTTCGTTGAGGGAGTCCTGATTTGGCTCGGCCGGCTTGGGTGGAGGGCAGGGGAGCCCTTCGCCATTCAACAAGCCCCGGAGTGGGACGCGCTCAAGTCAACCGGGCGCGTCACTCCATGGAGGTGGTGGCTGCTCACGCGGCCTTCCGTCGGAGCAACGCGGTTGTGTGCGCAAGCGTTCCCGTGGCGCTCCATTACGACGGAGAGGTGTTGACCGTCTGGTTTAGTGAGTAAGAGTCTCACATAACCACTTCCATCTTCCCCAGGATGGAGGTGGGTATCCATGAGGATTCCAGACGTTAAAAAAAAAAAAAAAAAATGATAATTTATAATGTCATATTCTCATATGTCAAATCAGAGAGTACTTTAACTTTAAATGTCAAATGTAAACAAAAACCTACTTAGTGCAGTTTTGAGAAAAGTCCAATATAATTTTGTGAATTAAGAATACGCACCAGAATTAATACGAGATTGATGAATATTTTTTGCATCCACATTTTAAACATCCAATAACATAAAAAAATCCTAGTGACCGACGTCGGGTTACAACTATTATGAAAATGCTTACGCTTTCAACATTCAACTTTAGTTAATAAATTGCTATCTACCGGCGCACATGCTTCTATTTAAAAAATGGACGAAGACGATGAATACATCGAAAACACTTGGACTTACATTACACTATGTGGCGAACCGACTCTCTACGAAGGACTTCGATTTGCTAAAGATTTAATTTTACCAAATCTTTGTTTACGACTGCTTATACAGTATATTCCTATGCCTCATAATGTCAGACATAGCTTGTCCTTGCTCCTGGGAAGTTTTCTTTTGTACTACAATATTGGATCTGCTTTTGTTTGGACAATTGGATTAACTATCAGTTCATACATTTTAATTATTTCTATATCATTGTTTACAAAAAAATGTAGAGGAGTAATTATTTCTATTTGTGTAATTTTATTTTTATTACTGTGCGAGATATATGTAATCAATCCAAAAATGTGGCAGCAGATTAGGGGAATACAGATGATTGTAGCTATGAAAATAATTTCTGTTGCCATTGAGCTTGATAGAGATGTCTTTAAACAAATGTTAAATCCAGTTGAATTTGGTGGATACATGCTATGCCCGGCTAATTGTATTTTAGGGCCCTGGATATCATTTTGTACTTATAATATGTACCTAGATGTGAAATTTTTGTCCAAGAGATGGATCAAAATAGTTGTAACAAACTTAACATTGGCAATGTTTTTCTTAGTACTATCTAATTGTATAGTGCCTTGGTATATTGATGATGATATTACAAAATGGCTGGTGGCTTACCGTGACGCCCAGGCTTTTAGAATGTCTCATTATTTTGTTTCTAGCATGTCCATTGTATCTATGACTAGTGCTGGTTTTGGGTTAACAAATGATTGTCATTCTGAACTACAAGTCACAAAGCCATTATTTATTGAATTACCAAGATCCCTAGTTCAAGTTGTTATATTTTGGAATATTCCAATGCATCAGTGGTTAAAGAACTATGTATTTAAAACTTGCCAACCATATGGACAATTCATTGCTATTTTAACAACTTACACTGTGTCATCTTTGCTTCATGGTTTAAATTTTCAATTCTCTGCTGTTCTTTTGAGTATTGGAACATTTTCGTATGTAGAATATAATTTTAGATATAAAGTTGCATCAGCTTTAGAAGTTTGTTGTCTTGCAAATCCATGTGTTAAGCAATGTGATCATAAGTATAAGAAGAATAGTTTTCTGGCAGTGTTTGTAAACACATTGTTTTCAGTAATAACAATAATACATTTAGCATATCTTGGAGTTATGTTTGAGGCTTCTTTTTCATTACAAGAATCAGGTTACTCTTATTTCCATACAATAAAGAAATGGGAAAATCTAAATTTCTTTAGCCATGGTCTAGCTGGCTTTATGTATGTTATATATTTAATGATGTGATACTTCATTTGTAACAAAAGAATCTCTTAAATCTAGTTTAGTCTCAAATGACTGATCTCATTGTACTCAATAATGTGTTGTAAGTTACATAGTAACCATGTAATTAATAAAATAGGCTTAAGAGTATGTTTTCTATTAAGGTGATAAGTTAGATGGTGATATTTTTTTTTTTTTTTTACAAGGCATATTTTATTTTCTTAAATCACTGTGATCACAATGTGAGATCATTTATATGGTGAGAGTTGCAAGAAATAATGTTATTTTTTTATCAAATGGGATGAAACTGGTGTCTTGTTATTCCTTTCCATCTATCTTGAACATAAAGCCATTTTTTGTAATTACTAAATAAAATTAAGCATACCTTATTATAGTTTAGTATTAAAAACTTAGTGCAAAAAAATACTAATCGGACCACATTAGTTTACAAATAATTAAGATTCTTTATCTACACAATGCACAATTAGTATTTTTTATCAAGTAGTATCAATCTTTATTATTCATACAGTTTAATCTATTACTGCCAAAATAAAAGTAAAAATCAATTTAATTCAGAAACTTTTATTATAACCAACATAACTCATCCTTAATTAATTTGAAGTGTTTTTTAAATTGTTTATTAAGTGTTCTAACATTAACATGGTGGAGACCATCTTCATTATAGACAATTTGTATTCTATAGTTCAGTTGCTCTTCTTTTGACTGTACACCTCGTACTTCTAAGTTTTCTATAGGCTCTTTACTACTGCTGAAATTTTCTGTTCTACTGTACAGAACTGTAACTTCAAAGTCTTTTATAACTTTTTGTATAACCTGGAGTAACTTTTTGATATAAAAATCCATTTTCGTAATTTTGAATGTTTGTTCACACCAATAAAATGCTGTCAGTGTATCAAAAACAATCATAGATATATTAGGATTACTCAATAATAGATTTTCTAAGTTATGTATGCTGATATAAAATTGGGTTTCATCGTAAATGTTAAAAATATATATATTTTTGAGAATAGTTTTAATTAGTGTATCAACATCAAGTACAGTACAAGTTTTCCTTTTTTTATACATTAACATTAATTTATTCTTAGTTAAATGAATAATATCATCAATGTCCAAATTTCCATCTGTATTAAATAAAACTGTACCAGTTCCTGATCCACCTAATTCTAAAGGTATTAATGATTCGGATATTAATTCTGCAAGCAAACAGTTTGTGCTATTTTCGCTATATATTTCTATAAAATCACCACTCTTAGGTCCATCTCCGAAAATTAAAGAATAAAAATTTTCTAACCGCGGTCTTTTGGTTAATCTGGACAGTAATTGTAATCCTGACTCCACTTTTATGGACATATTTGATTATTCTAAATACACTAGAAGTCCCATGGGGTCAAGACTCAAGAGTCAAGACAAGCGGCGATTGGCTTTTAAAAAATACAAAACCATTAACAAGTAACAACTTAAATTTTTGACAGATAACAAATGACAACTGACGTCTGACAATATCAAATCTGAAGTTGAATTTGAAAAACAAGGAGTAATTACATTATGATAGGTAAGTATTACTAAGCACTAAAGCATTTTTTTTTTCAGTTATATCTCTATTTCTGGTATTCCGGTGGGTAACACTTTCCAATTGAGTCGTTAGAATAGAAGAGAGAGGGGGATAGAGAGAAAATAGGGGTCGAAGCCCTATCCCCTGACACCATTTTTATTGTGAGAAAATGTTTACTTTTGAAGATATTTCGATCTGAAGTTTCGTAAAAACTAACCTAAAATGTAAGTAATTAAGACTTCTGTGACGTCTCCGGCGCTTCAGGATGGCCAACCCCTTCACCCTTGCGTAACACTGAACTGAAACACAAGCTCGCCTTCGCCACTCTGGCTTGTTGGTCGCCTTCGGCGACCAGCCTCAGTAGCTACGGCTCGATTGGGTTTCAAGTATTACGGAAGGTGGGGGCTGCCCTCCTTCCGCGCCTCCGGATTTACAAAAACACTCTAGGGGTAGGACAGACAAGACTACGTGGAGTCGGTGTTAACAGAGTCAGTTTTGACAAAAAAAGTAATATAAATATTAATTATTTCAAAAAGCATTTTAAATCACAAATGTCATATGTCAAGTTGCCGCCATTTAACATTCAACAATCTAAAACAACAAAGTTGTTACGAATTGTGTTTTTCTTGTTAAATTAAAATAAAAAATTGATAATATCATATAAATAATTGATAAACATCTTGCATAGATGTGAAGTGTTCTTGTGTTAAACATTGTGTTTTTGTGCTAATATTGGCGAAAACACGGTAAGTTTATTTCACACAAAAAAACATAAAAAAGAAACTACGCATTTTCTCGGGCTGGGAATAGTATTAAAAGAAAGGGGAGACCAACCCCTTTCAAATGATACCATTTTCAAACCAAAACTCTTACGATTCAAATGGAAACGCTAGCCTTCCCGTGTGTCATATTTTTAAAAGTCGGGAAGCTCTCTCGGACGTCCACTCGGGAACTTTTTAATAGAAAGTACTTATATAAACAATTTAAGTGGTTCTAATATCACCGATTATCTGCGTGAGGGACGGCCTCTACGGCGACGACTGAAGATAACATGAGAGTGTTGTGCGGCGTATGACAAACACTAAAAAAAGAGTGACCTATTCGTAGATTCGAACAAGATTAGGTAACTGTACGAGTCATGTGCACAAAATCCTCCATGCACATTTAGCGCTCAGGAAACTTTATGCCCGGTGGATACGTCATAATTTGACCGAAGTCCAAAAATCCCGTTGTGCCTTGCTGTCAAAGGATGCTGATTTCAATCTTTGAGATTGAACGGAGGTGACTCAAATGGTGTGTCCGACACTTACGGGTGCAAAAAGCTGGATTTACTGTTATGATCCATGTGATGAAACTAAAAGACAGTCAGCTCAGTGGGTGTTTCCTTCCGAGAAGTTGCCAACCAAATGGAAAAGAGGTCGAAGTGTGGGAAAAAAGATGGTGACCCCGCTCTTCGGAAGTATAGGTCATTACACAATAATTGTTTTAGATCTAAAAACCGTTACTGCTGCTGAGTTGTACATTAAATATTGTTTGGCACTTGTCTTGGAAAGGTTTGGGAAAAACGGCCTCGCAGTAGTAATCCTTCACCACGATAACGCCTCCTTTCAAGCTGCCGGACTATCGACTATTTGGCAAAGTTAGACCGTAGACATAGAATTACTGGATCACCCGCCGTATAGCCCTGACTTAAACGTTTTATGGACGCCGGGGAATAGACCAGTCCCTTACTTTCAAGGTAGTTTTACATGGAAAACTTTCCCGGAGCTCTGAAAATTGGTTATATTATGGATTTTCACATGCCCTTTTCGAATTTCAACTTTGCTACTTCGTATCACCGCTGGCCGCTTCACAGTCACTCCGCCATAATATAGCAATTCGTGCCTAATAACAGTTTTGTGGGAATATGTCCTTTAATACGCATTTCACGAGAAAAACTTTTATGTACAAAATTAAAGTATAAGCAATTTCCTAAAATTTATATATTTATAATTTGTTTTTGTAAAATCAATAGTATTCGCAACCCAACGCTAAATTCATCTACACCACCACGTGTTTTTCGTATGTTGTTCTAAAACTTTCTACTATTGCGCCGGTATTGCGGCAACTTATATGCGTTCGGTAGGAGCACAATTGTTATCTAAGTGATGAAAGTTAAGCTGAGCGGGTGGCGTAGCGAGGTTACCTGCGGGTTTAATGTTGTGACTTCTTAAAACTTGTATAAACTGCTATTGTCGGCGTTGGGATTTGAAACACTAATAACAGAATAAATGTATGATATATGATGTCATTAATTTTATTGTAGATTTGATAGATTGAATCCAACAATTTGTATAATGAATTTTGGTTGGATAATCCAAGAGGAATAAACAAGGGTGAAAACTGAGTGTTGTATGTGTGTGTGTGTGTGTGTGTAATCTTTACAAATTACTAAACTAATTGATTGTACATTTAAAATAAAAACTAAGCTATGTCATCTCTATCACTATACAGTACTCAGTAACTACATGTAAAACATAGAGTATGTTCTATAAAATCTAGACACAGGAGGGGTGAATTGTCAAAATGCGGTAAGCACTGACATATTTGGAGGAGAAACAGCAGGAAACTACGAAAATGCGCGGTTGTTTTCCTTTGGCTGAAATTTAATTAATCATTTTTTAATAAGTTTCAGTATAGTTAAGTAGTGTCAATAAGTTTATTTTTATTTATTATCTTCATATGAATAGTGTTTCTTCAAGTAGGTAAGTAATTTATTTATTTTTTAATAAGAATGAACCGCCGGATCCTGGCGGTACTGTCTCCCCTGCTGTTAACTTCATCATAATAGAATGTGATGTATCTGGTATGGATGCTGATAGTTCTGTTAGTTCAGTTAACAAATCTAGAAAACGAGTCGTCTCTCATAGAATCTATAAGGGATGTAATAAAAAGAAACGTAAAAAATTAGGTAACCAAACGGATATTGGATGTGTATGTAAAAAGGAAAATAATATTCAGGACATCGTTAGCCCTCACACTCCCCTCACAAATAATCAAATATTGAAATTAACAACCAATATGAACACTACAACATCTTATTATTAGTCATCTAAGTCATAATGCTCTACTTTATTACTTAAACATTATAAGCCGTATGGTGAAATACCATCATCATGGAAATCCCAAATAATCTTCCCAATCTTAAAACCTAACAAAGAACCATCTAACCTTCTTCCTGTCGTCCTATTGCATTATCATGTGTTAATCAAAATTTTAGAACATCTGGTTAAAAATCGACCCGAATGCTAGATTATCTTGCTAGAGTAATAATTACTTATGAAATAACCAGTACGGGTTCAAAAAAGCTGGAAGTACTATGGACAATATAAGCTTTTTAGATGCTGATACAAGAGTAGCCTTTAGTATGAATAAATCCGTACTTGCAGTTTTTCTTGATCTTAATTCAACGTATGATAATGTGGTAATCCCAATTTTATTCCAAAAGTTAATACATTTAAAGGTACTGAAAAAGTATATTGTCTTTATTACAAATAGTTTGTCTAACAGATCAATTGACATTTATTCAGATAATATAAAACACACTAGATGCCTATCAAAGGGTCTTCCACAAGGATCAGTTCTGAGTACTTTATTATACAATGTGTACACACACGACTTGGACAAAACTATTAATAACAATATTGACATTTTACAATGACCTTCGTCTTTACACAACAAATCAAAGCATTGAACAAGCTAACATAAACATTAATCTGTCTCTTAATATGATACAAACATGGTTAGGAAAAATAGATTACAAATTTCACCGTCTAAAACCTCCGTAGTTTTGTTTACACGGTTACCATGTCCTCCAAAAGGCGGTGTTTTTGAAGTTTGCTGTCTACATTTGTTTCCATATCTGGCAACTTTTGTTTTCTTTGCCTAACAAAAGCATCTTACCGGGACATAGGTGACTAGTCCGGTTCCGAACCGTTTCCGCGTATCAGTGATCGTTGTACGCTCATCTTTAATAAACAAGTCTGCTAATTAACTTACGTAGTAACTAGTCTCTAATCTGTGTACTTAACGTACCTGCGCTTGAGTGGTGGCCGAACACTTCTTTTGTTTAGAAATAGATTGATATGTTCTTTCAAAACTTTTCTTTCACAATACTTACTTAAGTTCTATTTTACTTTATTTGCATTTACACAATTTATTATAGATTTAGTTTTAAAGAATAAACTCTGCACACGTCTGCTCTGGTCGACTTATTTGCGATAAATTTATATATATATATATATAAATTTATTCATGACCATGGATACAAAAAAATTATGTATTCTTAAAGTATTGCTATACTGAAAGTTATCATTTACCGAATTATTTTCGATGACGGGTGTTAAAAATATCAAAAGTTTCTCCTGTTTTGACCATTGGCATAACGCACGCAATGCTTTGCCAGAAAGTTAAAGAAAGAAAGACATAAGTGGAATTTGTTAAAGTGTGTGAATACCCTTATAATATCTCTATGGTGTGAAGGTTACCAGGCGGTTTGGTTGTCACCTTTTAAAACAACTCTTACTATTTATTAAGAAAAATGAACTTACAAAGTTATTCCCACTATGTTTTAGCTATATTTTTATTTCAAATATATAACGTAAAATGTGAAGTTATATCATCTCTGATACTTGGTGGCTCAGTTATTGGTAGTTATTTCGGTTGGAATTTCATCAAATGTAAATATTCTGAATGTTGTGATGATAAGTATATTAATTTTGATATGAAAAGTAAGTCATTTTTTGTATTCATTATCACTATGAATAATTATATAAGTGGTATGATTGTTTCTTATTATTTCAGAACTTGAAGAATCTTTTAAGCAGAAGATGTTTGGGCAACCCTTGGTCAATGAAATCACTAATATATTAAAAGCCCATAAGAAAGGTTTGATCGACGACACTAAAAAGAATAAAAAGGCTCTTGTATTAAGTTTGCATGGGTGGTCAGGTGTTGGGAAAAATTTTGCTATTAGTTTAGTAGCCGAAGCAATATTTAAAAACGGAATGCAAAGTAATTTTGTAAAAGTTTTTATGGGTAAAAAGGATTTTGATTGTTCTGATTTAGAAAAGTCTCAGGTATGTCTAGTTTACATTTAAATAATCTGTGTTAGTGAAAAAAAAGATAATGCTTCCATATATTTAAAGAAAACATTTTTTACAGAGAGAATTACTAGCAAAAATAAAAGAATTTGTAAAGGAATGTCCAATTTCACTGATTGTGTTCGATGAAATTCATGAGATGTGTCCTGCAATTTTAGACTCAATAAAACCAATGCTAGATCATCATCATGCAGTAGATGGAGTGGATTACAGGTATAATAAGTCAAATGTAGATTAAAATCATTAAAACCCAATTTTTAATTTTTAATGATTTTTGTGCTGTATATACAACGATATTTACATGCCAATGATACTTTGTATGCAACCACCATGAAGCACAACTTAAGGTTATTTTTTTTAAATTGTTTAATGGTTGGTAAACATTGGTCATAATTGGTTCACATTCAATTTAAATAACAAACAAACAATATCTGTCCAATTGAGAACCTCCTTTTTTAAAAAGATTCTTAAAAAAAAAAAAATTTAAACATGTATATAAGAAAATAATTTATAATTATTACCCCTTAAGGTTTCTTTATTTCATTAATTACAGGAATGCTATTTTTGTATTTATATCTAACATCGGTGGACAAGAAATTGCATCCAAGCTTTTGGAATTGTACAGTCAAGGTGTTATAAGAAATGATGTAGAATTTCATAACTTTGAACCTATTTTAAGAAGAACTGCTTATAATACAGGTATATAAATTTTAAATTGTGACTCTGCCATTTGTGTTACGGTAACACAAATGGCAGAGCTAGACTAGATAGTCTAGCATTCTAGATCTAAATGTCCTTATCAAGTTTTTTGAACTTTCAAGCTTTGAAAAATATTTAATGGAAGCTACAACCAAAGTTAATGTTTAAAACTATCTATAAAAATTCATAATTTCTGACTAGTATACAATATGTAATTTATTAATCATAAAGTTGCTTCTAGTGAGGACAATTTGAAGTGGGGATTAAATTAAGATATGCAGGATAAAATAACATTAATTAATAAATGTAATATACATTTTTGATTATGGTTTTTTTAGATAAAAAAATATGAATTTGTTGTTAATATTATTCAAAATGGACATAAATTACAAAAACTATATTACATTTTTAATTATATTTTTAGGGGGATTTAAAAAATCCATGACCATTGCACAGCATTTAATTGATCATTACATACCATTTTTGCCACTGGAGCAACATCATGTACAGATGTGTGCATCTGCAGAGTTTAGGGTTCATGGAATTCACAACCCAACTGAAGAAATGATGTCGTAAGTAATTTGTGCTTTCTTAATATTTTATTTACCCAAATTACCTATATAACTCAGGATATTGATTAAGTAAATTCATTTAGAAGTATCACTCACTTCAGACTTTATATTGAGATCATTCTGGTTATATAATTTGATGTCATATAGCAGGGGTGGCCAACTCAATCAGAATTAAGATCGACATTTTACCGACGAATCGCTGTTAGATCTACTTTATTTATTTTTAAAAATTACGTAGTTCCTGATATTTTATAATGGATCTTTAGGGCAGGTAAGTCTAATTTGAACTTAAAAATTTTAAATAGTTCTTGCCTAGCCGGCATCGACTCGACTTGCGGCCGCGATCGACTGATTGGACACCCCTGTCATATAGTAATGAGCTAACTTAACATAACTTTATTAGTTGTTACTACTTATTAGAGTACTACTTATTACACAATAGAAGATGATTCACTTTTTTTTCTATTTTTTTTTTTTTTTTTATATAATCAAGGGCGTTTTTATTCTATACTGGAGTTCCCTGTTTATTTGTGTAATATGATAGATAAGTGATAATTTAATATATTACACAAATACACACTTATGGTAAAATACACTGGTAAAAGTTTCGAAAGAAATTATTACTTATCAAAATGTAATGTTGATTTTAAATTTGTTAATTTATTTGTTTTCAGAGATGCCTTGTCTGTAATTACATATGGACCAACTGAAGAACAACCCATATTTGCAAATAATGGTTGCAAAAGGTTTACTAAACAAATTCCCTATATTATACAAAAGTATAAACATAAAAGTGAACTGTAAATGTACTAATATATGTATAGTATTTAAATAATTGTAATTTCTTGTAAAGAATGCTGCTTTAAGCTTTTAAGAAAGTCATTGTTTCAGTCTGTAATGTACCTGTTCTTTACATGATTACTGTTTCCTTATTTTTAAAGGTGTAAATAAATAATTATGTTTAATACATCTCTCTATATTTGATCTTGCAATTAAATATTCTGTAAACAGGAATGAAATATTCCTTTGAGACACTATTGACTTAACAATAAATACTATATCATGCCACTTCAGAATGTTTCTTACTGCTTTGTATAAATACTAACATAACTATTCAGCACAAGCAAATATGTAAAAAGTTGTCCGGATAACTCATGTGTTCAGAAAGCCACTGGAGAGGTGTGTCTGATGGAAGTACTATTCCATGTGTACGTAGTTTAACTGTAATGTACAATAATAATGTTAATATTTCAATTATATTAAGTTTATTAATTTTAAAATATTGTGATATGTACCATCAGGCTTATCAGGATAGATTTCTGATATTAACTGTTGTATATTTTTTCGACTACCATCATTATTTTTAGGACTTATAAGTCGCTGGCGATAAATCCCATCATCAGAATAAATTCTTATTGGAATGTGCTTGAAACCTTCACTATCTCCGTGTGATTCCATTAACCTTCTATTTATAGCCCAAAACTGATCAAACTTATCTGAAAGAAAGAAAAGATCTTTTTAAATTTAACAAAAATAATTGTTACTGTTATTATTTTTTATTTTTATATATTGTAGCAAATAAATTTGTTGGGTAATTATTGTAATTTTTATTTTTATCATGAATTAACTATATTGTATTTACATGATATTATATTGTGATATAATTTTTGTTATCTAACTTTTAAAAGTGCCAGATAAACAAGAAATAAAATAAAGATTGACAAAAATAAATTATAAAATTTTTTGACCTCGTCTTTTAAACAATTTTATAAATCATAAATTACACATATGATTTTGATTTATATGATATGTAACAGAATGTTACAAGTCAATATTGTTTATTGTAAGTACTAGCAAACCTGTTTTTTGTTGAAATTAAAGTATACTTAATAATAGTATAAAGTATGAATAAACAAGGATATTGCATTTAGAATATTGCTGTTTTATCATAGTGCAATGTATGAAGCACAAAGTGTGGGTTTTTTCAAAAACAAGGAGGTACCATTTTGTAATCCTAACCACAGTTGATTGTGATCTTTCTTTTGCATAGTAGACATCACTTGTCCTCTGTGTTTAAGTACATCAGCCTCTTTTACTGTAGACATGAAATGTGCTTCTACAATATCCCTGAAATACCATAACTCAAATCAATAAACTAAGAAGCTTCTTTTGATAGTTTTTATAAACTCTAAATATAATATATATTATATACTTTTAATAAGAGAATTATTAATTTATTTATGGAAAGATTAGCATTATTATTATTTCATTTTCATTAATTTTATGCATTATTTATATTCCTTGTATATCTTACTTGTTAGAGCAACGAAGTAGTATATGTTCTGGAAACTTTGTAAAATGTACTGTTAAGTTCCATGGTAATTGGGGATCATTTCCACAAAAGAGATCATAAAGGAAACCAATTGGACAATGCCACTTCAGAGGTTGTCCATTGTAGTCTAGCCACATTTCATTATCCGCATTTTCTTGAGATATGAAACGGAGGAAATGTCTTTTCATCTAAAATATTTTTAAATGTTACAAAATTTCATATACATACTATAGTCTTTACCACTCTCGTGAATATATTTTCTACATACCTTATCAATCACAAGAGGAAAATAACTTAGTCGTGGTACCATGACATAAAAAGGGTCAGGTTGTTGTATTTCCATAATTTCTTCTTGGTCTAATTGAAAGCAAATTGGCAATTTTCCATCCCATATTTCGCGCAACACTTCCCTATCGTTTGCCATCTTTGTGGATTAAATACTATGAAACTACAAATTTTTAAGACATATTAATAAATACACGTGAACCTACACCTATAAAATATTAATGGAATGATGTTTTATTAAACTTTATAGAATAAAATTTAGGTTTTCTTGATTTGATAAGATTTTGAAGTAACCACAATCCTTATTAAAATCATTAAATGTCATTTGTTTCCATTGTCATTGTTGTAACCAAAACAAATTGCTGTTTGCTATGCCTAAGTAGAGTGTAAACTATAGATATCTATTGTCTATGGTAACTTGCGATTTCCAACAAATGCTGTTCATGTTTTAATTTCTGAACGTTCAAAATTCAATTGTCAATGTTGATTGTTGACAATTGTAATCAATTCAATTGACATATTCGTTTGTGTTTACTTATTTTTAAACACGTGGTTGTGTGAAATCAAACTGAAATTAAAAACTGACAAAAGTAAGAAAGATAATATTTGAATATATTGTTTAATACAATATTTGTTTTTCACATTTAGACCTCACATTTTAGCTATGGGTAAAAAACGAAAACTTGGAGCGAATAATGACGATTTCGAGTTTGATCCAATTCCTCGACATTTGGTAACTTCTCACATTAAGAAACAGGAAAAACGTTTGATAGTGATACTGGAAAACGCGCATTTGGAAACTGTGAAAGTAAGTTTAAGTTCATTTAGACATTGATTTAAGAATTCAGAGCTTTGTTTGGAATTATACTTCTACCAGTGTTATGACAGAAGACAGAACTTATTATTATTAAACAATTTAGAAAATTCTGTTAATTTCCAGAGTGGAAATAGCTTTGAGCTACTCAACTGCGATGATCATGGACATATCTTAAGAAAAAATGACAGAGATCCTGGCTCTTGTCGACCTGATATCACCCACCAGTCTTTGCTTATGCTTATGGACTCTCCTTTAAATCGGGCAGGTTTGCTGCAAGTGTATATTCATACGGAGAAAAATGTTCTTATAGAAATTAATCCACAAACTAGAATACCAAGAACCTTTAAAAGATTTGCAGGTTTAATGGGTATGTATTTTTTTTACAACCTATTTATATAGGGGTTAACAACTCTGACTGAACCATAGATAGTGACAAAATCCACAAAGGATAAATCTTATGTAATCTACAAATTTTTGTTAGTTGTTTTTGTTGTATTTTGTAGTGTTGAATGTGGGGTTAATTTTTGATCCTTTATTTATATCTAATCTCCTGAAAGCGATTACTTATTCTCTGGTTTATCAATGGTTTTATTTAATAAAAATGTTTGTGTTGTATTTTGAAAGTAAATGGAAGTAAAAAATATTATTTTATGCTTTTTCAGTGCAACTACTACACAAATTTGCAATCAGGGCATCAGATGGGCCGATGAAACTGCTAAAAGTTATCAAGAATCCCATAACTTCTCACTTGCCTGTTGGTGTGAAGAAAATTACTATGTCCTTTAGTTCTAAGATGGTGAAAACTTGTAGGGAGTTAGTACCACAAGATGAACCCATTGTTTTTATAGTAGGTGCAATGGCACATGGGAAAGTTGAAGTGGACTATTCAGAAGATGTTATATCTATAAGCAACTACCCTCTCTCTGCTGCCTTAACTTGCGCGAAAGTGTGTTCTGCTTTTGAAGAAGTTTGGGGAGTGGTCTAATATATAATAGTAAACATATTTAATGAATATACATATGGTTAAATATAACAATGGTTTATTTTCATTCCATTTTTCTTTATACATGCTATTTATTACTAATAATATAAAGTATTTTATTTTTCTTTGCATATGTATATGTATTTTTTAGCTACTTATATATAGGTCATATATAAAATGTGATGTATTATTTTTGGCGTAAATACAGCTAGGTAAATATATACAGGGTTATTTGCAATTAATTGGTCACCTCTTGCAAGGAGCCTCTCTACATCATTACCAACAACATTAGTTCAATAACTTTTTAAATTGAATAGTTTTAAAATTTAAGTTTTCCCAGACAAAATTTATTTGTTGTCTCTGAACTGATATTATTTCAGAGTGTATGACTTTTTAAGTACTTCTTACAAAATGGAGAGTAATAAAAGAGGGAGCAAAAATATTTTGTTTCGTTTTGTTGTGTTGTTTATCAAGATTTGTAAAAAGTCATAGAACTAATGTTGGAATTGATGTAGAGAGGCTGCCTGCAAGAAGTGGCCAACTAACTGCAAATAAGCCTGTATATATAATAATAAATATAATCAAATCCTTTATAGGCAAAAGTAGAGAAAAAAAATTTTGCAAACATTTTTGTTTGGCTTACTTTTACCTTTTTTCATTGCTTGCTACTATATCTTAAACTGTACTTTGTATATAGCATCATATAAAATTTTATAGTCATAAATAAAATAAAAAGGCACAAAGTATACACATTTTTTTAAATTAACAATATTGAAGTGGTTTTAGGATCGAATTGATCAATCAACATATCTGAGTGAGTAGAGCGAATTTATCGGACTTTCAAGTAAATCTGAAAATAACAATATTCTCTAATAATTATCGATAGTTACTACACAAGAAGATATTTACAGAATATAATTAAATAGCATTTGTATTAATAAATAAAAAGCCTTTAAATTTGTTTAAATATTAAATAATTATCCTTGTATTCTAACAACTAATATTAATTCTCCATTTAACAATGCTATAAGCAAGTGAATATTTATGTAATAATTGATTAAAATTAGATATTTGCACCGGTCAGTGTTGCCAACACCTGAATTTTTTCACCCCTAAATGTAATCTCGAAAACCCCTAAAAACCCCTAAACTACAAATTTAACGAACTAAATGTGTGGATTCTTTACTATCATTTAAATTTTACATTTTAACCTTTTTTTTCTTTTATATGATCTAGGGCAATGCTTGACAACATTCTACTTGATGGTGAGTGGAATGTAGTCTTAGGTGGTAAGGCGCATTGACCTAGCAACCTATTCACTCTTCTCTTGAAGGTTCCCACATTATATTTATTGTTCCAGTCCTTCGCTGTACGCACTAAAAATGAGGAAACAAAGCGCTTCGTTCGGACAGGTGGAATATCTACAACAAAAGGATGAAAACCTGCCATGCGTCGGGACGTCCGGTGATGGAAAGGGGACAGGGGAATCATATCGTGTAATTCCTGCGCACACTCACCAAAATGTATCCTATAGAATACTGAGAGGCTAGCAATTCTACGCCTGTGTTCAAGCCTTTGGAGGTCGGCTTCGACCAATTCGGAATCGCCTACAAGCCGCTTTGCTCGCCTTTCAATTGAGTCTAGAACCGCAAGATGAGACTTTGCGGTACCAGCAAATATGTGACCACAGTACTCTGCACACGACCGGATCTGTGCTTTGTATAAAACAAGAAGCTGTCCCGGTGTACTGCCGAACCTTCGCAAGAATGGCAAGCTGTCCTGCTGCTGCTCTTGCTCTGGACTCAATGAACAGACCAAAGTTGAGGTTCGAGGAAATCTTTAAGCCTAACAACTGAAGCCAGTCACTGTATTCCAAGGATACATTCTGGAAAGTAGGAGCCAAGGTGAAAGGGCTCCTTTTGGCGGTGAACAAATACGTCTGCGTTTTGGTAGCGTTGAACTTGACAAGATTGGCATTGCTCCATGCGGAGACTGCCTGAATTTTGTCATTCAAACGTTGCACCATGATTTCTCTTTCAGACTGTACTTGATCTCGACTAGCCCGAGTACTCGGCAGACATCTTTCTACAACTGTGCTGTCGTCTGCATACCCATAGATACCGGGCTTTAACAGATCGTTAATGTGCAGCAGAAAAAGAGTTGCAGAAAGAACGGACCCCTGAGGAACTCCGGCATTTATTGTCAAGGGTTCCAAGGAACACCCGTCGACAACTACTCGGAGAGATCTCTGGCTCAGAAAGTCCGTTACCCAGCCGATCAGACCAGGAGATATACCGTACGCTGAAAGCTTGCTTATAAGGCTCGCATGACCTTAACTTATCATATTTTTCTTGAAATTAATATGATGTCTGTGAAATTTTAATTTTAATTTAATGTACTATATAAATAAAGAATGAAAAATAAACCGATACGGGCAGGGATTCGAACCCGCGACTACTGGGAAACCGTCCCGTCGCTCTACCAACTGAGCTACCGTATCGTTGTCCGTCTCGGTGAATTAAGCATTCTATATGTAATCGTCTTTATCGGGACGGTGGTGACATCTATTAGGTTTCGCAGGTTTTCAGTTGGTAGAGCGACGGGACGGTTTCCCAGTAGTCGCGGGTTCGAATCCCTGCCCGTATCGGTTTATTTTTCATTCTTTATTTATATAAATTTAAATAAGCTTAACATGGCTATACATGTTTAAATATATTTTCAAAACTTTAATGTACTAGTCAAATGTCAATAAACAAAATACGGGTCAGCAGTTAAAACCTTGTTTGAAAATTATACGGATAATGCGGTTTTTTATCAGAAATGTATCGAAATTTTAAAACTCCTAAACATTTTTTCCCCCTAAAAAACCTCGGAGCGCTTAATTCCCTCCTAAATTTAGGGGGAAAACCCCTTAGTTGGCTATACTGACACCGGAGCAGTGAGAACCGGAGAATCACCGGTGATGTACCGGTGAAAATAGTCGATTGAACCAATCGATTAATAACCGGTTAAACACCGGTGATTGCAGTCTAGTTGAATATTTTTTTATGTGGTAAAATTTTCAATTTATTTAAAACCTTTGGACGAAATAGCTTTCAAATATCTAGCTGTACCTGCAACTTCTATAATTTCTGAGAGAGTATTTGCCACGATAGGTCACACACTCAACTATAAAAAAAGTAAAATTAGCGGCACGAATCATTGCTGATGGACTTGGCTGTGCAAAAGTCTCGATTAAGGTATATGAGGGGTCTGAGAGGGATGAAGGGCGGCCGTACATAGCGCTGATTGGCTCTCCATTCACGTTGTGTCCCCCGCACCTATACCAAGCCCGGCTCACTTCGAGTGTACACTTGAGTAATTAATTGTTATCGCTTTTAATATTTTATTGTTGTTACGTTTTTTTTTACTTTTTATTTTTAAAATTTTTGTTCAGTTTGTTTGTACCACTGCTTGTTTTTATTACTATACGTAATACTCATATAGTTTAATAAATCATATCTTAGATACATTATAAACTATAGGTAGGCAATCATTGTCAATAATTGTTTATAATATAAATTTTAAATTAACACAATTTATATTATATTTAACAAACAAACAAACAAAAAAAAACAAATTAATGTAAATTCCGCGAGTTTTGTGTTGCGCCCTGCTATTTACATGTTACGTTTTATAATTCAAAATCAGCATTTATATCTTTGCAATTTTGTAAAGTTTTTAATAATATGATTAATCAATAAAAGTAGATGTCTTGGTATAGGGGAGACCGGGGATGGTAGGCTATAGGGGCAGGTAATCAACGATAACTCGCCACTGTCACGTGTTTTTCATCAACTAATGATGAGCGTTGATACCTTCCCGGGACCCGCAAACTTGTGCGAAGTCAGCCGCGACTGTCGCGAGGCGTTTGCGAGTAAGATCAGATGTTGTGTTTTTGGTCTGCGGAATAAATTTTTTTCGTTCGTACTTTTTTGTGATTGTGTCTATAAATCTGTTAGAAACAATGTTGTTCTTATGCCAAATTAATATTAATAAATATAATAGTTCTTTTATATACAACACAATATTTCTTATATGTTAATGCCAGAGTTTACACGTGATTAGCAAATAAAATTCAAAATGGCGTCAGGGGATGGTTGACTAATTGTGTTTGGGGTAGGTAGACTAATCTTATTCAGCCAGTAAATCTGGTGAACAATGACTTCAGTACATTACACATAATGTGTAAGTTATGGGCTCATTCTAAATGTGCAAATGGTAATTTGTTATTTTACCAATGTAAGAACTGTGATTCTGATTTAGAAGACTGATATGAGAGTCTCAATTTAAATAAGTCTTTAATAAAAGTAGATAACGTGAGACAGGTTGTACTCAAAATAAGTTTAATTTTGAAATATAAGTTTAGAGTTTGTTTTAGATTTTTGATTGTTTTAGATTTTTATATTTTTATAAATAAGTTAAGTTGAAGAAACAGAGTTTTCTGTTTTAATGGTTTATATAATTAGATACTCACAAATTTAAATATACTTATGTTAAATATTATTTTCAATTACATTGTCTGCAATGTATATTTTGATTAGCGATTTATTACAATAATTTAAGTCACAAATAAGGTTGGAATAGAAAGTACAAAGATTTAATCCTACTTATTGTAATTTTCAAGTTTTTTTTAATCTTTAAAATAAGAGAAATAAAAAATTGTTACATTTATCAAAGTTCTTTGTGAATGGAGATTGGATCTCAAATTTAAGTTTGTTTATTTTTAATAGTTTCTATCATTTAGTAAATTTTGGTGTTTTATTTTATACTAATCGTCTTTATTTACACTAATCACTGCATAGGTCAACTTACCCCATGCTTATAGTCAACTTACCCCAGTCATGGGGTAGCTTGACCAAGCGTCAGGGGTTTTCAAAATCGGCTAAATAAGTATTATAGTGATGAATATATAGATCATTTTATATTATTTTAGGTACCTGAATAGTTTTTCTATCTGTAACTTTTTTTTTGTCATATTAAGTGAAATATCAGAGATATACGAGCTTAAGTAAAAAATTAGTCAACCATCCCCGGTCTCCCCTATTCTCTTATGGACTCGCGCTTTGAATTGTTTCGTTACTAATATATTTAAGTATACATATAAATGAATTTACACCTTTCTCATTTATAACAAATTAATAATGGCATAATTTTCCGGTGATCACCGGTGAATCACCGGAGATTGCCCCATTCACTAGTGAATTCAATCGGTGACAAAAATTTCGCTCCGGTGCAAACCTCTAATCAAAATGCTAAGTACTTTTCAGAAATTTCTGATTTGACTGTTATAATTAAGTACATATTTGGGACCATAGATTACGTGTTTTGTACTCGTCAATTCTTATTTTTAACCCCCGACTAAAAAGAGGGGTTTAAATTTTTATTTCAATCAAACATAGATAAGAACCATCTCGACGAGCAGACGAGCATAGCTTTTGATTAAAAAAAAAAAAAAAAAAAAAAAAAAAAAAAAAAAAACAAAAAAAACACCTTATTCAAATCCGTCCACGCGTTTGGCCGGAATTTTGCCACAGACAGATACACAGATACACAGATACACAGATCGACAGGTCAAACTTATAACAATAACTAGCTGTTTGCGGCCAAATGCGTAGACGGATTTGAATGCGGTCTTTTTTAATCGTAAGCTATGTTTGTCGAGATGGTCCTTATTTATGTTTGATTGAAATAAAATTAGTCGTCTTCAAGATATTGACGTTTTATTCGTGCGGGGGAGAGATCTTTATGCAATAATTAGCTGTTCCCAGCTGTTTTGCCCGCTATATGGAAAAAAAGCCTTGTTATGAGGGCCAAATGGTTTTTACACTTACTTACTCAGGTAAAGTACTTTATTAGGGATAGCTGTTGCCCGTGACTGCGTCCACGTAGACTGTAAAAATATATTTATATGGCTTATGATCGTAGCCATAAAGAATCACGGGCAACAGCTAGTGATAATATAAATCCCTTCATCATAGTGTCATAAGTGATTGTAAATCATTTTAACTCTAAATGTTTATATTTATTAATATTCGTATATATTGTAACCTACCTGTCTACCTACCCATATGAAAAAGTCTTGAATCATGTTACTTAAAACATTTATAATTTATTACATTGTAGAAACTTTCACGTGGATCCTTACTTTATTAAATATAATATATATTTCTCGTATTACATGTAACCTTTGTACATCATAATATAGGATTCTAATAATAAAAGATTTTTTAAAAATCGGTCCCGTAGCTTTCGGAACCTATTCAATTCAAACAAACAAACGAATCTTTCCTACCTAAACAATTGAAAATTTTGTGTATCTGTAGGTTCATTTAGTACAATTCAGAAACTAGTTACATAACTTTAAAAAGCAGAAAAAAAAATAAAAATTTTAAAAACCCCCGATACAAAAAGACCTCTAAAAAGAATAAAAATAATATTAGTATGTACTTATTGAATTTGTTGCGTCTAATAAAAGAAGAAATTAAAATGCAAGTAAGTTAACAAGGCAAATAAAGAAATTACAATATCGAATCGTATAGTCCTCAATGATTAACTTCGTAATATATATACTATCAACGTACGTACAACGGTCCCCCGACGCAACGACTTCAATAAGTACATAATAATATTATTTTTATTCTTTTTAGAGGTCTTTTTGTATTGGGGGTTTTTTAAATTTTTAATTTAATTTTTTTGTTATATTTAAAACAATAAATATACCTAACTTAACCATTTCGTTAATTAAACTATATATAAATTAGTTAACTTTTCGTTTTCTTATTTATTAATTTATGTTTTTCTTATATGTTATATAAACATAGCCTTTGAATTGTAATTCCTTCTGAAGGGAAACGGCTATCTGTTAAAAATACTGAATGCATATCTTACTTATCATCAGCCTTAATATAATTATCTGCACTGTGACCTCGAACAATAACTGAGCAAACATTAATCTTTACTTAAAATGTTGATAATATCTAGTGTCATTGTGATTATAAACAGTTCTTGTTTCTCTGAGACTAAAAAAATCTCTACTTGTAAAAATCTTACCCTATTTATTTAACCGACGGTTCTAGAGCATATTTACGAAGAAGTTATATACGGTAACTGGGTAGGTAGAGCAACCGGACCGTTTCCCAGTAGTCCCTGCCCGTATCGGTTTATTTTTCATCCTATATTTATATAAAAAGTTATATACAAATTGGGAATCAGTGATTTTTTTCGGATTCTAAATACATATTCTTAAGCGAAACAAACACATAGGTAGATAATAAGTCCTAATAGCCCTAGAACCATCGTTATAATTTATCACATGAATTTTCTTTTCGCAACATAATTTATTTTTGACTCAAAGTCAAAAATAAATTACGTTGTCCTAATATAATAAAGCTGGTATGTTCAGACATAAAAGAATACCATAATGAAAAATAAGTACATACTTAGGTATTTTGGAGCTAAAACTGCTAAACACTACTAAAGCTAAACTGTTAAAATAAAATAAATAAATGTCGTTCAAAAACTCGTTAGGATAAGATACGGCGGCACGATCTTTTAACTTAGCCAAATGAAGAAAAAAAACGCATTCCCCTCGCCTGGCGGAAACGTCGCGACATCCGCCAAATTAGTAACAGCCGCCAACTAAACGATACACTCGACTCTCACGAAGCTACAAATGTCCAATTAGTTAAAGCTGATGATCTGATATTTTAACACAGATGTAGGTATTAGTAGGGTTCCGAAAATTAAAGTGTGAATTTTAAAATTCGTAACCAAACTTGGCTTGTATTCTAACTAGTATAAATTTTGAGTACCGAAATGTGTGTAAATCATGTAGTTACTACATGTAACTAGGGTTGACAACTTTTTTTTTTACGAAATAACGTATAAAATTATTTAAATAGGAAAAAAAGTATTTGCAAGAAAAAAAAGTATTTAACAATATTTATGTTTTTATAGTTTAAAAACGTTTTTTGTGCGCTTTTAGCACAAGCTTACAATTTTTTACTATTTTTAATATTTCAAATATTGTTTGACAAATATTTGTATTCAAATAAATAAACAATTTGTTTTTAATTAAGCTGATAGACGCTCTATTTCTCGGAACAAATGTAAAACGTTTTATCACATTTGCTAAACTATACCATGTTTTTTTTTAATATAAATTACCGGTTATCGACTGTTATTATTTATTGTTATTAATTTTCTCGTTAGATTTTCTTAAGTCGGAAATAAAGTATTTTAAAATACTTTATTTGTTTGCAATAGTGTAACGTATAATTACCAAAAATAAGAATGATTCTTTATGATAAAGTATGGTTGGCAACCCTATATGTAATATAAATAGCAGTAGAATCTTTTTAACATACGTTTTATACGGCATTGATAATATTAGTCATAATCAATATTGATATTGGTTGCTTTTTTATCCCTATAAAGGCGATTACATACCCACTGAAGAAAGCAAAATTTGTAGAAGCTATACAATAACTTCGCTAGTATAGTTACGATGAAGATGTTCTAGAAGCAGGTTTGCTTCCTTTTGTTTTTGATTCGTTTATATTTATTTATTCAAATTGTATAACAATATTAACAATATTAACAGGGCTAGTAGAAGTGAAAACTTGAATATTAGCGTTGTACATTTTAGCTTTTTTGAAATGGAAATATGTTTGCACGAATTGCTCTAATTATCAGTATAAAAGTACTATGTATTTGTTTTTTTTTATTTCCATATCTTTTTATTTTCTTTCGTTTTTTCTTCGTTACTTTTTCACCTATATTGTATATGCTTAGAAGTTTTTTATTTTTCTAAGGCCACACATGGCTTTATGACGTCATAATCCGATCTTAAATAAAATAGTGAAAAATTATATGTAAATAATGATAACTGCTAAATACTGTGACATAATAATAATAATGTTTATTTATTCTTCAGCACATTTACATAATATAATCTAAAAATAGAATGTAGTTTCCTTTTGGGTAAGAAGATACCTGTGTTAGGAGACACCGCTCTTCCATAACTGGATACATTAAATGGATTTTACAAGTTGTACACATTGTTTACATTATTATATTCACTTGAAATATTACAATAATAAGATTGTGTGTAGTGTGTGTCAGTGTGATGTTTGAAAATAGATAAAAAAATATTATACAAGTCTTGAGTAACATTGGTTATAACCTTGTAGTATTCCTTAATTCATTTTTCATATTTTAATAAGATTTCAGTTTCAGTTTCATTATCATAATTCATCATCATTGTTAGGTTTTAGCCCATTCGCTAGAGAGGTCACATTGCTTAGAAGTCATAGGGTATATATTTATTTTTTTGTTAAGTTATATAAGTGTGCTAACTAGGGTTGCCAACTTTTTTTGACGAAAAGAAGTATAACTGTTTTGGATAGGAAAAAAAGTATTTAAAAGAAAAAAAAGTATTGCCTTAAAAACGTATTTTTATGTGCTTTTAGCACAAGCTAACTTTTTCTTACTACATATTTTTAAATGTTTAAAAATTTGTTTGACAATCAACATTGAAATTTAAGGAAATAAACCACTCGTTTCTAATCAAATTTATTACCATTTCAAAATGTTCAAATTTTATCTCATTTTTCAAAGACAATTTTATTTAAAATTTTATTAATTATAAATTGTTTCGATCATCTGTTCTAACTCATATGCTAAATAGTTAAATACATACCTACCAATAAATCCCATAATGAGTATTTTGTTCTATGCATCACAGTGAAGCTTGGAAATAAAGTATTTTCACATACTTTATTTGCATTGTAACGTTGTATTTTTATACCGTTTAGAATAATATATATATTTTAGTAATTTAAATTATTAACGCGATTGCAGCTACTAACCGGTTCCTTAATGATTGAATACGCTGTACGTACATACACCGCTCGTCGACTCATCAGACGACGGCATAGCTCTGTGGAGTCAACACAGCAGTGGAACATTCACAAGACATAATTACCATTTTTATTTGTCGAGTGTCTTCATATGTTCCCCTGTGTTCTATTCTCATTATTTTTTAATTTTAAAACTAAGTGTTTTAAATATAATTGAATATTTTTAGTTTTTATATATATATATTTTATATATATTAAGTGTACCCCCAAGTGGGTAAGTATTGAACACGTGTTATTTTTTTTTCTTTTAAACTTAAATAATTTATTAAATATTTGATTGCTTTTAAAAAGCTTCGCCTTTGCTTGTAGTTGTTTTAATTAGAATTATATAGAAGTCAAATAATTATAAAATATATATCATTTTATTGTTAGTAGTATTTATAGTATATCTTTGTATCTTTTGCTGCTGCATTAAGCCTGTTTAATATATATATTTTTATTCTTTTATAATGTTTGTAACTCCGTTCCGATTGTGAATACCACACTACTGCTTACGGTTTCTCCTTAGCTAGATACACGTGGGATCACAATCGGCGCAGGCACATTTATCAAATTATAACTGTGATGCTATTCACAGGGTACCACGTTTTAATATAAAAAACGGCATCAACACTGGCTGCACCTGCGTACTCTCAAATTTAAAGGCGGCACGAGTTCCATCGTGCCTACATCTCCACACCCGAACATCATCCGTGGCAGCAGGGGAGTACCGGACTACGGTAGTGAAGCCAGACGGGCCTGACCAACCCACTATTTAAAATTTTATATATACTTATTTTCGTAAATAAATTTGTTGAATACAGGAACGGTAATTGTATTTTTATTTAAATTAATTAACATTACCGTACACCGTATCAGCATTCAAAAGTATAAAGTATAATTACCAAAAATAAAGTATAATACTTTATTATAAAATATGGTTGGCAACCCTAGTGCTGACTGATCTACATATTGACGATTATCAAAAACCGTTTGTCTCTGAACAATTGGAGCTACTGACTGTATTATTCTTCTAGTGTTAACAGTAGTGTAATATTTAAGTGTTTTGTGTATTTTTAGGATTGTACCTACCTACATACAATATATAACTTTTTCACTGATAATAAATCTGCCTGTAAGTAGAGACTGTCCGAAGAAAATCTAAATGGCTCAAATGCATAACTTTTAGGAGTGATCTCTGTGCTCTTTCTAATTAAAAAAAAAATCCCCATATGGGGATGCAATACATATAATGACATATAAAGAAATCATCATTTAAAAAAGTATTGCTTTCGTTTCCTTTATTTAAACATTGCTGTTTTAAGGAGAAAAAAATATATATAAAATATCAGCCTGCCTCCCTTTTTTTCACAAGAAATAGAACTCATATACAGGGTTATTTGTAATTGGTTGACATCCTCTTGCAGGCAGCCTCTCTATATCAATCCCAACAACATTTGTTTAACAACTCTTTACAAATCTTAATGAAAAACACAAAAAAAACGAAACAAAAAAATTTTGGTCCCTCTTTTACTTATTACTCTGTATTTTGTAAGAAGTACTGAAAAGGTCAACGCCCGGGCGCCATACCGAAGCTCAGAGTTAATACCAGTTCAGAGAAAACAAATAAATTTTGTATGGGAAAAATTTTAATTTTAATAAGTCGTAGAACAAATAGATGCTGCCTGCAAAAGGTGGTCAACTGATTACAAATAACCCTGTTTATATACAAATTTGAACTGTATGTAATATGTGTACTGTATACCTACCTAATTAAGAATCACTAAGACGATAGAAAATATTTTTTTTGATGTCCGACAATAATATTTTTCACAAACCTCGATACAAACCTTATAAATTCAGTATTTAAGATCTGAAGCTACTTTAATTGGTTCTTACATTTATAATAAAATAATTTTAAATAAAGTAATATGAATGAAAAAAGTTTAGTTTCATTTCTCGAGGTAGGTAGGCTTACGCTTTGCTAGAGGCAATATTCAGAAGAACAACATAAGAAAACCAAGTATATAATGAAAGCGGATGCCAACTGCTCGTGTTGCTAGATCAAGTCTCGGCAACATGCCATACATGGATAACGGTTTTACTTTATAAACCTATTAGCTTTGCAATAACTTAGACCCAAGATAAATGATTATTTATTTATAAGATTAAATTTTTAAATATATATTCAAGTATTTTTTTATCATTATTACAATAAATATAATCTATAGATAATATTCGTCTGTTCTTTTATTATCTATTATTATTGATTTAATGAAATAAAAAACATACCACTATATTTTTTTAAGTGCGGTAAAAATCAAATAAGTTATCTAATGCTGAAAGAATAAAATAGGTGGATAAGTAGAACAAGGAGATAAAGCCCGTAAAGGTAATAAGTACTATAAAACATTCCGCCCGCGGTGTTCACGATCCGTCATGGACGGCAAACGTCAATTCATTATAAAAAGACTTAATTGTGTTAATGCCGTATTGCGTGCGGAATAAAAAAACATATCCGCAAATATATAAGATAATGTTAAATTGTCATGTCATATCTATTTATTTATTATTATCGGAATATCTGGTTCAGACGACTCCGTGGGCTTGGACTCCACAAAGACCCTTAGAAAATTTGGAATATTCGTCTAGATCTACTTATTGAACCCGGGCAGTAAACAGTATTACCCTATATTTGCTATATTTCAAAAAAGGTGCTATTGCTTGTAAGGATCGTAGTGTACCTATTTTATGTATAAAATGATATATGACAATTTTTTTTTTCAAAGCCTACTCGTACTTTCAAAGTTTATTATGTTAAAACAAACAAACTTTTCAACTTTATTTTAGTATGAAAGTTTAGATTTATTTTACACAAGAAACGGAAAACTCAACCAAATCGTAGTGTTGTTAGTCTGTTTTAAATTAGGACTTGATAAAATATCGATAAGTGTGGCACTAACATCTAACACTATGGCATGTGTTTGGCAACATTGTTTTATTTGATAACACCTCTAAATTGGACTAGTGTCTTTAATAATTATCTGAGGCAATAACTATATCAATAAAAGCATAACAAGGCCCATAATGTTATTTTAAGAATAAAATACGTATCTGTTTATCAAATTATACTATTTTATTAATTTCCATTTACTAGTTTATATCGGGCGCACTTATTTGCTACATTTTCGATTTCAGAATAATATTTTGTATAAAAAAATAATAATAATGTGTTAGGAATTAGCTACTTGAGCGTTTTATGAAACATATTTTAAAGCTTGCGAAATATCTTGTTATCTATTATCATAATTCGTTTTCTCTCAAAAAGTTATTATTTTATTAAAAATAAAATATATTTTATGATGATAATTAAATTTCGCTCAAAAACACTAGGTCATGTGACTTATTCGAGCAATGACGTCACGACACTACAAATACAACAATAACGTTTGTCTTTTCTGTTATTATTATACGATTTTCATTGGAAATAGTTAAGCATATGCTTAGCTAGGCAAGCTAGGCAATATGCAAAAGTACGACAGTGAGAAATCCTGATACACTGTTTTTACACGTTCCTAAATGTCTAAAACGACGAAAACAATAGATTAAGTTAGAACTAAGAAATCCTTATTTAACATCAAATAACTCTACGATGTACCTACTTTCGTGAGGATCACTTTGATAAAAGTAATTTATTGTTCATATGTTTATTTTTTTTTACAACACGTATTTAGAAGTTCATTATTTGGATCCAATTAACATTTTGAAGTTAGGTTATGATCGAATATATATATATTATTTCGTCGTGACGTCACGCCACGATCTGTCATAGTGGCCTGCTTTTAATTCGTCTTAACTCGCGCGAAATAAAATTCAAATTGGCTTTACCTAATAAAAATTTAAAAAAATATATTTAAAAGATAAATTACATAGTTATTGTTTACCTTTAAGCTATCAATTCCAATACTTTTTATAGTTTATTTTGAATTTTGATATAGGTCTAGTAGCCCATTATTTTATAATAAGCGGGTAACATTACAGTACACACTACAGCATATTATAAATACACTTGACCGCTACACATACTAACAGATCATAGAGATACACTAGTTTATCTTTATCTATTCGTGGAGTCTTTAAATCTCAGTTCGAATCTAATGTATTCCAATAAGTCAACCGAACCATTTTGGTTTATGTGTAAGATGACAAGGTCTTGTCCTTTCAACATTGTTTTAAATTGACTGAGTATAAATAATAAATTGATAATTAAAATACGTTTGCCTAAAGAGTATTCAGCTTTTGAACATCCGACAACACTATATCATATGCTCATGGGCGTACCCAGATTCTGTACTAGGGGGGGCAAACCAGATTTCTTTAAAATATTTTTATAATTTTGAAGTCGTAATTTTAATTTTCTGAGTATGGTTTAACAATGAAAGACCAAACGCTGGTGATTTCTATACTCTCCTTAATTTTTAAAACTTAATTGGATTCATTTTTTAATTTAAAATACCATTTTTAATTTACAATAGCAGGTAGTAGCGAGGTGTACGATGTCCAGGGGGGAGCAGCTGCCCCCCCCCTCCCGCCCTGCCCTCTACATATACTTATTAGATATCTACTGTCTTTGAATTTGTACTAAGGAATTCCTTAAAAATCATTATATCATTTGGTAGATTGAGACTTCCTTAATAGTAACTTATATACTACATTTAGGAGTCTTGTTGACAAGACATAATTCGCACCTCCGCTCAAATAGTGTCACAACTCAAAAAAAAATGAAAATCTCTTTTATTGCACTATTCATTTCAGAAAGCTTCAAACTCTTATCTCAAATAATGTCATTTAAATAGGATGATTATTTATCCCTACATTGAGCTCGTGACAATATATCGATAAGTTTCGTCTGTCTGGATATGGTATAGAATGTTGGTTGTCGATTTATGTCGGAACATGTGTGGACAAAACTTTAAATAATCTGATTTTTTATTAAATTATAGTGAACTTTGTCGACATATGACAGTTTATTTAATTAAGGTAAGTCAAAAGTTATTATATTCTTCATATTGAAATGAGTTTGGACATTATATATGATAAGGAAAAGCTAAAAGTCCTTTTTATTTTGGCAACAGATTTGTTTATAACATAATGTTTATAACAACGAACTGGGGAGGTAGAAACAGATGATTCAGTTAAAGATCCATATCACAATATAGAACGTAAAAAAGTTAGAAAAACGTCCTTCCTCATGGCCGCTCACCATCATCATGTACTTCAAGTTCTTGATTATCCAGTTTAAGTTCATCTTTTTACAGAACAATTGTATCCTTATCTAGCTTACCCATTTTGTTAAATACTGCAAACCAAGTAAGATATTCACGATTCACGAAGTCTGTCCATCAATTTTACAAGTATGAAATGCCGAAATCAACTCCGGGAACAAAATGTTTTGTTTTGCAGTTACCTCGGAATGATGTTTCAGTTTTTTACTCTAACAGCAAATTAAAGAACATGAATTTCACGAGAAACAAGTTGAAGGCAGAAAATACAGGACGAAAAAAGAATAACATTACTAATGTTATTTTTGTAGACCTATTGTAAATCAAAGTATTACTCAATGCTACTTTTGGCAAGAGGGTAAAGGCTACCGAGGTGCAGATGAAATTGGTAGCAGCTTCTTTCAATTGATCAAAATAAAATTGCATTGTCATACCAACCATGAACCAACTTATTTAAGTTTCTATTCGGACAGTTGTTGCGGGCAGAACAAAAATAAATTTACAGTCGAGTTACATGCGTATGCAGTCGTGAAATACATAAACTAAAATCGATTAGTTTTTAACTCGTCTAGGGTTAAAAAGTATGTTTATATTAGATATAATATAATGCTGAGTTAGTGACAACCACTAGTTTTATATTTACAATTGTATTTTCCAAAATTTGTAATTATAAAACTCTTTAATAAGACAATATTTTGTAAATTATTTACTTTTATTATGTCTAAAGTGTCACAAGTCAAAAAAAAAAAAATAATTTCTTTTAAAGCTACCTACCCGACAATTTGGTAGATCTTCATAAACCATTTAAACTTACTTAAAAACGTATAGCGCTAATTTTGATAGTTTTTGAGTTATGACCCGAAAATTGAAATTTTTGCTTAGTATAATTTTCAAACGCTATTTACTCGAAAATTTGATTTTTTGACTTATGACACTATTTGAGCGGAGGTGCGAATTATGCACAGATACATTATTATGTACTTTGTATCTGTCATATATTTATTTCAATTTGTATTTTTCGTTTTCTTAGTTGTAGTCACGACGTAATGAGATCGAACTAGGAGTAAGGGAAAGACTAGAACATCTATTGTTACAGAATATTGTTTTAAGTTAAGTACATATATTTTATATATAAAGTTAATTATAATAATACAGGACAAATTACACACACTGATCTAGTCCCTAAGTAAGCAAATTATTTGCTTGTGTTAAGGGTGTTAGACAACGATATAAATACATAGAAATACATATTATAAATACTGAGAATATATTTAATTAACGACTAAACCCATAAATGCAGATATTCATCCATTAATCCATCTAAGCTCGTCACATACATGCCTGTCCCTGTCGGGAATCGAATCAGAGCCCCATTGAGTCGCTGTACGTTAGGCGTCTGCGCTTATAGTTAATAGTTATAAATAACTTGCACATATCCTTGTCATAAAGCTCTATACTTATAACATAACCACTTGAACCAAAAAATATGTATGACTACATCTTATCTAGAGATAAAAGGAAAAATACAGGAATTTTATCTTTGTCACTACAACCTAGTCAAAGAGCCGCTTGGAAACAATTTTATAGAAACTACATTAGTTCTAATACCAATGAGCATAAAAACGATTATTCTGTAAAACAATTTAGCATTGGTCACGTAAACGGATTGCCCGCGATATAAGCTATTATGGCTGCGTCTGTGCATTGGAAGTGGCGTGATGTGTGACTAATAAAAAACTCCGCGAAAGACAAATAAAGTTCAATATTTAACTGCGTTGTTATTAATAACTTCCTATTATTTTAATTTGAAGGCAGTATACAAGTTTTAAATTTGTTTGTTTTAATGTGTATTTTATATCGAGTCTTGCTACGAAGTTTTGTTGTATTCTTTTTTGTATAAGGAATCAACTAATTATTTTAGCTGTTAATAAAATAGTCTTTTGTATAGCGCAAAACAATTTATTACAACATTCATTGTCAATTGATGTTGAATGTAATAAATGCATACACGTTTAAGAACGTTCATATTGAACAGAAGCAGAATATAAACGGTAGCTCGCCATTTCATTGTGTGTGTTCGGGATTAATTTTGTAATCGTTTATCCTTACTTCGAGGCGACGCAGGCGCCGGGCGGGGTGCACGTGTGCATTATGAGCGTGTACAGCACACACACAAGATCTGTATATGTGTGTAGGACTCTTCGCGTCTAAAATAAACCAGTGCAGTCGAGCATCGTTCCGCTTAATATCCAAGCGAGGACATAACGCTGCATCCGATTTTCGTCTCTGTGTCAAGCGATCTCGGCATATCACGAAGGCGTGCGCCAGACCCCGCGGCGGCGGCCTCGTACAGCGCGACGCGCCGCCAGACTGTTCGGCGCCTGCTCACAAAGGACTCATTGTATTTCTCGCCGACCAATTCTATGGAAAGATCCCTTAGTTTTTTTTCTAAAATTCCTGATACCAGAATGACATCAAACAATGGGTTTCCGTCCTTTTATTGGCACCTTATTTTTTGTGAATGCTTAAATGGACCTGCCTAAGTTTCAATAAAATCTCAACCTGTTCCGACGGCGGTAAAGATTTTGTATTCTTTTTAAAGTACTTAACTGACTCATAACAGCTTTATACAAAAAAGTGTTATTGCAATTAGATTATATTATTGAGAAGATTAATAATACAGGACAAATTACACACATGGATTCTAATCCCTAAGTAAATAAATCATTTGCTTGTGTTAAGGGTGTTTGGCAACGTTACAAATACATAGAAATACACATTATAAACACTGAGAATATATTTATTAAACGCCCAAACCTAGAAATACAGACATCTATGTTCATCACATAGAAGCCTGTCCCTGTCGGGAATCCAACCCGAGCCCCATTGCGTCGCTATACGTTAGGCGTCTACTCTAACCACTCGACCGGCGAGGCGGATATTATATTATTTCTTCATAATAAGTAAAAACCTCAAAGATGCGTTACTAATTTAATAATTATGAGCCAACCGTCTTTTACGTGTTAATAATATGTTATGTATGACTGGATCAAGGATTGCGATCCAAATATCACCATGATGTCATGATACTTAGAATGATAATAAATATCAATGGCCTTGTAATTTCTGAGCAGTTTAGAGGATAGTGGCTCATAAGAAAATAAGAATATGTTAAGCAAGTTCCGTGTGTCAGGCGCGGGCGGTGGCGGTCAAACAGGTTTCCTCTCACCAGCACCATCGCGCCACCAAAGCGGTTTGGTTGACCCAAACATTCGAGAAACTCACGCCCATATAAATTAAGCGCCGTCACAAACATCTCAGACGAATAAAACAACTCATAGACTATCTTGCCCACCATATTACAGCCTAGACTTCAACCAACCTACTAAAAAGTATATATACTACAAAAATGTAGAATGTCTCGTTTTGTACTTGTGCTGATATATTGTTCACTATCTCTTTTTATCTCTACAATAACAATAGGATTAATAGAGTCTAGTTAATATCACATTCAGTACCTACATATTATTGTAATTTTCCCACGTTATCGCGCTACGTGAGTCTACAGTTTGGATTCGAGAGTTATTTGAATGATGTCAACGTAACATAATGTTATCTACATCCGCCTGGACGGTGGGGTCCTGGACGATGACTACCTCGTTATCCATTTTATTTCAGAAATAAATTTAATATTGTGTTATATCAATGATAAGATTAGATACGATTAAGTGTACTTATTTTTATGAATGTTATCGAAATGGCACGTAGGCATTAATTAAACGTAATGCATTTTAAGCGGATTAAGTGGATCCGGCAAATGTAAGTGAAACTCAAATAGAATGTATCGTAAATAAACGACCGTGGTTCGCTGGCGTGGCGCCACCGCGCGCAGTGTTGCCCAACTACAGGCCGGTCACTACATCTAACATGTTCTACTACATATATTATTATTGAGGACAAAGAAAGTAACTGCAATCACGAATTATTAATTATCGATTAATTAAACTAACTAATTTGTCAACAAATCTATTTACCGGAGAGAAAAGGTACACACAATTATCTTTACGTTTTGACTTTTTTATAGAAATACTTGAAACCCCATGAAATGAATACGTAAAAATGTATAAAAAAGGTAAAGAACATATCTTCGTTCAAAAACAAGATGAGCGTATAGGATCTCAATCTATATAGATACCAGTATTCTAGTTGTCAACGCGCAATATAGCACGTAGGCGCCTTTACTTACGAGATATGAAATCAGCGACACTGATATTGCATACACGCATAACATTTGTGCATGTGACTTACTGTCCATATTGTTTATTCATGAACGTACCTACACGTGCGATCAACGAACTGTGTGATATAACAGAACACTACCAACGCACACAATACCAAGATTATCGTCTGTAACAGGATGCATCGCTAAACGACCTATTGACTTTCGGTATTTATCATTGCTTCTTTAACATAGCTCAGAGATTACCTTGCTTAAATGAGTACGCAATGCATTATTAACATTTTAAGTATATCTTTTGTAGTTCACGTATTAAGTATTTGCAATTAGTGATACTGCTCCTACATTTATATTGGATGATGATGCAACCTTGTGGCCTCGCTTTGAAAATGTTTTATGACATGTATGCATTTCTATAATATGAGCTTAGTAACGTACTAGCTAAATAATATTATACATAAAACCTTCTTAAATTAACGTTTGATTGTAAATTATATGTGGAGTTACTATAGCTGAGTAAGCTAGTTAATAAAATAGTAAATATTATATTACAAACGTGTCTTAATTTCCGATAATTAAATCGGCGTGATTCCAGCAACTATTGGTATTGGGTAACGGTTAGTGCGCGGGCGCCGCGTCCGGCGCTGCGACCCACACGTACGCAGGTAGGCGGTTGCTTACTATATATTACTTATTATCCGTTCAACGATACTATGTATTAGAAAAAGATTTCCTCTTCCAAATTTAAAGCGATATTAAAAATAACCTCTAAGCAATTACTTTACATTAAGTATGTGGTTAGCCTATGTGTTACTACGAATCGTTTTCCCTTCACGTAGGGAGTAGAAAGCTTAATTTGTAGTGTCGAATGAGGCGAGTCGTATTACCGACTATGAGAGGTGCAGGTGAGATGAGATGATCACAAACCGGTCGAGTCCAAGACGCCACGTGGAAATTAAACCCAATTTTGTTGTGTTACTTATGTTATTATGGTATAAGAGGGAAATTATGACTAGAAAGTAAAAAAAACAATTGTTTGAAAATTTGTATCGTAAAAGTCTTTTTAAAACTTTTATAAGACAAATTATTAAAACATTATCTTCTAATGGAATAATAATATAATTTGTAATATTAAAAAAAAATATTTAATGTAATACACTAATAAATAATTATTTTAATTTAGCGTATAAGAAAATAAATAGAGTAGCATTTGATTTTAATATTCAAAATAGTTGTTATAAGCACATATAGAATTTGTAAATAATACAAAATAAATTACAGTAAGTTCTAATAAGGAACTAAGAACTGGTCTATCTGTGTATCTAGTAGTGATGAACCATCAAATTATTTTAAATACCAACATTAATTATTAAGGGTAATCTGTAATTTTTAGTTTTAAAATACTCATCATTAAATATATATTTACCCGGTTATAATTACGTAATTTAATAGAAATCGGACAAATGACGATTATATTACGTGTTTATAGCCGGGTAAATGTATATTTAATAATCATCATGGTTCACGAAAGTTTAAAGGCAAAAAAATGTAAGACAATTGGAATTTGAGGCCTGAGGGTTCATTATGTTTCCCGAGAACCCTGTATCAATGCTACGATCTCAAGAGATATACGAGTTGGGTCCCCATTCGGGTGACGTTTGAACGCACGTGTGCCTCACACTTAGCCTCCATCGGCTCTCTAAAAGATAATTGTCAGACCATTTTAAGCCCAAACCACATATCTTTAGATATAATTTTCTATACGTCATCTGAACCAACCGCCTCTATTGATACTGGTTGATATTCTATTCTATACTTGTACGTATTCCTATTTTGAATCTTATCGGTTGGTTTTAAGAGCGATGGAGTTATTGCTGGGTTATAATGTCGTTATGGATATATAACAAAATCATCGGTAAAGCGAGCGGACAGCGGCGTCGATGTGTCTGTGGGACTTGTTAGATCATTTTACGAGCGGCGGCCTCTTGTCTGAGGAACACGACACATTATCAAGGTATTTAAAAACTGTTCAACATTTCAAAGAATTTTTAAATGAACGATACATTCAGTGTCAATTATTCATTTAAAATTTTAGGGAAGGCTTAATTCAATTAGTTAAAGACGTGAACAAATTTCAAGTTTCTAAGATTTCTAGGTATTAGTTATTACATAGGCGAAGTTATTTTGAGTCTATAGTTATTATTTACTATCTTAAGTACTAAGGTTACGTTATAAGAAGTTTCTAGTTTCCACAAGGCTTGCTAACTAGAATAATACCAGTAACGTTCCAAGGATACTTCGTCATCTAAAACTACGATTACCACTCATGAGACAAATATTTATACACAGACCATATAAAGAACTTTCTTTATATAGTCATTGGTCAACATACCAGAAAGCACAGTAATTGTCGGTATGTCACTTACTTATTATACCTACTCTACTCAAGTCATACCTACCTCATGTTTCTCGATATAATCAATATACCTAATTTGAGAAAATAACAGATTAATTGCTGAAAAAACTCCTCTTACAGAAAAGCTTTACCTAACTACAGTAGGTAATACTATAAAAAATATGAACAACGAATCATTCAAATATAAATTAAAAATAGTTACCTACTAATGATATTGTACCAATGGGTATTGCATTTTTTATATTTATGTGTCACACAGGTAACTATTACTTAACATACCTATTTATATCGTATACACTTAACTACAAGTTAAGTGTATACGATGTAAATAATTAGCATTTGACAATATTGTTTTTAATAAGCTTTAAAAAGATCTCGTTACAAACTACTCATTGAATATCATTGGTATATACCCAGGTACTGCAACGTTAAAAATGTTTATATCTTACACAAGTATATCAGACTATAAGATATAAATGATTTTCATTTGACGATATTATTTTTAATAGGCTTTAAAAGATCTCGTTACAACTGCGCATTAAACATAATGTAGGTATGGTGTGGGCTGTCAAGTGGAGTGACCTTGTGGTGATCCGTCCACGACACCATGATCAAGCGGACTTAGCAAAAACTCATAGGAATATTTTTCAAACACCATGATGTCATGGAGTATTAAATTACTGAGAGCTATAACCTTGCCTGTCACTTGAACATATTTACACATGATTGATACAAACAACAATATAACCGGCTCGTTAAGAGTTAATGATTCTGAAGTGTTGATATTTTCTAAAAAACATTTCCATCGTAATCACAGTTTCCTTGTGAGTTCACTTGTGTTATTTTTTATAAACAATGTCACAATGTAGTTCTTATTACATTAATTGCAATAATTATTGTATATATAAGCATAATACTAATAATTTAAAAGAATAATATTTTAAGAAGTAGGTAAGTATAGACAAATAGTTTTGACATGAACTTGAAAAGTAACAATTTCAAACTTTATCATATTGGTACCTCTGTTTCTTTTAAGTGTGTGTTATACTTAAACATATTTTATTCCATATATACCAACACATACGTAATACGCACATATTATAAAACCTTTCATTATACTTGTTACAACAGTAATCAAGACTCATATTACGCACAGAACTATGAAATGACAAACCTTATACATTATACTTAAAATATAAGATTCTCTCATTAATATTAGAAATTGGCTTGTTAAGAGTTGAAATAATATTGCAGAAGCAGTTATAAAAGTAGAACCTGTTTGACTTCACAGCCGTCAGCAAAGTGGGCCCCAAATTAGCATGGATTAATTCCAATGTACCAATTTAGACACCGACCAGTCGAGCACGACATTTGATATTAAGAAACCGCATACATTTACAAATATTATCTATTTTATTTATAAGTTGAATTGCAATGTCAAGGAAAAATACATTTCCTTTATTTTACAATATTAAAACCTTATGTATCTAGTTTTTACATAAATATTGTAACAAAGAAAAAAATGTTTTTTATTTGTAAATAACATTTATTACTTTTACAGTTTGTTAGTTTAATACACAAATAGAAAACAAATAAAAATATAAATAGTATATTACACAATTAGGGAGGAAAAATAAGAAAGCCTCAGATCACATGTTAGTCGACCTCGGTAAAATCTTTTGCTTTCGGACAGGATTTCTTCGAATTCTGTCCCTAACTGCTTTGACCACCTTTTTCGTACGAACACTACGTGGACGGCCAGATCTTTCTCTGTCACAAACAGAGGAAGTCTCATTGTACCTATTAATAGCCCGGTACACAAACATTTGACTGATGCAAGGTGGATGGAGAGTTTTAAAAATGGTATTTGGCTCCATACCTACTTTGTATAATGCAATCACAGCGGTTTTGTTCTATTTATCACCCCACTCCATTTTTATATCGCAAAATATTGTACAATGTATTGGCGCCAAAATGAGAAAATACGATGAACAATCGTATAAAAATGACAGATTCCAAATTCAAATGTAATATTTTTTATTTTTTATTGTAACAATATTTTTTTTTTATTTATTTTTATTTTTTTTTTATTTTTAAGGGACAAATTACACACATCTAACCCCTAAGTAAGCAAATTATTTGCTTGTGTTAAGGGTGCTAGACAACGATACAAATACATAGAAATACACATATAAATACCGAGAACATAGAATTATGGCCAGTAAATATGGCCAGACTAAGTATTTAGTAATCAATAATTTGTTGTTATTTATTACAAGAGTATCTTTGTTGTTCAAAGATGTGGCACTAATGTATAGGTGGTAAAGTTTGGGAGGCGGCCAAAGTTCGTACTGAAGTTACAGCATGTGACCAATGTGGATGTGGGTGACCAAATCTGTTCGTGTCAAGGTCAAAGCTTTATACATGTCAAGTATTAAGAAGTTTGCATCCATATTTGAGATGGAGATAACATGTTTATAATATATAGGAAAACTTAAATATAAAACATTTATTCGATTATGTTTCAAATACGAAGAATTTGTAAAATATAAATTAAAAAAAAATTATGATGTTGATATACAATATTTCAATTAACAATACAATATTGCGCAATATTATTTTATTCAATATTTTTTTATATATAGGTAGATAGGTACCTATACTTTTTGTTTAGTTTCCCCTAAGATGTTTATAAAAAATGTATTAGATCCCTAGACATCTTAAATGTTAATACATATTTTGCTCTTACAATAATAAAAGATTAGAACGAACACGAATAAGGAAAATCTTTGTTTTTTCCTATAATAATGATTTGCAATATTTCAATAGTTGGTACATTATAATGACGTATTTACATTTGAAGTTAAATCCAAAACAAAATTTCTTCAATAAGTGATTCATTTGTCTTCATAGGAAGGAAGTGTCAATTAAACTGTTTGCCTTCTATTGTTCCAGTGTTTCATGATGACGATCAAAGCGCGTCTATTTGATTTAAAACTTGTGAATATTATGAATGTTATAAAATGTACGCAAGGGGGAGTTGGAACGCTATTTTCATGGTCGCCGGACGCGAGGCAGGCATAGCAGGCGGCCGTCGCTACACAAAAAATAAACAACTTTCCTCGAAACGGCGATGGCGCTAAGGCGACGTTTTCTCAAAACGGCACAACCGACTTGTACTAGTGTGCAACTTAAGCTCTTTTGTGCATGTTAAAAGCAGAGCCGAAATAACTTGTTGATGTTCGTTGCGGCAGTGCGGGTGTGTGGGTGCGCGGGTGTGGAGGGGCCTAGCGCCGCTAAGCGACGGCCTGTCTACGCCGGCGAGCTGGCGACACCCTGTCTGCCGCGGACGGCTATGTTGCCGCTCCGTGCACATTCTTGTCCGCCCGCGCCCCTTCCTCGCGTCCCACAACCTCATGAACCGCCCGCGCTCTCTTATCGGCAACGTCGCATGCAAACTTGTTTCGTAAACGGATGTGGCAGCGACCGAGGCAGGGCACACTCTCTATCTCGCTTACTCTATATTTGATGAGTGAAAAGAAAAAAGATAGCAATAGTGGCGCTACGTGCTATCGGCTCCCACTTGCGGCATTTTTTCACGCCGAGAATGAGGCGAGATTAATGTCCTAGGGTTTGTTCACATAGAGTTCTCCCGATATAAAAAAATATGTGTAGAGTTTAATAAAACATGAAATAAGATCCTGTAAAAGAAATTTACGTTTTATAATAATAGTTATTGTTTTCTACACAACAATTTAAATTGGTGCATGTGATTTATAAAATAAAAATAATAATTCTAAGAAATCAAGGTAAGAAAAAGATTCTAAGATTCAAACAATTTCTGGACTTTCAAAATAATTACAAGTGCAAAACAAACAATATACCATGTTTTGTTTATATAAAAATTACAACATTTAATTTTATGGCGTGTGGTCGCGGAATTACAGATATACGCGGCTTGCGTCGCGCGCTCACGTCGGAGCGGTATGCCGCCGCCGCCAACATCCGCGCCGCGCGAGCGAGCGACAGTCAGTTCGGCGCCGACAGCCACCACGCGCACACGTCTCCGCAAATCATGGCTACCGCCCACACGCATTCGGCCCCCGCGCCCTCAGACCGCCGCTCGGAGGGTCGCGCTGGATCCCGCCGTATTTTCCCACCGCAATTCAAGCTACAAGTCCTCGACGCGTATAGACGGGATACTCAATGTCGTGGCAATCAACGTGCCACAGCACGGAAATTTGGTATCCATCGCCGTCAAATCCAGAAATGGCTACAAGCTGAACCGGCTCTTCGTGCAGCGCTTTTAAGGCGAGCACCCCAACCGGCTCCATCGCCTCCACCATACTCCGTGGGATCTCCGGAAAGCGCTAGATTGCCTTCACCGCCACCAGCTTCCACTCAAGTGCCTACAATAACTACCACCGTTCAAGTGCCTACACCATTAGCTGCGCCCGTCCCAGTCATGCCACCTTCCACGGAGCCCATAGACTTGTCAGTTCGACGCCTCTCTCCAGCACCAGTACCGATATTGTGCTATCCGCAACCCACAGTACCAGAACACCCTCAACCTCGCAAGCCGTTTAAGCTCTTCAGGCCATATCTTATGGAGGAAGACCAGGAAAAGCGACCTTCACTGGCCTCCCTGCCCGTGTCGGACGGCCTGCACGTGTCTGCGTTCGTGCCCGTGCAGAGCGCGGCGGTCTGTTCGCTGGCCGCGTGCTCGGCCCCGCGCTGGTGCGCCCCCGCACCTTCCTTCTCGGCCCCGCTTAGATGAAACGATGCCACTGGGGCTTTTCCCCTGTCCTCCTGTGATCTAGTCGCCGACGCCCGCCTGGCGCCGCCCGGGGCGTAGCCTCCACCTCCGTGCCTTAACGTACACGTCGCCATAGTGCATTATGCCGTCATTTTCAGATGACAATCTATTTTTGTGTATAATTATAGTTTACGAATAAGATTGTATTTTTATATGTGGGGTTTATAAAGCGTACCTACATTTATGCAGAGTATAATGATATAACGATTATTAATTATTATTATATTAATAAAGAGAGTTGTTTACTAAGCGGTATTTTAACTTGTGGCCGTCGTTGCGTTGCTCTCCGGGGCAGGTAGCGCCGGCGCCAGTCGCCTTCCCCTACCTGTTTTGATCCCCATTATGTACATCGTTCAACAACGTTCATTCATTCACTTACTTCCAAGAATTGCAATAATTATCCTTTATTTTTTTTATACGCAGGTGTCTTTTTTTATAGACGACAATTATATACATATTATATGATATTTCTGTTTTGATCTTTAAAGGATCTAATATAAAAATATAAAATTGGAAAAAATGCGATTTAAATCTATTTAATATCTTAAGTGAGAAAACAATAATTAAGTAATTTTTATAACAAAATAATAGAATAAACATAAAGAAACTTACAATTGGTACCTACTTGTAAATTCCTAATGTTCTTTAAAATTTTATAACAAATACAATTATGAAGTTTAATCTAATATGACGCAATTAAGTAGGTATAACAGGTTGTAAGATGTTTTTAATTCATATCCAGGGACCAGTCACCAGGGGTGACAGTGGGGTCACGTTACTCCTGATTACACAGACATACTTTCTAACTATAAAGAGGAAAAGACTAATATTTATATTTAATATAAATAATCTCGTTTAACCTTACAAATTGTTGGACTTGATAACATTTTCAAGGTTTAAGTCTACATAGGAGCAAGGATCCATTTTATATAATATATATCCATAATTCTTGTATATAGTAGATATATACCCAATGGTATAGTATCATAATAATAATAATAAGATAACGTTGATCCTTTTGTGTTAACTTTAACATTTAAACAAAAAGAGCAAAAGAACATTCTGGTATAACAGAATAATCGTCAAAATAATTAATTTTAGTTACTTATTTATATATTCAAAATCTAACAATGAAAAACTGAGCATTTAACGCTAATTATTGACCGTCTGATGACGTATACGAGTGACGCATTGTTACAAATGTAATATAATGGGACACAATGTGTTAAAGGAGTAAACACATCGCATTAGTACCTAATTAACAACCAAATAACAAGCAAATAAGTATTTAAAGCTTGTTTGATCATTAATATTAGTCGAACATACAAAAAGATTTCCAAGAAACCACTGTTGCCAATCTTCGGAAACGTTATCAGATAATTTGGCATCATCATGCTCGTTATATAAAGAAATCATGCGTCAATAAAGAAAATAACATGAACTTAGGACCTGATATTACATACATACAAACTCTACATATTTATTTACTTGCCATAGACAAATACAGCATAAAATATCCCCATTTTAGGGATCTTTTCCATAATTACAACTGCGAATACATATCATACGAAAAATTTAAGAAACAAAAACCATAACGTCAACTTAAAATTCATAGCCCTTAAGTACAACCCTTATACTTTAAACAGTATAAGTCAAATACCGAGTAAATATTTATACATTTAACATGTCTATTGAAGGGAGAAATCAACCTCATCAATACACAATTGATAACAATTATTATTAATTTATTTGTATAATGGTAAATTCCAATAAAGTTCAATTGCGCAATAGACTCCAAGCGACATCTTCGTTAACTTCGCATAAAGTTTTGAGTTAATTCTGACAGTATTTGCTTCTATAAGAACATAATATACAGATGTAGACAATAAAGTTCATTTAAAGATATCAGATAGTGATGTGTCAAGTGCGTTGTATGTAGCGGCGACGCGCAGTCTGGCGGGACTCGCTCGGCGACGTGGAGTCTACACAATGAGCCTGGGTGTTGCTTACATTATTAGCGTACTTTGTTAACTTTGTATAATTCACTGAAACTATATCCGTACACTTATATACTGTGGCTTAAGAATATACATAATTTCGGTGCACCGACAATAAATATAGTAATAGTACAAAATATTTTATTTGCTTACAAATAAATAAATATTTTTTTTTTTTTTTTAATGATAGTTTTATATGTTAATATAAGAAAATATAGTATAATTCAGCTATAAATCATAATACGGTTAGATAATATATAGACCAATCAAGTTGATTAGTAATTTATTATAGCATATTAAAATGAAAAACTAGACTTAATGAGTATAAACAAGAGATACCAGACCAACTAAACTTTCTCTTCTTCTAAATGCATATAATCTCACAACGGACAGACTACCTGCACCGGTTTTAAATCACTAAATGAATCGCGATAAACATATTTATTTTCTTTTATGTTAAACGACTTACACAATTAGAACTGAATGACAAAACACTTGTATTCATTAGGGTTTGAAACACTTTTTAAAAATTATATTATCTCTTTTACCTCGCAAAGCATATGTACTGCCAGTGACAAGCAATAAAAATAAACAGTACCTATCTGTCACTGGAACATCATTGACATGTGTAAGTAGGTCTTATTTACGATCTAACATCAAAGAGTTTCTCAAAATATTCCGTCTCAAGTGATATATACTTGATATATCTGTGACCTACGACAATATTACAGATTGAGAGTGCTGTTCTGCATCTTGCACTTGCAGATGGTTGCAATGATATTTACGACTTGCAGCCGGACGACTGCGATGGCTCATAAAACTCAAGCTCTAAGCAAAACACAGAGATGATGTCAAAAGTATATTTGGCACGAACGCCGCAACGACAGTTCCACGTTTCGGGTCATTAAATAAATCACATAAAAGATTATAGACCAGGTCGAGGACTGAATAAATGAATGCAATTTTTTTTAATAAATCAAGTAAAATTGTTTAACTATAATACCTTCCATAGATCGTAGAAAAGCTGTAGAGCTGAATGAAGACAAAACAATAAAAGAAGATCTAAAACCCAATAAGTTTTTACTACATCTGAATAACAAAAGCCGACTCTATTTTAAATCTGTTAGGGATTTATGAGAGATGAAGTATAAATTGTAGAAATAAAGATGAATGTAAAACTCAACTTTACTCATTCCGTCAAGTTACCTGAGATGACAAAGCGTATTAAGTTAGTTGAGTTTGAGTTTCAAGTGAGTTATTTTCTCAGTGTAAACAGAAAATAGTTACCGTGGTCTCTTTGTTTGTTCATTCAAGAATCCTTTAGTCATTTGTTTCCAACCGACAAAGACTATGATTAAATAACCATCTATTTGCGTGTATGAATACATATAAGATTGGGTTTCGTATTTACCGCTTTGTATGAAGAAATATTATGTAACAGCTGAGATTTGTGGGATAGTTTCAAACAAATGATTTTCTTATTTTACATTATGGCTGGTACCTAATTTAATAATAAATTATATTCTAATTGAAATGATAATCCAGACATAAATACTACTTTGTAACATTGAATTGAAGCCATACCTATATCTAAAGTCATAAGTAATAAGAAGGTATCTACGTACGTTACACTGCAACAAGCTTGTAGTAATGTAAACAGTTCAGTTTCATCATTTTCATCTTTCAGTATGAGGTAAAGATTTTCTTTTAACGCTATTAAAATATTACAGTAAATTATATTTAAATCTGTTGTTCATTTAATTAGGGCTGTACGTCAAGCATATTATAATAAATCCACTGAGTGCTAAATCATTTACTTGTCGCTGGGTGTCTGTTGGTGTCATAAATAGATCAAATCATGAGACAGACGCAGCGGCGCGTCGGTTGGAGATCGCTCGCTAGGAACGCACGATGGTGATGGCCTCGCTGTTTGGCGCCAACGCCGCTCGCGTTATTTCTGACCTCATTACTCATGCTGGCTTAGACTAATTATAAAATGCAAGCATCTCCACGTCACTGACCGCTCACATAACGCGCACAGAACATGTTTTCATAAACTATTCTCTGGCAACATTCTTTCCGTGATAATAGATGCTATAATTTGATTGTTTTGTTAAAGACGGCATTCCGAGTGTCATAAAGGAATGCCGCCTTGTTTTTTAAATGTTATGACGATCGGTGAGATCAGAGGTGAGGACGCCGTGAAGTAGTCGGGCCTGTATAGTGTATACATAGTCGGAGTATCGTAATCGGCGCGCCCTCTGACATCGGCCACTCTCCAGCAACGATAGTGTGCTTATTAACGTATTTTGCTACATTATATTACAATTTAATATAAACAATAAATATAAATGTATAGATTATAATAGAAAAATTCATTTAGATTTTATGATTCTGTGATTTTTCATGCTTAGCCCAAGACAAGACACTTCTATTTCTAAGTTAATATATTTCATGTAGAGTTCGTTGGTAAAGTCTTTTGTAAAGATCTATCTAGTGGTTCCCAATTCAAGTAATCTCTTTCACCTAAAGTTTATTTTTATGTAGAATAAATCAGATTTATAATATAGGTTGAAAATAACAAAAAAAATCTGATCTAATAGTAGTGGAAAAGTTTCTAAATCAAAATAAAGAAATTAATCATTGCTATTACACGATAGCGATGCTCTATTCTTAAACTTGGTAATAATTGCTGCTATTATAATATTTATTTAATATATATTTTATGAACTTATGTGTAGAATTTTATAATATATATCCACAATATTGATCGCACAAAGCCATAAATTGCTAAAAGAAATGTTCTCAAACAGATACATTTTCTTTTATTATTACAGAAATCATTTTTATAAGATATTATTTATGTTAATTTACTTGAAATTATAAGAATGAATTATAACTTTTTAGAGCAATGGAGCAGTATCATTCATGCCTTCTAAAAGATATATTGATGGTGAAGAAGTATGTAAAAATTAAAAGATAAATGTGACAATAAAAACAAGCATCGATTTTATGTTCGAAAATAAAAATTACAAACACCTTGTTACGCAATTACTAATTACTTACCTGGGTCACTTTTAAATTTCAAGACCGACGAGCGGCCATGTCGTAAAAGTTGTTTCTGGCGAAGTAACATGAACGATCTACCCACTGCCCCTGACTTCAAATACTTCGCACCTTTTGTTATATTGGGAATATTTTTGGTTGCTAACAAAAATATTTGTAACAAGTGTCACTTCATCACGTGAGTAAATGCTTTACATATCTTGAGTCACGTCTTTATTTACGTGTCTGAAAAATTGTAAAAAAATCTTCAATAAATCGTTAAAATGTGAATTAAACTTTGATTTACCAGTTAATATAAGCAGAATAGCTATAAGCTGTAAGTATGTTATATGGTTTTTAAATATTATAAATAAAATTGTCAAGTAAACGCTATTTTTCAAGAATGACACCAAGCGATGACGCAAACAGTTCCATTGCCAAGGTAAGTCACCAGTCACGCTACTTCTGTACAAGTGCTCATTATCAGCACCTGACTCTCTATTTTACTTGCCAATTCGAAAATACACGTAGCGACGTCTAATATATGTTTAAGCTTGAGTTTATTATATCAAGTGTCCATGCGGTTTTGGCGGTTGGCCTCTTGATAAACTTTTCATGATTGTAGGCCACCCCAGCGAGACCACCAAGATCGAGTGTGACCGATGTTCTAAATGTGGTGCAATGGGATCATCCTCGACATGCAACGGTAAGCCATGATAAGGCCGGGATGATTAACTGATACACACATTGTGTTTGATTTTGGTAATCTTCTTGGTGTTGACATCTTTTCTTTGTTTTGGAATTAGATAACTATTTTAAAATCGTGTCCATTTATACGTACACACATGACAGTTTTATCAATACCTAGTTGCAAAATTCTTATAAAGTAGATGACCCACTTAAAAGACAAGGAATGAGTCAAGCTGTTGTCAATTGTGTTATTCACAACACAATTATGTTAAACAAAGTCTAATATTTACCCCTGGTTTCATTCCTAAGTAGCCCAGTTATATTTTCAGGTTTAAAATAAGCTGTAATATGTTTAATGCTAAGTCATGATCTCCCTGAAAAAAATAGACAAACAAAATAAAAGATTATTCTGACATTTCTGTTATTAATAAGAATTGCACTTCGTAAACCTCACATGATACTGTTTACTTTTGATAATATATTTACATATGATTACGAGCGGTAAATAATCACATAATATAATGTGCTATATATTTGTACTTTTCCAATTACAATATAATATATTGTAAATTGTACAAATAAAATTACTATAAAATATTTAAAAAAGAGAATGTAGAGTCAAACTTTTCCATTTATTAATATTAACGTAAATAATTAAATCTAATCATTAGTCCCTACGAGTTTTAATAATTATTATTAGTATCATAGGCACTTAGTTTGGTATGCTGTAGCAGGGATTTAGCGACAAGTTGTCTGGCAGGGACAGCGGCGCCCGGCACCTCCCCCCTCTGCCCCCTCGAGATTATATTATGGGCTTGACGCCGGCCGATCCCCCCCTCCTCGACCTCAACCGCCCCGCTGCGCCTGCGCCGCCGCTTCTCAGAAAATGATACCGACTGTTGAGCATCGATACTTTGACGCACACTGATGCGTTGAAACACGACGAATGTGTCAATATCTTGAACGGCGTTTAAATGATTATTTTTAATGTCATAATTATTTATCCTTTAGTTATTACAGAAAATAATTTTACTGGAATATTACTGAAATGATACGTATTACCTATAAGTTTTTTTTAGAAAAGTCATAAGATCCTTAAAGACGATACACCTTGGTGTCTCAGAGCTCTAACGACTTAGGTATATTACCAACACATGAACATGATTTATGAATAATTATACCTACATACTTCATTATAACTCACGCACGCTATACCTATATACCTATTATAAATTTATAGAATGAATAATCATCCACAAAGGAAATAGGCACTCATAGATCGTGAGCACACAAATGCATGTGTATGTGTGTAGTCCGTTGGAATGAGTGTGAGGTCGTCAATGCGATTGTGTGAGTTTATAATTTATCACCGAGTGCCACTTGGACGCTGTGGTGAGTCGCTGGGAAGGTGGGTCACACTTAATATGGAGACTTGTCTAATTTGCCGTATAAATCTACGAACCTAAGTTTCTACTTTGTTAACATTTTGAACAACTTAACACGATACATAATCAAGCAACACGCTTTCCAAAGGAATGATTACAATTTGATTAGGTATATCGAGACCCAAAGATACCGTTCAACTACTGAATGTTTATACATTTAACATATCTTTACATTAATTGTAGTTTTCCAGTTGATTCTACAAAGTAGCACACATATATAAACTCGAATAGACAATGCATTTTGACTAATAAAGTTATAGAACAAATATCTTACAAAATCGAAATTACACAGAATTAAATAAACCAAAACTGTCTTATTCCTTTAATTACTAATTATAAGTGACAATTCTATCTAATAAATATATCTGTTAGGTATATGATGGCTTAAAGGAAAGAGCCACTGACATAATAAATTAGAAACATAAAATAAATAGCAGTCTATTGTTAATTCCGCAAGCAGTATCTTTATCTGCATTGTAAACATCTGACCTTGCCTCCTTAAGGGATAGGATGTACACAAACACATTCCTATCTTAACTATTATATATATATATATATATATATATATATATATATATATATATATATATATATATATATATATATATATATATATTTATATTTATATAGTTAATATAGGAATATATACGGTATATAGGTATACGGTAAGCATGCATATGTAGTAGTTGCATATATAGGCATTAGAATCAATTAAATTAATAGGAAAAAATATATAAAAAACGGAACAGGATAATGGAGATATTGTATTTTAAGTATCAATTATAATCAATTGATTTTACTTCTTCAGCTTCTATAAAGGAATAAACCATATAGGTTGGATATTTATCATATTTGGGAGTAGATTGCAAGCATTAAATTTACTATAGATCGCCATACATGAAAGTTTTTGTATAGTTTAGAACCTATTAAAAAAATTAATTTACCTACGTATATGAATAATAAAAATAAAACTAGTTAATTTAGGATCACTTATAGATTAAGAACTTTCAAATATAAAATTATTCATTTTCTTAGAAAATCTCGATATGGTCCACAACAAACTTACAAAATAAATAAATACCTACATATATTTTTAAATTTAAATTTAGTGATAAAAATACTGTGTTGTATTTTTATTATACATTATGATTAATACGATAAAAATATTATTATGTTATTTAATGGGTTTTCCGCGGCAAGTGAATGGAATATGGATACTGTACACACTCAAGGTGAACGGGGACCCGCCACTGAGTCTAGCGACTCAACGGCTTTATATTATAATAGTAAATTTAACATCCTGTAATATTGTAAATTTTGAAAGTTGAGAAGAAATATTGTAAAGTTTAGAAAGGGTGATAGGATGTAGTCTTTGAAACAATTTTTTTCGATTTCCAAAACACTCTTTTAGTGAAGCTCATAGTTAGCTTCAATGCGATGGTTCTCCTGAACTACTGAACCGATTGTCATTAGGTATTTTTATTTGATATCAGCATTATCATTCATGGTTTAGTAACAAAAATCAGCAATTAGTTATGTACCTTACTTAGAGATCATTCCCTAATTGTTCCTCACCGAAAAACAAAATTTTGCAAAACGAACGAAAGTATGTTGTCGGCCTAGCACTAATATTTAGAATAGTCCTTGAGGGTTTACGTTGACTATATATTAGTATATTATCCCATTAGATGCAAGTAACTTTGTGAAGATCAGTTTTTTAAGTTGATGGAAGAACGGTCTAACTGTCTGTCACGCGAACGGAGTAGCTTGCGTTCTTTTTTTATTTTTCTATAAGTAAAATAGAAACAGTTAAGAACATATAGTATAGCGGAAATAAATCTATAATAGAAATACATAAATATTAATAAATATATAGTCGTTACCTACATACAGTATATGTAGGGTTTGCCAAGCATACTTTATAATAAAGTATTATACTTTATTTTTGGTAATTACCTATACTTTATACTTTTGCATACAAATAATGTATGTGAAAATAATTTATTTCCAACCTTTACTTAGATGCATAGAACAAAACACGCATTATGGGATTTAAGGGTTTAACTTTTAACTATTTAATATATTTATTAACTATTTAACAATATTTAAAATTTAACTATTTAACATATAAGTAAGAACAGATAATGGAAACGATTTATAATTAGTGAACGAAATGTTATAGGAATATTAAAAAAATGATATTTTCTGCTTAAACCACACAAAAATACGTTTTAGCCACTAAAAGCATGTAATTTTAAAAATACTTGTTTTGGCAACCCTAGGTATATATACAGTTACGAATAATTACAAAAAAAAGGAAATTTTGTGAATGTTATTATACTTATTTATACTTTTTCTGCAGCGTGGTCCAAATTTGTTTAGGTACTTATAGATACTGTTTTCTTGTCATTTGTCTAGAATTTTGTAGGTCATGTTTTGGGTACTCCATCTTCCGATACAATTACAATAAAAAGTAGGAGCATATTTAATAAATTAAGGTTAATAAAGAAAATACGAAATCCTTATTAAGAAAAAGCTAAGTTATAAAATAATTTCGTAATCATATTATTAATTTTAAAAAAAATCTGTGTATTCTTTATGATGATAAATTGCAATATTGTAGTTTTTCAACAACTTCGTTCATGATCAATACTGCCTGCATATCGACAGGTAAACTAACACGCGGCCTACGTGTGCTACGATAGTGCGTCTACGCAATGTGAATCACAAAATAGAGAATAATTACCGCCCAACTGTCTTGAACAGACGGACGGTGTTACAAATAATACATACATCATATTACATATAGGATATACCTACTGGATTCCTGTTTTATTTGTGACTGTTACTAAAAGTATGAACTCGAAATGAGTATGTTTGAATTACGTTTTAATTTAGTATTGTTTGTTTATTAATATTTTATAATTTATTCATTAATAAATTGTATTCATTTGAATTTAAGCCGAAGGAAACTAAGTCAATGTCAAATCATAATGAGTGTGAATTACTCTGGTCGTTTCCTTCACTTAGGTCAGAGATCATTCGTTACATACCTATGTATATGTTTTCTTGTTATAAACGTTTATGGGACCCGTTTTTATAGTGATCGTTAATAGTTTTATTATGCAAGACAAGTTACGCAATATCCTGACTAATCCTGCGAAATGGCGATATCTAAGTACAATTAACATTTTTATGTCCTTTGTTTATTACTAGACTAGATGCAATTTATACGCCTTGTTTTATAAACTCTGTGACGTTTTCGAAAACACCTCACATATCAGTTACGACTGTCAATCCATTGACTAAGACAATAGGTACTTGTTATTTTTCAACCGCCCTGTTGGCCGAGTAGTTAGCGCAGACGCCTAACGTATCGCAACGCAGAAGGGCTCGGGTTCCATTCCCGATAGGGACAGTCATGTATGTGATGTTCTGTCTGGTCTGTCCAGACCTTCGCTGTACGACCTATGAAAGATGAATCAAAGCGCTTCGTTCGGACAGGTGGAATGTCTACAACATAATGGGGATACCTGCCGTCCGTCGGATTGCCCGGTGATGGAAGGGGACAAGGTAATTAACTCATCTTATTTCTGCACACACTCACTAAATTGTATTCTATACAAATTAGAATACTAAGAAGCTATCAATTCTACGTCTGTGTTCAAGGCTGTGGAGTTTGGCTTCAACCATTTCTGGATCGCCTATAAGACTCTTTGCTCGTCTCTCCATTAAGTCCAGAACCACAAGATGAGTCTTTGCGGCACCAGCAAATATGTGACCAAAGTACATCACACATGACCAGATCTGTGCTTTGTATAAAACAAGAAACTGTCCCGGTGTAAAGTTCTGTCGAACCTTCGCAACAACAACAAGTTTTATTGCAGCTGCTCTTGCTCTGGACTCAATGCACCGACCAAAGTTGAGGCTCAAGGAAATCTCTAACGTTGCACCATGGCTTCTCTTTCAGACTGTACTTGATCTCTACTAGCCCGAGTACTCGTCATATATCTTTCTACAACTGTGATGTCGTCTGCATACCCATAGATATCGGGCTTCAGCAGATCGTTAATGTGCAACAAAAAGAAAGTTGCAGAAAAAACGGATTCCTAACGCACTCCGGGAGTTATTGTCAAGGGTTCCGAGTAACTGGGCTTGTTACATACTACATAATTTCTTCTAAAATAGATGTGCAAGTTTCGTCACGATATAAATAATATTAATATAGATTATCATAAGTTTATTGATATATAGACCCATAAGCGAACGGAGGGGCAGAGGGGGGCGGCAAGGGGGGCAGCTGCCCTTCCCTGGACATAGTATACCTCTCTACTACCTTCTATAATAAATTAAAATTCTTATTTTAAATTACAATATAAAATCAATTAAGTTTAAAAAACTCGGTCTCATAAAACCAAATTATGTCAATGAAAAATCACCAGCGTTTGCTATTTCATTGTTAAACCATGCTCAGATATTTAACATTATTCCAAAATTACAAAAATATATTGAAGAGATCTGATTTGTCCCCCCCTCCCCAAGCGCAGAATCTGGGTACGCCCATGGATAGACCAGTCCATGACAGTATAAGGTCCGGTGAAAGAAAGTAAGGAAAAATATTCCTACTATGCCAAGTACCTATGTACAATAGATATAAACAAATGAAGAGTAACAACTAAGGGTTTTTCTATATAGAAACATACAATGAGTCACACGGGCAAGATTGTTCAGAATGCGTGTCACGATTTTCGCTGTTTGTTTCCCTTACTAAGTACCTAGTTAGCGTTGTAGGCATATAAGTTTATCTATAAGGTGAATGTGAAATCTACTGTAGAGTGTAGTCATTTTGACTGCTAATGTCTATTGCTTAAAATGACTTATATATCATATGTATTTAAGTTATTTGTTATTTTAAGTTCTGTCGAAACGTAACACTAGTAAGGGTTTTGATGTTACGAAAGCTATGACAGTTCCGTATCAAATCGTAAAATCAAACAGAATTATCATCTTAGATTTATTATACAAGTAATTATACACTCTATGTATCAAAATTGATTGACATATTTAAAATCATCTGTTAACAATTTTATTTACCTTTAGTTATTCAGGATCATTTTATATTTCAATAATATATATAATCAATCTTAATAATATAACGTCTAAACTCGTTCTTACTGGGGGTACAAAAGAGTTGTAGGTTCATTAGAAATAGATCGAGATTAAAAATACATAAATACTTTAAGGATATATGTATTATTCATAGAAAAAAAAATATATATAATATACGGTCAATGTGGTTTATATTAATGGCAGAAAATCGTTGCATCGGCATATTTCAACACATTGCTCTTTATAGTTTCTTCAGTGCTCATTGAATTTCCCTTACAATCACTATTTAACTTCATGCAGTTTAGACTGTGAACTCTATTTGAATCTGTGAAGCGGTCGACTCTCCGGTATTATCGAATCTTAGCACGTATTTATAAGTATTAACTAGACGACACTTCAGCTGTTGTGTGTAAGACAAGTAAAAATAGTGTATCACAATTAGGTCCTTATAAAAGATACACAGCTTACAATAAAAACAACGATGAAAAGAGATATTTCTCCAGAAAGGTACTGGCTACATTGTAACCAGAGATATTCTTTTCAAGCGATCTTGCCTTGCGTAACCAGGAGAGAGCTAGATCCGTGTATTGCCAACGACAAGCAAAGCAATTACTCTTCTGCACCCTATTCCACACAAACAGAGCAACCTGAACTCAGTCCACTTATGTCTTAACTCAGATCCGCCTTAGGGATATTAAAAAATAGCCTAACGGAGACCCAGATATCACAATAGATACAGCATACTTTCTATACCCTGGGTACAAAATTTAAAAACACTTTATTCACCATGCCAAGGTATTTGTGTTCTCAGTGACGACACAAACTCTGCGACCCAATGCATCATCCCATTCCACAAGTCAGTGGAGTGGGATGCGGTCTTTTTTTGCATCCTTATCTTGGAGCCAGGTTTGTGTCCATTCCGACGATACTAGTACCCGAGGTGCTGTTATAACCAAAGAGATATAAAGAATGGATACTTTTATAATAAGGAACTACGTTCTAAAAAGCTCTGTGTTGGCAATCCACGACAGATCAAAGCCCTGGTTTTTTGCATCTGGTAGCCGTGGCCTGTAAACAGCAGTCGTATCAATTGTGTGGGTTGAATTTCTTTGATAGTGCTCCGAACCAATTTCGGAAGTCCGTGGAAGCTGGTATTCCCCAAAGCAGTGTGAAGAGACTGGGAGTGACCAACAGAGCTATTGTACCGATCTCTTACCCAGATCCCTAATACAAACGTGTACAATTTTACAGAAATAAACCGCTCAAAATTCCAGAAAATCTTGATCCTTTTGCGTCGCGTGGAGATTTCATATACTTAGGCGTCTTCTACTGCACCTGTCAGTGTTTCCAAGAGCTTTCAGATCCTATTGCTGCCGCCGATTCTTCCTTTTACTATCGTACTGTACGCTACAGGCAAAAATACCATCCCCACCTTCTGGATGAGTGGTATTCTTCTACAGAATTATGAGTGGTATTCTTTTTCTCAAAAAACTCACTGCGACGTAACACCTAAATATGGAATGAATTTCCGTCGGTGTTTGTACCCAGGTGGATAAAACATAGTTACTTTAAAAAGAGCGTCCACTTCTTCCTCAGCAGCCAGCAACGCTCTTGTTATTCGTTGGGTGCTGAAAAAGAAGTCGGTGATCTATTGCCGTCAGGTGAACATTATGATGGTTTTCCACTTATATAATCTACTAATATCAAAAATGGAGGGTACATAGATCATACAAGAAAATTAATAATTAATACTTAAGACAGATTAAATTTACATTGAAATTTTACATCCTAACTCGATGCGAATGAGGATACCCAATAATAAGACTTCGCCAGTCCTTTGCAGAATTTTCTTTGGACGCAGAATGGTCTACAGACAAAAATGTAGACAGTAATATTTTTTTAACGGGTATAGAGCTTGAAATATAGATAAATCTGTGGACGCAAATGTAAATTGTAGGTATATCTCAGATTTAAAATACACATAAATCAACAAATTTAATTAAACGATAAGATATTCGACGGTTGACTATTTCACGGATGTATTTTTACAATCATGACACTAACAGTGATATTGTTTATTTTAACATTATGTAAGTAAAAACGTAGGAAACAAAATGGTGACTGTTAAAAATTATGAATTAATGACAAGCTAATGTTCTTACCGTAATATTATTTAATACAGATGGTTCACAATCAACTAATTACGACGATATTTCGGGTTTGGATTTTAAAAAAGACCCACCTGAGGGTTCAAGGTAATTAAAACTATTACAAAGTTATGTTTTCTTGTGTCGTGCTCGATAAATTAAAAAGAGGAAGAAGTCAGTTTATTATTGAACATAATTAAATAACCGCACAGAAGAAAGGTAAACCTGATAGATTTTTATTATTCTTTAATGTAACCAAAATTTTTACTTGTAGATGTGGTATATGTCCCACGTACTTTCAGAAGGTATGCGCGTTTGATTTTGGAACAAACCAAACATACATATTCGACAATACTTGTATCATGGATCTATTTAACTGTATCCATGGATCAGGTAAGATTTCTTATATAATATAACATATGTAAAAATTCAGCAACTATTACTAAGCATAAATAAATGAATTAACAAATTTATCCAAAATGAAAACTAATATATGTTAAAACCAAAACTAAATCAGTTAACTAAAAGATTTTTTCAGATTTTGTCAAGATGAACTATGAAAATTGCCTGTATATTGGTAACTTCGCATATGTTCATGGAATGAAGCACGAAGACTATGATTATTTGGAAGACCATCTAACAATTACAAATTCAAAAAAGAATCCCGACTTCGCAAAATAATAAATAAAATATTTTATTTAAATCTTCTTATTATTTATATAAATACTTAATCTTAAAAAAGATAATGTTTTAGGAAATTAAAATTATCTATTATTAGCGGAAAAAGCAACAAAATACATTATAATGTGGCAAAAACTTTGTTACACAAAACAATTTGATTACTAAGGATTTTATAAATTCTGTTTCCTGTAAAAAGGGCGATATTAAATACTACACTGTCTGAATAAACTTAATAATAATAATATCTGAATAAACTTAATTCAATATTAAATCACTGAAATTGTCTTTAAACTGTTGGTGTCTGAGAACTGAATTTAATTCTTATTAAGCTGCCTTTACACAAACCTTGTTCAAAGTAAGTGTAAAGACAGCTTAAGTAAGAAACATTGGCTAAGTAACTGCCATGTGTCCAAGTCTTTTGTAATCTATTTTGTCCAACTGCACTAGAGGGCGTAACTGATCTGCGAAGGCCCTCATATCTTCACCAATAGCATCCTGGCCTTGAGGTGCTAAAACCTACAACAAAATATTTATTACATAATTTAATTTAAGGTTATATTTAGGAAACGAGTGGAGATGTCTTTTTGGCGACTTACAAAACATGTCAAACAATCAAAAATACTTTAAACAGATAAAAGACCGAATAAAATAAATAAATAGGATAGTATAAGGATAGGGCACGTCAGCTTCCCGGTCCCCCCACATGAAAAATTCTGTGATATCCCAGCAAGGTCTTCTACGCCGCCAGATATTCATATTCAATTATCAGAACACCACCTTTTTGATTTTCTAATGAAAAAAAGTATGTAAATATCTTCCTTATCTACACTTATAATAAATCTTTAACTGGTAAAAATTAACTTCCGACCATCGCTCAGTACTTCAAGGGGCTTTCCCAAAAGTACTTTGAACGTGCTGAGCGACACCCGAACCTACTGGTGGCTGACGCTGCAGAGTATAGACCACGTAAGACTACTTTAGTCAAAAAAAGAAGACCCAAGTCGGTACTCGTTGACCCCGACGACGCGTTCACAGTAGGTAATAACGTGTACGCGTAGGCATAAGTGACATCAGTCACCACACAACATACAGACACACACCGTCTATACCGGCATAGACGAGGTCCCAACTGAGTAAGTGCTCCGTTGCTTTCCTTTTTCCTTAGCTTCCCTCCTGACTAACGACGCCCCGAGTCGAGGTACGTTTCTCAATCTGAGACGCCCTCGGGACGTCGTTCCCCATGGGGGCCCATCTGGCCCCCCCTTTTAAGGGCGGGTCTCCTGACCCACCCGCTCCCCCGGTGACGCTGTAATAGTCAACAGGGCTAACAGCATAGACAAACAAAAAAAAAATAAAAATAAAATGGTAAAAATTTAAGTTTCAAAAAGTCTGTTGACCACGACAAAATATACTTTTTAAATATTGTTGTCTGTCTGTGTGTTTCGCGTACCACTTAAAAAGTACTAAACTAATTTAAACCTGGATTTCACTGTCAGAAATTGGAAAAAAACCGCGGTATTGATATATAAAATTCGAAATCTTGCGAACTGAAGTCAAGCAAGGGATGAATAAGTTTTTTTACTACATATTAGCACAATTGAGATTTCAACTAAAATAATTGGAGGCCTATGCAAATGTAATTGTAATGTAGTTAACTACTTCAGTAAAGTGCATATCTATAACTCTCTTTGTTCCATATTATTTTCTATATTCATACAGACATTATACTATTACTATTTATACTATTTACTTTTTTAAGGATATTCATAGATCTAAAGATATTCTGTTTTAGTGTAAATAGCCATGATTAATTTTTGAAGGTGTGGACAAAGCCAGTGACAAAAGTTGTTTATTGGAAATATATATAGATTATAACATATTCAAAATATTCTATACAATTATTACTAGTAAAATATATTAAGATAATATTTACAGATAGCTCCACTAGGTAGCTCTGTGAGATTGGCTCTGGGGGCATTGAACTTTGGGATATCTTAAACACCTTAGCTACTGTTATTTTCATTCTTCCTTTTCTAAACATGTAACCTGCAAAATAAAGATAAAAGATTTCATATTCAAATTTATATAAATCAACCATAAAAGTATATAATGTCTAATATAGAGGATCATGGAATACAACCTTATAAAACTTAAATTAAAGCAGGGCTTGAGATGAGCCAGATTATAACATAATGTCTCTATTTTTTAGAATTAGAAAAATATTGAATGTATAATTCAAAATAATAATTATTCAAAATGTAGTACGTATGAAAAGTACCATATTGAAAAGAACTTAATTACATGTATTTAAAATTTAAGTAATTACATGGCTCCGATAATTATAGATAATTTAACAGTTTTTAATAATCAAATACATATAATAATTTACAATATAAAAGTAATGATGCCTATTGTGAATTGCCATTTTGTCATTTAAGTTCTAACACCACACAAGTCATTTTTAGCAACTTTTCAGGAAACAAAAAACCAATTAATTCTATATAGACAACTAAAGTTCTATTTTCTACTTTAAAACAGTTCTTGTAACTAAAAAACATGATTTTCTTAGTATAAATCTTGTATATATTTTTGTCATGATGGCGTAATGTTTTTTACCAAATTTGTGGTCATATTGGTGGCTTACATGGTGTTAATGTTTTGTAGTTTTAAAGAATTCTATTGGTCATACCTTGACCTGATTGGATGAAACAACGCGTCTTTCGTGTCTCTTTCAAATGGCATCAAAATATCAAAACCACAAAAAAATACTTACTTGGTCATAGAACTCAAACAATGATTTGTAATTTTTAACAATTACATTTTATACAATGCAATTGAATTAAATTAACCAAAACTGAGTTAAAATTTAAACATTATGACATGGTCTTTTAAAGTCCCAAGTAATTTATTAATGATATTATAGACCGCTCTAAGTCCTATAGATGTTCATTTATACAGATGAACATTGCACATATTTAAATAAGAGATATAGCAATATGCTCATAATTCATTTACCTTTAACACTATATTCAAATTCAATTCTGCAACCTAATTCATTTAGAAACTCAATTAACATCCCACTACAGGCTATATCCAGGCTAGATCGCACTACAGTTGGTCTGTTCTTGTCTCCTAGGTCTGGCTGTCCTATATATCTCAACTGGTAAGGCATATCCCTAGCATCAAGAGCTTTCCGGACCCGTAACATTAGAGGTGCTGCCTGTAAGAAAAGATATATTACACAATTATATTTATCATTCAAATTCAAATCCAAAATATCTTTATTCAAGTAGGCATTTACACACACTTTTGAATCGTCAATTACATTAAAATTATTAACGGTGGGTACATTTTTTTTTAGATAGTTTAATTGATTTTTACTTGCTGATTGGGATCACGCAAACTGAAACAGACTTCTTGGTCATCAAAGGTCTCAGGGCCGGCATCGACGTTGTCACAAAGACCACGTAACCGGTGGAGAAGAACTTCCACCGCAGAGTCTAATACTGAACCCTAAATAAATAAGCTTTTGTTATTTGTAACATCCATGAAAAAATATACATTTAGTTAGATACAAACCTGTAACAAATACTCTTGATTTGGAATAATATTAGCTTTCAGTGCTTGTGATAGGCTGTCCGTAGCAGTAATTGGAGCTGCATTTGCTGACATTTTATTTTATTAAAGAGTTCTAACTTCTGGAGTAAAAATATTATTATAAGATTAATACAGAGAATACTATTTAGCAGTTTTTTTTTCAACCTGTCTGAAAACAAGAAATTTCAAAGTAGGTATACAAAAATCAAAGATGTCAATTTTTAAATTAGTGACAACTGACACTTGACAATTTTTTTTTAAATTCATCCCTCTTGAGCGGGATAGGCAAAGGGATAACCCATACAGCCAATGACACTTGACAAATAATAGAACTTAACTTTTTTTTATAATGAGTATCCTGGTGAATGAAGGAAAGGTTAATGAGCCCATTTCATTACCCAATCTACAGCGCACTATTGGACCCCAAAAACATTGCTATTAAGAGCATCCACGAATCATATTGCAGCACTAACTCAAGAAGAGCCTTTTCGTAATCTAATATTAGTACGGTATTTACTAAACGTTAGGTAAACCCTAGCCTATAAAATTGGATGACAAAATGACTACTTCAAGCTTTAGAATTTGTTGTCAATAATCAATTATTAAAAAATTACGTTGTTAACATATATTATTATTTTAAAGAATCCAAGTAAAAATTATTTTCGACCTATATAAATAGTCGCTTTTTTGTTTTATTTTTACTGTGGATGAATTTTTAGTATATATTTAGTAATATTTATTATTATATTATATTATAGGAATATAATATAGCATACTGAACGTTAGTGATCTATGACAAACCAATGTTGTTCTCTGATAAAGGTTTATAATTCTCAAATAATAGTTTGACAAGAATAACAAATAAACATTTGGATCAGATGAAGACACCGCAGAAGTAGTACCTATAAGCTAAAAATACTATACTCAAGACGAGGCAGCATGGTCTTTGATCGTAGCCTGTCCAATCGCATTGGACAAAAAAAAATCTTGACATTTGTCACAACTCGTAGTGTTTGGAGTTTTTGTTTACAATTTAACTTCGATCGTTTTTAAGCCTGTACTCACTGTTTCTGTTTCCTTTAATGTAAATAATTTTAATTTTCTAGCCTTCTAAAATGACAGGTCACGTTTCTATTAGATTAGCGTCAGAAAGAGTTAATCATTATGTACCTTCCACAAATGAATTACCAAGGTTTTATACCCCTGGGGAGGTTATAACAGGCATGCAAGATTTTATGCGGTAAATAATGGATAAAGTTTGCCTTCACTTTTTACCGACAGAAACTGGTGCATACTAACACTTTTTAATATTTGTGTATATTCAGTGGCCATGGTACATACGCTGAAGACGATTCCCTTAAATCATCGGTGGCAGGTGTTATGCAAAAAGTAAACAAATTAATATGTGTGCGACCATTGAAGAATAGGTATGTAGGAGAGATTGGGGACGTCGTCGTTGGACGAGTTTTGGAAGTGCAGCAAAAGAGGTGGAAAGTAGAGACTAACTCTCGTTTGGATTCAATTTTACAATTATCCTCTGTAAACTTACCAGGTGGAGAATTGGTAAGTAGTAATATTACTTTTTTAATATAAAATGTTATTTGATATGATCCTAAAAGATTAAGTTAAAATAGATACATTTTTATTAATATAATAACAATTAATTAAGAATATTTAAATATAATCCTAATAATAAAACTACAGCGCCGAAGATCAGCTGAAGATGAGCAGATGATGAGAAAGCATTTACAGGAAGGTGATCTAATAAGTGCTGAGGTGCAAAGTGTTTTTTCTGATGGCTCACTTGCTCTTCACACTAGAAGTTTAAAATATGGCAAGGTGAATGGCTGTTATTATTATTATATAAATTTTTTGTTGTTATATATAATAATGAAGTAAAGATTTATTAATTCTCATCAACTCCCAATATCATGTTACAGTTATCACAAGGAGTATTAGTAAAAGTATTTCCATCTCTTATCAAACGTAGAAAGAATCATTTCCACAATTTACCATGTGGGATATCAATAATATTAGGTAATAATGGTTTCATATGGATCAGTCCTCACAAGCAGGACATTATTGTGGAGGAGAACCAGGATGAAATAGAAAATTATGAGCTTCAAGTAAGTTTTTTATTTATAATTTAAAATAAGTGTGCAGGCAGGATTAGAAGTAATTTTTTTTACAAAGATATATTTTTTTTAAAGATACTGTGTGGTCAAAATACTTGTTATTTTCGTATTGTACATATACAATGTTTTATAATTTTAGGCAATTAATCGATCAGATAGAGAAATAATAGCGAGGGTAAAGAATTGTATAGCAGCATTAGTTGCATCCAAGATGATGCTTGATGACACCAGTATTATGTTTGCTTTTGAACAAAGTCTAAAATATGAAACTGTTAAAGAACTCCTGGACCCTGAAGCCATGCTGGATGTGGCATTCCTTACACAACATATGCTCAATAACATGGAATGATAAACTTATTTTTTGTTTATATATATTTAGGTGCCTATTCTTTTTTAGATTTAATAAATATAATAATATCTGAAAAAGTTTTTATTTATATTTTTATAAACATTGGCCTCATAGGTGTTACTAATAAAAAAAACAGTGACTTAGTAAAATATCGCAAAATATAGATTATCTATTTCTTGTTATAAAAACATGTCAAACTAAATCTTTTTTTTTACTAAAAAAAACTATAGAATTATTATACAAACTCTATGAAAAAAACCTATACAAATAATCAAAGTTTATTAAAAATTTGGCAAATACAAAACAAAATAAACTGAACTGAAATTGTTTTTTTATTTATATAGAAGCTTTTCGAAAGTATTTTAAAATTAGCATAATTTTTATTTTTATTTTACGTATTGCGATTTAGGACATATAAAATAGAAGGATTTGTTATTGCCAATGTAAAATTGACAATTACCAATCTCAAGACATTGGAATCCTTTATACTACATCATACATGTTCAATTGTCTTCTATATATAAATAAATAAATGGATAGAAAAAAATTACATTAAATTTAATATTTATTTATTCTGATTATATTTAGAAAAAAAAACAATTATTTAATTTGTCACTCTCAATTATTAATATAGGTAACATTCATATCACTCACAAAGTTATAAAATCTTATAAAAAATCTTATAAACTAGTTATTACCGCGACGTCACTAGCATGCTGACTCCCAGTAATAAAATACAATACAATAATGTATAGGAATCAATAAAAGTTATCTCAAATATAAATAAGAAATTTCAAAAAGTTCTTATAGGTATAAATAATCATTCACAACACTTTAATTGATAAAAGTTTCACTTGGCAAGCAATTTATTGCATCTTCTTGTTTCGTTTATTGAGAATTTTCATAAGATCTTTGGACATAAAATAAGGTTTATCAGGAGAACCATCGTTTCTTTCGCAATCCTCAACTGAAAGAGAAAAACATTATTTAAACAACATTTCAAATATCTTTAATGAAAACAACCTACGTGTGAGATGAGATCGGTCTCAGCTTCATAAAAAAGTACTTACGGAAACACAGAAACAAGGTGTCCACAGCCACTGAGTACACTTTAAAGAAGACGGTGCAGACGAGGTAGGTGGCCAGCGCCAGTACCACGGCCGGCATGTGGTGGTAGTGGAGCCGCACCGCGCCCGCCGCGTACAGCGCGCCGGACTCCAGCAAATAGAACACCGCGAACCCCACGCCCACTGACATCGTCAGCTTGGAGAGGAAGAATATCCAGTCCGTCACCTGAGATTATGTCGAAAGAACGGTTATCGGATTCCTAATGAGATGGATTGACTGCGGATGATCTAGGCGCGGATAGAGGGCGGCGAGTAGGGAGGGCCATGGATGCTCCCTCTGACTTAAGGGAAACTTGATTTTGACTGTTTTAAATTTCTTAGAAATAACGCTATACGTATGACAATTATTAATTATTATATAAGATTAATTAGTTATTAGTGTTATCTTAATATATATATTTCTTGTGTGCGTGTGTATGTCACTGAACTCCTCCTAAACGACTGGACCGATGTTTATGAAATTCTTTGTGTGTGTTCAAGGGGACTTGAGAATTGTTTAGATTCACAATTTGGTCCACTGGAAAATGGTTTTTTCATTAATTTTTAATGTGTAAGTAGGTGGTGATTTTGGAATGTTTCACATTGGTTCCGACGGACTGCGTTACTATGGCAATGTCAAATATTAAATAATATTATATTTTAATTATAGTGTGCTCTGACAGTTGCGTTGCGATAGAACTGAGAAAAATATTTTATTATTGTGTTATTTTCATCCACGTGCTGAATTAAATATTAAATCAAGAAGTACTGAGTACTGAGTTTGTAAAGAGCTTTGAAGTGTGCATAAACAACTATACATTTTGCGTTTTTATTACGGATCGATGTAAGTATATTTCTTATAATTTTTTATCATTATTTGTTGTTTTTTGTCTACGATTTGCGTTATTAATTTCGCTACGTAAAAAGTGAAATTTAATGAAATATATTGCAACATCAAATTCATTTATTCAAACAAAAAATCTTTATATACATATCGATTGGTTGAATTATGATAAATGTACATGTAATGACTTTAGATATTGTGACTCATTCATTTTTTTTTTAAAGTTTGATTTTTTTTAATTAAAGACGCGTTTACAAGACAATGTCTGTCGGGTCCGCTTGTATAATATAGTTTTAAATAAGTATCTATTTAATATTTTTCAGACTGCAAAAGAAGTTTTCTGGACGATCGATCAAAACTCAAAAAATAGTCGCGTCGGGCCGGGTTTGTATTTTGTAATGGGTTACGTAACTGATTACGTTCGAGATGCTTTTTGGTAATAAAATGTTAGTAGGAACTTATATTTAAAATGGTAACAATTAACAAAGGTGGTTATTACGGTATTAACTGAGAAAATATGTGATAATTTTTTGAGAACAGTTTCTTGATATTTTAAATGTGTAAATAAATACCTTATCCAAAACGACAAGTCGAACGACATTCCTCATGAGCAGTGAGAACGCGTCGCTGGCGCTCTTGCAGAAGTTAGTTCCGTGAATAGCGCACATGATATAGGCATTCTTATTAATAAACTTCAAAAAGCTTTCTAGACACCAGAAAAAGCACCGACAGCAACACAATATAGCTCGTGTAAATGCATTGTCAAATTTCTTCACTTTATGGTCTACGTATTCCAAAATAACTCGGATGACACGGACGATAGCAATTATGAGTGCACCGAAAGCCACAGTTCCTAAATGATATCTACAAATATTGCAATACATATTAATTGATTCAATCGTCAAAACTAATAAAATATAACAATCAATTAATGTCATTCGTAAATCTCGCTTAGAGTTAAAAATGCTCACCGAATTGTTGTATAAATTGCCGATGTGAGAGTGAAGAAGGGAAGGTCTTTTTTACGGAAGGTCCAGTACCAGGTAGAGAACGTATTCGCTAGTGTCATGTCCACAACACCGCTGATGAAAAACATTGCCCAGAAAAATCCAAGAGCATTTACGACTGAGAAAAAGGAATTTGGGTTATCTTAACATAGATATACAATGTACGAAACATTACAAAGAATGAAGATAGTAATTTAGACAATATAATCAATAAATATAAACTAAACTAATAAATTAACTAGATAGTAATAACACAATTAAAAAGTACAAATACAGTACAAATTTTTCAACAACAAGGGACATATACTCACGATGCAAGTAGACGACGTGGTGAGGACTGTTGACGCCGGTGTAGTGACAGGTCGCGTTGGCGCAGGCCCGCGCTGACAACACATCATGACACATCTCGGAGAACTTCGCGGGTTCGCACACTTCGCCATCCTTTCAAGTTAATAACGACATTATTATGTTGATATCGCCGAGGCTGAATATCTCGATGTAATAGATATTGTTAAAGTCCTAAGTCGCGTTATTAATGTGATGAATTCAAATATTAAGTAATGGTTTATCGTGATTGCTATTTTAAAATATTATCATTTAAAAAGCACTTCTCTGCAGACAAAATTAAATATAAATGAGATGTGCTTGCCGAATGGCTAACACCCAAAACATTATATACCAACTTATCTGCAAAATCGTTATACAAGAGGTACCAACTGGCGTTAAAGGATTTCTCATATATTATATTCTAGGACACTTGAATTAGTGTTCTAGGCTTCAAATTACATAAGCTGGATATTGATACCTTAGTGTAAATACCGCGGCAGTCACAGTTCGTATCGATTCCCTTGTTTACAACTTGGAATGCCGAGTCGCCGATAGACAATAGATACATGAGAACTAAAACGCCATAACCAATTATAGCACATTGGAATACCCACGGGATCACTGGGAACAGTATTGTCGTTTTATTAGCACTTACTGCTCTGAAATAAGAAGAAGAATATAAAGAACGAATTATGTATGTTAGGTGTCTTATAACAACATTTTTATCACAATTTAAGCTTCAACTTTAAACTTAACTATAAGTAAGCTTTAAATTTAAGTACCACATTTTTATTATTCATATTTAATCTAAAATTAATTTATTACTGAAACATGCTTACTTGCTTCCCTCACTAATGATTGCTATGGCAATTGTTATTCGTTTTCGCAGGAAAATGATAACTAGCAGTAATATTACAAAAATAATCGCTAGTACAATGAGCAGTGCGAGCCACGTCTGGTGTTTGACGAAAATCGAATCTACGATCCCCTTCAAGTTGGACTCTTGACGGATGAGCACATTAGCTTTATAATACACGTAGTTATTGTAACACAAAAACATAGCTGAAAAACAATTGACATGTTATATTCAAGTATCAGTAACAAAATTGTACCAACGTATGATACTTACCGAATGCGATGAGGGCTAACAGGCTGGCAATGGAGACCCAGACAACTATCCCCACGACCCACCGCAGCAGTATAATGTATATGAAACACAGCACTAGGACGCCGCCTAGAGCACCCACCATGTACCAGCGTGACTGCTGCAAGTCCTGCACTATCTGCGACGACAGCTGCCCCAGTCAAAAGATAACGTTATTAGACCGTACGAGACTGTATAGAACTTCTGTCTTCCTCGATATCAAAAGTCAATAATTAAAAATGTCTAGTCGGGGCCATAAATTGAAATTACGAGTTACATGATCTCCATACCTACCTACTAGACGTTTATTCATACACATTTTGCGATTCGAAATCATTAAAAAAGTAAAGTAGAGTAGTTAAAAAAGCGTCAGTAGTTTCAGTTAAGTCAAGTATTGCTATATAGTTATATACAATGAACGTGAACTAACATGCATAAATGAATGTGATGAAGAAGGTGCTTAATTACAGATAATATTTTTGGATGGAATCTAGTTGCGAGCTGTACACTACCTGATTAAATTTAAGCAACTTGGAGAATTGTTCGGTCACCTGCCCTTCCTCCAAGTTAAGGTCAGAGATTTCTGCTATGACTTCGACAGCTGCGGTGACGTTTACAAAGCAGCGCCTCAACACTGTTTCGAAGGCATGCCTCAGTTAATTAACAATGAATTGGCTTTATTACTACATTTAATGGTTAAATGTGTTAGTTAAAGGAGAAACAGCATACTTTAATACGATACGATTAGATCAAACATTATTTACAACTCGTTCGTAACTGAAAGGCTCGTGCAAGTTGGAAATGTTAAAATAATAGCTTAAAATACAACATATATTAGTCATCGGATGCACATGCGAGTGAGTGCTGTTCGTGCTGCAGCCAGCTTCATGCCGTTGCTACCTACAATTTTAGCATCTTTTTCGTTCCTCGTGAAAATCGAGATGAAGCTCGTAGTGACCCAGCCCACGTATGAATCGAAGGCATTCACGAAGTCATCCATCGACTTCCGTGTTACCTCCGCATTGCCAGCGCAAGTCCCGCTGTCCTTAAGCCAGGTTCTACTCTTGTCACACCCCAGGGTCGTGGGGTCGCCGACGCAACGGAACAACACTGAGGCGCGACATCATGGCTGTTTTTCATTCAGTTAGACGAAGCGGCACAATTATCTTTTACTTAAGATTATCATGCCACATGTCGCAATGCCACAAATACGTCACTTTACTATTTTTTTGACATTTACAAACAGAAATATACTCTAATAATTATTTTATTTACCTGGTTGACTTTGCACGACGTAACTAGCGCATTTTTCTTCTTCGATGTATTTAATAGCATCAGAGAGAGTCAAAGTCTGTATGTTAACGTCGTCGGTGCAAACCAAATGTTGTCTTAATTGCTCCAATGAAGACGGGTTTTGCGATAATTCTTTAGGGAATATAATGGTTCTGTCTGGGCATTTTGGAACACAAACCTATAACAAAAAAACTGTTAATAAATATATACCTATATGTAATTTAAAATCAATTCAAAAAATATTTTAATAGATAAGAAATTTGAAAGAATGAAGCAATTTATATTATATTACATTATTATTAATAAAAAATTACTTCTACCTTACGTGCAGTTGAATAGTATTAAAATAGTTTTGGCTAATATTTATTTATATTGATGAACTTGATTCTGATAGTGTATCTTGTTATTCAAGATAGGTTTCCATGGCTTTGTAAGATACCTAACTGAATAATTAATCTTCAACCACATCTGTTCTGCTTGTTTTAGGATTTTTTTTTCCTAATCCAAACTATTTGTCAAGAAATTAACCAATAAGCAGGTAAAACCTTTTAATTATATATTTTTTTTATAAAACCTAATTACATAATAAAGAAATAAACATTATTGTTAAGAATCGTATTATGGGGCGTGTACTGACCTGTGGTGTTGGACACCCAGTTACGGCAGACCCCGGCTGCAGGCACTTCGCGATATTAAAGAATACAAGATACTTCTTGTCTTCTAACCCGGAATCCACACCACAACGGCGTCCTTTCGAATCTATTGGCGACAAAAGTTTCTCCACGCTGCCTCGGGTCATACCTAAGTTACACACATATTCAATTCATAGTTTCGTGAAAAAGAGTTATATAGACGTACCAATATGATATTGACTTGAAAGCCGAAAGTACTAACCGTAATAACCGACGTAGCCCCAGCCTCCAAGAAAGAGGATGAAGACAATCAGCCAGATGATATCCGTACAGGAGCGATTACGGGTCGGACCATTGAAATCCGGGTCATATCTTATGGGTTCTCCTGAAAAATAATAGACAATAATATTACACCTCGATATTATAAACAAAAATATATACCTAAGACCTGGTTACGTTTCTTCTTTCCTAAAATGCTTCTTTATAAGTACCTACTTCCGACATCTTTGTTATATTCTAAATATTATTATATACTTACTAATATTAGGTATATTATATCCAATAAAGCTAGTGGAAGTATGAAAGATTATTTTTACCAATAATATTTGAGAACGATTATTAAAGATTTTTCGTAATTTTTTTTTATTTATTTTTTTAAAGTTAAATCCTGTTGCATTTTTCCGGGTTCTATCGGTAATTCTCAACCAGTATTTCGAATATGAAACACCCTTGCAGGGTCCTTGCAGACGGACTCGCAATCAATTGTATTAATAGATACTCGAGTCATAAATAATTTTCAAAGTTACATTTAAACATACTAATTAGTTTTCTTCATAAACAGAATAAAGATCACTTTACTAGTACTTATTAGGATAATTATTATAACGACTCCGTTATTGTAGGAGTTCTAACGAACTGGACATAAATATACAAAATATAGCCATATAAGAACATTAGCCATAAGTTATTAGAAAATAAAATAAATATTTATACTACAATTAAAATAAATATGTTGGTACAAATTATCTACAATTATCTATAATTTGTAGTGTCCACATACAATAATTGTTACAAATATGCTAGCACGAAACAGTACTGATACGACACACTGTGTATATATATATATGTATATGTTTCTTTACATATATATGTTATACTTGACAGGTTGATATGGTACAAGTCTGTACAAATACAATAAGGCTTTGTACAAACTTGTATCATATCAACTATATATAAATATAGTTTTTGTTCCTATGCAAAATAACATAGCTACCGATAATAGTTACAAACCTCTTTTTTTCACGATACTGTATTTATAAACAAATGGTAAAATAATAACTTTTCTTATAATAATAAATTATTGTTATTGTACGATAACTATTTATCATTCTAATACCTAATACTATCTTATATTTCGCTATTAAATAATGAATAATTAATGGTATACGAGATTTTCCATCAATAATAATTCGGGAGATGATAAGATATTGAACATTGTTTTTAACAATTCACTCCAGTTATTTTTTTTCTATTTTACTCTTTTAGAGATGGCATTTAAATAATTACTTATTTATGAAATACTTAATTATCTGGTAATTAGATTAACTTTTGATAACGATAACGTATAAATTAAATGGTTCAAAAACTCTGTTTCTTAATCAGTCTTTTGGAATAACTTGAATATAAAATAATAATAATAAATGCAGTTAAGATTCTTATCTTTGTAAATATCTTATTCCTAATACGGAATTATTCAACATGTTATTAATTATTTACTTAATATTATATATTTGTAAGAAGGTTACGATTATGTGTAAATTGCATTATTAGGTTTCATAACCTAAATAAGGCAAAGTGTCAAACAATTATATCAGGAGGCGAAAATAGAGTGAAATATAGTTTTAATAGTAAGATAGTCGAATGAAGAACTCAAGAACTTACTTGACTCTTTTGCTGGAACACAACAGTCGTCGCAGCAACCCATTTTAACACAGAATTACATTTTAATACACATATCACAGAAGTACAACACTAACACACATAAACATACGATTTTCTGCATTTATTTCACTGAAACCAAGTTATATCTTGAAGTGTTACGTTTAGACGGTGCTCTTATCTTGTATCTTGGTGTGTGATAAGTAAATATTTTACTACATTGCTAAATATTAGTCGTAGGAGAAAAGTATATAAAATTTGAGTGTCACAGTAATTTTCATAGCCAAGATGATTTCCCACTGATTAAGGGAATGTGTGTCAAAATGTACTTACACGTAGATCTAAAGTATTAATCATTTCATATAAACGAATTCTTTGGATATATTTAGTAAAAATAAATTTTTCCAAGATAATATTTAAAAAATACCGGGAACTTATATATCATGTAACATGTTCGTCGATATTGACATGCTACAAGTGGGTTACGGTGATTTTGGTCCATTATAAGAACTCCAGAACACAGATCTTGAAGAACAGTATATCTTTAGATTGATAGGCCTGATAAATAAGGCTTCTTTTTTTTTACAAGTCAAAATGTTAAATTAATATTATTACATATATTATTGGTTATTTTTAATTCGTTAACCAACTTTTTACAAATCTTGATAAACAACACAAAAAAACGAAACAAAACATGTTTTACTTATTACTCTGTATTTTGTAAGAAGTACTTAAAAGGTCAACGCCCGGGCGCCATACCAGCGCTCAGAGTTAGTGCCAGTTCAGAGACAACTAATAAAATTTGTATGGGAAAATTTAAATTTTAAAAACTGTTTATTTTAAAAAGTCGTAGAACAAATGTTGTTGGATTGATGTAGAGAGGCTGCCTGCAAGAGGTGGTCAACTAATTACAAATAACCCTGTATGCATAATTATATAAATTTTTTATTTTATTTTGATTGATTATTATATATTTTTTTTTGCAATATTTGTTTATCTTGACGTGTCCAAATAAATGTAAAACATTTTCATGGAATAAACAATTTTGACTTTGACTTTGAATTGAACCAAGATCACAGTTGCCCCGACTGGTACTAGTTGGCTTGATATAAAAATAGTCGGGCATTAGTGTTTTTTATGACATGGTTGAAATTATTTATTTCCATTCCATATAAAACCTACTGAAGATTGATAATAGTTTTTTTGAGAAACAGAGAAAATGTTTTAAAGTAATATTAATAAACTACTCATTAATGACTTCCAAAAATTTAATCTTTTTCTATTTTAATATATATCTTTATAATGAGTTAATAAACAAAAAATAAGCTTAAAAAAAAACAACGACAACAACAACATTATTACATTTTAAATAAGTATATGATATATTTTTTTTGTAATTCTTCGGGGAAGATAGTAGATGTCATGAACTTACCTAATTTGTTCAAAATGTTACTTTTATACAAAACAATTTTTCGTTGCAAGTAGGTATTATATATTAAACCAGGTTAACAAAATTATAAAGTCTGACTCAAAACAAATCTACTGGTTCATTATCAATGTATTTTCCTTGATACATATAAATATTTTTTTGCAATATCTTTATAAACGATGTACCTGAGTTAAACAGTACTTAGTTATAGTTAATTCTATACTCCTAATACGATTAGCTACAGACAGACACCTATAATACCCACACATAATACTTTTGACATACATACCAACGTTATTAATAATTATAAATACAGGAACTGTGAGTATTGTCTTTAACATTCGTAATTATTTAACAAATACATTTATCAAAAGTAAAACTATGTGTATCTGTTAATAATTCATAAACCATAACTAGTAAATGATATATTTTATTTTATTTTAATTAGCGGTGAGTTATTTGAGAATACAACCAATTATATATAATAGAAGTATCTGTACGTACGTATTTTGTACGTTATTAATAGTTTGTTATAACTTTTTTTTACTGCATATTGGATAGGACAGTTTTACCATTTGTCTCCTACTGGGATATGAGTAAATATAAAAATAACCAATGATCACTTACTTTGCTACTTTGAAATGTTTATGCACTGGCTGTGGAATTAAATAATGAGCCTTATAATTTATTATATTTATAGCAAAAATCAGTTATGTGTTATTCAGTTAAAATTGTGTGGGTGACATTAATTTCGGTTGCGGCATCTTTTCAATATTAATATATACTGCAACGTTATATACATTTGTTAAGATTTTAGAAAGAATTCTAATAGATGTCACCTCGTTCCCGATGAAGAAGACCATATATAGAATGCTTAATTAACCGAGACGGGTAGCGATACGGTAGCTTAATTGGTCGAGCGACGGTTTGGCTTCGCGGGTTCGACTCCCTGCCCGTTTCGATTTATTTTCATTCTTAATTAATTTTAAATTTAAATAAGCTTAATATGGCTTTACACATTCATAGATATTTTGAAACAAAAAATATTATACATTGCCTGGAACAATTAGAAATAACGCAATATCTAATGTCTAAGTCTGTTAAACCATAGTTCTATGGCATACTTAAAACATAAATAATTGATTGAAATATTTGGTTTATACATTCGGAGTCGCTACTATTTTAGGGTGTTATGTAAGTAGATCTCTTGTCAATATTACGACTTCAACTACAGTATTTTAGCACATTAGTGTGAGAGTCAGTGGAGGTGGGTAGAGACTAGAGGGTACTAAATGTATATAGGTATAGGATGTTGTTATTTCTTAATTGTTTACGTTTCCGATAGTTTACAGATTTGATCTCAGTACAAATAACAACAGCAGTTTTGAAATTTATATAGTAATAAACATCTTTTTGTAGACCAAGTTTTTCAATGAAAAAAATAATCAACTCAATGTTAATTAAAATTTGTAATTAGGTACTTTTTTATAACAACGACAATTATTCACTGATTTGTTATGAATTATTGAATTGTATCGAAAAAAACATTGATATTATGAAGAATTTTAAACATAACACCTCTTGTTATGTTTAAAACTTATGTGAATTGTTGAAAATTATGTATCTTATATAATTATTGAATTTAAAGTTACTTAACGCAGACGGAACTCGAACCTGCGACCCCTTCCTTCTGCCAATTGATCGATGTATTTTTTTTTAATAGGTAGAAGTATATAATTAGGATAGCATACTGATTTAGTTATACTTATTTTTATAAATAAAATATTAAATGTTGGCACTGGGTCTGGACCACATTGGTCATTAATCAAAGTTTTTGGGTATGTACCCGGAGATATTTATAACTAATCGATTATCTTTTCTGTTTTTATAACGTAATTTTAATCGATTCAACCATTAGTACAAATATAATATGCTATAAAAACTTCAGAAACAAACATGACACATACCATAAGATAACAATCATTAAGCCAATTTAAAGTCCGAGTTTAACAACCATTGTAAAGGCCGCGAATAAACGCAAGAAGCAAAACCAAAATAAACTGTCTTATAACAACAAAACATACATATTTAGAACTACAGCTTGACTTAAAGCAATGACTACTCATTTAAACAGAAAACATGTGAATATAACACCACGAATAGAACACAATGAAATAAAACTATATTAAGGATATATCTAGAAACTTATTTAATAATGTTAACACGCTACCAACAGTATTAATAACACTATATTCAATAACATTCGGTTATCCAGTTAATTGTATTTGTTTTTTGTAATATCCACAAATAAACTGTATTTTAGGTCACCACTAGACACGTCAACCTGCGCACGCGACTGTTTCATCAACTATACCTTCCAGTCCGTCTCTATCTTGTTACAGTACATGTGACAATAAAGATCATTTGTATAATGACTACGTAGGATGACAAGTAAACGATAGACCTGTGTTATTTATTCGTTTATATACTTCACATAGGTTCATAACTAGAAAACCTGTTAGAGTTGTACAAATCTTTGACTAATAGAGGAAACTATTTATTTCGCTACATTTTACTTCATAACCTTCACCTTAGATGTTTATTTATATTTGCTGATCGATATAGAAGTTACTATGCTACTAATAAACATCTAGGTAAGAAATAGTAAGTTGGCACAAGAATCAAGGAAAACCTTAACAATATCTAGAAATACCTTAAGCCGGTATCCTATTAGTGCCGAAATGTAAATCCAATTAGTGTTCCAAAGTATTATCAGCTTGCGAGTAGTTTACTATTGTTACTGAGAAAAATTATCAGTCATTGTAAAATGTATACAGAGAGTTTCCTGTCCTCGGAATCATGAAGTGACGTAGTACTAACTTTATTTACGTCTGTGAGCGAGCGGATTTCACACTGATGTGTATCTGCGCCAGCGCATAAAACAGCTTATATTACTGTTTTGTAATGTTTCTGGCCAAAACTCAATATAAATTACAATGAGTATTTTTTCTTGTTATATAATCAGTGTCCCTTGATTAGAGTAAGATAGATGGGTTTTAATATTTGTATCGTCATATACTTATAATATGTATTACCAGAAATAAACTTTATTCTTGACAAAAGGTTTAAGCTTAATTATCTTAAGCAATATGATAGTATTCGGTAATTGTTCGTTATCGCGCCACCAGCGAATGATTTAAAGGTGAGTTCAGGTCTTGTACCATTAGAAACAATCATGTTACAAGTCAACAGTCTAGCTATAAATTCTGTTAATGGCTGTTTACATACATTAAAAAAAATATTAATTTCAATTTCGAACATTTGTTTGTGTATCGTACTATCCAAAGGTGCAGTGAAACCATATCTGTTGATGACCGTCATAAGAGTCGACCGCAGTCTATTCGAACAAACCAGGCCGTTAATGTAGTCAAGGCCAGAATTCTTACCGAGAGAAGCTTACCGGAGATACGCAGGACATACCTTAAATGAGACACTAAAACAAAAGAGAGTCGAAAGATCAAAACAGCTGCTATTTCGATACGGGGAAGAAAAATACAGACAATTTATCTTTATCGATGATTTTTTTTTTACAATCGAGAAGTAATACAACAAACAAAATGATCGAGTGTATGCACACAACTTTAAAGAAGCTAACGAAGTAGTGGCCAAAGTTCAGCGAGGCTATCAAACCTGGATGATTCCAGCATACGTCATGATTTGGTTTGGTGTCTCGCTAACGAAGTGGTTACGAAATTCCATTTTTTCCGAATAAGTAGTTAAAACTTAAGTCAAAGTGTATCAAGATACCGTGTTAGAAGCGGTAGTTAAACCTGTCAACTACACCTTATTCAAAAACTAAGTGTGGCCATTCCAACAGGATTCAGCTCCGGATTATAAAATAGCGCACAACCCAAATTTGGCTTGAGCAAAACGTTGCAACTTGCAGACTTCGTGATGATTTGGCCTTTGGCTTGTCCGGACTTAAACCCTTTGGACTATAAATTGTGGTCTGTGCTAGAGGACATGGCTAAGCGTCACCCAAATATTTTGATCACTCCTCATTGTTCTTGTTAAATTGAGTTAGGTTAGGTTAGTTAGTAAGTTTTTTAAAGCTAGACAAAATTGTCTTCACCATGAATAGCGAGGGATGCTCCATTTCTTTAGCCAAAGTTAACTAGCTTATTAACCTAACTAACTCAATTTCACAAGTGCAATGCGGAGTAACCTAAGGTTTAATTTTTTTTAAGTAAAAGAAAGGTGATGCGCCATCATAATAATACTAGTTTTAACTAGGCATAACACGCCTAAAAAACCATGCACAAGTGCGTAACAGATATCGATGCACTCAGTGCTATAGATTTTCGATGCATGATTCATAACATTTCACAATAAATTAACAATAAATAATAAGGAAATACTAAGAAACAGGAAATAAAAAATATGAACAATATATGTTATTATTATAAGAATAATCTCTAGGTAAACTCTGATGAAACTGAAATGGTTAGTGTGTCTAGGTTAGTGACCCCTTTCCTGCCATCTAAATTTCGTAGGTTTGATTCCTACATGTAACAATTTCTCTTTGAATTAGTTAAATATTTCTTTTCGATTTAGTTAAATAAAAGTCTGTATATCTAAACCAACAGTAATTATATTCAGATCAGTATTAAGATATTATTATAAATGTAATCCCAATGGATATTGACAGTAAAATAAATAGGGAATTTAATAAGTTACCAAATTATTTCACTAACTTAAAAAATATAAACTGTTAAATGTACTTAATTAGGTATACTTAATATTTTATTATATAAATATTTATTTAATCCTTTGTAACAGCGTTTAAAAAATTTGATTAAAATAATATTTTAATGATAAATCAACTTATTATATAATTAAGTAGCTACTATGTTTTGTCAATGTTTTTTTTTTTTTTTTTTTTTTTTTTTTATGTAAGAGGAGGGCAAACGAGCTGGCGGGTCACAGATGACTTGTGATCACCGCCGCCCATGAACTCTTGCAACATCCGAGGATTTACAAGAGTGTTGCCGGCCATGTAGGTAGGAGTAAACGCCTTTTTTGAAGGTACCCATGTCGTATCGATCTGGAAATACCACCGAAGGGAGTTCGTTCCACAAGCGAGTGGAACGTGGGAAAAATGTCCTTGAAAACCGCACAGTAGAGGATCGCCACGCATCCAGGTGGTAAGGATGATATTGGAGGCGATGGCGCGCTGTGCGGTGATGAAATTCGGCGGCAGGCATCAGATCGAATAGTTCTTCGGAACATTCCCCGTTGTAAATGCGGTAGAAGACGCACAAAGAAGCCACGTCTCTACGCAATGCCAAAGAGTCTAGCCGTTCGCAGAGCACCGGGTCCCCGACAATCCGAACGGCTCTCCGTTGTACGCGGTCAAATGGTAGAAGCTGATATTGGGGTGATCCTGACCAGAGATGAGAACAGTACTCCATGTGTGGCCGGACCTGCGCCTTATAGAGCGCAAGTCTTTGGCCAGGTTTGAAATACTGCCTCGCTCTATTAATCACTCCCAATTTCTTCGAGGCCAACTTGGCCTTGCTCTCCAGATGACCGCGAAACTGACAATCGCTCGAAATGTCGAGACCCAGTATTCTGATACTTGGCGAGGCAATGAGGGGAGTGCTCTCGAAGAGCGGTGATACGACGAATGGGGTTTTCTTAGTGGTAAACGCGCAAACTTGTGTCTTCATGGGATTGAACTGTACGTGGTTCAGTTCACCCCACTCAGAGATCAACCCCAAGGAAGTCTCTATAGAAGACACAAGTTTCTTTCGGCACTCGTCGACGTTTTCCCGAGAGAGACCTGCACGGCCGGAATATACCGCATCCCCAGTGCTGTCATCCGCATAACAATGTATGTTGGAGATATCCAGCATATCATTGATGTGCAGGAGGAACAGAGTTGGGGATAGCACGCAGCCTTGGGGTACACCAGCGTTCACGGGCTTAGGGTCCGAGCAAAAACCATCGATAACGACCTGTATGCTCCGCCCAGTGAGGAAGCTGGTGATCCACTTGCATAAACTCTCGGGAAGCCCATAGGAAGGTAGCTTCGAAAGAAGCCCCCTGTGCCATACACGATCGAAGGCTTTCGCCATATCCAGACTAACTGCCAGACCCTCTCCCTTGCTTTCAATAACAGCTCCCCAACGGTGTGTAAGATACAACAGAAGATCACCAGCCGATCGACCATGGCGAAAGCCATATTGCCGGTCATTGACCAACTGGTGATCCTCGAGGTAGGTTAGGAGCTGTTTATTGATAATGCTCTCCATTACTTTGGAGAGAAGAGAGGTAATGGCGATAGGTCTGTAGTTAGCTGGTTCCGAGCTATCGCCTTTTTTAGGGATCGGATGGACAAGGGCACGCTTCCATGAGACCGGGACTACGCCTTTTAAGTAAGAGTACCGAAATAGACGCGTTAGCACTGATGTCAACTCAGGGGCACATGTTCGTAGCACAACTGGAGAGATACCATCTGGCCCACTCGACTTATGAACTTCCAAGGAAAGGAGGGTTTTTCGGATGAGTTTTTGCCGAAAAACTATTTCCGGCATAAGGCTCGGACACCGCGGGATGATAGGCGGTGCCCTCCCCTGGTCGTCCAAAGTCGAGTTTGAGGCAAAAAGAGTGCCCAAGAGATCGGCTTTCTCTTTTGCCGTGTGGGCCAAAGAATCGTTCCCAGTGTGCAATGGCGGCAGGGACGGGCGACAGAAGTTTCCCAGACTGGCTTTGGAAAGCGCCCAGAACTTGCGCGTGCCAGGTGGGTACTTTGCCAACTGATCCCCGATTTTGACGACATGCTTGAACTTTGCTCTAGCGATTTTCCGTTTGAAGAATCTGGAGGCACGATTATATTTCCTCTTCAGAACTTTAGAGTTCGGATCCTTAGTGACTAACGCATTAGCCCAAGCCTGATAAGCCTGCCGTTTGTCAGCTGCTGCAGCCCTGACAGACGCATCAAACCAAGGCCGCGATCTGCCACCAAGTGGTACCACAGAGCTTGGGACAAATAGTTCCATGCCCTGAAGTATCACATCAGCTACAGCCGCAGCGCAGTCACTAGGATCATTGGAAGGGAAACAAATCGGCCCCCATGGGTAGGATGCAAAAAAGGATCGCATTCCATTCCAATCCGCTGACTTGTAGTGCCAAACGCGTCGAGTCGCAGGTCTTGTGCGAGCTGGGCGTTCCATGGGCACTACACTCCGTACCAAGCAATGATCAGAGGACCCTAAGGGAGCCTCGACAGTGACTTGGTACTTTCCGGGATGTGTAGTCAGCAGAAGATCCAACAAAGAGGGTATATGGCTGTCCACGTCCGGTAGACGAGTGTGCGTCTTTACCAATTGGGACAAACCATTTGCCAGAGCAAAGTCAAACACAGATCTCCCAGCGTAGTCGGTGGCACGTGACCCTAGCCAATCGGTATGGTGCGCATTGAAGTCCCCGAGGACTACGACTTCGGCGGAGGGAGTCTGTGAAAGCAGATCGTCAATCTTCGCCTGAACATGGCCTAAGAGTTGATCCGTTTCTGCATTACCACTATGGGACCTGTAGAGGCACGCGTAGACTCTGACATGGTCGTCCATGTCCACGCGCAGCCAGAGTACAGACCGGTCCCGACCTTCAAAAGCCTGAAGGGTCGCCTTCAGGCTTAAGGCTTTAAGGGACGATATCTGCTACCGTCGGGTAGCAGATATCGTCCCTTACGAACACAGATACCCCGGCGTGTGGTATAAAATGATGTTCTAGTTTATACCCGGGGTATGATAGGTACGCTGTGTCGCCAGGTTGAGATATCTGCGTCTCCGTCAGAAACAACAAGGCCGGCTGCGCCGTCTCTAGATGATGGTGGACGGCGTTCAAGTTGGAATGAAGTCCCCGGATGTTGCAAAAGTCCACAGTTAAAGTGGGTCGGGGTGCCGCTGCGTTGACTCGTCGTTTGCCCTCTAAAAACACAAAAGGCGATACTTTGCCCGCCCCAGATACGACGGGCAGCCCGAGCAAAATCCGAGAATGTTAAAAGTTTAACATATCATAAATGTTTCCAACAATAATTACTTAATATCTCAGGGACTTATGGCGTAATGAAGACTTAATTGATATACCTACCCACATATTAGAATCTAACACGCTTGTTAAAAAAAATCACAATAAAAAAAGCTTTTCCTTAGATTATACAAGATTTTTTCCTTTTACGAAAGAAGAAAACCAGCACAATTAGTTTAATATTTAAAGCCTTTGTGTAGATATAACTTACCGTAGTCCTTTCCCATTGTTTTATTTTGTAATTACACCAAAACTAATATTGAACTGAAACTTTATTAAATCCAATTAGTCACGTTCACACCAGAAAAAACCTAAAATTTACTGAAATAGCAAAATCCCAGTTTGAATAAATTGTATCAAAAACACATTTTCTAAAACAGAAACAATCTAATGTAGAAAAGTTACACAATTATTACAAATTACTGTTTTGTTTACAAGTGGCAGTGAAAGTTATCGTAAAGTCAACGGAGGCAAAACAACCGTCCGCTCTCTATGGCATTACAGCGGTTACTGCATAGAGTATTATAAGTATAAGGATAGGTTACTGTTTGTTTCCATTCCACAGATCCACAGAATACAGTTTATATATACTGTTTTACTTTTTAAGACTTCAGTACAAATAATATATTCGATAGTCTGTGGTAAAAGCAGTGATGACCGGTGAATGCTCTGATTCATTTAATTTTGAACGAACTCTACAACACTCAGTATCACAGAGTACTATACTCAGTATGCAATAGAGAACAATGCTGAACACACAAAGGATTAGTTGCACGGAACACAGAGCAAACAACAACCGCGCCTTATCAGTAGTCTAATTAAGAGTAATCATTTAAACCTAGGACTTACTTTACTTGTATCATATTTGATTGTAACAGGCGACTCCTTTATTAGCCTTAGGCTCATTAATTGCCCCCTTTGTAGACATTTCTGGACCTAACATTTGTATTTAATTGATTCTTTATCTAGTATAAAATAATACATTCATTGTTTTTATTTCTTCTTCAAACCATTATGTTAAGAATTTTAGATTATACACACTTTGTTTTCACTTATTTTATTAATATAATAATACTATATATATATATATATATATATATATATATATTTATATACTTCTAATCTGCAGACAAGCCTAGAAATTATAAGTAGGTATATAAAGTATAAGAAATTAACAAAAATAATTTAATTAACATAAACTATACCTACTAAAATATGTCTTCTACTCCCTGCTAAAAATCTCTTCCGGAGATTGAATTACGATTCTAAATTTTTGTAAACATACTAACTAACGAGTTAAACAAAAATATTCTGAGGAAATAAATATACAAACATACGAACAATAAACAAAAGTGTTACAATTATGATAATGTGATCAAACAGTAAGCTCAGTACTAGTTCTAATAACTAATAACATTGTAGCACTATACAGTGGGTACAGTAGGTACAGTTGGGTGATCTTATTCGTATATTTTTTAAATTATCATTTAACAACATAACCGCCACTATCCGTATTTCCTGTCCCTCGACCTCATTATTTCACAACAATTTTTGCTATAAAATACAAAATCTCTCGGAAAATAAAAAATGAGAAAAGTCAAGTCGTATCGTTGATTTGTATAAACTTAAATAAGCTTAACATGGCTATACATGTTTATAGATATTTTCAAACGTATCGTGATTTGCATTTTCCGAGATATTGTAACATATAAAACTATACTACGCAGTTTAGTAATTAGGTCTTCAGTGAATATGTAACTCATAAGACTCAATAATATTTTAAAAATAGAAAACAAGAAGTACGAAGTATTTTTGAACATCATGGTAGTAACTAATCCCTATACAGTTAATAAATTATTTAAGATATTAATTACTTAGAATGTTCAAAACATTTTACTTTCTTTTTGCAAAACAATAGAAATTCAAATAAAAATAATTCAAAAAACTGCACTTAGGTACTTACATAAAATAAAAATATACAAATTTTGCTTACTATAATATTTTTTCTAATATCATTTATATCGGTTCATAGATAGATTTATATATAAAAGCCATAAAAAAATATATAATATGTATATAAAATTTAACTATTTTCTTGCACTTCTCGGCAAATGATTTTAATACATAAATTTTCAGTAGAATTCAATTTGTTTTTGTAATATTGTTTTTAAAAATACACGTTTATTATACAATTAACTATATTGTCACATTATAGACAATTAGAGTTAATCGTAAGATCATTATTTTAAAACTATATTTAGATGTAGGTATATGTAAATATATATTTCTTTTGTGCCTTCAATATAAGGCATTGTTATTTAATTGATACATAGTTGTTTGTACACTTGCTATGACTTATTATAAATTACACCACAAGTTGACGTTTGTATTCGCTCTTCAATATATGAATACTTGAATTTATCGATAAACAATGATAACAACGTTTATCGATTAAATTATTACGCGTATTATTCATAAAATTATTCTTATAATATGTAGGTATCTGCGCAGAAATATGTCCTCGGTTGAAAGAATATCAAAGTGAAAACAGGTTTTATTATTCACTGTTTAAATGATAGTACGTAGGTATGATACTTTTATATTGTTATTATTATTATTATTATTATATATTTAGATTAACGGAACTTAGACACGGAGCCTAGAAAGTATATATTTTTAACATTTTGCTAAAATCGTGATCACTTGAAAAATATTTTTTTTCTTTTTCGTATTCTGGGTAGGTGTAATTAAGACTTCATTATTATATATTTTTTACATATTTTTATTTTAAATACAAAAGCTTAATGGCTATTAGATAACGATAATGTTTTCAACGTATTGTTTTCATTCAAAGTTTAGACTATTTTACTTTGATATAATACTATCGTTTAGATGTCTAGACACTACAAAAAAGTAAGCTGAGCTAAGGCCTAGTACAGATTTTTTTAAGTCTATCATATCAGAAATGAAATGATGTTCAAGAAATAATAAAAACTAAAATATATGAATAATAATTTCATCCTTGGCGGTGCTTATATAGTTTAACAGAGATATCAGAGGTTTCACTTTAACGATTCGCATATAATTCTACACAATGACAAACAAATTATATTTCTAATACCTATATACTTTTGTTAAAGTTCCGCAACTGCACTCACGTTGAATCATGAATGTTTATTCAGATTGCGAAACAATGTGATAGTGAAAACATTACAAGGAAGATAAAAATTTCAAGCATTGATTTATTATTGTATGTACGGGAAATACTGTATTTATCTTTTTATTATAAATATTATACATAGCTATAAATATATAAATTGCAAGTAGGTATCCACTTCATAATCTTTAATAGTTTTACAGTGACAGTGACTGCAGTGGCCAGAGCCTAAAATGGTAGACACTATTAGGAGCCATCATTAAGTATGTCCTATAGATGACTGCATCAAATGTTTTTATTTCAATTCCTTCCGTTTAACACGAGAGGTATAAAATTTGTAATAAAACTTTAGATAAATTGTTCGATGTTCTTATTTACCAATATATATTTTTATTAATCAATTTACTTTATATTATTTTCTTATCATAGATAACGTAACGTGAAACAGTTAGTGTAATAAATACATTAACATTAAATAATATTAATATCTTATATTTTTTTAATACCTGAACTCATACGATTCATCGAATTAATTCAGGAACTAGATTTTAAATAGGTATACTAATAATAAATAAATAGATACATTTCGTATACATTCAAAAATCTGTAAATGTCTATAAAAGCAAGTTAAAATTTAAGAGTAGGTAGATAAATTAGGCAGTAGTTTAAGTAATTAAAAGTACATAATTAGGTTTATGAATAAAACGCAATATTAAGAAGCGATGCACGCATTCAACAATGAATTACGTGTCAAGGTTATCACTAATACATGGCCACAGGAGAAAATATGCAGGTACACTCACACATGAACATTAAACCAAATAACCGCAAATAATTACTGATAACTAGATAACAAAACTCATTAGCGTTATCTTGACGTATAAACCCGTTATATTATACTTAATTGTCAATAATGAGTAATGCTTCTTTAATTTTACTGATATTATGTTAAGTCTTTGATCTCTTTTACAGGTTTTACTCTTTTATCAATAATATATAATCGCACATCTGGTTTCCCTTGATTCAACCAGTTTTCATTTTAATAATTTCCTAGTGATAGGTACAATCAATTTGTAGAATGTAATATGTTATAAAAACATTATACTATGTACGATATATCATATTATATGCCTTTATGGACTGTAAAAACCAAAAGGCCTTAACAAGCTCGATATTCATATTGATTTTATATTAAGCAAAGTTTGACAATACATTTCATACAGGAGATGTCTTTGTCATCTGGATTATCTATATCTAGTTTTAAACAACGTGGAAGTTGACAACCTGATAAACCATCAATGGGGTAAACGGCCCTGGATGGCGCGCCAGTCCGCTCCTCGATGGAACAAAGCAACGTCGCCTGTCTGGCTGTTGACCCACGCCATTTCGACAAGTACCTGTCTAAAACAATTTAATTTATAATTTGCAAATCTTCAACTGCATAAGTATATACATTATATATTTTGATTAAGATTATTTTAAATACAATTTTAAATTGAAAAAATGTATAAAAAATAATGCAATTTGAAAATATTCTCTTATTTTGCTTAATTAATAATAAGAAAAAGAAAAAAAAGATATTTTGACAACTAAGGCCCCGACGAGATTCGAACTCGTGATCTCCTGTTTACTAGACAGGCGCTTTAACCAACTAAGCCACGGCGCCGATAACACATGTGGCGAAATAATTAAACGTGTTCTAAAACAACTATTTGATATAAACTTATCTACGTAAATCTTTTTGTTTTGAAACATAATATTATCTTTCTTTTTATAGATATTTATGGGTACCTAATTTTGATTTAATGCGATGTTGTGTTTATACCTATATTACTTTATGTAGCATCCAATATAAATATTAATTTATTTATGTTTTATAAGCTTAATCGCATTCTTATAAAACAAAACTAAATCCTTTTAGAACCAGGCATTGATCCCTTCGGGTACATCATTGTCCACATGTGTACTACAACTTCACAACATTAAAAAATGTATCAATAATTGGAAACTTGATTTTTGGAACTATGCGGTCACATTTTAGTGTTATGTAAATAAATCCGTTTTTACTATCTTATAATCGTCGGGAGTGAGTAAGGATTAATATTGATCACTTTCTAAACTATTATCTATTGTCGTATTCATAGTTTTATAAAGAATAAATATCAGGTAACCGTTGTGATCTATATTAGAGTATTAATTCATGTTATTTATTACAGTGAATAATATTTAGTGCATCGAACAAGATTTTAAAGCAGTTAATATTTCTAGCTCTGACGTGATTGATGGATCTTCTTTCACTGTTTCTTTCAATTCTTTGTTATCTGACTTTCGTCTCCGGTCGGTGACACGTTGTCGGGGTTCTTTGTTGAGATCAAAATTGGAGAATGGACTCGATCAAACATAAACTAGATCAGAGGTAAAAAGAGTTTGAACAGATAATACTGACAGAAATACTGAAGAAATGTAAATAAAAAGACATCTTTGTAAACATAGGTTTCAATATATGTTTTCATTATTGTTATAATATACAAGGGAATAAACAATTTAAAATCATCGGTTTATACCTATTTAGCGAGAGTCGATCATTAAGAAAAGTCGGGAAAATATGATTAAATTAAGTGGCCACTGACTCAATTTCGATTTTTTTCTCAGGCAAAAAAGCTACACAAAAATAATGTCAAAAAAAAACAATAGATTGTTCTAATCGAAATATCATGAGTACTATAATATAATTTAATTTAATTTCGTATTTAGATCCAAGATATCGGCCAACCTTTAAGTGTAAAGATGACTAAGGGACTTATTGGACAGTATTGAAAAGCAATAATAAAATATATAGTCAATATATAAAAAATATAGAGATTAAATCGTTACGAAGAAAAACTAGAGTTACCTAATACGAGAATTAGATAGATAATAATTAATCAAAATGACTTGACTTGCACACACTGCGCACTGCTTTGGTTTAAGTCTTATTTTATCATCTATTTATATTGTAAATAAATCGTAAATTTATGTATGTGTATTTTAAAAATTTAAATTCCAAATCTTACTTTACTACTGAATATTTTTGTTTTTAATAATTTTGTATATTTTTCTGTAAGGTAAAGTCACCTTTGTGATAGTAACAATATTATGTTATGAGAAAACAGAAGAACTTAAACTTGTTCATATAACCACTTGTTTATTTTTAGAAAACAAAACGTGTAAGGCGTATTTACTATTACGACCCCACATTGGCTAGATGCCAAATAAGCCACCCCCGAAGTTTGAAGATTGGATCGACGTTCTGGCGCCCAATAACATAGTTGCACCATTTAACAATACCATTGATTAGTAAATGACGAAAGGCTAAGTAGGTTTTTTTACCAGACATATAATTTATTGTTAGCATTTATGTAACATTAAAATAAATATAACATTAAAACCGTTCGAACATATAGGTATCCTAGCAAAAAAGAAATCTATAAATATGTATATAATATTAATTTAAGATGAAATTACCCTAAATAATGTTTCAATTTTATTTTTTAAATGCTCTCAGTCAGTAGCGGATTTAGGGTTAGGCCCGTGAGGCCCGGGCCTAGGGCGGCAAATTTTGAGGGGCGCCTAAATTTTTAAGATGACTAAAATTTAAAATCGATTGGGTTTTCTTTAAACTGCAAGACCAAATTTTAAAGTTTATTTTATTGCGCTCTTACTATCGAAACATAGCCATCCATCCATCCATTTTGAGGGTAGAATTTCTTTGTTAAAATAATTAATCAGGCAAGTCCTAAAAGTTGTTAAAAAAATAAATGTTTAATTTATACCTGAATTAGATTTCTTATTATTATTGTTATTATTTTAATTATTTTATACACACACACATATATGTAGATATATGTTTATATATATATACTGTTACAAAAGATAAAGGGCGCCATATCGTCTCGGGCCTAGGGCGTCCTCAAACCTAAATCCACTACTGCTCTCAGTAGCATATCTATACAACATATATACATAAGGACTAAGGGTTTTTAGCAAAAAGATACAACGATGGTGGAGTAACAATAAAACAAAATATTTTAGGTATGCCTCTTCATTTATGTTTCGAATTAAAAACCTGAACCTTGGAACCGGCAGTCTATTTAGCATTCGTCACAGATGCCCCCATAGTGGTGGGGGAAGGAGGTACTTCTGCAGCACTAGTACGTTAAAGTTTATTTACCAAATCGTAAACTAAAAACAGAATGATTATTAGTATCAAAACCTAGTGACAAATTAAAAAAATCCTTTATAAATTCAGTCAAAACTCGTACTAGGGGTGCTGATATTACCAACTGAACTAATAAATTACTAATAGAAAGTTACATTTACCCTAATTATTATAATTAGGCTATTTTTACATTGTGACGCTTATATTATTATATTGTCCTATAATATAAGCCTGATAATATAAAAATGTTGAGGAGGCCGATGTCAATAGTAATTAAGATTAGTAATATTTAATAACTAGGCTAAGTTGTCAAAGAAATAAAGGCTATTTTTATTTTTTAAGTTATTATTTTTATATTACTTTTACACTTTCACTGCGGCGTTAGATAATACAAACCACAAAGAAATGGATTTTAAAATGTTTGTCCATCATAATTCATAATAAAGTTAACTTTTTGGCTGTATACAACAAACAGGCGGTAGAATTATTATGGAATAGTTTGTGTAATAACTAGGAGGTACATTCATTTGAATAAGTCGGAAGAACATCGACTTAAGATGAAAATCGCGAGGGACCGTCATCCACGCCTCTCACCGAGGGCACGTGAAAAAAGTCGAAGATATAGTTTTGGAAGATTGGAGAGTAACTATCAGGCATGAAGCTGAAATCACAGAGATCTCATTTGGTAGCATTAAAAGAATCCTGAAGAATGAATTGCTCACAAAGACGGAATTGGTGCGTTGGATCCCGAGAATGTTAAGCGACGTGCAGAAGAAGAAACGAGCTGATATTTCGAAAAATTTTAAGCACACCAGAAGAATATTATATCACGCTTTATGACCATGGACCAGACCTGAATCCACCAGTGATCCTGAAACAAAACCACAGTCCATGGACCTAGAAACGAGGTTCCTCACCGCGGTAGAAGAGATTCAAGGTTTCCACTACAGCGAAGGTCATGGCGTCCGTGTTTTGGGATGGTAAAGGAATAATAATGGTGAATTACCTGGAGAAGGGAGCCACTATTACAGGCTCTCACTACGCCGATGATTAAGAAGATTACGAGAAGTCATCAAGAAAAAGAGACGCGGCAAACTGCGAGCTGGAGTACTTTCAACAAGACAACGCACCCGCTCAGACCGCAGTTGGGATGGATCCCTGAATTACTCGAACACCGTCCATATTCACCAGATCTGGCTCCAAGTGACTTCTACGTACGACTTTCCTCAACTTAAAGAACACTTAAAGACAATAGTGAAGTGATGGCCGTTCCTGAGGCGTTTTGGGAGATTCACGATAAAGATTTTTTTTTTCAAGTCTAATTTTTTCCCTTGAAAAAAAATGAGATAAATGTATTTCTTATAATCATTATAACCATATTTAATTGTCATTATCATTACTTTTGGATCACTGCTTGTACATGAAATCAGACATAAGATAATAGATAGACTAATTTCTCAACTCTCAGTTAAAGCTGTATAAGATACACATTTTGTCTAGGGCATTCCAAATTTCAATAGGTTTAATTTAATAGTTTTTAACCGATAATGCTCCGATCGGTAGGTTCGTGCTAAAGAATGTATAGATGTTTGTTTATGATGTCTAAGTAAGGTGAAACATAAGGCAAATAGAAAAAAAACCTAAACTTGTAAAATATATAAATACTATCGAACCCAGCCCGCTTCGCTGGGCTAACCCTTACTTTACCTGCTGGCGAGTTACATCAATGGGCATAGCATATTCGTTTTCTTCGAGGAAAAATAATGGTCATACCAATTTTTATGACAATCGGTTGAACGGGGCGGAAGTTGATATTTGACAGCGCCGCCTGGTGGCGAGTTACATCAATGGGCATACCATATAAACCTTCTCCGTGGAAAAATACATATACATACCAATTTTCATAATCATCGGTCCAATAGTTTCCGAGTTCATCGATTTCATATATACAAACATCCTTCTATATATATATAGATGAAGTGGGAAATTTGAAATAAAATAATTAACATCGGTCATAATAATTTTATTCGCATATAATTATTGATTATGATACATGGGGCGCCGACGCGCACCGTTCAGCGATGCCGAGTCATTCGGACACCTTGGCTCAAATTACATTATTAATTATTCATATTGCATCGACATTCGTCATGCAAAAACCGTGGCTACATATTTTACTAGTGAGAGGTCTCGAGGCAGCATTAGATGACGCACAGTCCCCGCGGTGCATCGGGCGGACGCAGCGAGGTCGCCGACTTATCGCTTTTTACAAATATACTTAAAATATAACAGTCAATTAGACAGCCGGATATCAGTCCGATCAATATATTTACATACAAAACAAACGAAACACCATTACGCTCTCTACGTCGTCCGGCCTCCGGGCGGGACTCGAGTCGGCTCGAGGCGGCGACGGGTGGATCCGTACGAATCTTAAATAACATTTAATCACTTCCATAATTTACGACTTAAAAATACCGAGAACCTAAATCGGGCGACGTCAGCGGAGAGACGGCCGTCCGTCGTGCGGGCGAGGGGGCGCCCGTCCTCACTCGGCCTTAACCTCGGCGGGCGGAGGCGCCTCCGCCGAGGGCACGCTCTCACCGACCTCCTCAACGTTGGGCGCCACCTCGCCGCCTTCCGTCACTCGCTCCGACCCGCCGCCGCCATCTGGTCGAATGCATCGAGTGTCGAATTGAGTAAGGTCAATACAGCGAGGCGGCTGTCTGTAGGAGGGTGCTACGTACTGCGCTGGTGGTGGTGGTAGTAGAGGTTGGGGCGGGGCGCGTGGTGGCGGGGCGGCTGGGCGGGCGGGTGCTGGGCGCGGTACATTGGCAGGGCGGGCGCGTGCGGTCGCTGGATGGGCGCCGGGTAGCGAGGCGCGACCATGCCGCCGCGGTTCATCGCGTTGCCGTTGCCCGTGTTGTTGTTGTTCCCGCCGCGGCCGTTGTTCCCGCCGACCATTTGCTAGAAGGGACAATTCTATGAGATCGGGTCGCACTCGGGCCGTCCGGTCGGAGCTCGGGAATGACGCCGTACCTGCTGGTGTTGTTGATGCTGTTGATGGTGCTGGTGCGGAGTGTGCGCGGGCGGAGGGTGCGGCGGGTGCTGCTGGTGTTGCGGCGGCGGCGCGTGGTACTTGTGTTGCGGCGGCGAATGCGGCGGCTTCTGCGGCTTGGATGCGCCCTTGGGGGTCGGCGATGCAGAGTCGCACAGTTGAGCGAACCCGTTCGCGTGCTCGTGCAGGGGACTCTTGAGTTGCTGCTGCGGCGGCGGTCTGGGCTGCGGAGGCGCATACTGCTGTTGCAGAGGAGGCGCCCGATATTGCTGCTGATAAAAATAAAAAACATTGTAAAAATATTTATATCGTCTCGATAACTGAATATTAACAGCTGTTATTTATCTATACATAAAGTAACCAGTACTCGAATGAATAATTGGAATTTGCAAAATTGCATTTTAATTCACGACTCTAATTTTTTAATAAGAACCAACCTGCATTTGCTGAACGGCCGCGGCGACGTGTAGCTGAGATGAGAGGAACTGAGAGCTGAAAGCGCTGGACTGTGCCGGCGGAGTGAACTGCAGCGGGTAGTTGGGCGCGGGCGCGGTAGGCGGCTGGTAGGGCGAGTAGTACGAGGTGGACGGCGGGGCGGGCCGCGGCAGCAGTCCGGGCAGGGAGTACGGGGACTCCCCCACCGGTCCCGAGTAGCCCAAGTACTGCTGCTGGAACGTATTCACGCCGCCGACGCCACCCACTCCCCCGACTCCCCCGCCTTTGCTGCCTATAATCAAATTTAAATTATGTGATATGAAGTATAATAAATTACTCTGTTATTTCACTTTATTGTGACTTACTAACCGATAGCCCCAATTTGCTGTGTTGAAGGCTTAACAGTTGCCGACATAAGTGAGTTGGATGTACTTGAAATGAGTACAGTGCTCGGGCTATTTCCTAGTTGGCCCGATTGGCCGAAGGCTGCGCCTCCTCCTGCAGCAGCGGCCTGTAAATAATTATAAGTAAATTATTGTATGTTATGTAAGACAACAACTGGCATCAAAAGAATTACATAATAAACAAAAATAAGTTTATTTACCATGCGATATTGACTCGGCAGGCTCTGGAACATATCCGGTGGCGGTTGATAATTATATGGAGTAGCGGAACCGGCACCATATGGTGTTCCGGGAAACCCTCCGAATTGCCCACGTGTCTGATCCAAGAACGCTCCATATAATCCGCCTTGCTGTTGTAACTGCTGTGACGAACCCAATAATTGTTGAGTTGAGTTGTAAAGCACAGCAGGCGGTGAAGGAACTGATAAGCCGCCGTAGCCACCTTGGTATGTCACATGATTGTAGTGTTGTGGTGGTGGTGATTGTAACTGCTGTGTCGGCTTGACTTTACACACATTAGGAGGTGCTCCAGTTTCAGTGTTGTTTTCTTCAAAGGTTGTTGTAAACTGTAGTTCCTCGCTGCCTTCTGCCACTGCGTGCATCTCCCAGACCTTTTTAACGCTGGCGATCTTTAAGTTGAGATCAGCTGCTAGCGGCGATATTGTATTGGAGGTACTCATATGTGTGCCACGAGGCAAACCTAGAGCTTTGGCTGATTTATCATCAGTAAGTTGTCCAAGATCGGAATCAAATGCAAAATCGAGCTTCATGTCAGAAGAATCCTCAGTTTTTTGCGATGTATCAAAAGCCATTTGTAGACCAAGAGAGCCTTCTGCCTCTGACACAGGTCTACCAGATTCGGCCATTAGTTCTTGTATAGACCTTGGACGTGATCTAACATCTCCATTAAATGGCAGAGACCTAGAATCTATTTCAGCTTGAACATCCTCTCCCTGAGGTTTAACAGTTGCCGCACTAGGTTGATATTTTTGTTTTAGGGCCTCTGCGGGTGGTGCAGTCTTATAATTGGTGTTCTCAAAGATAATAGTCTCTACGGGTGGTGTAGTCCCATCTAAGACACCTGTTTTGTCAGTAACAATAGCACATGGCGCTGGAACAGCCTTATTATCAATTGAAGCATCTCCAGGTGTACTACGTTGACTTGATTGGTTGGATTTAATTTCAACAGATTCTGGTGGGTCTTCGACATTTCCACGTAATGTTTGTGAAATAGGTTTATCCCACGCATTTACTGGGGGGGGAGGTGGAGCAGCTCCAGTGTCCGGTCCAAAATTGGGTACCAGTCCCATCTGTTGTTTTTGTCTTTGCTTTACAAAACGCGGTGCCAAGTTAGCCTGGCGAGGTCTGTTATCATAAGGTGCATTCGATTTACCAGGGACAGGAGCAGATCCTCTGGAGTTTGATTTGTCAGCATTAGCATTTCTTGTAGAGGAACCGTTTCTACCACCACCTTGGTTTGAACGAGATCTAGGCTGTTTTTCTTCTTTTACATTTAAAGGACCTCTTATTTCCTTTGAATTTTTTTTATTACGCACCTCTTGGAATCCATCATCAATAACTTCCTCGTCTTTCTTGGCAGTCGTAATTTTAAGTTCACCTATAGCCTCTGTAGCGTCAGTACTTTTATTTTCTCCATCCTTTTTAATACTTTGTTGATTTCGAGTATTATTCTGCCGATTGCTAGAATTTTGATTACGATTACCACCTTGACCCTTTTGAGCCTGAGTCAATTGCCTGCCTCCAGAACGACGGTGACCTCCAATGCCACCGCTTTCAGAGTGCTCTGAAGTAGTTTCCCAATTTTCGTCTTCCCCGCTTAAACCTCCCTTAGGACGACGATCACGGCCCTTACCTGCTGAGGAACCAGTACGTGGTCTGTTAGTATTTTTGTCTTTATCACCCTGAATGTTGTCTTTGCAGTCCTCATTATCCTTGTTTGCCCTATTCGCTTGACTGAAAGGACTCTTTGTATTAGGAGGTCCATATCCAGTAACTCTTTTTGCAGGGGCTGGAGGCCTACTAGTGCCATGGAAACCACCACGGCCTCGCCGTGAAGGTTGTCCGCGAGGTGCGAATGGTTCTCTATTTTCTAAACCATCCGTAAATTGCGGTCCCTGATCAATAGCATGAGTCAGATCGTCTGATCTTTCCTGCTTTTTAGGCCCACGTGGACTCCGGGGTGCTCTACGTCGTTCCTTACGGTCGATATTAGTACCATCCGTTGAACCATCTGATTCGCTTGCTCTATTTGAACGGGAACTTCTATGTGAACGTCGACCGCGTGATTCTCTTGCGCCCCACCCCCTGCCATAGACATTATAGCCTCCAACCCCATATCCTCTTCCTTTCTTTTCGGATCCTGATCCACTAGATTTACGTTCAATAGGTTCCTTAGGGGGAATTTTATTCCCTTGGTCGTTATTTGTAAATCGTTCACCTTTCTTGTCATCTAGTGATCGCTTTTGAGAATCTTGAATGTTTTCAATAGAATTGGAATTAATTATTTTATTTCCTATCATTCCAGACGGATCAGTGCTGGATTTAGATGCAATAGATTCAGATTCAGACAGATCTTTTTCTGCTTTCAATGATATTGTTTGTTTTGCAACATTTGTTGGTATATTCGATTGCTCTGGGATAAATGGTTTTGTTACTTGTGAAGAATTTGATAATATTATATCACTTGAGTTAGTAGGTTTAGGAAGTACTTGATTAGTAGAAGACTTAGAAGTAAAGTGAGAATCTGTAATAGTAGGAGTTTGAGATTTAATAACAGAGGACATTATTTGATTTTGCATATTGCCTGCAAGATTCATGTTAGTCTGTTGGTTTTGTATAGAAATTATAGATCCATTATTTAAAGATTGCGGGTTAGAAATGTGGGTGTAATTATTGCTATGGGCTTGTGTAATATTGGAACTTATGCTATTTGAATCAGTCGTATCTTGAATTGTCTTTATAGACTCTACATTTTGAGTGGTGACAGATTCGCTAGTGTTTTGATCAAATAATTTTGGTGGTACATTTTTATCGCTGGTGTTAAGAGGGCACAGGTTATTTTGTTCTTCTTGAGTAACGTCAGCCCAAGAAGTTTCGATAAGATCTTTATCTATTAATTCTCTTAGCGAAATATTAGTAGGTGGGGAGGCTCGTTTTTCGAGTGATTGCGGCTGTGAAGAAGATTCCGTTGAAACAAATGGTTCTGCAACGCCTATACTTTTTCTTTCAAAAACTTCAGTTAGCTTATCAGCTGCGGTTCTGCTGCTGTGTTCAATTGTATCTAGTGGTTTTCGCTCAGAGTCAGATCTTCTATCTTTATAATCATTAAACTCTTTGTAGGAGTCTTTTGAGTTGGATCTATCCAACTCTCGACCAGACCTTTCATAATCTTGCATTTCACTTCGCCACTGTGGTCCATCTTTGTCTCTTCGTACTTCATCTTCTCGGTCTGAATAATCTCTGAAAAATAAGCAATTATTAAGAACACAAATTATTATAATATATATATATATATATATTCCGTGTGTTAAACTACGAAATAATGTTCAAAATCTTTATTACTAAAAGCAGATTAACTTATAAAATAAAAAAACGTTTATGGTGATCATTGCCCTAGTAAATCAATGGTTTTTAAGTTGGATGTTTTTTTCAAATATGGTCGACCCCCAACTGTGGAAGACTAAGTGGAAGCCAAATTTAATTATCTGCATTAAAGTATCAGAAACAACCATTTTGCGGATCCTACATGATCTCTAAGAAATGACAACCGTCTGCGAAAGATGAGTGGCTTAGAAATAACAGCGCGATGCGTCTAAACATTTTTTGGTGTGAGTAAACGATTTTAAACAGATTTAGAAACCGATTGTTAATGGTGATGAAACATGGGTTCATAACAAGTCGAAACAGGAAGCCATACAATGGCATAAAATATAGATGGCTACTGTTTTTTTGAGATTATGTGGAAATATTTTGATTGATTACAAAGAAAAGGATACCACCAAAATATTAAGCAGCAATGTTAGACAAATAAAAAGCCTGACATCAAAAAAAAACTTTAAGGAAAATTAACTAAGGATGTGTTTTTGCTCTTGCAAGACAACGCACCGGTACACAAGAACATGGTTGTAATAGCTGGCCTGCACAGGCACGGCTTCGAAGCACGGATCCTTCTACTCTACTACTGTTCCATACCAAGATCCTAGTGCTTTTATGGTTCTGAATTTAGAAAAGGGGTTGAGTGGAAGAAAGTTTTCTGAAGGCAATTCAGAAATAATTTGGTTCATTTTCAGGCGAAACAAAAAACATTTAAAAAATTAACGGTTTATAAAAAATAACTGAGGGGACCCAAAGAATATTTTCAACTTAAGGGTGATTATATTGAAATGGAAAAATATATTATATTTCCATAAATTATTTGCAACACTCAATCCCACAAATTTTTGGACCACTCCTTGTAAGTTACATAGTGGAATATTATTAAAGTTAACTATATTACCTAGAATATGATCGACGCCCATTATTAGGGGTGTGTCGGGGTGCATTGTATGATTGAGGTTCTTGACGCCTCGGTGCCGGTTTTCCAGCAAAGGCCCATCCCTTGTGTTGGTCTTCTTGTTGCCTATTCTGTTGTTGCTTTAAAAATCGAGGAGGTATATTGGCTTGGAACGTTTTTGAAAAAGGATTCGATTGGTCACGATCACGTTCGCGTGCAAAGTCTCTTTCTCTGAAGTCACGCTCACGATCAGTTCTCTCTCTATCCGCTCGATCGCGGTCACGGTCACCACGATCTCTTTCTCTGTCGAATCTTTCTCGTTCCATGCGATTGTCATTACGATCTCGATTATCATTTCGCTCCCGAATTTCGTTCCGGTCTCTGTTTTCATTACGATCTCTATCTCGTAAGTCCCTTTCTTTGTTACTATCATTACGATCCCTGTTATCTTGTCTTCCTCTGTCCTTATTTTCTATTAATCGATCTCTTTCACGATCGCGGTCTCTATCGCGAGTTTCGAAACGGTCTCTGTTATCAATACGATCACGTTCCCTATTGTCTAATCGATCCTTGTCTCTGTCACGAAGATCATTTCTATCCCTATCTTTATTGTCAGACCTTTCCTTCTCCTTACTCTCAGCTCTATCTTTTTCCCTGTGATCATATTCTCTTTCTCTATCATTGCGGTCCCGATCACTTCTTTCAATCTTTTCACGATTATCTTTAGAGGTCTGCTGAGATGCTGGCGAATCACGCATTTGACGTCGTTGTTCCTCTTCTTTACGCTGTCGAGCACGAGCAACGGCTTGTGCCACTTCGTTACTTTGCTTCTGTCGCCGCTCCGCCCATAGCTGATCCTCGTCACCAGGATCCTGCATTTTTGAATCCAGACGTTCATTATCAATACTGGTCCGGTTATTATTACTCTTGTTATTGACTTTCACAGTAGGAGTGGATGTCTCGCCATCTGAGAAGTCTAACTTTTGGCTGAAATTAAATAAGTCATAAAAATCGAGATGTTAGTTAAATCATGAAATAACTATGAAGTTAACATATCTATACAGCTTACTCGTAGTCTATGTCGTCATGTTGCGCCCAACCAGCGTCACGGGATATATCATCAAGTGAAGATATTTGATCCTCGCGAAGAATAGGGCGCGTCGTTAAAGAGTCCACGGCCCTCGGTGTAGCGGGCGGCCTTTGCGATTGCCTCGGACCTGCCAAGTTGCTATTATTGGAATTATTGCTCCCGCCGCCACTGTTTCTGTTATCACGAAGTGAGCTCAATGTTCCCAGACCAAGCCCAGTGCCACTGCTACCTTTCATCAGCTGTAAGAAAATGAATAATTATTTTAATTTCCTAGTGTAAATTTGCAATATAATGAATGTATTTGCATTTCTTTACGCACGAAGGGTGGCAGAATAGCACGGAAAGCGGGTGTTTGCTGTGAGGCGGGCGTGGAGGCGGGCGCGGCGCCTGTGGACAATGTAGTTTCTTGCCGAACGCCGGCCGTGCCACCGCACGTCCAACTGCCTTCCGCTAAAATTACGTGTTTGTAAAACAACATAAAATAAAATATAGAGGTATAGTTTTATGAATCAGAAAACCAGTAATTGAAGATTCAGCCAAGATGTGATAGATTCCGAAATAGCAATTATGGATAGATACTTTAATGATCATAATTATATGTATATATTTTTTAATATAACTTACTTTGTGGTCTGAGCTGGGGTTGGGGCTGGGTGTGATCTGTAGAACGGTGTGAGGGTTGTGCAGCAGCTTCTAATGAAGGGAATTCTGTGCGAAAATGTGGGGAGGATGGTGGGGGAATGGCCGACCATCCTGCTCCTGCAACAGCACTGCTGCTTGAGGTTGTAATCTATAAAAAAAAAGATTCAATATTTAACACAGTATTGATTAGAGGTAAAAAATAAGATGTGGTTTAGACAAATATAATTGTTACATTTATAAAGAAGGGACTGATTATACTTACTATAGTCTGAGAAGTGCATGTTGCTTGAGTAGTTGCAGTAGTAGTTACAGTAGATACAGAACTGAAATAAAAGATATATATAAAAGTTAGTGAATGAGTAATACATATAAATTTCTGTTTAACATAAGAAAAATTTGACTTCTATTACTAAACAAGAATCAAAAATATTAAGTGTCTAAAATGAATTGTTAAAATAATGAATAATAAACAAGATAAAAAAATTACTAAAATTTTATAAAAAATTCAAATATTATAGAAAGAAAAATAAATTAATTGCAGGGATTCAAAACGGTTTACTAGAGGTGGCGGGTTTGAACCCCTGCCTGTATAGGTTTATTCTTCTTTCTATTATATTATTTGAAATTTAAATAAGCATAACATGATATTTTCAAAAATTTATAAAAATTTCTAGAAAAATTAATAAAGCTTTACTAGTATATAATATACACAGTGAACAAACTGTTCACCAAATATATATCAACTTTTAATAGATTTCATGTAATCATAGTACTTTAGAAAGAAATGAATTAGAAAATAAATGCAATCCAGCAAAACGGGTACAGCAACTTACCATGGACTACAAGAGAAGTTAAAATCATCAAGGTTATAAGTAAAGTACTCTTTATAATAAGATTTAAAAATTGGTCTAGCTATTCATTCAAATTCCTTACATTTGATCATCATAACTCAAGTATAAAAAAAAATATTTATTAAAAATGTGGTCTCGTAAACTTACTTAGCGTTAGGATCTTGACCAGTTTCAGTTTTCAAAGATGGAAGATTTGCTGGTGGTCGTCTAGCTGAAGGAACTTTTCCAAGACTTTGCATTCCATGTTTACGACTGAGTTGAGATTTCACTGATGATGGTTCAGAGCTTTCGTTCTAGGCAAATAAATAATATAATGATTTTAATTTTCATCAATAACAACCTACACTTAAAAATGTCTCAACATAATAACTAGATGTGTTATATATACAACATACATGTTATGTATACAACAATTTTAAAATATCTATATTATCTTAATATAATAAACAAATGGTATTACTTTAATATAAACAAAAGTACTTACTTTTGTACTTTTTTCGATTATTATCTAGAAAGCAAAACATGCACAAGGTTATTCTACAGGTCATTGACCTCAAATGGACAAAGAAACAATCACAATATTTTAAGATGATTAAATTTGAGTTTCTCATTTTTATCTTATATTTATAGGTTCTATTAATTCTAGGAAGTGTTTAATATCCAATGAATCTTAAAAGATACTCCAATATGGACTTCCAAGGTCAGTTATCAACAAACTAAGCTTAAGCAGCTGGTTCATACATTTATCATATCTTTCTTACAAACAATGATTGTTCATGATTTTTATAATATCTTTATTGCTACTTTGCAGCTATTATAAGACATTATTATGCATATATTTTGTAGCATTAATAAAATAAATATAATTTTATTATAAATGCTAAGTAAATAGAGTACTAATAATATAATATATTATAATAATAATACAAATATATTCTCCTTACACAAAAAATATAAAGTTGATATTGTTGTAACATAAAATAACTTACCCTGTTGGCGCAGTACAGACTATTGATGTCCAATTTCTGATATTTTTGCTTGCCGGACGTCGGCTTGCTCTGCGCCGTAGTGCCTCCGCCGCCCGGCGTCGAGAGTGCAGACATGCTGCGATGTACACACCATCAGGACACCCTCGCACCGACCACCAACTACAACCACCGTAATTTTTACGACACCACAAGAACAATCCTTCTAACTACACTTTCGTTCACAAAGACTCTTTTTTAAATGCCAAAGGACGCTATTAAATATTAATTATCACTACACTAATCAAAATTACATTAACATGTAAAACTTGATCTAAATCACTACGAAGGAACACTTTCACAACACTGTTGGTAAAATAATTATTTGCCCTGCCCTCCGAAAGTAAGTATATTGACGTGTTACATCCGTAGGCTGAACGGACGCTGGATCGATGACTCCCAATATTTCTCCGTAAAACTGTATAGATTTTTTACGATGTAATTTTTATCATAAAATACTTTTGTGCACCGAAATAATTGCCCTAACAAATTAACAAGAGAGAAACTGTAAATAACAATGTAAATTTAATAGTTTACAAATAGAAAAGAATTAAAATAGACTAGTACCTTGGTCCGTTACACCTGGTATTATTATAATAAAATTATCTAAGTTCAAATGCTAATATATAAAAGAAGATTACTTCAGATTTTTTCTAAATTCTATTCTACCAAAACTTATATCACTTTATTTTAAGATGGCGTCTCCAAAAGACGATCTCCTTTACAATCAATAGCGTGACGTCACAAAGACGCAACTTAGCGCTATCTGGAGGAAAACATTGTAAAACTTATGTGGGTGCGTTCAAACAATATTTATATAAGTCCCCTTACACATGACTAATAAGAAATATCTATTTACATTTTAAACCAAACTATGGTAATGAGTTAGAAACTGTTAAAAATATATAATTGTATCAATAACTTTATTATCATATACAGTACCAGTTTTAGCATTACCAGTGCCCTGGATGGTATTTCACAGTGCCCTCTAAACACAATTTAAATTTAAACGTAAAAAAAGGCAAAGGATATAATGTATTATTAAGATTTATACTAAACGTAGTCAAAGGATCGAATGTATTATAGTCGAATTTTTTTATTACTTTATTAAAGTTTAGATTTAAGTTACGTCTAAATTTTAAATTAGAGATTAAAGTTTTCAAATTGAAAAAATATCGATAACAGGTTCATCAACTTAAGCATATGCATGCCTACATTTTAAGAATAATTCGTGAGGTTATTGAAATTAAAATATTATATTTTTAATAGAGATGGTAGGAGACTATTTAACATTTGAGACCGACTTATGAACAATGTAATTCTAAATGACTTTTGATACCGATTTTATGTTGGAATCGCAGTGGTATTGTGATTAGCTTACAGTTCCCGCAAGTTTGACTTCCTCTCCGGTTGGATTTTTACAGATTTAGGTGAAAGGTATATGAGCTCTTCCACTTTGGGACATGGAACATACCATTAACAGTAGTCTTTTCGGGCCAATGCGGTTCGGACAGCTGCATTCTAAGCTGCTAAATTCTGGGTGTTTCTAAAAGGTGCCCTTGACACTTCTGCTAGTCTTTTCTCCCTTCGTTGAAGATCAGGAATGACTCTCTGGTTCCATAGATAAAAGATAATGTCGATTTTCTTGGTACCTACTTTTATTGCCTAAAACCCGACCATGTATCATAGAAACACACCATCTACCATCCCGCCACGTCAGAACTCAATGCTGGATATAAGTTTCGGTCAAAATCCATATGACGAACTCTACTTTTCTTATATATTATGAAATGGTTCCATAGATAAAAGATAATGTCGATTTTCTTGGTACCTACTTTTACTGCCTAAAACACGACCATGTATCATAGAAACACACCATCCACCATCCCGCCACGTCAGAACTCAATGCTGGATATAAGTTTCGGTCAAAATCCATATGACGAACTCTACTTTCCTTATGACTAATATATATTCAATTCAGGACGATTTTTTGAGCACTTGTAGTGTGAAGACTAGATAAGGATATTAAAATTCAAGTTGTAATTAAAGCAGAAACTGCAAGATAAACTTTAATATACGATTAAGGATTATGTAAATGATAAAAGGGACTAAGCTATTGTAAACCTACCTCATAAAAATCTCTGTAACAATCATATTGGCGGTCGAAAAGACTGGCCATAATTTTTTTTGCCTGGGTTTTTCGTGAGCTCAACTTATCGAACGGGTCTCATTAAAGTAATAATTTGTTATAATAATTTTATTTTTACCATTATGTCTAGTTAATCGATGATTGGCCATTTTACTTTTACTTTGATCAATCAGCCGGCAATCTTCTAGCACCATAAAACCGATGGGGTCATACCATCACCGAGCCCTTCATTCTTAAATGGCAAAAGACGCTTCTTTCGAAGGTAACTTCCAATGGGCTTCCCAAGTGATTATGCCAGTGGATTATCAAGTTTCTTACTGGGAGGTGCGTAAAAGTTTCTGTTCTGTTCCCTAACCTGTTTTGTACTATCCCCAACATTGTTCTTTCTGTTCCACTGTCTGTTTCTGTTCGACATGGGTAACATCCAAAAAGTGCCTACTCCGTCGTCAAAGGCCAGCAACGCTTTTGCGCGTCCTATGATGTAGCAAAAGGCCATGGGCGACGTTGATTACTTATCATTGGAGAACCCGCCGACTAGGATGATTATAAAAATTTATGTATTTATCGTTGATTCGCAAGTATTGATTTATATAACGGAAATTAATGACAAACAAAATTCTTGCAGGAATACATCGAATAAAAAATATCCTATACCTATCTCTAATGAAAAAAAAAGTGATTATCAAACTTAATACGCTGAAAATATTAAAAGACTGATTTTAATTAATTAGTCTAAGGAATAGTTATTTATTTAACTAAACTACATAGCTTTACCTTAAAGTATTTTTTCTTCAATATTAGCTTTTTTAACTTTAGTTATTACTCTGAGAATCCTACCCACTCTTAGAAAAACTTTTTTGAGATTTTTCAGAACAATAAAAGCACTGACCTTTTCCATAAAAGCTAACAACATCAGATTGGCATTTACTTGTTATTAAATGTATGAAGATCAAATTTATTAATGTTTAAGTATTTAAAATATCAAACGAATTCATCCGATATTTTAAACCTTAATTTAAAAACTTGCTTAAACCAATTTGGATTTAATGTTTGTGTTCCTTATCCATACATATTTCATATATATTTCATAAATTTTATGTATACACTTGCTGAGAAAAAAAGGATTTTAGAAACCTGTCCGCTTTTATCCTATTACCTATATCGGATCTCAGAAGATCAAAGAAAATCCAGATCATGCCTTTAACATGTATCCCAAAATGGTTTATAAAGTCTCTTGTAAATGCGGTGTAATTATTTACTCTGTGATGAACTGTCGATGCCGAAATATATATTTGGATGTCGTTTCATTCTACGTAATAAATTAATCTTAAGATATATCGTAACTTTATTAGGAAATTATTCACAAATATTATGATATAATTATGTTTTGGCGTAGATGTTATAATGTCTATCATAACTAAATGGTGATTATACTACAAGTAGGAAATAATCTCTAATATTATATTGATTGTTAATAAAATAAAGTTTATTTAGTTTTATGACTCATTCAAACATATTTAAAATATATTGTTGATATTGTACGGGTACCCTATAATAATAGAACTTATGGACTCTGTTGTGACAATATGTATTCTACAAAGTACAACTATGTAAAAAAATATTATTAATACATATATGGATAATACCAAAGAAATATATGTAAGAATGGATAATAAATACATTCTATACACTTTGCGTCAAAACACAAAAAAAAATCTCAGTTATAACTTGTTGGAAATGATAAGATCCTTAGGTTGCATTACATTTTTTAACGTTATATAATATAAATATCGATAAATCTATTTTTGTGTCTATTTCTACATGTATACTACATATATTTATTTTCTGACATAAAATGTGTGTACAATTGAATCGGTAAAAACATTTTGGGATTTGATTAATTGACAAAATATAAAAAAATTATCGTCTCTCTGGATCAGATTTTCATGACCGTGAACAGGCCGTACATGTAGACTTATTCAATAATATTTCTACTTGAGACAACTAGATATATACTATATGCCTTAGTTTATGTACGCTTGCGCAGTTTGAATTCGTACTATATCGATGAAAGAAAATCAGTAAGCGACGGTCCACAGAGAACTCCATATAACGAGAGGTGTTAGAGAAAACCGGCAGCCATGTCGGGCAATATGGGAATGGAACAATTGATCCCAATTGTGAACAAGCTTCAAGATGCTTTTACACAATTGGGGGTACATATGCAGCTAGATCTACCACAAATAGCAGTCGTGGGTGGACAATCTGCAGGAAAAAGTTCTGTGCTAGAAAATTTTGTGGGGAGGTAAGTGCAACTTCTACGCAATATTATATAATAGTTACATTTAATTGTTGCATTTCTATGAAATATGTTTAATAAAAATATAAATACACAATTCTATGATTGATGATGTTTCTTTAAGATATGTAAGTGCAATGTATAAGTGTTTTTGGATTGCTTAAATTGTTTACGGTGTCCATAATATTTTCTCTTATATTATATTTTGATAATATTTAGTATAGTACATGTATTGACCGTATTGAACGTGGTTTATTTATTTTTAAATACTAAATAAAGAAATTATAATCCTTTATACTGAAAAATAATAGTATTTTATGTCATAATAATATCGTACAAGTGTCCTATATCTAGTGCGCATGTCAGGCAGTATTGATTTGAAAGAAAATTAATGGTTGTTTTTATTTCTGTTACTAATAATTATGAATACTATTTAGTAATTAAACGAGATTAAATTAAAAATAGAAAAGATTAAAAAAGATCGATACTATTTTACCGATCAAACATGACGGACCATGTGTAAGTTCAATTGACTATAAATATACCAATGACAGTTTGCTATCTAGCAAGTAAGAAATCAAAAATAAATTGCGATAAACGGAACGTAACGTTACCATAACCACCCACCAACCACCATATTGAAAAATAAATTAGTTTATTGATGATGTGAAGTATCGACGATGAGCAATCAGTGATTTTTAGTGTTAAAATTTATGTATAATATAAAAAATGGCAGGAAATTTCGGAATGCAACAGTTAATCCCTATTGTTAACAAATTGCAAGATGCATTTGTGCATATGGGCGTCCACATGTCTTTAGATCTCCCACAAATTGCGGTAGTGGGTGGTCAATCCGCTGGAAAAAGTTCTGTTCTAGAAAATTTTGTCGGCAGGTGAGCGTTTCATTCAAAACCAGACCAGAATTACAAAAAAATACGTTTATTATTTAAGGAGAAGCGAGAGATTTAAACCGTTTATCTTGCATTTATTATTGAAAATGTACTTTGTCTTTGTTAGTCATTTAAATAGTTAGTAATTTGTTTATATACATAAAAATACTAGGTTGATGTAGATAATCTTATTAAATATATGTTTACATTGTACTTTCCTTTTTATATCAGCTTTTAATATATTTTATTTCAATAAGCAAATTAGTGAATGTTACAGTTAGCCCTTTGTGCTATTCTTATTAACCTAAAGCTGTTTGTACGAAACTGTATTGTTTGTATAATTGAATAAAGATCGCTTATTTCACTTGTACAATACCATACATTTATACTAGTACAATATTTTGCTATAGACAATTCCACTGATGCAAATTTTAAAGAAAGAAAAAGAATTTTATAAAGTATTTTTAAAACTTAAATTTTGGTCTAAGTATTCATGTTGTTCCCTTCCATAAAATAATATATAACTCTTGTTATATCATACAGAGAAAATATCAACATAATCATGTTGATATATTCTCTGTGCAATATATATTTATATATGTATATAATTATATAACATAATAACATGAAAAAAAATTATTATTATTTAATTCTTTATTACTTTAATATATTGTTACAGAGACTTCTTGCCCAGAGGATCAGGCATTGTTACTAGAAGACCACTTATTTTACAGTTGATAAATAGCAGTGCAGGTATATATTTATTTAATTAAAAAAAAACAAAGTATACTGACATCACAAAATTTCTGCAAACAAACAAATATTCTTCTTGTTAGTATGTTGTTACTTTATATTAATTTTATTGTATTATGTTTAAATTATAGAGTTGACTTGAAGATTCAATGTTTCCCGACTACATATAAACTACTGCATCATTGATTTGGAAATGAGTGTGACATGTCTATATCATATATATGTATATCTTGTATATATGTTATATACTTCCTAAACGTTTTTTAAGCAGCCATATCATTATACCATTTCAATTAGAGTTCTAATATAGTGTTGTAAAAAACCTCTTAGTGAGCCTTAATCCAATCATGGTTTCTTCCTCTTTCCTTGGGGTAAATAGTTTACTGTAGACACTACAATGAAATGAGCCAATAAGTCAATGAAAAAACAGGCTTTCTGTACCAAAAAAAATACTGATGAGTGATTGTAGCTTATCAAGAAATTTGCAGTTAACCTTCAGTTGTTATTTAAATTAATTGTTCTCTGCCAGTAAAGTAATTACTGCCATCCTCTGTTTTGGTTATTAAACACAATTGTAAATTTTATGTGTGTGTTTTATTTTCTTTTAATTTATTAATCAATGACATGGATGTGAATCAAAAATGGTTTAATCAGAATACAAATACATATTAGTAATTTTATAGTTTTTACAATAATAATCATAGAAATATATATAGTAGGAAAAGAAAGTGTAATAATCTATACAATATGTAACCATATAATATAATCATTCTTCCATTTTAAATGACATGCTATTATTTGACACATATTATTTGAAAATAAAATAAACCATAATGTAGTCTTATGTTTTATAAATTTTAATTTATCATTTGTGTTTATATTTATGGCTTATTTATTGTTGTTATTCATAGAATATGCGGAATTCCTCCACTGCAAGGGTAAAAAGTTTGTCGACTTTAATGAGGTGCGTTCTGAGATTGAGGCAGAGACAGATCGCATCACTGGCTCCAACAAGGGCATTTCATCAGTACCAATTAACTTGAGGGTCTACTCACCAAATGGTAAGTCCTATTTTTATAAAGACTGGTGACATGAAATTGAAATGGGTACCTCATTACCTACTTCAAGTTACAAAAATGTTAATATATTTATATCCAATAATACATTTGCTAAGGATGACCTCGGTTGTTTACATGATGTGGTGGTATTTCTTGAAGGTCGGCGTAGTTTGCAATTCCACATTCTCTATATGATAACAACCATTAGTAATTACTACATGTCTTCCTTGACTTTAATGTTAAAGAAATTATCTTTTTTCATTTATAAAAAGATTCATTTATATAAAAGTATTATTAATATTTTAATCTAGAAACATGTACATGTTAAGTTAATTAAAATTGTATATAAATATAGAATTAAAAATTAACCAATACAGTCAGGAATTCAAACTGATAAGGGACTGTTTCCGAAAAGTCGAGGTTTGCATCCCCTGCCCCTGTCAGTTTATCTGTTATTGTATATTTATATAAAATGTAAGTTTATAATAATATTTCATTCTCTTTATATGAATAATATTTATTTGTAATTGTGTTCTTTGAGTAACAGCTGTGTAATGTCCTGTCGAATTTCCTTCAATGAATTGGGTTACTGACTCATTGACATTTGCCCTTTTATGATTATATTGACATAATTATTATATCAAACATCGTAGTAGATTGCATCTGGTAATATTAAATAATTACTATATTATTTTTAGTTATTTCGGTTTAGTCAGAAATTTTGTTTCAAAATTTGATATTTCAGGAAAATTTTAAATTAAATACGATATATATTATGTAATATAAAATGATATTATTTATATTATTGGTTATAATGATAAAAGTGTTTTGATGATCTAGCGGTTACGGATTGAATGACGACATGTTGATGAAATGATAAATAATGACTCACTTTAATTATGTCTTAGGAAACTTATTGTCTTTTATATATTGTTTATATATTATAACACAACTGTTTTCTGAAGTATTATATGATAAGGTTCAAGTAGCTAATTGTAGTATCGGCGATATCGTATACGTTCGATATTTAGTTATCCTAACTTTTGCGACAGCGTGTATGATAAAAAAAAACAAAAATATTTGAACTGTAATTAAATTATGTAACCTTACGACCTTTTAAAAAACCTACTTGGTAAATGAAAGAGTGACAAACAATATTATTGTTCAAAATGTATACGTAATTACACACTAATGTTATACTGTAAATATACTATCATATCGTTTATTATTTAAATATTCTAATAGAAACTATTTGTCAGTTATTGAAATAGTTGAGCATCTTCAACATCTAATTGTCGTTTCAAATGTGGCCTTATATAAAAACATCTTGCTCTGATATTGGAAAAATCAAATATTATTTTTTGTTTATCTACAGATAACATTATATACTGCAGTATGTTTAAAGATTGGTGTATATAGGAATATTGAATGATGTATTAGCAGATACACATAGAAAATACACCATACGAATTAAAGAAAAAACACATGTATTAGCTATAATATGATGTAAATGTCGAAATATATCAAAGATTTTTTGAAAATAATCTGCTCTTCCCAAAATGGGTCAGGCTGTCTGTAGATAATGAGAGTTTCATTTAAAAAGTATAGAAATTAGGGTCAAGCTCAATGACCTTTAGTAGGTATATTTAGAAGGGACATCCTGCCCTGGTTAATGTTATTAATGTTTAAGTAAAAATAAGTTAAATAATCTATACACATACGAAAAACTTTGTATGTATATTAATATTTTCCTTTATTATAGTTGTATTTTTCTTTACCTTAAACATAATGTTATATTTTTAAACAAATGAATATAAAAAATACTTTTTGTACTTGTATGTTGATGTTTTATTAGCATTTGTATACAAATTAATTACTTAATTTATTCCCAATAAACGTAAATGTTGTAAACATTCTTATCCAAAATCTTATCTGTGTTTATTTTAAAAGTTGTACAATGACTGATAAGGTGAATACTGGTCTGATCTTTTATTGTAAATATGTTGTATACCTAAAGTATCAGATGCCACCCTTTCTCTTTTTTTCTTTTTTTTGGTCTGTGGCAACACTAAGGTCAACAGCTGATTTGAATTGTTCCCAATAGTTTTATTAAGTAAAATTATTTATAGTGTATAATTTTAGCTAAATTCCCAATCAATTATTCAATTAAAGTGTATTGATACTAGTGTAATAAGAATTATAGTGTTTAAGTTATTCTTCAATATTGTAAATCTCTAAGAAAGTGAAAAGTGACAGTTGATTGGTAACGTACAAACTTTAAATTTTCTAAAATAGATATATATTCTAGTTTTTAAGTGTTTTTAGTTCTTCTTTATAATATAACAACTGTCTCATTCAATTTCATATTAGTTTTGTTTCTGCAAATCTCAGTTTCTTTGTTTTGTCTCATTTATTGCGGAAACAAAGCAATATAGGCCCTTTGTTTGGTTTTGCACATTGGTACCTTATTTAATATTAAAATGATGACTCGTTCACGTGCTCTTTCACGCCAAGAGGAGAACAAACTCCAACTGGCATTACAAGAATTAAAAGTGAGTAAGGACTTGTGTGCTCAACTAAACAATGAAAGAGATGCTAATGAGAGGGAATTATTAGATGTTTTAAAGAATAATGACAAATTAAAAATAGAACTTTCTAAGTTACATGTTAAATATAATAATGTTGAAGAGGAGCGTAACAGGCTACAGTTATTAGTGGCTAGGTTTGATGAGTGTGGTCTTGAGTATGAGCAGGCCCTTCGGCGTACCGACACCCTGGAGCTGGAGCTGAGAGATGCCCACCAACAAATCTTGGAACTGGAGGAGGCCGCTCAAAACTCAACTAACATTCACACTCACAGCTTGTATGAAGAGTTAATTGGCAGCGCTTCTCAGTTGGTCAACTCCCCAACTACTGCAACTAAAAACCCCTGTGTCACTATAGATTTAACAAATGACACATTGAACTCACAAAGGCTGGGTAGCTGCAGCAATAAGAAATTAAAAAAATATATTAGAATTAATAGATATATTAAGAAAATCCAAAAATTAACTAAAAAGAACAAGTTTTTTACAAAATCAATTATTAATAAAAATATATTGTTAAAAAAAATTAACTTTTGTAATATAGAATTAGAAAATAGAAATAGGAGATATGAATCTGACACACAATTACTAGAAACACATTTAGCCCGTTTGCAGACTACTTTAAGAAGTGTTACAAAAAAATATGAAAACACACAAAACATACTAAGCGAACAAAAGTCAAAAGTAGATGAACTATTAAAAAAATCACAAAATAGTTTGGAATGTATGAACTCACAGACTAACAGTTGTTCATGTGAGTGTAATAATAAGTTATTTTCTGTAAAACCAACATTGTCCTCCCCCGCTAAAATATTGTGTGACAAGGTTGATATCCCTGTTTCTAATAATAGTGGCTCCCTCAAATTAACTCCTGTATATGACACCTATATGTTTAGCGATAATATTGGAAAAGGAATGGGATCTGTACTAAATTCTTATTTTGAAAAACAAAATGTATTCAACAGCTGTTCACCTGACAATAATTTAATAAATATTATTAGACAAATAAAGAATTCAAGTAAACAATTTACTAAGTCAACAAATATAATAATTTTTGTAGGAAATAGAGATAATGTAAATTATTCGGAATTTAAAAAATGTTTTGAAACTATAAGTAACTTAGATGTCAATAAAATTGTCTGGTTTTCATTACCCTATAATCAAGGTTTGCCACAGGCCGAAAATAAAATTAGATATAAGATAAACTTACTGATGCATAATTTATGTTTGTATAATGACAAATTTCATGTGATTGACACTAACACTAATGTTAGTAACTTTTATAATTTGACTAATGGTAGGTATTACCTATCTCCATATATTAAAAGACAGGTAGCTTCATCGCTATTATATTATTTTACTATGACAGCCAATAATTTGGCTAAAATTGTTTCTATTGAACAGAATTCAGTTACTTGTATAAGTAAAAACAGCTTGGAAATAAATCCAACTAGTAATAGTAGTATTAGTAGTAGTTTAAACTAGACATTAAGACAGTAGAGATATCCTCTAGCCAAATAATTAAGATATCAAATAATGATATTAATGATGATTATAGAAATACAAAAATTGTTAAAATAAATAATAAAAAACATAACATAAACTGTATCAACCTGGTGCATCAGAACATTCAGTGTATTAGAAATAAGGAATTAGAAATAGAATTGTTTTTAAATACTTTTAATATTAATATTTTTTGTGTCACTGAGCATTGGCTTAAGAATGATGAATTAATATTTAATTTCAATAACCACCAGGTTGGTAGTTCGTTCAACAGAGTTAATTCCATACATGGTGGCTCTTTAATTATTTTAAATAAACAAATAAAATTCAAAGAACGCAAGGACATAGTGAGCCACTCTGTTGAGCGAACAACTGAACTTGCTTCAGTTGAATTAGAAGAGTTCATAATTGTAAATGTTTATAGGCCACCGTCATCTAACTTTGAACATTTTGTAAAGATTATGGATGAGGTATTGTATAAACTATCACATTCTAGTAAAAAGGTAATCATTTGTGGAGACTTCAATATTAATATTCTTGAACAAAATTCAATAAGTATAAAATTTTTAAATTTGTTCAAATCTTATAATCTTTTACACATGTTTATGGAGCCTACTAGAGTCACAACCACTAGTGCCACTTGTATTGATAACATTTTTACAAGTGTTATTCCAAATTTTAAATGTTTATTCAATACATTAGATTCTGACCATTATGGCCAATTTATTAAATTCAGTTGTAGCAAGACAGAAAAATCAAAACAGAAAATAAGTTATATACCAGTGACTGTAGAACGTATCGAACAAATTAAAAATGGCTTAGTACGCTATTTGCCCTTGATAAAAAATTCAAACCCCAATATTATGTACAATGACTTTTTTAGTACTTTCACTAAATTATTCAACTTTATATTTACTCCAAAAACAGTGGTTGTTAATGATAAATTAATGTTTAGTGATTGGGCATCTGCTGAGTTACACAAAAATAGAGAAAAATTATATAATATGTATGCGGAATTGATGTTTAATACTAGTAATGAGTTTAGGGATGAGGTAAAATTATTTTCCAAATCTTTTAAAAAACAATGTAAAATAGCAAAAAATCAACATATTCAAAATAAAATAGGAAATAGCAATAATAAAATAAAAACAACTTGGAAAATAATTAATGAGGAAACTGGAAGAGCTAAATCCCAGAGGATCGACTTTAAATTAAATATAGATAATAAATATGTTACGTCTGACCTCGAGGTTGCTACTGCTTTTGAAACCTTTTTTACTAATATTCCAGTGACTACAACGTTATCTTTAAATTCTTCTACCGCTGCAGCTATGGGTTTACTTAGAGAGAATGTAGATCAATGTGTTAGCACTTTTAAGTTTGAAAAAGTTAATGCTCAAGAAGTAATCAAAGTATTTAGATCAATTAGCGTTAAAAAGACTAGTGATCTTTGGGGGTTTTCTGTTGACATACTTAAGTCCATAATTGACATTGTAGCGCCAGACTTAGCATTAATATTTAATAATTGTTTAGAATATGGTATATTTCCTGATCTAATGAAACAAAGTAAAATAACTCCATTATTCAAATCCGGCTGTTCATTAGATCCTAGTAACTATAGACCTATTTCAGTCTTACCCACTTTTAGTAAGATTTTTGAGAAAATAATTCTTAATCAACTTGTGGCATATTTTAGTAAAAACAATCTCTTACACAAAAACCAGTTTGGTTTCACTGCCGGTCGCTCTACAACAGATGCTGGTGTTGAGCTATTACTAAACATATTTGAAGCCTGGGAAGGATCACAGGATGCACTTGGCATTTTCTGTGATCTATCTAAGGCGTTTGACTGCGTTCAACATGAAATCCTTATAAAAAAGTTAGAACATTATGGAGTTAAAAATAAGTCCCTAGATTTAATTAGTTCATATCTTAATGATAGAATCCAAAAAGTTGATGTAAATGGAAAACGTTCCCCTGGTTCTTTGGTAAAAATAGGTGTGCCACAGGGCTCTATCTTAGGGCCTTTCTTGTTCCTCATTTACATAAATGACTTACCTCATCTAGTGAGGGAAAAACATGGGATAGTGTTGTTTGCTGATGATACTTCTCTTACCTTTAAAGTTAATAGACGGCAATCTGTTATTGACGATGTAAACAATGCTCTCTCAGATGTTGTACAATGGTTTAACGCCAATAATTTGTTGCTCAATAAAAAAAAGACGAAATGTGTCAAATTTAGTTTACCAAATGTTAAAAATGTTAGAACCAATGTACAATTAAATAATGAGGATTTGGACTTGGTCAAATCTACTACTTTCTTGGGCATTACTTTAGATGAAAAATTGCAATGGGGTCCTCATATATTTGATTTGTCAAGCAGACTAAGTTCTGCTGCATACGCGGTTAAAAAAATACGTCTATTAACAAATATGGAAACTGCTCGATTAGTTTACTTTAGTTACTTTCATAGCTTAATGTCATACGGTATACTCTTATGGGGCAATGCGGCTGACATTGATACCATATTTACATTGCAGAAGAGAGCTGTTCGCGCAATATATAATATGAGACCAAGAGACTCTTTAAGAAACAAATTTAAAGAATTTAAAATTATGACTGTTTATAATCAATATATTTATGAAAACTTAATTTACGTTCATAAAAATATTTCAAAGTTCAAGAAAAATTGTGATTTACATAAAATTAATACAAGAAATAAAAATAAACTCGCTATGCCCGGCACTAGGCTCCATAAAATAGGTAAATCCTTTAAGGGTAATTGTATACGTTTTTATAATAAGCTCCCAAATGAAGCCTTAAGCCTCTCATTAAATAAATTTAAATTATATGTTAAAAATAATTTAATAAAAAAATCCTACTATAGTGTAAAGGATTACATCGACGACGGTATGGCCTGGGAATGAATCTGTATTGTATTGCGAATAGCTAGTAATCTCCGCAATTTGTTTTTTGTTGTAAATTAATTTTGCTTTATCGACCTTCTGCATCACACCGATTCCTTAGAAGTCACTACTTGCGGTAGCATCGGGAGTCGGGTTGCCTCCCTCCCTCAAATATGTGCGAAGGGGGTGATGGCTGGCTCTTGTGTTATGCTCGTGAACGGGTGCTGCTTGCGGTGACTGGTTGTGTGGCAGGCCGAAGATTTATATATATTTATTTTTTCTGTTATTATTATTTAATTGTCGTTGCCTGAAATCATTAGGCTTCTTTTCCGATTCATTGCGACGGTTCTAGTTGTTCCAAAATTGCATTTAAGTTTGACGTTTGTGAAACAGTGATCACAATAACAAAAAATATATCCGGCTGAGTTTGTTGTGTGGTTCTTCTCAGACCAGGACGCGTTTGGAACCCTCATAGCTTTAACATTAAGATGGAAAGTGCTTTTTCAGAAGGGCTTATTACGATAAATCTAGTATCGTAATAGGCCCTCCTGACATTTCCATGTTGACGTACACAAGTGATCACTGATTATGATTCTAAGTGGAAAAGATATAAATAAATAAATAAAATAAATAAATCTTTATTGTAATATAATATTGAAAAGGTGGGTATCCATTATGTAGGCGTCCCTGTAGCGTTGTACGCTCCTGTAACACATTTTAATATAAATATTTACGAACACATTGTACATTAGGAATCGTATCAGGTTCGCTAACATAGTGTATATCTACCCTTACATTTATAGTCGGATGCCGCACTTCAAAGCTTTCTCGATTCTCAATTTTAAATCGGTTTGTCATAAAGATATAAGCATCTGTAGTAAATAATCGTTGATAATATTATTAAATACTCATTATTACGCCAACTGAGCACACAACTTCGGAATTATTGTAAAATAATTACAGAACATGAAATATTTGAAAAAAAAAATGATTTCTGTAAAACACAATGTGAAGTGACATACTTATGATTTTTGAAGTTGAGTCTTCAGCAATGCGACTGTGATGTTCCAATTGTAAACGTCTTCATTACGGAGATTCGGATAACAGACTTAAATCGATAAAAAAATATAAATAATCCGGTATTTGTACTGTTAAAAATATGTTATATTATTTATATAAAGTAAATAAAAACAACAAAACGGACGAAATGAATAGATAGTCAAATAAAAAAAAAAGTTTTTCTCGGCAATTAAGTTTATTCTATTTAATGACAGGTTAAAGTCCCCTGTCGATAAATGTTTTGGAAACAATACGTAGCGGTAGTTTCCTCTGACTCACTCTTTCATTCAATTGCGTCTGCTCATTATTCTGAGAGAAACTTAAAAGGTCATTACCGAATAAATAACTTGGTTTATTACTTTGTATGTAGACTAATAATAATAATTACATATAATTAACGGAAGTTAAGATAATGTTATGGTAGTTATATTATTATTTTTTACATTTAAATGTACATATGTTATTAAATATATATAAAATGGATATTTTATTGGCCTTGAAAAGCCAAAATGACGTGGAATCTAGTGTTAACAGTAACAGTTTTTCTATAATTGATACTCTCAGCATGTAGCTCGCACGATGTACAACAATTTGTATTGCAGTGCTCAACTTGACGTTGATCGACTTGCCCGGCTTGACGAAGGTGCCCATCGGAGACCAGCCCGTGGATATCGAGCAACAGATTAAAGCCATGATCTTTCAGTTCATTAGGCGCGAGTCATGCCTCATCCTCGCCGTAACGCCAGCTAATACTGACTTGGCGAACAGCGACGCCCTCAAACTTGCCAAAGAAGTCGACCCTCAGGGTTAGTTTGGATCTTCAATTATGTTGCCAATTATGCATTATGCTTAAATAAATCAGTTTACTAAAACAGGTCTCCGCACAATCGGTGTCATCACAAAATTGGATCTCATGGACGAGGGCACCGACGCCCGGGACGTGCTCGAGAATAAGTTACTGCCTCTGCGGAGAGGATACATCGGCGTCGTCAATAGATCCCAGAAGGACATCGACGGACGCAAGGACATTCAAGCCGCGCTCGGGGCGGAGAGGAAGTTCTTTCTCAGGTAGGCCAGGGATTATGTATATCGGTCACACGACGCTTTGTGACTTAACAACTTGTAAAGGTCAATAAACTAGTGATATTTGATATTTCTTTAAACATTCCAGCCACCAATCCTACCGCCACCTGGCGGACCGGCTCGGTACCCCGTACCTGCAGCGCGTCCTCAACCAGCAGCTCACCAACCACATCAGGGACACGCTGCCCGGCCTCCGGGACAAACTGCAGAAGCAACTACTCACCCTGGAGAAGGATGTCGACCAGTACAAGCACTTCAGACCCGACGACCCCTCCATCAAGACCAAGGCTATGTTGCAGTGCGTATTACACTGTATATTGTTAGCGGGAGAGAGAGTACCGAGTGTGATGGACGTTACTGAACTATTTTAACAGAATGATCCAGCAACTGCAGACGGATTTCGAGAGGACCATCGAAGGTTCCGGTTCGGCTCAGATCAACACCAACGAGCTGTCGGGTGGAGCCAAGATCAACAGACTGTTCCACGAGCGGTTCCCCTTTGAAATTGTAAAGATGGAATTCGACGAAAAGGAACTACGGCGAGAGATTGCCTTCGCTATTAGAAATATCCACGGTATCAGAGTCAGTATCATTCTTGTGATATTTTTTGATTATGAAATATCTATTTTTTTATTGTGATTCGTATTATGTTTTAGGTTGGTCTCTTCACACCCGACATGGCTTTTGAGGCTATAGTAAAAAAACAGATCGCACGACTAAAAGAACCGAGTCTTAAGTGCGTCGATCTGGTCGTTCAGGAACTATCAAACGTGGTCCGCTTTTGCACGGAAAGAGTAAGTTTTTAAAGAAATTGTTAATTATTATTAATTTTTTATATTTATTTTTAGAAGTTTTTAAGAATATAAACTTCTAAAAATACCTGAGATTTTAAAACCTGTAGACTGGATGTCTACTTGATTTAGAATTTCCAGATCTCTCTTACTTATATATTTTTAAATACCACTTCACTCTAATCTTTTACGAAAGACACATTCAAGCTTTATGCAATAAAATTGTTTTTACGTTACGCCAAAACCTACGGTGCCTTAGAAAACTATAAATAGCATTCGTTCCCGCAAGATATTGGATCAGATATTATAATATAGGACCTAAGTACAACCGTGCCACCCTCAGATGTCTCGCTACCCTCGTCTGCGCGAGGAGACGGAGCGCATCATCATGTCGCACGTGAGGTCCCGGGAGCAGCAGTGCAAGGAACAGCTGGTGCTGCTCATCGACTGCGAGCTGGCCTACATGAACACCAACCACGAGGACTTTATAGGATTCGCTAAGTATGTGCACACGTTCATTGTCGTATTGGCTGCCGGTTGACACTGATGTGTAAGACTTTTGACTATTTTATTACATGAGGGCCAAGGAGGAATGGTAATTACATTTGTAAAATAATATTATTATCGCTCAGTCCGCGGGATGTGTGCGGGTGGCGTCGTCGGATACGATTAATTCCTTTATGTTCTCAGTGCTCAAAATCAATCTGAAAACTCTACAAAATCCGGTCACCGCGCTCTCGGCAACCAGGTCATTAGGAAAGGTTACATGTGCATACACAACTTGGGAATCATGAAAGGTGGGTGCCGTCTTGTCTCACCATGCTAAAGTCTTCAAATCAATTTTACGTACTAATTTAAGTGATTGACCTACTGCAAGGTAAGGTCGTACATTCAACCTTTCGACGTATATTTTCTACGATTTAATTCACAACATCGTAGTCTGCAGATATATTAATAATAAATGTACAAATAATATGAATGCAGGCGGTTCCCGGGACTACTGGTTCGTGCTGACCTCGGAGAGCATCTCGTGGTACAAGGACGAGGAGGAGCGAGAGAAGAAGTACATGCTGCCTCTGGACGGACTGAAGCTGAGGGACCTGGAGCAGGGGTTCATGTCCAGGAGGCACATGTTCGCGCTCTTCAATCCGGAGGGACGGAACGTGTATAAGGTATATGGCTGTTAGAAGTCGTCGACCTCATTTAACTTTTCAAAATATGATTTTTTACTAGCCACTTGACATATTTTCCGTAATCACATATGTAATCCTAAACGAATTGGACTTAATTGGAATTAATGAATTGCATACTTTAGTTTCTGATGTAGTCAGTTTAGTGTCAGGCAGTTTAGTTCATACGGTTTAGTTTTAGATCATTCAATTTAGCAATCTTTTTTTTTTTTTTTTTTTTTTTTTTTTTTTTTTTTTTTTTTTTTTTTAATATCGGGACAAATTACACACATTGATCTAACCCCTAAGTAAGCAAATTATTTGCTTGTGTTAAGGGTGTTAGACAACGATACTAATACATAGAAATACACATATAAATACTGAGAATATATTTAATAAACAACCAAACCCAGAAACACAGACATCTATGCTCATCACATAAATGCCTGTGCTCTGCCGGGAATCGAACCCGAGCCCCGTTGCGCCGTGACACGTTAGGCGTCTGCGCTAACCACTCGACCAACGGGGCGGTATAATCTTGTAATGTTAGTGTTAATACAAAATTTCACAAATTTATTTATATTTAATGAATGTGTGTAAATTAGTATGCACTATATTAATGAACATCATGTTGATGTAGGACTACAAGCAGTTGGAGCTGTCGTGTGAAAATCAAGACGACGTGGACTCGTGGAAGGCGTCGTTCCTGAGAGCCGGCGTGTACCCCGAGAAGACCTCCGAGGCCGCCAACGGAGACGAGGTCGGGCTCCACCTACCACCCGTCCGTACTGCCGGCGGGTTTCTTACTTTACCCCTTCTTATACCTTCTTTGTTTTTTCTTTCAAAATATGGCAGCGTATTGCTTCATAATCAATATTATAAATATCGAATTATTTATTATATATTTGTATCGATGTATTTATTCCTTATGATATGTATCACGGTTGAGTTTATCCAATGATTTATTGTTACCATGCCGTACAGAGCGAAGGAAACGAGGTTTGTCAATGGAGGCTTCTTGTTTTTGTTTCATGTCATCTCTCCCACTTCATGATTTAATTTAGTGAATTTTAAGAAGATATTTTACTTAATAACCGATATAAATGTTTTCTTGAAATAATATCGAGCTGGTGTAGCATGAGGCATGTTCTTTACTAATAACGTGTGTCGCAATCTTCACACACAAGTATTAAAGGTTTTCTGGCACACTCACACATCCACATATCTGTATCAAGGTGTGCCGCCCTTCAAATATATATTCAGTACTCATTAACCGCTTTGTCACAGACGAACACGCTACACGCTTTGACGATCCAGATAGTTCTATTAAGCTTTTGTAGTTTCGAAGTTTTTTGGGGTTTTTTATTTCGATTAATTTATTAAATTTAGAAGACATGTGTTTTCATAAGCTTTGTTTTTTATTTTTTAGTTATTTCCGCCTTTTCCGGGGTTGGGTGGAAATAAGAAAGTAAGTCAATACAATTTCCAAGCTTGTGTGCTGGTTTAAAAAAATGTATATAGACTATGTGATGGAGTTTTGATAATGAAATAACCCGTGTGGGTTGAAAATATATTGCTTATATTGGAAGGCAGCCACGAGCGAGTGTTTTAAAATTGCGGTAAAACGGCTCAATACTACTAATGTAGGCTAATAAGAAACGCATGTTGAACATTAATGAAGATAATAGAATAACATCAAAGTATGGCTGCTTCAAGGCTTTACATAATATCATTATCATTGCGTTAGATATATTTAAATAGATTATTAATCTCTAAAGTAGCGCTACATTGCTTCTAGATTAAAACTGATACTTGATTTACTTGATCACATACTAACTATTTTACAAACATTTATCGTAGGATGATTACAATTAAATATGTTTATAATTACAATAATAATTTATATAGTTGGATTTGATGATATTTGAAAATTTATTTACTCTGTTAAGAAAGTCATAAAAATTTTAAAATTTCTAATTAAACATAGGTTCTAAATATGTATGTAATACAAATAGTTCTATTGTTTTACACACATTTGACGAGAGTTAACTTTTTGATAGTCCGGTTATAGTTAATGTCGAAAACGTAAACCTAATATGTAATTGTAATTATACTACGAATTATAACAGGTTTCTAAATTTAATGGATTGGCAGGGGGTTTTAAGAAGTGCAGTCTTTTGGTATATCGTTCATTAAATTATACAAAAACACTACCCAAATTTACTACAAAGATGACACTAAACAAATCCGTACCAACACCGTAGCTCCGCGACGTAACCCGGCGAGTGCTTTCAGAGTTCCGACACGTCCGCCACCAGCAGCATGGATCCTCAGCTGGAGCGCCAGGTGGAGACCATCCGCAACCTCGTGGACTCGTACATGCGCATCGTCACCAAGACCACCCGTGACCTCGTGCCCAAGACCATCATGATGCTCATCATCAACAACGCCAAAGATTTCATCAACGGGGAGCTCCTCGCGCATCTGTACGCGTCCGGCGATCAGGTATCGTAGGTCACGATAATATTCGTACATAAAAAGGACGAAACACTAATCGACTCACTTCCATCAGTCCCAAATGATGGAGGAGTCTCCCGAGGAAGCCCTTAAGCGCGAGGAGATGCTGCGCATGTACCACGCCTGCAAGGAGGCGCTGCACATCATCGGAGACGTCTCCATGGCCACCGTCAGCACGCCCGTGCCGCCGCCCGTCAAGAACGACTGGCTCGAGAGCCGCCTGGACTCCAACCCGCGACTATCGCCTCCCTCCCCCGGAGGACCCCGACGAGCCGCGCCCGCGCAGCAAGGTACCCACCAGTATACACCATTATACACCAGTGTACACCAGTGTACACCATTATACACATTATACACCAGTATACACCATTATACACCAGTGTATACCATTATACACCAGTGTACACCATTATACACCAGTATACACCATTATACACCATTATACACCATTATACACCAGTATACACCAGTATACACTAGTGTACACCATTATACACCATTATACACCAGCATACACCAGTATACACTAGTGTACACCATTATACACCATTATACACCAGCATACACCAGTATACACACACCGGGGACGAAGGAAAGAACTCCTCGCTTCGTACTCTTTCTCAACACGCCTCTCCCCCAGGCTCCCTCGGCCAGCGTGGCGCCCCACCCGTGCCCGGCGGCGGCGCGGGGCGGCCCGCACCCCCTCTGCCCTCCCGCCCCGGCGGCGCGGCCCCCCCGCCCCCCGCAGGACGACCCACCGCACAGCAGGGACTGCCCGCACCACTCATACCCACGTGAGTAAACACGCACGCACACGCGCACACCGTGCGCACACGCATACGTACGACTCCACACACCCCGACTGAACTGAACTATTTGATAATAATGAAGAGGGCTTATACTTGCCTCATGATATTTATATGTTATATATTTTTTATACACAAATATCTGCACGTACGCTACTTACGATTGTAGAATAACATTAGCTTCGCTTCGATATATAAAGATTTTAAAGGTGATGTAACAGCCATAATAGCATTGTGTGCGGGACGGGTCACCAGTACCTCTTTAACTATGGTTATTAACGATATCAAGTAACCTCTACTAATATTGACTGCTCCAATGTAATATTATAATAATGTATTATATATAAGCGAGGGTAGTTGCAACAGTTGTGTGGTTGTTCGCAGACGGCGCTAAGAGAGCGGCGCCCAGTACTAACATAGTAACGACCGCGAGGTACTAACCGACGAGCATGTTGACTTAGTGTAACTAACAAACGAACACACACTTATAATATATTATGTTCTTGATATTATTTATGGTATAGTTGTCTTATTTTAATTTTTCTTATAATTGTTTTCCGACACGGTGTGATAGTACAGTCGATAGTGAGTACAATCTTACAGAAGAATATTTATACAGGAATATTATATGACATTAGTAATTAAACAATACTTATGATACGTCTGAAATAATGTTGCTTCCAAATTAATATACTAGAGGAAATAATAGTTTCCAGTAGTTATACGAAATAGTTTAATCGTTCTACAGGCGATGTGGAGATATATTTGTATTCTTTTTGAATTGTTTTATTATAAATAATTGATAGCAGGAAGTTGTGTGTTCATCGAAGGGCCTGTAGATAAAAAATATTATAAAATATTCATAATACAATATACTACTTTCTTATACTGTTTTGATAGTTATCAACAAAGATGTGAAATAGCTTACGCTTAATATATTTTATTATTTCGGTCGGTGTTAAATTGTATTATTTATATATATAATTTATAAAAGCAGTGCATGGTTAGTGGTGACTAATGTCTGTGTGTGGTCTTCTAAACGCTTATGTTAAGTAATGTATCTCTAAGTACTATTTGTAAAACTATCTTCTATATCTTTAAATTGTAAATGTTCACTCACAGTTGTAAGAAATTAATGTGGACTTTGTGTTATGGCGGTTACATTATCAAATAAAACATTACCACAAGCCGTGAGATATTATTTTGTGTTTGGTTGTCTGCTGGTTTTTAGGGTTCCGTACCGTTTGGTACTAATGTAGGTCGGACCGTCCGTCCGTCCGCCTGTCTCCATGTCAAAACGAATATAAATGTTATATATATATATATATATATATATATATATATATATATATATATATATCGACCAAATAAAATTCCCTCGCTTACGGTTTGGAACCCTGTCGCTAATCTGTCTCGTAGTGTCCGGGAAGTGATCTAAAACCTAGATAATAATAACACTAGGCGTCCCGGCCCCGGCGCGGCCAACATGGGCCAGCTGCCACCACACATGCGCCAACAGATCAACCAGGCGGTTGGCCAAGCGGTCACCAACGCGGCCATCAACGAACTCAGCTCCGCCTTCGCCAAGTTCAAGTAAACCACATTACACGGAGGTCTCGTGTCTCTATGTGGGGGTGTTTCTTGTAACTTTTAAGAGTGCGTAAATTAAAAGTGCACAAAGTAGACAATAATTTGATGATTCATTGGTGATTGCTACATATCTATTTTTTTGATGTTATAAGAAACATTCCCGTCGGTCGCTCGTGGCGTTGCTTTGGTCTGTTTCTGTCTAATATCGTAATGTTCTCGATCTAACTGCTTCGTGTTGTGACGCAACTGATCTAGTAATTTCTAATGTGTACATAACCCATATTAATGAAAATTATTTCCCCTTTTAAAATGAACTTTTGATTTTCACTAAATCTATATGAGATGTCTCAATACGATCGTATTGTTTATGATTTTAAGCAGTTACATTTAGTTTATTTTAGATAGAGGATTAAAAAATGAGTTTTTATGTAAACTTAAAAATGTGTATTAAAAATACAATGTTACCATATTGATGTAATCGTGTTATTTAATCGTAAATGTTTCTATATATAATGGAGCATATTTATAAATATGATTTCTTTATATATTCACATCGACTTGAAGATCACACACGATTATAATGTTACTGCTGAGATTAGATACTCTTGTTCTAGTCTACAATTAAATAACTACAGTTGGTGATAGCGTTACACGTTTGAGATTAGTTATAGTTTGAGCAACTAACACAGTACTACAAGAGTTTCTGACCTTAACAAATTAAAAATTATGTTATAATAGTAGTTTTTAAACATTTTCATAGAAGTAAGCGTTACAAAATTACAATGTTGACACTAGACCTATATAATAGCGAAATTTGTATACTGAAGCCGGCGTCGAGTAATGCTTATAAAGAAAATGATAAATTCAGTATTAACTGCGTATTATTCTTATGCAGTGCTTAGAATACAGATATATTAGGATGATATCCAGTGGCTTGAGGTTAGATGTGATAAGTTCAGTTCCGGACAGCATCAGATGAAGCATATCACGATATTGTTTTGTATTAACTTGTAATATACTCAAAATGTATTCGTTGTTGTCCGCACTGTCAGTAGTGTAGCTCATAGCTGCGTAGCTCACGGTGTCTAGGTGTTCCGTAGTTTAGGGACTTCTATCTTCCCGTCTCTGGTAGTAATTATGCATTTAAATATATTCCAGCTTGTCGGTAATTGTATGATTCAGAATTATAAAATGTATAACGGTTATTAATCAGTGTCGATTGAAATTTAATATGTAAAATTATTTGTACTTATGATGGCGAAGACCAAAGTTGTCACTGTATTATTGCTTTAGCAATATCTTTGGTCAATTACTAGAACGTTTCACTAATGTTGGATACGACATATGGACTTGTTATTAAATTATATTAAATAAATGAATTTTAATCTTTGTCATTATGTAGATTTTTCGCTTTTCATACATTCGACCAAAATAATCGTTCATTAGCTACGCAGTTCATACTTGTTAACATATTTTAATTCAAGTAACTTGTGATTTCTACGACTCGAGGACTGACGGCTCTGTGACGTCATTGTTAACGTTTCAGATTTGAGTGACGTCATTGTTTACAGTTCCTACAAGTTTATCGCTCTAGCTAATTATTCATTGCTCTTACCAATATTGACAAAATTATATGAAAATAATAAAATCATAAAGTTTTGCTCTCTTGTTAATAGCGTTAGTACCATCGAAAAAATAGGAACAGATTGTTGGATTTGATATAGTTTATGAATATTGTTAATCTTATGCTGTATAAATAGAGTAATTAAATGCTATACGTGTATCTGAGACTTTTGATTTATCCTAACAAAGTTATATACAACTGGATTTATTAATTAGGTAAGCAAAATTTAATTATTTGGTTATATTTCAATTAGATACATAAAACATTATCTAGTGAATGTATATACAATGAGTCGTACATATCTTATTGAACTATGTGTAAGTATAATGCTAGGTATAATGTTATTATATAATAATAATCTACTCACGCATTCATTGTTTGTATTGCTTTGATTGTTATAATTTTCCGCTTGCTTTTAAAAATACAAAATTTTGTATATGTTTTTATTGCTTTTAATAATAATGGATTTCATTAGTTATTGACAATAACTATATTATATATATATTATTTTTCATATTTTATAACATGTATAAGTATTTTAGCTTTTGGCTTAGCTATTTAGCATGGTTGCAATTTAAATAATCAGATAGTTTTTCATATCAAAAAAACTTATTTCATTTAAATGTATAATGTTTTAAAAGACTTGTTATGTTTATATTTTCTATATATAAATGTATATAATGAACATAATGTGTTATTAGCCGTCCTGTGCCGAACGTGCCTCCAAAGCTGCCTGAACGACCGCAGAACGGACGGCCATTTTGAAAACGCTCTGCGCCGACATTTTGAAAAGCGTCACTGTAAATATAAAAATAATCTTTACATCACAATACATTGTGAGACCCGAAACGTTGCTAAATTATTTATGTGTATTTAAAAATATATTTAAGATTAAATTAAGTAGCCAACCTAACGAATTAAACTAATTAATTATTAGAGCTTAATGTCTTAATAAATGTATAAAAAAACATTTGACAATATCCTTTAACAAAATTTTATACAATGATTTGTGTATATACTCTTATGACTTTATTCTTATGTATTGAGAACTATAAATTATTCAAGTTTGTAAAACATAAGAAAGTTTTATAACTTTAGTAAAAAGGGTGCTTCAAAATATTAAAAAAAATGAGATTTGTGCGTCTGTTAGAAAATATATTTGTGCCGTGGCATTTAAATAATTAAGGGTGTATTATAAAAAGTTTCATCCCATCACATCCGTTTTTGATAATTTTAAGATTAAATCACATGACCTTATCTTATTAGAAATTGGCAAAAGTAATATTACTATAAAAAATCTCACGATTCTCATAAACATACAAACGCAAGGAAATTTATTAAGTATCGCAAGATATTTTATTATTCAAATGAAGCAAATGTAGCTTAAACGATATTTACTAGGACACGAAATAATGTATCGCCGCCCTAATGACCGCGCAAGAAACCAATGCTTATGAAGGAGTATTATTTTGTTTATTGTGATATTTAATTTGATTATCTTTTTTTATTGTTAAAATTTAACTAATAAGTAAATATGCCTTGTATTATTTTCTTTGATGACATTGTTTTTTCCAACACTTATTAACGAAATTGTCATTTATAAATATGTTTAACTATGTTCAATTATTCTTTAACATTCCTTACTGGTATTATTGTAATGGTCACGGGCAGCTGGATGTACCTTTCCTTACTGTATATACCTAGATGTAAATTTGTGGACCTGTATCGTGTACTTGTGTGTACAAACTGTAATAAATGTGTATATAAATTATCATTATTGATTTTTATTCACTATTTTCCATACAATCTGCTTTTCATATATGTATTGAACAAAGTTCTGATTTTTACAAATAAGTGAAGTGAATCTTTCAATATAAACTCTCATACTTTTGTAGATTGAAGATTGTGTAGATTGCCTTAATTAGGTGCCTTAATCAAAGAAAATTAGGTGTTTGAATTCTAAACGTCTTTTTTCATACTAATATAGTTGCTTGTTTCTTTCTTAGCTTTATTTCGGTCCTGTAAGATGTCGCTGTTGTCGAGTTTAAGCACACTGTCACACAGTAAAATTTATTATTTATATATATATATATTGTTTGTGATTTGTTCCTTTTATTTTAAATATGATTTAAATATTATAGTTTCATGAATTTGGTCCAAATTCAAAATTCATCAAATCATTATTCCTCTGCAATCTCTATATAGAATGCATTCATTTATTTATATATTTAATGCATATAAATTATCTAAGTTCGCCCCTATTTTCCTAATGTGTGATTTGGAATTAACACTTTTTTTTAACACCCAATAAACGAACATTACCAACTTTGAGCGGTAATTTTTTGTCAAATTGGAGACAAATTGACAGATCGAATGATTTGTACGAATATGACTTAAATCGAATCAGACAATTAACAGTCAACATAATTATAAATGTTCAAAATGTATAGTAACAAAAGTGAAACACGAGTACCTAAATATATTATAACTTATACATGATGATGATTTAGGTATAAGTTAAAAACTATGTGTTTTTAACGCATACATAAACCATCATCATCAACGAAAATAAATTAAATGTTAAATAGGGTAAAATATTAATAAATTTGATTCGTCGATAAGGATAGGGAGAAAGTATTTGTAACATAGGACTAGACAAAACTTAGGCTTGTGACTCGCCCTAATACCATATCAACCATAAACCGATACCTTGGAAAGACGAGGCAAAATACCTAGGAGTAACGTTAGATAGAAAGTTACGTTTTCACTGCGCATATTAGGACCGTTCGTAGCAGAGCGGCCTACATATTAGGTCGTTTATATCCGCTGTTAGGCAAGCGGAGTAAAATGTCCCTTCGCAATAAGGTGACACTTTACAAAGCTTGCATACGTTCCGTCATGTCCTATGCGAGTCCCGCTTTTGCGCACGCTAATCTGAAACCCCTTCAGGTGATTCAGAACAGGTTTACACGGATTGCAACCGGGGCGCCGTAGTTCGTACGCAACATCGATCTCCATAGAGACTTGAACCTTCCGACCATCGCTCAGTACTTCAAGGGGCTTTCCCAAAAGTACTTTGAACGTGCTGAGCGACACCCGAACCCACTGGTGGCTGACGCCGCAGAGTATAGACCACGTAAGACTACTTTAGTCAGAAAAAGAAGACCCAAGTCGGTACTCGTTGACCCCGACGACGCGTTCACAGTAGGTAATAACGTGTACGCGTAGGCATAATTGACACCACACAACATACAGACACACACCGTCTGTACCGGTATAGACGAGGTCCCAACTGAGTAAGTGCTCCGTTGCTCCGGCGTTCTGCCGTCGGAGGACGCTAGTGTCCAAATTTCCTTAGCTTCCCTCCTGACTAACGACGCCCCGAGCCGAGGTCCGTGTCTCAATCTGAGACGCCCTCGGGACGTCGTTCCCCATGGGGGCCCATCTGGCCCCCCCTTTTTAAGGGTGGGTCTCCTGACCCACCCATTCCCCCGGTGACGCTGTAATAGCCAACAGGGCTAACAGCATAGACAGACAAAAAAAAAAAAAATACCATATCAAGATTTTTTAAACGGGCAGCGATTTTTTATATGTTTTTTAAATCATTTGCAATCATAGCTTCCATTGCACGCAACTTAAAAGCGCCGACCTAGTTCTTAAACATTTAAATTTTAACACAACACTGTTAAAAAATATTTGATTAAATATTTTAATTACTTCAGCTCCGCGGCGGCTTATATTAAATTGTTTTTACCGAACAGAGTTCTACAAAGAAGCATTAACACCGCCACGCCCCATACGGTGAAAGACAAAAAGTGTCCATTATTACAATTTAATGAAGAGAGAAGGCTATTAGGTGTGGTTTGATTAAATCGTCGGAAGGCAATTGTTGTGCCCGGGTCCTGGCGGCTGTCGCATCACAGGGGCTTAATCGCGCTCGCACGAATCTGATTACTTGTGATTGTTGTATCAATCAATTCTCCTATTAAATTATTCATTTGCCCGTTATTCTATCGCCTTCATATCTTTTCTTAATGGCGGTAGTCAAGACGAGGTTTATGGTTGTGTTTAACTTCAAATTTAACTTCGTTCTTTGATCGATTATGGTAGCCGTTCTCATGTTAAGATTTAATAATATTAATAATGAAAGTTTTTTTTTGTATTGTTTCTAGCATATGTAAGAGTATGTTACCTTTAAAACTTATTGATTAATATATATATAAAAACATATTTTAATCAATAAGTTTTCTTGTAAATGTCTGTTTTATTTTAATGCTTGTCTTTATATAGAGCGTGAGAGACTTCTTATACTTAGCGGTTTCTGGCAACAGCTTTAGTAAAAATATCTGTCAATACTACTTAATATCGGAATAGAATCATTAAAGAACTCTTTAAAATTGATTATTCAGTTAGAAACTTTACATAGCCCAGGATAGAAAATGTGATGGAAGTGACCAAAGCGTCTATGAACAGGGCCGATGGTTCTTGGGATCGATGAGGATCAAATATTTTTTTGGCTAAAGTAGAATAAAGAATATCCACACGAGATCAATACTCGAATTTGTGTCGTCTCAAATTCGTTATGTCGCTGTGCCAAATGAGTTGTAGTTTCATAACTTACCTTAATGAAATAATGCCTTAATTAGCATTATGTAGGTACCTATACCTATTATTGTCTTCATCAAGATCTTGTAAAACGATTTCTACGTAATATTCATTTAAAGTACCTACAGATAAAACTCATAAGCACTTTTAAGTATTAGTAGGGTTGAAATCTTTTTTTTACCAAAAAAATGTACAAATTTATTTGAATAGGAATATAAAGAATTTTTAAAATTTTGAGTTTTTTTTGCCTAAAAAGCGTATTGTTGTGTGCAGCAGAAAATATTTTTTTTACTATTTTTTAAGGTAATAAATAAACAATTCATTTCAAATTAAATTTATTACCATTTCAAAATGTTCGTTTCCATCATCTGTTCTAACTTATATGCTAAATAGTTAAGTACTTACTCATAAATCCCATAATGAGTGTAAGATTGGAAATAAAGTATTTTCACATATGTACTTTATTTGTATGCAAAAGTATAAAGTATACCTAATTATCAAAAACAAAGTAGAATACTTTATTTTAAAGTATGGTTCCCAACCCTAAGTATTAGGTATATTTTGATTGTATTGTGTGGTCGAGAAAAAAATATAATCATACCTAGAAAACAAGATACACTTAACTTGAAAAAATAATCTTTAATTTAATTCAAGTTCCAAACAGTATGGTAGAATAAGAAATAAGTTCTTAATACCTTTTATAAATTCAAGGAAAAGTAATGTGTATTATAATATAGTATTGTGGTTCTTGCCAGCGAGCTCGTCTTCTTCCCAGTCGAAGTAACCATAATAGATCGTGTAGCATTAATAGGTAATTTGGTATTTTAGAATCATGGTCATTTATTGACTTACTATGTTAAAATATTAAGCGTCATAATTCTGCTGCCGTGACGTTTTGTGGTTTTCCTTTTCCATGGTCCTACCATTTCTTATTTCTGACACTACTGTCCAACAGAACGCAATCTTAATTTCAGTTTCATTCCGAGCGGTTTCCATCCGTTGGTTATATTACTTAACAGTTAAACAGACAAATATTTATGTTTAATTTTTTTCTAATTTATTAATACCTAGCTTTGCATTTATTGTTATACTAGCTGTGACTGCGACTTTGTACACGTAGATTTAGATTTTGATAAAACTTTGTACTTACCAATGTGTGAAAAAACTATAAACCTTCAAAGTTTCATCAAACTCAATCAAGTAAGTAGTTTTTGCATGTAGGAGTATTTCTAGTTTAGTTATGTATATTTTTTTAATGTTTAATCACTGGTAAGGCAGCAATGGTTCGAAAATGAGAGATTATTAACTTATTTAGTTGTTAACAGATTGTTAAAAAAAAATCTAAATGTAAAATGAATCCCATGATAATATATTCTCGAAAACTGCATGCACATCGATTAATCCCTTTCTGAGATTACCGTGCACAAATATACAGACATAAACAGACATACAAACGAACAGATAAAATAAAAAAAACATTGTTTCAGGGTTGTCTTGCTTATATAAAGATCCCCCATTATGAATATTTAAAAATATTTTACGTGTTCAGACAGCGATCAGTTACAGTTGTATTATATGTATAAAGATAGATTTCTGGAGCACTTTAATTACATATCTTTTGATAGAGAGTGTGTAATGAAAGTTAAAAACTAAAAGTTACTAAGAGTGACGCTCAGTTTTTATGTATTAAAGTATACATTTTCTATATTTTTTTTTCGTGATGCGTGTACTACTAAAAGACAAACAGATAAACAGACAAACATTAAAAAAATGCTGAAAATGCAATGTACGAAGACTACTCCTCTACAGATTTATTATAGGTATAGATATAGAATAGATTTACATAGTACATATTACATGATTGACATAAATTGGCATTACTTTTTTATTTCTTAACCGATTTAGATGAAATAAACCCTAAATGTTAAGTGAAGAATATTACAATATATTCCCGAAAACTGCATTCAAATTGGTTAAGCCGTTTCTGAGGTTAGCGTTAACATACAGACATATAGACAAAATGAAAAACCATTGCTTTGGGTTCTCTTGCTCTTATAAAGGCTCCCCATTATTATCTTTTTTAAATATTTTCCATGTACAGTTTTGATCAGTGACAATTTTACTATATGTAGGTATAGATATAGAAGATACATATATAGAATGGGTAATTCTCCGTACTTTAAGATAAATATTGAATTCCTACAGCGTCCAATTTATTGTCCATTTTTTTATTTGTCAGTTTATCTAAGTACATATCTGTTATAAAAAAGGGGGAAACTAACAATTAGGTTATTATAAAAAACTTTTTTGGATTATATTTTCTTCTTTAAAGACATATAAGATTTTAAAATGAACACAAGTATGAAATTAAAAAATAAGGCCTCAATTTCCTTTCAATTATGAATTTTAAGTCAGAAATATAGTTTTGATATGAATCACTTTGTTGAAGCCGTAGTAAAATTAAACCAGGTATTCTACATTTCTAACGATCTACTTCCTGGTGTGAGGTTAATAAAGCTAATAGGTGTAATTTCGAATATAAATCATTGGGCACATTCCCCTATCGCAGCTTGTAACTGCTCTGATTAGCATGCAAATCTACCGGCTAGCTTTCATAGGTTGACTTACAATATTTTATTTAATGTAAATAAATATATAACTACAACTGTATTTACATTCTAAGATAATAATTGAATTTTGAACATTTTAGGTAGATACAATTAAAAATTGTGATTATGTATTAGGATTAGATTAGTTAAATTTAAATAGAATTCATTTTGTTGTTCTTTTAAATAGAATACTACACTTACTACATTTTTTTTACCGTTAGTAATCCTCATGGATACACACCTCCATCCAGGGAATGATGGAGATGGTTATGTGAGACTCCTACTCACTAAACCTGACGGTTGCCGCCGCCGTCATAATGGCACACCACGGGATCGCTTTCGCACTCACCGCGATGCCCCGACGTGATCCACGGAAAGGGCACCCCTCAACGAGGAACACCCATCCCTTTTTCGCAGGCTTGAAAGATTGTGGAGGGATTCCCTTCCCCCTACCCAAGCCTACTGCCTCTGAAGGGAACCGAGACCCCCTTCTGGCTGGACTCGGTCTCAGGGAATCAGGTGTAAAACCCGACTCGACCATCATCAACCGTGTCCAGCCCCACCGCGGTAGTCTCCCCGAGAGGAGACCACCGGTCAGGCCCTCTAGGAGAGCAGATTCTCGATACGACCCAGCGGGCTCAGCGGCTGTGGTCAAACCGCGAGCCACGCGCCGGGTCGCATTAAAGCCCACTCAAGACAGAGGACCCAACATCGAACCCGACAAGTCGGGAACCCACCACGCTCAGACTAACCATCGCCAAGCGCAACCGTGGCATCGCACTCGGCAACGATCAACCCAGGCAACGTCTCGGACCGTCTCCCCACCAAGCAATGTTCTGTCAATTTATTTTTATTTTATTTTATTTATATCTTTTCCACTTAGAATCATAATCAGTGATCACTTGTGTACGTCAACATGGAAGTGTCAGGAGGGCCTATTACGATACTAGATTTATCGTAATAAGCCCTTCTGAGAAAGCACTTTCCATCTTAATGTTAATGCTATGAGGGTTCCAAACGCGTCCTGGTCTGAGAAGAACCACACAACAAACTCAGCCGGATATATTTTTTGTTATTGTGATCACTGTTTCACAAACGTCAAACTTAAATGCAAATTTGGAACAACTAGAACCGTCGCAATCAATAGGAAAAGAAGCCTAATGATTTCAGGCAACGAAAATTAAATAATAATAACAGAAAAAACATATATATATAAATCTTCGGCCTGCCACACAACCAGTCACCGCAAGCAGCACCCGTTCACGAGCATAACACAAGAGCCAGCCATCACCCCCTTCGCACATATTTGAGGGAGGGAGGCAACCCGACTCCCGATGCTACCGCAAGTAGTGACTTCTAAGGAATCGGTGTGATGCAGAAGGTCGATAAAGCAAAATAATTTACAACAAAAAACAAATTGCGGAGATTACTAGCTATTCGCAATACAATACAGATTCATTCCCAGGCCATACCGTCGTCGATGTAATCCTTTACACTATAGTAGGATTTTTTTATTAAATTATTTTTAACATATAATTTAAATTTATTTAATGATAGGCTTAAGGCTTCATTTGGGAGCTTATTATAAAAACGTATACAATTACCCTTAAAGGATTTACCTATTTTATGGAGCCTAGTGCCGGGCATAGCGAGTTTATTTTTTTGTCTTGTATTAATTTTATGTAAATCACATTTTTTCTTGAATTTTGAAATATTTTTATGAACGTAAATTAAATTTTCATAAATATATTGATTGTAAACAGTCATAATTTTAAATTCTTTAAATTTGTTTCTTAAAGAGTCTCTTGGTCTCATATTATATATTGCGCGAACAGCCCTCTTCTGCAATGTAAATATGGTATCAATGTCAGTCGCATTGCCCCATAAGAGTATACCGTATGACATTAAGCTATGAAAGTAACTAAAGTATACTAATCGAGCAGTTTCCATATTTGTTAATCGACGTATTTTTTTAACCGCGTATGCAGCAGAACTTAGTCTGCTTGACAAATCGAATATATGAGGACCCCATTGCAATTTTTCATCTAAAGTAATGCCCAAGAAAGTAGTAGATTTGACCAAGTCCAAGTCCTCATTATTTAATTGTACATTGGTTCTAACATTTTTAACATTTGGTAAACTAAATTTGACACATTTTGTCTTTTTTTTATTAAGCAACAAATTATTGGCGTTAAACCATTGTACAACATCTGAGAGAGCATTGTTTACATCGTCAATAACAGATTGCCGTCTATTAACTTTAAAAGTAAGAGAAGTATCATCAGCAAACAACACTATCCCATGTTTTCCCCTCACTAGGTGAGGTAAGTCATTTATGTAAATGAGGAACAAGAAAGGCCCTAAGATAGAGCCCTGTGGCACACCTATTTTTACCAAAGAACCAGGGGAACGTTTTCCATTTACATCAACTTTTTGAATTCTATCATTAAGATATGAACTAATTAAATCTAGGGACTTATTTTTAACTCCATAATGTTCTAACTTTTTTATAAGGATTTCATGTTGAACGCAGTCAAACGCCTTAGATAGATCACAGAAAATGCCAAGTGCATCCTGTGATCCTTCCCAGGCTTCAAATATGTTTAGTAATAGCTCAACACCAGCATCTGTTGTAGAGCGACCGGCAGTGAAACCAAACTGGTTTTTGTGTAAGAGATTGTTTTTACTGAAATATGCCACAAGTTGATTAAGAATTATTTTCTTAAAAATCTTACTAAAAGTGGGTAAGACTGAAATAGGTCTATAGTTACTAGGATCTAATGAACAGCCGGATTTGAATAATGGAGTTATTTTACTTTGTTTCATTAGATCAGGAAATATACCTACCATATTCTAAACAATTATTAAATATTAATGCTAAGTCTGGCGCTACAATGTCAATTATGGACTTAAGTATGTCAACAGAAAACCCCCAAAGATCACTAGTCTTTTTAACGCAAATTGATCTAAATACTTTGATTACTTCTTGAGCATTAACTTTTTCAAACTTAAAACTACTAACACATTGATCTACATTCTCTCTAAGTAAACCCATAGCTGCAGCAGTAGAAGAATTTAAAGATAACGTTGTAGTCACTGGAATATTAGTAAAAAAGGTTTCAAAAGCAGTAGCAACCTCGAGGTCAGACGTGACATATTTATTATCTATATTTAATTTAAAGTCGATCCTCTGGGATTTAGCTCTTCCAGTATCCTCATTAATTATTTTCCAAGTTGTTTTTATTTTATTAATGCTATTTCCTATTTTATTTTGAATATGTTGATTTTTTGCTATTTTACATTGTTTTTTAAAAGATTTGGAAAATAATTTTACCTCATCCCTAAACTCATTACTAGTATTAAACATCAATTCCGCATACATATTATATAATTTTTCTCTATTTTTGTGTAACTCAGCAGATGCCCAATCACTAAACACTAATTTATCATTAACAACCACTGTTTTAGGAGTAAATATAAAGTTAAATAATTTAGTGAAAGTACTAAAAAAGTCATTATACATAATATTGGGGTTTGAATTTTTCATCAAAGGCAAATAGCGTACTAACCCATTTTTAATTTGTTCGATACGTTCTACAGTCACTGGTATAAAACTTATTTTCTGTTTTGATTTTTCTCTCTTGCTACAACTGAATTTAATAAATTGGCCATAGTGATCAGAATCTAATGTATTGAATAAACATTTAAAATTTGGAATAACACTTGTAAAAATGTTATCAATACAAGTGGCACTAGTGGTTGTGACTCTAGTAGGCTCCATAAACATGTGTAAAAGATTATAAGATTTGAACAAATTTAAAAACTTTATACTTATTGAATTTTGTTCAAGAATATTAATATTGAAGTCTCCACAAATGATTACCTTTTTACTAGAATGTGATAGTTTATACAATACCTCATCCATAATCTTTTCAAAATGTTCAAAGTTAGATGACGGTGGCCTATAAACATTTACAATTATGAACTCTTCTAATTCAACTGAAGCAAGTTCAGTTGTCCGCTCAACAGAGTGGCTCACTATGTCCTTGCGTTCTTTGAATTTTAGCTGTTTATTTAAAATAATTAAAGAGCCACCATGTATGGAATTAACTCTGTTGAACGAACTACCAACCTGGTGGTTATTGAAATTAAATATTAATTCATCATTCTTAAGCCAATGCTCAGTGACACAAAAAACACTAATATTAAAAGTATTTAAAAACAATTCAATTTCTAATTCCTTATTTCTAATACACTGAATGTTCTGATGCACCAGGTTGATACAGTTTATATTATGTTTTTTATTATTTATTTTAACAATTTTTGTATTTCTATAATGATCATTAATATCATTGAATGCTTGGTAGAAAGAGGCCCAGACCCCTAAACGACGCAGACGGGCTCTCCCTCAGCAAGAAAGAGACCGCCGCGCACCCCCCCATACAGCCGCGGGACCACTCCACAGTCCACTCTGCTAATCAAAGAAGTACCAGGAGCGATCCCGCGGCTAGCCCCGGCAAAGAGGGCCTGCGCCCTCTCACCCTCGACGCCCAGGCCAACTTTCCACCAACGAAGGCCGATAGAATGAGGCCCGAGCCCTTCCCCCCGCGGGCAGGCCATCCCGAAAGGTTACCCGCCCTGGCCAGCCATGGACCGGGCACAAACCCCCATGACCGACCCCCACCACGCCGGGTATTAGCCAACGGGAGAACCCGAAGGTTCTCAGTAACCGTTGTTGCCCAGGGAGCACCACGAGGAGGTTCCCGGCGTTCGCCCCCCACTACACTTACTACTACTACACCCACTACACTACCAACTATACTTTACAGCAATCGTGTTTATGGGTACACAGAGTTTAGGGGCACAGAAACAGAGTTTAGGGACACAGAAACAGAGTTTAGGGGCACAGAAACAGAGTTTAGGGGCACAGAAACCACGAACAGTATCTCGAGGTTACATTGTCGTCGCGTTATAATAGACCACTGGCCAGTTGTTGCTCTTGTCTCTGCCGCGTGGTACCAATGACGTGTGTAGTAAGTTTCCACCAACATTAAATTGATTTAAATAGTAGAACATAAAGTTACACTCGAAACATTTCTAAATATATTTTTTTAATTGGATATAGGTATAGATTATTAAAATTAGAGATGCGTCGTATAGTGGTTTCACCGAATAACTGAGTATTATTCGGTTCAACCAGGACCGAACCAAATATTACCGGCCGAATTATTCGGTTTACCATTGCATTTTTAGTTTGTCATAAATAGGTCCTAACATGTACGTTAGGTACATATGGCTGCTGACTAGATGAATAAATATTTTGATTTGTGGTTTATAAAATAGTTGTATAAAATATTGTTATGAGGATTAAAAATAAATGCTGATTCAAGGTTAAAAATAAATGTTAACTATACTACATACTAGTTGTAGGTTAGGAATAATAAAATAAATATGTTTACTTGATATGTTATGAAATAAATGTTGATTTGAAGGTAATTGTTTTATATTATTAAGCTTTATTCAACACAATATTTATAAGATTTCGTTGACTTATCACTTAAATCTTAGTTTAGTCTTTTATTTCTTTACCGTGTCTTGTAGCCAAGAAATTAGAAGTACTCGAACCGAATATATTCGGCACCAAAACCGAATAGTTCGGCCGAATATGAATGGTGAAAAAGGTGCCGAAAATATCGAAATGATAAACCGAATACTTACCAAATATTCGGTGCATCTCTAATAAAAATACCACCTATGCAAAACATTTAATTCTTTACAATATTAGTAAAGATTTGCTATACAGGTTCCCAAATATTAATCTATTGAAAGTTGTTTCCAATTTTTTTATGAATAGAGACTATGAATAATTTGTAAGATTGTCTAATAGACTGTTAACAATTTAAGTATCTATACAATAACATAACTATAAACCTGATACAAATAACATAATATGTAAATACCGCCGGTAAAGCTGTAGCCGTAAAAAGATAATATTTATTGGATAAAACGGTTGTAGAACTTATCTCATGCAAATAGAACAAGAAACAAATCTTGATATTTAGTTAGAGAAATTTATGTTAATAAGTTAGACTTGTAATAAAGTTATTTTCGAAGTACTTCCCTATTTCTAAATTTATCAATCCGGTCTAATAATCTATACTTACATCGATTTTTACTTCAACTAAATCAGATCCATTATTATGCGGGAAATTACAAAAATGACTTAAAATACGTGTTTAATTAGCTAGGACAGGCGTGTGAGACTTATATTACCGGTGTAAGAATCGGTTTCGTGATATAATTAAACAGTTGTCTAAATTAATTAGCAATAGGCGAGTTCCCACAAGTCAAATTCACCCTCGCTTGTGGCGTTCGCTCCAAATTCTCCCAACAATTAACGTGCGAAGTCCACACACACACACACATGTATACACACAAAGATAATTACAGGTGTTACATGAATGTGGCTTGATCCCATCTAGTATAGTAAGTACATTATGGTTTTATAAGTTTTAACCTTAATTAAATTTGAGCCTTAATTTCATTTAAAAAAACAAATATTTTGAATATTTCTCTAACCTAAACACGTACTTTTGCAGCGATTAGAGCTGTTCCAAAAACATTTTGATTGAAAAACTTTTTACCGATAGTCATCGCCAGCTGAAACTTTCATTTTCTTGCATGTTTGCTTTGTTACAGATTCGTATCATTCTCATTCAAGCGGGCAATTCGAAGTTTTAATATTCAGAAGGCCCTGAAGTTTCGTAATTGTATAGAATTCTTGACATAATGACACCCAAAAGTGTAATTTGAAAACTTACAAAGTGATTACATTGTAAATTGCGATTTAATGTTTCGCTCGAACCGGAATGTCTAGTGCATCAGTAGGGATTGACAATGTAGCTAATAATCGCTTATCATTAATATATTACGAAAGTTGATTACGCACTCGGGTATCGTAAAATCATCAATTATGGATTTAAAATAAAGAAGAACAGTCGGTTATTGAAATGACCAGTGAACACTTTAATATTCGAGAACGTTTTAACTTTTTGTAAAGTGCAACACTTTCCCAGCCCCCATTGGAGGGCCCCTCAAAACGCTACTGCATTTAGACAAATGAACAACGTTGTACCCTTGACGGCACACGCCATCTTACATTGATGTACTACGAGCAAAAAGTGAAAACGGATTCTAACACATTTTGTGTTTTATGTTACAATTATCTCTTTTATTATATTTGTTTCTTTTGTTCTATTTTTAGGTATATATATTTTTTAATAATATCTAGCTCAAAATATAATATGAACATATTTTAAAAGATGTTGTAATAATATTACAAGTGTCTATCTAATTAATTCTTTCACAAAAATGAGGTCTAATCTGAATAATATAAAAACAGTATTCGTCATTATTAAAATGATTAAATAATAACCATCTAGTTGAGCGTAGTTTCATGTTAAACACAAAAGTTTTGCGCTACAATAGCTCGTACACAATAAATCAATTGAAGTGGGTGGTTGACTTTTCACTCAAATGTGTGGTTAATTGTAACCGAAAATGACTGTTGATCGAGACACACTTAATTTGAGTGGTAGGGGCCGCGGCGATGGGGTGGAAAGTAATGGTTCAGTTGATTTTATGATTATTTGGTATTTGTACATATCTTGTACACCGGAACTGTGTAATTGTAATATAATGATTTTGTAATTAGTGTTGATTTTGTTTAAAGATTCAAATGTTATTACAACTGTTTGCTTTTTATTAAATATAAGGTCGTCCTCGGTAGCACCTTTTTTGACGGTTAAAAAAACACTTCATTTTAAATAATTATATTTGACACCATTGGTTTTTTAAAGAGCAGGTATTAGTAACCTAACTAAATACACATTTTGTTTTTTTTTATGTATTCTTATAATAAATTATATTAATTACTTTTGGTTTTTACATGTAGGTACCATATGTAATATGTAAACTGATTCTTTAACTCTTTTAATTTAATACTCCAAGTAAAATCGCAGTTCATGTTCCCCAACGTTTTGTTGTAAAGAGGGAAACTACGACATAATTGCTCATTTGCGTCATTTAACTTTGTGTAATATGTAACAATACAAATAATGACGACCTTTCAATGTTTTTTGTTTGTTTCAATTCGTTGCCAAGTTACACACAAATCTTTTTTATATTTTACATCTGCTTGTGTAGATATGATCGTATTTGTGTAAAAAAACACAGTTTCTATATGTATTTATTGATTAAATAGATAGTATTAAAAAGTATAATAAATGTGTGTGAACAGTACATTAAATATTATTTTACATCTCTTCAGGCCAATAAGTTTCAATCATTCTTTTAATTTTGTCGTCCACCTGCTTGCCTTGCGGCGGCTGCTTGCCCAACAAGAAGACGAACTTCTCGTGACAATCTATCATACCCAGATACTGACCCTCGATGATCTTTAAACGCATCGGGTAGCGATGGAACTCTGCTAAGTCTAACTTAGCTGAAATAAAAAAATACTTCATCTCAAAGGTATTTTTTTTGGGAGTGCTATGGCTAATGAATATGATAGCTGAAGGTTTTTTGTACCTGAAGGTGAAGGCATCTGTAGAGTCCTATAAGAGCCGTTACTTTCCAATCTCTCCAAATAATAGTCCCTAGTTTTAGTGCTGTTGACGCTCCTACAAGGAATCTGCATTTTTAGTGTAATAGTTTCCCAATCAAGATTCTCTACATATTTACCGATACGTTCTTGTAACTCAATTCTTTCCTAAAAATTTAAATAAAATAAGTATTCCAGTATTTCAAATTATCGAGTACTCGGAAGAGTGATTAAGTGACTTTTTCACCTCAAATAAGTTATTATATACCTTTTCACCGATTGTAGTAAACTCCACGCAGTGTGGGTCGCCAGAACCTTTCGTTTTCTCAGTTATGAAGTGCAGTAAGTGCCAGCCGCCAATTGCCTCTGTGTCATTGAATGTCACTCCATGGGAGAAGTTTTGACAGTTTGGTCCATTTGTCACTTTGTCATGAGTTTTCGCGGTTATTACTGATGCGTATAGTAACGCTGTAAAATAATTAAAACAATGCTTCGTATTAAGTAAAAATTATATAACGTAGTTAGATTAGCAATTTTAACTACAAATACTTTAACAATTGTATGGATTATAACAATTACCTGTTCAAAGCTCATGAATAAAATAGAGGTTTCAAGTTCTTAAAGAATCAGAAACGTTATAAAAAGTAAAGGTGTGATTATTTAACACAGTATAATTACCGAACGTCAGTAGCAGTATAACCGAGGACATGTTGAGGTACAGCATGAGCTGCGGTAATGAACTGAATGACTTGATTAGCTGTGTCCAAAGGATAACAGCATTAAGCAGTAATTTGTGAATTGTAACGGTTGGAGAAGGCAGTTTTTGTTGACTTTTTTCGTTTATATTTCATATCTTTAATAAAATATAATTTAGCACTTATAATAAAAATTACCTTATTTATTTATTACTTACCAAGATACTTAAACAAATGACAATGTATAGGAAGGTTTGACATATGCTAAGGCATTATTTTTTATAATAAGTGACAATAAATTAAAAACATTTTCGCAAACTTTCTCTATAGGTACCAACTATAGCATAGTAGAATTTTTGCTTACAAGAAGTAGAATTTTAAATTTGCTACGAATCAAAACAAACCAAAATGCGATTGTATTGTGTTAGTCGATATAATACTTAGTGAGTATTGTGTCGAAAATTAAAATTAAATAAAGGTTCACATTTTGGGACTTTTGTGAGCAGCTCACAATGAAGAAGCGTGGTTTAGCGTCGCAGAAGAAATATCCCTTGTCGAAGCTTAGAATAATTCACTTGAACTATAAATAATTAGATTTCTTTCTATTATTTATAAATTATGTTATAGAAGATAATTATTATAAAATTATAATTTATTATTATTATTATTTAATACTTAATTGCACACAAAACATAAATACAAGAAAAAGAAAAAGATAAAAATGCACAAAAGGTGAGCTTATCTCTAGATGCAGAGATTTCTTCCAGCCAACCCAAAAAATATGATGCGATGATAGAATATTGGAAGGCATCGTGTACAATTTATATATATATAAAAAAAAAAGAAAACAATAAAAAAAAAAGAAAAGATGATATTAATTATTATTAAAAAGAATTACCTATTATAGAAGATAAATTTCATTTCATACAATTTAATTTCGGACGTCTGCTTCTAATTTTTTTCATTTCGAGGTAAGGTTCTTTGACGTACTGAAAGCTTCCTCATCGATTGTTAAAAGTCATTAACCACATTAACTCTCCTGTGTATGAGGTTGAAGACCGTTGTGGAAAATTTGATCGCAGCCATCTCAGGTTGTCCTCAGGTCTCTGCTGCATTTGAGAAGGTTAAGGCTGAGGTTAGAGCAGCAGGCGGCATTGGGAGTGTAGAAGAGGAATGGAGTATAAACGATGGGAGTGGGTGGGAGTCATGTTATTTCTAATTATTTAAGAAATTGTATAACGTACATACAAATATTTCAATAACTGTGAACGGCCGGCATTACGAGCTCATCATCATGGACAAAACCAGCTGCCAGTGCAGGTGCAGTTCTTTCAAAATAATAGATTTTGTTGTATATTATTTTCTTTCTTATTGTTCTTCATGATTACATTATCTTTATTATTATTATTATTGTTTAACGTGTATCTACATTGTTGAGTGAACTTCCCTTCTCTTCCCTTCTCAGGTTAATAAATCTCTATTGAAAAATTCCAGAAAGATGTACTTGTAACTACTTATATATATTAAATTGTCGTTGTGTTTCGTATATCTACTATAAAAAGTGTATAATTCATTTATAAAAGTGTATGTTTAATATAATGGTTTGAAAAAATAGTTACGTACCTATATAATGTTGTAAAATACTGTTAACGATTTTGATAGGAATTAAAGTTCAATAATTATTCTCTGAGATTCGCCAGGAACGTATTGATTGTTTTAACAAATTCTCTTCTTTGTAAGAAGTAATAGTAATCAAAGAAGATCCATTCTTCTTAAATCTCTGGATGCGTTGGAGTAGAAGACAACAGCATGGTAAACTGAATAATACGTAGCATCCTGTCTGTTGTCCTTTGCAATTGACGAAATGACTTGCTTTATATGATTAACAAAAAAACAAACAACTAGTATATTCGAGCTTATAAGTAATACCAACATTAAGAATAAAATAGAAACTGGTTAATCTCAAAACTCGAAAATCTGAATCAAAAAGATCAATTATTACTGTAAGTTTAATTATATTTTTATTAAAGTGCTACTTAAATAAACTTTTGATGCTTAACATCGTATTAAGAGAGATAATCTACTTTTTATAGTATCCTTCATATATTAACGTGTATTATATCGTGTTACGATCGAACCGCAACTCTTTTTTTCACGTCCTGTGCGGTTTTAGACTGAGCCTCTCCCTTTGTCTTAAGAATTAAATGTGTTTAATTTTTATGACATTTGTGAGTTAAACAAAAATGCACTTTAATGTATTTAAATTAAGTAGATTTTTGTATGAGTGTTGTAGAGTAAGGAGTTGTGGTTTGCGTCGCACGCGCTCCTTGTATTGATTGTTGAATATGTTTTAATGCTGGTTACAGTTTAGTACACCTGTCACTTTTTGATTTAAAACCTCTTTCCTCCATAAACATTACATTCAAACCCATTATTTTATTTCTTAATGATTGAACGAAAAAAGTAATTACAAACTAATTTATTCTACTTTACTTTCTTAGTAATTGTTTTTTCTGTTTTTAATGCGCTCTCCATTAATGAATAAAATATTTATTTTTGTTACAGTAGAGCCTTGATAACTTAAAAACTTCGATAACTTAATAATATAATCTCGTCACTGTAGTTCCGAGCTCAAAACTTCGATAATTTCAATTTTTAATTTTAAATATTGACCCTCACTAATATTAAAAAAAAAATGCAACGACCTCGCTAACAAAAACCATTTTGAATGAATATATGTGCAAAACAAAAGGTTTGTTGGAATTTATTGCTTGCACATGTTCACTTGTTAAACTGTTAACGTAAACTATAAGTGTTAATTTATTAATTTAAATTGTAATAAAGCTGTATTAAAAGGCGGTTACAACGGTTTTTTCGGATCAAAAAGTTTAATCTCTGTCGATTAGAAATAAAAAGTTAAATAGATTTCCTTAAGATAAAACAATGTCGCAACATTTTTAGGAGATTAAACTTTAAAAAAATGAAATAGTTTATTTTTATTTTTGCTCACAAACTTGATGCGAAACACTTGAATAAACTAGAAAAATAATAATAGGCACTATTATACTCATCCCAAACATAGATCCTAGACCAATTAAAACTTAACTTTTTTAACTTATTTCGTTTTTAGCATATCGAAGTTCTTCTGTATTTATTTACTTCATCAACCAATCAGAACTTAGTAAATGTTACTCTAGAAAATGTTCTTTATAACTCTCGCGTCGGAGCAGAAAATCTACTTAAAAGAGTATTAAATAAAGTAACATATTATGGGCGCCTCGTCCCATGAGATGAATGACCGCTCCGACATATTTCCACAGATACCTTGTAATTTTCAGGAATGACCTTCTAGGTTGTGATCTATTAGCATATTGCATATTATTTAATCTGTTACTCTTATTAACTCTCGTTATTAACGGACAATCGTACAAAGTTTCATATTTATAGATATTAATATATTATTTTACATATTTCAGGCATTAGACAAAATATCTATAAATATTTTGTCCAATTAAAAAAAAAATTGACGTATGACAATTTATATTAGTGTTTGCATATATTAAAATGATAGCTTGTAGAGATTTCATATCTATTTCATGCAGGCAATATTTTAGCTTCAGTTTGAAGTTTGTTACAATGTTTAACTTACAGTATGTTATATTTATATAAAATATTAAGTTTAGTTTGTATAAAAATACACGAAAGTGGTTTTTAGTATAGTTAACAAAGAAATAACCAAAAAAGATTGTATTACATAGTTTTAATCCAAAATAATTGTAAGTTTTGTAAACCTAAAAGTATCACCCATCTTTAGACTCGGAATAATTCCTTGAAGTATGTTATAACATATGAATATAAATATTCCTATTTTACGTTGAAAACATATTCAAATTTGTTGAACATCCGAGAAATTCGTCAGAGTTTTGTATTGCTTTATGCGCAAGAGTTATCTTAGAGATTAGAGCGCGCTATACTTCAGCGATGGACGCCCACAGACACACAGACAACATGCACTAGTCTCTATATAACATATATAAACAGATACACTAACATATCCATCTTATAAGGATTCGTAGTAGAATGGAAACTGCACACATTTTGTTTTGATGATTCAACTTATTTTAACTTAAAATGAGTTACTTTTAAGTAGCTTGTAATTGTATTTGCTTTTATATGGATAAGGTCGTGTCATTATATTTTAAAATAAAATACATATATTATTCAAGATATTTTTTTATATTCACTATTTTCTGTCATTCGGTCGGAATTAATACCTACATAGTATAAAATATAGTCGCTTGCCGCTGTCTGTCCCTTTGTATGCAAAGATCTTTAAAATTACTTAACGGGTTTTGATGAGGTTTTTTTAGTGGATAGAATAGTTCAAGAGGAAATTTTATATGTATAACATGCATAATCTAGTAGAGAAGCACCGATGACTTTAGAGGTTTCTGATGTGATGTAGTAAATAAACACATTTTTGCGAACAGTCATCTTACAATTTACGATGTATGTATGTATTGTAATCACAAAAAAGTGTGAACGTTGTATATAAAGACATGTAGTATATTTAGTATAAGTATTGAAACGGTGCGAAGCCGGGGTGGCTCGCTAGTCATGAAATAAAATACTTTTACAATTAATTGTCTACGGAATTGTATTCGAAATAAAGAGAGTCATTAAAATTTTTATTTACACAAATTTACTTTTAATTTAATAGATACACCTGTATCTATTTTTTATTAAAAGATAATTTAATTTGGTCGATTGTTTTTCTCACCTGTCTAGAACTTAGCGAAACGATATTTCATACCGCGTCATTAGCTAACATCAGCTAGCTTTGTTCTGAATTCGGGCGCAGACATCCCGGTGTGGTTTTAATTATTGTCCGAATACATTAATGTAATCAAAGCTCGATACATCATACTCGCTATCGCCCCGCCTCGGTTTGATTAATAATTCTAATGAGCGGCGGTGCCAAACGAGTTAATTAAGCGTTCGTTTTTTATTCGATGCCACCGCGACCAGTAAACGGCGCATCAATCAATGCTTTGAGTCCGCCGACACTTCTTAATGATTGAAATCCCTGCTGAGGATTCTGTGGAGTGAGACGTGTATGCAGCTTTTGACTTCAATACCCCCTAATACACGTTCAAATACCTATTGTGAGCTGGATCATTTACCATCACTAGCCACAATAATGCGTTACATATTATTTTAATTAAATATTTATTAAATTTTAACCTATTCATATTGAAATTGTAATATTGTAAATATACCTACATTACATATTTCATCAAAGACTAAAGAGTATTTATGAAGCGGTGGGCCTCTTGATAATTATTTTCAATTATCTTAGCCGACCCCGTACATGTTAATATCATAGACAAATGTTGTGCATTAGTAAAACTTCAAACAGTTTATTGTGTAAAATTAGTGGGAACGTTCGAATATCAAACATTATCAATCACTGGCAGCGCCGCCGCCAGCGGAATTGCTTTAATTTGATAAAATGCAATTAGCTACCAAAAAAATCTAATCTCAAGAGGCGGTAAAACTTTTTTGGCACCTTCATTTATAATATGATGGAAGTTTCGAACAAAGGTGTACGAAGCATCAGCTCATACATACTAAGTGACTAGTAAATAGTATTCAAACTTGTGCTTAATAGTCACTGCCCAAAGAAATATTATTTTTAGTTACGCTTCAAAAAGTTTAAGAATAGTTTTAATTACAGAGGTGCAAAATTAATTAATTATATAATTGTATCGACTGCTCAATTGGGGTAATTTTTAAAAGGCGCATATGTAAGATATTTTTAGGCAAGTCATTCCAGTGGCAGTATCAAGTGGAACTCAGCGGGGTTCAATGTCTAATTCACCGCGCTACCAACAGGTGGCAGCAATACCGCTTTTCAAATCTGACAGACGCCATTGCCTTTACGTCAAAAAGCCGCGAATAAAATTAATGATGTTCGCGCCTTAATGACGTTTCACGATGCCGCGCCATTGTGTCCGTAATACAACAATTATTGAGATCATTTATTAAGTTTATTGATCTTTTAAGTTAATCTTTTATTTCGTAATTTAGCTCCGTGCGAGCGCGCGAACTCATGAAAAAATATCTCATATGCGGAGTCATTTTTTGGACTATTTTTGTCATTATACGGCGTGATGTGAGCGGGACTTTGAATGTGGAGGCAATTACTGCCCCGCATGTGGTTTGATTATGAACGACTTACGACGGTTCCATTTCATCAGAGGCTATAAAACGACGGTGAAAATATTACTAAAACCTTTGTAGACGGTTTAGCTTCCGTTGCCAAATTGATGGTATTAAGATCCATTGATACAATTTGGTTGATGGACGGACGGATACTTCATGCCAGTTAAATGATGATTTCTAAAATAATTTTTCTCGATTACTAATTTTAAATATATTAAGAGAAATACAAAATGTTCGCCAAAGCGTGACTAACTCATAAAGCTTGTCATGCAAGCTGTTACGAGAACTTGTAGTCTGATGGCACTATGGTAGCTCGCAGATGCCCCGCGCATACTTAATTAGTAATGACGTTCCTGGCTCCTTTGACGCTGGGTAATCTCGGCGCTTTGCATCGATAGCAATTACTGACTTCGTCGTCGTCCTCTCATGCACTTCTAGTAGCTACTCATTTAGACACTTATAACAAATGATGTACGGACAACACGTCCTAGAATAATATCTAACAACAAGCATTAAGATTACGGACGTGGTATAATTTCCACAACAAGGATCGGTTTCTCAATAATTGCAAACTATTGTAATTTCAATCTAGGATTTTAGATAAAGACGTATCAGAGCTGCTTTGTCTTCCACAATTATTGGAAATAAGCGCAATTAGATGCAATCGTGTTGGAATTATTGTAATAACTAAAAAGAATCGATGGTCTAACGATCGTTGATAGCTGGTCGGCGATTGGAGCAAACCTCACCAATGCGCGCGCGCACGACTGAACGTCGTTAGGCGATCCACAGACGATAAGCTAATTATACCACAATGGCAAATATTGATTGCTTTAATACTATTATCCTCGTTTTTTTCAGATGTTAAGCTTTTAAAGTTACTTAAACCTTTGCGCATTTGAAAACTTCTTGGCTAACATTATGACATCCGGATGAAACTGATAATCAAATAATCTTTTAATATTTATAATAATTGCTCGAATCTATTACAGAAAGTTGTAGAAGAATCTGATCTTAACATATCTAGAGTATTTTAAGTAACGAAATACATTTAACAAGTTTTTGTTTGTTTGTTTTTAACTATGTTAGAATGGTTTATAAAAGATTACTTACACATTATTTGGCGCTCTCAAAAATAAACAAAGACAATTAAATATTTTGGTGGGGATAGAACTTGTGTAGTAAAAAATCGAGTGTAGTCAGGAAGAAGTTTAGGAAATATAGTAGTAAAGTTTTTTTTTATTTTGGATTCGGTTATTAAGAACTGTAACAATGAAAATGATGAACTAAATATTTATGTCAATTTCAACTAAGTTGTATGTTTCATAAAAGTATCAGTTTTTAATTTTCATCAGGTGAAAGAATGTGTTTCGAAACATTTTATTTTCATTTTCATGGAAAAGTATATCAATACTTTGTTCCTTTGTCTCTTAGTTTATTTGAATATGAGAGCAGAAACTATTGCGTCATTCCTTTATTCTCTTCAAGGTATATATATATATATAGGAACATCAAGTAATTCCTAGATTATGGGCACCTTGGTCACGTAGCGCCGATATTCTTGCATAGTTCCATTTGATTCATTTACTGGTACGTGTTTTGTTCGTAAGCCGGTACTGTGGCATTAAATGCGCCATATGTTCCTACACTCATTATTTTAATATTCAATAGATATGCCGTGTAAATTACTGTAATGTTCGTTTGAACGTGAATCATTATTTAGATTTTTTTATTATATTATACCTATTATATTATTAAAATAAAATACGACAAAGATGAAATTGAGCAATATTTCTATTTCCGACATAACGAAGGCTACCATGAAAATATATTTAATTCTGTCAATATGTTAAATGTAGGGATTATTTTTTTCCGTATTTATTCCTGTCTTCTTATCGCAAATATTTTATATACGAGTCAAGCTGAATATTATTTACCTTTAAAATGTTACAATTTCCCTAATTATGAACATCAGTTCTTTTAACTAGAAATTTAAGTAATTAGGCTATATTTTTTTGGTTTTCCTTGTTTATTATCGTTTTAGTTTTGGTCTTTTTTGCAACTTTAATGTTTATTTAAGGCCTAGCTGAAAGATAATGTTTGTGATCTAATGCTTGCCTTTGTAGCATGTATGCAAAGAATATAAATAATTATAAATATACCTACGTATATTATTGTAAAGCAAACAGTATTATAAGCAAGATATATAAACTTGCTTACAATATTAGGTGAATAATATTATTAATATTAATATAAATGTGTATTATGAAAATTAAACTAAAAAACTAACTAAACTAAACTAAAAAAATTAAATTAATATTTAAGGAAATATAAAGGTGGACTAATCCAAGATATAATAAAGAATATTTTTAAGTGAGGAAGGAAAAATTGTTATTTGCTTTTAAAATTGTTCGAATAATTAAAGTAAAATATTTCCCCATAATTACATAATTAGGTATAATGTATAATGCTATAACAATATATTATACTTATATTTTAGAATAAATATTTTTACATAGTAGAGTCAGGCAATTGAAATTCATATTAAATAGGTCTATAATACCTTTAGGCTGCGCTAAAATAAAACTTCTATATCAACGCAATCAAAAGAAAGAGTAATTTAAGCCGATATTTTTAAACCCGCAACTCATCATCTTCTCAGTTATCCTCACGATTTTTGACATTTATACAATAGCTTTTCTCCCAAACATTAACAATTTTTTTTTTAATTTATTAAATTACGAAAAAAACATTTGGCAAAACTGTTCAAACCAACCACATGCAGTTTTTTTATTTTGCAGCAGTAATTTTCACGACGTAATCGTTTGCGGTTAGTTTTACCTTAAATAGTTCACGTAACTGCGCCCAGGTCGACACTACACTACACATCGCAAACAGTTCTACCAAGGACCCAATTACGTACAAGAAATACGTATTATTACGAAGTGTGTCATTTAATAATTTAAAGTTTCCTTGAATCCGTCTTCCGGAGCTCGGGGCCGTTTCGGACAAAGGTTGCTTAATTTTCGTAATTGTTTTGCCGTATTTATACTGAGGTAATAACGATCGCTTACAATGTTTATCGAAGAGTTTAAAAGTCGATTTTGTATGATGCATTATGTATGCTTTTATGAAGTATTAATTATTGTTTGTATGTTAATTGTCATCAAAATTCAAAAGCTTAATTTACAGGAGAAAAAACTTTGTACAACAAACACAAATTGAGATGGCAGCTGAATGTTGGTTACACAATATTATAAAAGTTGTAAGGTTTTATCTCTCAGCATCGGCGCGGGCGCAGGCGTGGGCGACGACATGTACGGCCCATTTGTTCCGATGACGTCGGGGTTTATTATAATTCATTTACCATGTTCATGAGATACACTGCCTAATATTATATACTGTATCACAGTGACTGAAACACCTCCCGTACAGTTTAGCATCGTAGAGCTTCTAGCTTATCTATACATATAATAAAATTGTCACTGATCCATTTCTTTACATGGAAAATATTAAAAAAAAACATCATAGGAGGCCTTTATAAGAGCAAGTGAACCCAAAAAAGTGGTTTTTCAGTTTGTCTGTATGTCTGTATGTCTGTATGTCTGTATGTCTGTATGTTTGTGCACGCTAATCTCAGAAACGTCCTAACTAATTTGAAGGCAGTTTTCAGGAATGTATTATCACAGTCTTCACTTAACATTTAGTGTTTATTTCATCTAAATCGGTTCAGAAATACAAAAGTGATCTCAATTTATGTCAATCACGTAATGGGTACTATGCAAATCTTATTCTGTACATGTAATAAATCTGTTGTGTAGTAGTCTTTGTACATTGAAAATAAAATATATATATATACCAGGATGTGAAGTGATAACTAACAGAATTCATTTTCAGCATTTTTAAAATCTTTGTTTGTTTATCTGTTTTTCTTTTAGTTGAGCACATAACACGAAAAATCTTCAAAAATTAATACACCTTTATATAAGCAAGAGAACCCAAAACAATGTTTTTTCATTTTGTCTGTTCGTCTGTTTGTCTGTATATGTCTGTTTGTGTTATGCGTGTTTGCGCACGCTAATCTCAGAAATGGATTAATCTATTTGGATGCAGCTTTCGGGAATATATTGGGAATCACTTTATATATTTTTTTTAAACAATTAGTTAACAAATAAAGATGTTAATAATTTCTTATTGACGTACCATTGCTGCTTACCAGTTTGAAGGTTTATAGTTTTTACATACAATGGTAAGTATAAAGGGTACGTTTTATCAAAATCGAAATCACAGCTATAATTAATTCACTTACATTAATATCAACAATTAATATTACTTCACTTGTAATTTATAGTTTGAGTACGAAACAAAGAGAAAAACAATAACCTAACTAAAAAATTATAACTCTGAATAACTTTGTCTTTAAGGATGATTGTCACGTTTTAGTATATGATTCTTGCCGTATTTACTTGAGTCCCAAAGGTACATATGTTGTTGAATAACTGAATACATATAAGAAATACAGAAGACTAACATAGTTTCCTCTCCTTTCACACTGTCACATGTTTTTTTAGAATTTCTTATCTTACTACTGATGTGGTAAAGTGTTACAAAAATGTCATTTCAAGCCTCCTCATTAAGTTTTAATTGGAAACTGGAAAAATTATGACAAAATAACCAAACATATTTTGTTAGTAATTTTAACTTAATACTTAGTACAAAAATATATTAGAACGAGATCAGTGATATTAAAAATAGAAAGTGATAAATTGATTATCAATCTGTCAAAAAGTTGCCTTGTACTAATCAAAACTATTTTTTTTAAATACATATATAAAATAAATATATACGACAATATTTATATGTAGATATTATGTAGGTTTTGTGTCCTATAATAAAGATTTATAGGCAACATACATAACATAAAAAGTAACATAAAAAACAACTAGGTACTTCACCATTTTGTGACCTATCATAGAGGTATATAGATATTGAAAAAAAAATAAAAGATGTTATTAAAGAAAAAATGGTTTAAATTATTAAAAAACAAAGTGAACTAATGTATTGGTTACCGTTGTGTAAAGCCGCAACCTCTGAGGGTTCTTCAAAAATGGTTTTAAAATTAAGCCAAAAGTATGTCTTGTGCTCATCCATGGGAAATAATTGGCTTATAGAAAAATACAGGAAGTCATTAGTGGCAAAGCGACGAGTATCTATTTCATATTGTTGGAATTTTATTTCATGACTCTGGACGTATTTACACCGACACGTAACGGAGGTAACTTTGATATTTTTTAAATTATCACGATACATTGTTAAAATGCAAATATATTTGTTTTAATAAACACAACCTGCCAAGTTCGATTCGGACTCGGGCAGGGTTCCGTGCCATTACATATAAAAAACGCCAAGAAATTATGTTGGTTGTTCGGGGCGACCTTCTAAAATATTGTTTTTATTATTTTTTTTAATCATTTATTTTTAAAGTAAATATATAACTAAATACCTACTGTGAATATTTTAAGCATCTACCTGTTGCCACTATTATAATCGAACAAAAAAATAACATTTTATGGAAGACCTCTTAAATATTGTTTTTATTTATAACGGCAACAAAAATACATATTTTGTGTCAATTTCAGCTGTCTAGTTATCATCGTTCATGAGATACAGCCAGGAGCAACATACACACAGACGGAAAGCAAAATCTTAGTAATAGGATTCTGTTTTTACCTTTGAGGTACGGAACCCTAAAAATATATCATTTTTCGTATTTTTCAATTCATTCAAATATTACATTTAACAACATTAAAAAACTAACCAACTAAAACCTTGTAAATATTGTCGATAATATCAAAACTTGTTATAACTAAAGCACAGCTCGCTCGCTTCGGTGTGACGGACAGCCGCAAATAGCCTCTGCTAATAAGCCATTTGTCCTCGCAATTTGACATTTTAGACATTTTAATATACTTTTAATTCGCCTTATGAATAGACTTTTACGCTGTTTGTATCATTTTGTTCATTAATATAATGTTTATGGCTCGTTGTGGGAGAACCGTTAGGGCGTTAGTGAAACCATTGTTGACGAAATTGATAATGCATTTAAGTTCTGTTACTTTATTTAAAAATTTTGGTAACAATTTCACATTGATATAGAGCGTATCACGTTCTAAATGTCATATAAACATGCTTGGTTTATAATTTTATCTATATACTAATTTCGAATTTATTACGGGGTTATTATTAAATAAACGTCGATATATTAATATTGTCGAAAAGCATTTAAGACGTCACCGGCATCTTCGAAATCGTCACCCATAAAACCTTTATGATTAGTCAAACCTCTCGCGAGGACGATTCATTATGGGCCATTATGCGTCGTGTTTATCTTCTTACTCTCTACAAGCCAATAAAATAACGAATGACCGAGATAACACACGGACAGTCCTGTAATCTCCGGAACAAGGGACACTAATTCGATTGTGGTTTCGGTCGAGACTTTTTTGGGTTTACGGCACAAATTGAAGTGTTAAAAAAACTACAAATTGGCTTTTTCGAGGACCATTCATTAGATGGACGCTGAATGTGTGTTGTGTCGTTTTCGCTCAATTAGTTAAACGGAAATGGAGCTTCGACGCTCGCACACGGCGTCTCGAGCCCTAGGACACGTATTTTATGTAGTTATAATTGCCTAATATATATTATATAATATTATCGCTTATACAAGGAATACTGCCTTTATGATTAGATTTTAAATATAATGTCGTAATTTGCTTTTAAAATTCGTTTAGCTTTCTCTCACTCCGTACATTGACAGAGTTATTACATCTATTGGAATAAATTAAAACAAACAGTTTATATAATATTATAAACGTACAATGTTACAGTTTTTGACTTGCTCAAATAATAATGTTATGTTAATAACACAAACAGTTTCGAAAGTTGTATACAAATTATTTATATTTCATAATAGACACGTAAATAAATAAACATAAATTTTTAAACAGTAGGTATCTTCTTCCTTTTAATAGAAAAACATATAATAATAATAATATCAGGACAAATTACACACATTGATCTAACCCCTAAGTAAGCAAATTGTTTGCTTGTGTTAAGGGTGTTAGACAAAGACACAAATACATAGAAATACACATATAAATACTGAGAATATATTTAATAAACGACCAAACCCAGAAACACAGACATCTATGCTCATCACATAAATGCCTGTCTCCGCCGGGAATCGAACCCGAGCCCCATTGCGCCGTGACACGTTAGGCGTCTGCGCTAACCACTCGACCAACGGGGTGGTAAATATAAACAAAGAGTTCTCCTAAATACGAAAAATAAATATCAAGCTCTTTTTAATTTCATTCTTTATCCCCGATGTTGGCACGAGTCTCATAGTTTAATGTTTAGATAATACTGGTCTAGTGATTTTACTTCTAGTGTGACATAAAGCTGCATTATATCAAAGCACAGGCTATGTTATATTATCGTAAATATCATAACAGTGTGCCGCGAGCCTTGTTTCCGACTTTATATACTGCAGCGTGTAGGCGACTTGATTATATTGACACGCGAATATATAATTTTCGTCAATATAATCTGCTGTCAAAAACATTATTCTATATATAAAATATATTTAATGAATGAAATGAATAGTCCCCACAAACATACATTTAATCGTGAAACCTCAACAATAAGGTGATTTTAAGCACATTTAGCGTATCGTCATATAGTTAAAAGCTGTATAATGGCCTTATCTCCGGGCCGGCACTAAATTGGGATGTCTCGGCGAGGCGCGGCGTCTTATCAGTTTTGTCGTGTTCATCTTGAGTTGTGTTAGGCTTTACTCAGGATATTTACGTCGGCCCGCGTCGGGGTGGCGACTCTACGTGTGACAATGTAGGAAACTTATTGCCTCTAGTGCTACGGCTAGCGAAATTCCTCCTTCAAGCTCTTTTAATATGGGATAAAACACCATACAAATATTGTTGGTGATGTACAAAGTGATTGGCTAGTATCGAATGAGGTTTATTGCTTTCGATAAATCCTGGACTATGAATATTATTAAATATAAATTTGTACACAGGTGATAAGAGAAATGTGCGAACAAAAGTTTGATAGTCTATGATTAGAGAAAGTGATCTCGACAACCCTTGCCGGACGCAATGGATTGATGAAGCACTTTTTTGAAATTTTTCCTGTTTTTTTTGTCTTATTGTCCACGGTCCATTGATAAACGGACAGGTATACGTACTCAGACAGGCGCCAACATTCCTCGCCTCGACCTCACACTTACTCGTGGCGTTATAAAAACGGGTACACTTTTTTATATTCGCCTTAGTCCTTATTTGCCTTCATTGTGACCATCAAAGTTGTTTGTTTTGGTTATTAGCGAGACGTAGGAAGTGGACGCGATAAACCTATTGTCCCTAAGCGTTTTATTATACCAATTTCAAATATCCGTTTCTATTACCCAAGTTTACCAAATCTCAGATCCGATAGGACGATGGCCTCTCGAGATATCTCTGCCTCCATTAGCACCTCGCCTCGATAACATCTAATCGCTTATATAATAAAATACAGTTTTACTAATTATAATATGTCTCTAACTTTTAAATATGTTTTTGTCAGGTGCTAATTAGCGGTAATGAAACGCAATAGCCGATTGACAGCTCATCGCCGCGAGCAATAAATTTAGCAAAAACAAATCCGGAAATAATCGTATTAGCATTTTATGAGCACTAAAACGAATGAATATTTGAAAGTTCTGTCATCAAGTGTCGTAGTTGACAGTGAATACTAATATCTGGTTGTGTGGAACGGATTGCACACTTATACACACTTTCTTATTTATTTTTACGTTCAAAAAGGAACGTTTAAAAGACCGTAAAAGAATGAAGATAAAATAAACATTGATGTCCATTTCATTTACGATATCGGTCAGTAATAGCACAGCCTTATTTCCTAGTCAACAGAATAGATTCATGAATGAATCGAAAGTTTAGTTAAATCAGGGATTTCCGCAAATTATCAAAAAAATTAGGGCAATTATGTTAAAATTGGTCACTGGGTCGCTGCGTCATTTAGGTCCCAATGAATTGCTTTTGGCGGTTCTTTTTCGGTTCGTGGGCGTTTGCTCTAATGTGCAATTTTGATTTATTTAGCGATTAATTTCCGGTCTTAAAAGTTGTGGCTTTTATTTTAAGATAAAAAAAAGTTTTTATGTATGTTTATACTTTTATATTTTATAGTGTGTGCACAACGAAAGTTTGCGTGTTATGGTTTCTTTTAACACGTAATATTTGTACTTATATATTTCATATATATTTGCATAGGTTGGTATTTGAGTTCCAAGTCACTTAACCCTTGCAAACGTCAATGTTTGATATTTTTTCCTGCTGACGGTTTATCGGCAAGGTTTACATTTATTCTAAACCCACCATTATATTATATTTAACACAGTTGCGTAATATTTAGAAGTAAACTGTTCCTTCTCGTAGAGTTAAAAAAATACAAACTTTGTCACGTTGTGGCTAATTCATTTCTTCTTTTAGTTGTTAATTGTTGGACAAACAAAAACATTATATCCCAGCTCATAATATATATGACATTTGTAAGAATAGGTAAGCAATAGGAAAAAATATAAATATACCTAAGTAACTATAAGAGAAAAATAAGTTTTCTAAGTTTCTATTATTCGTAAATAAATCAAGATATTATTTTCTTATATAAATTCGAGCTTCAAAGCATTCCTTCACGTGTATACAATCAAAACATTCTCACAGAATCGAACATTTAATAATCGAATGGTTTTAATGCGAACCAAACGTTTAATTCTCGACGTAAGCACGTCACGTACGATCTAAATCATTGGTCAGTCGAATTTATCTCGAGATCGCTCCTATTAGCTTACGATTGGATCATTCGAAATGAATTGTATGAAATCGATTCGAATCGGGGATAAATACTACAATCAAGGAGGACTTGCAGCTGTTAGATATCATCCACTAAAATAATATGACACAGCCGTTTTCAAAATTCTGGTCTGGGTGCTGTTGATATACTCCTCATTATCTTGTAAGGACCGCAACTTAACTTTACCAAACTAAATACTTTATATACTTGATATATATTATAAAATAAATAATTATGATTACACTATTTTTATTATTAGATAATAAATGTAGCTAAACTTGACTTATATGTTTTGTTTTAATATTAGATTATTTTTCTTTCTTTATAATACTTTTTCCCAAATTTAATGTATATTCTCGAAGCACATAGGTAAAAAATAATGTCTTTATAAAATTGACTTTATTTAGAGTACATAATTTACATTTTCTAATCACGATGTGTAACGTGTCGACGCTACCCCAGGGATCAACAGCGGACCCTGTAAGTGGTTACTCTTGCTTTCAGAGCCTATAATTTGACAATATTTTGTGTCATTTGGGACTTTATTATTACTTGTGCCATTACACGTCTGTGGATATAACGTTAATACAAGAACCGCGGCCGCAGGGCCGATTAAGGGTGATGTAACCACAGGGTTCCCTAATTCAATATTAAAAGCATCCTACGAGATCGACAACTAATAATAGTATAATTTGAGGAAATGTCTCTCAGATAACGACTGAGGGAATGTCATCTTTGTTTTTTAATAAGAAATATGAGTTCATTGTATAATATGAAACATGTGAACGGTTTTTTATAGGCCAAAGCAGTTACAGTCATTTAATGAGCTATTATGAACTAAGTTGTAATTTGTTTTTTATTTTTCTATATTATCTGCTTCATATTATGGTTTTATAATACAGTATTAAAAGCCATTAGATTTTTTTGTAGAATGTTTTTTTATTGTTGCTAATTTTATTATGGATATGTAATAATTAGTGGTTCGTGGAATTTGTACAAAAGATTGTAAGAAGGATATATATATTCTATTGGATTCATTTCAATTAATATAGTATTTAAAAGATTTTTTAATATTAGTTATATAAAGATTATCATATTACAACTGTAAAGGACAATTGGTTTTTTGAACACAAAATTTTCACTACGATTTTATAAAACTTTTGTTGAACATTTATTGACTGCACATTAATACAGTTAGGTACACATACTTTCAATCGAGAAAAACTTTTAGTGACATTATGTTTAACTTTTTTTGAAGTAAGAAAAAGCACAACTGTTCCAAAGACTTTTTCCATTACAACGTATATATATGTATAATACATTAGGTATTAAGAACAGAAACACAAAATATATTTTCAAACTCAATTTTTTATGCAATTCATAAAAACCTTCCCATCCCTATTGGAACCTAGAACATACTTTACAATTCTAAATACAATTCAAATCTAGATTGCATTCTAGCTGGCATCTGTAAATCGAGCGGTTATACATAGCATAATGTAGGGTTGGGTCCCAGCCCATGAATACTGAGGCTCGTAATAAGCAGATTCATGCCGTATTTATCCCTACTTGCTATACTCTGGAGGTTGCTCGATTATAATCGAATTCTGTGTTTCATTTGTAACTAGAATTGTGTTTTATGAATGTTTACTTTGGCTGAATGTTTTTATATAAAGTCATAAATACGTTTCTTCATTTTATTGATCATTAATTACGGAAACGACGAAGCTTGTAATAAAAAGTTTGACCGTCTCGATTACGTTATAATAAAAATTACAATTAGATAATTGTTGTTTTTAAGAACGCATAGTTAAAAAAATGTATTTTTTGCTAATAAAAATAATTTACTATTTTATATGTATTTAGTTTTGGATTGTATTTAATATTATTTTACTAATATCATTTTAAATGGAGTCAGATCGTTATATATAATGAGTCAGTTCTTGTCGTCTGTCCTTTTGCCGTTTATTATATTACGATGATCGTATAGTTTTTTATATCGGGAAACAGTGTTCTGGGAAATACTTCGAGCTGTTAATGTTTTGTTGTTTATAATAATTTAATAATGAATAATAATTTATATTCTCTTAATCGTTCATTACTTTATTTTGATAATTGATTCTTTGTGATTATATATTTATCTTTACTTTTTACTACTCACGTACTTTTATAACGTAAGTACATAAATATATGTTCTCTATTGGAAGTCTAATAATAACATAGAAATAAAAACTCTACAGAAATATTCGACGAAAAAGATGAAGATTGTTTATAAAAAAATTACAGTTACATTTGTACGTAAGATAAGTAATGTTCCTTTTAGAAGTTACAATCCATTATTGAACACTTAGGTTTTTATTTTTAATTAAAAATAAATTTAGAAACAAAAGTAAACCGACAACGGCAGGGGGTAGAACTCACGACCCTTGGGAAACCGCTTCGATGAATTAAAAAAAGATATATATATATATATATATATATATATATATATATATATATATATATATATATATATATATATATATATTTGTCTTTATCGTTAATATTGTGATATCTATAATACTTGTTTTAATTTCTATAAAGTTAAAACTTTTTCTGAAATAATCACAACAATTCAATCTAATATTGGACACACAGACAGGAAACAAAGTAATAAAATTTAATAAGTTTAAAGTAGTAATAATGGAATATTACATATTTATCATTGCAGACCAAATAATATTTAAAGATGTATGAAATAAAAAGAAATTTGTATATATACAAAATAATTTAAATCCATATATGAAATTAAAATGTTTTTTTATTGCTTTTTATGTAAGGAAGTATATAATGATTATCCGTACATTAAGAAAGACTTCTCAATCAAAGATCGATTGCTTAGAGACCATATTACTGTAATTAATCAAAAAATGCCAGATATAAATCAAATCAATATTTATCTTTTATTTATAATAATTATCAAAGTCATTTAAAAAAAAGATACATTTATAAACCTAGCCATAAATATTGCCATAAATATTATAACCAAGAAAAAAAAAATGTTTTTAATTGCCAATAACCTTTATTACTTTTACAGTGTGTTAGTTTAATACATAAATATAAAACAATTAAAAATATAAAAGGCTTAAAGTGGTATCCATTGGCTGCAATACAGTCCTTTAAACGTTGAGGCCAGTTATTAATAGAAGCAAATTCTTCACTGCCAATCGTATGGATTGTTTTAGGGACTCCAAATTATCATGGCGTTTAGAGCAAGCTGTACTCCCTAAAAATGTCCCTAAAACATAATCCAGCGGATTAAGATCAGGGCTGCACGACAACCAGTCCTTAGCTCAGATGAAGTCCGATACGTTCGCTTCCAACCAAGACTGCGTGGACCGAGCTTTATGACCCGGCACCGAGTCTTGCTGGTCTTGCTTGCTGGAACATGGTGTTATTAAGGGGCTTAATTACCTCCCCAAGAATGGTGGCTTGATACACTTGTGTCGATGTTTTCATACCTTTTTCAGAAAAATATGCCTCAGTCACTCCTTCACAGCTAACACCCCAACAAACCATCACTGAAGTCGGATAATGCCCACGTCGCACTTTGTCGACTAATTGGAAAGCTTCCTTAGAGCTTTGAGCATAAATATGGTCATATTGTTTGTTAAAATATTGCTCAATTGTAGAAAAATTCTCAATCGTAAACAAAATTTTTCTGCGACCTCGTTTTGCGTACCGCTTCAGTAGTTGTTTCGCTTTTACAACCCTACTCATCTTTAATTTATCAGTTAAGAAATGAACAGTGCGTCTCTTATAGGCTACAAGTCCTAAGTCATCTCTTAAAATACGCGACATGGTGACATTCTAGATGCTATCTTCATTTCCCGAGACAAAATTTTGTGCTTTCGGACTGGATTTCTTCGAATTCTTTCCCTTACTGCTTTGACCACCTTTTTCGTACAAACACTACGTGAACGGCCAAATCTTTCTCTATCACAAACAGAGGAGAGTCTCATAGTACCTATTAATAGCCCGGTACACAATTTTTTTTTTACACATTTTTTTTTACTAATAGCAAGTGTATGGAGAGTTTTAAAAATTGCATTTGGCTCCATACCTACTTTGTGTAATGCAATCACAGCGATTCTGTTTTGTTTATCACCCTACTCCATTTTAATATCGCAAAATATTGTACGATGTATTGGCGCCAAAATGAGAAACACAATGAACAATCGTATAAAAATGACAGATTCCAAATTCAAAATGTAATATTTTTTTATTTTTAATTGTATCAGTATTTATGGCCAGACAAAGTATATATACATATATACGTACCATAACTATTAAATTATCATTCAAATATTTGTACGCTAAAAATACATTATAATTTATTACGCTTGTTGTTGTTAAAAGTTTCCTAAAATAATTAAATTAGGTATAAATGTAATTTACGGAAAACAATGTTATGTTTATAAAAATATTTGAGTACTAAGTTCTAAAAGACATTACATATTTAAACAAAGTTAGGCTATTGTATAATTAAATATTTTTAAAAGTATATTTTAAATATCATAGCTGGAATTGAGCAGTAATCGTAGTGTGGGCAGCGTTGCGTAACCAGTACTCGAGTGGCGCTGCTTACAGATAATGGTTCCATGATTGTTTACAAAAGTAAGTTTAATTAACGTAAAAAGCACGTTTACTCTAACAGTCGTCTTATCTCCGCCATCGGTTATAATGACTTTGCTTCGTTATTTAGTTGCGAGCTACGTGTCTGACAAGTTTCCGGCCCCGCGCCAGTTTCGAATCATATTTTTTTAAGTTTAGAATATTAATTGAATTACTTTTAAAGTTTGAACGCTTTGGTTGTGTCTTTTTTTTCGTCTATACTTTATTTTTATTTTATAGTGGCTAGTATATAAAAAAAACTTTTTAGACTATTAAATATAAAAAAAAAATAAATAGTTAAAATTCAAGTTCAATTTATGAATATATTCATATATAGTGAATACAAAATATATTCAAAACATATCTATTGTTTATATTGTAATGTATGTACCAAATTAATTAAATTTAATATTTGTTATTAATATGTTTGTTATTAATAATCATTCTAACTTGTAATATTTTTTTACTATTTTCTTCTAATTACTCTTGATAAGTTTTTAAGTAGTCAGATGTGTGATAACAATATATTAATGAAAAACATAATTACATTAATTATAAATTCATTGAAAAAGTTAAGTAAGTAAAATATAAACACAAGAGTCGAATATTTTAAGCGCATGCCTAATTTAAGTCTCATTAAAATTATAATTGAATTAATTTGTATAGAAACAATGCTCATGACGTAATTTTAATTTCGAGATAAACGGCCATGTGTTTGCATCATAACACTAACATTATATAAGAGTATTGAAAAACAACTTAATATAATATATTATTTACTTATAAATATGTCTGTATGCATGTGATATACTCTCACATGCATACTAAAATTTAGCCTGCTAGCCAATCATTTTAATTAAAACCGATAAATTAACATATATTTTTAATTTTTATTCTTGGTATATCAGGGTATTTCCAATAAAACAATTGAAAAAACAAACAATTGAGGATTAATAAGTATCGCTTATTAATTTAATTAAAAAACAAATTTATTAATAGTTAATTTAAAAAATAAGTGTCCGGGTATATAATTTAAACAGATTTTGGTATTACGTAAGTTAGAAATAATATTCACAGATTATCCTTTGTCCTAAATCGTATTATTCTTAACCATTTCATCAACTGTGACATACATACACCAATATATGTATATTTATTTATTGATTGATTAGTTATTTAAGCCGCCTCATACTCCTTTCTTGTCCTAGGTACCTTCAATCCTCACTCTACCATAGAGTCACATTGGTATTAGTTTTCAAATGTCTATAGACGACGTCACTACTTACCATGAGGTAGAACATCTTCTCGTTCTCCAACAAAACATAATACCAATAGAGAGCTAAAATCAATCAGAATTGTAGAAAAAAATATCCAATAAATACATACATAAACAAAGAATACATGAAATCCAGAAAATTACAAGTAGAAAAAGAAGTTAAACATGAGGTTCAGCCTCAGGATGCTTTCAAGATAAGTAGTATTGGTGTGTTATCAGTTGTGTGTTTTTTTTAATTGCAATAATCTACAATATGTTTAAAACGTGTAATATATATATAGAAGGATGTTTGTATATATGAAATCGATGAACTCAGAAACTATTGGACCGATGATTATGAAAATGTATGGTATGTATATGTATTTTTCCACGGAGAAGGTTTATATGGTATGCCCATTGATGTAACTCGCCACCAGGCGGCGCTGTCAAATATAGACTTCCGCCCCGTTCAACCGATTGTCATAAAAATTGGTATGACCATGTATGTTTCCTCAAAGAAAACGAATATGCTATGCCCATTGATGTAACTCGCCACCAGGTAAAGTAAGGGTTAGCCCAGCGAAGCGGGCTGGGTTCGCTAGTCTATTATAAAATTTTTACCCATAAAAAAATTGTATCCGATTATAAAGATTAAATGGATGCAATCGAAATGTATCGATTTTATTTTAAAATATCGTTTAATTTCCGCAATAATTGAACACAAATATAATTATTTAGAGTTGTACAGATATGAGCTAAACACGGTAAGTAGTTTAAATGAAACCAATTACCGGTACACGGTCTACAGGACCGGTATGTACATTATACTGACGGCCATTATATTTTCACGCTCCAAGACATCAATTGCCCAACACTATCTGAACTTTTATTATTTAACTGGTCATATTTTATTGTAATAAAAACTGCTATTTAATAATGAATTGTTATATTATGCGTCTGTAGCGGTAATTTTTATAATCGCGTTATGAAGAGTGTGTATTTATCTTCAAAACTTCTGGATATTAATTATATAACAATATAACTATATAAATGTATTTTATTCATAGTTTAATTGGTATTTCAACTATATTTTGAATAGATGATTGAATTGGGGCATTAAAATATTTGCATGAAAATTCAATGTTTGAATTTTACCGAACATTTCGATAAAAAACTATTATATATAAAAATATAAGTGTTAAGTTTATCACAAATGGTAGAATCACATACAGGGTAGCGCTTGGTAGCTAGGACTTGGAGGAGTTGCAGGTTCGACTGTTGTAAATGTTAATAACTACGACAAAATACTAACTAATACTATTATGTAAATATTTTTAAAAAGAAAAAAAATATATACAATTTAGTTTACAACTATAAACCTATAATTAAACACAAGTAATTAAATATACCGCTTACATTAGTTTCACGTTTAAAACATATTGTAGCCTTTTATTTATAATAACAAACATATATTTCGAATGTATAATTTTTACTTATTTTAATTAACTTCCTGTTTGTCAATAATTTATTCTAAAATAAAACAATTATGTTCATTTAAAACGTAGGTAACGCACACATGTATCATCAATGTGTTGTTATATAAATAAGTATATAACACGGAGCATTAGGGAACTGATCAACCGGAGAAATGGCTTTTCATTACCTTTTTTACATCGAATTGTAAACAAAAGAAACGATCGGTGAAATTACCAGCATTTTAATAGTCTTGTATTTCCAGTACTTGAACTGAGAAAAACTTCATATGTTTCATATAATTACAAATGTAGAAATAAATTATTATCCGTGTTTGTTATAACCCAAAAAATGATCAGATCACAGACTAATGGAGTGGAGGTATCACGGGCTCTAATATTAAAAATTACTAAGTTCAAAGATCGCTACTACGCGATGTCCAAATATTAACAAAAAATATTGATGTCTTTATTTAATAAAAATATAACAGAATATAGTTAAGATATCTTGATCTCATGTGTAAAATCTGTATAGCAATTCAGGTTAAAAAACAAATCATTCAAACGAACAAAACACAAAATAAGAGTAAGGGTCGGCCAATCAAAACTTACAACAAAACCTAAAGCAACGATCAAGCAAATTGTTGTTTTGATTTCATCAACATTGTTGTAACACGCTCTTTAAACAACGAGAAAATCAGATTAAACTTCACGCACGCTATTTCCCATCGGTGCAGTTTATACACTTTTTATCTCAACACACACACACATACACATAATAAATGTTACACATGTGTGTTATAAATAGTCTCGCACACAGCATGCAACTTCAGTAATTTGCAGAAATTATCGCACGAGATGGTTGCACAACGTTCAAACTGTTCGATCCATACTCTACAGTTGCATCACCACTCTAGAACAAAGAAGACCAATTAAATAAGTATTTGTTAAGCTGTGAATGTAACGCTACTAAATAATTGTGTAGCTTCCTGATAATAAGTAATGGTAATTAGAGTGCGGTCCGACATCGACTTGTAGCGTTATAAATACACAATGTTGTTATTCTATTAATTGGTTTCTTGATATTACTGTAACTTTAAAAATATACACAATTGTTTAGTTATTATGTAATATATATGTAAGAGGTATATTTAGTATGTTCTAGAATCATCCGAGAGACGTTGTAAATGATCAATTTTCATAGGGATTGATTAAACCGTGAGTGTGTTTACACAGTACGTTTTCTAGTAAAAGTTTTATCAATACTCAAATATATATAATTATAATAATATTCAGACTAATGATGTGACTATGGTACTAATGACGATTTGTTGAACGGCATGGATGGCAAACCTGTCAAAATAAATATCATATATTTTTTTAAGATTCTTATACAAAACTACTAACCAAATATCGAACTTGTCCGAAGCATTTTCGTTATCCTTTAGTTAGTCCGTTAGTCCATCTCTATAACCGTTCTAAAGTGTTAGTATATAAAGTGAACTACGCGCCCGGAAACTTAGGAACCGTTGGTAGGTGACCAATTAACCGACTTACTGACAGACATCCCATCTCGTCTTACCGTGGAAACACAACACGATTGCTGCAAAGTATTCGAAACGTCGGGTTAAATTTAAACGTTAATTAAAAAAAATAAACACTAGTTAAATCCGACAAAGTTGTTTTATTCCAATGTGTCTTACCTACTTATAAAAGCTTTAGAAAAAACCATATAAGGCAATTCGTCTTTAATTTTATTCCCACATAGATACATCATAATAAGTATTAATGATAATATGTAACTTACCTATATCAAATATCGTTTAAAAATTTCATTGTCATATATTATGTACCTGCAGACGCAGAGCACTAAATAATAATTTAGTAATGTTTGTCTGTTGTTTATGGGTATAGACATCACTGACCTCTTTTTGATATATATTAGTGTAGATAAATATTATTGTCCTAGTCAAAAGCTACGGACATTGTCAAAATCCTAAGTATCACTAACCACGTGTCATGCTAGCACAGTTAGTTAATAACAATAAGAATAAAACACAATAATTCGATCTCTATATTATCACGATAAAATCAGTCACGCAATTATATTCCAATTACAAATCAATATTAGAAGACAACATCATTATTATATTTCTAAGAAAATTATTATTTACAATAAAATATGCATGAATAAGTAAATCTTGGAAGTAAACTAGACAAAGATAAATTACTATATTTCTTTAGCTCTATTTATATTTTTTACCTCAAACTGATTGACCCAAAATGTATTTTAGGTATTTGTTTTTATAATGTTATATCGCCTATTTTAATTATCATACTAAATTGTGTTAATTATGCCTTGTGTGATTTTCTATTTACATTAAACCATTTTCCTGGAGCATGTATGTTACTTAGAATAGGCATAGATAACACCAATATCATGGGTCTCTTAGACCTACTTAAACAATTAATAATATAAAAATATAACGTTATTAACTCGGTTACAACTGACTATTAAAATTATTTCTTGTTATAGATATTATTATTAGAATCTCTACGCTCAACTATGATTAGGTTTCAACATCATATTCCTAGAACCAATTCCACAATTTAAGAATAAAGACTTACCGCACCGGATAAAACAGAAACGATACAATTATAATTATTTTTTTCTAAAAATCGATAGTAAAAAGTATAGAACGATTCTTAGAACGGAAACACTCGATAAACGTTCTAGTACGAGGCGGATAATAATTTTATTACGAATCTAAATTATCATATTTGTAATATAAATGCGAATAGTGGTCATTAAATGGTATGATTACAGTTTTTCAGTGGACAGCAGCAGCGACCGTGAAATTACTGTCCATGCAAAAGCAAGCGCTAGTTTTTTATCACGAGAAAAAGTATTCATTCCTATGACCATACAGGCTTACCAAGTGTATGTGTGCTCCTCATATATGGAGAAGAAATATGGCTTTGTAAGTAAATATACACTTAAAGAGTTAAGGAAGCGTGAAATGAATGAACGGTACTCTTGGATGATACACTTTGATGGTCGTCTTGACCTATGCTTGAACGAATTATTTTTTGTGGTGAAAAATATTTATACAACTGTTTGTGTGACCGTTTTTATTTAAAAAAATAATAGCTTCATTATTAAAGCATGGTACTTCTAGTGGTATTTATTTAAGTGTGTATTTAAATTGATTAAATTAAAATCACTTATGGACATTTCTACTACTATTACTGTACTGACTACTATAAGTCAGAGTCTAATTCGAACATATACACAAGAGTTGGCGGTGAAATAATATAAATTCAATCTATGAGTGAGTAAGTTTCATTATCTACTTTACTCAAATACATCATAGAACAAATTTAGTTCATTGTTCTTGAACTTGCAAGGTGACCCTGATTATGATAATTTAATTTGACATTTGTCCTCTTCTATCACGTAAGATAAGATAAGGACGGGAATGTCTGTGAAAGAGTCTTTTAGGTAATAAATAAAATTCCTTACATAATAATTGTATTTTATTAGTCAGTCTGTCAGAGTCGCTGTAGTGTGACCTAACAATAATTGCAGCGCTCGACGCAGTTCTTTCTACAGCCATTAGGTTTGTTTACGAGCTTACTGCATGACGACTCACAGATGATAAGTTTCTCAATTTTGAATCTAAAGAAATATTCGATGATAAAGTTTTTGACAATTATAACTTTGTTAATAATGTCATTCTATTTTTTTAAATATATAATCAAGCAATGATATAGTATATGATAGAGTCATCTCCGTGGTATTGAGGTCTGGTGGGACGAGCGTGTGACCGTCCGTCGCTTCTTTCTTCATTCTCCCAGCTCTAGACATCGTCTCGACTCAGACTCTTATCACAAGACTACGATTTCATAATATAGGAAACCTGTTTGTATAAGAAAAAACGTGAAATTAATCTTATTAATAGAGTCAGTACGTGAAATGTCTAGCGCCTAGTATTTGTTGTGATTGTGACTGATATTAAATAACAATATAAAAGTCCATTTTGTAACACAAATTGCTATATAATTTCATTCTTTTCGTAGAATAATTTCATAATTTACTATGTGTTGCGCTACGCGTCGTCACTTGTGTAAGGACATAGTGTACATATTACTTACCTAAGGGAATGAAAGAAGTGGCTGTTTCCAGTTAAGTGTAGTTTTATTATATTGGTAGATATTACCTATGTAGCTTGACAGGTTCAGTAGGTAGCTAGGTACAACCCTTTTTAGAAGCCTATGTTTAATGACTATTTCTACAGTGTTTCAGTCAATGAGTTCTAGATAGGTAGGTAATCGGAAGCCAACCACAATACCTATCCTCTTGTAAGACCTACTCGTTTCTTTAGGATCGCAAAAAACAATGCACCTTAAGGAGTCAGGACCGCAATGCATCTGCATTTATCCTACTTTGCAGATGTAGGGACACATCCATATGGGTGGGTTCACCCATTGTTATGTAACAATGGGTGAACAGGCTTTTAAGTTGCACCTTACAAAAACAACTTGAAAAAAAATGTTGCAAGCTGTCTAAAAGGCCACAAATAAAATTAAATTTTCTTCTATTTGTATAAGAAAAAAACGGAAGTTTAATTCTAATAAGATGTTGCTATTTCCAGGATACCAATATATATTTGCAAAATCATATAAACAAGTAATTAAAAGCACATTTTAGCTTAATAAAAGTTCAACTCTAGGGATTTAGTAACTAAACTAAAATTTCATAAATTGTATAAATGTATACAAATACTTAAAATTAAAACGAATCATTCGTCAAAGTAGGTACCGACTCTACATCCGATACGACAAGGGAGTCGGGTATCTTACTTTAATATTTTTACCAGTGAACGCTCTCGCATGGCATATTTAATAAGACAATTGTTACAATATATATATTTCTTTCAATATATATTAAAAGGTATTTTAATTTTAAAATGATTAATTTATCACCTGCAAATAACTTTATGGTATTGTGTGAGTATTTATTATTATAATGCTTTTAAAACTTTTTTCTAAACGCAAATGGAAATGGGTTTAATAAATATAGTTTTGTAATTGTATGTTTCAAGGTAGTGTAAGCCTACGTTCCTACCTGCTGCAGCATCCCTCTCTACCTCAGCTGCTCCATGGATATCTTATATACTCTGTGTGGTTATAGAAGTAGCAACATACCTACGAGAGTTAATTTTGGTTGTAAATAATATATTTAGTCATTATAATAGTTATTAATTTATCTTTTTTGAAGATGAGACCATTCAGAAGAAAAGTTATATGATATTGGTTCCTACATTAAATCTCCCTTACATCACTGTGACCCAGAGAAATTTTCATAAAAACAATTCATTTTGTTAAATAGTTGATTTTATAAAACTTTTATTATATTTTATTTATTATGTAACGATTTTATAAAATTATTTGACATTCTTAATACAAATATTATATTACCTAGATATTTGAGCTTATAAAAGAAATGTTAATTGCAAATAAAAGAAGACAATTGTAGCTGAATAGTGCATTGAGTTAATAGTTTTTTGTGAAGTAAAAATCTCTTCCGCATCTATTGTACTATTTTTAAACCTTTACCTAAAATCATAAGTTATCTATTACTATTATATATCTACTATAAGCTTTTACCTAAAATCATAATTTATCTATCTAGGTAGCAAATATCTGAAAATGTGAGAAAAACCCAATCGGGAATATCCACGACCGGTTAATAGGCAGTTTGTCAGAGCCATGTACGGAGTCGCCGGCAGCTTCAGACTCTAAATTAGGTATCGTCTGATCCGCTCAGATAGACAGAGATGCATCTAACATCGTAAGACAACTACAGAGACTCGTGGAGGATACCTTACTTATCATATATAAAGTTATATTTTACAATAATGTTTAATTTTAGGAAAATATTTTCAATGTTGTACAAACGAAAAACAAAAGTTTTCAATCATTAGGTACACAAAAGACTACATAGTAGACTACGAGTACTTAGTAGAGAAGTTTGTACTATGTTGTTGTAATCAACGGGAATAATTATTAACTTCAAAAATACTAGTTCTTACTTACTATTATTTCTTTAAAGATCATGTAATCTTAATCCTCATTAAACACATTAAACATGACATTATAATTTTGGCACAAACAAAAGTTTTTCAAACGAATTTTAAAATGTTTCAGATAATAAGTCCACATTAAATATGTCCATTCTATCTAAATGTTAAAACTTTACCCATTTGGTAGAGTAGGTACGAAAATCTATACACGACTCGTATCCTCAATTCGGCCAAAGCGAACCAATTACGAATGTATAGTGTCGCCAAGTTTCAGTAAAACGCATCGTAAAGCGCGATATCCCGCAGCGAGAAAGCTTTATTTTCCTATAAAAGCGTTTTATCCACATATAAAAGCTTAAATCCTCGCGGAGCTTTCTCCCGCGGCGAGTTGGCAAAAAGAGCATTAGCGCGGCCCCGAGCAACATGGCAGCGGCACGCCCTCCGCGTAGCGGCGCGCTGTTGGCCGCAGCACCGCGCCCGCCCGCCGCCGGCACCGCCTCCAGGAACGCGCCGCCGCGCCCGCCGCAGTCGCGCCCGACACCTCGCGCCGGACGACCGTGTCATACATTCGGTCCGCCTTCCCGTTCTCGACACACGACTCTCGAACAGAGAGACTGCGACTCTGAGAACAACCGCGTACCTCATTGTACTGCAAGTTGAGTTATTTGTGTTGTGATAAACATTTCGTACGTGACCGTGAACAATAATCGTGAGCAAGTTCCCTCGGCGATGGTGAGAACGTTGGAGCCGTCGAGTTAATATCGTCTAACGCTGTGTGATGTGCCGAGTGCGGTGACGGGCTAGCATCGTCGAGCTGGGGGCCGGCGAGGTGGAGGTGGCGGTGGGCGGGCGGTGGCGCGCGCGGGCGCTGGACGCGGCGGGCGGTGCAGCGGCGGCGGGCTCCGGCGCGGGCTCCGTGATGACGGTGCAGCGTGACGAGCGCGACGCGCGCGCGCCTCGCACGAGGTTCATGATCACCGATATCCTCGACGCAGCGCCGAGAGATCTCAGCGCGCATCGAGACTCAGACTCCGATAGGTCTGCGACGGATTCACCAGGTTAGTGCTCGTTTAGCTTCTATATTTCTATTGAACTGATATTCTATGAATATAACACTTAAGGAAGGTAATCAACATAACACTAAAACACCATTTAATAATCAAAATCTATAGTTAAGGAACATTTAGGTGTTCTGCGTTTTATAAGATACATATTTTAGAATAATAAACTTAATACAAATGATCTAGATTATTTTAATTTATAACAATGATTGCGTTTTATTGTCCGTTTGCTATTAAATATGTCAGTTCACTTAATACACACATTGACTGCTTTCTGGGAAACATTTATTTGCTGATGCAACACTGTAGGACGCAATATTCATCGCCGTTATTTATTTAGTTACGAAATATAATTAAAAACTAAGTAACACTTCATTGTATCCAGTTATTATATATTTAGATAGTACTCTGTCATCATAAATCATAGAACTAAAAAGATAGAGACCGAAGTAACTTTAAACTGTACGTGACCTAAGTGTCTTAGAAAAGAGTTCAACGAGATGGTTTTACCCCATTTAGATTGAAATCAGACGAGATTTAAATACGACCTAGACATAGATACTTATTAATATTATTATAATAAACAAATAGGTGTATAATTTATGAATTAATTGACACTATGAGCTGACAATAGTGGGAAAGGTGATAGCAATCAGACACGCGAATGGCATCGTTTGAAGTTTACCTACAATTAACAAGACAACACTACTAAGACATTAATAACGCCAACGAGTTTTTATTATATTTTCTCGATTAAATATTATTAATTTATATTTCCAATAAATGTTTATAAATGTTCCAATAAATAAATAACTCTTAACTAGTTAGATATCACATATATATATATATATATATATATATATATATATATATATATATATATATATATATATATGGTATTTACTTCCTTCTTACATTTCTAATAATACTAAAATTATTTAAAAAAATAAAAAAATATTTTTTTTAATTAAAAAAATATATTAATGAATACAAAACTAACCATTGATTAAAATAAAAGTTTTCAAATAAAACTATGACCAGATCTTTCTGAACGCGTCGGTTGCAATCTGATCCGAAGCACATATTTGTCAAAACCCGGGTCCGAATCTGTTCGGTGTAACAAATGTTGTTTGACTTGTTCATGGATTCCTAATTCAAATTTAACAACGAATATTGAATTAGTATTTCATATTGGAATATTTGATTTTTATTGTAATCTTTTATAACTTAACTTTTATTGTTTTATGCAATAATATAGATTTTTATTAATAAAATATAACTATAGAATGTATAATGAGGAAATATTATTTATTAAATATTTTTTTACATGCTTAAGCGTATTATATATAAAGTTGTAGTTATGTTAATATGCAGTATATTAATGCAGTATATTATACATGGTATAAATTATTTCATTTGTAACACAAACATATAGGTATTATATTAAGAATATAACATACAGTTATTGTTTCCTGAAATACTACTTTCATAGCTGTTCTTAGGATAATATTTATCAAATCAATAAATATGCCTTCTTTGTTAGGACTACGAGACCGTTGCGACAAAAACATTTAATTCTACCACTTTATCTCTGGCCATTATAAACTTTTTTTTTTTACTATTATTTATGAAAAAAATGACCAAAGTTATGTATTTTTATTTATATTTTATTTTTGTTTAAAAAGTCAAATATAAATATTAAATGCAGATATAATATTTTTATATAAAATACAAATTCAGTAAATGCATTGTTTTAAAAACATTACCTATTTTTGTTATTTTTGCATTCAATTACCATGAAGTTACCAACTGTTTGTAATTATAACTAATTTATAATATCTCATTTATTTTAATTTAGTCAGTCTTGGAACTAATTGGTAAAAAAGATGAATAGGTAATATTAAAATATTTATAAGCGGATTAATCTCTACATTTGTATTATAATGTATTAATATAAGTCAAAAATTATAATATTAAATATAATTAAAATGAAGAGTGTTTAGACTTATACAATAAATATCAACATAAATAACATTAACACATTGAATGTTTAAGTTTCAATCGCATTATCCCGGCGACGATTTAATAGACAGGCCGATAAACCCGAGAGTTAAATAAATTAAATAATAAAACGTATAATAGCAGCGATAAATACAACTGGTTCGAAACTCTCCGAGATAAGTCCTTATAAAACGGACCAAATTAATCCCCGCTGAAAGGCCTCCCTCGAAACGAGGCCTCGAGAAAAATGACGTCATAATCAGCTTTTTGTCAAATGTCAAGTTAGTTCGCTTTTAACTTTAAACAGTTCGTGATTCCCTTGCCAAGGTACAGTTGCGCACGTAAATCATAAAAATAATTATAAGAGAATAACGCTTTAATAAATCGCTATTAAATTTTATATTTCCGTTATGGCTTATCTAATGATTTTAAACCTGTCAATTACCGTATTCAACCTCCACTGTAGTAATTAAAAGGTACAGCTCCAACTACAAAGCCTCTCGCATTGTAATTTCAAAAACCCATTTACCGAGAATGTGAAAAATACACCGTTTATAACAATTAGCGTTCATAATATAAACCTACTGACAATTTACAAAAGTAATTAATCTGAGCTAATAGTGGAGTCGGTCGCACAATTAAATCGATTACTCAGTAAAACCTATTTTAAACAAATAATTACTTCTGGATAATAGTGTTTTTTTTAAAGATTCTGTTACTGTACTCGCTATTGTTCAACATCATATTTGCAGTCTGTGAATATCGATTTTTTTATTGGAACCTCCATTAATAATAAAACATGTTTTACATAGAAACAATTTAAATATTCTATTACATTTTTACTTCAATATAAAGTTTATTTAATTAAATATATATATTTTTAAATTTTCTTAATAATTAATTATTTAATGCAGAATATAAAACAGTTTTGTACCTGTAGTTACTTTTAAGAAGCCACTGGCTCGTTACGTCAAACGTCAAACCTAACCTCAGACCAGCATCAGCTAAGCTGCTTACCATACCTGGTTTTAATCAGTTATCACACAATATTAAGCTCTAATCAATTTAAAATAAGCATCAGTTCCCGTTGCCTGATGACTTCGTGACTTTTGCCATCCCAGGCGACAAATCTTTCATCGCATCAAATGATAAAATCAAAACTTTTTAGTATGACAATAAATAGATTATCATTGATATAAATAGGGCCAGTTCTCCCGTAATACGGCTCCTATTCGCGGCTTTATGTCGCATTTGACAGGCGTTGTGAGCTGTGAAATTGAGTTCGATGTCGAATATAAAGGAACGTCTTAAGACTTTTGTGATTAATTTTTTGTAGGGGATTATTTACAGTTTCATTTGTTATACTAATATTGAAATTGTCGCGCCACTGGCTTGATAACTAAACTTATTTCGATGATGTTTATATTATTATATAAAAAAGGGATGGAAAAGTTATTGTTATTTTGGTAATTTTTATTTTATTGTTATTTATAATTTGGTAAACTAAATTTGATTTATTATATTATATTTTTATAGTATGTTGTCTACATCAAACGGAAGGAAGTAGAGGAAGATACCGTGTAATAGTCTCATATTTGAATGTCCACTTGAACGGCTTTTCTAAAAGTAACGGAAAATATATTTTTCATACGATTTCACATTGATATACACGTTGATATCTGATGTAGCCGATAGAGATTTATATATCTTTAATAGAACCACTTGACTCGTGAACTTATAGGAACAAACAGATATTAATAAAATAGAAAAGATACTGAAAGATTATATTTATAAAAATATGTTTATTAATATGTAATGTGAGTTGTAATTATAATTTCTAACTGGTATCGTGGTAAACATCGCGCTACATATTGTTTTGTTATTATTAACGTGAAGGCAATCTAATTACGGGAAAACTAAGTTGAATAACTATACTATCGCTTGTTAGGAGTAACTAGAACACACGTTGCTATCAAGAGCTTACATAACATCATATCTTATGATAGTTAAATTACTTTTAATTCGAGAGATAATCTTTGAAATTACTTTCAATTCTTACTCTTAATTTACCGTAAAGTTTTAGTTTTACCTCTGTCTTATCCGTAATAATATATTTTCTTAAAAGTTTTAAATATTCGAAGTCAATTGTCGTAAATTGATGTCACTTATTAAGGTATATGAAGATAGTTTCATTTTAAGATACATAATATTTTTTCCCACACATATATACAAATTGCTTAGGTATACACATATAGCTACATTTTGCATATATTTTTGTATTATTAATATTTTTAAATTAAATTTGTACTTAGTAATAATAAGTAATAAGTACCTAAATATTTCTTTATTATGTACTTGTATAATTCAATGTATTTTTTATCTCACTGAATGATAAGTCAAAAACTAAGGCTTGATAAATTAGTACCATGTGCTTTAAATAAAAAAAAAACATTGCCCAACAGTGGTCTAATTTTAGGACTTACTAAATTTCTAGCTACAACTGTAAACGCATTATATTTTAAATTTTAATATATATGTATATATTTTTACTTTTCCCTGACATATGTTTTACTAAGAACATGATATAAAGTGATAATTTTATTATCAATAAAAAGTATTAGGGAAAAGCTAGTTACCAGATATATTTTAAAATATTTATTAAATATAAAATATGTGACATATTTTTAACATTTCACTTGAAGTTATATAAACCTTCTTAGTGGTTTTTGAAACGAATAATCCAAATTTCAATATGTATGTATGTATGGCTGTGGTCACTTGTAATTTATAATTATCTGTAATACTTATAATATATGCAAATGATTATAACATATAAGGTTACCTTGTGGTTGAGTTCTATTAAAATATAATTATATTTGGTTTACGAGAAGGTCATTCTGGTGACCTAATACTTTTAAAATGCAGGTAATTGAATGTAGGTCTAGATTTATTATTTCGATGAAATAGATATCTTTTAGCCCGTTTTTTTTTGTTTTTGCTTTTCTGATACCACAACTAATGAACTTTCAACGCATTATTTTTTTATCTGTCATTATAAAAGTTTTTTTATGGTTTTACCTTAAAAAACATTAATGAACGTTATACATTTGTAATGAAACCATCTAAAATATCCAGTCCAACTAAAACTATGATTATCTTGCAGCAGTTTTATCAAAATTTAGATTTATATATATTATATCGTGTTGAAACATAAATTAATATTAAATACATATTGTCAAGTACAAGTCATTACATTTAGATATAATCAACTCTCTCTCTGTCTGCTTCACCTTACAATAACCAGTAGTCGCATAAGTGACCTTAATCCTACAGATTGATTCTTGTAACGATTGGAGTGTTTATAAATCAATTAAATATTCTCGGAATCAATCAAGCAGTCATAAGTAACTTAATATTCAATTAACGGACTAACGTATCTCGTACGTGGGATGTCCTTTGATACTGCGGTACAGGACAGTATTATAATTACATTAGATCTTGCATGTGTAAGTATGTAGAGGTATGTGTGAGTATGTCTATGTATGTGTAAGTACTTGCTTGTTCCAGTGACTTCGTTCGGATAAAATATAAAACACATTTTAAGCCGAAGTTTAATTTATTTTTCAATCAGTTAAAATCTCAGCTATTAATTGAATTCATTGCGAATTTTTCTAAAAGTTAATTGCCGTTTAATAAAAATTTACGGTTTATTTGAGATAATAGAAATAGTTTTTTTCGATATACTGATATTTTAAGCATATATTCAAAAATAGATTTTAGGCCTGGTAACAGAAAAAGTCAGACTCCAAATATGATCGTCGTTTTTACATGATGAGAACGTAAACATTCGACAGACAAAAAGACAAAGGCAAAAAAAACTATATGTAGATACCTAATCCACAACTTATTCTAGGTCTGTTATTACATATTTTGAGTGTCTAGATCTCATTTAGGAACGAATGATTGTAAAAACACAAAGCTTTATACAAATAGCATCATTTGCCATTTGTTCTATGTTCTAATTATTCTTTAACCAGACAAATTATTCGTCTAATAGAAAGTCAAGTTTTTTAGAGGTTTCTTCACAAAATAGGTTATATTATATTTTCAATACTGAACTGTAAAAAAGTAGGGCTTGTATTACCAAATTACTAAACCATCTAACCATTACGATCATACTTATATAAGTATTAAAAATAATATTTATTTCCATTTTTTTAAGTACCTACTGATGGTTCCAACTCGAAATAAGAAAAAATAAAAAGTAGTCAGTTTTTATTTACGGACATACTTATAAGTTGACCAAAAATGCATGATAACATGATATATTTTATTGTACACGAAATATAAAACAAAATAAAAGCACAATTTAATAAAAAAAATGCAACAAGCGGTCCTATTTCTAAAAAGCAATCTCTTCCAGGCAACCTTTGGGCAGAGGACATGTAATATAAGCGTGGAATTAGGTGTTTCATTAATAATTATTACAATACATATAAAATAGTAAATAATATATATACTAGGTGTTATATTACTAACATATTATAAGCAGTACCCATACATAATATGTAAGTAACATAAAAAAAATGTAGTCATCAATTATGTAATTAAAACGCAATAATATAAATATTTTTGTGAGATCGTTGCATGACGTCATTATATATACGAATTAATTTAGGTAATAAATAGGTATCTAATCTACAAACTAAATAAAATTAGGGACTTATCGAAGGCAAACTCACAAATGAATATCAACGAGGTATTTGACATCAGCAGATCTATCTAAAACGTATTGATAAGGTTAATGATAACTAGACGTTTTATAGTTACATTATTGCTACTAATGATAATAATTTTCACGGTCCAACAAACGCAGTTGGCAGTTGGACCTTATTATAATAAATTAATGGCGGCGGACCCTAATGGGCCTGGGTCGATCATAATTACACTCATATTACGAACAGTGGGGCGCCCAAAAATCGCCACTTCGTGTTCGGTAATTTGTAGACTCTACAATGTTGTACTAACTTCGGGTTGTTTGGTGATCGTGAACGAAGATTTTAAAATATTTTTGACTTACTTATTGATTCATCTACAAAAGCATAGTTTTGACAGATGTTCCTCTACGAGAAAGATTATTAAAGGAACAAATTTCATCTAAACATGAACAGTTTTTTGGTAAACTACGTTACATATATATCTTGTAATACATATTATTACAAGAATTAAAATATAAATATAAATTAATAATAATACAAATGGAAATTTAGAGAAATCAATTCATTTTTATTTTCAGAAGGTATTTATAAAAATTATAATTATTTTTAGGCTAGAATCGATTTTGAAAACCTCTTCATCAAAAGGAGAATCTGAATCTGGGGTTTTTATCAATATTTATAATTATTAATACATCGCGAAAGTTATGTTAAATAATGTTAGAAATTAAGGAAATCAATGCCATCCAATATTTTAAAGAATGTTTGTAAAGCCAGTAGGTAATAAGAATGCAGTAACTCGCGTGTTAGTTAATAGCAGACAGTAAGTAGTACGCTTAGTGCCTGGGTGGCAAACCACAGCTTACACTTGGCTGGTTAATGCCTACGTTATACCTATAAATACTATAAATATAATCCCTTGTTGTACTTAAAGTATAGAATTCATTAAATTATGATATTTACAAGCCTTTTTGTAGGTCTTTGACTTGTTTTTCGTTTTATGTACAGGAAAAAATATATAATATTATATTATGATATTATTTTGCTAATATTATATAACTGTTTGGTATAATTATTAATACTAGTAATTGCAAATTTATGTTACTGGGAAATAATTTGTACAAAAATACTTTCCTGTACAGATAAGTTTTTTGTGAAATAAAATTTCCTCTACTCTTACTGCATTTCTATAAAATTTTTCCCTCTCACTTAATTGGAGGATAATTACAACATTTCCTTTTAGATATAAAATAATATTAACAAAATATATTTTAATAATGGTCGTTTATAATAATATCGGTGTAAGAGTGTGGTCTGGCAAGGAAGCGGAGCTGACCGCGAAGCCCTACGACTTGAGCCTCGAGACAAGTTGCTTTTGTTACTAAGCTTTAGATTACCTTCGTTAAACGCCCTTCTTATATTCAAAGTTTTGAAATCTTATTTAACTGTTTTATTAATATTATTATTTTCCTTAATTATATTTTTTATCAATTCCCAAAAATGTGTAATTAGCTGGGCTTAAAAGTATCGCTAGAACAAGGAAGGAAAAACTATTAAAATATATAGTAAACCAATATCTATTTATAATAAAATGCTTTAATATATTTAATTCTTAGTTCCGTTTGAGAATTATAAAATAATACAATGATTAAAGTTGGTACATTAGGGAGTGTTCCACTGATATCAAGAGTTAATCAAGTTAATCAAGTTAATCAAGTTAATCAGTCTCTCATCACTAGTCTTCAGAAATAAAAAACATTATCATGTAATCCGATTATTAGGGACCCTAAAAATCATTATAATCACAAAATTATCAAAAGTATTTTAATTATTTTTAATCCCCCATATAAATTTAACATGTGTATTTTAAATATCAGTTTAACATATGTATTTGTCTCAGAATAATAACTTAGTTATTGTTCTGAGACAAATACACATATATAAATATTATTCTGAGGTATTTGTGTATATATATAGGTGTGTATTTGTGTATGTGTATATATATGTATTTGTAAGCTTTTCTGTAGCATCATTGCTTCTAAACGGATGAAACGATTTGAGAGCGGGTTTAGTTAATTAAAATATAGATTTATTTTACCTATTTTGGGCAGAAGTAAATAATTGACTCCAACTCAACTACAAGGCTCTATTTGCAACTATTGATAAAAGTGTAGCACCTAATAGTAATAAATGGTGTAAAGCAATAGCAAAACTAATAATTAAGATTTTTTAATAGATATATGTATTTATTTTTAGTAGCATTTTTTTACAATAATTAGACGTAGTAAATTCCTAACTAAAATGGTGTGTAGTTATTTTTATAACAAAGTAGTATTCTTCCAAAAAAAAAAAAAATTAAACAATAAAAATATAAATAGATACGATACCTTGAAAAAATTTTTTATAGAATCGAAAACTATACATAATACCATGTTACATATTCTTAATATTGGCGTACATCAACTATATATTATATACTTAGTACTATTAATACTAAAACCATTTTAAACTGTTTATTTTGAAGCCCTGTCAATTGTGATAACATATATGAATCAATAACTCTGTTAATGACACTCTCTGTTCAACCAAATGATGCAATTAAATACCCTAATTAAACCTATCTCGAACAGCAATACATTTGTGCAAATAAATTTATTATTTCTGTATATAATTACATGTATGATATTTTATTTATAGGTGTGAAAGATGACTCTGATGATGTATCAAGTAAATCGTGCAGCGACGCCTCAGCGCTGGCCAAGAAACAGCGGAAAGCCAGAACAGCCTTCACGGATCACCAGCTTCAGACATTGGAGAAGTCCTTCGAGAGACAAAAGTACCTCAGCGTGCAAGATCGTATGGAATTAGCAGCGAAGTTAGGTCTCACCGACACGCAAGTGAAGACCTGGTACCAGAATAGACGGTAAGTTTATTTTTAGTAATAATTTCGTAGTGTTTTAGCCACCTTATGACATTAAATATATATATATATATCTTGAAAACTAAAATAATACTATGACTTTTGACGTGCAGTGTCTTTTGCAAACTAAGCTTTAGTGTTTCTACTAAGCTTATTGATATTGAAATGGAGATTACAATTAGATTACATAACGATGGTATGTAGGCCGGGATTCATTATGTTACGTTATTAATATAGTTTGTCCGTTATTTATAACTTTTTTAACTTAATCTGACGTCCTTTATATAATTCCTAGAAACTATCTTGAGAAGTTCTCTCGTGTTTATAAGAAAATCATGGGAAATGTTATTAAATGTTGTTGTACCACCAGCAGTCATGGTTTTATAACACTAGATACATGTAAGAGGCCTCTACTGAAGAAAGCAATTATAGCTCGCTACCATACAGTGGTGCAAGTGACACGTAACCAGCGGATATATATTTAATATATGATTGAAAATATCCCTAAATTAGTTTTATATATGATCATCTTTATCGGGACGGTGGTGACATCTATTAGGCTTCTTTCTAACATTGCAGTTTTTTTTACATACTGCATTTATTTAAATTTAATATATGAATTTAAATTGTAATTTAGGCTGTTTTAAAGTTTTCAAAATTACGAATTAGTTAAGGAAGTTCAATTTACATTGTGTTCCTACCTATACCAATTGGTAAACATATGTCGAATAATGACGAAAATATTGTCATGTTTACTTGTAATTTAGGATTTTGAAACCATATTCTGTTGCTTATCTGTCTTTCTTGATATTCTTTATTAAAATTATAAAATCGCTTCCACTTATGATATGGGACTGTATAGCTACTTAGTTCGTGAGACAGTGCAAGTACTGTGCTGAGTCATCGTACTGTATCTTATACCTACTTGTATTACTGTTACGTGTTTAATATTAGAGTAATATGAAAAATATTGAAATTAAATTTTAAAACTGATTGCAGATTCAGTTACAATAATATAATATATATAAAGTGCATCTTGATTTGTTTATTTAAATCAAATCTAAGCTATTATATGCATCTTCTTACAAATATCCTTTTGTACAAAGGATATTCAATATTCATTATAAATCACTTAACAAGTTTTTTGTCGTCGGTACCCGGAGCGGTTATTTCAAAAACAAACGTCAGTAATTAGACGGTTGCTGCCGCTACCTTCTAGACGTATTATAAAAACAGCAGTAGCTAAAAAACCTTCTTCAAATTTTCTTTAACGCTCAGCGTTTTTTTTTGTTTATTCACTGTTTATTAAGTATATTTTTTACAGTCATTAAAGCGTTTTTAATTATATTATATTCATACATTTAGTAAATTATATACAATTCAATGATTTCCGTTATAATAATATTTCTATTTATAAAATATTTTATTATGAAGTTTCTTGTAAGGAAATTGAAATATTAAATGAAGTTATAATTAAATAGAAATAAAGGCTTGGTAGAGGAATGATTGGGTAAATATTGACATTATGAGACATCATAAAACAGTTGGATTTTATTTGATTTCTTTAAGTATACGTCTTAATAAATGATTACTCTGGTAGCGTAAAATACATTTTTTTAATTTGATAGGTCGAATATAATTACATATTAATGTTTGTTAATTATTAAAAATCTTCAATTTAATTCGTATTATTGTGAAATATTTCCATGAATTGTTTTTATCAGAAAATGATATGATTTTTTGATTTTTTAAGTTCATTTTAGAAAAATCAATAAATATAGGGGTGTCTAATGTGCGCAGGCGCCGCACAAGAAGTCGTCCGCCCCGTCTAGAACTTTTTTCTACTACAATTTTTTTCTGTCTTTTTTGTTTGATTTTCAATAATTTCGTCTAAACCAATGTTTGGGTTTCGATTATTCGGTTCGTGAAAGGGTGTGAAATCGGAGTTAATTGGAGAATTTAATAACTTTTGTGTGCGGTCAGTTTGTTTTGATTTATTTGAGAAAGAAGTTCTCGGTCCTTACATTAAGATACGACATGGTATTTTTTTTTTATTTTAAGGAAACAAAAAAGTACACATCATCAATACCGCCTGTGATAAGTATGATATTCTATACATATCTTTGTATTTAAAATATTTTTTCAAATCAAAACATACTCATACGAAGGCATAGATTAGAAGCAAAAAGGTTCTTCTAGATGAAATTAATACGACAAAGACTTGTATGAATATCTTGTACGTGTGAACAACCGTCGGCACTTCACCAGTGAAGAGCAAGTCACGCCCGGGCCGGCGCCACCACCTCAAAGCTACCGCCGAACAAATTGAGGCTTTTTCACAATCATTCAGTGGTTTATTTACTTAATTGTTTTTTAAATTTGTTATATTATTTTTGATATCCATTTTGGATGACAGTAATAAAGTTTGAAGTTAATGATACTTAAATGCATCCGGTTGAATAATTTGTTAATAAAAGAATCGCAGGTCTTGTTAAAATGTTTTATAGCTCGAGTCTGATTTAAGAGGAATCACCGGGAATAATTCGAAATGATTCTGTGGTTGTCCCGTCGTAAATACATAATCGGCCGGGGGCTGTCCACGAACATCGTTTATCGGCGTTTAGTCGGCGACTTGTAATCCGCAACGATTACCTAATGACGTATTCTATAATGACACACGGGGCCATGTACACTCACACGCAAAACGTATTACTTAATAAATTCCCAAATTATTAATTTTATTTGCTATATTAGAAACTAAACATTAGATTAATTAGGATAACTGCATTTAAAAGTTATATTATATAACTGAATATGTTTTTTTTATAAGAGTTATATTTTTCCAAACAATCCATAGATAGCGGATACACATACATACATACATTCAGGGTTAAAGTATTTTAATTGGGGTGATTAAGAACCCGTGAACTTTAGCGTTTTTTAATTAGAATTGTAACAGGTGTTGTATAAAATAGTTTAGCTAAATGTATTATACCTACATGCGAGAAAAAATATTCTTATAGTAATTCCTTAACACTGGTTCTATATTAATCAGTTTATTATTTAATAAATTTGTTTTTAAAATGCTAATAGTAATACCAAAATAAATCATCCAAAGCAACTTCATTATAGACATACTGATCATCATCATCATCTGCCCTTCTCCCATTTTATGTGGGGACAGTACAACATCTTCTCTTCCCTTCTTCCCTATCCTGCCTGCCTATCAGCCATCATCTCAACAGTCACTCTTTTACTGATACCAGTTAATGGACTAACATGTAGGTATAGAAGAACACTTGATGCTCGGAATTTACCTTCCACATTATTAAAAAGAATATTTCTAACATGCTATGAAAGTAATTGAAATTGCCTCTAAAATATTGCATATTTTGTCATTATTTATAAAAATATATTATAGAAAACTAACAGTTTACCACACAAGTGTACGCAACGAAACAATAGATTTAGAACGAAAATGCCATACGTGTGACTGCACGTTCCTAATGATATAATACCAGGGTCCCAGGAGCTACCAAGAAGCAGACTAATCGCTTATAGCGAACCACTAAATTACACCTCCAGAGACACAGGATTCGAACCAAGGACGCTCGGGTCGCCTGCTTTATCATTTAGAAACTAATCATTACATTGCAGATGCCATTTGAGTTGAATTTTAATAGCAGATTTTGAGTCGTTTTAATTCGTACCATGTTATTTATAATTCTCCTTTTGGTATGATCTTAAAACATCATCAGAGTATAGACATTCGTGACTAATACGACCGGTCTATCCGAACTTTTAAATTAGTATTCGTCTCAATAATTAGGTACTATATTCTTGTCCCAAACATACCTATTACAAAGGTCGTCTACAAAACAATACACTTATATCCTATTTTCATCATATCATACGTCATCCAGGTAATAAAAAACATATATTTTACTATAAGTAAAAATATACCTTGTCACATTGTGTTAAGGCTCAAAATGCTGTGATTTAATTAGTCTATATCAAAGTATAATTTACTTAGGAACGATGTCAGGTACCTACCTAAATATTAAACAGAAGTAGGTACAAAAGAAATGAAACCTTTGTTGTAGAAGTTTCAAATAATGTTAATTCATTAAGAGTCTTGATCCATTAAGCCTAATTAGACTACATATTAATACCCATTAACTAGGTAGAGTCCAAAACATATATAGATATAGAAACTTACCTATGTATTTAAACATAAACATTATATTTTAATACTGCTTATTATATAAAATTAGATAAAGTAGGCAAAGGAAAAAACCATAAGCCTCTTACGTGATATAAATTTTAAACAATACAGTATTTAAATAACTAACACGCCCCAAGTCAATACAGAGACGCTTAACAAAACAATCCCCAGAACACCCGTACACACATATCTTGAAAGTTTCTAAACGTAGCACAGTATAAGTGAGGTTCCAACACCACTCAAATTGAACCCAATGCCATACAAACTAAGAAGCTTAAGTGCCGAGCGTGAACGCGAACATTTGGATCGATGAAGTGCTCTTGTTCGTCGTCTATACAAACGGAATTCGCATCACGTCTTCCAAAAACTTAAATCGAGATAAACAACCTCCTCCGAGGAGAGGTCGTAAGCGGTGTCATTTTAACGGACAATTTTAGTCTTTAACACAAACATTTAAGGTACGTTTTGGGCTGGACTTCTTCGGACACAATTGAATCAGTTCACGCAGCATCAAATCACTAAACCACTGGGCGGGGCGTAGCCAGACTCCACCGGGGAATGGGAAACAGAGATAGAGGAAACTCGTTCTTACGTTGCTACGTTTGTGTGAGACAGAGAAGTAATATCGTCTGTTGAGATGGCAGGCCGAATATAAATGTGCTTCGAGAGCTTTTTGTCCGTTGCCCGCGGTAATAATAAAAAGAATAGTATCATTGAGCAGATTGCCTCTCATTCAGCACTTGACAATTAAATAAGTGCTCTTGAGTGTTCACTCAGAACCAGCCGTCATGAGATATGATTAATGTGGACGGACATGCTTTCTATCTATCAAATGACTGCTACTGATAATTAGGGAGTGATATTAAAAAAAAAGTTTACCTTTATAGTTTCATTATATTGAATCACCAATTACGTGTAAATAGCTACACTGTACAAAAGGTCATTTGTTTTTATTTTTAAATTAAATATTTTTTATTGAAGCTTATTAGATAATTTAAACTCCAAAGTACTTAAATAACAATAATACAGAACTATATCACCCTCCTCATACACGCATAATACATCACAACAAAATTAATGACGTTACAATAATTTCATGAGAGACGAGACACAAAACGACTAAACTCCCCCTCATTTACATTTAATAAAATTAAATGATCCATTTATATAAATTAATTAACGATAACCAGTGATGCGTCTTCTAACCGCAACACAAAGGACTCTTCCCTATCACAATGATAATGCGCACAATAACTCGCTGCAAATTAATAAAAACTTCACTCGATGACAATAACTGCTTTGAAATCGACAACTCTACAACGAAATTAAATTTTACAATTGGGGAAAAGTTTTATTTTGATGAGTGAAATTAATATTATCTCCGCTTTGTAATAATACTTCTGTGACGTAACCAAATGTAAAGGAATACGTTCAGTTTTATATAAATATACGTAATTAAAACCGTGATTGAGGACTCACCTAGACATAGTCACAACACTATACATCAATAAAATACTCTACATTATAGTCTACTGACTAGAACCTAAATGTAATTATGACTTGAAGATTATTTGATTCTTCTTTTCATATAATTTATATATATTTTAAAAAATACTCTTCTAACTAATTTGCTAAATCGGTACTTGCGGCTGATAAAATAGACTACTTTTAGAATGTTGTATCCCCATAGCAATATCTTGTAATTTATACCAATTCACCCTTTTCGAAGAATCAAATAAATCAAATTAAAGCACTCGACCACGCTCCGGTTAACATTCGAGTGCCCAAGACGTTTTGTCAAATTTATTATTTTATTTTTATTTTTTTATTACTTAGTCTATTGTGTCATCTTCATTGTACTCTCGAGTGGTCTGTGACAAATTTGATGACGATTGGGGTCACAACGTTCTTTAGGGTTAGTGATCTATGACTGTAGGTAGGGTTCGAAAACGACAGTTTCAAAAAAATTTAGAGTCGATTTAAGTTGGTAATGTGACATAATGGTTTTAGTAGTTGGTTTTGCCAATAATAGATATCACTTTATTTGATTCATTGAACCATTATGAATGAAGAAGTATCTGTATATCCAATACAAAAAAACATTCGTTTTCTCACAGCGACTTTAAAGCGATAAGACTGTGTAATATAAATAACAATTTTGTTATAAATTTACATTAGAATGTTTTTATTTTGTCGATTAGAACGAAATGGAAACGTCAAACGGCCGTTGGATTGGAGTTGTTGGCTGAGGCAGGCAACTACGCTGCCTTCCAGCGATTGTACGGGGGTTACTGGGCGGGGGTGCCAGCGTACCCCACGCAGCCTGCGCCAAGCGCCGATCTGTATTATCGCCAGGCGGCCGCAACTGCTGCTGCAGCAGCTTCCGCGTCAGCTAATACTTTGCAGAAACCTTTGCCTTATCGGTGAGTTAGCAGTTATGTACGATATTAACATTTCATAAATCAATATTTGATAATGTCTTTCAGAAAAATATGTACGTAAGGTTGTTCGCGCTTAGCTTGTCATTTCATAGAGAAATCGTCTTCACAGGTTATATCCAGGTGCTCCTTTAGGGGGTGTTCCACCTCTAGGCCTGGGCTTACCGGGCCCGTCCGCGCATTTGGGCTCCCTGGGGGCTCCGGGTCTGGGAGCGCTCGGCTACTATGCACAAGCGCGACGCACCCCCTCCCCCGACGTGGATCCGGGAAGCCCAGCGCCTCCCCCGCGATCTCCACGTGAACAATCTATAGAACGACGCTCTGACGACGAAGACGACGACGAAACCATACACGTGTAAATCCAGTGATTTGTGAATAAAAAATTTGATTCGGACTATAAAAACGGGTGCAATTTGTGGTATGAAATGACTTACAAGTGACTTTATCACGAAGAAGACATACAAGTGCTTAACTTAAAGTTATTCGGTGAAGTGAAAGTCACGAGAGATATAAAATGTTATCTTCGTTGGTATCGGGAGACAGTTCTTATTTATTTGTTGCATAAAATATTTCTTTTAAAGAACTTTACGTAAATCCGACGTGCCGTTGATATGAATTGTTTTTAAGAACAACCATGGACTAGGACCCGTAATAAGTATGTGATATAAGCTCGGATTAAAATAGAAGTAGTAACTAATGTATTATATAAATTAACTTGATGTCATATAACTGATATTTGTAATTACGATAGCTTTGGAAGTTCAAAAATAGTACAAGCTGGTTTCATCCATTACGTATTTAAATAAAAAGTAAATATGTAATTACACGAGATAAATATCTAATCAGAACATAAATTTAATATGGCTTCAACATAACATTTATGCACAGATGTACTTAAAGTATTTTTTTATGTCTTTTTTTATGGTAGAATAATTCCAAGGTAGAGTCAGTTTGGGACGTATAAATATGTGTCAACCCATTACAGTTAAAGTTTACCATTGCTACCCCAATACCCTCATTTGATACAACGTGCAAATAAAATGTGTATAAAATGTATTAATAAATGTATGTACTTAGTATTAAATACACAAGTAAATAAGATAAAGGTATATACAGTATACCTAAAGCTATAGATATATGTGGCAATGTACTTAAGCAATCCGAAACATGGCATTTCATGTCAAATAGATTTTGTGGTGTTTTGTAATTAAAATGTTGTCAATTAATTCTATGGCTCTTTTATTATTTCATTTAATTATCTCGTATATCTAACAACTTCCTGTATATTAAAAAAACTAAAATAATTACCCTCAAACTTTAATGGACAAATCATTTTTACATGACTCTACATTCAGATACATTTACACTTTTGTTGTTTTGTGTAAAAGGTAATAGGAATCCTCATTATGGCAGTTAACACTGGTAATGAATACAACAGCGCCTAACTCCCAGCAGTCACGCCACGAGACTGACAGGGCGCTCTTAAATCCTGTACAGTCGCTGTGTTCATTCCATTTTCTGCGCAGAAGCTGTCACTACTTACATTGTAGTTGCACTAATTACCACAATTATTATTTATGCCATCGTCTTCTACTTAAACGTTTTTATGACTATAAGTAATGACAGTTCAAGATCAGATAACAAGTACCTACAGTCATTATATATAGTACTTAATGGCTGTTTCATCAAAATGAAGAATTAAATTACACAAAATCCGGATCATATATTGGGCGTATTTTTGTTTGTAATTATGCTATTAAATTCTACGATTGCATGGTTATAATTGTTGAAAAGTAAACGGGAACAACTGAATAATTAAAACTGACATTAGCAAACGAGGTTGCTAACAAAACGAAATTTATAACAGCTATAACAGTCTAGTTTTAATAAACCGAATTTAAACATAGTTTTTGCTTCACGGTCGTTTTGTGCATATTTCATTTGAATAACAAAAATCGTATTTAGCCTGATTACCTTCTGAACATTTTAGTGGGCATAAAACCTATTTAAAAAGCAATCAGTCAGCGGTTGCTGATTACTGGCGGAGCTGGTGGTAGCTTGGCACGCCACTGGCCGTGTTCACAAAACGGAGCAATTAACAACCCTTGGGTCGCTGGTCCCGTGCTCCCCGCCATGCCGTGCTGATCTAATCATAAAACGACCGTTTTCTGGAATCGCCTTTACAAAGTATCGCGTGTTTCACCGCGAGGGTGGCCTGGTCAAGCATCGCCGACAAGAGCAGGAATAATGTTTGGACTGCTGATGTAGTTTTATGTTATTTATTCAAGAATTCCGTGTTTGCACCTTCGGTCAGATTAGTTACGATCAAACAACATAAGTTCTTCTTATGCTTATGCTTGGGAGAGTTATAATTGATATATATTTGTGAGTCATAATATGTTTTCTTTTGTAGAACTAACAGTGTATTCTAAATATATATCAATAAAGTGATATGATTTATTATATATTGAAAACAATGAAATGGAAATAATCTCACTTCTGTATTCAATCACAAAAAATGCGCAAGATTTCGAATACCTACCATTATTATTATTATTAATACTAGATATATATATTTTGCAATCATATTGTTAAGTTATTGTGTTATTTTGGTTTAGAATAACGTGATACTGAATTACACATTAATAATTAATTTCTCAATCAAATACATTTTATTATGCTAATAGTAATAATACGTAAACGTAGGCACAGAAAAACTAATAAACCATTGTTTCTTACAATTACAAATCAAGTGGATGATTAAATTAATTTATTGCAAACTAAAAAAGTACATACTTGCTACTAAAAACACAATATGACTAACGATTTTGTTCTACGACTATTGCAGATATATAAGAAATGAATAATACCTACTCTACTCTGTGATTATGGCACTTGCGATAGTAGGTATCTACTATTATAAGAGAAAAGGAATAAATTAAAACATATGTTAAATATACCATAAATAACAATTAGTATCTTTCTGTATATACATTTTATGATATACCAACATATATGCAATTGTGATCATAATTTGCATACTGTCGATTTCAACAGCAACGTCATACGAGGTGCCTATCAATTACAGACCGTGAACGCACGAACGCAATCAAGGCAATCCTTGAGTATCAATTCATACACATAGTGAAAAAATACACAAACGCATTGCCTTGTGTATCAATTCAAACATAGTGAAAAATTTGAATTACAAATCGTATTACTAAACAAATAATCGATATTGTCCCTGTTAATTACTACTCGAGATTTTATAAGAATTAATTGATTGAATAAAAATTAATTAATGTAAATATTACTATTGTTATGAATAAATGGTTTCCTCATTTACATTGCTCGTAATTTGTCTCGTATGTGTTCGCACGGTTTTTATTATAAAGTTATTAAATAACATGGGAATTAGGTTCTCAACAATTAATAATATTAAATTGTTTTTTTAGCAAGGATATTTTAGTAAAGAGATCTTTTCTCAAATTATTTTTGACGAATTGTTTCATTTATGGCTAACAGTTCTAATTTAACTACCTACCTACCTACCTACAGATACCTACCAACCGACTACTTGAACAGGTAGTAGTGACAACGGAGGAACGTATCCAATTACCAATATTTTGTAAAATTTTATTTGTCTGTTGACCGAATGACTATATAAAATAGATAATTGTAAATTCTTCATGTAAGGTCTACTTTTAACGGGTATTTAGCACTAAATCATTGGACCCCTGTAGATGTGTATCTACTTCCGGTCGCCGCCGCGCTTTGGAATAACTCATTACCAGACATTTTAGCCTTTTTGTAATTACCAGATAATTATTATATACAATATTAGATATTAGATTATATTTATTATCAATAGTTAATATTAATAACAATAATAAATATCTTAATAATGTATGATTATTTAATTAATAAAATAGTTTATTAATTTCTCAAATTATGTTTTGTATTTTGTATTTATTTCTTAAGAATTATAACATTTTAAGTTAGTTAGATAATTAATATGAGTGAGATTTAACACAAATTATCTTACTTCAATTCATGACACACATACACACACACTAAATATATGAACACACACATGTTTATAATATAAGTAAAAATTAAAAAAAACTAACAAGTGACCTCGTATTAAACTTAATATATTTTCTCGCTAAATGTAATTCAAAGCGAAACAGAATCACAATTGTTTAGGCAGTTAGTCTCGCCACCATTGTAATTAAACAGCCATTTGAATAGCAAAGCGGGCAATTTTTATTAAACACGAATGCGATGCTATCACGTACTATCACGTAATTAACCTTACCGTTTAGTTGACGTAAACGATTTTAATACTTACTACATCAAACACCATGTACTTACTAAAATACACCACTAATATCACCCAAAATATACCACCACCGGGGCTTAACATTATATCTGTATGACAGATTTGTCTTAACCTTATTGGTAAAGATAATTAAAAAAAACCTCAGATCTTTGATTTGTTTGTTGGGTTAACTTTGGCCCAACAAAGACCAACTTATGCAAATGTGTGGTCCTTGCAAGTCTTTTAGAAAGTTACGTTATAATTGTTTAATTATAATGACGTAACCATTATTCATATTTTATATATGATGGGTGTAATGTTATATTGCTTATATTTTATAACACTATATATGTTACAAAATATTTTTTTAGATTACATCTTAAGTTAAAGTTGTAGTTAAAAGCCTCATTCTCTCCTGACCACGTTATATTAATTTTAAGTACATTCATTTCTAATATTGATTCGTTCAAGAAAAAACTTTTCGGATAGTGAAACGAATTATATCTTAGGATACTTTTAGTATATACGTGGTTTTAGTTTTATTTTAAAAGAAAATCTCTTAACTCTTATCTTATAAACTATACTTATGTAAACAGTCGAATAAAGTATTTTATAGAAATAATCCCAACTTTCATCTCAAAAATGAAAATCAAAAATGACAAGAGAAAACTAACTAACTAAAAAAAACTAAGATATGTTTCAATTCAAAAACATAGATTTGCCATGATTAATTTAGTAGCTATTTTAATTATTTATCAATTAGGTAGGTACCTACTGTTATTTATGAATATAGTAGTAGATACGTATAATCGTTTTTTCACAATTCCTTTTGTGTGCCTTATTCCTATTTCCTCCAAAAACCTAAGAAAAAAATCGGCTAAAAATTAAAACATGTAATTTTAACTTCATAATATTATAATAACCTGCTTGTTTCACAAAATACAATAAGTTATGTAAATTAATATAATATTTTTTGCAAATAATAAAATTTAATGCGCAACAAAACTGACTAAAAACCTCATTACGAGGCTCGTGTGAGTTTATATACCTCTAATTAGTAATATAATTAAAGTAATTATATTAAATGTACTTTTATTTTCCATACCAGTATAAACATGCTAGCGTCGAACGCGTCATGGTTGCAGCGATTATAACTAATATTTACATATTTTAAATTAATTTCAGTATACAGTAATAATATATTTATGACTATATACTTAATAAACAAGTATTAAAAGCTTTTATGTTTTTGCAAGCGATGTTAAAATTTATTTAAATAAATGTTACGTGAAAATCATAAAACTAGTTTTGAGTTGTCCAAGAACTAAAGTTTAGTGACAACTTATTACTGAGAATCACTTTGCAGACAAAAATCCACAGGTAACATACAGCATATATATATATATATATATATATATATATATATATATATATATATATATATATATATATATATATATATATATATATGCTTTATGTTGCTTTATATTACATATAATTATTTTTTTTCAAAACTAATAAGTTTAACAAATCCTAATATGCACTTGGAACTTAATATGTTTGACTTTACATTCTTCATTTTATTTCATGTAGATGTAGTTTGAAATAATTTAAATATTTATTTTGTCATTGATGTAAATCGGTTAAAAAGCGATAAAGTAGTGTTTAAACATTCAATGAAATAATTAATGAATTAAACCAAACGATCTCGACACGCGTTATTACTTATTACATACTTTAATTATTTGTTTAACCAACATTTATCTTACTATAACAATATCAATAAACATATATTTATCTATTTGTCTATTTTCTATGAATATATTTAATTCATACAATCTAAATACAAATACAAAATAAAAAGTTGTATAATTACTAACTATAACCGAATCAAAACACACATACATTTAGTGTTTTCATTTTAAAATACGTGTCTATTATTTCAATCAAAATCATTAACGTAGTGGTTCAAATGTACAGTATTACCCGTCCAGTGAGCTTGCCTTCTGGTTAAATACATTTTTAAGCTGGACGGTGGTTCAAGATATTTTGGTCGCTTAGAACGTAACGTTCGGGGCGAGATCGTATCAGCCAGCAACTGGTAATTAGTCGTTTCATTTTACTTGCGTCCAGTGGCGATAACACTACGGTCTGTATGCACTTTTTTATAATTAATTCCTTTGTATCGATTGATTTAATGGCGACTTCGCTTGCGTGCGTTTAGAACGTTTTAATGCATATTTTCATATCTCCGAGCTATGGATAATATTCGTTACTTTTTAATTTGTATACCGCTGTATAACTTTTAACTCTATACTGTACATAAACAGCCGACAATGTTTTTATTACCTTCAAGTAATTATGGCATTGTAATATCATTTTACTTTCCAGAGTCATTATGTTCATAAAACTAGAATAAAAAATATATTACGAGTTTTAATGAATTAGCAATGGTATATGACTGCAGAGTGATGTATTAAATTAAGGTCTATTGCTATGGCGTTTCACCGTGCGCGGGCGCAGCGTTTTGACAAGCTAATTGAATAATAAGGGGAAACCCGCACTCATTGTTCTGACAGAGTTGCTCGATTGTCAGTGTTCCTTATAAAATTTAATCTTCCATTTTGTGAAATTATTTATTGGATGGTTCGTGGCTCGAGCTCTACATTTATAATTTACATTATTTGGTCTTTAAATGGTTATTATAACTGTTTTATTGTATTGTTATATTATATTCAGTTCAAATTATATTTAAATAAATTTCATTAAACATCAATTTTATGACATTTAAGTAATGATGATAAGTATATATACAAATAAAGTTAAATACAGTTTTATAAAACAAAAAACATATTATCTTGAAGTGCTAAACTTGTAGTGATATAATCGGGAGCTGTTAACAAAAAACTGCAAGTTCATAAACATCTATAACGCTGGTAGTCGGTGGTAGTTGGTGGTAGTAATGAGGTCGCTATCGTTCGTTTTGTAGCGAGTAATCGCGATGGTATCGGACCAGAGACCGCGGCCGACGGACTCTCGCACTGATTGTGTCTAGTATTACCTGTATTAATTATTATTACATTATATTAAAACTTTATATGTATTAATTATCGATTCTGATTAAAAATGAATCAATGTCTCCTTCAAAATATTTTAAATGTCTAGTTACGCTAGTTCAACTCCATGTTCTTGCCCGCTAGATTAAAGAGCAAAATAGTGTGATCATAATAATTGTCACTAAAACAAAATATGAAGACTGACCGCCTCCCACTGAAGGTAGTTAATTATCATATAAACTGGTTCTGTTTTAAAACTGAACACATCAAAATTCTTTATGAATAATGAGGTTGAATTTTAAGCTTCGTTACATCTTGTCAGTTAAGTGAGCTTTAGGAAAAAACGTTTGTATAAATTGATAATAACTTCAGACATCGTTGCATCTAATTAACATTAGCTCGGCGTGGGACGACGGACGACTATGAAGTTGCAAGTTTATTAGTTATTAATATTACATAATTAGCTTTTATCGTATAATGTGTGTTCTATAAACATCATTAATTTCGGTTGTGGCATCTTTTGAATAGGATTTTTGAAAGAATAAGTATAGGATTCCATATAGTTAGTCTCTGTCCCAGATAAAAGCGATTATTTTTAGACAATGGTGCATTTACGACACCTTGCCCTAATTGTCAGAGTGACAGAACGGTAGTCCAATCCTGTCGTATTAAAATTATTTTTATTCCTTATTACTTAAAAATGTATCTAATTCTTTTTGAAAATGTGTCCATATTTTCAGATATGAAAGGTATAGTTTTCATAAGAGCTGTAATTATTTGAAAAATGCGGTTTCCGATATGGAGCAATGTTTTAAACAATCTAACAGGAACAATGGCAACATTAACTTAGTAATTGTCACAGTATGCGTGTGTGCGTCACTAATTGGCGCGTCCGCCGGAAGTGGCCGGTTCCGAGGCTGGTGTCAGGTGTTAGGACCCGACGTGTATGTGTGCGTATATTATGTGTGTGTGTGCAGGTTTATATTAGATGTGGTATGCATGTGTGTAATAAGACCGAGCAGTTGACGAAATTAAATCTACCTAGGCAATATGTTGCGTGATATTTACTTGTAGGACATAAGTCTTTTAAATGTGTTTAATTATATGTCCCACCTGTCTAAGTACTTAACAGATTATAAATATATAATTCATTATTTCTTATATAGCTGTGGATAGGTTTTAAGATAAAGCTAGCTTAGCGAGAAAAATTACCACGATTAGGGCTTGAACCTGCGACCTGCGTTGCATGGTTCTATACAAATACATACCTATGTAATAATAGAATATAACAAAGAAGTAAACGTATTCTACAATATATTTTAATTCGATCTTCTATTTAATCTAAATTATTATTATAAATACGAATGTGTATCCATCTTTAAACCTACAACGTGACAACGATATAATATACCTAAGTATAACATTTTGCGTAATCCTGTGATTTATACATAATTGTTTGTGCCTTAAATAGAAACATCTCAAAAGGCACAGAAGCCAATAGCATTAGATTACCAACCATATCATAGACATACAGACATATAGATAGGTACAGTATACATAGGCATAACATTGGTCATGTCTATTGATTGATAACTCACGATTCCCTCAGCGCGTTGTGAATTATTTAAATTACCTCATACATCTACGTATAATTTTAACATTTAATAAAAAATATTAACAAAAACTAAACAGGTTATAATGGTAATATCTCATTAATTATTAAATTGACGTAAAAGATGTCTTTATTATTTTGTATTAGTCTATAAACTGTAAACTAGTCTGCTGTTTGTATTTATATGTAAATCTTACAACAAACAAACAACATACACAATGTCATTAAAATTACTTCAATTAATACGAGTCCTCATTAAAGTTTCAGATTTTCCGGTCAATAAGTATTCATTGCAGGTAATAACTAATCATTATTTTTATAAGGTCTATTTGACCGCAAACAATGATTTTCTCACAATTATCAATACATAACAGAATGAGAATAATAACTTTGATAAGTTCACCTCACGTTTTATCACGTAACTATCGAAGAGGTAGAGATATACAATAATCAAACAAACAATCACAAATATTCCTATTTATATAGGAAAAGTTATTGTTTAAAAATCAAGAATTTATTCAAAGAAATCATATTGTAAGATGATTCATAAGATGTATTCCGACCTTAGAAGAAACGACTAATATCATTCAAAGTGTTTCGTTATAAAGGTAGTTACATCATTGTGGTGTCGGAGACAAAAATTAATTATAAAAAAACTTTAAACTTTATCTTGATATATATATATATTTAATAACCTTTGTAAAATACAAAACAAATATAATAACAAACTCGTTAATTCCAATAACCTTTAAAATATTATAATTAAAATAATTAATAATAATTAGATATCTACAATAATTAATATTTAGAGACATGTGCAATGTGAATGACTTTCAATTTGTACAAAAACTTACAATCCAGAAATGTCTTGAAGTAGTCCGTCCCCGGCGCCGGGAGTGCTGCCATTTTATTTTTTCGCTCTCCCCCATAATTACGTAATTAGTGACGTTGAATTGAAAGTGCATTTATGTTGTGGGTCCTTTTGTCCGCGCTCGTGCGCCTGCGCAGGCTTTTGTTTATTATCCGCAACAGATGTGTGAGTAACTTTTGCAATGTTAAAGATAAAAGTCTCTTTATTTAACATATAACATGTTTAATGAACATCATCTACAAAATGTTCGAAGTTGTATTTATTAGATTTATAAAATTATTTACTGGTATTAAGAAATACTAGACTCTATTATGATGACACAAAATATTATAGACTATAAATAAATAATAAAAGACCATCAACAACGTAATTAACAACTAAAACCTCTTTCGCACTTCCATTAATGACAGATCTATTTCCTCGTCGCCTGTTCAATGGGCCTATTCGCCACGGAGGGTTATTCGACATTTGGCGGTGCAGGGTTGGCTTGCGGTCGCACGGAACTGTGCCGCAATGTTGCTATCTAATTGATTACTATAGAAATGTATTGCTACTTTATACACACTTAAATTAAAAATGTTATATATTTCGACGTTTTCAGGGCTATTAGGTCTAAACGAAATTTTATAGCGTAACCCAGTTTTATACATGTTTAAAATTGGCAAATTTTTATAATTCTAAAAATGTAAAAACATCAAAGTATCTCTTAGTTTAAGTAGTCCTAGAACCATCAGTTTGTACTATGTACTTATATTATAATTACTAATACCAATAATACTTTTTTTTATTTCTTGAAAGTCGTTCAAGATCTCTTAATACCAACGCATCATAATAGAAGATGACACAAATGAATTGATCGTACCCCAGTTTATGTTAGATTTATGGCAGAACCCAATAATAATTTCTTTTCAATTAACCATCAATGAATATCTAGTTGCGTTGCGTTCGAGCGGTAACGATTCGATGCGCAATATCGACACGACACCCGATACATCCATTCATCATTATTATAAATGTGCTACACTCACTTATTTACGGAAATCGATATTTTTTTTGGTATCGTCAATGAATGCTCGATTCAACGGCTCGATTAACGTGACGGTATTGTGTGGGATGACCCCGCCATTGTCGGCGGCGGCCTGCTGAGCACCGTTGACTCCAACACCACACACCACACACACATGTAGGAACACGATTAGTTACACATCTACATGATATCATTTCCTAATTATCTGGATGCTATTAGGTAGCGTTTTAACATTATGTTCAATAATGCAAGTTTTATTAATGATACAAATTAGCTATACCATGCTGAATTATTTTTTCATTGATAATCGAATTTTGATGTTCAATTTGAATATATCTCGTTTATAGGAAGTTCAGTTATCGTTTATGGTGAACTGAACTAGAATATCGATAAACGTCAATGGGCAATCAGTGGTCGGGCAATTTGCTAGCAATTGTCCGTGGCAAGACGCGAGCAAACGCAAATTGGAGAAGTATTTACCTACAAACATGGCTCTCTGGATTTATGCAGATAAGATATATTTATAGTTATCGTGGTTTATATTATGAAATTTAGATTAATATAAAATCTTTACAGATACAATATTTAAAGAGAGCAAGCACGTCCTTATGTATAGTAATGGTTTACTCTCAGGAGGTCACATATAGATCGAAAAACCATTATGGCGTAATCGTCGAACATAAATTGATATCGATATCAATGTTCTTCAAGTCAATATACGTTTCAAAGCTCGCAATCACGAAAACAAATTTGCGTTCATTTCCTTTCCCAAACGTACTTATAACGGGCACGAGTAATATCTTTTGTATGGGGTACGTAATGGAAACCATTTCTCATCAATTTTCTAAATAAAGGCGCACAGAAGCCAACGGATAAAACAAAGCGCAGGCGCTCACGACATAGATTGAGCTGAATTATCGCTTTACCGCAGAACACAATCTGCTCGCTGAAGCTATACGTGCTCGTGTATCGCCTATCGCCTATCGCCGTGCACTCCGCTGGCCAGATAACACGTGTGAATTATGTTAAATCCAGATAGTTTTTCTCTTTTATCAATTTACCTCACATCTGCAGCGTTTGGTTCTGATTAAATTCAAATCGCTAGCCATTTTCTTTGGAGCGTTTAATGCTTGAGATGCTTATCGCAACAGAGTACTTACCACTTTCACGATCAACGTGTTCACTTATCTCTAAAAACTTATCTCTAGCGGAGCTGAAAGTACAGAAAGACGGTTATTTTATATATAGAAATATTAATTATATTGTGTATATTATATTATTAAATAAACAACGGCATTTCGATTCACAATAGTCAAGTGTCGCACTGCAAACTACCACAAATTGGGAGAAAGTGTGATGCAAATAGCACACATGACAAATGGTTGGCATCTTGGAGCTGTGTATGTGCCGCCAATAATAAGACAAATTGTAACCGTTGTAATTTGCATGTCACAGGACGCAGAAAGCAGACGGATGTCCAATTGTTATTTTACTATAAAAATATACATTATTATATTTTTTATATGAATCTTTGTTATAAATTAATGTTTCTAAATTCGTTTTTGGCATTACCGTTGTTATTAAAGGCGTAGGTTTTGAATAGCGAAGTGCGTGTTGCCACATAACTGTCAATCCATGTTATTACCCGTGATTTAGTACCATTTACCAACACAGCTTGTCAAGCAAAAACTAAAAAGCATATCAACACACCTCATTAGTCCATTACTACAGTGGCATGCCAGGAATAGGTTACTTGCCATGATTTTTGAATATTATTTATATATTTATTTTCAAATGCGAAAATGTATGAAATAATTAGTATAATAACATTTGTTTAGAATACCTACAAGTATCGTAATATTAAGATGTGTTCCACTTATTAATGATTTTGTCAACAATTTCGTTAATAATAGTTTGATAAAAGCCCGATAATGTATTTAAGGTAATAACAATAAATTGATATTTTTTTATTAATTTACGTGTTCACATTTTTCTTTACGTTAATTTATATGTCCTAAGCGGTTTTTAAAGCCTGACTGTTAATCCTTACATTTTTGTCAGAATTGTCATTTTTGTCTACATTAAAAACTTTTCTTGACAACTAAAGCTTTTTATATGAGATGTGCTAAATAGTGGTTTTACCGAATAACCGAATACTATTATTTAGCCTTAACCGAACCGAATATTTGGCCGAATTATTCGGTATACCATTTCATTGTTTGTTTGTCATGAGTAAGTTCTAACATCTACGTTATGTGTGGCTGCTAGCTAGATGAATAAATATGTTCATTTGTTAGTTTAAAAATATTGTTTTGAGATTTAAAATTAAATAGGTACCTACTGATTTAAGGTTCAAAATAAATTTTGACTAAATGCTAATTGTAGGATAGGAGTAATAAAATAAATATGTGAACTTGAAATCTTTCGACATAAATGTTGATTTAAAGCTTAATTGCTTTTTATTATTAAGCTTTATTCAACACATATTTTATACTCGAAACGATTATAATGGGCCAAAACCGAATAATTCAAATAGTGAAAAAGATGCCGAATACCGAATATTCGGCACATATCTACTTTTAAAATTACGAATTGACGCTTAAATCCATTATTATTAATTAAAATTATATAATATTAGTTAAATTACAAATATTAATAAATATATTAATAGGTATAATAAATTCATAATAAATATACTTTGGTTAATATTTTTTTTTTCAAATTTATAACGGTCACTTATTTAGGTATTCAATTATAAATGTATCTTTTGTCAACCGCCGCAATTATATTCCGACGGTGTTTGTCTTAATGATCGGCCCTATACAATAAATGTATTGAATAGAAGAATATATTTATTGATTAATAATAAATATGCTACTTTATATGTTTTTCTATTATTTCATTATTTTAGTTTTAAAATATTTATTATACTTATAAGAAAGTATAGGTACGATATACCTAAATTAAAAATTATAAGAATATTATTATCTATTATTATCACTGGGTAAATAATTATATATACCTACAATGCAGATTACTTATTTTAAAATAATATGATCCATATTATATGTATCATTAGGAGTACTTTATTCATTCAAGTGAATTGAAGGGACCCAAATGATATTAAGGTCCAACTTACCTCATATTTCCAACAAATGTTATATAACATCCATTCGTAACAACATTAAGTAACTACATGACCCCGCTAACCGCCTATGCCCGGTAGCGTGGCTAACGCGACACCTGCGCCTGCGCACCTAATGCTCTCTAATGCCCTCTGTCTTACTCTAATGGCGTGACCGATTCCATCATTGATGTCCTTATGTTTACCGCACTTTCATATCATTTGGAACCTCAATCGCTCAGTGCTTAAAAATTACATAGCTCATTTTGTTTTACTTTCTTCTTTCTCTGCTACATCAATCCTATTAGTATTTTATCTAATATAATATACGGTACACATTTGTATTTAAAATCTAATTAGAATAATAACAAGTTAGAATCAATATAACAGTCACAAAAGTTATACAAAAGTATAACGCAATTAAAACACATAATCTCAAAAATAAAGTAGGTACTAATTGATAATATCTTGGTTATTTTTTAATACACAAATAACACACTAATCTCACATTAATGCCCATAATGCTGTAACTTATCACAACTCGATTCTAAATAAGGAAAAAATCATTTTAAAATTGTAATCTTAAAGCGCGGGGCAATCAGGCGGGTCCGTATCTAACTACAACTTTATTCCAGGTTATCACCGGCGTATAATGAGTTATGAGAGGAGTCCATTGCTCGTTTTGTCAGTCATATCATCCATCATGTACGGCGACTAATTGCCTGCTACCTTGCTTCTTCTCTGATCCTTTTAATTCGTCCTCCCGCGACCTCTGAGGCGTGTATAATTGCTTGCGAGCGTATTGCCGCTGGTTGCGAAGAAGTCCCTTATTTACCTGTCCATCTTGTAATGAACGTTCCAAAGGTTACTGGTTCGTGAGATAAACGATGTGTTTTAAGTGTTTTTAATTAGTGTTTCAATTTCGGCATAATATTAAAACGTGAGTTTGATTTATTATGGTAATAGTAACCTAATTTATACTTTATAACCCTAATTAAAATGTGTCAGGTTACAGTTTAAAAACATATTCGACATGTCGTTTTTCATAAATAATAATCGTCTGTTATAACATTTTTCTAAAACACATTTACATCTAAATGCAACACAAAAACGAAAGCAATTTTCTCAATCGCATCACAGCGGCGTCTCCAATACGAGTCGCAAATAAAAATACGAGGACATACTCCATCAAAAGGGGTAGCTCGATTAAGTGTCGGTTTGAGTTTTATTTGCGAGGGCGAGGGAGGGGACGTGTGAGCGGCGCCGCATTAATCATTAATGCCTGCCTAATGACACTCCGAAATGGGCCGCCTAGTGATGTAACGATGATTATCGATGATTCCATTGTAATCGCCACCTAACCGTGTTATTTGACACCCACAGGTGAGACTCGTAATAGGCTACCGTTCTATCGCTTTTAAAAGTTAAGCGTCAGACAAAAACTTGAATACGAAATTATACTTAATACGTCTTAGTTATTTGATATTACAGATATTATTTACGGCAGCTACTGTTGCATAATATTTAATAAACGTACACATCATATTAAGTTACATTAGCCTAAAATAAAACATTGTGATTGGATCAAAAGCACGATGTTCCAACGACACTCGTTATCGAACGCCTCCTTCACTAAAACCAATATAAGATGTCGCTATTAACTCCGCAAAACGTAATTAATAGAATAAGTTTATGATTGATATAACCAGTTTGAGGCGGTTAATTCACTTTCCCAATTCCTAACCCACTGCTTTTATAAAGTTATCCTTTGAGAAAATTTATTGGTTCTGTGGCAACAGATTGTAATTATTCAATTAAGACCATCCTTTCACTGTTACGGTCAAGGGAGCGTGAATAATAAATTGAATTTAATAACTTATTTATATAATACGTTCACTTTTAATACTGTAGTATTTGATTACAATTGAAGAGAGAAATCGAAAATACATTGTAATACATCAAGTGATAGATTACAAATTGTAATCAAGAATACTATTTAGCGGAAAACTGTGGGAAAATTCATATTGCTTCTCATCTCAAAGACAGCTTTTAAACGTCATCGTTTACATCGGTTCTGTAATTATTTATTTTTTATTGAACGATAATGTTGCTATAACCATGTGTTTATTGTATGTATAATCTTGGAAGTCTCCGAGAATAGTGTGACATCTTTTAATCTAATAATCCATCGTCAAACATCGTCATAATAATAAAAAAATATATAACGATGGTTCAGGGATTATTTGGTAAATGGAGTTACATATATACATACTTGGAATCAGAAAAAATACTGATTCCGAATATGTAGTTCTCTAAAAAATTTCGCTTAGACCAAAAAGCCTCGATAATATTTGAAAATTACTATTCATAATGAAAAACTATTAGTTTGTTTTGTATAAATAACGAAAAATATAAAAACATACGAGAACACACATTATACAATGCTAATATGATACTTTACAGATTTGTGAACAAAATTTGATCCACACAAGAAATAATTTGAATACTTCAATCAAACGCCTTTATAAACACAGGCGTTCACTTAACACTTTGGGGAGATCCCTGATGAAGTAGCATGAAAAAGGCAATGTAAAAAGTGGGTGGGGGGGGGGGGATGTAGGGGCTGAGGGGAGGGGACGCAATTTGTAATATTTCACGAGCCAGTAGACGCTTATTAACTAGGCGTGCAAAAAATATCAGATGTTCTCAACCTTTGGTGACAATGACAAACGATCACTAAAATTATAATGATTAAAAAAAATACGAAATACTTTTCATAATTGGTGCTTTCATATTGTTTGTTTTTTTTGCATATGTTATAAATTACATTCAAATTCTATTTATGATTAATTATACATTTAATATATATTACGAACACGATTATTATTGGAACATATTATTTTTTATACCGTAAACATATCACAGTATTTTCATATAACATTATAATTAATAAAGTAATTATAAATGTTTAAATAAACTAGGAAAAAGTGTGAAATACTCCTGACTAATGCAAAAAGTCATATCTACTGAGCTCAGAGTATTTCCAGGATGGGAAAATCAGGGACGAATCTCACATAATTTTTCTTAGTGTTTTTAAATATGCATGTTGTAGATAATTGTCACTTCTTTTTACAACTAGTAGTTTTTTTTGTAACAGATGAAGTAAACATTTAAAAAAAGGAGTCGAGATCTAACATGTTTTTGACAAGGATACAAAAATATTGACGACAAAGTGGAAAATATATGATTTTTTTTTAATAAAAATGTATTTAGAATACAAGTCATAATAGGTAAATTCGAATCTAAATGAATATGTACTCAATATTTGAAAACATATATAAAGTTTATTTAAATTTTAAATAAATATATCATGAAAAACAAACCAATAAGTAAAATAAACCCATGGAGCTACTCTATCATGAGATACAATAGCTTAATTGGCAAAGCGACGGTACAGTTTCACAGAGGTCGCGGGTTCGAATGTACCATGTATCGATTTTTTTTTCATGCTATATTTATTAAAAATTTTAAGAAAATATGTCAATACATAACATAACACTGTATGTTTTTTTTATAGTTGAATATGGTAGGCATAAAATATGTTTTTAATATTATTCATAATATTACAATGGTTATAAAAATATCAGTCTAGATCCACCCCCAGACACAAACTATAACAGAGAGGTTGTTAATCGGTTCCCGGACGACGCGACACTCAGCTGCTCTCTGTCGATTTCACCTTAGCCTGTTAATAAGCTGTTTAGTTGGTATTTATTATTTTTAATATTATTCATATTTAAAGGTTTCTAGTTGGATTTGACTTTTTGACATTATTATTCCAAGTGGTTTAGTTTATGATTTATATTTGATATTGTTGCTCATTATGAAATAATCTCTAAAAATGTGTTGTAAATTACAGGTAATAAACAAATTTACATAATTATATAAGATAGTAAACAAGTAGATTTTAATGTATTTCAATATGTTAATTACCTGTCGTTAATCTATTTTGTAATTATCCACTGAGACATCAATATAGATAGAAATAGATATAATCTAAACCCCATTAATCTATATCAATCTAGGGATTATAAAAATAATAACTATATAGTTTTATTATGTACCCAAAGCTATTTTAATTGCATATATCAAAAGAAACGCCCTTCAACATTACCAAGGAGTTTAACTTATATGTAGATATAAAACAAAAATATTACTGAGACATAGTCCTAATAGACACCTATATTAATAGACAATCTACTTTAAAATCATCAGCATAGAATCTATATTAGTTTAACCATGTGCCTTGATACGTTTATGTCGCTTCAATTTACTTAGGGCGGGCCGCCCAAACGTTTAGCGACCGTTTAACTAAGTCTGGAGGTGGTTCTCTGGGCACACCCTATTTTATACATATTGTATATAGATCACTAAATATTCTTACTAAGTATCTACTATTTTACTTTAATATAAAAGGAAATTATTTCTTTTATTCTTTTTTTTTAAATTACATATTTGAAATATATCTTCTGTGACGCCAAAACACCAACTTATACATTCGCGCAAAAATGATTATGACTTTTATATTTTTTTTTATAAAAAACATCAAAGCAACATAATAATTTTTAAGTCCTATAAAATATATACTTATCATTGGTAAAACGGATATAAAAGTAGAATAGATATTCAGAATAGCAAACATCTCAATTGCAAGATATAATCCAATTCAACAGCAATGGCGTGGCGTGTAAGTCGCTTTTGATATGTAAATACGCGTAATTCCCGTTTTTTTCCCGCTTTTATTAGCTGCTGCCTTAATATGCACGTCGCCCACTCACTTTGTGTTTGATTCAGAGATGCATTAACAATTTATACTAGGTATATCATAAGTGAATTGTACCTAGAACAATTTTTCCAATAATTATACAAATTGAATTTTTGTCTATGACTAAAGAAAATATTTGGCGTTGGTTATAATTATTGTGTATTTATTGTTGTATATATTCTTATGTAAGATAATTTAACGAAATAACAATCTAACGAAATTATAATTCAATTATATGTTATGTAGAAGACTATGAGATCTCAAAATGTTTATTACTAAATAAATGTATCGATGAATCTGAGGTGATAATGACTAACTATCCGTTGATTTGTACTAGTTCAACCTGATTCTTATGTAAATAAATACATATCTGGCGTATACGGTCTGCACTAAGAATGTCCCTGTTTAAGTATAGTATCCGCTACTTACTTTATCTTTGCTTATAAAATATGAATTCATATATAATTTATTTAAAAACAATTTCAGCTAGTAGTGGAAAGCAATTTATGCCACTTCTGTCGCGATACAATAATCTCATTTTAATATTTAAAAGTGGCAACATTTACCCGAGCTCGCTCTTCTCAGTTTTCATGTTCTGAATACGAAATCAGAACGGGAAGCGCGCGAAAAAGCAGCCATGTTGCTTTTAGCACCCTTTAATGGAACATTTTATAAATAAGTAAACTTTATAATGTAAATTATTTAAATTAAAAAAGTGGACTTAATGTTATTGAGCATGTAAAGTGATTACTTTCATTACTTTTTTTATATTATTAATAACGATAATTTCATAAAGTTCTTTGTTACGTTAACGTTAAAACTAAAATGAAGACCGCACGTTACATAACACATAAGATTTGTTAACTCAAACATTCTAAGATAAGGATATACAAGCTTTTAGATATATAGGGGTAGGTACTTATAGTAATATAATAAACATAGGTATATTTCTTAGATATATGTTTCTTCAAAGCAAATCCAGCGAGTTCGTGTTACAAATCCCCAATTAGAGGCACACAGCTCAGTTTATGCCAGCGTTTAAATTCGTTAACGTAATGTTGTATACATTTGTGGTTTTATCAAAGAATACTTATCTCACAATCCGCAGATACTGCAGTAGTAGACATCTTTTTTTTTTTAATAATAAGTTTTATTATAAGTTACTTTATGTCACAAATTTTAAACAATATTCCTTTGAAATAAAAAAAAACTTTGCTAGTGATTGCGATAATAATTAACGATGACTACATACCATTTCTTTCAATAATTTAAAGTTCATGTAATAATAATAATAATAATAATAATAATAATAATAATAATAATAATATCAGGACAAATTACACACATTGATCTAATAAATCGTAATATTATAGTTTTAGGTAAGTAATTAAAATGTGTTTTGTTTATATAACTACTCTATGACGCAGCATCTATTGCGTATGTGAGTTGCGTAGCCCGCTAAGTGGATCTCTATTTTAACTCCTGAAACAAGCCGGTTGAGGCTTTCAGTCGGATCTCGGCATTTGCATGATTGGCATTACGCTGATTATCCCCCTCCTCCCTCTCCCAACACCTTGCTCGCCTCAGAAAGTGGTATAAACGTATGCAAATCAACCTTTTAGAGTTTTATTGAGGCAAATTTTAAGATGGTTTTTAGCTTTGAAATTTCTCAGTTAATATTTATGGCAAAACAAACAATATGATACTTATAAATATTATTTTTATTATTATTTTATTGATTCAAAGAATATATATTTTTTTATCTATACAGAAATTAAAAGTGCAGTAGAACCTAATCTCTATCTCAAAAAGACTATACTATAAAGAATTCTAATGAGGGTAGTTATAAGTAGGTACTTAAATTCGCCCCTAGACATATTATTATAAAGTTGGAATAACATAACGAAGAGATAACAACTTATCGGATTTTAATAGACTCCCTCTACACCCGCCGGTAGGAGTGCTCCAGAAGTGTCGTTTATTTACTCAAAGCATATGCAAATGGATGTTTTAAAATTTTAGGGAGCGAACGACGCTTTAGTCCCGAAACACTTGCGAATATCAAAATGTAAATTTACCCTTTTATGTTTACAAATCATGTAAATAAAAGCGTTCGCTTTATTGACTTTAACGTGCTTAAAATCGACGTGTCCTCTACAAACGAATCCTGCTAAAATGCTTTTAAGATTAATTCCGTTGTAATTGGAGACACATTAAATATTTATAATATTTACATCGTTTTGATTATGTGAATCTTAAAACTGTTAATTGAAGTGTTTGTAATAAGAATGACGAAGATCAAACCTTGAAAAAACTAAGCATTTATAAAATGATTATAACACTACACTGTTAGGTTACTGTAGCTAGTATTTTCAATCACAAATGATCCTTTAGTTTTTTTTTTTAACATAAACGAATTTCCGCTGATTTTTGCAACAAGGTGCTAACTTAGATTACGATTTAGTCAATCTCCATTGCACGTAAAATGAGAAGTAGGAAGAGGGTGTCGCTCGGTCCGCTGCGCTTGCGCCGATCGCGCGCGACGCTCTCAGCTGATCGGATTACACAGACATGCCAACTATCTCTAATAGTAGGCAATGTTGTGAGAAAATCAATCGCTAAAATTTAGAAACTCTGCGGTTAAGACGCGGGTGAATGATTTCAATTTCAAGTATCTTAAACGAGTACCTACTTCTAGTGGTATCCATACAGATATAAATGTTAATGTTTTGTGCTTAATTTTGTTTGCTTGTTTGTGGTTTTATTATTTCTTTGTTTGACCCAGTTGGTTTGGAATACCAGATTCATTTGATTTTAATGTTGTTGCAATATTATACATGTAGTTTAAGTATTACTGTTTTTCTTCTAACGTGATAGTATTATTTATCTAAATTACCCACTGGTATAGATTTGGGAGACATGTTATCTGTTTTCATAATGTTTAACATCAAATATCTATTATGGTGAAAGCAACTAGAAATTCTAAAATAGCATTAAATTTGACAATTGTAATAAATCCGTCAAAAACCTCTTTCACTTCTACTTTACCATACTCAAGTATATCATAACAACATCCGCAAATAATAGAAAATCTTTCTTTGTCAAAAATCTTTATAACAGACTTGATTATATAATAACAAATATTGTATTGTATAATGTAATATTAGTAGGAAGTGTATTTAAAAATAGACTAACTTAGCTCAGCGTTCGTGACCGCAGTCCTAGACGTCTAAGTGTGTTAGAATCAGAACATCTTCAGCCAGACCAATGAGTTGAAAATTCTTGGTTACTGCATGGGAGACATGTTCACATACTCTATTAAACACAAATAAACATACAGATGGAATGCCGACCGCAGGATATAATTCATTTGTTTTTTATTCAGATTCGAGTCTTTTAAATTAAAACAGTTAAAATGATTCTTTTTGATTCATATGACAGGTAAATGGTAAAGAAATAGATATTGTAATTATAATTATTCGATAATATAAATTATTATTTATTAAATAAGATTCAAAATTACTAGTAGGTATATATAATAATATTACATGTAATTTATAAAGATTTTTTATTAGGAAGAGTTCCACCAACGAGTAACAAAAAAAATTTTTTTTTTCTTTTTATTATTACCTAAAAATAATTGTATCAAATTATTGTTACCAAGAATGTCACCTGTTAATTCTTATGTGCTCAAAAGTATTGTATATAATGTTTCGTAGTTAATTAATATGCTTATTCCAATTTAGTATTAAATACCTATACCTCGAGAATGCAGATGTAACTAAATACTCTGTGGACAGTTACTTTTCGTTGTGCGAGTGCACGCATATGACGTGCAGCAGTGATACATATTATTTACACGTATGTATGTGTGTGTGAACATTGCGGTGACCGCGGCTTGGTGGTAAACGGACGATAAGCTGTACTAATCACTGGTGAACTGCTGAACCACGCACTCTTGGAAACTTCATATAACATTTCACCATGGCAGGGGGATACAGTACTGCATCATGGGCATTCTACATCTTACTCACACACTTTTACCTATACCTTATTCTTTAAATTCAAATTCAATATATCTTTATCCAATAGGCATTTACACGCGCTTTTGAATTGTCAATGATGGTTTAACATGGTCAGTATAGTAAGTACCTAAGTAAGCTACCACCAGCTCGGAATGCTGCTCTTAGAAGAGCTGGCCAGAAATTCATCAGATACTCTTTTGAAATGAAATTTAATAATGTTCGACTTATTCATTATAACATCAACTTTACAAATGACTCAATATTTCAATAATATCTAATCCATTCAAATAATATTATCGTCAAATAATATTATAATATTAATAGATTTTAGAGCTTAAGGAAATAATTTTCTTTTAATAATAACTAATCTTCAGAAAAATAAAACTTATTAAATTCTAAATTATATATAAACTTGTAAGTCGATATATTAAGTTAACCTATTGGTAAATGTATCAGTGTCAGCTGTCGTAAGATGAGACAGCATGCGGCTACCTCACCTCACACTTCTACTAAGTCATGTGATATCTTATAATGTCCTCTTTTATAATTATTGACAGCAATAAAATTACATTTAATAAAACTTTTATTATGTAAAACGCAACCGGAAACGAGTCTTCAATTCTGCAATCGATTCTGCACTTTTTACTTTTATTTTAATTACCTTTTTTTATACACGGTTATATATGTAATATTCAGACGTAGTAATAAAAGTTATAAAGTACCTTTTAAAAAAATACTAAAACAAGACGAGGGTAAATGCATTTCAGATTATAAATGTCAGGAAAATAGAAATGTCAGTGTCACAGAGAAAAAATAAATTAATATTCTATATAGCATAGTCGCGATAATAACAATACTTAAATACCTAACCACTTTTTTTAATTACCATGATCTCAATGACTTATAAATATTAATTTATTAAGTATCTACTTTGAATTTACAAGAAGTGTAAAATTGCGGATAATTAACAATATCCATTTAAAATATATTAGTAGTAGTTAAATCGTGTCATGGAATATCTGTTATAAGAATGCTTGAATATTTATGAAGTACAAACTAAAACAATTGATTTCATTAACTCACTATTTAAAATCATTGAATAAAATATTTTATTATAATATAAAAATACGTATTAGTGTAATGAAATGAAAAGGGCTGTGAATTGAGTTTTGTTTAAACATGGTAGATAATAAAACTGTGATTCAGATTCAAAGAAAATTATTTTATGTTTTTGAGCAAAGTTGTAAACTTTTACATAACGCAAGGCTTAGGTCTAACGGGTTTAGACCTAAGACAAGCAAACAAAACATTTCCCGAATTGATATGGTTTTTACATTTCTTTAGAATAATTTCGGTAATAGAGCTTTAGTATTTCCAGATTGAAAAACTTAATTAATAGATAACACATAATAATTGTTAATGTAACATTAAAAATATGAGAAAACCTATAATTATCATTAAATTTTAAATAATATGTAGTTTAATTTAAAACAATATGTAATAAAAATAGTAGGTAGGATATATAACTTTTTTATGGTATGTACCATTGGTTCTAGGTTTATTTATTTTTAGCAGGTAATTGTTCATTTACGGATAGGTACTCGTACTTTGCCGCTCGTTCCGCCTGAAGACTAAAGAGGTATTATCGAGTACAATAACTAAAGTGCAATTACTTTTTCATACAGACAACTTTATTGTTCCCGTGAAGTTTAATGTTCGTCTGTATGAGAGTTCACCGTTAACTCATGAATAATAAGAAGCAAACGCTCAGACCATTAACATCAAGTGTTTTTCCTCGGGTCTATGATTATTTCTTGTAAAGTGGCTGCTTCTTGCTATTACCCAGTGTTTTACAAAGTGAGCGCTCAGACTATAAAGTTTTTCACTGTTTATCATCAGACCGCTTTCCACATCATTAGGTACCATACCCGCCGGTTGAATGGAAAAAAATAACCATATTTGTATTGTTGAGGGTGTTATTACAACGGTTGCTTATAATGAGTCTTATTAGATTTTTTGTAATGAACAGAGCGTTTAATTTATTAGTCTTATAATAATAATTTGCCCATGAGTAGTCATAAATATAGCATTTTACCTTTAAACCCGCTTCTGTTACTCCTGAGTGAGAGAAGTAAGTGAGGAGAACAGTGATACCTCTCATTGTTATTATTATACAATTATTTGAATGTATAAATATCAACGTAAGTAACCATAGTATTTTAAAAGTACAACATATTTTGTTTATTACAAACGTAATCTTATCTAATTTCCTTTTAGAAACTAACGACTAATTAGTCATACAAATTAACACAATTTCAATGTTTCGCTAAAAACTATACAATGTGTATCTACCGTGTTACGATAATTATAATTGATAGCGTTTCTCGTTCACTCAATTATATTAAATGGAGTGAATGTAAGCAGTTTCCCGCTTCGAAACAATAACCATAATCAGATGGTAACTTCTCGCGAACAATGACATTGCGGGTACTGTGACCATGATAATATATAAAACACGTATTAACTACAATTTGCATCTTTATAAGGTATTTATAAATCTTTCTTATAAAAAAAAACTAATATTATAGCAAACTCAAAAGCAAATAGCATCTCGTAAACTAAACAATAAACCTACTGTTAATTTACGTGTTTTTGATATTTCTACATCGATGTATGAAGTTATATAAATGTATGATAATTGTCATAAACAGTCTATTTCATGCAAAAGCGTGGTTCTAGTATATTTTTAACCGACTTCTCACGGGGCTGTTATACTGTTAACCTAACTACCGGTAAGCGGTGCATGCATAACACTTAAAATTAAAAGTTATTGTTTAATATAATGCGTGGGAATGTTTAATTAGATAAGTGGGATAAAAGGAAATAAGGCATTATTTAGATGAAAGTGACACTAAATTAACAATAGACAACGTAAAGACCGTACAGTAGCGACGGGTCAAGTTGTTTAACAAATACCTATATAAAACCTTATTAATTTATTATTAAAGGATTTATGATATAATCAACAATATTGTCTAATTTATATTATAATGAGAAGAATACGTTATATTAGCACAGATACAATTTATAGATATATAAATATTTTTTATAATATTTTTATTTAAAATTAAATACAAAGTGAAACTAAAACGATGCCATAGAAATACACACAGAATAGTAAATACCTAGAAACGGGTAAATGAAATCAACTCACAAGATTAAATAAAAACAACATATGGTCACTAAATAATAATAAATATAAAAACAATTAAAAATATCTAAAAAAAAGAGTAGCGGCTAAAAATATTAATAAGCTATTTAGAAAGCAAACAAAAATTTGTTCCAGGCTGTTTAAAAAGCATCCCGACTCATAGAAAATTAGTTTTGGGCAAGTTTGACGGAGCACGCCCTAGTGTGTAGTAGTGTCGGCAGTCCGGCACTCATTATGAACTACAGCAAAAAATATGTTCCTCCATACAATACGCATGACTCGCCGAACCTGGATCAATTATTAATAAAAAACGGGCCGCTTCATTGAAAGGGCGATTAGCTCAATATTTATATGGAATATTCGGTATCAACGGCTCTTTGTACTCATAATTCGGTGGGTCATGACGAGGCGGCTTTGACTCCAGTATCGACGCACAGACCAACTGCTTCACACGTTTTGAGGAAGTGGTATTATAAACATATAAATGTGGTAAATCATAATGATTAAAAATTCGAAATATATATATATATGTATATATATTTCGCATTCATTCATTTATTTTAAGTTCTAATATTAATATTGTAATCCATTTTTTGTTGTAATATACAACAACTTGTATATTCAAAAAAAAAATGTTTTTAAACAACTCTATTTCAAGGTCCCTAAAAATAATTCTACATATTTAGTGCAAAAAAACTTATTTATGTGTTTTTATTTAAAATTTTTATACTTATATAGAAAATAATATTTAATAAAAATCTTTTAAACTTATTTTAAATGGTTTCTAAAATTTGTACAACTTACAAAATGTTGTATTCATTATCAACAAGTTTGCATATTATTGTAATGTAAAATATTATTTATACATTATCTTAAGTGATTAATTTATTTTAATTTAAAACTTACAAGCAACAGACGTAAAGACTCCGCCGGACGTGTAACTTACGCCTATATAAATGTAAATCTTACATTTAGAGATCGGCTACGGAACTCTAGTGGTATGTAGTGGTATGAACGTCTCCATCAAAGAAGCCCACCAAGGTCGATAGGTACTACTGAATTGAAATACTCCTTGAAAAGAATTCTCCTCAGTGAAAGCAGAATGGCGGCGTAATTGTTTCATCTCAAACATTTTCTCCTACATCAATCAAACAGCCGCCTAAAACCAAACCGAAATTAATGTTTTCACTTTTATGTTTAGTAACTATATTTACATTTATATAATTAACACTTAATTACAAGCAGCTTTACATTAAAACAATTAAAGATTGTTACTTTCATTTGTTAGAAAACGCAATTTTAATAACAATGTACCTTGTACTAGATAATTACAATAATTAGATAATTATAATAATTATTTATTATATAAATATATGTTATAAAATAAACCCGTATATCACAACACATAAATTATTCCAATATCCTTCATAGTTGAGTAGTAATAATTTAAACTCCATATAATAGGCCTCGTTTTCCATAAGCGATATCTGGCAACAATTTTTCAGTAGAGCTGATGCTAATGAACGCCATTTTCACGAGCTTTGGCGCCGGCCGGCATGCAAATGTGCTGCCTGCTGCTAAATCATGCGTGAAGCGAACCAACACAACTATTCAGAAAGTATATATTATATATTGTTATATATATCACTTGGTACTAGATTGAATTAATACGAGAAACTATTTCTCTTTATTGCATTCGTTGAATTTTAAATAATACCCAATCATTATTCTGGTAACATTAATAATTCTGTGGTTTTTGACAAATAATTATATCTACCATGTGTTATTCGTTTATTTACTTAAAGATATTCCTAACAGTACGTCATTTTGGAGCCAACGAAACCTAAAATTGGTTTTATGAATATTTATAACATCTAACATTTTAGAATAATTTGAACTTTGCCATTAGAAAACTGTTCAAATACAGTTTTCTAATTTATCATCATCAAGTCATCCAAAACTGTCACCAAAGCAGCGGTTCGACTTAAGAGAAGATTACAGCATGAAAGAGCTTCACAATAGTCTTTTAATTTTTCATTATACAGCAATAAAAACATTATAAATGAGAGCGACAAAAAAGTCGTCGAGACTAACAAAAACCGCGAGATGGGGCAAATTTCGCAAATCATTCCGTCGTAATGATGGCCGCTTGAAAAAAAATTTAAATATCAAAAGCCCGGACGAGGCACGTTAATGGTTTAAAATCATTTTTCATTCGAGTCACTCGTGAGTCAGAAAAGAAAACGGTAGCCATCGCAACATTAATCTCGAGTTGGTCTGTGCGCTTAAAATTTAGACAACATCCATCTCTCATCAGCCGACGCTTTATAACTTTTTAAATCGTTCTCGATTCTTGATTACATCTAAAAAGTTTCAATAACAAAACCTTGGGTTAATATAAATTGTTTTTATTTACAGTCGCATTTTTAATGTAAATAAACGTTATTTCTTCCTCTTGTTCTTCATGTAGGTGTCCACTGGAGGTAGTCCGCTGTCGAACTCGCTGGCCGTGTGCATTGAGCTCTGTTTGTTCAGTATTCTATTTCCAAATGCGCCCATTTTTAATTTTGGAAATCTAATAACACAGATAATAAATATTTCATTAAAAAGAAACAAACTATAAACATAATATCATCTGTAATAAGTGATTACTGTTTTATGTAGATATAACATAATATAATACTCAATCCTCACATATATAAAAACTACTAAAAAGACAAATAAATGGGTTACTTTTGCCATAAAAGATTTTACTACCTCTCAAGGCAACTCAAATATAAAAAGTTACATAGTAGAACCTAATCTTTCTTTATATATCAAATTCCTGTCTTCCGGTTCCGTTGTTTTGGTATTTGTAATGGACTTTCTAGTATTTTATTTTTTCTTTTTCTAAATAGCTTGACCGATTTTAATGAAAATGTCTTGTTTAAGGAAAGGTTATTACTTTATATAATTTTTGTAGAGATCCAAATAACTATTTCTTATATTTATGACTTAACGATTTTTATGATAACGATTTTTCTTCAACTTATTATATAGAGAATGGACTGATGAAGAATTAAACCTATTACATTCGGCTCGGCGGCGTAACAATGAAAACAATAATCAAATTTCTGAAATTCCTTAAATTCTTTAATGAGATGAATCAGTAGTCACCCTGGTCGTTTCTTCAGTTCCTCATCGTGCACGGTCAGTCTGTTGTTTGGTTTGTCCTTGACCCCAGGGTCCGCCTTGGCGCGTCGTGCGAGGGCGGCGGGCGTGTCTCTGAGGGCGAAGGCCTTGGCGGCGTGTCCCAGGTGCAGCTGGCGGGAGTCCAGCCACATCCTCACCTCACGAGGGTAGCCGGAGTAGAAACGTACCCAGGATGTGAACGCTATAATATATCATGAGTACTGGTTGATGTTTCTTTATATTTTTGTTAGAATCATTACCTATTAATGAGTTGTTGTTGTGTTTTGTTTTTGTGTTCGTTGTTGTCTCGAACGATTGAGACAGTTTTAATAAATAATAATATGTAACTAGTAAATAAATATTACACAAAAATTTAAATATATGATGTTTACCTGGTTTAATCTCATAATAAAACTAACATGTGAACGTCATAAAAATGGTAGTAACAATATTTTGTGTCTATTCTAATTTAGTGTAGCGTAATCTAGTGTAGTGTAGTCTAATGTAGTGTAATCTAGTGAAGTGTAATCTAGTGTAGTGTAATCTAGTATAGTGTAATCTAGTGTAGTGTAATCTAGTGTAGTGTAATCTAGTGTAGTGTAATCTAGTGTAGTGTAATCTAGTGTAGTGTAATCTAGTGTAGTGTAATCTAGTGTAGTGTAATCTAGTGTAGTGTAATCTAGTGTAGTGTAATCTAGTGTAGTGTAATCTAGTGTAGTGTAATCTAGAGTAGTGTAATCTAGTGTAGTGTAATCTAGTGTAGTGTAATCTAGTGTAGTGTAATCTAATGTAGCCTAATCTAGTGTAGTCTAATCTAGTGTAATTCAGTGTACTGTAATTGAGAGTAGTCTGGTCGGTCTGGTTTGTTATGTCTCACCCCTGCTAGCCCGTGCGAGCCACTCTCTGTCTCCGTGTGCGACGTGTTCAAGTCGTGCCTGCACGGCGATGGCGGCACGCTGTACGGAGTGCTCGGACGGAGCCACCGTGCGTAGGGCTTCTAGGGCCTTCGACTCGTCTGACTGACGCAGTCTATTTTAAAGAATAATAATTTATGAGAAACTTAACTTAGCGCCGATGTCTTTTATCTTAAGTCCATTTACAATATAGTAAAAAAAGTTGTGATATTTATTGTGATAAATAACATTTTTGTACAAACAACGCAACTGAATTTAATAATATTAACAAATAATATTACCTGATACGCTTTTGTTCGAGATGTCTCACAAACTCTGCCTCGCTGGGGAGCAGGAACATCACAGCGCCTCCTACTTGAGCGGCGCGGCCCGTGCGACCCACCCTACACCGATATACCAATGTACACACCAATAATACAAACAAAACAGGTTTTACATCACGAACATATATCATTAAATACCTGTGAACGTAATCAGTAGCGGAAGCCGGAGCACAGAATTGTAAAACCAAATCTACTCGAGGCACATCCAGTCCTCTTGCAGCCACGTCCTATGCAACGAACAAATACGCTTTGTAAATTGTTCAAAAACTATTTTATATTCTTATAGTGTTATTGTAATTGAAAATATTACAAAAAAGTAATAAAATATATATTATGGAATCATTCCTTAATTAAAGAATTAAAACTATTATTTCTGTATAAAACAACTGAATGTTCGAGTTATCATTCCTATATCATATATGATTCTTTCTTATTTCTTAAAAAAAATAAACTACAAAGACATCTTATGTCCACTGGCAAAGATACCTGTTATACTAAAACTAAAGTTAACAAATAGGTAACGATGTCAAGTTTGCACATAGGATTATTTTTTTTTTGAACATATTATTTGTGTTCAATATTTGACACAGAGCTAAAAACAATAGTTATTAAAGTTTATGTCAGTTTGTCTATTTGTTTATTCGCACATCACGCAAAAACTACTAGATGGATTTTGAGGAAACTTATTGGTTATAGATATTGTCCCGATAACAATTTTTCAGAAAAAAATATATATTACTTTTACAAAAAGACACACACATTCGTTTGAGCTAGACCTAGTAACAAAAAAATATTGAATTTCACGCCACATTGACTTAACGTCTATGTCATGTATGATATACATCTGATTTCATACATACAAATTAAACAAAAAAATATACAAGATAGGTTTTGGGTGATGATTACAATAAAACTAAAAATTAATTCGTTGTTAAAAAAAATATCGACACACAATACAATAGTATCGACAGACGCAGACTAGTATACAATAAACTCTTCAACTCACCGTACAGAACAGCACCCCTCTCCTGGCGGCACGGAACTGTTTGAAGACCTCTATCCTATGGTCGTGCTGCATGGACCCGTGCAGACTGAACACGTCCAGGTCCAACGGCACCAGACCTGGCTCTGAATAGTCCATCTCGAAGTCTGAGTTCGAATCCTGTTTACAGTTACAACGTTAAAAATCATTTTTATCTACAATTAATGTTTGGTGGATCATTCCAATAATAATTATCACCTCATCATCTTTCTTTCCTTTCTTGCCTTTCGTATTTTTTGTATCATTCTTCTTTTTGTCTTTCACGTCTTTTCCGGTTAGAACAGTTTCTATCAACTCTGACAAATAGTCTACCATTTCTAAAGTTGCCATAAACACTATCATTTTACCTCCTTTCTTATTTAAAAAACAGTGTTCAATAATAAGTGAACACAGAGTCACCAATCTTAGTTTCATGGGAACAATAAGAAAAGTTTGGTTAACCGTTGCGGGTAGAACTAGTTCATCCTCAACGATAGCGGTTTGAAGCGCGTCTGCAAATACATTTCCAGTTTCCTGTGTCTCTTTTTCTTCAGGTTCTTCCTCATTTTTAGTAGTACTTTTCTTTTCAGCTTCTAGATCTTTCTGAGATTTAAAGTACTCGTAATCAGAGTCGCTGTCACTATCGACTTCATTATTCACTTTGGATACATTTGCCTCTTTTATAACAGCTTCATTGGTTTCATTTTTTTCACCTTCAAACAGTTCTGGATGGTTTGCTCCACTGAATGCTTTGAGACCTACATTAGAGAACAACTATTCTTAAAATAAATAAAATGTTTGAGAAATCTTACGTAAATTCATTTCATTCGGTATCAGTTAAGAAGGAATTTGCAGAAATCTGTCTATAAAATAAGTAAAAGAAAAAAACGGCTTTGCTCTTTCTTCAGTCTAAGAAAAAATATGTTTTTTTTATAATTAGCATTCCATATCAATATTTTCTTGCAAATTAAAATAAGTCTATATAGTCTATAATAGTCTAATAAGGTATTGCCAACAACACATTATCTTTTATGATCGATCGGTGACGCTTGCAGACTGCTTCATAGAAGCATGTTACAAATGATTTACCAAATTCATAAAAATATACAGAAAAACTCCTGTACATATAATTGAATTAATATTAACACTTACCGGTTCTACTTAACGGAGGTGTATCACTGTCATTTACTACTTTTACAAAAATTTCTTCTTTTACAACTTTTTTTTCAGGTTTCTCCATATCCTTCTTTTCAGTTTCCGGAGTAGATTTTTCTTCAACCTTTGCATTTCCAGGTTTAATTGGATTTAAAGAATCAGCAATAACTGCTTTACCATCTGAGGTATCTACAAAAACAGGATCCTTCATAGTTATTCCTGCTAAATTTTCAACAGCCTAAAGAGGATAAAAAAAAAATTAAGTGCTAAATATTTTTTGGAATATTTTGAAATGTTTTCTTTATTCTTAAAGATACCATTGATATATTAATTAGATTAACTATTGAATACCTTTGTAAGTGTAGCAGATAATAGTATCGTCTGTCGTTCTTTGGACAAAAATACTTTAGTCAAAGGATGCTCCACACTGGTTTCATTTTTAGTTTCATCTTCATTCTCTTGCATTTCTTCCACATCGTCACTAGTTTTAATTATGGTTTGTTTCACTAATGCCATGGGATCATATGTCGCCGCCTTTTTGTGGTCCTCTATGGCTTTCACAATAGCTGCAACATCTTTTTCATAACCCATATCCAATAAGCGATCAGCTTCATCTAATATTAAACATCTAAAACGATATTCTTTCATAGAAATAGCCATACATAATGATTAATTTATGAACTGATTAATCTTCATTAAATTAAAAATATTTAAGTTTTTTCAAATTACATTACAATAATTACCCTGTTTTAGCAAAATTCAAGGAATGTGTATGTCTTAAGTGATCATTTATCCGACCCGGTGTGCCAACTAATATACTCAGGCCTTTCCTTAATCTAGCCTTTTCAGCTTTCCTCTTTTGGCCACCACTCAGTAAGCCAGGTACAATCCAAACAAATGGCTAGACAAAAGGCATTCAAAAATAAAAGTATTTTTATTCTTTCTGATATCATATTACATTTTTAAATATAAAAAGTAATAATTAATTAAACAAAGAATGTTATAGTGTTTGTTAATACCAAAGAAAGTGCTGCATAATCAAATATTCTTTTTAATAAAAGATATATTTAAAAATATGCTTAAGCTTACAAAAAAAAATATGAACTTTAGATTATGTAAAAACTAGTGCCTTATATTTTATACAATAGTTATATAACTCTTGAAATAGGCACAATATTTACTATAAAAATTATAGAAACATCTTTTATATTATTTAATAAAAAATAACCAATATATGTTATACAGCTATTGAAATTTTAATTAAATACAGAAAAAAACCATACAGGCAGGGTTACAAGCCCACAACTTCTGAGAAATCGGCCCAGTGGTTTTTCATTATATATTTATTTAAAATTTACTTTAGAATAATTTTATTTTACAAAATATTGAATGATTAACTAAAATAAGTTTACAATATAAGCTATTCAAAGACAACACCTAAGGAGCAAGAAAAGAAACTCAATCTTAAGTTACCTTAACAAGTTTAACAAATAACTCATAAGTCTGCACGGCCAGCTCTCTTGTGGGGACCACAACAATAACTTTAACACCGTCATGTCTGTTTAACTTAGGCCGTATTGCCTGCAAGCCTTCAATAACAGGTAGAGCATATGCCAATGTTTTTCCCGACCCTGTCTGTGATCTAAAAAAAATATAATGTTTTAGATATACTCATAATAGATTATTTAAACAAATTTATTCAGAATATGAACATATATATTTTTTTGGTCATACATTAGATTTAAAAACATTTCATTATAAATATTAATAATTGAAATGTAGTATAAATAGAAAAATGGCATACCTAATTAATACATCTCGGCCTTCTAAAATGATAGGGATAGCTTTTTGCTGGACAGTCATCAACTCAGTTAAATTCAGATTTTGTTTTAAGTTTGCAACACTGTGAGGATGTATGTTTAAATCTGAGAAGGTTGTGCCAGCAAATACCTTCTCTACCACTGGTTTTACAGCCTTTTGGCCTATTTTTGGAACTTCTGGGTTATTTTTAAATAAGGATGATATCCACGGCCCACTTCTAAGTTTCTGCTTGAGATGTATCTCATCAGTTATAAGTTGGTAATCTTTGCCCTGATATTTTCCCTTATTTTCACTAAGTTCACGTAATCTTAACGACAAATCGTCACTTTTTGAAGGAGCATCTCCAAATTTTGTTACCTTATTCTGTGGTTCTCCAACATTTTTATCAGGTAATTTTCTCTGTTCCGTATTATTTGGTCTTTTGCGGGCTATTATCTTACCGGTAAAATCCGGCTTTGACTTGAATTTGTAGTCAGTAGCATTTTTTTGGACAAATTGTTTGTTTTTCGGTTTATTTTGATTCTAAAACAACATAATATTAGACATTTTCCAAACAAACTTAATTATTAGAATATGAGGAATTACAAGGAACCACTTACTTTTTTTGAAACAGTAATATTCAATTGCATATCATCCATTATAACAAAATATTAATATTATTACCGCACATAACATTAACTTTTAGGTTATTCACACGTTGTGACATTTGTTGTCAAATGTCAATGGGACGGGAGTATCATGACGTTAGACAGTAGACTTTATATCAGAAGACAAAAAAAATAATTGAAATCTTTAAAAACCATAGAATTAATATACATAGAATAGGTAAGCCGTAGGTATTCGTATAGGCAGTGATAGAGAGTTAAAAAAAGATGCAAGATGTCACACTGTTTGTCTTTGTCTAATCACACATGCGCTAAGAAATATTCATGACGCGTGATTTAAATACTTTGACATTTTTTAGGACATCCTCTAAATGTTTGAGTTTTTTACTATTTTATTTAGAATGAGTTAAAACATTTGTGTAAAACATTTGTGACACTGCATTTTGAAGACTATATTGAGTCAACACGAAAATTCAAATATTAGTTATTCTAGCTTAAAACGAAAGTTATTAATAAATAAAATATATAGTATTTTTGATAGATATTTTATTTTTTCTAATGTATTATTTATATTATTCTAGTAAAGGTAAAAATATCTATAATAATTATCACGTAAAATCAGATTTATAATACATGAGTCACTTAGAGTAAGGTACACGAATTACTATTACCCTTGAAATATGTCTAACTTATTGTAATACATTCTTATTCTATATTTGGTGTCATCACTTTCGTGCATCATATCGAGGGGTACAGAATTTTTAAGCAATCTTAAAGTTGTATATCCATCAGTATTATGATTTATGATATACGAGGGGGGTCAAAAAGTTCGCGGAATGAGGGGTATGGAGGGGGAAAAGGCAACTTTTTACTACCTGCACTAGTTGTGACACTCATTAAGAGTATAAATTCTAAGTTTCAAAACAATTAGGTCATAATTCACTGAGCTACACGTAAATCAACAAGTCAATCCGGAAGAATTTTTGCGACATGTAGAAAATTGAGTGTTGTCGCGAGTTTTTGGTGCTCTGTGGTGATCAAAAGGATGAAGTTTTGAACCGAATGGTGACTGGCGATGAAACTTGGGTTCATCATTATGAGCCTGAGTCTAAACAAGACTCCATGCAGTGGCACAAAAAGGGCACACCACCCCCGAAGAAATTTAAAGTGTCTCCGTCGGCTGGAAAACGCATGGCTTCTGTTTTCTGGGATTCAGAAGGAATCCTCCTTATTGATTATAAAGAAAAGGGTGTTTCTATAACTGGGAAGTACTACGCTACATTATTAGAACGTCTGCGAATTGCTGTGAGGGAGAAAAGACGGGGAAAATTGACCCAAGGTGTGCTCCTTTTGCACGACAATGCACCTGTGCACAAGGCGCAAGTTGCGATGGCTGCTGTTCAAAGAATGGGCTTCGAAATCTTAGAACATCCTCCCTATAGCCCAGATCTAGTCCCTAGAGATTTTTATTTGTTCCCAAAAATGAAAAAAGAGCTTCGAGGGAAGAAATTTTCCAGTGATGAAGAAGTGAAGAGCGCTATTTCGGCCTATTTTGACGACAAAGAGAAATCATTTTTTTTGATGGTATTAATAAATTAATTGATAGGCCTAATAAATGTATTAGAGTTAAGGGGGAATACATTGAGAAGGAAAAATAATTTTGTGTTTTATTTATTACTTTTTACCCTCCATTGCGCGAACTTTTTGACCCACCTGCGTAAGTTATGATCCAATATCAAAGTGGTCACTACAAATTTTTGAAGTTTTTTTATGCATAAATTTTCAATAGCATTCATTCATTTTGTCTTTAAATCCTTATCCATAGGAAATCTGAAGAGAAATAGGTAGATTTAAGAATCTTATAAAATAAATCTTTTTAAGAGATAATATACTACCTACTATTATTTTTTTTAATATGTGTATGTCAAATATAAAAACTGTCAATTTCTTACTTGTGAAAACTGCGATTATAGTTGAAAGGAATAATTTCTTTTTTACACACAATGCTTTTGTCATTTTATAGACTCAATAAAAAACTATAAATTATAGTTATAGTATATAATTTTTTGTAACTTTTACTAAAATTTGATCTCACACGTTGATATATTATCTTAGCTTTCAGCAAATAAGTAAAAATGACAATTGGTCACTCAATTGTCATTTTACTGAATACGAACTACGCCCGAGACGACGACGAGGAAGCACGAGATTTGATAAAAAATAGAGACAGATAATTTTTTTCGATATACCTATCTCTTTTAAGTTCGATAGTCACATTTTAGGCTGGCTTCCCTACTCTATTTTTAATATCTCTATGTTAAAAACCCCCCATACAAAATGACCTCTAAATAGTATAAAAATAATATTACTATTGTACCGTTGTAAGTACGTTGACGATGGTGTGTGTTTTACGAAGTTTTATGAGGTAATGAATGAGGACTTAGACTATACGATTAGATATTGTTATTTCGTTATTTGTCTTGGTTGCTTTCTTGCATTTTTGTTGTCTTCCTTTATTTAGCGTTTGCGCCGGGGGACCGACACAAAGTCTTCAATATGTGCGTTATTATACCTACTTTTTAAAAGTGTTTTTGTGTAGGAGGATCGTTATTTCTTTTCTGCTTGTTAAAGTTCTGTTACTGGTTTCTATGTTGTAAAATGGACTGACGCAACTAAGGACTAATAAACGAAATTTCACTTTTTTAAGTATTTACTATCAATCTTGCATAAGAACCTTTCATCAGCAGCACCCTGAATAAAAATGATTGAAAAAGCACACTTTTTGAATACTATTGATACTCTTCCATACTCTTCATTCTCCGGAGAATTAAGATCAAATTTGAAATGAATTCTTTATTATTCTCCTTTAATTTTCCAACAAAAAATATTATCATTTTAGGATTTAAAACGATAGTAAAGGATTTAATATTTGTAATCTTAACTTATCCTTTTTAATTCTAAAATAATGTAGCAATTTAAAAAAAATATGCATTTTAATTCTCGTTTCCTCGGAGAATTCGGAAGAATAAAAGAGAATTGAAAATCTTCTTCTTTTTTAAATCTCTTTAACGTTCCACGGAGAATTAAAAAGGATGCATTTAATTCTTTTCAATACTTTTTTTAAACCAGGGTAATAAAAACTCAATATCTTGAATATGACTGCTTCTATTTCGAAGAAGTATAGCTAAGAACCATCTGGGCAGACCAGACTTTCGTTAGATAAAACCGCAATCAAATCCGTCCATTTGTTTGGCTGCTACGATACCATAGACAGACACACAGGTACATAGATATACAGATACCAACATCAAACTTATAACACCCTTCTTTTTGGGTCGGGGGTTAAAAATCGAATGACAATAGCGATTAGATTATTGATTTCTTAATTGCATCTTACCACAGAAAAAAGATTAATTTGGTCTTCGTTGTATGCATATTATTTTGGAAGTCTTCAGCTTCAAGTATATTATATTTTATCTATCTTATTAATATTTACTAACCGAATTAGTCTAAAGGTTAAAAAAAGCTCCACTTGTTTGTCCGTCCGTCTATCACAAAGTTATCTTCTGAACTGGGGACGTGAGTTTAGGCAGTATATATTAATATGGCCGCTCATTTTTTAAATCAAAGTGGGCTTGCCTTATGCTATCTTTAAAAACCATACTAAAAGTTTTGCTGAGAGTTTGTGGAAAAAGTGTATACCTACATATAAGACTTACTCACTTAAGTATACATAAGTAACGCGAGCTGGTATTTGTTCCTCATATTCAAGTATATGTAGTATTAAATTATCAGTATTCATATGTCTACGTATATTTAAAATGTTAAAATATATACAGACCGACAACCGTAAATACTTACATTGATTTGTATAAAAAGTGTCTCATATTGTAAATTACACGGATAGCTCATTTTTTGTAGAACGAAAATGTTATGGCAGCAGCACTACCCCAGAGTAGGATGCCGCATGGAAATGCGGCATTATGCTATCAAAATAACTAGATATGTATAATAGTCTGACTTGGCTAGTCAGTCAGAAATCTTTTTTTTTCAGCACCGGCGGCTGAATTCCACCACTTCTATCGCTTCCACAAATAAAATAAGTAGGTAGATACTTCTACTTCTACTTCACTTCTACTTCTACTTATACTTCACTTGTATTTTATTTAATTTGTAATTTATTATCCACAATGTTCAGAATTTTTTTTTTCATTAAAATCTGTGAAAATATTATCAATGTTGTTAACTTATTTGTTCTAGTTCGCTCTAAGAATAAGTAAAAATGATTTTATGCAATGATCTGAATCTTTTAGTGGTTGATGGATCATCAAGAAATTATTATATTATTGTAGGTTATGACTTCAACATTACCCGCAATGTTGAAGTCATAACCAACAATAATATTTTTATTCCTCTTCTGTAGTCGGTCCCTCATGTCTGAGGATCGTGGTCAGCATCTGGGCTGGTTGGTATCTGTCAAGTGCATCTCTCATATCCATATAGAACTTTGAAGTTGACGATTCCCTAATTTGATCGGTCCATCGTAAAAGGAACTACGTCAGAATCGATCCATTGGTGCTTTTCGCAGTCCAGGGTATTTTTAATTTACGTCTCCAGCACCACATCTCGAATCTATTAAATCTTTCTCTTGCCAGGATAGTCCACGTCTCCACTCCATAAAACAAGATAGGGAAAATTAGTGCTCTGACCAATCGTATTTTGGTTTTGATACTAATTCCTCTTTTCTTCCATATGTTATTTAGACGGGTCATAGCTTCTTTTGCCATCCAAATACGTTTTTTTATTTCGAAGACACAGCTACTATCGTTGAATATTTGGGATCAAAGGTAAACGTAGCGGTCCACAATATCAATATCCGGAACGTTGCAGGCTGTATTTGATAGCTTTCCTGCTCGGTCCACTATCTTCACTTTCGTTTTAGCTCTTTTCAATGTAATAATAATGTCTCTTTTTGATGTTTCTACTTTTAGCCTCGAGTCTCTGGAACAGCACCTGCATGTCTTCCATGGATGTTGTCAGGAGAAGGGTGTCATCAACATATCGAAGATTTGATATTTTCTTTTCACCAATAGGAAAACCTTTTCCCCAGTTTTCAATGGTTTTCCGCATAATGGGTTCTCCATATATGTTAAAAAGTGCGGGGGACAAAATGCAGCCTTGTCTCACTCCTTTCTTTGTTTCCAACATATTGGAGAATTCAACAAGGATTTTTGTATTCCTTAAATTCTAAACAGTTATTAATAGGTAGGTACCTACTACAGCCACCACGTATAGCATTCAGGTTCCCGCAAGACAAACTAACCATCCATTTTTAACCCCCGACTCAAAAAGAGGGTTGTTAAATTTTTTACCTGTCGATCTGTAGATATACACAGAGTATCTGTGTATAATATGTCTGTGGCAATCTAGCAGAAAAACGCGTTGACGGATTTGTTTGCGGTTTTTTTAATCGAAAGCCTGATTCGTCGATATGGTTCGGTCGGTATCAACTATGCTTGGTCGAAATAGAAACAGTCGTCTCCAAAATATTGAGGTTTTATTGGTGCTGGTAAAAGATTCTTATGCAATATCGAGTTCGTAGGTTCATTTAATACAGTAATGAAACCAGTAACATAACCTTAAAAAGCAGAAATAAAATACCAAGTAATTTACAATAAATAAATGGCAAATAAAGAAATTACGATATCGAATCGTATAGACTAAGCCCTCGTAACTTCGTAAAAAAGACACCATCGTCGAAGTACGTACAACGGTCCCCCGACGCAACGACTTCAATAAGTACATAATAATATTATTTATATATTTTTTAGAGGTATTTTGTATCGGGGGTTCTTAAATTTTTTTATTTAATTTTTTAGAGGTCTTTTTATATCGGGGGTTTTAATTTATTTTTATATTAAGTTAAACTATATTTCCTAATTTTTTGAGGAAATGCCTTTAAACACAAATTATTGGAATTCTATTTATTTTTATAAAGGTCTCTATTTCAATTACATTACCCATTTTTTCTTAAATATTCTCATGAACCAGATGTATTAAATTATAATTAAACAACCATTTGAAATCGAGTTAGCCAATTTATAAAATAAGTAAATTGTATATTACAATTTGCAATTAAGGTAGTTGAATAAAAAAAAGTTAAATTAAATTAAAATAAATATTAATTTTCAATTAAAGCAGCTAATTATTAAAATAAAATAGGTAAATGAAAATGAAACAACCATTTGCAATTTTAAAATTTAATTAAATAAATTAAAATTAAGTAACCAAATCTCAAAGGCGACATAAATTATTATTATTATGTTTTGCCCATTATTCATTGTTTATATTATTACGAATTATTTTTTACTTTTTAGTTTGATTCATTTTTAAAGCGTGATTTTTTAAATATATTTCATATATTTTTTTACTTCTGTATCAAATTCGACATACTTCTCATAGATTTTTTGATCATATAATAAAACGAAAAAAATGTTTATATGGAAAACATAATATTTATCATTTTATTGAATAGCTAAGAAAGCAGATTATTGTTTAACAATTGGTTTTCAGTAGTGATTTTTTTTTACGAAAATTTATGATTTATATATTTTATTGTAAAATAATTTTTATATTTCCTATAAACATTAAATATCTATTTTTTATGTTTTTTACTTTTATTTGACATACTTCTAATATATTTTTCGATTCTATAATAAAACTAAAAAGAATAATATATGTATGGTATACGTGTAATACATTTCAATCTAATACATCGATTTGTTAAATAATTAAAATAGAAAAATTTTTGATTAGAGTACTAATTGGGTTTCAGACATATATTTTTTTTCCGAAAAGTTATATGTACTTTACATATTTTTTTGGAAAATGTGTAACATATTTCCTATAAACATAAAATATCACTTTTTTTCGAATTTCGTATCAAATTCAATATATATCTCATATGTTTTTTAAGTAAATAATAGATCTAAAAGTGTAATACATTTCAATCTAATAGATGATTTAAAAACTATTTTTTTAAAATACAAATATGTTTCAGCAATGTTTTTTTTTTCGGAAAAGTTATGTTTTACATATTATTGTAAATTAATATTCGCTGACACCAACAAGTCAGCGATGTTTATGTTTATTACTTTAAGTGACGAAATTCAATTAGTATCAATTTAAATGCTTGAAAATATAATAGGAAAAGTTTAATAATTATAACAAAAATTTCTACCTTCTCAGCTACAGATACGAAGTTATGCAGCATACCAACAATAAGCGAGTCGACGAGAGCGAAAAGAGTTTTAACTATCTATTATACAAACACTAAATCTGAATTTACGAACAAAACTTTGTGAGATTTGGAAAAGATTAAAAAGGCTGTTATAAAAAAAACATAATTAAATATTTATCAAAACATATTTCCAAACATTTCTCATAGCAGTAATTACGATCTTGTTGAGATAATTAGCTGTGTTTGTTTTTAAGGCTTATTGCACACAAAGAGTTAATCTACACATCCAATAATGTCGACATCACATAGAAATGAATTAAAGATGTAAGAGGCACGCGTCGCGGATACAAAATGCACTGAGACCACGTGCTGGCACGTGCCTACAAAACATAACTTCGTATCGTCTATGGGGTGGAATAAATATTTGTAATATGAACAGTGTTTACGCCATAAGAGCCCTCTTATTTACGAAAGGCGTCATTTACGAACTAAGGTTTGAGTTATTCGACGTCATGCGACCGGAAAATCGATATCCGATCAATATACATTCAGTTTTTGCTGTTTGTTTTTTGTTGTAATCCAACTTTTCACAGATGTTAACATTATGCATTCATTATACGAGATGTATATAATAACATTTTTTGAGTTTACTCCTACTTGGAAAGATTTTAATGTGAACGTTGTATTATAACATATAGTCTTATGGAGATCAACACTAGCTGCTGCACACTATCCACAAATAAACTTGACAAAAATACAATAGGAAATACATCAATACGGGTAGGACTCAAACCTGCATCGTCTGTTAGTTGCCGTTGTAGTCCGAATAGAGCTTGGCGATATTCTCTACCAAGAACTTGACGTAATATATGTAAGTAGTTTTCGACAATTAGGTGAGACCTATTAGGTGTTTTTTTTTAATACTTTCATTCTAATATAGCTGCGTATATAATATAAAACTTATATTTCAAAGCTGTTGCAGATAGTTCAAATAGTAGGGGGAGCTGATGGTGCGAGCACTTAAACACTTAATGGCAGAGAAAGTCAGTTATGGATGCCAGATATCATATCATATCATATATTCTAAAAATCATATCATATATTCTAAAAATACATCCAAATATTATAGAATTGTCGTCTCAAATCTTCCTTCCAAATAAAACTTCTCTAGATGAAAATGAAATCCAGAGTACTCATATTTATTTCTTTATTATGATAATTATGTTATAAGCGACTCTATATATAAACTATAATTTTATAAACCAGATTAGGTAAATATCCAGTATATTTGTAAGGACCGGAAATTAGGTCTTTAGATTTGATAAAAATGTTTGACCTTATATCAATAGTCCTTCTGTTCCAATGTTTTTTTTATGGTAACACAAGTACCTGAAACTAATATTTAAATACATTAATGTAAGGGTGACTTCTCTCTGGGCGTTGTGCAGACTCCGGCCACAAATCCATGCACTTGAAATTCTGCGCAAACAAGAAGGGGAAGTGTGAAGGCGGTGATTATCAGCCAACCGGGACGACCCGGCCTGGAACAGAGCTACTTGATTTTGGACCACTTACACAAATAAGACCTTTTATTGTAAGACGTTTTTGTGAAGAAAGGTTATTGTTTTATACATGTTTTATAAAAGTTTTATAAATGCTTCCAGCGTCTGTCCCCATGTATGTATGTATGCTTAGATCTTTAAAACTACACATCGGATTTTGATGCAGTTTTTTAATAGATAGAGTGATTCAAGAGGAACTTTTATATGTATAATAACATGCTTAATATATTAAAGAACCACTGATAATTTCAATATTTCTAATGCGAAGTCGTAAACAAACACATTGTTTTGCGCTTACATTGCAAACGCTGGCTGAACTCTACGAGATAGATCAAAATAATGTACTAAGTATTGTATACCTTAAAAAGTTCTAGAAGAAAGTTTTAGAGGGTATATGTATATCTCTTAGGGATAACTCACAAAAGCCAATTTTTATCCTTTACTTTTGACGAGAAATAATGGCTTCTTTACGAAGCGATTTTTGAGCAATAATCCTTATCTAATTAAGTGCCTTAAATACATTTCACATTTAATAAGGAACAATATATAAAGCATGTAATTTAAATGAATATTCTCGAAGATATTACAGATTTAAAATATAGAGACATCGCGTTTGCGGCGCGGCGGTACGGTCGGCCGGCGCACTCTGGTATGGAACCGTGCAAACCGTCTCAAAAATGGCTTTTGTGAATGGTCAGTATTGAAAATGTTGTTAATGCATATAGCTAACTGAATATTTATTTAGAAATATCAATTTCAATGAAATAATATTTCAATCTATAGGTGTGATATATGGTTAGAATGGTTATTAAGTACTCTGTTTAAAAAGTATTTAAATGAACGTTTAAGTAAAAACAAGGGAGGTATAAAAAAATACAGTATCTAATATTGTATCCTTATTAAAAACGTTAAATAGATTTTTGACAGTGAGCGATGTCTGATATCCTAATTTTGATTGTATCACTTAAAACAAGTTATATAGAAGCCAATACAAAAAAAGGGAAAGGGGAATTGTTGTACTACGAATTTAAGGCGTGCGAAGCCGCGGGCATAAGCTAGTTGTTTTATAAAATCACAATACAATTCACTTCAAACTAATAAACGCGAAATTATTTCTCCATAATCGGTTAGACGTTCCAAGAGTAAATAAAAATCAAATCATATTTTAAGTAGCATTAAAATATTGATTAAATCCTTATTTTAATTTTTTTTTTAAATGTCACTCAGTGACAAGGAGACGAAAAATAAAAAAAGCAAACAAATATAAACACCTAAGTATAAACATAAAATACAGGCAAGTATAAATTACACAAATTATAATTGAAAGTTGAGCCACGTTCTAGTTGTGAAGCTTCTATGGCTTTACTAGACTTTCTTCCTAATATGGATTGGCCATAATAGTAATCACCTTTATATTTAAAATGTATTTAGCTTTGAAATTAACTCGCTTTCGTCGAATTCTATTAGCGACTTAAGCGTCCCCTTTTTCTAATCCTTTTATTGTTTTTGTTTTGTCATATTATAGTAATGGCAGTAAAACCGACAACTTGCAAGGAGGCCATTGCGAGATGGGAGAAGAGTAAGGGAGAGACTGCCGCTGACGCTACAATTTTAGAGTTGCAGTTTCAATGGCCGCCGATAGAAAAAATGGATGGTGCTCTCTCAACACTCGTTAGTTGCGAGTAAATATTGTTTTTTTTAATACAATGGTATTGAATGATATTAACAAAGACTCCTGAGATTTTGGTTTATACTAGATAATTTTTTTTTATATTAACACAAGTTTAATTTTGATATTGATACAAGTTTAATTTATATAGTGACAAAAGTTACAGTTAGTTTGAGCTGAAAAGCTGTAAATTATCCTAATATAAACTATATTTTACAGAAAGCTGAGCTTATCTTCCAACATGATCGATAAAATAGCGGGAATAGCCGGTATGAGAAGCTTAAAAATATTATCTTTAGGAAGAAACTACATAAAATCGTTGGCCGGCATTGTAAGAATTGGAAAAATTGTCTCTTAGCATAAAATTCTATAAATATAACAACGCAAGCAATTCATTTAATTGATATTTAAGGAAACTGTATCTGATACTCTAGAGGAACTGTGGATTAGTTACAATCCTATAGATAAATTAAAAGGTGTAGGATCTTTGAAGAACCTTCGCGTGCTTTACATGTCTAATAATGTGGTCAAAGAGTGGGTGGAGTTTAACAGATTACAGGTTATTTTATTATATACCTACAGAGGAAATATTTAACATTAGGTAGATTGAATAAAATATTTTAACGCTAATTGAATTTTATTATTCTTGTTTCAGGAGTGTCCTGCTCTACGCGACCTTGTTTTCATTGGCAACCCCATCTGCGAGAACCAGCCTGATGTAGAAACTTGGCGTACTCAAGCCTCTAACAGACTCCAACAAATAACCAAGCTAGACGGCATACCTATTGTACGAGACACAGAATAAATTCACAATTAGGTATATATCATAAATTTTCTACTTCAAATGAGTTTCAATGATTATAATGTCAGATTATTATCAAGATTTCTACCAGCGAGTCAATTACACAACAATTGCGGTTAAAACATCGCCGTCTCATGGAATTTATAATTCAAAGTGAGTTGTGATTGCGTGACCGCCATTACAAAGACTGATAGAAGACCACTTGTTTAGGATAGAATGTGAAATGACAATAATAATCGAAATAATAGCCTCGTAGCATCGCCTCTGCTTGACATTTATGACAGATTATGACTAGCTACTAATAATCGTCGCGCACGCCATCTGTCTATTAGTTAGTTCAATTTATGTTTGACGTTATGATTGAATTTTATTAATCGAATCAGGAGTGTTGTAAATGGTAGAGACTGATTCAGATCCATATCGTGACCTCTTGAAAGAATATTTTAATGAAAACCTAATATGATACTTAATAAATAATGAATATATACTATTGCTTGTCATTTACATGTTACTCATTTTGTATATAAAAAAAATAAATAATTGATGTATGTTTTTGCCTGTGTTTACGTATACGTTTTACTTTAATCAAATTGAAACAACGGAAAAGCACTTAGATTAAGCGACAAATCTTCTAAATCGTGTGTATCCATCTCTATTGTGTCCGGTTTATGATTCGTCATACGTCTCCAAGCCGACTTAATAGCCTGCTTAATTCTAGCCAAAGGAAATACGAATTGTCGAGGGTCGCTTTTGATGGCAGAAAAGTCCCTCTGTAGTCGCCCAATGGCATTCTTATTGTATTGCTAATAAAATTTAATGATGTAAACGGATAGCGCGAATAGATCTAACTCAGTAGCGCTCTGGGAGAGGGGCGCTGAGGGAAAATCAATTAAAGACAATATATCTGTCGTAGATTAGGTTATTGTCGTAACAAGATACTGTTGTGAAAATGTATTAAGTAATACACTCCGATATTTTGAATTTAACTAAAATTAAACAGCTTTAACTTTCGCAGAATCAATTATCGTTTGTGATATTTTTAAGTTTCAACATGCCTTATAAACAACTAAAAGCACTTAGCTTCTATTTCATTTAAACTAATTGAATTCAAGTGTAACGGTAAAGTATCGTGTGGCCGAAAACCAATAATAAATATTGGTTCGATGGTGACATTTGAATAGTGTTCAATAATTAATGGGCAGTAGATTATTGTGTGCTCTCGGTAATGGACCGATAATTGTCCGTCCAAACAGAACTAACTCTCTTAATCACAAAGCGACCCACACCTTCCCCATTCCCTGCATGTATAGCGACAATTATTTAATTATTAACACTACAATCAACCTAATTTTGATTTCTATTTGACATTTCGGTAACATATTACCGCCCCCGGCTCGCAGCCATTTTGTGACATCTGTCTTGAATGTGTTACCAACTATAAAATTCAATTTCCCCAATCGGGCACCTCGGCACATTTATTATTCATAGATCGGTACATGGACGCCCGGCCACTAACAGATGTGATCTTTTACGTGATATAATAAGATGTTATCATAAAATCATTGAATGCAAAGGACCAGGGCCATATATATTCATAAAATCAAATTTACATAGAAATTCGTGCCAATTCACATTAGGGTTAAATTATTTTATAATACCTTGTATAATATTAAATTAAAATAATAAGTAATAAATACCAAAAAGTTTTAATAATCAATTCATGGGATATATAAAACTATCAGGATTATAAATAGCTGCTGGGTTAGTTTAAAAAGTGAAGAAAAAATCATTAATATTATAATAGCTTTCAGAGTAGCAAGGTAGAACGTAAAACGCAGGTAATCGCCTTCAGGCATCGCTGAACGTATTAAATAATGAAACCCCATCGATGTCCATTCTGTAATGGCTATATCGCTGCAGCTGGTCGCCGATTTAAATGTATAATCGGTACGTGAGGCCAATAAATCAATCCATGTCGTCGGTAATGCGCAATCCATTTGCTCGCATGTAGCATAATTGCTGTTAGCACCGCCCTATGGCCACATTAGCCCGAGGCGACCCCACACTCGACCCCTTCAGAGGCTGAGGCAGACTCGAATTAGCCTCCTCTATTTTAATGGCTGTTTTTCTAGCTCACGAAGCCGCGGCAAACGTCCTCGCTTACGCCACTTAAAGGCGGAGAAAATAGCTTAAGTGCTTTCTCTATTATACTTAAGGTCGTTCGTGAAAAGGATAATTTTCAAGTCTCAAGCGCTCCGCCCGTCTGAAAGATAGAATTGTATGGATGCGATTGTTTTTTTTTTATTACAGTAAAATTAAAATGAACGGAATAAATATTTTTTGTAATATTCATTTATACATTTTCAATACTGAGTGATTAATTTTTATCAATTAACAGGTCTTTGTTTCTGTAAGGACAGGCTAGTAAGGTCAGTTTATGAAATTGATGTATGAAATAATGCTTTATAAAATCAAGAGAACATTCACAGTGTTCTACCTCCGAATGAGATAATTTATTTTTAAGTTGGGTAACCTATTGTAGTAGCGCGAGGGTCGCAAAATAAAGCTTTTTCAACAAACAATAGTTCCGGCCCTTTGTCGCGCTCAGAGTTGAGTAAACATTAGTAGTTGAGGCCTTTGTGACCGCGGCTGGAGAGGTTACGGCCAGATAACTTCCACTTACCCTCCTTCACTATTGTTTGTTTGATATATTTTTGTCTTTGTAAAATCTTGGCTATGTTAAATTTGTTTACTCAAATCGAATTGTTATGTAGATGAGAATAAACTTACTGAAAGTATTTGTTCTGTAGAATGTTTTTGACTTATGGAGTGATGTGATTTTTTTTATTCTATCTTTCATACCGCAACATGATTTCTAACCAATTACTATTTGTTGATTGTTTTATTGTAATTATATAACCATACATAATCACTTAGGAGCTTTACTGATACAAGGTCGTTCCACATAGACCGTAAAAGTTAATCTAAAACGTGGAAGTCACGATTCAACCATAAATTACTGTTTCAACATTAACACCTACTTTACATAATAGCCGATGAACCAAATTTAGTTTTCATGTAACGCACCCTCGCAGCTACTTATATAATAAGCAATGATCAATGGGCTATAATCCTATTGTGTCACATGTAGACAAAAAAAAACCATATCTGAATTATTTCGCCACGGTCTCTTTAATATCTCCATTACAAAATCTGTATGCATTGTTGTCGGCTAACGTCAGTGTTGCTCTCGTTCTAAACTGTAAAGGAGTACGCGTCAAATGTTGACAGTTGTGGAAGAAACAAGAACGTGTGCATTCCACAATAGGCATAATAGCTTGTGTTTATTTAATTTAAGTCACTTGCAACAATAATGTCGTGTTCCGACTTGAGCGGAGCGCCTCGGGGCAATAAAATTAATGAAGCGTGGAGATGGGACCATTTTACTTGTATTATTCGTCTCCTGCGGGCTGAGACTGAAGCGAATGTCCATTAGTTCTGTTTTAACATGTTAGCGAGGTTGAAACGTTGTAAATGCGATTTACTTTAGAGAGAGGGTGGAAAAGTAGCCTTAGAGATTCAGTAACGATCGATAGTCGAACCGATCCAATAAAATTTAAAGCAGCACTTAGTGATCGCTTATATTTACAGAAATTGCAGTTCTCGAGGGTTTTGGATCAAAGAAGTCTAAGTTCTCGAAGTTTAAAAACTAAAAAGCGTTAATATTATTTATTTTCTGGATATATAATGGATATAAATATAAATCGTATAGTAACACTATATAACTTTTGATACAACACAAGCTGAGATACTCGAGATGAATGAACAAAAGCAGTATTAGTATGTATTAGCGGTTAACTGATGATCACAGCAGCGCGGCGGGCGACGCGACTATCGCGAGATAACATCTAATCCAGCTCACAAGGGTGTTTCTGTCTGTCTTTATATATACGAGGAATGAAAGCTTTTAGTGTTTTAGGAGTGTGCGAAATGTTTATTATATTATTTAGAAATAAAAACTTTTCTAAAGTATTTGCTATTCTATTATCGATTCTTCTATATTATCAATATAAAAATAAGTTCTATTTCAATAATATTCAATGTTTCTTAGATTTTCTCAAATATTTAATAATCAAATCTATTTTAACTTAGATATTTTATAAGAAACACAGAAAACATTTCAGGATAATAGTTAGTAACATTCAATTTCTGCTGACTGTGACACAGTTTCGTAGAAGCGTCGTAGCCGGTAACATTTCTCGTAGAGCTTCTTTGTTATTAAAACTTGTCAACTTCACAAATTTATTTCTTTATTATAAATACTATTCTCCGTAGTTTATTGCAATCGTAAGCTGGATAAATCATATCTTCGTAAAATTTTATTTACGTGTATAAAAGATTCAATTTAAACGTAGTTCCCCTGGTTATAGGTCAAGACCTATTCAAATTACCTGATCTTATCTCAACTGCTCAAAAACAACCGCTGGCGCTAAACCATCGCACGCTCATTACACGAACATTTGCCACCACCATTACCATATCAGTGATCTGATCTAACCAGCGCTCTCCGTGGTGGTGGAGAGCACTGCAGGCCTCGAGACAATAACACGATTAGTGTTAAATGACAATGGGTTTTGCAATTGATGTTATCAGTAAAGGAAAGATAAGATCTCTTAAACCCCATTTATAGTGTCAGCCGTGGCTAATACGGAATATATATGTATATTAAAATAGTTTTTACAGATAGATGATGCTCAATAACAAGATAACATTATTAAACATTTATCGATTTTTTTGTGAATATATAATAAAATGAAAAAGTAACAACATTTGCACATACATAAAAATAAAAGTACTGAGCAATGATAAAGTTTTATGGGGCTATTACGTAGCAACAATAGGCAGAGAACGCTCCAGAGGCTGGGAGGTTTAGTGCATCCGATTTCCATACAAAAACTTCTATTTCCCGAACTAAATGGCACGTGAGAGGACATAAAAATACGGGAACTAGTTTCTACTAGAAGATAGTTGGTAAGTCGGTACACGGAAGAAGGAATGGTCTTTTATGTTAACGTTTACATTTGTAAACAAATAATACCCATGTTAAGATGTCTTAAGATATTTTGCTAAATAAAGATTATTATCAATTTTAGTATTTTTAACACCAAGCCACTCTATCTACGGTTAGCATTATTCCTTATTATTTATAATTATTTTCATTGTATACCTATAAAACTTTTTAGGAATTTATGTGGGCTGGCACCAACCAAAATAAACAAAATAATTTGAAAACAACACATAAGTGAACTGAAAATGAAAAACGGCTATGAAATATACAAATTTTACGGAGTAGCTTAGAACATGAAAGTCTTTAATTACTACAAAATGAAACCCTAGTGTACCTCCATCTTGCCAAAGACGGCATTAGAATAAAATAATTATTTTAACGAAGTACGCATAAAACTCTGTACTGTCTTCCTTATACCAATTCAACAAAGGGTCATAAAAAGTCAGCGAGGCTGCGGCCAGCGCACGTCAAACTGATCTCGAGCCTACCGACTTCTGCCATCTCCCGAGGAAGTGATTTGTCAGCGCCGCCCCCTCTCGATTGAATAATTCAAATAATCGAGGTATTTATATGTAAATAGCGGGCTCCATCTCCATACGAAAGGGACGATCGGTACATAAATTTGGCAAGAAGACGCGAAAACTGCGACGCACCACCGATCTGATTTATTCGCCAAGTTTTGGAAAAAGTGGCTCGCATCAGGAAATGTTTGTCTAATCGCATTTATTGCCCCGACCCAGGATTTTTCACCCCGGAGCACAAGGGTGAGTCGTGCCCATGTTACATACCTACTGATATCAGATGTGAAAACAACTTTATTGGTACCCGAAAAATGTTTACTTCGTCGATTTACAAAAATATGGTTAAGTTTATGAATGTGACTTTTAATAACATTTTATAAATATAACATATATATAACATTATATACTAGAAATAAATAGATAAATAAATAAATATTTTTTAGATATAGTAAAAGTGATTACATATAAAATCAATTATTATTCAAGTCTTAGAAACAATTCATGGAAACAATACGAAAGGTATTTGAGAACGGTTCTCCGTAACGAATATCATATGTTCGTGGCACTCTATTAGTCATAGTGAGCGGCAAACTCATCAATCATGCTAGCGCAGCGCTAGGTAAAGTGTTAATAATCGTTACTAGCACTATTGTTCTTTATAAGCAACATAATTCACTGAAATAGATCGGTGTTTGTTACTAATATATTATTTCTTTTAATGCGTTTTGTTTAATATACAAAATTCATAAATGCTTAAACGGCTTAGTTTTAAAAATAATCTCTAAATACAAATCAGGTTATATGTATTAGAAACATGTGGAAGTGAAAAGTTCAAGATATTCATGAACGCAAGTTTTCCCATCGTTTAAGTTATCATAAGTATAGTTATCATAAGTAGGTATAATTATTAGGTATAATTACCTAATTATTGTATAGGACACGCAGAAACCAATAGCAATATAAAAAAATAGGTTGAAATCATCTAGATAATGAATTGTATAGAACATAGAGAAATAAGTAAGCGAGCAACAAAACGCACTTTATCAGGTGGCGGGTGCTTTATCTCGCTAATGACCAACCCCTCCAGAGTAATAAAAGTCGATATCAACCTCTCTCTGACCGCTTTATAAAGCTTCTTGATACTTGATTTTGTATTTTAATACTATTGAATAAAACGAATTTTAGATAAGTATTTTACTAACTATAAGTTACGAGCATGTAACTAAAAGAAATCAACTGTCATATAGGTATTATTATTTTTTTATAATATCATCTTCTAATAAAAACTACAACTAATTCTACATGATTAATCAAACGACATAATTTAGGCAATATTATTATTTGTAATTTTTCTACAATCTGTAAGACTTAATTTTCAAGACTTATTTTTTATTTAATATGAAATAGGGCAATTCTTTGGCAACTTTGATGGATCATAATTCCTATAACTATTGTTATTCTATGGTAGTAAAATGTAGAAACATACATATTTAATAATAAAATACACAAGTTTATAATAACAACAAAGTTCCCAGTAGCTAGAAGGGAATGCGGCTATAAATATCAAAAACCGCAAGGATCAAAACACATCACTGCAGTTTACGCTCACTGAAGCGCGGTTGAGAATTAGCGCCGGCGGGAAAGAAAAATGATTGTGACAGTCCGGCGAACACCGCTAATGGAGTCTGCGTCTGCGAAATGCTGCCACTTACAAACACTCAACTATTGCTGTGCGAATTACAATGCTTTATTTATAACAAAAAGTTTAATATTACTTATCGAATTATTTGTCATTAAGTCATTGATTCGAAGATTGTGCAAACATTTATTTGTTGACATTTTTTTTATACGTGTTGTGTATAACATTGGTGAAATGTGATTTTCAACCTGACGTGAAATCCCGAATGTTTTGCTGGATGCTTATAAAAAGACGAGATTTAGGTTTGGTAGTAAGAACGTAATAATCTGTTTTCACAAAAGTGAAAATATTACCAGCTACGAGTTAATTTAGATAATTTTGATTAATAGTTTTTCTTCAGTACCAAAGCCCTTGTTTTTGAATTCAAATAACAAAAATAATAATTGTAATGGTGAATATGTAATCATTTAGTTTTTTAATCAATAACCTTTACTTAGTAGTTAGTGTGGACTAAAGTACCTACATATATACTTATAATAAAACAATATGTACCTACTAGTATAAATTTCCAGATAATCATTGAAATTGACACTTAGCACCAAGACCGTGTGGTTGTTTGATATTAATCTAGTGAAATTTAAATCACCAATACAATACACGGAGGGCTATTTTGAAATAAGTTGAGAGCTTATAGTAATAATGTAGCCCCACCCCAGCGATGCGAACTCCCCTCGCAAATTAAGTGTAAAACAAACCTAATGAAATTTAAATATCTCTTCGACGACGTAATAACTGCACAAATAAAATCATGTCGGGGGAGAGTAATCGCTTCTATTGTATACACATTGTATGAAATTATAGCAGGGACAGAATATAGAACCTTGTCCCAGTAAATGAGAGCATATCTTGCTCTATACTCGTAGAGTTGTTTAAGTGTGACAAGGTCTCACGAGGGTTAGAATAGCGTAAGAAGGGGCGGGAATGTTCTCGAGACAGTAATAGGCTCTCGGGGTGATAGGCCTACCTCTTATTGTTGGCTTGTTAGCTGATAATTCACAGTAATGTGTTTAGGCGTCGTATGTTGCAAGAAAACGTAACAGGCTTAATTCAATTTCGCTAAGTGGTGTATTTGATTTAAATGTATTAAAAGTTTGGTAATGCTTTATATATCATTAAATGAATATTGTCTAGGAATTATAAATAAAGCTGTTATCGATATTTTATTCATTAAAATACTAAGTTTTGACGATCAATTAATTTGATTTATAAATATATAACCAAAGACGTTTTGATATTATTAAATTAGACAGGAGACGCAAAAGAATTCTTTTGTATGTATTTGCATTCAAAATTAAAATTCTCGGAAATAGCAGTAATTATTCTAGCAGCTTGCGGCAAACACGGATTCAAATGAAGTTCTTAAGAACACGTTTCCGCTTTCAAAGGGGAGGATACTAATTTTCTTTCAACTCTTAAAGAAGCTTCCTTTCAAGAAATGGAAAAAAGTTACAATCGAAATGGAAATTTGCGTTTTAAATCATCTAATGAAGCTGAGAAGTTTGTAATGGAGGGGCGAAAGGCTGCGAGTAAATTGAGGAAAAAACTTGAAAGGAATCCACTAACGTACCGACGGCAAAAACGATTGAGAATTTTAACAACTAATCGAAACCTAATCATTGTTAATGGTGTTCTCAAATACATTTAGAATTATATTTGGAAGAAATCTCGGATACGGTTTGGAATTAAGATAAAAACATCAACACTTTTGTAACAAAATTTATTGGTAAAATATATTGTTAAGTTAAAAAGAACCATAATATTGGATTTTATATAAATTAGTGAGTCATGAAATTTATAAATTTCTAATGTAATACATATTAACATCAAGTTATCGTGGAATCGAGATACTGTTTTATAAAGTATTTAAATATAATCGTCTTACTTAAAAATACTATTAGATGTATAAAGAAACAATTCATACTATTATTATTTCAACAACAATATTCAAATATCTCGTTTCTCTTGATTTAATTCGCCTGCGACTTCCCAATGTCTAAGTGACTAATAAAGGGACATTGTATTATAAATATGAAGTAGTAATATGTTCTGGTTCACTGTTGTACCGCCGCGTTGGCGATGATGGAGGGCGAGTTGATGGTTTCTCCGAGACTCTCCAAGAGTTCCTTGCGGTAGTCGTCGAAGTCGCCGTCCACCTGATAACATCATCATTGTTACTTATTACTATTTATACTCATTATGTTTATTCGAAAAATAATAAAATATTATCATCTCAGTTTAGGATTTCAAGAATGATACTATGTAAGTGACTAACTCGAAGCCAGTTAATGAAAAAAATACTTGTGACAAAATCACAAGTAGAATGGTATGTTTTATGAACATACTCGAAATACTAGTAATTAAATATATATATATATATATATATATATATATATATATATATATATATATATATATATAATACATCAAACAAAAAAATATTCAAAACCTTATAAAGTCTCCTTGTGTTAATAGATGGTCAATCTCAAACAAATTATTAATTTAGGTTGACGTCTTTCATTAGTGTATGATTTGTGGTGTCCTTTAAATTACGAAATTTTTAAAATACGATTTTTTTTTAATATAATAAAGCCCGAATTCATGATACAAATAATCGTGCCGCTCATTTACGCGGACAGATATATTTAAAATATAAATAATTTAGCGGAGGGTCCACAGGTCCAGATACATATTTGTAACACAAATATTTTTGACACTCGCGCCACACGCCGAGACAGATATTCCTTGTACAAATAACGAAAGCACTCGGCCACAATCACATGCAATTATTCATAACACAAATAAAAATGGCACTCTGACCACAGGCTCAGAACATATATATATATATATATATATATATATATAATATTATATATATATATATATATTTATATAATATAATATTATATATATATTATATATATATATATATATATATATATAGATACGAATAATATTGACGAATAGTCCTCAGATCGGAAAAAACATTTAGAATATCGTTTTTCGTAACCTGACTGGGGATCGAACCCAGGACTGCGATTACCTCGTTAATAGTCTGGTCCTCGATGACGTAGAGGGCGCAGTCCGTCTCTCGTATGAGTCGTTCGTCGTGAGACACGATGACGACTCCGCCCTTGTACGCGTTGATGGCCTCCGCCATGGCGTCTATACTCTCGATGTCCAGGTTGTTGGTCGGCTCGTCCTGCAGGAGTGACGACACATTTCATTAATTAAAACTATTTTTAACTTAGGTATACCTAAGACTACAAAGCAAAGATAAACATTGTTTGTAATGTTTGTATGTTATGTTCAAAAATAATGTAGTTATATAGCTTATACACGATTTGGAATCATGCTATCATAAATTCTAAGATTATTATTACTAATATCTTGTATAAAAATACCAAAACGCACCAAAATAATAACATCAGGCGCCATCAGCGTCAACTCCGCCAGTGCGACCCTGGCCTTCTGTCCCCCACTCAAGTCCTTCATCTTGATGGTGTGAGCGTGGCTCTGGAGCCCGAACGTCCCGAGCGCCTTCCTCGCCTTCTCGTACTGGAGACCGAACAGCCTCTGGAGGTACTCCACCGGGGACTCCTCCGCCGTCAGATGCTCGCCGGAGTGCTGGTCGAATCTACCGATACGCTGTTTGACGCGACGTGGAATATTAGGCATAGGCATAAATTAATTATGTGCTTTAGAGATAATATTAAAGTATTTATTACAATCGATACTCATGTCTGCTCGGGTTATTGATAAACTTTGCTTTAAATATGTCCTGATCTTAACTCACCAATCGATGATTTCTGATCAATTCTCCCCTGATCGGACTCAGTTCTCCAACTAGCAGCTTGAGGAATGTGGACTTGCCGACTCCGTTGGGACCGACGATGGCGATACGGGAGTTGAGGTCGATACCGAAATCTACTTCCTTGAATAACGGCTTCTGGGTGGGGAAGAAGAAATCCACATCTAGAAAAAAAGGACAGCTACATTAAAAAACATATTTTTGTTTCAATAACCGAAAAGCTTATCTAAGAAGTATTCACGTGGATGTATGCACGTGTCTATGTATGCGCGTGTATGTTTGTCATACTATTGTCTATGTATTCTATCTGCGAGGATGCGTGTGTGTAAGTTATATATATACATATGTGGATCTATGATTATTAAGATGCTGTGGGTGTGTTATTTTTTTTTTATATTTGAGGCGAAAAATACTATTACGTATCATGGGGTCTAGATGTTCTTGATCCGGTATGTCGGTCTCGGTCAATACCGACTAAAAACAGCCTCTTCTTCTATATCTTCTTTATCCCCATGATGTCACCGTTAAGTATTTCTTCACGGGAGAAGGGCTTAGCTATTTTCGAGCTATCTCATAATTGTGTTTTTGGCTGCCGCTCATTCCAGCTCTTTCTCTTTCCAGGAGGCGTAGTTCTATTATCACTTCCGTCGCATGCGTATTTGTTGCGTCCCATGCGTCCTTTCTGTTACAGATACAACATTGTCTGGTAGAAACACTACCATTTAATTTTGATTCCCACTTCAGTCGAGTCATTGGTAATCGGGGAGAAACAAAGAACACGTAATCTGCGTTTTCGTAACTGCCTTCGTAGATGGGCATCCTGGGGAATGATCATGATTGAACCGATAAAGATATTTTCAAAAGCATACGTGCCCTGAGAGCATCTGCGTAAGGTAGTAATTTACCTCTCTGTGTTCCTGGTTCATCCATTGATCCACTTCGGGTATGAGCCGATGACTCCATCTCCCTCTACTTGAGGCGTCCCAGCGGGTCTGCCAGTCATGTATACTGCTCTCTTTCCTTACTCCTCAGCTCAGTCGGCGTCCAGTACGGGCTTTCTTTTCGAAGGTAGTATAGAGAAAAGACCTAACTCTATCTAGAGCAATACAGCAGTATTGCTCTAGATGCAGTTAGGCCCTTTCGGCAGAAAGCAGTCTCCATTGACAGCCTTCTATAGTGCTTCTAATACCTCTAACTTAGTGGTAGTTTCATCCAGGTTTTTAATTGCAACCGTAACTTCTGGGACTCTACTTTCTACTATTGCCTCGTGGCCAAGGATATCAGCAATTGTTTCTTTTATATCTTTATATCCTTTTTCGAGTCTTGCTTGCGTGAGGGGTGAATTAGTCTGCGTCTCTGCAACTGAGGTAGCAGAGCGTTGAACCTCAGGACTACCGTTTTCCAATCTCAACAAAATCTTCTTGAAAGAGCTGCCTAATGAAGCTGTGAACTTTATTATTTCTCCATGTGCATTCATTTTTGTCTTAATAAAGTCGGCCAAAGAATTAATCAGCTGTTCATGACCTAGTAATATACTTTTTAAGTCAGTTCCGATACTCTGTAAAGTAATGAATGGATGACTTCTCTTCTCCTTGTTTTGCGTTTGCTCTGTTAGTTTTGTTTTGTTTTATTCATTTTTATTTTCCATATTGTTTCCACGAGAACCTAAGGAATCACTAAGTCCACTTCGGGAAAGCCTCGGTTACCAAGTAAGGCCACTTAATTACTCCTGGGGTGGTACCCGAGGGAACCGCTCGGGACGACCATACTCTGTCGTCTTCCAGTCCGTCAAAACACAACCCTTCGTCAGTGGCACGCTAGACCACTGACGAAGGGTTGTGTTTTGTCCGCGGAAGCTATTTTATTTCATCCCTATTGTGTATCGACAATGCGAGCCTTGGGCTTGTCCCTATGCGCAACCTTGGGACGCGCCGTGTAGCAGAACACCTCTGCCTACGGGCCGTGGGTGTGTGTAAGCGCTCATATTTGTGCACGTGCGTGCGTGCGTGCGTGTGTGTGTGTGTGTGTGTGTATGTGTATGTGTGTGTACTGACTGTGCAGTCCCAGTATGGGCGGCTGGAGCGGCGGAGGGTCTGGGAAGGAGAACTTGACGAGGTACTCCTTGGGTCGCTGCAGCAGCGTGACGGGCGGAGCGCCGTCCTCCGCCTCCTCGCGCTGGGACTTGCTTCGGTTCTTCTCCTGTTTCCGTGTCAGTGCCTCCTTCTGTTTCTTTTCCTGTTATAGAAGATAATTTAAATATTTCGAGTTGAGGTCGATTCGGACGAGTTCGATGCGTCAATTTTAAACCTTACTTATACTTATACTTATATTGATGTTCAAGTTATTTCTTTGTACTCACGGCCGCCTTCTTGGAGGTTCCATGTGCCTTCATCTCTTTTAATCGTTTCTCTTGTTTTTCGTATTCCTTGATCATTTCTTTTCGTTTTTGAGCGTACATCTTCTTGAACATGGAATAGTTGCCCTTGTAGTACAGGAGCTTCTGTTGATCCAGATGAATGATTTCGTTACACACGTTATCCAAGAACGACTGGTCGTGAGATACGACTAACAGTGTCTTCTTCCATCCCTGTAAGTAGCTGAAAGTGGGCGTCTGTGTGAATAAAACTAATAACCTATTACGATTCAATATTTTAAGATACACCAATACTCACTTATCTAACCAAATTACGGCATTTAGGTCTAAATGATTCGTAGGTTCATCGAGCAGCAGCAGCGTCGGTTCGATGTATAGAGCTCTGAAAGAAGCGATGATCTTATATAATGTTATCCTTAGACACATATTGTCTCTCCGCATCGCTAGATAATTAAATATATTTAAAATGTGTCGTGTAATACTGAATCCTGTAGGTCAAAACAGAGCTCCACATGTCCAGGTCGAACGGAGGCATAACATAATTCGATAGACTCCCTCTCTTTTCTGTTTGCTATCTACCTATAACTGAAACTCTCCACTACTCCCTTTCAGTTTGTACTACTACTTCTTTCTCTCTCTCTCTCTCTCACCTAGCGAGTGACACCCTCATGCGCCACCCTCCGGAGAAGTTCTTGGTGGCCCTGTCTTGCATGTCTCTGCTGAACCCGAGGCCGGCCAGGATGCGTCTCGCGCGGGGCTCCGCCGAGTCCGCGCCGATGGCCTTCAGCTCGCCGTACACCTACACACACCACCATATATCATTGGTTTATCATGTCATTTAACTGACAATAAAAGTGTATTAACAGCGGTATTTTCATCGTCGAAAGACCTTCTGAGAAGTCGAAGAGATCTCATTCATACGAGGGCGGTTTAAATTGCGAAATAGTGTTGCTGAAATTATATTATATATAATGGAATTGAGGACATTTATGTTTGAAAATATCTATAAACATGTCTATACATGTTAAGCTTATTTAAATTGATATTAATATAGAATGAAAAATAAACCGACACGGGCCGGAGTTCGAACCTGCGACCTCTGGGAAACCGTCCCGTCACTCTACTACATACAGAATACATGAACCAAGACCAAATACCAAGACGATCACAATGAATGAATGCTTAATTTACCGAGACGGAAAGCGATACGGTAGCTTAATTGGTAGAGGGACGGGACGGTTTCCCAGAGGCCGCGGGTTCGAATCCCAGCCCGTGTCGCTTTATTTTTCATTGTATATTTATATAAATTTAAAAATTAAGAACTATTGAATACAATTTATAATTTTTATAATTACTTTTTGATGAGATGGAACATGCTTGAAATAATAAATAACCTGTCTATTTTCTTACCTCATTCAATCTCTCTTGCTTTTTAAGGTCTCCCTTTTCAATTTCAGCCTCCAATGATTTGCACTCATTGAGTAGTTCTAAAATTTTTATTACATTATAATCATTTTAAAATGTATCATTTTTATTTTTTATAAAATATATATACATTTTTACCTGTTCTCTTAACATCTGACTCCAAAAGCGTATCCACAGCGCTCATGTCGCTAGCAGTGACCTCTTGCTCACACAACAGTATGTCTATATGAGGAGGGAGAGGGAAAGCACGCTGTGCGAGATGTCTTAACAGCGTTGTTTTCCCATGACCGTTTGGTCCAACAAGACCATATCTTCGACCATTTGCTATTAATAAAGTGGCATTCACAAACAAGTCTTGGCCTTTTGCACTAATTGAGAAGTTTTCTACCTTTATGTCGACTGCGTTTTCAAGAGCTGCCATTTGTCCTTAAAAAAAAATACCAATTAATAAAGATCTCAAAAACCTATATCATTAATTGTACCTAAATAGGTCATCACATTTGGTCAAAGAATATACCCACCAGCTGATTTCTGTGCTTGACTGACTGTAAAGTTGGCTTCCAGTTCACTGTGACCTTGCCCTCCCTTCTTGGTAAGCAGCTCCATTTGCTTCTCATACTCTTGCTGTTTCTTCAACTTCTTCTTCTCTTTGTGACTCAATTTCTTTTCTGTTTCTATTTTGTCTTCTGATGGTTCAATCTAATAATTTAATAAGCAACAATTAATAATAAATAAATATAGCTCTCAGTAAGCCTTGTAAAAAAAATATATATATTGTTTAGGTCACTGCTGCTACTAAGATTTGTAATTTGTGTTATCCCGAAGGATAGTCAAAGTAGAAATTAATTATTATCACTACATAATTAAAATATGGTTAAAACCCATTGACAGAAGTAGTTTTTCAAGTGTTCAAAATTGTGGTTGCCATGATATTTCACTATGGCATGTCTTTTATATACTTAGAATACATGAATGAAAATACGCATATTGCTTTTTTACAGTGCAAGTAGGACACTGGGAAAAGCGAGTTAATAATATAAAGTAAATTATAAAATATTACTAACCTTCATGTCTTGTTCATCTTCAGGCTCGTCTTCCTTAATCTCAAACTTTTTTAACTCCTCTTCTATATCATCAATGTTATTTTTTTTTCTATGTTTACCTAAAGACAATTAATTCACTAATAATTAAAAAAAAAAGCATTACTTACAGCATTACAGATTTTATACTAGGCACAATACTTGGATATATATATAAATTACCCAAAATATTTCAAGCTATAAATTTAAGATTCTATAATAACCTTCCCAACCATACCTAAACTATAGCTTACTGATTAAGCACTTCAGTCTTTGTAATATAGAACGAGTTGCCCAAGCCCAGCTATTGTTTTAGTATTTATATTGAGAAAGTGAATCATGGGATATGCATTTTAAGAGAGTAGAGAAATATTTTTGTACCTTTACTTTTTACAATAGGTTTCAAAACATCCTCCTCTTCCTCAGATTCCATTTTTAGTTCTGTGTCACTTTCTTCGTCCGGCCAGTCATCTTTCTTGGCTTTACCTAGAATTGGATATTTATTATTAAACAATACTGGCAAATACCTCTTCGTAGCACAGGTGCAGTGTAGATACTAATATATGGAATACCCCATAAACTCAATATCAATCAATCTTCAATAGAAGATTGATTAATATTGAGTTTATACTACAAGATATCTTTGTAACCAATATTAAAGCTGTGTCTCCACTTTGTTGCAACGTCACATTACCAATCTCTCAGTTGTCCAGCTTTTCTGTACTAAAATATATGTGTATTATAGATAAAAAATCCTCTCTTTTTAATTTTATGGCATACCTTTTTTACTCTTTGATTTAATAGTTTGAACAGCATTACTGGAAACATTGCTAACTACTGACTTAGAATCATCTAGGTCTTCTTCATCTGAAGATGGAGCTACCACAGGCTTCTTCTTATTTTTACCTAAAACAGTATTATTTAAAAAAAACATAATGTGTTTTTTTACACTTCTGTTTGATGAAACACAGGCTATAAATATCTCTAAATGATAAAAATATATATTTTTTAAATACAACCATGAAGTTTAATTTTAATATTATAAACTAATAGTGATTATTTACTATTTAATGTGTTATCCACAAAACAACAAAATAATAGTATTATATATTACTAAAATATTCATAAAATATATATATTTACTGCAATGCAGACATTTTATTTATAAATCATAAGAAACAATCTGTGTTGATATACCTTTTTTTTTAGTTACTGGTTTAGCTAATTCCTCGTCTTCTTCTTCCTCCTTGAGTTCAACATCACTGTTTTCATCAGACCAATTATCTTTTTTTCCTTTTCCTTAAATAAAGTATATTAATATAATATTAAGTCATATTTTCTGACAACAATAAAAGAAAATTATTGAGTTTTACTTGATTAAATTTCTAAATGCAAAAGTTGCTTATCCTAAGAACAACAATATATGAAAATTACAAATTAACTCACCTTTCTTCTTCTTTGTTTGTTTACTCGACTTAGATACAGTACTAGTCGCATTACTTGTGATAGATTGGTCGTCTTGTTCATCATCGGATATCTCTTCCACTATCTTTTTAGCTACAAATGTATAAAAGACTGATAAAAACTCCAATTATAAATTGAAGTAATAACGAAACTTAAGATTTAGACGAAAATAATACGAAAACTTACTTCAACATATGTTGTTTACGTCATCTTATTATAAATACCTTCATACCTTTTTTTTTATCCTTTTTAACGGGTTTAGGCAAATCGTCTTCATCAGATATGGGAGTTTTTTTTAAAACATCTTCATCCCCATCACTAAAGTCATTATTAATTTTGCTTTTCTTTTTCCCTCGTCCCTTGCCTTTTGAGGTTATATCCTGAGTTTCACTTATGGTCTTTTTCTCGGCAAAATCGTCATCTAAGTCCAAATTTTTTTTATTGCTTTTCTTCTTAGACATATTTACATATATTTAAAATAATAGATAGAAATTAATATACGGTTAAAATAAACTTTTAAAATGAAAAGGATGACAATTGTCAATTTTTTTTTGACACAACTAAAAACTTTTAAGTTTAAACTGCAGTCTGCACTTTTCAGTTTGGAGTTTGACACTTGACAGTTCTGACTACTGAGTACATCTTGTGGTCGTGTTTCAAAATACATACCAATACACTGGCCAGTGAAAAGTTCCGAAACATGATGACCACAGGCCAGCGCCGAGTATTTTGACAGCATAAATTGACACTATTCACAAAGTACTACTCTCAGATATTATTATCTCTACTAAGTACTTATTATTCTGAGGTACTACTTGAACCTAGTATTACAAATAACATATTTTGTCTGTGTCTATTTCGATAGTTATACATTTTATTACATAAAATAATAAAACTCCAAGAGAATGTAGTTACAAAGCAATTACAAAAATAAGTGGTGTTGATCAGATATATAATTCTAAAAAGGTAATTTTTTTTTTAATTAAGACTAATGATGAAACTTGCACACAGTTATGTTATTCTTGCTGTCTTTTCCCGCCACATCAGCATTCACAGAGAATTTACTGTGTTGAATAGTGAATGGTGAGACAAAAGAAAAAATATCTTAAAACTTAATAGGAACGAAAATGGAAAAAAAAATATTTACTTTAAGTTAAAATTACTACAAAGATAGTATGCAATTCTATAACTGTGATAATTATTTATAAAACTTAGTAATATAAAGAATATACAGGGTTAGTTGAACACCTCTTGCAGGCATCCTCTCTACATCAATACCTACAACATTTGTTCTACGACTTTTTAATACTAAACCGGTGGACATATTTAGCGGAACGCAAAAAACAGACTGCAAGATCATATGAAAACACATTTTTGTTGTACAATACATTTGATTATTATTCTGAATTAATTAAATTAACATTTTTGAACATAAAAAATCACAAAATTAAAGCAAAAGAAACGAAATTAAAGACAATAAGGTCAGTGACTTAATTCTGAAGAGTTTTGACATAACACAATGAAAACTAAAGAAAAGTTAATATTGTCCAAATGACTGGTTTTTTCGCGATGGGTGATACAATCAGTATTTAGTGTTGCCACCTCTTGCTGTTAAAACTGTCTGCATGCGTCTGGGCATGCTCTCTATTAAATTGTCAATAAAACTTTGCGGCATTGAGTTCCATTCTTCAACCAATGCGGTTTTGAGGTCTCTTACGTTGACAGGTGATGGATTTCTTTGTTTAATTTGTCTTCCCAGTTTGTCCCAAACGTGTTCTATTGGATTTAGGTCTGGCGAGCGTGCCGGCCACCCCAAAACCTGGATTCCGACCTCATTAAGATATTCCGAAACTAATGCCGCAATGTGAGGTCGAGCGTTGTCATGCATTAGAAGAAAATTGTCTCCAATGAAAGGGGCAAAAGGCATCACAATCTGCTCTAAAATGTCGGTTACGTATCTTGCCGCAGTCAGGGAGCCGTTTTCTACGATGTGTAGTTCCGTGCGTGCTCCTAAGCAAATACCGCCCCATACCATTACTGACCCTCCACCATACGGCTCTCTCCCAATAATGTTATACTGAGCGTATCTTTCTCCGGGTCGTCGCCATACTTTGGTCCTTCCATCATCTGGTTTGAGACAAAATCTGGACTCATCACTAAAAAGAACTTTTCCCCAAGCGTCATTATTCCAATTTAGGTGGAAACGAGCAAAGCTGGCCCGAGCCACTCGATGACCTGCGGTGAGCTGTGGACCTCTGGCAGGCAAGTACGCCCCTATACCAGCTGCCTTCAGTCTTCTTCTGACGGTTTTGGTACTAATTATCACTTGTCGAACTTCCTGCAGCTGGTTTCGTACCTCAGAAGAAGTCAAGGTACGGTTTCTGAGAACAATAAATCTATCGTCTCTCTCTCCTGTTACTCTTTTGCGACCTTGTCCTTTACGCCTGGTATACTCTCCAGTCTGCCGGTATCGTTTAACATTGCGGAAAATCACAGACTTGGAAACATGTAATGTTTGAGCCACTTCATTGTAAGTGTAACCATTTTCAATTAAAGTTACAGCTTTAGAAACCAGAGCAACGCTGAGATCCGGCATTATCGCCTAAATTTATCGAATTAAGTTCACTTCACTCAATAATGACAATTTTTTGTCAAAAAAACAACAGAAATAAAGTTTTTGTTAAAAACAACAAAAGCCGACGAAAATTCCATACACTACGTGTCTCAGAAATTAGCAGATAAACAAAAAAAACAAATGAAATTTAAAATAAAATTATTTTTAAAATCATCTTTTTTTTTAATACATAATATTGGTATAGTGGCCAGTACGAAAATATGAAAATATTTTCCGTTATTCGACCTTTTTTTTGCGTTCCCCTAAATATGTCCATGAGTGTATTTTGTTTTTTACTATTTTTAAATATTTCAAAGTTTGTTTGACAATCAATATTGAATTTTAAATAAATAAACAATTTTTTTCTTATTAAATTTATTACTATTTCAAAATGTTCAAATTTAAGAAATTTTTGAAATATGGAAAGTCAGTTATGTTCGCTAAAACCAAACCATTTTTAACCCCCGACTCAAAAAGAGAGGTGTTATAAGTTTGACCTATAGATCTGTGTATCTGTATGTCTGTCTGTGGCATTCTAGCAGCTGTAATAGCGTAGACGGGTTTTATTATAAAAATAAAGTATAATACTTTATTATAAAGTATGGTTGACAACCCTACGTCGAGTAAATGTTTACTATAGACTTTTTAGTTACTTCATACATATTTTTAGTTTTAATTGCAATAGAAATCATGAAAGAAGATAATAACCATCTTACAAGTATTGGACAGTTCCGGAGAGCAAAAATAATATTAGAAAAACACCCGACAAAGTGTTTTTTTGTAATCCAATAGATGCGAAAATAGAAAAACAATGGTGTATAGTAAATAAAAGGGTTAATGTATGTCCTAAATCGTGTTTATATTGTTATAAAGATCAATTTAACGAAATATACTTTATTTATATACATCTTAGTGTAAATTAATATAAGAAGTAAGGTTTTGCATTAGCTATTGAACATTAGCAATTTTGGTTTAAAATTAACCTAACCTAGTTTACAAAAGTTCAGTATAACTTACTATAAAAACCCTATTCTTTTTTTGATTTTACGAAATTTTTATGTAAACCACCAGTTGAGAGAATAAGAATGGGCGTATTCAAAAGGCAAAGATTGACATCGGTTAATGAAACCTTTTTAGAGTTAGCTATCATTTAATCAAAGTATTAATGTTTCAAAAAATGCTGACAAAGAAGGGATCTCTAAGTAAGTCCTAGTACTGCCCATACAAATGTCTGTGATATTAATCAACCAGGACTCAATATTTCTCCTATTAAATGTGATGATCAAATGGAAGAGCCTTGCTTTTCGCATATTCTAGATAAATTACCGAGAGACTACGCTTTGCAAGTCAATATTAAACCGAAAATAGTAGTTAAGGTGTCTATGTAAATATACCTGCTGAAAAATGTAGCGTTATCACCATTTCCTCATTCAACACACGATATTGGAACTTTACCATTAAAATTATCTGTTATAACAAAGAAATTTCTTTACCGAAAACACAGCTGATAGTACTTCTATAAAATCTTATATCTTCTATATCTGCTGTTGGTTAACCAAGTTGTTTATCTGAGTCAAGCGAAGTGGAAAATGATTCAGAGGAAGAAACATTTTGAAAATGTTATGTGAAGTAGCATGCTAACTGCTATTGAAAAAGAGTTTGCAGTTGTTTTGTTATAGTTGTTTGAGTATTGAAAAAATGTTCTTAGGATTACTGAAACAATCGTAATCATTTAATAAAACTTTTAAGCACGAAAATATAGATTTGAATGATTTATCTTTCTCAGAAAAACTAATACCACAGTATGAACTTCGATGCCGATAATTTGAATGGCGTGTCAAATGAAGTCACAATTCCTTTCGACCAATGGTGGCGCGTTTTGAAAGTTTGAATTTCGCTCTCTTAATTTACACTTTTCACAAATTATTTTATGGCCTTAAGGACGCGTTTACAAAACTATTTTTTTTTTTTTTATTTTTTTTTTTTGTCTGTCTATGCTGTTAGCCCTGTTGGCCATTACAGCGTCACCGGGGGAGCGGGTGGGTCAGGAGACCCGCCCTTACAAGGGGGGGCCAGATGGGCCCCCATGGGGAACGACGTCCCTAGGGCGTCTCAGAGTGAGACACGGACCTCGGCTCGGGGCGTCGTTAGTCAGGAGGGAAGCTAAGGAAATTTGGACACTAGCATCCTCCGACGGCAGAACGCCGGAGCAACGGAGCACTTACTCAGTTGGGACCTCGTCTATACCGGTATAGACGGTGTGTGTCTGTATGTTGTGTGGTGTCGCTTATGCCTACGCGTACACGTTATTACCTACTGTGAACGCGTCGTCGGGGTCAACGAGTACCGACTTGGGTCTTCTTTTTCTGACTAAAGTAGTCTTACGTGGTCTATACTCTGCGGCGTCAGCCACCAGTGGGTTCGGGTGTCGCTCAGCACGTTCAAAGTACTTTTGGGAAAGCCCCTTGAAGTACTGAGCGATGGTCGGAAGGTCTAAGTCTCTATGGAGATCGATGTTGCGTACGAACCACGGCGCCCCGGTTTCAATCCGTGTAAACCTGTTCTGAATCACCTGAAGTACAAAACTAATAGGTCGAAAATCACTACACAGACAATTCTCGACTACGCATACTTACGCATGTATAGTTCGAGAATATTGTGTGAATGAAACAATTTTGATACTTTCGATATATTTATATTTTTCATATATTTAATGTTTAATTATTACTTCTTTAAATATTTTTTATATTATTGATGATAATTTATGTACATATTATACACGTGATAAAATTACAGATTATTATTACACATATAATACACGTATTAATTATTCTATGACCTAAAAATAGCTGAATACTTGGTGGCTGTTACTTGATCTTTAAGACTAAAAAAAAGCAAGGCTAGTTAAGGCCCATTGTATTAATCATAAAGAGATACTACCTCCAGGCTTGGTGGAGTGGACCTGAAGGTATACTGATGGATGAATGCTAGTATAAGATACACTAGCATAGATGAATAGAGCTTAGTGCGCCGAGTATGGGCTTGTTTTGTTGCTTACCGTCAGACTTGTGAATGAAGACGTCAGAATGAAGTGATCTGAAGGTACCCTGATGGATGGATGCTTGTGGATGTCATAGACGAATGGAGCTAGTTGCACCGGTTTTAGACTTGTTTTGTTGTCTCTATCCGCACTTATGACGGAGCACAAGCTCCATTTCACGTCCGGTCCGTCGCGGTTTCCTGAACAGTGTCATCGCTGCCAGCACTATGGGCATTCCCAACGTTTTTGTCACGCGCGTTCAAGGTGCGTCAAGGGCCTGGACGACCACGCGACAGCCAACTGTCCGCGGAAGGAACCGGTCCCTGAGGATCCTCCCAGCTGCGTCCTGTGCGGACAGAAGGGCCACCCCGCGAATTATCGCGGATGCCCCAAAGCGCCGCGCAGGACACAGCCGGCAAGGCATCCTCCTCGGTTCGTCTAGCCTCCATGGGCTCCTCTAGCCCCTAGGAGGCCCGCGGGACCTCAGGCATCCCAGGCCCCTCAGACACCCGCGAACGCGATCGCGAACGCTTAGGTGAAGCCTCCGAAGATTATCCCACAGCCCGTCCCCCAGTCGTTGACACCGCTTCCGGTTCGTAACTCCACTGACGGAGTTGCGAGTTCGCTCGCGTGCGTCACGAGCCTCTTCGGTGTAATAGACATCGAAGAGCTCCAATTCAGCGCGGAACCCTACCGCGAGGATGGAAGTGCTCCTCAATCACGCCATCCTCATCAAATCGATATACGAACACATGATGTCAACATGATGACATAGCGTGGAAGGGTAAAACCTCGCTCTCTGACTGTCGCTACATTCAACGCGAACGGGCTACTTAAGCAGATCTAGTACGCGACTTCGTGGTCACGCACCAGATAGACGTCCTGTTAGTACAAGAGACCTTTCTGAAGCCGTGTAATCGTGATCCGCGCATCGCGAATTTTCGTCTCGTTAGGAATGATAGGGCACGCCTCACGGAGCACATACTGATAGGTGCCACTGTGAGGGCCAATAAGCATAGGACAGGAGCGCTCTTCCTCGATGTAGCTAAGGCGTTCGACAGGGTCTGGCACAATGGACTGGTGTACAAGCTATACCAGTTCAAGGTGTCGGACAGACTCCTAGACTACCTGTCTACCTCCTAGACTACCTGTCGAATCGCTCCTTACGCTCTACAGAGTGGAAGACGTTTTGTCAAGCCCCCCGCCCCATCAGGGCGGGTATCCGCCAGGGTTCAGATCTCTCGCCCATCCTCTACTCCATCTACGCTAGCGATATTCCTAGGCCGCGACCTATAGTGCACCTTGCCATGTACGCGGACGATACCGCGCTTTACACGTCCTCTAAGGATCACTGGGAGGTATACCAACGTCTCCAATCCGCAGTCGACTCCCTCGAGAGATGACTGCAGAAATGGCGGATCGAGATAAACCCTGAGAAGAGAGTTTCGGTGCTCTTCGAACGGGGCCCCCAGGGTCCTCCGGCGAATCAAACTCTTTGATAAACCGATACCTTGGAAAGACGAGGCAAAATACCTAGGAGTAATGTTAGATAGAAAGTTTTCACTGCGCATATTAGGACAGTTCGTAGCAGAGCGGCCTACATATTAGGTCGTTTATATCCGCTGTTAGGCAAGCGGAGTAAAATGTTCCTTCGCAATAAGGTGACACTTTACAAAGCTTACATACGTTCCATCATGTCCTATCTAATCCTAAACTAAAACCCACCTAAATCCCTTCAGGTGATTCAGAACAGGTTTACACGGATTGTAACCGGGGCGCCGTGGTTCGTACGCAACATCAATCTCCATAGAGATTTAGACTTTCCGACCATCGCTCAGTACTTCAAGGGGCTTTCCCAAAAGCGCTTTGAACGTGCTGAGCGACACCCGAAAACACTGGTGGCTGACGCCGCAGAGTATAGACCACGTAAGACTACTTTAGTCAGAAGGAAAAGACCCAAGTCGGTACTCGTTGACCCCGACGACGCGTTCACAGTAGGTAATAACGTACACGAAGGCATAAGTGACACTACACAACATACAGACACACACCGTCTATACCGGTATAGACGAGGTCCCAACTGAGTAGGTGCTCCGTTGCTCCGACATTCTGCCATCGGGGGACGATAGTGTCCAAATTTCCTTAGCCGCCCTCCTGACTAAGGGCCAGTGTGGTATGTATTTCGGAACTGGGCCTGTAATTTTTGACATTTTTGACAACAATGAATACATGACACTGAAAATGAGTTTGACTTCAATAGATATAGAGATAAAAAGTACCAACTAAATAGGGCACTCATAAAACACTGAATAATATTAAAACACGATAGACCTGCCCCGGACGCATTCAATAATATAAAATTGGCAATAGGAAATATACATAAAATTTAAAATGATCTTTAATATTATTCTAATATATGACCAACAACTTCTTTCTTCAAACTTAGATTATATTTTCTCCTTGCTTTTTCGTATATTCAATACAATTTGCTGTATTGTCTTCTTTAACCTAAAATAAATCGAAAACCATAAAAATTTCGTCAAATTTAAACCAAATTTTTTAACGTTCAATAGCTAATGCAAAGTTACTTCTTACAAATTTACACTAAGATGTACATATATCAATAAAATATACTTACGTTAAATTGATCTTCACAAAAATATAAACACGATTGTACCTAGGGTTGCCAACTTTTTTGAACAAAAAAAAACGTATAAAATTGTTTGAGTAGGAAAAAAAGTATTCTTTAAATTTTATGGTCATATTAAATTAAAAACGTATTTTTGTGTGCTATTAGCACAAGCTAAATTTTTTATACTATTTTTATTTTTTTTCAAAGATTGTTTGACAATCAACATTGAAAATTAAATAAATAAATAAACAATTCCTTTCCAAGTACATTTATTACCTTTTCAAAATGTTCAAATTTAATCTCAAAAACATGCTAGGAATTATAGAAAGTTATGTTATCTAAAATCAAACCATTTTGTCATATAATTTAAGCTCCTATCAATAAAAAGTGAAAAAATACTGATAATTTTATTAAATACTATCTGTGCCTGCGACTTCGTACTCATAGATTTTGATAAAACGTACCTACCCGTTCAAAGTTTCATCAAACTCCGGCAAATAGTTTTTGTGTGTAGGAGTATATCTAGTTTATTTATATTTATTTTTTTATTTTTAATCACAGATATTATTTTACACAAAAGGCTTTTTTTATTGAAAAGGATATTATTATTCTCTGAGGGAAGGACCACTATTTCAATTTTGAAAAAACATTTTATCGCAATGGTACGAACATAAGATCGCAATGGTACGAACATAAGCGTTTATTAACTTCTTTATTTGTTAACCTATTTAAATAAAAAGAAAAACACTAAATGTAAAGTGAAGCCCCAATGGGCTGCTCTATTGCCCTATTGTCCTATTGATATAAGCCCTATTGTAATCAATATATTCCCGAAAACTTCATCCAAACCGGTTAATTCGTTTCTGAGATTAGCGTGCAGAAACATACAGACACCCAGACAAAATGAAAAACCATTGTTTTGGGTTCTCTTGCTCTTATAAAGGCCCTCCCCCCATCATGACTTTTTTTTAAAATTGTCCAAGTACAGTTTTCGATCAGTGACATTTTAATATATGTAGATTTCAAGTAATGACACATTCACATTAACATGTTCCTGTTTGTAGAAATGTTAGATACATTTCGTTCAGTAATTGTGAATCTCTTCCTTCATCTGTTCCAACTTAAATGTTGAATAGTTAAGTACTTACCTATACTAATACATCCCATAATGAGTGTTTTGTTCTATGCATCGCAGTAAAGGTTAAAAATAAAATATTTTTACATACTTTATTTGTATGCCAAAGTATAAAGTATAATTACCAAAAATAAAGTAAAATACTTTATTATAAAGTATGGTTGGCAACCCTAATTGTACCTGGAATACAAAAAAACACTTTGTCGGGTGTTTTTCTAATACTATTTTTGCACTCCGGAACTATATACTTAATACTTGTAAGAAGGTTTTTGTCTTCTTCTATGATTTGTATAGCTCAATTAAAATTTAAAAAATGTATGAAGTAACTAAAATGTGTAGAGTAAACATTCACTGGACGTGTCTCACTGAATGTGAAAACATAATGATGATATTGACTGAAAACATAAGGACAAAACACATTAATTACCGCTTGTGCTACCCTTATTGTATGCGTTTTAATGAACACTTTTATAAACAGACATGGTTCTTTTTACCTCCAAAACTATAATTAATAATTTTATTTATAACAGGTGTGGCTTATGTCCAAATTAACCTATAAGGAAAAAAAACATTTAGAATTTAAACAAAAGGTTCACTTTTGTTTTGCTACAAACTAGAAAGAAAACTAAATTATAAATGTACTATTTATTTAAAAAAGACTACACAGACAATTTTTTTATTCATAATTTTAAAAACTAAAACTTAACAAAAGCTGTGAAAATAAATAATAAATTAAATTTATTTAAATTAGCCGAGCTTGTCATCACGTGAACAGCTTCTCTAAGACTAGGATTTTTTGGATACGTCTCTAAGACGTCAACTGCTGGGTCAATGGTTTTCGCTATCTTTTCATCCAGCCAAGCTTTAAAAGAATATGTTGGCAAGGCGTCTATCATACGTTTATTTAAAGCATAAGTTGGTAATATTTCTGGGGTACAGACTGATTCGCCTTTAGTTACTATACCGACGAGTTCGCTGTTGAATATTACTGGGCCTCCTTTATCTCTAAAGCACGTAGGAATCTTGGTTTCAATACAATCTATATAAGCTGTTATTGAGTCTTCAGCTTTCTCTCTTGCTTCTACGCCTACGTACTGTAGTTTTTTTGTTTGTCCCACATCAGCGTTTAAGCCAAATCCTAGAACTTCAATATCATTCAGGTTTTGAGGAGACGTGTAGTTACTGATGATTATCCTCGAAGCTATTGTATTATTATGTTTTTCCGTATAAATAATTCCCACGTTTTTTCCTGTATTTGGTCCAGTATACGATGGAAATTTTTCACTTTTTATTACATGCAAAGAAACACTAGTATCCTCTTTTTTATCACTTGTTGTATTAATAAGCACGTATCTCGGCGATTCAGTGCATTGAGCTGTAGTAAGGACTAGGCCATTAGCAATAATTGATCCAGCACAAATATACTCGTGTTTGTCGGACATGATTGCAACCATAAATGGAAACTGATTATGAGTGGCCATTTTTATTTCATGCATTTGAGAGTTACTTTTTCTGCTACAACCTGTAACATTACCATCCGGCTCGCCGACATCAGCAATATTCAAGGATTCATCTTTCCCATCTTCGGTATCGTCGTCGTCTGATTGATTATCCAAGCTTCTTGCTTTTTCTTTTGCGTAAATTTCATCAAACTTAAATAATAATAGTGTGAAAATTAAAAAATATAAAGTATTTAATTTGCCCTTCATTGTTTAAATTTTTTCACAATGTTTTAGTTTTATTCTATTTTTATTTATTCTTCTATCAGTTTCTGACACTAATGCTAATTATTACCGGCCAGAATATATTAAATTAATTAAAGTATTACCTTCATTGATTTATTATATATGAATATATTTAAGTAAACATAAATATAATCCAGTAGTTGTAGCAATGTTTAAATTAAAATTAAATTTACTTGAAATTTAATAAAAAAAAAATTTTACTGTGACATCCAAAACGGTTAAACACTGAATACTACGTAGTAGGTATATAGATGATGTATCGTTTTATTCTAAATGTAAAATAAAAAAAAATGTTTAAACATATAATAAAAGATAACTAAAAATAACAATAAATATAATAAAAATATTAAGACAAAACATACGACAAATAGCTAACTAGACGCTTCTTCGATCTGTGTTCACAAAATTTTATTATTTAAGAAAAAATGTGTTATACGACCCATATTTTTTCATACCTTAAACCAGTTTTTTAAATAAATAATGTTGTATATACCAATTGCATAGGATCATAAAGTTGTTTTGGTTGTATCACTGTTATTAATGTAAAATATTTGGGCGTAAAAGCCAATGTAATAAGTATTTGTCTTTTACGCCTTTCTGACCTTTGAAAAATTACAACAATGATTTTATAAATTGGGAAGAAATTGCCTTAAAAACTTTCATTAAAGAAACTCTAAAAAAAGGACAGTTCAAAACTATTCGAATTGCTACCTTCAAAAAGAAAACACCTAATTAAATTTGTATTAAATACTCCACCAATGAAGAAGCCATTGCAGGAAAATTAGTTTATTTGAGGAAGCAAGAAAAGAGCGGGATACTTATACAAAAATAAAGGGAAAAGAGAAGGGAAAGAGTAACAAAATTACTGAAAAAGAGGATGTCAAAGATGAAGGAAACCAGAATACAGATTTTGTATTACGTAATTTATATAATGCCCGATTACCTATTTCAATTTTATAATTTGAAACGTCTTTGTGATAGCGAAGTGATACCTAAAGCATACCACCAGGAATATCTGCAATTGCCTCATAATAAGATAATTGAAAATATACTTATTGGTACTGACACCGAAGATGAAACTGATTATAATAATGATTTAAGTAAGCTTTCAGCGTACGGTATATCTCCTGGTATGATCGGCTGGATAACGGACTTTTGAGCTTTCTGATCTCTTCGAGTAGTTATCGACGGGTGTTGCTCGGAACCCTTGACAATAAATGCCGGAGTATCTCAGGGGTCCGTTCTTTCTGCAACTATTTTTCTGCTACAAATTAACGATCTGTTGAAGCCCGGTATCTATGGGTATGCAGACGACAGCACAGTTGTAGAAAGATATCTGCCGAGTACTCGGGCTAGTAGAGATCAAGTACAGTCTGTAAGAGAAGCTATGGTGCAATGTTTGAGTGACAAACTTCAGGCAGTCTCCGCATGGAGCAATTCCAATCTTGTAAAATTCAACGCCACCAAAACGCAGACGTGTCTGTTCACCGCCAAAAGGAGCACTTCCACCTTGGCTCCTACTTTCCAGAATGTATCCTTGGAATAAAGTGACCGGCTTCAGTTCTTAGGCTTAGAGATTTCCTCGAACCTCAACTTAGGTCGGTTCATTGAGTCCAGAGCAAGAGCAGCAGCAGCAGAGCTGGCCGTTCTTGCGAAGTTCCGGCAGTACTTTACACCGGGACAGCTTCTTGTTTTATACAAAGCACAGATCCGGTCGTGTATTGAGCACTGTTGTCACATATTTGCTGGTGCCGCAAAGTGTCATCTTGTGGTTCTGGACTCAATTAAGAGGCGAGCAAAGAGACTTATAGGCGATCCCGAAATGGTCGAAGCCGACCTCCACAGCCTTGAACACAGGCGTAGAATTGCTAGCCTCTCAGTATTCTATAGGATACATTTTGGTGAGTGTGCGCAGGAATTACAAGACCTAATTCCCCCGGCCCCCTACCATGACCGGACGTCCCGACGCACGGCAGGTATCCATCCTTTTGATGTGGACATTCCACCTGTCCGAACGAAGTGCTTTGCTTGGTCTTTTTTACTTCGTACAGCGAAGGATTAGAACACATTGCCTGCGTCGGTATTTCCGGCCGAATACAATGTGGGTGTCTTCAAGAGAAGACGAATAAAAAGAAAAAGAAGAAGAAGACCTATTTAAGGTTGCTAGGGTAATGGCCTTAGACTACATACCAATTACCATCAGATGGAATGTAGTCAAGCATTGCCCTAGATTATATATAAAAAATATATAATATATTAATATTAATTTCAAATTATAAAAATAATATTTTTTCTTTAATGAAGTAGGTACGACCATTAATCGATGATATTTATTTCATGAATAAGTATGTACAGAAATTTGAAACTTGGTTATTATCAATGATTATTTTGATTCATTATGACTGATTAATAGTTTTCCTTTCTTTAATCATAATGTTTGAAACTTGGTTATTATCTACCTAACTATCTACTGATTCATAACGCATATACTGCGGACCTGCAATGATTTAAAGTAAATTTAATATGAGAATAGTTTAAAGTTAGGGAAGGTAAGTAAGGTAAGTACTCGTATAACAAAATTATAATTGTACTATACTCTATAGTATAATATATTGATAAGATTACATTGGCTTTTAAGCCCAATCTGCTAAGAGTGTCAAGACAAATGTAGTTACGCCATATTGTGTGTTTTCTGAACAGACGTATCTACCATTTTATTCAAATTTGTACGTTGTAACTCCATGCTACGTTAAAACCTATGAGGTTTTTTCAAATGCAGACTATGTGGCGTTAAAATTTATTTAAAACAAAAGATTTAACAGTTTTTCATTCAATAATACGTTTAAAAACAAAAAAGTTATGAGCAATATTTTTTTTTTTGTTACGTTTTTTGCGTCTCCTGTAAAGTTACGATTTTGGTGTTTACGACCTTTCTACCCCGAGGTGTCGATATATTTTTAATTTACATTTAACAACTGTTATTGTTTTAAAATTTGCCTACATTAGATATTACAATTATCCCTAACAATGATTCTTCTGTTTGAGGTTGTATCTATTGGTTTTATAAATTGTCCGTGTACAAATTGTTTTATACATTATTGAACTATGTTTTAGTATTTCTGTTTATATACTTCGTGACTGACTTCTTTACTCACTGATTGAGTATTTATGTAAAGTCCAAAGTATTTGAGATAGAAAACTAAAAACGTATGTTTCAGTTACGATGTAGGCATTCATAACGACAAAAACTAAGTAAGTGCGTGATGTCAGGTAGTCTATATAAAAATACTAACATTTAAAATTAATTTATTGGAAGTTTTTTTAAAGATAACACCAAAAAGAATAATAATTATGTCTCACTTGCGGCCACGCTAGCTGTTCGTTTATAACATTCTCCATCTACAATTATTTCAGTTTCTCTATTTGTGTAAGAACTCAAATAAATCTTTTATACATATTTCATGCTTGATATTACACTCACAACAATAACTAAAGCATAGAAGTAGCCTAAATTTGAAGACTTAAACTGTGCGTAGCAGTTGTCCTCTTTTTTCATACTGTGAAAATATAATGATGAAAGAAATAAATATAAAGTTGTCAGCAGTCAGGACAGCAAAATGTACACTTATAAATGTCAATTGGTCACCATTTAGTCACCATTATGACGATAAATTGGAAAGTACAATTAATATTTGACTTATTGGGTATGGACAAGGTTTATACATTTGGTTGTGTTTGATATCAGTGGTTTGTTCTTGTTAAGTTTTATTAACGAATTCATATAGTTATTTACATATTTTCCGTTTCGTTGAAAGAAAATATTACCTTATATCATGACCCTACATCGTTAATTTAATCCAGTGTTATTCTAAGAATTTCTGCAAATCTATGTAATATATACATGGATTATATTTTTGGATTTCCCACGAACGTTTACTCACAACAGATATGGATCGACACGATTGCACAGAAAAATGCAAATGGAAGAAGCATCATAGGATTTTTCAAAACATTTTAGTCCTCAATATTTTAATAATATCAATTGTTTTATAAGTAATTTAGAAAAAATATGGCCGTAGTTTTATTGTAATGTATTTGTCATTTCTTTTGTAAAAGGTTCTCGAAGTAGCGGATAAGAAATAAGAAAATGTGTTAACCTGACCATATTTTTTAAAAATTTACCTTCAATAAATGTTTTTGATTTTGTATTTTTATTTTATTTGTCGTATTTATTATTTATAAATACTACCCTAGTCACTTTATTGAACGAAATACAGCTAAACGTTATCGCACGCGGAAAAATCTTCGAGGTGATAGTACTTTTCGATGTATCTCGTTTAAGCAAGTGATGGAAAACATCTAACCAGTCTTTTAAAAACGTTAGGTATTAAACTATAGAGATAAGGATCACTATCGATATCGCGGATAAGTTTTCACCATGTCACATCACTAGAAAAAAATCTGTCGTCTACGGCAGTGTACGATTTAAATTTTAAAAATATGAAGCTCCTATGCTTCAGTTATTATTCTGAGCAGTATTGGCAACCGTACGATAATTATCGTACATGTACGATAATTTGGGCCTGGGCAATTATTCGCTATGAGCAAATAGACGCGTTACGTACCGCGTTACGATAAATTCGTGAAATCTTCATAGGATCATATTCTCTATGCCATTGTCACATTATTTAAACGGAGTGTCTAATCAGCCGAAATATTGAGGTCGAATAGATCGCAATTCTATTTGGCCGAAAAATCGTGAACCAATCAGAAGGTAGTTTTTGGTCACGTGTAATGTTGAGTTGTTCACCTATATTTTAGGTTAGGTGGTTAGGTTTTTTTTTTTTTTTTTTAAAAGCGCGATTTCGGGGTGTTGTGTGTTTTTCCCCTGACATTGTCAGAGACCTTTCTTAAATCTATGTTGTGTATAAAAAGGAGTTTACGTTACATACTTCGAACTATTTTAGTTTATTTACATTTTTTGTTTTATTCACTTATTTATATATTTATATATAGTATTTTGTTCTACTTAGCCAATATCGGCTGAATAGACATATCTTGCTATATAGCCGATGTCGGCCGACAAATCTTGTTATTTACCCGATGTCGGCTATATAGTATTTTGTTCTACTTAACCGACATCGGCTGAATAGACACAGCTTTATTTAAAAACTTGTTGTCGTCGTTAGGTGCTTGTTTTAAATTGTCAAAATAAGGTTGTGACGTCACGCGTTACTGGTTTGAAATCTATAGAGATATATATACATAGAGTAGGGAAGCCAGTCTAAAATGTGACCATCGAACTTAAAAGAGATAGGTAGATCGAAAAAACCTGTATGTATGTATGTCTCTATTTTTTATCAAATCTCGTGCTTCGCCGTCGTCGTCTCGGGCGTAATTCGTATTGAGTAAAATGACAATTGAGTGATCAACTGTCATTTTACTAACATGCTGAAAGCTGAGATAATATTTCAACGTGTGAGATCAAATTTGAGCAGTTTTCACAAGTAAGAAATTAACAGTTTTTATTTTTGTCATACACATATTAAAAGATATATAAGTAGTAGAGTATAATATGTGTTAAAAAAGACCAATTTCATAAGAAAATGTTTAAATCTACCTATTTCTCCTCAGATTTCCTAAGGATAATGATTTAAAGACAAAATGAATGATGTTATTGAAAATTTATGCATAATAAACTTCAAAGATTTGTAGTGACTCGATACTGGATCATAACTTACATCATAATACTGATGGATTTACAAGTTTAAGAAGATTACTATAAAAAAATCTATACCTCTCGATATGAAGCATGAAAGTGATGAATTTAATGCAACCAAACATAGAATAAGAATGTATTACAATACGCTAGTCATATTTCAAGGGCAATAGTAATAGGTGTACCTTACTGTAGGGAGACACATTAAGTGTTTTAAATCTTTTCTTTACTTGAAAATGATTGTAGATATTTTTCTAGAATAATATAAAAATAAATAAGAAAAAATAAAAAGCTATCAAAAATACTGTATTTATTTATTAATAACTTTCGTTTTAAGCTAGAATAACTAATATTTTAATTTTCGTATTGACTCAGTATAGTCTTCAAAATGTCTTCAAAATTAAAAACGCGTCATGAATATTTCTTTGCGCATGTGTGACTAGTCAAAGACAAACAGTGTGACATCTTGTTTAAACGTTTTCTTTTTATATTATATGGCGCTAGTAAAACCTTAACACCCCCCTTCAATATTAAATTCTTAATTTGATATTGCCATAAGTATTTAATACTACCATAAGTATTTAATATTGCCTTATTTCCACATTCAAACAACTTTTAACTTCTTTACAAAATATTTATGTTTAATTGACAATAATGGTTTCGTAAAGATATCAGCTACATTATTATTTTTTGGTACATATGAAATTAGAATCTGTTTCTTATCAACTGTATCTTTAATAAAATGAAATTTTATGTCAATGTGTTTGGTTCTTTTATTGTTTACATCACATTCTATCATCTTAATTGCACTCTGATTGTCCACTAGAAGATATGCATCAATATTTTCAGAAAGGAAGTTTGTTAAAATACCTTTAAGATAGATCAATTCAGATGCTGTCATTGCTGCGGCTACATACTCCGCCTCTGCAGACGATAGTGACACTGTTGTCTGTTTCTTTGAATACCATGAGATAAGATTTCCACAATAGTAAATGGCACTACCACTTACGCTTTTCCTGTCACTCCTGTCACTTCCCCAATCTGCATCACTGTAAGCAATTACTACTTTCTTCTCATCGCTGCGTGTATAGGTAAGACTCATATTTTTAGTTAATTTTAAATATCTTAAAATTCTTTTCGCTGCTGACCATGTCTGTTGATTTGTTTTATCTAGATATCTGCTAAGAAAAGATGTTGCGTAGGTAATATCTGGTTTTGAAGTTGTGCTTAAGTATGTAAGACATCCAATTAGTTCTCTATATGGTACATTTTTTTTAAATTTCTTCATCTTCAATGAATGATGCCTTCTCAATAGGTATAATTACTGTTTTACAGTTAGTCATACAAAATCTTTCGAGTATTTTATCTATTAACTTTTCTTGTTTGATTTTCATTTCTTTATCATTTCTAGTTATTTCCATACCTAAGTATTCTTTCACTTCTCCAAGATCTCTCACCTTGAATTCTTTAAATAAGTCCTGTATAGTTTTCTCACAATTTCCCATTATAATAATATCATCTACCCATATTAATAACCAAACTTCTTCTTTAGAATATAAACAAAAATCGTATTTTGACTGTATAAAACCTTCTTTTAAAAAATCGTGGTAAATCGCTCTCTTCCCATGTTTTCAGATCTTTTAATGATTTTATTTCACTTTTTATTGCTTCTTGCCATTCCTCACTTTCGCTACATGCTTCTTTGTAAGTAAGAGGATCACTAACCAAACAATATGCTATTGATGCATCATGAAAATTATCATCTTATTCAAATTCATAATCTTTTAAGTAACTTGGTTTCTTTTTATTTCTCTCTGGTCTCTGTTTTTCTTGTATTTGCATCTCATCCACATTTCTTGCTACTCCTGGCTCTTCTTGTCTATCATTTCTTTCATACTCATTTTCGCTTACCCCTTTTTCAGTTCTTTTTAAATTATTTGACTGTTTTTCCTCTTCATTCTCACTATCATAATAATCTGTTATTCTTTCGTCTTTCTTATCTTCTTTGTAGGTTATGTCACTCTCATCAAACCTTACATCTCTTGATATCACTATTTCATTATTTACTGAATCCCATAGGCGATATCCCACTGGAGAATAACCAACCATGCGCAATCCTTTCGCTCTTTCTTCGACTTTTCCTTGTCTGGGTAATATTATAGCCCACGCTTTAGAACCAAATATCTTCAATCTACTCAAGTCAGTTTTACCTTTCATTATTTGTTCAGGTGTTCTAAAGTTTATTTTGCTGATGATGGACATCTATTCAGTTGGTAAGTAGCACACATGACTGCTTCCCCCCATAAATATTTAGGAAGATTTGACTCTTTTAGTAAAGTCCTTACTTTATCAAACAATGTTCTATTCATCCTCTCAGCTACGCCATTTTGTTGAGGTGAATATGGTTGTGTGTACTCAGCTTTTATACCTTTTCTTTTGTAAAATATGTCTAACTTACCGTTTTTAAATTCTTTTCCATTATCACTTCTTACTCTTTGAACTCTTACTCCTATTTCTGTCTCTAAACGATTTATATAATTTATCAAATTTTCCGTAGCTTGGCCTTTGTCTCTCATCAAATAAGTTGAACAAAAATGTGAATGGTCGTCAATAATCACCTGGTAATAACACTCACCATGTATATTCTCTATATTTATTGGCCCACCGATGTCAGTATGTAACAGTTCTCCTATGCGTTGAGATCTCGGTTTTTCAGTAGGATGAAATGGTAGTCTCGTCGCCTTACCTTCCATGCACGGACTGCATTTGTCTTGACTGGCAGGTAACCCCAATTTATGTAGGCTCCTCCTATTTAAATAACTTAATCTGCGATGCCATAAGTTTTTATCTGTACTAAAGGTATTGTTACACATGTTAAAATTGATGCATGTTTTTAACATATAAAGTTTTCCTACACATTCTCCTACTAATGGACTTTGAGAGTTTTTCTTACAAATATAAACTTTGTGTTTACTGAATTTAACACTATGCCCTTTAGTTACAATCTTTTTAACTGATAACAAATTGAATTGTAAGTTTTTCACAATAAGGGCTTCTATTGTCAAAGTTTTACTATTATGAATAAGATTTATTGTACCTATTTTGTTTGTAGTTATATAATCTCCATTTGCAACATATATCTTTATTTCATGATCTAATGTGACAATATTGTACATGTACTGCTCATAATAGTCTCTAATAAGATGTTCGGTACAGCCTGAATCTATGACCCAATCTAACTTATTACCATCTTTTTGGTTAAAATTACACTCGACTGTGCCTGAAATAAGAGAAAAATTATGACCCTGGGGCTCTTGCACTTGTCCTACATACATACTAGCATTGCGTCTCGATGTGAATGATAGTTAGAATGAAAAGAGGCTGTATGCTAGGTATATGATCTTTTTATTCTAAAGTAAGTTTATTTTTTTATATCTGTCAGTGTTCTTTTGTTTTATTAATATACCTTTTGTTAATTTTCGAGTGTCAAGTGAATAAAACCAATCTAAAGTTTTTACCTAAACTTTTATTCACACAACCAGTTTTTCCAACCACGTACTCTGCAGTTAGTGGGACTAGAAAGGGTGGCCTCACTAACAGGTTATGGGCCCAGACGACGTAATTGGAGAAAATGGCAGTAGCTGGTGATGGAGATCCGCAACGAGGGCAGAAATCAACGATGGCTCAAATTTAAGGTAGTTCAGGCTATAGTAACTTATCGATGGAGAAATTGGATGGTAGTAGCAACTATTCAACTTGGGAGTTCATGATGGAACTGCATCTGATAAACGATGACTTGTGGGAGTATACAAGTTTCACGCCTGAAGCAACCGACACTCAAGGTTTGAGAAGAGACCAAAAAGCCAGAGTAAGGATTTGCATGATGGTCAAATCGAATTGCTTGGTGCATTACGCAAAGCTAAGACAGCTAAAGAAGCTTGGGAAGCATTGAGAGTTGCGTTCGAGGATAAAGGTTTGAATAACCGTTGTGGTTTACTGTCAAAGTTAGTAAGTATGAAGCTGGAACAATTCTCAACTGTGAGGGAATATGTTACATCAATGATGATGGTATCTCAGGAACTACAAGACCTAGAAAAAGAGGTTGACGATGAACTGTTGGCTGCGTTACTTCTCCAAGGACTTACTGTGGAGTTCCAACCCATGAGATTGAGTTTAGAGAACAGCAACGTGGAACTTACTACTGACTATGTAAAGACAAAACTGTTTCAAATGGAAGATATCTACACGACAAGCTCGAGTGCAAGCCAACCTACATCAGCATTACTGACGGATAAGCATAAGGGTAAGAACAAACTCAAGAAGATCAAAGGAAAAATCAAATGCTTTATTTGTGATGGACCACACAAGGCGAAGGAATGTCCAAAAAATCCTAAAGAGAAGAAAGAAGCTTTACAAGTTTACGCGTTGGATACGACGGCATCGCAACCAGGAGACTGGATCATCGATTCGGGCGCGTCGACGCATATGACGAACTGCAAGGCTTGGTTCAAAGGAAACTTCAAGGAAACTCCTAATGCTTTGAGAGTGATCTGTGCGGATGGTAATGAAGTATATGGTGAAGGTGAAGGTACAGTTGAATGTGAGTCTGTAGCATTAATAATTCACAATGTTACATATGTACCTGAGTTAGCCTCTAATTTATTGAGTGAGAATGTGATTGCGAGAAAGGGTCACGTGATTGTGTTTACAGAGAATAGCTGCGACATCTACAAGAAGAATGAGTGTGAGGTACGTGGTAAGACTGTTGTGAAAGGTGTCGAATAACGGGGCATTTATAAGGTTAAGTGCTGTTCACAGGGTTCTGCGCTAGCAACGACGGATTGTGATCAGCAGAGGCTGTGGCATCGGAGGATGGGACATCTTGGCTTACACAACCTCAAACTTCTTAGAGATAAGATGGCGACAGGAGTTAGTTTTCCTAAGAACTCTTCTAAGCTGGAGTGCGTAGCTTGCATTTTGGACAAACAAACTAAACAACCGTTTCGCAAGGGTGTTGCGATGAGAGCGAAGGAACCATTAGGTTTGGTACATTCATATGTATGCGGACCTATGCCCATTCCTTCTCTTGGCGGGTATAGATATTTTTTGACAATTATTGACGATTTTACACGTAAGACATTTGTATATTTTTTAAAACTATAATCGAGAAGGCAAGAAGCATGCTCGAAGAAGCAAAGTTGTCAAAGGCCTACTTGGCAGAAGCAGTCCAGACATCAGTTTTCTTGAAGAATAGATCGCCGACCATTGCTGTAAATGGAAAAACGCCAGAGGAAGCGTGGACAAGGAAGAAAGTTGATCTCAGTTTTATAAGAGTTTTTGGAAGCAAAGCATTTATGCATATTCCAGACCAAAAGAGGAAGAAGTTGGATGCAAAGAGCATTGAGTTAACTCTAGTCGAATACTGTGAAGTCTCTAAAGGCTACCGACTTATGGATACAAAAATGTATCGACTTTACAAGGCTAGGGATGTTGTATTTATTGAAGCTCAAGAGACAGAGAGAGATAAAGGAAAGGAGATACAGACTGAACAGGAAGTATTGATCTCAGAAACTGAAGAAGTTACTGTTCCTCAGAGTCTTGATCCTGTAATATCTGTGGATCACCAGACTCAAGAAGTGGAACAAGATACTCATGAAGAGACGAGTTCTCCTCCAGTTCCTGAATCTGAGTCTATTGTCGAAGATCAAGAAGAAAATGTTGAGTTTCTAGACTGTGAGTCTGATACAACTATCGACGACCAACCTAAAGAGGTAGAGCGGAGGTATCCACTTAGAGTTAGGAAAAACAAAGAGTTTCCAGATTATTTGCTGATTATTTGCTGCAGAGAGTGGAGAGAAGCAATTCAGGAGGAGATGGATGCTTTAAAGAAAAACAACACCTGGATTTTGGTAAAACCTGAACAAGTGAGAAATGTTGTTGATTCTAAATGGTTATTTAAAATCAAAGAAGATTCGGGAAATAGATGCAGATATAAAGCTCGACTTGTTGCAAGAGGCTTTAGTTAAAAATGGGGCATTAACTATGATGAAACGTTTTCACCGGTCGTAAGTCACAGGTCGTTGCGGGTACTGCCAAGCATTGCAGTACAGAAGGGGTTACATATAGATCAGATGGACGTCAAAACCGCGTTCTTGAATGGAGATTTAACTGAAACGGTCTATATGAAACAACCAGAAGGCTTTCAGGAAAAGGGTAAAGAAGACTACGTGTGTCTCCTTAAGCGGTCGCTTTACGGGTTAAAGGAAGCTCCGAGAGCATGGAACCATAAGCTGAACAAAGAGTTGTTGCAGTTGAAATTTAAAAGGAGTAAAAATGAGCCGTGCATATACACGAGATCCCAGGGTAACAAGATCATCATTTTAGCTATCTATGTAGATGATATGCTAATATTTTGGAACGTTGCGGAAGAGCTAAGCAAAGTAAAAAAAGATCTTATGACCAAATTTGAGATGAAGGATCTTGGGAAGGCAAAGGATATTCTGGGAATGCACATTACACAGGATGATATTGGAGTTAAAGTTGATCAAGAGAAATATATCAACAAAATTTTGAAGTCTTTTGGTATGGCTGATTGCAAGGTAGCTTCAACACCATCAGTTCCTGGCCAGAAACTAAAGAAGCCTGGTCCGGAGCACAAACCTTATCCAGCGATTCCATATCAGAATTTAATTGGTTCACTGATGTACTTATCTGTTTGCACAAGGCCAGATAATGCACATTCAGTCAACTATCTTAGCCAATTTAACACCTGCTATGCTGAGGAGCACTGGATAGCGGCTAAACGAGTGCTGAGATATTTAAAGGGTACTAAGAGTCTTGGGCTACAGTACAAGAGGACAGGACTCACTAAAGTGCAGGGTTACGCGGATGCAAGTCACGCCACTTGTCATGACTGAATATGGGTGTGGTGTGACAGTGTGAGTAGGTATGTGATGGATGACAGTAGAGAAATCAACTTAAGGAGGAGTGTTAGAATGAAAAGAGGCTGTATGCTAGGTATATGATCTTTTTATTCTAAAGTAAGTTTATTTTTTATATCTGTCAGTGTTCTTTTGTTTTATTAATATACCTTTTGTTAATTTTCGAGTGTCAAGTGAATAGAACCAACCTAAAGTTTTTACCTAAACTTTTATTCACACAACCAGTTTTTCCAACCACGTACTCAGCAGTTAGTGGGACTAGAAAGGGTGGCCTCACTAACAATGATCTTCTTCCTCTTCTATTATTATAGAAACCTCTGCTCCTACAGTCTCTGGAATAGTGTCCGGGCTTCTTACATTTATAACAGATAACTTCAAATGCCATGTCTTCTTTTACTTCTCTATTTTGACGTTCATTTTGTTTCAATTCCTCGTCCAAAAGTCTTGCCTTAACAAAATCTAATTTTAGTTCGTTTGAAGTTCCTAGATCATTATTAATGGTATCTATAGCTGTTATTACTGTATCATATTTTTCATTTATTCCCGTGAGTAGGTATGCAATTTTGTCCTTTTCATTAATTGATTCTTGAGCGCACTCTAATTCTCTTAAAAAGTTCTCAAACTTTTGGAAATAATCTTCTAGACTTTCGGAAGTATTTTGTTTTAAATTTAACAGTTTTCTTCGTAAATGTACAATGCAAATTATACTCTTCCTTTGAAAAATTTCTTTCAACAGTAATATCATTTCTTTAGCCGTTTTACCCTCTTTTATTGTATTAAGGTATTTATCCGGAATACACTGAACTATTATACTTTTTGCTTTAGCATCATCTTTTTCATAACTTTCAGTTTTTATGTCGTGGTCTTTATGTTTTATAGTATGCAATAGCTGCTTCTCGTCTAGAATGCACTTTACTCGGAAAATCCAATTATTCAAATTTTCAGGCTTTAATTGTGGATAATTATTATGCGCCATTTTGTATGCTTTCCGGATTTTCGCTATTTATTTACTTCGTTGTTATTTCGTTTTTCTCACTGCTAGTATCTGGGCCCATAACCTTTTAATGATAGACACAGATTCGAGAGAAGATATTTATTAAACTCTTTTATTACAATAACTTACATGTATAACAGAAGCCATTTTTCTTTCCACTAGAACTAAATATAAAGGAACAAAGAATTAACATTAATTTAAACGTTTTCTTTTTATATTATATGGCGCAAGTAAAACCTTAACGTCTTGCATCTTTTTTTAACTATTTATCAATGACGCTCATACAATTACCTATGGCTCACGTATTCTATGTATATTAATTCTATATTCTATGTATATTAATTCTATGAAGAAATCTCGTGTATCATACAGAATCAGAGCCCTGACGTACGAAGTACGATTGCTACTCATTATCGTACGCAAACATACGATAATATTCGATTTTACATTTCTTTTCTAAAAAAAATGCAAATCGAAGTTTGATTATTAGAGCATAATATAAGTTTCATGACAATGTCTGTTTTATTAATAACTAATGCTTTATTAGAAAATTCATACTTTATTAGAAAATGTACGATATTTTTTTACAGGTACGCTAATTTTACGCCCCTTGGTACTATCGGCGCATCGTTCCAGGTTGACAACACTGATTCTGAGATATTTCATTATACTGTTTCACCATTCATATTACCATTTGACATTTACCCTGAAAGCCATTAAGGCCGTGTTCCGAAATACAAACCAGCATACTGGCCAGGGCTAATGACGTCATAACACCGACGCCATATTGCACTGGTGTCGGCCATATTGTACTGGTGAGGTAACTTTATAGTAATCTGTGGCAATATAGGCAAATGCAGAATAATATTCAAACAGTAATTAGAGTTGCCACTTTTTAAAAATTACAATAAAGATAAAGGACAACTTAATTATCGTCATCCTAATATTTGAAAAATATATATACTTTATATTTGTAAGTTTTATAAATTATTATCACAGTTACAATAAAATAAATGCACAGTATCTATGCGGTAAATTTAATTTAAGGTAAATAGATGATTCTTTTTTCATTATCGTTCTTATTAGGTTTAAAGATATTTTATTTCTTTCGTCTCACCATTTACTATTAAATAATTATAATCATAGTCTTACTAAATAATTTTTGTACTTGTTTAGAATTAAACATCTGATTAACAACACTTTTTGTTGTAATTGCTTTGTAACTCCATTTTCTTGGAACTTTATTATTTTATGTAATAAAATGTATAACTATCTAAAATAGACCCATTAAAAATAAATATTTAGTCACAGATTAAAAAGAAATTTGTAATACTGTCAGTAGTGTCAATTTATGCTGTCAAAGTATTCAGTGCTGGCTATCATACTTCGGAACGATTCACCAGCATGGCGTCGATTTTTGACGTCATCAGCACTGGCCAGTATACTGGTTTGTATTTCGGAACACGGCCTAAATCAATCTATCTATCTACCATTTGACATTTACTATTTGCTGTCAATTTGCCAGTGGTCTGGTTGGTTTCCTAGTATTATTTATTACTCTATGTTACGAATATTAATAAATATAAGAATCATATGTTTAACATATTATGTTCTTTTAAACAAACTGTCGTTACTCGTTAGTCATTATTATATTTTAAATATATGATTTCAGAGAAAGATTATGAATAAAAATTAATTTACAAAAATAATATGAATAGTAATATATATGAATCAGTATGTATAATGTAATAGTCTTCTTTTGTGTTTTGATTCAATAGATACAGACTTTATTATATATTCTAGAATAAAGGGTGTAACATACAACCAAAGGCAAGAGTGAGTATTCACGAAAACTGTTATTGTCGCTCTCAAAAAACGATGGGAAAATATGGCCTTGAAAATAAAAGAAGGGAATTTAACTTATCAGGTCAGGGAGCTGATGTTGTTGACAATGTTATGAGGTGATAATTATAATCTTATTGATTTGCATTTTAATTTAAGCATTTCATATTTATTAAAAAAAAATGAAAGTTTTTAATTTTGAGAGATGCTTATTATGTTAAAAAGTATTGTGGCATTTATACTAAAGAATAATACGAAGCTATCTAAACTAAAACTATTAAATATTTTTAAATCTTTACCTTCTTAGTGAATATTTTTAAACATTAAAAATATTCATGTATAAGTAAGATTGTAGTCAATCATCATACTATAAAACATAGTAGTAAACAAAATATAGATAAACATAATAGTAAAGAAAACATGATGCACACACTTTTAATAACTTCAGTGATAAAGAATACATAACAAACAACTATTCTTTTTTTAATCTATTTTGTTTCTATTTGTAATAACTTATTTACATTAATTATTTTTAGCAAGATATACTCATCCACTCGGCCGGCCCTCATTCCAAGTCCACATCACAAACTAAATCGCAGGCACTCTTGTGAGATTAGTGATGATGGTGATGAGAGTGATGAGTAAGTACAATAGACATCTGAGGCATTACATATCTAACGGAATTATTTTATAAATTAACTTACATATATTTGAGTTAAATCTTAACATTAGTTTTCATTAAATGCATAGTTTTCATGAATATCTAATCAAATTCTAAGTCATATATTGTCTCAAGTAAGTCAGTAAATTTCATTTTTTTTTTCATAAACTCATAAACTCTTCATACATTTTTGTATCTATAGTTTTACTATCATGCATTACCATCTCATATTAAACTAATCTTAAAAACAACTCATCCTAGATTTTACTTAAAAAATCATTTATTCTAGAGTAAAATATCTGAGCTGGTAATGTTTATCCTTACAGAAATATTTTATCAAAATCCTCCCCTCCATCCTTTCCATCTTGCAGTGAGGCATGCATTACTGCATCAGAGAGTATCTCGGAGAGGAGTCATGACCATTCTACTTCAAGTTACCACTATGACTCATCAAGACATGTATCTAAAGATGAGATTTTACATAACAGATCTTTACAAAATACAGAAGCCAAATTAGATAATAGTTGTAGTAAATTTCTTTTTATACTTCTCCCCATATTTTTTTTTGGATTTAGTGTTATTGTATATTTCAATCTAAAGAATGAGTCTCAAGAAATCGATGTATATGATAAATTTAGCTTTTATAATGATGTCAGAGTCATAGGAGAAAAATATAAGGTCGAAGATAACTCTATTTTAAAAGTAAAAACAGGTAAGCTTATAGAACAATAACTTGTATGTACTACAACGTTTTCAGAGTGATTTTCATAACATTACAATTCTAGGTATTTCAACGATCTTTGAGAATCAAGATACAGGATCATTTGTTTTTACATATGACAGCAATGCCAATAATTTTAATCCTCTGAAGCTTGATCAGTTTTTAGATGATATATCTGTGAAATCTTCTAAATACCTACGTAAGTAGTCTTGGAAAGATTAATAGTCCTATAGATATAATATTAAATGCATTTTTTTTAACCAGACTTTCCGTTATTTCAGGCAATGAAACTAAACAGGTACATCATGTAGTGGTCAATCTATCAAACGAAATAGCAAACACTGAGAAGGAGTTTATGAACCAATACCAAAGTGATGTAGATAAAACGGGAGTCATGCTTGTCAAAGATGTAGACAATATCCCCTCCCACCTTGCTATGGCCTTTCATTATTATTGTGATGAATTCAATCCTCTAGTTAAGAAGAGTGCCATATTCTTTACTTTGAATTTGGCAAAGTGCTCCAATGGTTCAAGTAAGATTAAATATAATGAATATACTATTATCATTCTAGGTAGAATTTTACTGAGAATTAATTAATAGATTGAAATTAGGATATAATACCACTAGTCTACTCTACAATTATAAAAGTTACTTTACATGTTTACAGATCGAAGATCAACACATGAGTATGTAGAAAAATGTTTAGCAAAAAAATGGAGTTCATTAGAGCAAGATAAAATTGGACCATTGTTGACCAGGGTTGTGAATGTGGTTATAGATATCACTAGTATATGGTAGTCTTAGAATATTTACTAACTCTAAATAAAATTGCTAGCATTTTTTTTTGTGCATGTCTATATTGATTGCTGTTAACCTCACTGGTTATGAGAGTGTCTACGGAGTAGTGGGCTGGTGCAGAGCCCCATACTGAAAAGGGGTGCTTCTTTGGCCTCCCAACTCTAGAAATAAGATCTTTTGGATGTTCAAGCCCTCTTAGGTTTTTTATGCTGCAATAATTTTTTAATCTAGTGTGTGGACTACAGATGTTTAGTCAATTTGGCATTAAGAAAACAAATTTGGGAATAGTATTCTCGCCATAGTTAAATTATTTACATTAGGTGCATGGGCTCTAGTGATAAAAGTTTAACATCTGTAAAAGTATTCAGTCTAAAAAATATTGCTTTTTTGTTTAATTTGTTAAAAAATATTTCTTTATTAAATTATGTTAATTCTTTTGATTTCTCTAAAATTAAAATATATACATATATTGAAGTTGTCTATAAATACACAGATATATAAAGAAATTAATATTCATTGTGGTCACCATGTATCTCTCTTGCTTAAAACTAAACTCTTGATTGTAATTATATATTTACAGAATAATCAAATAATCTTTTCCATGCATACATATACCTAACCTTGAATCACTATTTATCAGATAGATTCAGAAATTGCTATAATAATAAGAAACTAGTTTTGAGTTGCTACCAATATTATAATAATGTTATTTATGTATGTTAATAATGTTGTTCAACTACTATTATTTACTAACATAGAAATAGGTGTAGTTTCAATTAATTTTAATTTTTTTATTGAATTATCTGTTTTTTTTGTTAATTCCAATTTGTAAATTTTGTTAAGAAGTAAGAACCATCCAATAAAGTTGTTATTTTTTGAACTAGTATTTTTCTTACCTTATTCAACTCTGAATCATCAGAAAAAATTACATTTAATTTTAATAAAGTGAGATCCCAGCAGATAAGAATATTCTAAATGCAAAAGATTGCGAAACAATTTTCTGGAATGTTCTTACTACGTAATGAAATAACACAACCAATTAATTTCAGGTATTCTAAGAATGTTAAATAATAAAAAGTAATACAATTTAGATATACTCTTTATTATAGCTTTGCTGATTATACAAAACATGCAAAAACTTATTTTTAATTTACAAGAAACATGACAGATTATGATCACTACTGAATAGGCCAGAATGCACTTTGGTCTGGTGTGCTGAGGTCCGGGGCTTCTGTGGGGTCTTCTAAGGAGTCTGGCTCCAGTACATTATTGTTCCGTGGAGGAGAGTATGCCTGCAGCTCTTCTTCTTCATCCTCATCATTGGACTCTTCTGAATCATCAGATTCATTACCTTGGAACAAGCCAACATATTAGATTCGAAGAAAATAAAATTAATACATTTACAAACTACCTATATATTATTTTTACATTTTCAGAAATTTTGCTTGAAGACTGACACAGTATTATGTATTTTATTTTTAGTACATTAAGAATAAATACCGTCTTCTTCATCGGAATCGCCCTCTTCTTCCATTGGTTCCGCATCTGCTTTTCCTAGCGGTGGACGTTTCATATATTGATGTCCGACAGAGTTAAGCTAAATCAAAACAATAGAATCAGGAAATTAATACAAAAGCCATTCATCTTAATTAGTAAAAATCTTACCCATTGTTGATGAGCTTGTTCTAAGCTAGTTAATTCGGCGTCCTCATCACACGGACTGTCGGTGTTAAACCAAGAAGGATCAACCAAACGAGGATACAATACTGGAAATGGTATGTTCATGTTTATTATTTTCCAAAAGTTTGCAACGAAAAATTCAAAAATGAATGTAGAAAAAGTTAACGTTAAACTATTGACTTTTATGTTTAATGTTTATTTTGCTAAATGTCATAAATGTTAATAATCATCTGTCATGTAAAAAACAGACAGAGACATATACCATACAGCCTAATACTGACTTTTGTGTTCGAGATTATTTTTTTTTTGTTATTCGTAATATTTTGTATGTATCTATTTGAAGTTCTAATATTAATAAAATTGATTAGTTTTCACAGATAAGTACTACAACAAACAAAAATCCAGTAACATAACTTTGCCTGAATTACATCAAACAAAAATTTCATGCCTAATCAGAAAACTACAATCATTTGATAAGCTTATTTAAACGTAATGTAATAATGTATTAAAAAAATATATTTTCACAGCTTATTATTAAATATTTACGAATATCCAAAAATTTTTTTTAACTCCCAATCAAATAATAATTAATTAATAATCGTGAAAATAATATATAGGCTATATTATTTTCACGATTATATGTTTTAAATACATATAACTGTAAAAATTGTTCTCAATATTCTTAAAAAAAAATATTACGTAAGTGGTTTTCATCTATTAGTATACGTGCTAGTTGCTTCTATCCTGTTAGCTTCAAAAGAGTCCATGCAAGTGAAATACCAATCACTTTCAGAAGAAATCGTAGGAACTCGGGAAAGCTGGCATTGCCAAGACGGTTTTTATTGACGTCGGAGGTAAGCACTGCATACCGGTGATTTGATGTATTATATTGAATAAAAAAATACATAAAAAATTGGCCTTAGCAGCTACTAAAGCTATACATATAATAAAATTGTCAATGATCCATTTCTGTACATGGAAAATATTAAAAAAATCATCATGGCGGCTATTATAAACTCTTGTTTACAGACCAACTGAAAAACCATTGCTTTGGATTCTCTTGCAAGAGCAAAATAATGGTTTTTCAATTTGTCTGTATGTTTGTGCACGCTAATCTCAGAAACGGCTTAACCAATTTGGTTTTCAGGAACATATTATCACAGTTTGCACCTAACATTTAGTGTTTATTTCACTTAAATCGGTTTACAAATAAAAAAGTTTTATTAATTTATGTCAATCAAGTAATAAGTACCAAGAAAATCTTCTATTCATGTAATAAATCTGTATAAAAGTGCTCTAAAATATGTATAATTGTGGTTTATCTATCAAATCGCTTTTTAAAATAAATAAATTTAGAGATTTTTAATTGTAACAATATAATTATCACCCAATTAGCCGCCTCGATGGTCGAGTGGTTAGCGCAGCCACCTAAAGTATAGCGGCGCAACAAGGTTCAGGTGCGATTCCCGATAGGGGCAGGCATGTATGTGATGAACATAGATGTCTGTACTCTTAAGTTCGGTCGTTTATTAAATATATTCTCAATATTTATAATGTGTATTACTATGTATTTGTATCGTTGTCTAACAAGTAACACCCTTAACACAATCAAATAATTTGTTTACTTAGGGGTTGGAACAATTTCTATAGTTTTTCCTAGTAAAATATATATATATATATAGGTTGAACGGGGCGGAAGTCTATATTTGACAGCGCCGCCTGGTGGCGAGTTACATCAATGGGCATACCATATAAACCTTCTCCGTGGAAAAATACATATACATACCAATTTTCATAATCATCGGTCCAATAGTTTCTGAGTTCATCGATTTCATATATACAAACATCCTTCTTTATATATATAGATATATATAGTATGTAGAATATTCACTCCCAATAAAAATCCCTGGTCTGTGTGCTATCCTCAGTGTTCCTTTTGCAAATTTTAAGTATCTACTCTTGTCTGACCATCCACTATGTCTGACTATGACTACTTAGATATTCATAGTTCAGTTTAACAAATCTGTTCATTATTATACGTTCTGATTTAAATGGAATGAAGTAAACCAAATTGTTGTTCAGAATTCGTCGTCGGATCTATGTGCGTCTTCCATGCCCTATCTGGATGGCATTCTTCTTATTTCAACTCTCTTTTTTTTAGTATTGTAAGCATATTTTAGTGTTGTCTTACCCCTACTGTATCTTTATTTACTCTGTATGTCTGTACCTTCGATAATTTTAATTTAGTACCAATATACATAATGCATTCATGATACTTATAAAATTAAATATGTCGTTATAAATAATGAAAGCGTCTCTGATTAATTCATAATTTTATATATATATTTTTTGTAAAATAGCTGAACAATGTACCCCCTTGTTGGTCCAGTGGTTAGAGCAGACGCCTAACATATAACGACGCAATGGGGCTCTGGATCGATTCCCGACAGGGACAGGCCTGTATGTGATAAGCATGTGTCTGTATTTCTGGGTTTGGCCGTTTATTAAATATATTCTCAGTATATATACTGTGTATTGCTATATATTTGTATAGTTGTCAAACTCCCTAACACAAGCAAATACTTTGTACATTGATCTAACCCCTAAGTAAGCAAATTATTTGCTTGTGTTAAGGGTGTTAGACAACGATACCAATACACAGAAATAAACATATAAATACCGAGAATATATTTAATAAACGACCAAACCCAGAAACACGGACAGCTATGCTCATCAGTCATCACATAAATGCTTGTCTCTGCCGGGAATCGAACCCGAGCCCCGAGAATCGAAATCGAACCCAGCCTTAATTCGGTGGACAAATTGATTTTCGTGATTTTATCGTACAAATACCTATTCTATTCACGACATTGTTTTATTCAAAGAATCATACACATGTAATTTTACCACTCAGCTATATTATAAGTCGAATAATAAATGCATAATTTTTCACGATTTCCAATATTTTTTCTTATTTTATTCATATGTAAAATGTTTGCTAAAATACAGAAATTGAACATCTGTTAGGTGGATTGTTATAGAAATGAAACAGTTTTTAATTATTAACGTGAGATATTTAAAAAAAAATATTATTTTTCATGGGGACATGTAATATGCAGATGTAAGTCAATCGCATTTCAGCTCGGCTTCTTAATCTTATCGCAACCATAAACAGAAATTTAACGAGCGGCCGTTCATTTCAGATTTTGTAAACATTAAACCAGATAGCTTTAGCATTCTTTAATAAAATTATCGGTAAGCGTCCATCCGTGCGATTAGAACAATAATATTTACAAACACGGCACAAGCTATATTTACAAAATGGTTATTTATTCCTTTCATTTTGTAGGCTTGCTGTTGGTAAAGTTTAATATTATAGCCTTTTTATTTATTTAATATAATTGAAATGATGTGTGGTTTTCATAGTAAGTAAGTATGTATAATTCACAGGTCATTAAAGCAAAAAGTATCAACACCCAAAAACATTTATATTTATTTGACAACAGTCCACCAGAAAACGGTTTATCAGATCTAATATTTTCTAAGGGCTATTTGCCAAGGGAAAAGGAGTTACCGAAGTCCTCAATCATAAGGAAAGTAGGTATGTATTGAGTAGGTATTTCAAATTAAATTTGAATACCATACCAAAATCAGTAATCCTTGTTTATTTTTAGATAATGATGTAACATATCTTTTATCGAAATTATCTGATGGCGAACTTTTAAGATTACTAAATGAAAAACCTAATAAAAATGTCTTCGATTTAAGTGATATAGCACAAGTAGCTTTTGGACACAAGTCAAGTGAAGATACAAAAACTCAATATCAACAACATGGTGAAGACTTACATGTTCAAAAGTATAACAATTTTCAAGATACTGCTGGATTACACGATACTCAGCCAGCGTTCCATAAATTAGATCACAGGCCCATTTTTCCCGAAAACCAAAATAATAATGTAAACTATTTGGCTTTGAACAAACTAAATGAACTATTATTGACGAGTCCCCAATTACAAGAAGGAAATTTAAACGACGACAAGAAAGAAATGTTATTTGATATCCTTGTAGCCCAACTACGGACGCTGTGTTGCAAAAGTTCTTCAAAAAATCGACTACAATCCTTTAAGCCGTCAACAAACATAGGCAATGTGAAATTTGCAAAAGAATCACAGCCTAAAGACCAGAGATTAAATGAGTTTATGTTCCTAATAGTAAACGACGAAATTAAGAATAAAAACGCTGATGATGATTTAATTCTAGTTGATCCTAACACTCTAGAGAAGAATAGTAGTGTTCTATTGCTAGGACCCATAACATCGCCATTGACAGATGGACAATTGAAAGTTGTAGTACGTATTACGATTATGATATTTGTTTGTATGTAGTGTTATATTAATGTTAACAATAACCAATTTTTAGATGAAACGGATTTCTAACGAACTGTCTAAACCAGAATATGCGTCTTTATTGAAACAACTCTCCGAAGGAAAAGTTAGTGATAGTAATATAAATTTGATGAAAAACTTTATTTTCGGTCCTGAATCTCGACGATATATAAAAGCTCATAGATGTAATCATCAAGCTAAACTTTCCAAGGTTTATGGCGGACCTAAATGGCTAATATGTACTGGTTACCTTAACATTAATACACCCAGCCTGTATGACTAATTTTAATTGTGTTACAAAATGTTGTGAAAGAACATTGTAGCTTATTAACAGATATTAAACTATTTATTTAATTATATTTAATTATCTTATTAACTTATCTGAATTTAAAAAGCTTTCTTTCTCAACAATAAGACTATGTTAGCTGTTGTGTCTTAGGATCAGAGCTAGTTAGTTATTGAGTTGATGAGCTCAGTTAACAATTACATGTGATCTGAGACATTTCTTATTTTTCCTCTGTGTGTAATATACTATTGCTATCCTCGTATTGACGCAGAAAAATCAAACAAAAGTGTTGATATTCATAAGGATCTCTAATGATGATGATCACTCCGACCAATATCGGCTATGGCGAGCACTTCGACTCCTATTTAAGTCGGCATTGATGCCAATTTTGGCAGTAAACTTCCGTGAACAGTGTGGGCACGTGAGCATACCATTGATATAATTATAGTTCATGGCGACGGGAGGACGGGCCTTCAATTCATCGCATTTAGCGTCAAAGTCTGCTATACGCTGTTCCGCGAATTCGCCTCTTTTTAAGACTGCTGCGAAAACCTCAAATTTTCACATTGAGTCGGCTCGATGTTGCATTTTCTCATGTGTCTTTTCTGAACATATTTGTATCGGAGGAGTTGACCGCCATGATTCTGCTGTTGATCTGAGCATTAAGGTCACACAAAGCTGTTATAGTGGTCCCGAGATACGAAACTTGTCAATCTGTTTTCTCGATGGTAGACCATAACATCGGGTCGCCGGCAAATTACCATCCATCGGGCAAAGTCGTGGCGAAAGCGACTTAGCCGTCTTCCGGCACGTTGCTCGATGAAGCCGTTTATAGCAAATGGGTCTGAACATTGGGTGGTGTTTTGTTTTGTTGGCTTTCCGCTGGCCGCTGGCAGATAGTAGGGTGCCCAATTAGTGGGTTAGCCACCCACGAAAGGCTGCTCCGCCAGCTATAAGTCTCGTCGTGCTATAAAGTCTCGCCTCGCCTCTATATAAGCACAAGAAGCCAAGAAGAACCCGGCACCGGTAGATTTCTGAGCTGCCGGCTCGGTAGCTGGTCGCCTAAGCTAGGCCTCCACTGAGTAATCAGGGGTCTTAAACGGCTGGGCAGACCACCCAAGCTGCACCTAGCTCATCCCCCTTCCCAAGAACTGAGACAAATTCCCCACGGACCTAGTGCCGACCAATGACCAATGGCATGCTCATATCAATGAGCGTCAAGAGAAACAACGCAGAGAGGGTTACTCCCTGGTTTCGTCACCTCTCTCCCCCCTCAAGGTGAAGAGACATGACACACGCTGTTATCCCATAGACATACATATAACGCCTTCTAAGAAAACTTTTTGGACAAAAAATATACTTAACATAAAGTACAATTACGGATTTTTTATTCGAAATCGAAATTGATTCATAAATGCGATTTCTAAGCGAATGTATATATATATATATATATATATTTCGCCTTGTTTCTAAGGAATTGAAAGAGCTACCAAAGCTCTTCTATTCTACCATAAATTGTCATCTATGATGTCAAGACGAGGCAGCATATACATTATTAATAGTACTATAAATGGCAGCATGGTCTTCGACCTTAGCCTGTCTAATCATATTGGACAAAAAAAATAAAAAAATCTATGATTGTGATTTCTGAATTCTGACTTGTGACAAAATGACGTCTGATAACTGATAAGTCATAATATTAATAATTATAAGCTATTTTGTTTAATTGATGAGTTATTGGAATACCAAAACGTTTTTTATAATTACTGTACTGTAATTATAACATATTTTTTTCTATAAAGAATCCAAATAAGAAAATCAAGCAATAAAAAAATAAAAAATATCTACTAAACTATATTCCCTATTTCTTGACCATATTATGATGTTATCCAATTGCAATTTTGATTAGACAACGTAAGTAAAACAATGTAGTTCCATTAAAATTACACACTACACATTTTTTCATTTTTTAAAATGAATGATTAAATTATTATGTTTAATTTTTCAGACAGTTGTAACTCAGATTTAATTGAGAAACTGTTAACAGTTATTTTTTATGATTTAATAATATTACAAGGATAAATTTTACAAAATGATTGATGAAATAAGATGTGGTTGGTTGAATAAAGATCCCCTTTATATAACATATCATGATACTGAATGGGGTAGGCCAGAGTATAACGGTCAACGTCTATTTGAATTAATATGCTTAGAAGGTCAACAAGCTGGACTTTCATGGATTACAATACTGAAAAAAAGGGAGAGTTATCGTAAACTTTTTATTAACTTTGATCCATATGAAATTATTAAATTAAATCCCAGTTATCTTCAATCTCTAATGAATAATCCTGAAATAGTCAGACATAAAGGCAAAATTGAGTCAATTGTAAATAATGCTCAATGCTACATAAATATGGAAGAAAATGAAGAAGATTTTTCAAAATTTGTATGGAGTTTTGTAGATAACAATCCTATTGATAATTGCTGGGACTGTCACAGTAAAATTCCATCACAGACCAAAGAATCTATTGCTCTTTCTCTTGCTTTAAAAAAAAGAGGTTTCAAGTTTGTCGGCTCCACAATTTGTTATGCATTTATGCAAGCTTGCGGTTTAGTTAATGATCATATTGTTGATTGTATTTGTAGGCAATGATGTGAATTATGATTGCTGGATATCAAGGTTGGCCTCCGATTTTGATTATTAGTCAAATCAATAGCAATGTAAATAATAATAATAATAAGGAAAATATTTTTTTTTATAAATTTTTTAAAAGTTGGAATTAACATGTACCCTTAAAAATTCAAGAAGTATGTAATTCCTCAAAATAAATAAGGAAGATACCACAGATTCATCTTACTTCAATCAATTTTAAAATGTTTTTTTGTAAATTAATTTGCTTAATTCATATTATTGTGGCATGTTTAACCTATTAAACTTAAAATATGATTGTACAATTTCTATGTCACTACAGATTTATTGGAGGATATAAAACAAAAACGATGACCGTAATAATAATACGAATAATGATGATAATATTAACACGCAAAAAGGAGGGTATATTAGAGACAGCTGGTTGAAATGCCTAACGCACGTAATTTCGGAGTTAACAGCTGATACGAGGTCTCAGTATCTGCTAAAGACAATGACTCAGCCGCAGCTACGAATGACGACATTAAGTTACAAAACAAGAATGCGATAACCGCGTCGGCGTATCGTTCTCTCTATCACCCTCGGGTGAATAACGATATTCATAATGGTGTCGTTCAGACTGCATCGCATGTCGAAGATGCGATATTAAAAAGAGATGTGCGTATTGCGGGCGAACTTAAGGATGGTTACTTACGACTTACGTCGCTGAACCAAAGTCCAGTTTTATTGGTAAAACAGGAAAGGCATTGGCATCTTCCTGTGAAAAGTTGGAGGCGGCGGAGACGAAGATTCCATTGTTAATATCAAATGTAAATAAGCAAACTACTGAACATGATATCTCTATATTAAAAGTAAAACACAGGAACATGTAGATCTAGAAATATGAAAAGAGAAAAGCCTTACAATTTTGTAAATTATTTGTATCTAAAAATAAATTAAGCCTATTTATCTTAATAACGATTTATGGCATGAATGTATTACTTTTCGACGTTTTATCTTTTTCAAGAAACAATTGGAAAGAGGTAACCCTCATACTATGAATGATATTTCAAAATTGTTATGGCTATCGATTATGATTGACCATATGACCGGACAAAAGTAAAATAAATTAACTTTTATTTATCGACTTTTAACTGTAAATCGAGACCTGGCTCTGGCCCCATGAACTAACATATTTGGGAAGCCTGGATGACGCCTTTGCATACACAGGCAAATCATCCATGGACACGACAGTGGGATTCGTCAAGGGGAGGCCTTCTGGTGGAGTGACCTTGCCGTGGAGAAAAGGAGGTTTTTTAAAGGAATATAAAAATTGTGCATGGAAAAAGTAGGCTTTTATTATTTTCAGTATACATTCTGTTTGACAAAAGTCTGAGTGATAATTAACTAGAATACAGTCAATGTGTCAGTGAAATTTCGGCAATAATTGACAGCGAGAATGTGGAATCGGTTATTTTAGTGGGTGACTTTAACGCTCATCCGGGTGAAAGATTTTCGAGGGAGCTTGTAAGTACATGTGCCGAGCACAGAGGCGTAGCGAGCTTAACTCGCGCCCGGGGCACAATACCGTTATAGCGCCCCCCATTTTGAAAACAATAAAATTTTAAATGTAAAATATACCTACGACTTAATAAATAAATAAGGTTTAGGTTCCTCCAGAACAATAAAACGCTGTATTTGTTGTGTCCTTAAAAAGTATCTATATTTAAAAAATAACAAGTAAAAGATCGTCATCTTTTACTTGTTATTTTCCGGCTTCATACTTTTTCGATGTATTGTATAAAAACGAGATCGAATCCACATATTTAAGGATGTCTTAGAAATCAACAGGTTACTGGAATTGGTTGTCACCGACTTGTAAGGGGGCACTCCAATATAGCAAGTTTAAGCTTGAGCGGAACCGCATGATGAGGCCTGTTCGTCCAACTGCGCCTCAAGCCGGAGAAGATGCGTTCCAGCTTGAAATGCAAAACAGATTCGCTGCACTGGCATTCCCGGCAAATGTTGACGAGGACTTAAACGTCATAATAGGAGTTGTACGCGAAGTGATAATGAGGCACTTTAGGAAAAGACAGCCAAATAAGAAGTCTCAGCTTTCAACCTAGACCCAAAACTAAAGGGACTTGAACGAATAACACAAGAGTATCCTTTGTCAGTTACCCAGTCTCTTAAAAAAAGATCCGGAGCTAGGTAAGGCGCAACCATCTAAGCTGGAACACTCGCCTCATACAGGAGGCGATTGAGCGAAGTCGGGGATTCGAAGTCTTTACAAAGATATGGGGAAAATTCACCTGATAAAGCTGATTACCTCGAATGGTGAAATGGTAACATCAGTTCCGAAGATGTTTTCTGAAATCGAGGACTTCTACGCAAATCTGTATGCCTCATATACACCGAACCCTCCACCAAACGCAAGCGACCCAGAGCCCCACTTACCCGCCACTTTACTGACGATCTATCATACATATAAGTCCATGAAATCGAGACGGCTCATAAACAGTTTATAAAAGACTTCCGGGAAAGACGGAGTAACCTATGAGCTCGTTAGGGCTGTATAGAAATCAATCCTTGAGGAGCTCAAAAGGGTTTCTGACTCGGTGATAAACATGTGGGACTACCCCAAACTAAAGGCCAATCACACTTCTAAACCACAATTATAAGCTATATTCCTGAATCGTCACGAATTGTCTGGCATTCATATTTGACAAATTCCAGCCACTGAAGCAGGCCGGATTTCGTAAAGGTTTGGCATGGTGGACCAAAAGAAAGCTTTCGACTTCATTGAAAGCTAGGCTATTCTGGAGTCTTTGCAGCGTTGTCAAGTCGACTAGCGATAGTCGATATGTTCTGAGGTTTTGAGAAATCTCTACCAAATGGCAACGTTGTCAGTCCAAGTACAGAACCACCAAACAAGTCCTATCTAGTTTACTGGAGGTGTAAGACAGGGTGACGAAATATTCCCGAAACTCTTCACTAATGCGCTGAAGGATGTTTTTAAGATATTTCAAAGGGATTAAATGGGCATCAATGTTAATGGTGAATATCTCACGCATCTCCGCTTTGGCGAAGGCATAGTCATAGTGGCAGAATCTCTGCAAGACCTACAGGATATGTTGTCTGGTCTGAATACTACCTCTAGACGTTTTGGGCTCGGGATGAACTTGGACAAGACCAAATTTATGTTCAATAAACACATCATTCCCGAACCCATTTCTGTCGAAGGTGTAACCCTCGAAGTGGACCACTTTTTTAGGAGTACGGTAACCTAGGGCAAAAGTTGCAGTTTTTATGACAGCTTTGTTGGAGAAATCATCAGAAGAGTGTATCTTGGCTATAAAGCATTTGTAAAATTGAGTTACATATTTGTGTCATCTTTGCCACAATGTCTCAAGATGATGCCGAGACATGGAACCTGCCGATGAAGCTGGCCCATCAACTGCATGTCACCCAGAGAACTATGGAAAGGTCTATACTCTATAAAGAACATGATTTGAAGACGGTAACTGGCAATGATTGAATGGCGAACACTGGTGATCGGGTCCTATGGCGTACCCTGGCGAAGGCCTAAGTCCAGCAGCAAATAATAAGCATACACTACAAGAAATTATGTTTATACTTTGTAAACTACAAATATTTACTATAACATAATTTCTTTATCAGACAAATTAAGAAAGGAGATTATTTATGTAACCACAAAGCGTTGATGCCATAAGAAAGTGCTGAAAGACGCAGTTTGAGTCAGCCCTGCCAATAGGAAACACATGCCATTTTTATTAGGAATATACTATTACCGTATGAGTTAAACTATTAGTTTTCGATGTTGATCTTGCTAATTTTCTCAGTTTTTTTTCCTAGAAACTTTCCTTGCGACTCTTATATCAAATATGTTCTAACTACAAAATAAAATAAATACTTTAAGGGGGTTCCCATGCAACAAACTACATTTTTGCTTGATAATAATAAGGGCTTAAGGTAGATGCTTGAAATATTCACAGAATATTTAGTTATTTACTCATTTAAAAAAATACTATTGGGGGCTCCCCTACAACAAACGTGATTTTTTGCTCCCTTTTAATAACTGCAACAGGTAGGCGCTTGAAATATTCACAGAATGTTTAGTGGTATATTAACTTTATTTATAAATAATTAAATTAAAATAAATTAAATATTTAAGGGGGCGCCGCTCATACCACATACGTTATTTTTTTTATTTTTTATATATATATATAAAGTGGTACGGAACCATTCGTGTGCGAGTCCGACTTCCAGCACTTGGCCTGTTCTTTTCTCTTTTTAACCCCAACTAAAAAGAGGGGTGTTATAAGTTTGACCTGTCAATCTGTGTATCTGTGTGTTTGTGTATCTATGTATGTAATCGAAAGCTATGTTCGTCGAGATGGTTTTTAACTACATTTGGTTGAAATAGAAACAGTTGTGTCCTAGATATTGAGGTTTTATTGGTGCGGGTGACAGGTTCTTATGCAATATTGATAGAAATACCTAAACAACCGAAAATTTAGTACAATAAAAAAACCAGTAATGTAACTTTAAAAAGCAGAAAAAAATAATTGAAATTATATAAACCTCCGATAACAAATGACCTCTAAAAAGAATAAAAATAATATTTTTATGTACTTATTGAAGTCATTGCGTCGAGGGGCCGTTTAATAAAGGAATAAATTAAAATGCTAGTAAGTTACCAAGGCAAATAAAGAAATTACGATATCGAATCGTATAGTCTAAGTCCTCGATGATTAACATCATAAAATAGACGCCACCGTTGGCGTACGTACAACGGTCCCCCGACGCAGTGACCTATTCTTTTTAGAAGTCTTTTTGTATCGGCGGTTTTTTAATTTTAAATATATTTTTTTTTACGAATTAACATTTATTGTATTACACTGGCACCAGATAGATATATTTTTCGAAAACAATAATTATAATAAAAATGAAAAATATCCAGCATTTTTTTATTTTGCGGACCTTTTGGCGCCCCTTTGTGGTTAGCGCCCGGGGCATGATGACCCCCCTTGCCCCCCCCTCACTACGCCTCTGGCCGAGCAATCGTGGTATTCTATTGACTCTGAACTTTTACCTAGTGACAGTCATACATTCGTTTGTCAGGCTAGTAGGTCTCAGCATAGTAACGAGTGCAGCGGGCAATCTAAATTTATAAAAGCGTCTGTTCTGTACAGAGTTTACGCATCTGATCAATATCCTGTAAACTTTGAATGTGACAATTGACATTATTATAGTTAAACCTAAAGTATTTGCTGCTAATGGTTTTTGAGATAGGGCGAGAGAGACAATATACAAATTAATAAATTTCAAGAATTTTCTCACTCGAAAGTTAAAATTAATTGACTTCCCTTGAATGTATAGAATGTTCTTCTAAACTATGTAAAAAACACAGTCATCATAAAGTAATAGACGATATGTATAAAAATGTGGTTTCTATTGTGCAGGTTAGTAAGGGTGCATATTGTACGTATGTAGGAAGTAATAAAATTTTAAAACATAAACGCGTTATAGGCTGGAACAGACATGTAAAGGCAGCAGACTGTCTACACTCTACAGAAAGTGCCATACCGTGCCTCAAGCAAACTGTACAATACTACACAGCTATAAAAACGCCTATTTTCGCATGCTTTTTGGACCTGTCAAAGGCAGTGTTACTAACACATGGATGTAAATCTGATATACAAATAAATTATTATTATTAAGGTTAAGGAGTGTAGTGGACAAACTGTATTATTGATGTTTCTCATATTCAAATTGGCCTATATGTTGTCTCCGACACTCACAAACCCTATATTGTCATAAAAAGGCACACCCATATCCAGCAGTACCTACTTATAATATAAAAATAAAACTTAATACAATCAATATGAAGCTCATAAATTGGATTATAATTTAACATTATTATGTTAAGAGTGTATATAAATATTGACATCAGGTATTCAGTCAGATTATTATTTTTTGGGGTAATTTATGCAAACCGAAATAAAAAAATATAAAGCATTGGCAAAATTGAGAGTATTCTCTGTCTAGAGTTGGCATTTTTACTTTTCACTTATAAAGCATTTGCCACTATTACCTCAGCTACTGGTCTGTTGATGTTTAGTGGACTGTAATTTTATTATTAATAGTAGAAAAAATCTTACTATTTCTTAACACTTTTGTCACATTCTTATCGAATTAAATAAATTTAATGAAAGCGTGCTGCTCCCCAAAACTCTAAAACTCCAAAGTTATATTTTTATATCGTTGATGGTGATGTATGAAATTATTAGTATAGTAAAAAGTTCGATGTCAGACAAAACTTATCATAATATAAACATGGTGTATCATGCAAAACGCAATCACTGAATTTAATCTAAATTACTCTTGTGTTGTGATAACCACAATGAGCACAGATGACTATATACATACAATGAATTTTTAAATTGCAAACATCGTTTTTTAAATTGCAAACATCATTTTTTAAATTGCAAACATCATTTTTTAAATTGCAAACATCATTTCTTAAATTGCAAACATCATTTCTTAAATTGCAAACATCATTTCTTAAATTGCAAACATCATTTCTTAAATTGCAAACATCATTTCTTAAATTGCAAACATCATTTCTTAAATTGCAAACATCATTTCTTAAATTGCAAACATCATTTCTTAAATTGCAAACATCATTTCTTAAATTGCAAACATCATTTCTTAAATTGCAAACATCATTTCTTAAATTGCAAACATCATTTCTTAAATTGCAAACATCATTTCTTAAATTGCAAACATCATTTCTTAAATTGCAAACATCATTTCTTAAATTGCAAACATCATTTCTTAAATTGCAAACATCATTTTTTAAATTGCTATGTATAAAAATACTATAATCATTTTTTGAAAAAAAAAACTGTCATGATTATCCTAAGTCAAAATTACATATTTGACCAAAAATCAACAAGAAGGCATAACTACATTTTCAATGGTTTCATGGATCAGAAACAATATTCAAGCAAACATAATTCTTAAAAAGATTTGAAAAAAAAAAGTTAATACACCTAGAACCTGAGGCAATAATAAAAACATAAAGTAATTCCTACAATATATATATTGAATAGTCTTTGGTCAAAAGATAAATGTATAACGCAGTGATTATTTCATCTGTGGTCATTGGTCAATACTTCAGATTTGTTACTCGATTAACAACTTAAACTCAACTCGACTAAACTCGGTTCATTGTCTGATTGGCAAAATACGCCAATAAAAATATCGGGTAAACATATTAAAACTGTTACTGTCAAAAATAGATCTAAGAGTATTTTTTTAGTGTCCAGTTTATTAGAAGAAATAGTAAAATAATATCACACAAACAAATTACACAAATTGATCTAACCCAAATTATTTGCTTGTGTTAAGGTTAAAGCAAATTATTTGCTTGTGTTAAGGGTGTTAGACAACGATACAAATATATAGAAATATATATTACAAATACTTCGAATATATTTAAAAGGCGACAAAACCCAGGAACAAATCAACATTCATTTTTAACTTTGTTGTTTATAATCCCTTGAAGTTCAAATTCATTCTTGTTATTTTATTTTTAATTTTTTAAAGAAAAATATTACTATTATCTATTTAAATGAACTCAATCACTAGAAAGTATACCATTTAACATTTTTTTCATATTGGTGCATGCAAGTTTTAACTCGATTGAGTGATAATACAAATTGAGTTAATTCGTCACTCGCGTGGCGCTTCTCTCGGGATGGCCCATCACTAGTCCACACTTATTAAATCACTTCCTTTTCCACATTCTTTTGACCGGCTCGAGGAGGTTCAGTCATCTTCGTTTTACTTTTATATTTATTAGCATTTGGATTTTTGCATAACCTCATCCAGAACTAATTATTTTGTAAAATCATAAAATGGCTGAACCACGCGAAAGAACTTTCCTCATGGTTAAACCTGACGGCGTACAACGTGGACTTGTCGGCACCATCATTGAAAGATTCGAGAAAAAAGGTTTTAAACTTGTAGCTCTCAAATTAGTGTGGCCATCTGAGGAGCTTCTTCAGAAACATTACAGCGATTTGTCATCACGACCATTCTTCCCTGGCCTAGTTAAATACATGAGTTCTGGACCTGTTGTACCTATGGTATGGGAAGGACTAAACGTAGTAAAGACCGGTCGTCAAATGCTCGGAGCAACTAATCCAGCTGACTCTCAACCTGGCACCATACGAGGAGATCTCTGCATTGAAGTTGGCCGTAACATAATGCACGGCTCGGACAGTGTCGACTCTGCTAAGAAAGAAATCAGTCTCTGGTTTACCGAAAAGGAACTTGTTGGATGGACCCCTGCAGACGAGAAATGGGTCTATGAATAATTTCTTCGAATTTCCATATTAAATTAAGTGTCTACAACAATCAAATAAATCTGTTACTGAACATATGTTTTTAAGTTAAACTCCTTTACATAAATTGCCACATTTTTCGATGTTGTTTCTATTTTGTGAATTTTCAATATTGCTAAAGTTCAGATATGTGGTGTAGATTTTATGTTTACTATTCTTACTTATGGTAGTAACTAATTTATATATTATTTTGAAAATGGAATGAGAAATATTAGGTTAAAATATTTAACTTTTACATTTTTTACTATAGCTTCATTATCTTTTATATATATATATATTTACTTTTTTCTTTATTGGAGTTATTTTATTGTCTTGACCAACTAGCAATACCATGTCATTTCAAGTTATTTCTATAGTATAGAGGAATAGTATTGTTTAATTTATGAAGTAAGTAAAAGGATTAAATCAAACAAAATATAGATTGCTATTTTCTTTAACTATGTAAATGGGTAATTATTGAATAAAAAATTAGTGTCTAACTTAGTAGCATCACTTTGATACATTATTACCTTTGTTTCTGGATGAGTTGCACTTTGATTTTTCCTCGGAACACAAATTCAACTAAATTACATTAAAAATATTATAATAAAATACAACCTCCTAATTGTATAAGTACACCTCATCCTGTGTACAATTATAAATAATTTTAATGAGTGTCCTAAGGTCCTAACTGCAAAATCACTTTAAATCTATACTATCTAATCTACTACCCACAGTAGTTATGTCCAAACTATATTTACATGTGTGAGAAAACTGACAGTATTGATTTTTATCAGAGTATGATACAGAACATTTCCCTAATTCCACAGCCAATAATAATCCTATTATATAATATATTACATCAGCAGAAACAAAGTGTCCCTGTAAAGCATGACTATACAAATGCATTTCATATACATAAAATACTAAATATACAAAAATAAATCTGTTTATTATATATTCTCACACTTTTGTATTGGCAGTGTCAGTATCTTAACATTTCAAACAAAAATCTTTGATACTCAACTCATTTAAACAGAAAATTCTAGAACTTTATTATAAAATCTATTTACATTTATAAATGGCTCATAGTCTCCAAGTCAATTATAATCATACACTTTTCATAGATTAAGAAGTCACAAATATTATGCTTTATTAATTGGCATTACGTTCTTCGATAGATTAATAAGTAACCTTTGCTTTATCAATGTTGACACCAAAAGGATAAATAATAAATATGTAAACTAAAATATCTCCTAAGCTCATAGAGTTTGTTCAGTGTGGTGTTCGCCCTCTACGGCGGCCGTTGTTTGCTGTTCGTTAGTCGTCTGCTGCTGAGACTGCTGTTCTTGCTGGGTCAGTTGTAGTCGCGATGGTAGAGGTGCTGTTTGACCTATGGAATGTTGTTATATTTTAAATAAACAGTAAATTTAAACACTATTTTTAACAATATACAAACTCGTATACCAATAAACACTAAAAATAATTAATATATGTATGATAAACATATGAAAAAAATGGTCTTTATTACATCTTTTAATATTTACCATATTTATCATGTATTCCTCTGTGTCGTTTTAAAGCAAATCGATCAGCAAAGGCAGCCGTACATATATCGCATTTGAAGGGTTTCTCTCCGGAATGCACTTTAGCATGATTCTTGAGATGAGCAGCTTGACTAAACGCCGATCCGCAAGTTTCACATCTAATACAAAAACCACACATCTTTAGGTTTCTATTCAATAATCAATTATTTCTGTTTTCATAAATCTGATTACTAAGTAGCGAAAACACTAAAATATACTTTAAAATAACATGTTTTCAAGTGTTAACTCACTTGTACGGCTTCTCTCCCGTGTGTATGCGTCGATGATTCCATAAGGTAGCGTGTCTCGCGAACCCTTTGTCACACACCTGTGATCAAAATTACAAATTAGATGAATTAAAAAGAATGTATTATACATTTTTCGTTTATTATTTAACATAAAACTACTATATTCAAATAAATTTAACTCATTATGCACTTACTTCACAAACATATGGTTTTTCTCCTGAATGTGTCCTTTCATGGTTTTTCAAATGTGGAGATTGTGAGAACTGCATTCCACATGTTTGACATCTGTTTCAGAATAAATACTTATTATTTGATCTACCTATTGAACGAATGTAATTGTTTTGGTTTATATAATTATATGCGAACATAAATCACTTTTAATATTTATCAGTAATTAGTTTAAAATATATATTTTTTGTTTTACTACTAAATTGTTTTTAACTCCACCTGTACGGTTTTTCTCCAGTATGTATTCTTGAGTGATTTTTTAGGTAAACTGCTTTAGCAAATGCAATTCCACATATGCCACATTTAAAATTCTTTTCACCAGAATGTAACTTCTTATGTGACCATAAGGACGAGTATCTTGAAAATGACCCTCCACAAATATTGCAATGGAAGGGTTTATCGGCAATTGCTTGGTTGTTTTTGCTTTTATCTCTTCCTCCCACAAAAACTATCCCAGAACCATTGCAATTTTGACATTTTGTGACTGATGCTAAATTTCTCTTTTTTACAGGATAATGGCCAGGCACTAAAAATTAGTTATGATATATAATTTATGTATTATTTTACCGAAATATTACACATTTATCAATACATGGCTGAGAGGTGGAATTGCAATAGTAGTTTAAAAAACACCGAAGTGAATCCATCAATCTCAGAATTCATGTATAATTAATCACATACAACTGATTGACTTTTATCTTATTTAGTCATTTATTATTCTCATTATTATTATTATTTATTTAGTATTTGTTTTTGAATTAAATTATCTTATTTTTCTTTAGGGGGCACATTATTTTTTGGTATTGGTGTTATTTTAATGTAGTAAAGAATCAATAATACACTGCAAATTAGTTAAGTGGTTAACAAGAAAGAAGGTATTTCATAAAGAAACAATTAGATGATGATACATTTTTGAAAACAATTGTATCAATGTTTTGTTTATATCAATAATATATTTTGATGTGAGTTGATATTTGTGGCAAGTTAAGTTGAGTTAAGTTTATTTCAATCTACTTTAAAACTATTACAGTTACAATAAATGTCTAAAGCTGCTGTTGCTGGTATGCTTATATAGTGTAGCAATCAGACAATCTCATGAGGCTTACAAGGTTTTTGTTGTTGTTGCTGATTGGTGGGGGCATTTGTTAATGGGTCCCCTGGGGCTTGCTGAACTGCACTAGCACCCCCCACTTCAAATTTAACATTGTTTTCTGCTGCTACAAATATTTGAGCTGCTGCATTTACTGTAAAAACAAATGAGTAATATTTAAGTAACAATGGTTTCCACTTTACATACATTTTATTGTGTTCATATCAATGATAACTAAAGCAAAAGTTCTAATGATTATAAGTACTACAACTGTGATTAGTAATGTAGATTGTGTTTCACTCTTTCAATATTATGTGTACAGTTTTTTGTCTTATTACTGGGCTTTATGAACATAAATAAACACATTTGTGTTCATGGAACACTTTTTTACATAAATAATATATATATTAAGAGTTGTTTTGAGAAAACTGTTACATAAATACTTGCATTGATTGGTTCTTTGTTCTACTGAGTCTTGTGCTATACAGTTTTCACATCTTATTAGTTTTGGTCCTTTTCTTTTTGGGTTGTTTGCAATAGTACCTCCACATGTTATACATTTTTGAACTTTTTCTATTATTACTGGTTTGGCTGGAAAAAAAATAATACATGTTTTTTAATTTAGATTCAAATATTATTGAATAAATATATATATTTTTTTTTAAATACAAGAGTTGTATTTCTATAAGCACATCTTCCAAAAACTGATACATTAATTGGAATGAAAATTAACCATAATATGAGTATTAAATTAATTCCACTTTCATGGAAAATTTTAATCAGAAAACATAATATTTGATTTTATGTACTGTATATTGTACAAATGTTAATGAAATTTTAGGTGATAATAACTTATTATTGGGTCTTCACCCACATCCGGAGGAGATGAAATTCCTGGCAACAGATAGAAATAAAAAAGGTGAATACTCACTTTCTTGTAGTTGGACATGATGTTGCTGAGTTTCACTGGGGTCTGTGGACAGTATTTGTATATGGGGAGGCATGCTGACATCATTAGCTGTACTCACACCAGTAGCAACCACAGTTATGTTGCCATCTGAAATATTAAACACATTATTATTACAGGAAAACAACAGCATAATTTGGCTAATAAATGTGTAAGAATGTTTAAAATTGCAATAATAGTAACCTTTGTTACATACAAATTTGATTTAATAATGATAATAATAATACAGGACAAATTACACACATTGATCTAACCCCTAAGTAAGCAAATTATTTGCTTGTGTTAAGGGTGTTAGACAACAAGACAAATACATAGAAATACACATTATAAATACTAAGAATATATTTAATAAACGACCAAACCCAGAAATACAGATATCTATGTTCATCACATACATGCCCATCCTTGTCGGGAATCAAACCCGAGCCCCGTTGATTCGCTATACGTTAGTCGTTTGCACTAACCACTCGACCAATGAGGTGGTTAAAAATATTTGATAGTATGAAAATAATATAATTATTAATACAAATAATTACCTGAATCCTGTGTGTGCATTCTCTTATGAGTGTTAAGTAAAGTAAGATGACCAAACATCAGCCCGCAGACATCACATTTAAAACTAATATTTGATATGGTATTCTGAATTCCATTTGGTGCTATTTGCATTTGATTAACTAAAGCATAATTATATGAAAATGGCTGTGCTATATAACATGTTTTGTCATCACTAGTGGTAAGCTGGGCTATGTTTACACCGCCAGTCACCCCTCCTGTACCAGCAGTTGTTCCAGTGCCAATTTTACCTATCATGTTGACATTGGTTGTGTAACAAAAGGTTGGAAATTCCTAAAAATTAAATGTTAAGGTTTATAAAGATATATACTATAGTAATAATAATATTATTAGCAACATTGATTACAGACTGCTATGTAGCAATTTATTTATTTACCTGTTGTGTCTGCTGGGTCTGTTGTGTTTTTTGTTGAACATTTTCTATGTTCTTTCCCTGTGATTTTTGAGGATGCTCTTGATATTGTAATGTAGGCACTGAGCCGCCTTGCACAGTATTAGTAGTAAACATTGTGTATATGTATTTATTTTATTCAAATCTTAAATAAAATAACTTAATTCCATTTACGTTGTTCTGTAAAAAAATCTTATTAACTCATAAATCCATGTTGATCATAAATAAGAATTGGTTGGAAAAATTTAAAAGCGCGGCTAATTGTATACGCGAAAGAGAAACTCCCAAAACATACAGTGCGAAGGCAACGGGAAATATTTCTTATCAGTCTACTCTACTCGTGAAAAGATCATTCGTCCGATGAAAGCAGTGTCTCCGTGAATAGTGTCGATATAATGTAAGAAAAGGATGACGGACTATCTATAGACGCGCTTCAAGTAAACTAAGGACGCCATTGTTAGTTTCTCGTCAACAGTTTCATAAATGACTAGTCAAAACAAAATACTTGGAGCCCAAAATGTCATTAAAATTATAAGCACATTCCATATTCTTACTTTATGCTGTTTTGTCAACTATATCCTGAATAAAATTCACTGAAACAAGTGATATGATTATATTATTTCTATCTCACTTTGAAATCTGAAATTCTCCATCTCACTGAATAAATGAAATGGCGATACTAATAAAATGGCGGCCAATGATATTTACCACAGAATATACTATTATTATAAAATTCAAATTGTCATATTAAAAATGAATAAATTTAATATAAATATTTAGGATTTATAATAATTAATTGAAATTATCTAATTCGGCATAATTTTCTAAAGGTTAAATTTATAATAATAAATATATCAAATGAATATATTTTAAGATTAAGAGAGTAATTACACATTATAAACTTACATACAATTTTTATTCTAAAAGCTCGACCTCTTGACCTGCAGCAGTTACTTAATACTTATAGTCTGTTTCCAGTGACAAAGGGAATTATGTGGTACTGATCAAAATCTCCCGCCACTTAGTTGCAGTTTATAAAAATAATATTTTTTTAAACGTTTATTATCACAATGAGAGAGAGGATGCTTCTTAGCATTCCATGGATTCACCGTGCGGGTGCCGGGCCCATCGCGTTGCAAGGAGAGAAGTGCAAACAATGCCTGGGATTTGCGACCCAGGGATAGGTTTAAGGAGTTCTTTTTGATACGCAAACTTTAACCAAATTTGGAAAGAACCTACTAATGCCGCCTTTGAAATACGTTCTAGAAATGAACCGATGCTAGTTCTAGAAAGGCCAAGGTCTTTAAGTAAGTTACAGAGAGATTTCAATGTTATACCTCTCGCTCCCATTTCTACCGCGTTCAAGCTAACTATAAATTTATTCCTGGACAGTTCATTGGTCAGTTCGAAATACTTATTAAGTGTGTCTTCCTTGGGGATGTTTCTTTCCCATGGCACAGTGAGCTCCACAAGTATCACGCGCCTTAGATGTTTAGAATACAGGAATAAGTCCGGTCCGGATGACGAAACACCAACATCCCCAGGGATTTTGTAATGTTTTTCATACGTGTCCATCATGAGAGTCCAATCAAGAGCCGCGTCTAAAATAGAATAAGGCTTTGGTTTTGACTTTTTGGAGCACCCTTCTTTTACAAACGCCACAGATCGTTTGGTGATTTTTATACCCTTCCGCGCTTTTGCTACTGAAAGACTAACCGCTTCCCGTATAATTTCTAAAACCTTATCGTGGCGACGCGAGTATTGACCTTTATCTAGAAGTACCCTACACCCTACTAATAGGTGTTTCGCGGTTCCTATTGCCTCCCCACAGATTTTTCGGTAGCTTTGCCCCATCTTACTAAATTACTTTGATCTGAGAGAGTCATTTGGAATGCATTAGAATTTTAATAATGCTGGGGACCAATCATAATTTAAGGTGCGCCACTTCAAAGCTAGTGGAATACAAAAATCTCCTATGGTCACCCATTCGGTTTGAATTTTTAGGCTCATCGCGTGGACGGTAGTCATCGTTTTCGTCTTGTCGAATTTTAAGTATACTTTCAAAATGAATATATTCTAAAGTTTTTCATTATTATTTTTATGTCACGAAGCAAGTTTCCTATTCCTTATCTGCTACATATTTTATGAAAGTGTGCTTAACATAAAGAAATAGTCAGTATAACTATATTTTCATTTAATGGATTTTTGTCACCACCATGTACATCTTATTTTAAAAATAGCATTAAGTAGCATTAAATTAAAAAAAACCCGATACAAAAAGAGCTCTGAAAAGAATAAAAATAATATTATTATGCACCTACTTATTGAAGTCTGCGTCGGGAGACCGTTGTACGTACGTTGACAATATATTTTACGAAGTTAATCATTGAGGACTTAAAACTACCTATACGATTCGATATCGTAATTTCTTTATTTGCCTTGGTAATTTACTTGCATTTTAATTTCTTCCTTTATTAAACGGTCCACCGAAGCAATGACTTCAATAAGTATATAATAGTATTATTTTTATTCTTTTTAAAGGTCTTTGTGTTTTCTTGGGGCCAATCCCCAATTTTTGATTATTTTTTCTGTTTTTTAAAGTTATGTTACTGGTTTCTTTTATGCACCACTAAATGAACCTACGGACACCCAAATTTTCACTTTCAAGTATTTCTATTAATATTGCATAAGAACCTTTCATTCGCACCAATAAAAGCTCAATGTTTTGGAGACGAATGTTTCTATTTCGACCAAACATAGCTAAAAACCATCTCGACAAATCAGGCTTTCAATTAAAAGAAACTCAATCAAATCCGTCCACGCATTCGGATACTACATTGCCACAGACATACACACAGATCGACAGTTCAAACTTATACCACTCCTCTTTTTGAGTCTGAGGTTAAAAATAAAGATACCTACCTAAAATAACTAACCACCTGAATCAATACAGACTTGCTAGACTTGAAACTGTATTGGTCCAGTAACATCATCTATACAACCAATATTTTATAAAGAATGGTTAATTTATATTGATTGCGATGTGGTTTCTACAACATTAATAAAACTCTTTATATTATGACCAAATGTTTACTTAAAGTGCATGTTGTGAAAACTATTAAGGAGTTTTGCTAACAACACCTGTGAATCAGTTAACCCCCAATTTTATTTGGGAAATTAATAATTATTCCAGTTATGGTCACCTTCATCTGTCATTATTCTTTTATTTTGCTTTCCCATTCATTTTTAAATTTCTCTAATGCTTCTGGAACACTGTTAAAAGTAGCTGGTTTGATGACATCAATATGGGGCTGGTTATTTGCTGTTTCACTTTGCTTGTCTTGTCCTGCAAAATAGTATTTTTATTTTTATATTATTAAATATTCAAATATTATATTAAAAACTCACCTTCAGAATCCTCCTTTGGTGTAACATATGCATGTTCTACAGTGATAAGTTTTCTGGTCTTGCACAAATACTTTAAATTTTTGGCTGGCAATTTTTCAAATAATGGATCTGTACTTTGAACTGTTGGATCTTCTTCAAGAAACATATATGTTCCTAGTGGGTTTTCGTATTTACCTGATAAAAGAAAAACAAACATAATATAAGATACTCTTTTGGTTGAAGGTATTTATTCTAGGTTATCTTTACCTGTAAAAAATGTGTCATCCAATTGAAAAACAGGAGTTTTAGTATCAATTCCTAGAACATGAACAAAGTTATATTTATTAAGGTTAACACTGTCTTCAAATTCAGCATAAACCAAAATTTCTTCCTCAGTATCAGATGGTGTATCAATTTCCATTATGATAAAAATATAATCAAGATTTAACAAAACACTACTAAAGTTTTAAATTTTACTTTATCAATACATACATAAACACTAGAGAAAAAAGTGTAAGTCTATTCAGAGTAATGAATATATTTAATAATATTTAGTATCAGCTTTGTTTATTGTCGCTTATCTTTTTATATAATATGTCAAAATTTCAAGATTATTTCTTGTTTATTTTTTTATCTCTTATTACCATAAACGAGTCAGTATTGCTATATATCAAATTAGAGTACCCAAAATAAAGTCAAAATCCGAATTAATTGTACACTAATAAATCTTTTCTAAGGTTTTTATTTAAGAATCATTTAATATTCTTTAGAACGTAACCGATTATATTCCCTAATTGTTAATAATGAAATCATACTTGTATCAATAAATTCTTGGTCTTACAACGCATTTAATATTAATCTCTATTTTTACTACTAACTAAGACTGAATTAAAAAAATCCTTGCCACTGCTTTATAGTAATCATTGTATTAAATTAGATATAAATGACCCATAACTCAAATTTATCGACTATTTCTATGTGTACACTTGACCATAATTATATTTATTGTAAGCTAATTTTTACGTTAGTGGTTCGGAAGAGTTAATGTAGATCATAAATAACTTTATGTATACACACATTGATAAGCAACTTTGTGTTAAAAACTTGTGATTCAAGTAAATATTTTGTTTTCTTATAAATATAAGTAAAGGTATAATGAATCAATTAAATACAAAGAGTAATAATAAATAAAACTATTTTTATTGCATATCACATCCATATTTCACAATCACTGCAATTTATAAACATTTTCGCGATGGTAACATCACATAAGAGAACATTCCAGACATGACATATACAGAAAAAATAAATGCTTACGCTTTCCATCATTATAACAAATATTAAACTGTATTTCTTCAAATGAAAAACATTTTCAACAGCAAAAATGAGAATTATTATGCAATAAAAAATCCGGAGTTAAATCTTCGCCTCCTAGGGAATCCGTTATTCTTTTTTTCCTCCAGGAGGCTGTAGTGGTTGGCCACGTTCTTTACCTCTTAGTTTTATTCCAATTGCTCTCTCTATTTTACCAAGAACAATATTGTTAGGAATACCACGACCCGCTTCATAATCATTTACGATTTGAGGTTTTTCGCATATTTTTGTAGCCAAATCTTTTTGACTCATGCCTTTAGATTGCCTTCCTTGCATTATTAGTTTGCCTAGATCAAGAGGTACTTTCTCGTGTCGAAGTTCTTCTGTCTCTCTATCAAGTTTTGCAGTATTTTTTGTTGTAACATGTTGTTTATTAGTTCCTGCACCGTATTTTTGTTGTGTGTCTACTGGTAAACCTTGACGCCGTGCAGCATTAACAGCTTGTTCAGTCTTTAGTGCCGATGCCTTTGGTGGTTTTTTACGAAGAATTGTGACCGTGTCCCAATCAGACATATTTAAGCTTATTATTAAGTAAGTGTGATGAAATAACCAAAATTTTCAATGATGACCACAGATCAGTATGGTACGACGTGCAGTTTTATGAATTGTCATAGACTATATAGGATAAACGACAAATTTACTATTTGTCAAAAATTCACCACAGACTTAAAAATATAATTATTTTTCATTTATGAGAATGAATAAAAATAATTATTATTTTTAAAGACAATCTATAAAGTCGGAGGCCGATAAAGATTTAATTTTATTCTTAAAAGAAGTAGAATTATACTCATACCCATACTATCTTAGAATCGCAATAGACATTGACTATTATGTTTACAAACCATCCAAAGCCAAGGAAGTAGTTAATGAAAAAGATATAATATGGTAGTTTTCCAATTACAGGCACTAGAGCGCATTATGCGGCATAATGCGCTCTAGTGCTGTAATTGGAAAACTACCAAATATTGCACATCGACCTTTGGAAAGAGACAATCGGCTAATTTCGGCCTCATAGAGCGTTATCACTGTCGCAAGAAATACAATCATTCCTGTATCTATTAGGAGCTGTTAAAACAAGTATAATTTTCTTCTTTTCTAATTATATTTATTTTATGTATAAAAACATTTTTTTTTCTATTTCTGGTTATTTCTGGTATTTTCTGGTTATTCTGGTTATTTTAATTGGGGAGTAATATAATTTAAGAAAAATGCTTTTTATTATTTAAAAATTTTATTATTTAGGAAAATTATAACTGCACATAATAAAAACCATAATACCCATTCTTAAAATGAGACGTTGTAATACAGTAGCCGGCAATAAATATTACACATCGTCCTTTTGAAAGAGACAATCGGCTGATTTCGTCTTCGTAGAGCATTATCTACCACACTACCTATTTCTCAAAATAATAATTAAAGCATAGAAGGAGCTCCATATGTTTAAGGCGTACACTGCCGTAGACAACAATTTTTTTTCTAGTGATGTAACATTGTGTAAACTTATCCGCGATATCGATAGTGATCCTTATCTCTATGGTGGTACCTACTGTTTTTAAAAGGCTGTTTAAGTGCTTTCCACCACTTGCTAGAACGAGATACAGACATCAAAAAGAAAATTTTTGATTAAGATTTTGCCGTGTGCGATAACGTTCAGCTATATTCCGTTCTAGAAAATAAATAAGGTAGCATTTAAAAATAATCAATACGACAAATAAACTATAAAAAAAAACAAAAACATTTATTGAAAGTAAATAAAAAAAAATGGTCAGGTTAACACATATTTTTAATTTTTTATTCGCCACTTTGAGAACGTCTTATAAAAGAAACGACAAATAAGTTACAATAAAACTACAGCCATATCTTTCTAATCTATTAAATATTAGTTATTAAAATATTGCGGACTAAAATGGTTCTATTCCCAATTTTTCTGTGCAATCGTGTCGATCCATATCTGTCGTCAGTTAACGTCCACGGGAAATCTAGAACAATAATCCCTAGATATAGCACATAGATGTTGCAGAATTCATTAGAATAATACTGGATTAAATTATCGATAACTGTGTTTTTTACAACACTGTAGCAAAAAATATAGAATACTTTAAAATACCATAATAAATATTGCATATAGCAGTCCTATAATTTGGTCATAGGATGATTTTCTCTTTATAATTTGTAAACCATTTAAAAAACAAAAATAGTTTATTGTAATGAAGAACAACGTAAAAAAAAATAAGATGTTGGATCATTTACCTATGGAAGGTTACGTTTTGAACTTAATTTTCTTTCTGGAAAGAATGGGATTTACAGCCCCTTATAATGTAGGACATTGCTCTTGCTATTAGGTCATATTTTCTTTCAACAAAACGGAGAAAATATGTAAATAACTATATGAATTCGTAAATGAAACTAAACAAGAATAAACCACTGACAGCCGACATCAAACATCGGCGCTGAAGAGTGGAAAAAGGTTTGCGATCATACAATCAAATGTGAAAATGAATATAGAAGCATTCAACACAGTTTAGACAATTACACTGATGGACTAGTGATAAATACAGCTGATAGTAACAGTGATATTGACCTCTTTGAAAGCACAGATGGTGTAATGGAAGTAGCTGAGAATTAGAATTATTATTATTACAATGTCTCATTTCAGGAATAGCTATAATGGTCTTTATTATTTACAGTTATAATTTTCCTAAATAATAAATTACGTGAACATAATGTAAGCATGTTAAGCTATTGCATGGCTTCTATCGCGGGCCTTGAGCGTGGAGACCGAATCCAGAAATTCCGTAACGAAAATAACCTAACACACCAGTATTGTGTACCTATCATTTAACAATAGCGTAAGCGCTAAGTTGATAATATGTGTTATGAACTTTATTTTCTACAGCTTAAGGTTTAGTTTAAAATAAATGTTTTACTTGTACAAATGTATTTCTTTCAACAAGGATTTTCTTTTCAATGACTTTCTGTTATGGTGTTACAAAAGACCCCGAGTACAAGAATTTAACAATCGTAAATGAACTTTATCCCTGAGATTTAAGGTTAAAAACGTTTTAGCTGTTAATATTATTAACTTTTTTATGATATTACATAACACTGATAATTTCTCATTTAAATAGGACTATATGGTCCTATTTAAATTGAGAAATTATACCATTCTTATTTAAAATTTTATCCTATATAGTGTAGGAAAACCCTATAAATTAGTAATTTATTCACTAAAAGAAAAAAAAATGTTATTTTATAGATCACCACGCACACGCAAGTTACACAACTTGAATTAACATCAAAGAAAAAAAAACAACTACATAAATAAATAAATAACTGTAATTGCATAAGTTGATAAAAAATGCTATGCAATAGCTTTACCGAGGCAGTCTCCGAATGCCACACGTCTTTTTTTTATTATTTTATTTTACCCCAGCTTAAAGCCACTACTTATAGAAAAATTTGTGGCTTTTATACAAAGAATAAGAGTAATTATCAATAGTAGCAAATTATACTTGTTTTAACAGCTCCTTATAGTTACCATACTGTTTCAATTTCGTGCGACAGAGATAATGCTCTACGAAGCCGAAATTAGCCGATGGTCTCTTTCCAAAGGTCGATGTGCAATATTTATTGCCGGGCACTATACACAGTTGTCACCACAGAGTACTATATCCTTATATTTATAAGTTATAATACTCTATGGAGTACTATAAAGCTGTCACTTGTCACGTCTTGTCCCATGTCAGTCCTTGGAAGTTAATTATTTAAAATCACCGCTATGTAATATAAATTTTGTTGTCTTGTTTGTGTAGTATAATTTTATTAGAAATACTTTTTTTAGAACAAATATAAAATTTAAAATAAAAAGCTACCTTAAAGATTTAGGAATTAGACATAATTTGTTTCATGTAGTTTACTTTCAATCAGTAATCAAATTTTAAAATGTCATTTTCCTTCGGATCTAATACAACCTCACAAAACGCTGGGTTCGGTTCTATCTCGAAGCGTATGTATTGTAATTTTACATAAAATTAATTGGATACCAACTTTCAAATATGTATTTTTTTATTAAATATTCAATATACCCAATAATTTTTCCCAGCTACCTTTTCGTTTGGAAGCACTAATACCGCTACTACGAGTACTGCTGGATTTGGGGGTTTTGGTACAGCAACTTCAGCCTCTGGTTTTGGTACATTTGGTGCTCAAACATCCACAACAGGTAGAACTAGAGAGAGATTGTATAGATGTTTCTAATTTCAACAACATTTAACAATATTGAATTTGTATGTTTGCAGCAACTCCCTTTGGTGGTATAGCTACTGCTACCACTACTACACCATCTCTTTTTAGTGGTACTGGCTTTGGTGCAACTGCCGCTAAACCAGCAACGGGTAAATTATTATTCATTTTTATTAATTCTTCTTGATATGTATCCCTGCATTGATTTTGATTGATTTAAATCATAATGATAATTCACTTAACTAGTTAAATTGGTGAAGACTTGTTGCATTTGGTATTCCTATACTTAGGTTTTGGTGCCGGGTTTGGAACAACATCATTTGGTACAGGGACAGGTTTTGGTACTGGGACAACAACATTTGGTAATCCAGCACCAACATTTGGCACCAATAGTTTAGGAGGAAATACTTTTGGAACTGGTTCAACATTTGGAACATCCTTTGGTGCTAAAACCAATACTGGTTTTGGAGGATTTGGCACCCTTGGCAACAACACATTTGGACAACAACAACCGGTAATTACATAAAATTAGATGTTTTAAATATAATTAATTATCAACAAAACATTCTAAATTACTTCATTCATTATCATTATTTAATTAAAAATAACATCGATATCTTATAGTTACCTAATTTGTAGGTTTTTCTAAGCACAGTAGATTAGTACTACTAAAACGGAGATTAATAGTAGAAGTTATTAAAAAAAATATATCTAAAACTTTATTAATTATGACCAATGTAACTTTAGAATGTCTAATTTGGTTTTATAATAATGTTCTATATAATAACAAACAAATATTCTTTTAATTTGGAGCAACAACAACAGCAGCAGCCACAGCAAGGACCTACAAATGCACATGAAGCTTTGATAGCTGCAGTGGTCAATTGTTGCGTGTTCGGAGATGAGAGGGATCAGGTGCTTGCCAAATGGAACTTCTTACAGGCACAGTGGGGCACAGGTATATTATTTTTTACGATTGTTCATTCAGTTTTTATGTAATTTTAAATATGCATACAGATACAATGTAAATGTGAATAATGTGACTTTTTTAATGTCTTATAAATACTCCCAATATTGCAAGAATAAGTTTAATAAAACTTAACTAACCTTGTTCTATGTGTCCAATCTGTAGTCAGCTTTAGTTAATTCAGTATTAAGTTTGGCCGTATTATATACATTTACAAATCCAATAGTTTTATACTGTTATCATCCAATTCAATAAAAAATTTTTTTTTGAAAGTGAGGCTATTTTTATTCTATATTGGGGTAAACAACAGTTTGTGGTAACTTTCAGGACAAGCTTATTACAGTCGCAATGCACCACCATTAGAATTAAATGAACAGAACCCTCTCTGTCGGTTCAAAGCCGTTGGCTATTCCAAGATAGGAGGCAAGGAAGATAAGGATGGTCATGTTGCGTTATTATTCAATAAACCAGAGCAAGAAATTAAGTATGAGACCTTGAGCAATTGTGTTATTGTTAATAGTTTTAAAAATGTTTAATCTAATTCTTATTTGAACAGGAATAACCAACAAGCACTTTCTACATCTTTAGCTGGCCTTTTAGGGAACAAACCTAACTTGGCAATCAATATTGACTCTACAAAGGCTGTCTTAGATAACAAAACCCAGGTAAAAACTTGAACAAAACTATAAAAAAATTATATACTCATTCATGATCTTATATATGGTATATATCGAAAGATATAGGTATATCTAGATCTTGAGCTATTTAATATTATATTTTAATTATTATTATTTTTCGTCCATAGGTAATAATATATGTAGTGGACAAAGGCGCAAACGGAGTTCACATAAGTGCAACTGAATTGGCTGCATTTTTAAACACAGGGGCTGCCAAAAATGCCTTGAATACAGCTGGATGCTCCAGTATCACTGCTGCTACGAGACCAACTCCACAAATGTTGGATCAATATTTGCAAACTCCTCCTCCAGGTATGATATTATCTTAATTGGTATTGTGGTTAACAATATCAGTGAAGGTATAATGTTATATTTAATTAAATTATTCATTTCACAGGAATGGAAATGCGTCTATGGAAGCAAGCCCAAGCAGATAATCCGGATCCAAAACATTATATCCCAGTTCCTATTATTGGGTTTTCAGAGGTAAATTTATTCCAATTTTATATGTCGTCTGGGACATGAATGTGTTGTCATAGATGTTTATATTAATATCTTTGTTTTGAAGTCCCATGTTGATTCTTTTTAATTATATAAACATAAATTCGAAAATCAAATTAAATTCGAAATTCGAAAATTTGGTACCCAAATGTAAAACGCTCAAGCCGATCTTTCTCGAGAGGGTGGTGCCGGCTGGTCATACGACCACGGCCGGGGTAGATCGTCTACCAATGTAATGGAGTGCAGGCAATGACGCTTAGTAAACCTCGTCAGATCAAGTTCCGGTCTCGCTGCCAGGGTGAGGAGGCGGCGCTGCAGGCGAGCTGGCTGCGAAGAGCGAGAGACACGCTGTGCGAGCTGCGCACCCGGCGCGCCGCCGCCGCCGCCGCACTCGCGCGCTCCGTCGCCGCGCTACACGCACACAAACACACGCTACTGCAGGTGCGTGTGGAGGGAGACGACAGGCATACGTAGCACTTATGAAACGACACACACGCTGTGCGAGCTGCGCACCCGCCGCGCTACACGCACACAAACACACGCTACTGCAGGTGCGTGTGGAGGGAGACGACAGGCATACGTAGCACTTATGAAACGACACACACGCTGTGCGAGCTGCGCACCCGCCGCGCCGCCGCCGCCGCCGCACTCGCGCGCTCCGTCGCCGCGCTACACGCACACAAACACACGCTACTGCAGGTGCGTGGGGAGGGAGACGACAGGCATACGTAGCACTTATGAAACGACACACACGCTGTGCGAGCTGCGCACCCGCCGCGCTACACGCACACAAACACACGCTACTGCAGGTGCGTGTGGAGGGAGACGACAGGCATACGTAGCACTTATGAAACGACACACACGCTGTGCGAGCTGCGCACCCGCCGCGCTACACGCACACAAACACACGCTACTGCAGGTGCGTGTGGAGGGAGACGACAGGCATACGTAGCACTTATGAAACGACACACACGCTGTGCGAGCTGCGCACCCGCCGCGCCGCCGCCGCCGCCGCACTCGCGCGCTCCGTCGCCGCGCTACACGCACACAAACACACGCTACTGCAGGTGCGTGGGGAGGGAGACGACAGGCATACGTAGCACTTATGAAACGACACACACGCTGTGCGAGCTGCGCACCCGCCGCGCCGCCGCCGCCGCCGCACTCGCGCGCTCCGTCACCGCGCTACACGCACACAAACACACGCTACTGCAGGTGCGTGGGGAGGGAGACGACAGGCATACGTAGCACTTATGAAACGACACACACGCTGTGCGAGCTGCGCATCTGCCGCGCCGCCGCCGCCGCCGCACTGGCGCGCTCCGTCGCCGCGCTACACGCACACAAACACACGCTACTGCAGGTGCGTGGGGAGGGAGACGACAGGCATACGTAGCACTAATGAAACGACACACACGCTGTGCGAGCTGCGCACCCGCCACGCCGCCGCCGCCGCCGCACTGGCGCGCTCCGTCGCCGCGCTACACGCACACAAACACACGCTACTGCAGGTGCGTGGGGAGGGAGACGACAGGCATACGTAGCACTAATGAAACGACACACACGCTGTGCGAGCTGCGCACCCGCCACGCCGCCGCCGCCGCCGCACTGGCGCGCTCCGTCGCCGCGCTACACGCACACAAACACACGCTACTGCAGGTGCGTGGGGAGGGAGATGACAGGCATACGTAGCACTAATGAAACGACACACACGCTGTGCGAGCTGCGCACCCGCAACGCCGCCGCCGCCGCCGCACTGGCGCGCTCCGTCGCCGCGCTACACGCACACAAACACACGCTACTGCAGGTGCGTGGGGAGGGAGACGACAGGCATACGTAGCACTAATGAAACGACACACACGCTGTGCGAGCTGCGCACCCGCCACGCCGCCGCCGCCGCCGCACTGGCGCGCTCCGTCGCCGCGCTACACGCACACAAACACACGCTACTGCAGGTGCGTGGGGAGGGAGATGACAGGCATACGTAGCACTAATGAAACGACACACACGCTGTGCGAGCTGCGCACCCGCCACGCCGCCGCCGCCGCCGCACTGGCGCGCTCCGTCGCCGCGCTACACGCACACAAACACACGCTACTGCAGGTGCGTGGGGAGGGAGACGACAGGCATACGTAGCACTAATGAAACGACACACACGCTGTGCGAGCTGCGCACCCGCCACGCCGCCGCCGCCGCCGCACTGGCGCGCTCCGTCGCCGCGCTACACGCACACAAACACACGCTACTGCAGGTGCGTGGGGAGGGAGATGACAGGCATACGTAGCACTAATGAAACGACACACACGCTGTGCGAGCTGCGCACCCGCCACGCCGCCGCCGCCGCCGCACTGGCGCGCTCCGTCGCCGCGCTACACGCACACAAACACACGCTACTGCAGGTGCGTGGGGAGGGAGACGACAGGCATACGTAGCACTAATGAAACGACACACACGCTGTGCGAGCTGCGCACCCGCCGCGCCACCGCCGCACTCGCGCGCTCCGTCGCCGCGCTACACGCACACAAACACACGCTACTGCAGGTGCGTGGGGAGGGAGACGACAGGCATACGTAGCACTAATGAAACGACACACACGCTGTGCGAGCTGCGCACCCGTTCAAAACAATAGCAACACCATAGTGTAATCATTACTGGTCAGTTACCGCCCATGGGTTGACAGCGTAAACAGCAATTTAAATAGACCACGTATGGTGGAGTGTGAAAGCAATACTGTACAATTTTGAAATAATACATAACATTTAATAGCGATAATTCTCAATGTCGAATACTATTCGAATAAAATTTTAGATCACGCTATCGTTTAAACTTTAATAATTATATATAGTGTTGAGATATTGTTTTAATAAAGCGCCTATACGTACCTGGGAATAATCGCGATTTATTACCTTGGCTTTATCGACCGACAAACAAATATTTTAACAGCATTTACATATTTTTTTTTTATAAAAGTGATTAATTTATCTGTTGCTAATATAACGACAGCTTTTCACAACATATGGTGTTTTATCCATATCACAAAATATATATTTTTATATTAATGGTTATAGTACCTACTATAATAAATAATAATGTTATAATAGTACTAACTGATTACTAATGTCAGGCGTTCAATAACTGAAACAACCGGGCGTAAGATTCTATGAAAAATTTACCTAAATATTGGGGAAGATTATTGTAAATGATGAATATCTATACGTCCCTGGATAAAAAAAAATCATAGTCGGCTTAGTTAGTTGAATAAATCTCAGTTTTATTTGGGCCAGGTAGGCAGCGCTGTTGTCGAAACCCAGATGTTTATGAAAATTTCACGTTCTCGTGAAATATATTTTTGCATAATTTTTTTTAGTCATTCATAAAAATTTTAAATACTTTTATTCATTTCAATAATCGGCAGTGTTTCAAGAGACTGGTTCTAAAATTGATCAAAACTAAAAACTCTGCTCGGCAGTTAGTGCTGCTGGAGATAAATAGAATAGAATTTGAAAAAATTACAAGCAATCTGCATGTGAAAATTTATTCATTTTTATTTATATAATTACCAAACAGCTTGGTTTTTCTTTTAATGTTTTTACGGCTGAGGATGTCGGCTGAAATTAGCAAAGAGTACGATATTTCTTAAGAACATATTGTTCACTTGTACAGAGATTAACTAATTACATTTAAGCAAATTTGTTGATATTACAAGAGCTTTCCTGTTCTGTTACTAACATCGAGCAAAAAAATCATGTTTGTAGTCTGAGAGCCCGCATTTATTTTAGAGAACAATATATATTGTTGTGTAGCCACATACCCATCTTAACGTTCTCATCTCAAACAACTTGTTTTTCATTGATTTTTTTCCTAATCTAGAATTTCAATCCATACTTGACTTGATTTTATGAATATGTGTATAAAATGTTTGCCATCTTTTCATAGGTGATCGCAAGACAAGAAGTGGTAGGTCGAGTTGGTATAGCTCTGAGCCCTGAGGAAGAAGCATCCCGCGCTCGCTTACAGGAACTGGCGTCACAACTAGCGGCGCCTCCGCTGTATAATGTGAGTCTAACTTTACAATTACATTCTTAATTTAGATCACTCTTGTGAGTTGTGCACATAATAAGTACATGTAAAAACATAATACCGCCCCGTTGGTCGAGTGGTTAGCGCAAACGCCAAACCTATAGCGGCGCAAAGGCGTTCGATTCCGGACAGGGACAGACATGTATGTGATGACCATAGATGTCTGTAATTCTGGGTTTGGTCGTTTATTAAATATGTTCGCAGTATTTATAATGTGTACTTCTATGTATGTATATGTATAGTTGTCTAACACCCTTAACACAAGCAAAGGATTGCGTACTTGGGTTGGGGGTTAGATCAATTTGTGTTATTTGTCCTGTGATATTATTATAATGCTTATGATTTATAATTTAAGAAAAATATATTTAAGGGTTAATGACTCATGATCAAATACATTTATTATACTGTATATGCTTCTGCTTAAATAATATTAAGCAACAGTGTAACAGCTACACAATGTTTCTGTGTTATTTCCTTATCATAAATACATACCTACCTATATAAATTAGGAATTAAGAGATTATAAGACTCCTTGTACTTACTGTTTCCACGTGTTGTGTAATCTTAAGTGCTCATTAAATCAAACTGCTTTAAATATAATTACGTGACTTAAAATAATGAAACTTGCAACAAATACCTAATTTTTCTTTCTTATGAGGTGTCATGACGCATCCTCAAAATTACAAGAATTAACATTTGAAATTACCAAAAATCATATCAACCTGTACCCTACAAAATCATATCAACAGTATTGAAAAATACATTATTTTACTTAAGTTACAACGAATTTTCATACACGCAACACTCATTTCTTTAATCGAATACTAAGAAATAAAAATACCTACAGTATAATAATCTTTCAGTAATGTATCTATTTCATTACACTATTTATTAAGCGCTAGGTCAACTAGGGTACTAATAACGTTTTGTAAAAAGGCTGTTACTAACTAACTCATTAGTGTCCCATCTGAATGATCGACAATCTTACTCGCTATTTTTGGGGGTCAAATAGTGCGTTATAGATTGGATAGTAAAACGGGCACATGACTAACTATTAAATACTGAGGTCGGATATTTCAGTTTACAAATAAGAGTTAATAAGGCAGTAAATTATTATTTTTTTGGCAATTTCGAACCAAATAATATGTAGTTAAAAGATCTATAATCTATTGTCTATTTATCAAAGAAAATATAGATCTATGATCTATCTATCAGACGAAATATATGGAAATATAAGGAACATTCCGTTATTAAGTTCTTTGATTCTTTCTAACGATTACGGTAAGTGAAACTTTGACTATTTTGAAATATTTAGGCACTCGGCTACCGCGTGTCTGTTATCAAGATAATCAAACACTTATCTCCAGACGCGTGTACAGACAATATACGCTGGGAATAGAACTGATAATGAGAGGTATTATTGGAAGAAATAGTAATATCCATATCAACAACTGAAATGCTATTAACAATATTTTGCTCCTTAGAATTCCTTTGTTAGTATCTTCAATTAACAATTAAATAAACATTAACGTTAATAATTAGGTGTTTACAAATACCAGACATACAGCCCAGAACGTGCACCATTAAGTCGCTTCTTATCAACATGTCTGGCTGTAACCGGTGCGATTGTAAAGTCATTTAATGAGTACTTTCATGATTGATGAAACAAATGCTTTAAATGTAATAAATAAATTACTAACTTTAATGACTTTGTATTTTCGTATACAAAGTGTAATGCTAGCTGAGAAATACTTTTATATCTTATATGACATGTGTTTGTGTTATCGTTACAAATATAATTTTGTTTTTATCAACTGTAATATTGTTCTAAAGAGCGACATTATTATTATTTAATTTAAAAATATGAATTATAAGCCCTTCTATCATAACTCGATTGGAATCTGTTTCCAGATTCAATTCCGTTTCGTTTTAGATCTAATCTTAAGACAAAGAGAAAAACAATATTTACATTTATCAATATACATTTAACTAATATATATTTTTTTATATACAAAACTAGGTTAATGCTTGACTACATTCCACCGGATGGAGAGTAGAAATGTAGTCATAGGTGGTAAGGCGCATTAACCGAGCAACCTATTCACTCTTCTCTTGAAGACGTCTACCCACATTGTATGTGGCCGGAAATACCAACGCAGGCAAGCTGTTCCAGTCCTTCGCTGTACGCACTAAAAAAGACGAAGCAAAGCGCTTCGTTCGGACATTAGGAATATCCACAACAAAAGGATGGATACCTGCCGTGCGTCACCCCACACCCGTCAACAAATACTCGGAGAGATCTCTAGCTAAGAAAGTCCGTTACCCAGCGAATGAGACCAGGAGATATACCGTACGCTGAAAGCTTGCTTAAACGGCTCGCATGCTAGACCCTGTCAAATGCCTTAGAAATGTCCAGAGAGATGGTGACCGCTTCTCCGTTCTTCTCAATGGCCTCGACTAAAATGTGTGTAGCGTATACTAGAAGGTCCTCAGTGGATCTATTTCTGCGAAACCCGTACTGTCGGTCACTGAGGAGATCGTTACCTTCTAGGTATGCTAAAAGGTGTGAGTTCAACACACGCTCCATTTTCTTGCAGAGTATGGAGATGATTGAAATAGGTCTATAATTGGCACGGCTCCCTTATAAATGTACTAAATTTGTCATAACTTGTAGGGTCGTTTGAACGAGCTGCTATGCGCTGTTCGTCTTCAACGCAGCGCCAGCGCCGGCGCCCCTCACGAACGATATCAACTGGACCCAGGTGAGATACTTACACAGTTAGGGAATAACTTAAAATAAAGGGATTTTTTTATTATATGAATATGTAATCGGAGTAATTGTATTTTGAATTTGACAAAGCATAAAACCCAGCAATTATAAATATGTAAAAGGCTCTCGCCATGAAACTACTAAATGTTGGTAGGGTTATTCAAGATTTATTCATAAAGATATATGTAGGTATACTAGTAATTTCCGTCTCCAATGAAACATGGAAAGGTAGGTTATAAACAAATTCATCGGGTCGTCTGTTACAAGATCATAATGTTATTTAAAATGAAGGCTAAATGTACTAAACCTTATCCAGGTGCACAAGAGGACGTGAAACAGTTCCTGTCTCTGCAGCAGAAGGGTATGGCTCACTTGCTGGAGACGGCTCGCGAGGACCTCAGCGCCCTCAACACCATCGCGGAGGGCATGGCTCGGCTCGTGCGCACCTAGCACCAGCACCAGCGGCCATACCCGTGGTACCGGTGAGGACCTTATGAGTACGCGATAAGGACTTTTTTGCTGTAACTAGAATCGAAGTTACTGTGTGACTTTACGATATTACAGTGCATCTAAAGTAATTTTTGTTTGTTCGTTGTCCATTGTGATGTTTGGAAATATTCCTCAATATTTTGTAACAGATTTAAAATATAAGATGTAATTTTTTAAGTACATTTCGTGTAACCAAATAAAACGAAGATAAAATTATAATATTTTTTATTAACTCTTAGTACTTAAATCTAGAGGTAAATCAGCGTGTCTGACTAGTTCGGTGATCGGTTTACATTCCAATCGTTTGGTACAAATTAAATTAAGAGGTACTTCTGTTTGAGTCTCGGTGTCTTCCATCCGAATGTCTTCAATGTCCCGTTCCTCGTATAATACTTTTTCATTAACACTAGGTCTCAGAGATGAGTAATTAAGTCCATAGGAATGATAAGTTCTATAATTATCTTCATACATGTGTGTGTACTCGGAGTAGCCCAAATCCTGGGACGGAACTCTAAGAGGATAAATTCTCTCTAAAGGTCGCACATACGGAACTTGTTCTATAATAGGTAAATAACCCAGCGGAGCTCCTAGTGCTGGATTCGAGTATGACTCTATCCTAATAGGACTGTATGTGTTTGGGGATGGTAGGCAATTGGGTATGTATGTATGTGGTGACAAAGGTTGGCTGTAGATTGGTTGGTTGCTATCCCGAAGTGGTGATAGACTGTCTGAACTATGTCTGTCTTCTATATATTCTTGTTTTGGTATATCCTTTTCACTGATAAAATGTTTGTAAGTTTTGACATGTTTTCTTAAACTAGAAGGGTCGGTGTATCGTTTGTTGCATCCAGGAACTTTGCAGCAGTAAGGTTTATCGACCGTGTGTGTGCGCGTGTGTTTGAAACGATCACTAGAATTAGAATAGGCTTTGCCGCATCCCTGTTGACAAGAATATAAAAATAATAAATAAACATACATAAAAAAGGTAAATACCTAGCAGATTAAATAAATTTTAAAATATATTTACCTCATAAGTACAAACATATGGTTTCTCCCCAGAATGTGATCGGAGGTGTATCTTCAGATTTTCTGCTCTAGAAAAGCTCTTATGACATTGATTGCATGTGTGCGGGCGTTCGTTTGTGTGTGTGCGGATGTGGACTAACATTTTGTACCTGAAGGCCAAATTCGAATATTATTAACATATATATATAAATATAACATACATCATAAACTCCCGTAATTTCTCATAGGTGAATGAAAGACACAGTAATAACAAACCTGGCGTTAAACCCTCTGTGTGGTCTGGAGCAGTCCTTCCAGTTGCAGTAGAACAGTCCGTCCGTGTTTGCGTGCGCGTGTGTGCGTGCGACGTGTGCGGACAGGCGAGACACACTCGGGAACATCGACACACACCCGCGCCAACCACACGCGCCCGGAACTGGAGGGACGGACGAGCTGGACCGCTCCGGGGACGAGCCTCCCGACAGGTCCTCGTCCTCGTGCTGAATAAACAAATAAAAAAAATAAAGCACCGGCTTCTAAATCCTGGACGCATACGTTAAAAAACAATTTCGATTTGTATTGAAGTAATGGAATAGCTTCCAATTCGCACCTGTGGAGGGAGACGCGCGAGAACGGTCGGTCGGGCGAAGTAAGGAGCGAACCTCTCCGCGGGCATCCACCTGGACGACCTGCAACCCTCGCTGCTTATATGCGGCCGTGAATGTGGAAACACCAACATATCTATATTATCACTGAACGAACTGATCCTCTACTAGTGGCCACAGCGCGGTCGCTGTGTGTAATGATGGCCGGCTTTCGCGTTGTCTACTTATAAAACGTCTCGGTACGACACCGCACTGATAAGCCGACGAATCCCCTGCGAACAGGCGAAAGCGTTCGCTGGCACCGTTTCCAGAAACACAATGTTATCGTTTCGCCACACGTATATTAACAACAAATATTTTCGGGGACTTTTTAGTTTCCTCCACGTTTTGATAATATTGAGTATTCCAGATGAGTGTATTTGGCATTCAAAGTAGTCGTGTAGAAGTGAACGCGTTATCAGAAGCTGCCGGCCGCGGCTGTAGTCCAGTTAATACCGGAACGATAGGCCTCGGTTCAATAGGTTACTGATAGCATGTGTTTATGCGAAGCGACCTCTGTTATTCGTTTGGTTTTTTAATGCATTCTATATTTGTTAAATCGAAAGCAATATCTTTTACATATATGTAATTGATGTATTATAAATAGAGGTATTTAACCTTATTTAATATAGCCTCTCCATTTCAGAATAAATTATAGATTAAAACATAGATAGAACTGAAATGATTAGATTGATAACCGATCTAACTCATGGTAATAGTGTGTTAGATTCACGTGGAGCTAGGATGAGAGATTTGAAACACTTGAAAATGTAGACTGATATAAGATAACAATCTACATACTAAAGCCTTATATCTTGTATGGTTTAGTAAAATTCGAGATATAACATAATTATAAGGATCAACATTAAAATTAATTAGGATCTGTATACTCTGACGGTCTATTCACTTCCTGCCGTCCTTACTTACATTACCTTGTACAAGATTATACAGTTCAAGATGGTTGAAACATTTTAACTTTTTATGATTTCGTGTATAGGTACGTATATATAATTATATTTATAACGTTATATTTATATTTAGTAGACTTTAGTACGATGTATCGGCCTTATCGCCTATCTTATCCAAATCTAGCGTAAAATTTGACATTGTATTGTCTCGTAGGACTCCTCTTTGCCACGTGATAGTGAAATACCGTTATTGTTAAAATAATACAAACTATAGAACTCAAATTTACACTAAATACTTTTTGTTATAACTTGATCTTCATATTATAAAGTTTAAGAGATAAATTCAGTAAAATGACCAACTACGAGGCAATTAATACACCTACAGTATTTGTACGTCACCGTGAGCTCATTATAAGTGTTGTTTGATCGACTTAATGGTCTTATCAGCAGTTACGTGAGTGTGCGTCTGATAAGGTAGTGTGTGTTCGTCGTCGCCCCCCTGCGGCCGGCGCGTGCGTCGGTTATAACCGGTTCGTTTATCAACTGACGACTGATGTCACCGGTACAGAGATACAACATTATAAGAATTGAATAGGACGGTGACAAGCACACTATTTAATGGACAATACGTTATTAAATATTATTCTTTTATATATAGATATATCAGTTTTATTACATGCTTGGTAAAAAACACATTTTTAAAAACCATTTCACCTTTTCTGTAATATGCATAAAATTCGTTATGTTATATAAAACCTGATATAAGAAACTACATTAATGGGCTTTTCATTTTTCCTTTTAGTCTCTGCCAGAAATTGATGTTACTTACATACTATTTCGCAATGTATCTCCCAAGCTGGTTAGAGCAGAGGTCAGATCGAACTGGTTACGAGTTATCTCAAGTAGACACCACTGAGATAGTATTTCATCATCAATAAATGTCCAAGTTAGTAATTAAGTAAATATTTAGCTCGTGGACATTGATCACAGACCTGACTATCAGTAGACCTAGGTTTTTGATTATGCAATAAATATAAATACTATACTAACATAAACTAAACAAATGGTCAGTCAACACACATTCAAGTAGCTGGGGATAATTGGCAGTACTTATTATTATTTTAAAAAATATATATTACTGTTAGGAGTTGAGGGTATTTATAAGCAATTGGTGGGAATCTATTGCTGTAAATATAAAATATAAAGGGTTAAGTTAAAAAAAAAAGTGTCATACTCATTTACGAGCGGAAGCCTTATACCTATGAATAGAGATTGATGGTTTGAAAGATTTATTCTCATTATTTAACTATGTGAAATATGTAAATGTCGCAATTATTTTACTTATATATATTCTAAATACATTATAGTTTTTTTTTCACCGTGTCGGAATATTAGACGTAACAATAATGTTAGCAAGATGGTGTCCTGGACCATTTTGTGATAATTTATTTCGTTTGTCTAATATTGCTTAGTCTTGTGATAAAACCGCTGTTTTATCGAGTACGACCCTATTGTAAGGGAAAAACGACTGACTGCATCTTAAGCTCAGGTCGATGATATCACCGTGACGTCCATAATAACTATTATTTTAATAAAAGTTTTACTAACGAAACTTTATATTTAAGATAAATTTAAGAATAATAATATTCTAACTTCATAGTACTAAACTCAATTATAAACAAATGTATATAGAGAGGGGGTTGTTATAAGTTTGACCTGTCGATCTGTGTGTCTGTCTGTGGCAAATTTGCGGCCAAACCCGTGGACGGATTAGAATGCGGTTTTTTTTAATCGAAAGCTATGCTCGTCGAGATGGTTCTTATCCATGTTTGATTGAAATAGAAATAGTCGTCTCCAAGATATTGACGTTTTATTCGTGCGGGGGAGAGGTTCTAATGCAATAATTAACTGTTTGCGGTCAAACTCGTGGACGGATTTGAATGCGTTTTTTTTAATCGAAAGCTATGCTCGTCGAGATGGTTCTGAACCATATTTGATTGAAATAGAAATAGTCGTCTCCAAGATAATGACGTTTTATTCGTGCGGGGGAGAGGTTCTTATGTTGTTCTGTTCCCATCGGCTTCGCCCGCGCTATATAGGAAATAAAGCCTTGTTATGAAGGCCAAAAGGTTTTTACACTTACTTACTGAGGTAAAGTACTTTATTAGGGATAGCTGTTGCCCATGACTGGGTCCACGTAGACTGTAAAAATATATTTATATGGCTTATGATCATAGTCACAAAGAATCACGGGCAACAGCTAGTGATAATATAAATCCCTTCGTCATATATTACTGATTGTTGTTTTTATTAAATATAATATATATTTCGTATTAAATATAACCTTTGTAGGAAATAAAGAAATATAACCGTTTAATAAAGGAAGAAATTAAAATTCAAGTAAGTTAACAAAGCAAATAAAGAAATTACGATATCGAAGGTCTAAGTCCTCAATGATTTACTTCGTAAAATAGACACCATAGTCAACGTACGTACAACGGTCCCCCGACGCAACGACTTCAATAAGTACATAATAATATTATTTTTATTCTTTTTAGAGGTCTTTTCGTATCGGGGGTTCTTTAAAATTTTAATTAGGTATTGTACTCTCCCGTATCAGGAATTATAATATCCCTGTATAAGGGGAGTCACAAACATATTAATATCGGACACAGACTCTGAGACTCGGAACAACAATCTGTGAATCACTCAAAGAATTGTCCCGTGTGAGAATCGAACCCCTAACCTTAGCTTCAGCAGTCAAGGTTCCTGACCACCACACTAACAGGTCATCAGCACCACCTTATCATTTCGCCGCATTGCATAAAGATCCACGAGCATAACTGCAGCACCTTATTGTCTTATTACCTAATAATCAATTTATCTCCAGACAGAGATTACCAATGACAATCATTTTACATTTTTGATAACTTAGAGGTGACTTTGTAATTTTTAACATTCAACAAAAATATCAACATTTTATATATAGGAATGCAATGTTGTTTTGATAAAGGTTTTTCGTATATTCAGCCAATGTCTTAGTGTGTAATTGAGTGAAACTAACATATCCACGTTACTATGTTTTACCGATATTTATATTCAATTATTTATTTTTATTATTAAGTAGAACAATAATAAACACAAAAACAGTTTTAGTTATTGTAATAATATGTGAAGAAGCAAAACAAAAATAGTTAATAGTAGCATTCCTTGATATTAACGTTGTTGATTTAAATCATAATATAGTGATTGTAAAACACTTTTAAAAACAAGGTTGTAATGCTGATCTGAAACTGAATCAAATAGTAGTATAGTACTATTACTTGAATCAAATAGTTCAGACGGTTGATGTAAATATTTGTAAATCGGCTGGTTTTCACCTAAATAATCCATAAGGATCTATTCCTGGCCCATTTTTATTTTTACTTTATATTAATGATTTGCCCTTTAACGTAAAAGGACTATGTCACATTGTACTTTTTGCTGATGATACCCCGCTTATTTTTAAAGTTGATCGTAATAAAGCTAATTTTGACAAAGTAAACAGTGCTCTGTCACGTGTTCTTCATTGGTTCGAAATTAATAATTTGGTCTTAAATACTAAGAAAACTAAATGCATGGAATTTACACTTCCTAATGTAAAAAGTCAAAATTGTAGTTTACTCCTTAACAATGAAGTGTTAGAACTGACTGACTCGACAACTCTCTTAGGTATAACTTTAGTTTAGAAGAAAGCACCAGTGGAATCCCCATCTCTGGACACTCGCAGGCAAACTCAGCTCAGCCGTCTTTGCAATTAAAAAGTAAGACAATTAACGTTAAACGTTAATACGGCTCGACTCGTTTATTTTATTTACTTTCACAGTATTTGGTCTTACGGTATTATACTATGGGGCAGTGCTGCCTAAATTAACTATATTTATTTTACAAAAAAAAAGCTCTACTGGTTATTTGTAACTTAAAGGCTAGGGACTCCCTAAGAGATGTTTTTAAAGAAATCGGTATTCTTACCTGCCATTACAATACAAGTAGAGATGCCACCATCTCAATACATTTTTAATTACTTAACATATATGCGAAAAAAATTTTATGCTTATAATAAAAACAGCGACAAACATACGATCAATACAAGAAATAAAAATAGGCTCGTAACGCCTAAACTTTGACTTCAAAAAGTTAACAAATCATTCATGGGCTTGAGGGTACACATCTATACATATAATAAAATTGTCACTGATCCATTTCTGTACATGGAAAATATTAAAAGAAAACACCATGGAGGGCCTTTAGCAAGAGAACCCAAACAATGTTTTTCAGTTTGTCTGTATGTTTGTGCAGGCTAATCTCAGAAACAGCTTAACCAATTTGAATGCGGTTTTCAGGAATATATTATCACAGTCTTCACTTAACATTATGTGTATATTTCATCTAAATAGATTAAGATATAAAAAAGTTATGTCAATTTATGTCAATCACGTAATAGGTACCATGCAAATCTTATTCATTACATGTAATAAATCTGTAGAAGAGTAGTCTCTGTACTTTGAAATATTTAAAAAATATATAATCAAAATGTAAATGGATGAGTAGTAGTAGGAGTAGTGCACGCAAAACGTAAAAAATACGTAGCTAATGTAAATAACTTTAATAGATAAAAATTGTGCGAAACTCTGTGTAACATATTTGAGTTTTTAACACTCATTGCACACTGCACACAAAGTGCTTAAGAAATGTATACATATAATAAAACTGTAATTGATCGCTGTCTGTCCATGGAAAATATTTTCAAAAATTCATAATGGAGGCATTTACATAAGCAGGAGAACCAAACAATGTTTTTTTTTTATTTGGTCTGTTCGTCTGTATGTTTGTTCCGAAAACTTCATCCATATCGACTAAGCCGTTTATGTGATTAGCGTGCACAAACATACAGATAAAATGAAAAACCATTGTTTTGGGTTCTTCCGCTCTTATAAGGGCCCCCATCATGTATATGTATAAGTCAATCATTGTTAAAGTTTTATTTTACATGAGGTTCATTAGGTATAATAGCCAATTGTAAGTAGTTTTTTATGACTTTCGAATGTGTTGCAATTAAATAAAATTTAAGGATTTTGTTCTTTGTTCAGGCTAACATGTGCAGTAAATTTTTTCATGTTACATTTTACATAACTGTACAAAATAAGTATGTTATCCACGACAACCAACTTGGATTTGAAATACAGAACTACGTAGTGGTGTCGTGTTTAATATATGAATTAAATTGGAAACAAGGTCGTGTTGTTTTGACACAAACCAACATACATGTGAGTTGTAAAAAGTAGAATACATTTTATGCAACTTTTTAATGGATTATTATCATTCACTTACCGCTAAATTTAGAATAAACGAAATATTGAAAATACAATCGGTTTCCAGAGTAAGTAGTCAGTGCTAATAACCAACTTCTGGATAGAGTTCGGAAGCCGCCAACTTTGGTAGGATGTATGTATCTTAGATTATAGATGGACTATAAATTTCGACTGTTAGTATCTAGAAATTTAGCTTTATGCCCAATTGATCAATCGATACATAAATAATTTGTTCACATTTGGCTCGTATTCACGGGTCCTTAGGTAGGATTAGTGTTTTTGCACGGTGGCTGTTAGATCCTTAAGAAAAGTTAATAAATATTATTTCTCTATCAATTATATGCAAATAGGCTCCAAATAATCTAATAATAAAAAAATAATTCTTAAATATTATCACATATCAACAATGGTATGAAAATCAAACAACGTTATAATATAACAGTCATAGACCTTGGTGCCGTAGTAACCCTCATGCTGTTTTCTCTTACAGCATCATCTCATGGATTGCTCATCTTTCTTCCTATTTCTAAAGACAATTCTAATAAAATTGTTGTCGTATTTCTTATATTTTAAGTAGTTAATACTGTTCACTTATTGCTACTTCAGAGAGCTTTTTTAATTACGTCATAAAACAAACTTTTGTCATTTCCACCCTCAATTTTTTTCATCTATGTTTAATATTTTTGTTTAGAGAATATCATGTCACACACAGATATGCAGTCGCGATTCGTTTTATAAAGTGTAAGTGATACGATTATTAATGTGAAGGTTAACGATCTATTAACAAAAAAATATGGGGAATTACATGACTATTATAAATATTTCCTAATTATTGTTTAGTACTAATAGTAAATCATAATCCAGCGGATTATGATCGGGACTAGACGACGGCCAGTTTTCAGCTCTGATGAAGTCCGAGACGTTCGCTTCCAACCAAAACTGCGTGGACCGAGCTTTATGACCCGGCACCGAATCTTGCTGGAAGGACCATACTTGGTTATTGAACATGGTGCTATTAAAGGGCTCACCTACCTTCTCAAGAATGGTATCTTGATACACTTGTGCCGATGTTTTGATACCTTTTTCATAAAAATATGGCTCAGTCACTCCTTCATAGCTAACACTCCACCCAACCATCACTGAAGTCGGATAATGCCCACGTTGCATTCTGTCGACTAATTGGGAACCTTCCTTAGAGCTTTGTGCATAAATACGGGCATTTTGTTTGTTAAAATATTGCTCAGTTGTAAAATTGTTCTTTAATGATTCTAGGTGCTATCTTCATTTCCCGAGATAAAATCTTTTGATTTCGGACAGGATTTTTTCGAATTCTTTCCCTTACTGCTTTGATTTTCTTTTTCGTACGAACACTACGTGGATGGCCAGATCTTTCTCTGTCACAAACAGAGGAAGTCTCATTTTACCTATTAATAGACCGGTATTAAAAGACCCGGTACACAAACATTTGATTAATATCAAGTGTATGGAGTTTTAAAAATTGCATTTGACACCATACCTACTTTGTGTAATGCAATCATAATTTTAATATTGCAAAATATTGTACAATGTATTGGCGCCAAAATGAGTAAACACAATGAACAATCGTATAAAAATGATAGATTCCAAATTCAAATGTAATATTTTTTATTTTTAATTGTAACAGTATTTATGGCCAGACTAAGTAATTTAGAGAGTGGCGACGCCTGTCTTAGACAATATCAAATTGACAGGATTTCGAATCTCGACGTTTAATATTTCTCGCCTTCATTTTCACTTATCACGGTAGCCATCTTTTGTCACAGTTATATTTGGCACGTAAGAGCCAGACGGTTATCACGTAGATATATACCTAGAGAGTTCTGATAAAGTGATAATGATGTAGGTATGTCTGTAACCGGAATCACGAAATACTAGCGTGGTGTACTCATGACTTGGCTTATTATGTTCCTATCATAAATATACTCTTCACTTATGGTTATGTGATAACATAAATCCTAGATAGGTAATATTACAATAATTTTATTGAAATTTTAGTTTTAAATGTTTCAGTTTCAATACTAATATTCTACTTACTCTACAGTTCCATGATTTAACGAAAGATATTCCTTATAATTTTACAAAATATTTATTATTATTTGTTATGTTAGTATTCTGGCTCTATACACTGCGATTTAAATATCTATCATCTAAAATTCTGAAATCTGAAATTTACAAATCTATCATCTAAAAAAAAACATTACTTGTGTTATTATTATTTGTATGCAACAGTTAGTTGAGTAGAACAGTGCACAGCAGATTCAAAATATAAAAAACCCCCGATACAAAAAGACCTCTAAAAAGAATAAAAATAATATTATTAAGTATGTACTTATTGAAGTCGTTGCGTCGGGGAACCGTTGTACGTACGTTGATGATGGTCTCTATTTTACGAAGTTAACCATTAAGGACTTAGACTATACGATTCGATATCGTAATATTTTATTTGCCTTGTTAATTTACTTGTATTTTAATTTCTTCCTTTATTAAACGGTCCCCCGACTCAACAAATTCAAAAGGTACATAATCATATTATTTTTGTTCTTTTTAGAGGTCTTTTTGTATCGGAGGTTTTTTACATTTTTAATTCAATTCTTTTTTCTGCTTTTTAAAGTTATGTAATTGGTTTCTGAATTGTACTAAATGAACCTACAGACACACAAAATGTTCAATTGTTTAAGTATTTCTATTAATCTATCCTAATATTATAAAGAGGAAAGATTTGTTTGTTTCTTTGAATTGAATAGGCTCCAAAACTACGGAACCGATTAAAAAAAAACTTTTAGCATTAGAATCCTACATTATCCCTGATGAACATTGGGTATATTTTATAATCATCATCATCATATCATCATCATCACTAATATTAAAAAGAGGAAAGATTTCATTGTTTGTTTGAATTGAATAGGCTCCGAAACTACTGGACCATTTTAATAAAATATTATACCTTTAGAATCATACATTATGATGTACAAAGGTTATATATATTTAATACGAGAAATATATATATTATATTTAAGAGATTAAGGATCCGCGTAAAAGTTTCGACAATGTAATAGGTAAACTATAAATGTATTAAGTAACATGATTCAAGACTTTTTCATATGGGTAGGTAGGTAGGTAGGTTTAATATGTACGAATATCAATAAATATAAACATTTAGAGTTAAAATGATTTACAATCACTAATAACACTATGATGAAGGGATTTATATTATCACTAGCTGTTGCCCGTGATTCTTTATGACTACGATCATAAGCCATATACTAAATATATTTTTTCACAGTCTACGTGGACGCAGTCACGGGCAACATATATCCCTAATAAAGTACTTACTTTACCTGAGTAAGTAAGTGTAAAAACCTTTTGACCATGAAGGTCAAAAGGCTTTTTTCTTAAATAGCGTGGGCGAAGCCGCTGGGAACAGCTAATTATTGCATAAGAACCTCTCCCCCGCACGAATAAAACGTTAATATCTTGGAGACGACTATTTCTATTTCGACCAAACATGGATAAAATCCATCTCGACGAAACATAGCTTTCGATTAAAAAAACCGCATTCAAATCCGTCCACGCGTTTGGCCGCAAATTTGCCACAGATCGACAGGTCAAACTTATAACACCACTCTTTTTAGTCGGGGGTTAAAAAACTGAAGGTTTATAAATTCTTAAACAATAGTAGATGTAGGTAAGATAGTACCCGGTCATGAGCACTATCTGATGGTTAAGTTGCAAGATAATTTAATATAAAATTCGCCCTTAAATTACCAAATAGCAACATGCATGACTTACCATTTTGCTTAAATTCTTCTTTGGTGTTTGGAACGGAAAATTTCAAGCTCCGTGCAGCAGTTGCAACGATGACAATCGTTCAGCCACTGACGTTTGCTTTCCCGCCAAAAGATCATACCAATAAAGCGATCGACCACACGCGAACTACGCCAAAATAAAAACTCAAAAATAGCCAACGCGATAATGCCGCGGCTAAATTAAAATAAACGCACAGCGACCTGTGACGTTACTAAATCTTTCCCCCCAACAGAGTTTCCACAAAACGAAGACAACTTCCAATCACTCATCTTAAATTCATAAAATATTTTAACATTAAGTAAGTTTTCGATTTTTAGTAGTACATAGTTACATATCTATGTAATAGCAACTTTATTTATTAAAAAAAATATACATATATTTGTTACTGTAATAATATTATTAACGACAATAACTTTAAAATTGTGTGAAATTAAATCATATTTTTTTTGGCGAAACTTAAATTTGATATGTTCCTAAAATCGATTTGTTTTTTTTTTTACATCTCATTGTTTTGCATTGAGGCATCATGTAAAAACTGGAACAGTTTTTCTGGTTTTCATGATATTGTTAGTAGATAAAATTTATAAAACAGTAAAACGCCGTATTAAGTACACATATCTAAATCTGTAGAAACGTAAACAAGTAATTTAAAAAAATACAGAGGAATATTTTTTTTCACAAAAAAATTACATACTCTATTATATTATTTGGGTTTTAAATAGGGTAAATAGTTAGTACAAGCTGAAATCAAAAAAATTCGCTTGAGGAACGCCTATTTTGACTTGTGTATTCAGAAACAGTACAGGTTGCACTTACTTACTGTTGTTTAATTGATATATACCAGTCAAAAAATTATCAGTCCCGCTATGAATCAAACTTCGTGACCCTGAACTTTGCTGGTACTGACAATATTGATGTTAAGAGTTTAGGGTATTGCCGCCGACGCAAACAAAGTTCTTAGTAAGATCGTAAAAGATGCTGCTTATGATAATATCCATATTATGATGGTCTGTAAGGATTCAGCTGCAACCCATAGAATTTGTTTGAATAGTTTCAAACTGATTAAGTATTTTAATAATGTAATATCATTTTGTTTACATAAATTTTCTCAATGATGTTATTTAATTAATGACGGTAATACAGAAATGGGTCTGTTATAAGGTTTTTTACAGATGGATTTGAAAATAGGTATGTGTTTACTAGTTTTTCACAAACTTTGGATAGGTAATTTTATTTTATAAATTGATTATTTTTTTGTTTAATATCTAATACCTGCACCTATTTGGTTGCGCCTGGACAATAGGTACTTGTAATTATTTTAACAGCCTTATAGGTTCTCGTTGTTTTATTAATTTTAATTTGCATGATTCGCTAAAAATGCAATAAGATAGAAGAATTAGATTGATTCATGATTGTAACGCAATAGTGGTAATAAGATGTGGGATATGGTGGAGACACCAGACACTTACACCAGTACGTGTTGTGCTCCTGACAGAGACGTTTAATAATAACTGCACAAAAATATATGAAGCTTTCTAAACACATGGACCTTACTCGAGTTACGAATTTTTTAAACTTTTAAATTGAGTTTTGTTTTTTTTGCTATTTTGCTTGTTATGTTAGAATAATTCTGTTTGCTTGTAGCACTAGGACAATTACCTTATTTATTCACGGATCGATATAAAATTATAATTATAATATATTAATAATAATTAATTATTATAATTATAATTGTTATTTAGATTACTTATATTAAACTTATCAAAGATAATAAAAACTTATTGATTGAAGATATCATTTATGTTGATAAGAAAAACAAACTTTTGTAATTTAGTTGATTTATTTTTGTCAATTAAAATAAAATATTGTATCGGAAATGCGAGAAACAGCAGAAGTATTTTACCCAAAAATTCGTATCGTAGGAATTTTTCTGTTTATCAATTTGAAAAGTATGTATTTGAAATGAAATATTAAACAATTTTATTTAATGATTTTTCGAATTTGGGTGGTCAATAAAATTGTAGCTAAAATATATTCATACATTTAAAAATAATATTTCACTACTTAAGTAACTATTTAAAATATAACTTGCTTAGTCTTGTCATTTCGTACATTTGAAATAATTCCAATTCAAGTTACTTAATGATTTACTGAACACATAGAAATATTGTACACAGTGTAAAAATATCAAAACTTTAACAATACAACATCCGGTTTACATTATTCAGTTAAATTACTTTAAGTACAATAAATGAAAATACTGTTTATTATATCTGGATGGAAGTTAAGTACTTATTTAATACATTTGTTTTTATAAAGTTATTCCAATTTACTGTTATGTTTAAAAGTAGAACATTTATAAAAAATGTTTGAATCCAAATTGGTTTTAGTTATTTTTCAAATATTGGCCAATATATTTTTAAGCTGTAAAAAATTAAGTACAGGTAATAAATTGAGCTTTCAACATTATCACACAAAAATACAAGTAATCAGAAAGTATACAATATTATATAAAATAAGAAGTTATAAAAATAAACTTAATATAATAAAATGCAATAGAAGCAAAAAACACGAGAATAATGGAAATAATTTTAAGTATACAAGTAAGCAGAAAGATTCGATTTCGCATCGCTAATTGCTAAGTACTTATGGTAAAAGACCCCTTAGGTCTTATACATACATATTATAAAACCTCAAAAACAATATGCACATACATAAAAGTCGTGTCACATGTTCGTAATAACATACCTAATAGCTTAACGTGAGAACCGATAATAAAACTCACGTTTACCTAATTTTCTTGAAATAAAGCGCTTCAGATTATAGTCTGCTAAAATATATAAAAAAAGTATGTAAACACTAAAATGTTTTATATTACATCATATCTAACTCGAATAAAAGCCATTTAAGTATTTTAAACCATTAGATACGACGTGTTCATAACAATTACGCTAATTTACTTTATTATTCCATAGTGGGAAAGACGTTATACGTACATAACAATTTACATACGAAAAAAGTGTCAAAAACTAGATCAACCTACACGCCACCATATTATATCTAAATTTTATTAAGACCGTAGATAATATTCATTTTGTAGTTTTATCTTACAAAATCAGATTAAAGGGTCCTTTCTCATCAAACATTATAAATTTAAACAAAAATTTGGATACATCACTCATCAAAAATTTATATAATTACATCATCATTGGTAATTCTCAAACCTAATTGGTCAAAAATTAAATTTAAATCTGTTCAACATCGTCGATACCTCACTGGTCACGGTTCTCCGATCTTAACGATACGTAAGATAGCCGTGATAATGTCTAAATATAGCTGTCCCTTTCTAATCTCCATAAAGAGAGAATGTCAAGGCGCGTGTCGTCGACCCGTCTTGTGGTTCCCACTATCCCGTACTAGTCACGCGTACGTCTCCCTGAAGCGCTTCTGTATGTGGTGAGCGGCGTTGAGAAGGCGGTGGTGCAGGGTGAGGTGCGGGGTGAAGGCGGGCGGGGCGGGCGCGGGGGAGGGGCGCGGCGCCAGGGGGGGGATGACGGCCTCGTTGTCCGGGTGACAGAAGAACGCCACGCAGTGACGGCCGCGAGCGCGCGCGTACGCACCAGACGGTACCACCACGCGGTGCATCTGACAGACATTACATAGATACGTATGGTGCATGGTTGGAAAAACAACAGACACAACACTTTGTGAATAAACATATATATATTATGAGCTAGCACATTCTTTGTTAAATAAAATATTTTTTGCCATGTTGAAAATAAAAATTGGTCGAACAGTTTCGTAAAAAAATTGCACGAGATTCTTTTATAACTGTCAGAACACGGAAATAATGAAGATATGTCCTTGTTATAATTTAAAGTATTTTTGGTCCGTGTATAGTAAGTATCTTTTGTTTTTAGACATTCTTTTTTCACGTAAGACCAGTGCAGTCGAGCGTGTCGCTAATAAAACTAGTTTAGCTGACTACTACTAACCAGGGCCGGTAACAAGTTAGTAGTCCAAGAAGCTAGCAGTTCTCCAGTTTGAACGAGTATCGCTCCCGGTAGATGACCCACAGACTGCCACTTCTCACTGCCGTTCAACTTCACCTAAAATAAAAACCATCAATTTTATATTATGCAATTTAAGTTTTACATATTTTTTTATATGTACCTAGGAGAATATTGAAATTATAAATTTCAATTGTTTATATTTATATTCTCACTTGTCGTCACAGTTTGTCTACGACAGTGTGGCATTTAGAGCAGACCCATGGCCCATATTAAAAAAAAACCGTAATATTAGTGTAAGTACACGATCTAAGTAAGACCAGACGTCTTTTTACGAAACGCTATACAGTATAAAAAATACTATTTATACAGGGTTATTTTTAATTAGTTGATCCTCTTGCGGGCAGCCTCTCTACGTAAATCCCAACAAATTTTGTTCTACGACTTTTTATTAATATTATATTATTATATTAATAGTTTAAAAAAATAAGTTTTCCCATACAAAATTTATTTGTTGCCTCTGAACTCCATCCTATAAATACGCTGTCTTAAGCCGAGGACGGCCTCTTATAGGCACCCTTATTTTTGTGTTGTTTATAAAGATTTACAAAAAGTCGTAAAACAAATGTTGTTGGGATTGATGTAGAGAAGCTGCCTGCAAGAAGTGGCGAATTAAATACAAATAGTCCTATATTTTAAAGGAGTTCTCTTGTCTACTTATGAAGAGGTGTGAGTGAGTCACCTCGAGTCCCCCCTCGGAGTCCTGTGCGACGAGTGTGAAGGTGCACCGGTCGGAGTGCGCGCCGCAGCGTGTGTAGGCGACGCGTCCGTAGCGCGGGCCGTCCTCGGGCGGCACGGGCGGGTAGTACAGGATGCGCATCGTAGACGCGTTGCTGCCGTCGCTCTGCAGCATGTGGGAGTGACACGACAGCAGGCTGGCGGGGGGGAGGCCTGGGGTGGGGGGTGTTATTAGTAATTTTTTTTTATTACGATAGGATTTCTGATAAATTCTTTATTTTTTATAACTTATACATTTTAAAACGATTTTTATATATTTTTAGTTACATATTACTAAATATATCGTACTGATGATAATTACCAAAAGCGTAACCCAGCGCCTGCAGCAGTACCCGGGACAGGTTGGTGAGGTCGTGTGCGAGCGGCACGGCGTGCTGCGTGAACTCCGGCACCTCCTCCTGGGCGGGCATGGAGGCGGCCGACAGGGTGGTGATGTTGAACGAGTGACGTAACTCCTGGAATGAGACATTTTGGGCCTCGGTTATATAAATGTATTGAAGTTATCGACGGTCTGGTCAGCTGATAGTAGTAAGGCAAACAATAGTACTGGAGAATTGCATTTTATACCAAAAAATAAAACCACATTACGATCAAATAGTTAAACACGAAAATTCCATTATGTAAATAAGATAATGTTATACAAACTAGTAACGTGTATGTTATCCTCAATATATTATTTATTTTATCTGCCCCATTAACCTAGTTGCCCATTACTTGCATCAATCGGATGGTTGTAGTGATGTGTCGAGTCTCTAAACATCTGTAGTCGACTTGTTAAAATAATCTATTCGTTGTGTACTTCATTAAAAATTAAATTTAAATTAGATTTATCACCTACTAGATTGTTTCTGTTCGATATTGTCATATTTTGTATGTACCTTAAATTTGAAATGTTTGTTTTTACCCACCTGCTTTGTTTCGTCAAACTGCTCCATCCCAGGCTTGACATACCCGTGGTTGCTGATTGGGTTACGGAGGTACTGCGCCTGACAACCCTCGGGGAGAGCGCAGAAGTTGTCTAAGTCTGCGTACACTGCTTTTAGCTGAAAATATATAATAAATATAAGTTATTATATCAATTGGAGATAAATTGCACATATATAATATGAGATTTTAGCTAGCCCAAAAAGTGGTAAGGTTCATAAAGAAATTAAACAATGCAAGAAACCTCATAAATATAAAGAAACCACACCTTCTCATCGGCGATGCCGTGGTTGACGAGCAGGGCGAGTCCTTTTCCGTTGAGTGCTGTAAACAATTGCTGTCCGATGCGACGTACTACGGACTTCATGGGACATACATCGGTACCTGTAACATTCATTATATATTAAAATTTAATTATGTTAAGAGATTTATGCAAAATATATAATATTCTTCAGTGTTAGTGATATTCATAGTGAATTACCATATATAAGTTGCATTGATTTCTATAAAAGTAAATAAAATATTCGATGCGCACTGAAGGCCTGGCCCTGACATGGTTCAGCCACTGATATAAATTGTGACAAGGAGAATACATTTAGACTAACGAATAATCTTGAGCCATATTTAAGAATTTGACAACGGTCGATATCATTCATGTTTTATATATTATTTAATCACATTCAATAAATTATTAAAAACTATAATATATTTGAATATTTTAAATATCAATATTTCGTTGTTATTAGTTTCGTGCACTGGGTTTTTTGTAACATTCATTATCATTTATTAATCTTATGAAGAAAACAATTCACAAACAAGTATTATTTCTCAGAAATCTTATCAGGCTTTAGTACCAGTAGTTTATTATATCAAGATATATTCAAAATAAGTCCCTATTAATAGGAGTTGTTATCATTTCAGATGATTTATACAGATATAGAAATAGTATCTAACCTCTCCTATTTACTACTTTCTTAACATTCTACCAACCTTAAAATATTAAATCAAGACTAACGATAAAAAAATATATTCTTTAACGCAATCAGTAACAAAAAATATATTTAGAAACTAAATCCATGTAGGAATGAAAATGAGTCAGTCAGTCAGTAATTATTTAGTACTAATAAAAAAGATATAAAGTTAGATGATCCTATTAAGAATAGTATAATAAATAGTTCATTAGTCTTAAATTTACGACTTCTTGATAAATTGATAATTCAAACCGACTTGATGATAAACACAGCTTAACTAATAGCAGTAAATCAATTCACAGTAAGACGTACAGTTAGTAATCTTAATTCGTCATTCGTAAATCGTCATCGACACCAGAAACCGTTTTCGTCCGATATATTAATAGCTTGTTTCTCAACACTGATGTAACGTGTAACATGTAATATTATAAGACCTGCCAATTGAGAATCGGACTCACGCATGAAGAGTTCCGTACAACTATATATATAAAAAACGGCAAAAAAAAAAACACGTTGATTGTATTTGAGCCCCCCTTAATTTTTATTTATTTTGACATTAATTTTTAGAGTGAATATATAATTTAATATTCTGTAAATATTTTAAGCGTTTACCTGTTGCTATTATAAAAATCAAACAAACAATCATGTCTGTTGTACCTATGAGAGCCCCCTCTCAAATATTTATTTTATTTTGTTTTTAGTATTTAGTAGTTAGAGCGGCAGTAGAAATAAATCATCTGTGATATAAAATTTTCAAATGTCTAGCTATGACGGTTAATGAGAAACCGACCGAGACAGAACAAAGTCTTAGAAATAGGGTACCTTTTAACTTTTTACCCCTGTGGGTACGTAACCCTAAACATGTACAGTTAGTTTATATAATAGTAGATAATAGTTTGAATGTGCATTTAGGTTCAAAGATTTTGTGTTAAACAGTATCTAAGCGATTCCTAGTCTTATCGACTTATAGAATATGTTTCCCTGATAATATAAACACTCTCAGTAGTATCTTTAAAATAATGTGATATATAAAAACTTTCATTTATTGTTTGTATCTTTAGTATATTAACTATTAATCTGATTCGAATATAACTCTATTAAGAACCTATCTGGTTTCTATAATTGGTTGCTAAACATATTTGACCCATTTTCGTGATCAATTTCCCCATACAAGTGTTGATTTTCACATTAATCAAATATAACATGAGTGATCTGCTTATTTCATAAATATTCAGACAATTGATCGTTTTTCTATGGTTTAATTAAAACTGTATGATTAAAACATAGTACGAACGTCTTTACACGCGTACGTTTTTTTAATTATATATCATCTCATAAAAATGGATTAACTCTCAATAAGGTCGTAATTATTCTAGTTTCTTCCGTACATATAAAGTATGTTTTCTAATGAAGTTGTACTGACAGACTTGGTTGTTGTGCAAAAAACAATTGCGAAAATAAAACGTCATCATCATTATAAATAACTTAAAACAATTCGTCACCATATAACTTCTGTAATTTAGTGAATTATCTCCCGTCTAGGTTACTTTAGTATCTTTAAAAACATTTATATAAAGCTACACTAGTTGGTTGTATTTTCTAAGAATTTCAAGAGTATCAAGTTCTAAGAAGCGTTAAACAGGTTTGAGAAGAATTACTTCCCTGTGAAGCAAATCTATCACCTTGTAAGTTTCTTACCTTATATGTGTTTTTGCGATTTAAGTCGGTCTCTTTTCCTTAAGATATTAACAATATCTATCTAAGATGGTATGGTTATCTGTTTGTTCGACTTTAGACGAACTGTGACTGCAAAATCGGTAAACATGAACGTTCGTAACTCTTTTACTCATTTTAAAAGATTGTTAAATAAATTTCAATTATGTACATATTTTGGGATATGTACTTACTTAAAAAAAATGTTTTCAAAACACCTGATATAAAATAGCTTATTGGGTTTTAGGTACTTATGTATTTATCAATTACAATATGAATTTATTGCTCAGATATTATTCAGGAGGTAATCATGTCACATAACACTCGATATCACAAAATAAATTATCACGTTCTTGATATTTCTGAACGAAAGTAAGTCATAGACACGAAAATATATTGACATAATTATGTGAATGTTTTGTCTATAATATTGTGTTTAAAATTATATACTTTCATACCGTTATTAAATATTAATGTAGAAGTTTAGCTTATTTATATAAGTATATATTCAGCGAATAAAATCTATTTACTGTTCATGATCTTCAACAGCGTATTGGAACTTAGTTCATAAGCACCTACATCCTCAAAATTATTAATAGGTACTAGCGATTATTTCGTACCACGGAGTTATTATATCATTATCTATTCTACCGTACAGACATACTCTTAAAATAGTTATTTATTTTCCTAAATATTTATTATTTTATTTCATAATTAAAAGGAATATATGACACAATACTTTGTATATAATATTAATTACATTTAATAGATAATTTTAATTTATTTAGTTACTATGTAAATTATTCAAGACGCCTGTTACAAAATTCTCTAACATTGAATTATTTGAATGTACTGTGCATTTAGTTTTAAACTTCCTCTAGCGCGCTGTGGTCTATTAGAACTGTTAAAGGGAAAATATCATCACATTAGGTTCTTTGGTACAATTATGTATCGTGTCATAACTTTATCTTAAAAATATTGTCTGATGAGATTAAAAATATTTTCTATTATGTTTAATATCTACGAAGTTAATCATTCTTTTGAAATATATATTAAAAAAAAAATCAGTTTCGTTTATTTAGGAGTTATAAAAAATATAATAAATGTTATAGATTAAAATGTTTCTAAAGTTTTGGTCCTGATCGTATTTTTTTGTGATGGTACTGGAAGGTTGAACATAAATTATTATGTATCCAAATTAATTTGCACTATCACTATTATATAAATATAGTATTATATAATTACTGTTACTTCAGCTGTTAAATGTTATAGTAATGTCAGCATAACTAACATGACTGTTACAGAAACAAAATATTGTTATATTTTTACATAACATTTCTTGTGAAATAATAGATGAACCATGTTTTATTTTTAATTTTCATAAACAAATGACTGAAAAATACAATATTTTTTTATTACTTATTTAAAGAAATATGTGTATTTGAATAAACTCGTATGAACTGTTTTATCACAAAAGCGATTAAGTCAACAAAACTTTATGAAAATCACATTTTTATCTCCATTTAAATCATATAATAAATCACAAGATGTGGCAACCATTCTAGTTTTGTTAAAAATATCATTAATAGATACACACACACATAAAATACACTCACATTAGTACAAGAACCTTGTACGAATTGTACATGTAAAAATACATTATATAATTACAATTAATGGTCATAGACGTATATAATTATCATTATATTACCTAATGGTGTCATTAGTACCTACTTGGGGAAAGATACATTTATCAACTATTTCTAACTAATTAAATTAATTTCTACTAAATAACAAAACTAATGAATAAAAAAATCTGACAATCTACTTCTTCAAAGTAAGTTGGTGGTGTAGTGGTTAGCGAACCTAACTACTGAAACAAAAGGTTAAGGTTCGGTTCCCAAACGGGACAATTCTTTTTGTGATCCATAGATCGTTATTCCGATCCATTTGTGTGTACTTTGTATCCATTTTTTAAGTTTCTAAAACCACAGACAACACAGGAATACCATACATATATACAACGTACATATTGTTATAAATAAATAAATCGTCAATAGCCCCAGTATGTCTTCTATTTTTCACATTTTATTATTAATAAGAATAGTATTATTATCCTATGGCATACAGGTAAATCTTACAAGGAAAAATTACCGGTCGCCATCTTTGTATGTTAGTTTTTACAACAGAGGAGTAATAAAATCTAGAAGGTCAATTTTTTGTTTTTATATTTAGTTCTGACTAAATGACTGTTTATCGTTTTTTATTATTAGTTGTTACCAAAATTTGCGAATGACATGACGTGAGTTAGTTGATAAGTTTGTTTGTTTTAAATCCTAAAATATTATTATTAACTTATTATTTTGATAGTTTATAATTTGATAATATTAATTAATTGATTCCTATCATTTGGATGGTAGAATTATGAAATATCTTCTTAAATATAATATTTTATCTGTATATTAATTAAATAATATCTTATTTGAGTTATTTAAAATGAACATAAATGGTAGTATTTATCAAATGTCATAAAAATGTAAGATAATTGACGAGTGGTACTGTAGTAAGATCTAAATGAATCTACGGAAACGACTAGTTGATTAAAACATCAAATAGGAAGTTATACATACTTCAAACATATCGTAAACTATGTTTTCAAGAGATTACTTCAGTCTCATAGTAAATTAAGAGAATTTAGTTCATTATATTACCTGTTAAGAATTTAAGAGAACTTTAATTAATTGACAATTAGACTTACAAGTTAATATAAATACATAAGTAGGTACTACAGAGGTGTATCACTTGTTGCTGAATGAGGAAAGAGGAAAATCGTGATTTCTCATTGGGTATTTTATATGTATGGTCACCGTGACTCGACTTTATTTATTATTATGGGTTGTCATCCGGTAATTAAAAAAACAAGGTTTTTACGAAACATATTTTAATTTAACACAATACAAATACATTTGTATGAATTTCATAAAATGTAATAATAAATTGGGTTTAAAAAGGTTACCCTCCAAAAATATATTTTTAGTTTGATCTTACGCAACAACACCTTATTTAGAGTAGAGATGCATCAAATCATAGAAGTAGGTTATACGGTAACGTAATATATTTCGAAGGCTGTACCTCGCTAGCAAACTAATATCTTTATAACGTATATCAGTAATGTGGTTTATTGTTATCTTGTGCCTACAAATTATTGCGATAATAAATGTCCTTATTTCAGGATATAATTACTACGAAAACAGGTTTTTTCCTAAAATTTTATTAGTTAATTATGGGTAGGGAACAAACAGTCAAACAAAAATCTAAAACTTGTGTGAATCATACGTGACATGACATTTATATATAATTATTAAAAAAATAGATTTAAATCCGTTTATTAAAAAAATAGTGATATATTTGTACCGTGATGCTTATATTCTAGTAGCTACTTATCACGACTGTATCATACTGTATCATCACATCCATGTCATAATGGTCATGACGCAATATCTAAAACTCATTCTGATAATACATCATGACAAATGTGTTATCATGAATCAGGAGAAAATTCTGTGCAGAATTAATTACGGTCTTATTCATCACTTAGATCCCTATTTTGAGTTCTCTGTTTCAGTTTTCTTTATTATAATATATTTTGTTTCATTTTAGATAAGTTTGACTAATATTATTATCTGTAGATTATTTGTGGTGTTAGATAAGAATGTCAGCCCTGGACTTGAGACTGATTTGATAATATTTTTTTGTTTCATTTTAGCACATTTATCGTAATTTAAGTTCGATAAGTAATGTATGTTTTTACTAAGGAAATCACTGTTTAATATTTATCGTCACTTTAACGACTCGAACACGTGTGCTAACGTGTTTCTTATCACTACTTTTATGGCTTTTTTATTTCTTCTTATACGAACTTACAGAATTTGTATTTTACCATTTTGTTATTTCTATGCGCTACTCCTTTATCTCAAGTGAACAATTTGATAACATCCTGTATTAATAATGATAGTGATATTATTTGTTTATGTGGTAAGTAAAGTATTCAATATTTTCTTAATTATTTCATTAATTTAGTTTATACCTACTTGTAAAATGGTTGATATTTGGTTTCTGGGATAGTATTATTTTAACTCAACTAAAACTTTACTTATAACACCAATAATATTAGAGTCGTGTGACCTCCTTAGTCATTAACTATGTCCTGGAACCTGTTAATACTTCTGGGTTCTGACCACTTACAGGGAACTCTAATTAGGCACAGTGAACAAACCTTTTAAACAAACGAAAACACTTAACGTAAATATGGTTCTCGGAAGTTCAAGTACTTATGCAAGACTACATATTATTGTATTCTTAGATTCTCACAAATACTAATCATGGAGATAAAACTACATTATATTCATTTATTCGGGAACTTAATCCATTAGAAACAGTTTCAATAACATATTTTTCTTTTTTCATCATAATTTATTTTCCAATCATAACAGTTTTTGGAAAATCCAATCATGTAAGAGATTAAGTTAAAAAGGGTGTTTATAAATTGATATGAAAGTATGTCTGTTTGTCAATCTTATAACAGGTAAGACTCGAAGCTTTAGCAAGAAATTAACAGTTTTAAGATATCCAATATTAGCTTTGAATATTTTCCATTTACTTATGTATTTATTATTATTATCTCTATGGGAAGAATTGAAAATATATGATTAATGAAATGGCACTTAAATATAAACGTTAAATAAATAAAGAGAATCGATCGTCTAATCTAAATAATAAAAACTTTTATACATAGCATGGCTAAAACTTGCCTCCAAAATGGAAACAGGGTTTGTAATATTTGTTTAAAAATATAAGTAAACAACTTACATCGCGGAAAGAAGATCCTTGTAATTAAACATAAAGGATGTCCTTTATGTTTAATTACAAAGATCTTCCATTAGGCTCTGATACAAACCAGTTGAACGATAACACTCAAAGTACATAGGTTCATCAACCACCTTGTAATAATTAATTTATCTCTTTTAACAATTATTCTTGACTACCAAGTACCAATCCGTCTTCGCACTACCCTACGGCTACTACCCCGCTTCGCACGGGTGTTAAATATACTACAAGCTGATATTAAATATACTACAGAATGTATTTATTACAAAGTTCTCAGCTTTTTTGTAATTACACATAGACATCGCAAATTATAAATTACTGTATGCGCAAAAATATGTTTGTAACGACATCACGTTAGAAAACTCTTAAATGATCAGTGCTATAGTACATGTTTTATACGTTTATCCTCCTCTGGAATCACACTATCTAATAAAAAAACCACATCATAATCCGCCGAGTATTTTTAAGGTCTAAGCATACATAGGGAGAGACAGCGGGAAGTGACTTAGTTTTATAATATCTAGTGATAACAGACCACAAAAATATATTAAATATATACTTAAGCCTTGTTAATGTCCATCTTTCGATCGAATATTATAAGTTTGGTTCCTGAGATACTGCAAACAATACTTGTAGACTGAATCATCTGCTTATTGTTCATATTTATTTCACGTCTCAATCATTGCTTCTATTTTTAGGTTCTCAATAATCTTTTTATCATAAATTTAAAAACAGATATGTCTTGCTGCGTAGTAAACATTAACATGAATAATGACTCGAAAATATAATACAATTTTGTTATTGTAATTTATTATAATTTAATTGTTATAGCAACCCAAGATATGTTTATATTTTTCCCTTGAAATATAATACGTAAACAGAACAAATTTACAAAAAAAATGTCATAAAACTACAAAACAACTAATTAGGTGCCAAGATAAATGACAAATATCCTGAAATCATAATATATAAAAGGTTCTTGACTTACTGCTAGTGATAAAAAACCATTCCTTTTTAAGAACCAGGAAGAATGAGTCATAATATTATATAAGTCAGTAACGGTTTTAGAAAGCATTCATTAACTAAAATAAAAGCTTCCAAGGTAAAGCAACAAGGATGAAAAGTGAAATCTATTTAAAGTAGCGTTCTCTTTTCTATTATATTTCCGTCGCTGGAAGTTTATATTCTAACGACAATTACTTTTGGCGCATTGTTCGAACAAAAACTAGTTTGAGTTGTAAATCGATAGTTTTTATAGAACGAAATTTTTTTTGTCTTATTGGTTTTATTTTTAGGTTTTTAAATGTATCTCTTTTATAAGAAGTTTTTAAACAACTGTTATCGAAATATATAAATTAAATAAATAATAAATAAAAAAATAAAATAAATTGGTGTCAGAAGAGGTCAAAGCTAATTGCCCAATTGTTTTGAATGTAGTTTCAGCTCATTTGACCAACGGTCCTAACGAGTGCGTCTCATTTACACATTAATAATATCTTCTCAGATCCTATTTATATATTCTTACTAAACAAATGGATGAATGTTCTTGTAGAATTATATCCATAAATTTATTATACATAGAGTAGGGGAGCCAGAGACAGGCCTGTAAGTGAGAGAGTCTAACAAAAAGAGGGAATATGAGGGACTTATACTTATCTCTGTCAATCACACAAAAAAGAGAGACAGATAGGCCTAATCGTTTTTTTTTCGATGCACACATTTTAGGATAGCTCCCCTACTCTATGATTATAATTAGGAAAAGACCAACACCCACTTGAAAGTAATCACGAAAGGAAGTTTTATTATATCGTTAGCACGCAGGCCTAGCGTGAACACGACTTAGTAATACTTAACTACGATAATAACTACACTATACTATATGACCAGACACGTTCAACAGTTATTGTTGTTTTACTGAGAATTATGAAGAATATATACACAATAAACATTATAAACTTTATGGTTTAATCGTTTTGCTTATCTAATGTTAGTAGATATGTGTTAAAATAAATATTATTATAGTTTATTATTTGGGAGACAACTGGGTGCTGCTATTGTAGGTGTTGTACCTAAGACATTCTAGGACAGATTTTTTTAATGAATTGCTTTAGATAATATTATAGAAACATTGCGCTCAGAAAATGACTTAAATAGGTTTACAGATAATTAGTTTTAGTTTACAAACCACTACTTAATATCGGGATCAGATAGAAGTCTGTAGTAGCACGTATTATACATCGATATGTATATTGATGTTAAATTGATGCAATACATGCAATGGGTGATTAAATGAAATCAGATGAACATCATCGGTTGAAATACGCATGCAAATTGTTTCAGCATTTGTATACGTTCCGCAATTATATAAATTATAATAATATAATAAATTTGGTGAACACAGATGGTAACACAATAGAAGCACACGTCAGCCGCGTGTTTGGTTCAGGACAATGGTAGCATGTATCGTCCTCGTGATTTGACAGACGAAGAGCGCAAATAGTCTCTGTTTCAATATTTAAATTTAACTTAAGAAATTAATGACAGACTTAGCTAGAAATAATTGCATGGTTGAGGTTTATTGTTTTTATACAGTTAAGATTAAATATAAATTAAATTAAATTGTTATATACATTTCTCATTACGTGATATTTCATAACAGTTTTTCTTATATAAGAAAACATTCAATTCATAATAAAGATAGATATCAAGTTATCTTTTCTCATTTAAGATCAGATTTCAATATTAGTCAGTTACAATATCGACCTACTGACCGACTGGGTAAGTTTCCAAAAGATAAAATTTAAAATAAACGGTAACGCTGGTTTCAATTCTCAGAATCCGATGAATTTGTCGTTTTGAGTCAAGACTAGGGTTGCCAATAAAAAAGCCTTACTCTGCGCTGTATTGGGCCGGGCATTCTGTCCTAAAGACCGAACGCACATATGTTATTTATACATCGTAAATTTTCTATATTTGGCTTTTTTACCTACCTTATCCAAAACGTCATTTTCGTTGGAAATCATTTTCTAAAATTCTTGACATGTGATTTTTCTAATTTCACAATATGTACATTATCCTAGTAATTGTTTCAGACACGAGTTCAAAAAGGCAAACATGTCTGGCTAAAAATTGCAACCCTAGTCATGACCTTAACGCTCAGTGGTCATACCGACGATTAAATAGTCGTGACTGTCTAAATGTAATCAAATAGTCCGACAAAACATATCAGTTTTTCAAACAAGGGAACTACTCATGAATCATCGGCGCATTCTGTGAACACAAAGGACTGCCAAAAAAGATTCAGTTCACTGACATCTAAATAGGCTAGACAACCTGTTCTAACTAGACCATTCATTAGACGCAATTACCTACTTACCTAGTATATTCTAAGCTTAGATTCAGATATTGTATATTTAAATTATTGTTGACATTGGCGAAGTCGTACCTTTGACGTACTATCTTTATGCGTCTAATAATGATAATACGTTTAAACGATTATCTTAATGTCACAGATTTAGAAACTTGCCAATGTCAATTATTATTTTAATAATAACCGAATGATTAATTGATTCATTTGAAAAACCTGTATAAATACTATTCGGTTTATGGTTTTGGCAAAACGAAGAAACATTACAGATCTAAAGGTCAATATAGTTTTTGGATAAATTATTATTAGTGAGAAAGTAAAAGTATTCCTTCTGATATTATGTTAAGGCTTATTTCTACTAATGAGAGAAAAGTATTACATCCTTACACATTCGGAGAAAGTTATTTCTGGGAAGTGTTAACAACTTTTTCTTTCTGATAATTAATAATGAATAATAATAATAATAATTCTGACTGAAAAATGGATATTTACCTATTTTAACTAAAGATATAATATGATTAAGAGATAAAACGTACGTAGAAAACATCGAATTCAAGATTCGTAAAAATAAGATGAATGAAATATAGGTCATTCGTCTCGAGACGTACTGTGACTGTCCAATTAACACCAAACTGATTTGAGGACAACAGAGGTGTCTCACCATTTCGTACCAAATTACTACGATACTATTGCCGTTATGTGACTTGGTCTAATACTTCTTTTACCGCCCACAATATTTTATTTAGATATTTGCAATATTGTGTGGCGTTAAATATCATTAATATTTATTACTTAACATAATCATTTATTATAATAAGAATAATAATGTTCTTAAGTAATTTTTAAGTTTTACGGTGAAATTCTTTGATCGCATTATGTACCTATCAGGATTAGTTGAGGCATTTGTAAGATATAAAACTTAGTTGAGGCTTTCTAAAGACTTACTAAAGATATAAACTGTTACGTATAAAGGCCACTCAGGTTTTAATTAGATAGTAGTACTTATTAAAGTTAAAATTACAAATTATTTAAAGTTTGTTTTAAAGAAGTCGTTGTTTAATTCTCTTAAGTATCTTTTAAACATGTCAAAAAGTTTATCTAAGAACAAATATAATTATTGATTACTATAGAATGATGTCTGAATGTTGAATTAAAAAAAAAAAAAAAATCATTAGTATTGCCATTAGTTACTATCTATGAATAATTAAAAAAAAAATACCTCCGTGATTTTGCAAGTTTGGTTCTCGATTAAATGTTTTTTCCTGCAAATAAACTAAAACTAAGAAATTTTGTATTAATGATAGTAAATAATAAACAGTATTCAAATCCATTTGTTATTAGAATAAGAATATAACGAAAAAAAAAATACGAATTAGAATGACGTAAGCCGTGTTCATGCTACGACCTTATACGTCAATAGCAGTTGCAAAATACTATTATAAGTAACTGTCTCCTATTTATCTTAAACAACCTTCGAATACAATAACGGCAAAATATTTTAAAAGGTATAAATATTTCCTTGGGTCATTTGTGGTCTATATTTAACAAACATAGTTTTTATTTCAATAAGGTGTTTTGTAAGAGGTCGCGCTGGTACCTACGATACTCGTAGATCAAAAAAATATTTAAAAATATGTCATTATAGAGTGTATAAAACATAATGATTCTGTATTGATTTTACGATTTCGTTACTGGTAAACTGTGGTAGTTTGTTTTCGTAACGTCAAAACTTTTACTAGGCTATTGCAATGTATTCTAATAACTTTAGTTTAACAAAAGTTAATGATGTTTCTGTGCAAATTATTAATTAAAATAAATCGTTGTCCGTCATTATACAATATTTTAATTAATTGATTGTTGTTAGCTAATTTCAAGGTTTTTTTTTAATATTTTAAACAATACAAACAGGTTTTCAGTGTGACTCGTCGGCTACGGAACATGGAACATTAAGCCAAGGCTTGAATTCTTAGACTAAGTGGTTAGTGACGTAAGCAAATTAATCTGTAAATAATATTTGTGTTTTTAAAGATGTATAAATTACAATCCATTATTGATGGAAATCTAAAGTTAATTTTAAGCATTGCAATCGTAGTCGTAAATTTAATTTAACTTTGATATTATTGATTTTGATTAATATTGGGATATTTATTCTTTATTTGTCTATATCTTCTCCACTTGTCTTTTTTGTTGTTAGACAGTAATATAAAATCTAAATGTTCATACATATTGGTTTTCAAAATCATACTTCCTGTCGTTAAACCTTCCTGCTTCGCCTCTATTAACTATTTGGTTTTATTTTTGGTGTTTATATGCACCGGAGTGGCAGCTGGCGATTAAACTTATTGCGTGCCAGGACCGGGGGCTACGAAACCCTGTTCGGCCGTTGCACTCTCTACTCAACCTTTTTTCCGTCTGCTGCATTAGAATTATCTCGGTTTTCCGATTGGACGGGTTCATAAAACGTCAGTCTTTAGCGGTTAATGTATGTAGCTCAACAAAAAAATATAACTCTCAAACGTCAAATAAAATTTTTATATTATTTTTATTTATCAGTAGGATTGATTTTTGAACAAGTATATTTCATTAAAATGATCGATTGTTTCTCAAATCTGTAAGTAGTAATCTTGACATACGATAAATCATTATCAAGTGGTACTGGTAATTGTCACATTTTAAAAAACGAGATCGTTTATAGATACGAGTTTTTACACAAAAATACATCCTGTGTGCAACTGCGATAATTATGGAATTTATCCGGTAATATTATTATTCTACATAGGTACTTAAAAAAATATGACTCATTATTTCACTTGATCTTTTATAATAACGTGTTTGGATCAAAAACGTAAAAAGTAGGTTTTCAACCTATTTAGTACCTCTTTAACTAAACTTTTTCAATTTGTTTTGATAATGCAAAACTAGGTTAAAAGCATCATACCTATCTTTTATGTATATATAGCTGTTGTATTTGTATGTATAGCTATCTTTTATGATTATCATAAACAAAATTCAATCGTTCGTTCTACTTCGTTTATTATTGGAGATTAGATTTATTTATGAGTCGATAGGCTTTACGTATTGGAGTGAGTTCTATAAAATCATTAATTTATCACATCCCCAACGTTAAGTACCTACCTATCATATTTCTAAACAAGGTCCTCAAACTTAATTCATATAAGTTTTTTTTACGATAGATAAAATCATGGTTTAGTTTAACAGCTGTCGGTCGCAGGCTACTACAGGTAAACTTTCAATTCTTTTGTGACTTCAGTTCACAATTGGATGATTTCGATCGACCGTTACAATTTAGGGATTTATGATCAAGAAAAAGGAATATACCTGAACTTTGTTTCTGCTCAGCTTTGTTTTTTTGCTATGGTATACATATACATAGAGAGTGGGTGTATTATATATTTCTTACCTATATGCGCCAAATCAATAATGGGTATTTCGCAGCGTGAGAGCAGGGTTTCCTCTTGAGGGGCTGCCATCGTCGTTGCCTGCTGGTGACGATCTGCAATCGTCGGACTCGTCCAACAATCTCGCGCCTTATCACTCGACTCCAGGTAGGTAATTAGCAATTAGCGATCGTGACACCGAACGATAATGAAGAATAGGAATACGATACAGATAAGCACTTGGTACACCGTAAGAAACCGAACGTTAAAGTTTATTAAAGTTGTGAATGGTCTTTTGATTACCCCTTGTATAGAAGCGTTCAGAACTCATTTGCATAACCTTGTAGTTCCTGCTTGAGGCGTTCTGCGATCTGACGTAGCAGCAATAAGCTATACTGACTTGACACATTAAAAATTGTTTTTTGTGGCTCTCTCACAGTAAGTATGCGTAGGAATCGTTGCTCCCGCGTGTGCGACCCGACGGCGTCGCGCGCCCCCCGTCCCTCAGCAAGTTTCGAATGTCTTTGCTCTAACAAACTGGCTCACCGTGCGCGATGAGCGTTACCCTGGCGTCAATGTGAGCTCTCACTTGTATATCATCGCGCAGACTTTCGCAACCGAATGTCGTGTCGAAACAGTTCTCTGCTTTTAACACACTATAAGAGAAAGCGTTGATATCGTAGTGACGTGCAAACTGTTTCACGAACTGAGTCAGACTGACGCGAACGTGTCGCGTACCTCGGACACTCACCGACTGACTCATGCGTTCGTCCGTCGCTCACTTCGCGTCACTATGCGACACCAATAATAAACCAGATACACTATACCACACTTTATTTGTACGGCTGTACGACAATTTCTCATGAGGATTTGTAAAGCATAATAAACTCGTTTCTATACAATACATTTACCATCTGTAACACTGTTGTATCTGTACCATATGGTCGAGGTTGTAATACCATATGGCACAATCAACGCCATCTATGTTAGAGTATGTTAATTTCAAGAATAAGATCAAAAATAGTCAAAAATTGTATAAAATGAAGTGAGATTTATTTATTTATAGCGAATTAATTTACAATAGCGTGTGATCATTTGAGACACCGTTCGAAATAGGATGAGCCGACGTAGCCGCCTCGCATCGCCCTCTGTACGTGCTGTTCGAACAATCGTCGGTTACTTTGGAGTTCGTCGGCCGCTTCTTTATTTAGTGGATCTTCTGGATTTGGCTCCTAGAAAAAATATGAAACGTTAATAAAAAAAATTAAGTATAAAATACTGATCTATGTGTTTCCTTACTATAGCTTAGCATTTAGTATAAAATGAAAAGGATTTTAAAAATATATGTAATATATTAATCGATCACAAGGTAATTATTTTGAATAATACTTTTTATGTAACTCCTTATAAAAGATCATAGCAATGGTGAAGATTTGTTAAATTTAGCACAATAAAAACGAAATATTATAATTTCTGAGATGTAGAGCTTAGAAATAAGTATTTATTAAAAGTAAAAAAGAGAATTACTTATAATGTTATCATTTTATTATAAAATCTTTTATGAGTACTCAAAGTTTTAACCACTATATATTTTTGAAGTGATAACTTTTATTTCTAGCATAATACTTCTAAAATTTTTATTTTAAGGTTCAAATAACCTGAGCTTAATTATGTTCATAAAATTCTACAGACCTCAAAATTAGATACTGATTGGATTTTGAGATTTTAGATTTTTTATATAAATTCTCTTTTTTTTTCCATTTATTACATATATAAAATAATTCAGATATTGTTTAAGTAATTTATTTATTTATTTATTTGAAAGTAATGGTTTGTTTATTACTATTATTAATGAGCAGTATATGTATATAAGTTTCATAATAATGTATGTAACTGTTTTATTTTTTATGCTCTTTTATAAAACATAAACAATCCTGCCAATCATTAGATTTTTAAAATAAACATTTGAGTGCTGTAATTATTTTTGTAATGTTAAACAATAAGTTAACCATAAGTCATTAAGGTATATAAATACTTCTATTCTCTGTGGTACGCAAGTATATTAAGTGAATTACCATAAACATAGAATAACGGAATGATATAACTACAATAAGTAGTAAACGAAGAATATACTAACCAAGAATAAATACTGCAGGCCATAGACTATAGAGTTGACTGTGAGAACTGGTTTCCAGTCTTCTCTGAGTATGTTCAGACAAACATTTCCTTCCAAATCTATATTGGGATGGTAAACAGCCGTTTCACATTTTACTTTTGGAGGTTCATGGGGATAGTTTGGTCCTACCTATAATTGATTTACACACAGTATTTTAGTTTTGCTTATAAGTTTATTATGATACATATTAAATAGTAGTATTTTTAGCATTTAAGGCATAACTAATTTACCTTAAAGCTAAATACAAATCGTCCTCCTCTGTAGAAACCTTCGTCAGGGCATATGATCAGCTTGAAATTAAGTAAATCGTCCTGGTCTGAGAATTCTGTGCTACAGGTTTTGGGTAGATTAAGTTCATTTAAATCTAAAAACAACAATACATAAAGATATACATCTGTCGTTTTTTTAAACTTTATACTTGTAAAAACCATGGTTATTTAGAATAAATGAGGATGTAAGTAACTTAAATTTTTAGGTAACTCCAAGTAACTTAAATTTTTAAAAATATTTAACATCTTCGTTACCTTTTGTGATTCGCAATTGAGCTGCTGAAGCTTTCTTTTGTGAACCACCCGCTCTTGCTGAACCTTCTTCATCTTTTTTTTGTTGTTTTAATGAAAAAAGTTTAATCATTGTCCTAATTTGATGAAAATTAGAAATTGATTTGGATACAACCTATTTTGACAGATAGCTGATGTCTGGACTTCAATCAACTAAAACTTCAATCTGAAAACGACAGATTACGAAGTTGAAAACAATAACAGAATGTATAGTATGGACCAGCAACCGTATTTATGGACAATAATTAATAAAATTCAATTCATATTAAAATATAAATAAAAATATTATTTGTAAAAAAAACCTACGTTTTTATTTATTACCAGTGTTTCTTATCACGTAATAGTACTAAGGTACATATACATATTTACACAATTTTTATTAAGTTTTTTAATAAGAGGAACTAAATAACCCAAAAATTATCTGACATTATCTCTGTTCTTATGTATTGACGATGTACTCTTAAACGGGACCTTAAAACCAGTGCAATATTGACGATGCGACTTTATATTGTTTAACGAATAAACGGTGAACGATAGTTAAGTGCGTCTTACAATTTGTAACAGAAAAAATATTTGCGAATATTCTTAATTATTATCTCATAATGTCCTTTTCCCACTTTATGTGGGGTAAGCACATAATCTTCTCTTTCATTCTGGCCTACCAGTTGTCATCTCAACAATAACTTCTTTTTTACTTATATCTTGTTTTACGCAATTCTCCTATCTTTGCTTTGAAACACCAACACAGCCTTGTACTTTTATATCTAGTAGTCTTTTTGTTACATGAAATTCATCCCTTCTCATAAAATACTTACGCTAGCCTTTTATTCCTCAATTCGTCCGTCACTGGCACCACTTTCAAATTTCTCCACCTCACCCTTGAAACCCCTCTACCTCCATTCCAACATTCGCTTCTCTTCCGCATGCAATCACTCCTCATCCATCTCTTTGGTTGCCCAACCTTAAGAGCCATAGATCTCTACAGGTCTTATAATATGACAGATGTTTTATATTTTTCCCCTAATTTTGGGGCATACCTCTAATATGTCCCAAGTTGTTTCTGTGACCTTCCGCCATTTCATCCATCCCGCAATTATTCTATTTTACATGTCTCACTCTATATTCAATCTATATCATTCATTCGGAGTATCGGAAGCCGGAGCAAACTGGAAGGGATACACCATCTAAAGCAATTTAGGAGAAAAATCTAATCTGATGTATCTAATCTAACCTAATCTAACGTACCACTAAAATCACAGAACAGGTGCTCCGTTTTGTATTTATGTTGTCAAATTAATCATCAAAGACATAAGTAAGATATAAATAAGTTCTGCTCCTAAAAATGATTGAGGATTATTGTAAATAAAATGCACAGTTACGCATTTTCACGTCAGTTGCAACTTGCAAAACTCATAAACTGTGGAAGCGAAAATTGTCTGTGGTAGAGCATAAATAAATGGTTAATGGGTAAAAAATTGCGGTTTGTCCTGTACTTCAATAATAAAAGCAAACGTCTAACACTTTTTAAGTGCTAGTTTCAATATGAGTTGAATTATTGATTACACTTAATTAAGAGGTCAAAACTATAATCTTTACAACATTCATAATATTTTTTTCGAAATGGCTAGTGAAGATGTTATTGAGTTGGGTTCATCGGATGATGAAGCGGAACCAGCTCCGAAAAAGGTAATAAGATAACATTAAAAATTGGAATTCTCTATATTAATACATTATTATAATAATCTTTTTACTTTATAGAAAAAACCAATGCCAAATGCTATGGTACATATACCAAACGAGCTTCCCAGAGAGACTATAAAACAATCTAAAGCGAATCAGTTTTATAAACATAAGGCTGTTTCACTCAAACCAATTATTAAAAATAAATCGGTATATAACGTAAATTCTAATGTTACTAAAAATAAACAGATTGGTGGGGCTTTTCAGATACCTATAAAAAATTTTCCTAAATGTTTAAAAACACAAATATCAGTACCTAAAAAGTGTGGCTTAAATCCATTAAATCTTAACAGGAATTTTATTCGGCCACAATTTACAGTTCCACGCAAAACTGTATTAAAGCCAACAGAAGTGAAAGGTTCAAAATTATTAAATAATTTACCTTCCGATATTACTATTTCGGTTGTGCATAATGCCAGAAGCTCTGAAATGACTAAGCAGTGCAAAATGAATGCAGTTCGAAATACAGTAGAAGTGTTGACTGTAGAATTAGATGATGAAGAAATATCTGAAACTAATACTGTTAAAACGGCAAGTCCTCAGTGGTATTTAAGACCTGAGGAACCATCAGTTAAAAAGGGAGAGTTACAAACTAAAGGGGAAAGTGAATCTGCAGATTCCATGGAAGAACAAAATAATAAAGAACCTGAAAGCACAAAATTTGTGGAAATCATAATAGAAGACAGCCCCTTGAAATCTTTTCAAAATAAATGTAGTAGTGAAATTGGCCAAGAACTGGCAATTACAATTGATGATAGCCCAGCAAAAATGATCACACACATCTCAAATAGTGAAGGTAGTGATAATGAAGATTGTATTAAGAAAATACCACATAGTAAAAAAAAGTTAGAATATCCAAAACAAAGTGAAAGACAAGTTGTGGAAATAGAAATTGATCTCATGGACACTGGATCTGTTCCTGTAGATATAAGTGATGATAAAGATGTAACACAAAAAGATACATATATAGATACTAAAGAAGATGAAACAATGAAGGACAATAATGAAACTGCAAATGATGATTCCAAAAAGAACACTGGAGAAGAAACTGATCTAACCAAAGAGAATGTAGATGGCACATCAAACAATGAATTTCATCCAGTATATCAGAACTTTATTAATATATGTTTCAAACTTGAAAATTCTGAGGATATGATGAAGATTGTTGAGAAAAAAATAAAGGCTTATTATAAACAATGTCCAAAGGAGTATGTGGATTCGGAAGATTTTATTGATATGGTTTCAAATAAAATAGTGTCAATGAAGGCCGATCCAGAGAAAATGTACTTGTATATAAAAGATATTGTGGATGAACTGAATTTACAAAGAAAAATTGCCAAATCTACAATTATCACTAAGAAGGAAGATTTGTCTCAAGGTAATATATTTTAATTAAGTGTAAAAGAGCTGATTTATATTTTTATTTATATCTTTTTTGATTATGTAAATATTATAAAGGTAATAGAATTATTTGGTAGTATAGTAGTATTAATTATATACAGTAAGCCCTTCTTAACAAGAACACTAAAAAAACAGGCTTGGGGTTTGTGTTATTTAGGAGTTTGGGTTAAGTGAACAACTCACAAAATGAATCGATTAATCATTTATTATATGCATATGCAAAATAATAGTTTATTATGTATACACAGCACATCAAGTGATGTCTGTTTGTGCTTGGACATTTTGACGAACTGATGAATGTTCATCAGAGCTCAGTTTATATGTTGACTTCTTAACAAAGCCGAAAAATGTTGGCCTTTGTTAATTAGCCCTATTGAACTTGCTATTAAAAGTTAACATTGTTTTCAATAGCCATACAGAAGAAATTTTAAGGTTTTGAATCTATTTTTAGAAATTCAACTCAATTTGTTCAACTTCTAATCCTTTGTCTGTTTTTAAAATTTTGAGATAATGACTTTTATGATACCTGTACAGAGAGGTTCCTCAATTATAATGTATTCATTATCCGAAAAAGGATCAAAATACCGAAAGTACAGGTGTTTTCAAAATTTTTATAGTTCGTATTATCCAATAATTGACGGTGAAAGGACAGAAAATTTGTTCGAAGTTCGAATTAACGAGGGTTCGTCTTAACCGAACAAATTAACATTGAATCTTATAAGACCATTACCTTAAAATGCTCAATTTGTTGGCTGCTACTTCTAAAATGAAATAAGTTAGGTTAGTCAAGTTTAGGCCGTTGTGTTAGTTATAATGAGATATGTATTAACTTTAGACCATGTGGAGTTACCTAAAGGCACACTTTGGTGGCCACTATTGAATCTTACCTTCCGACCCTCGCTCAGTACTTCAAGGGGGTTTCCCAAAAGTACTTTGAACGTGCTGAGCGACACATGAACCACGTAAGACTACTTTAGTCATAAAAATAAATAAATAAATAAAAAATAGAAAAGACCCAAGTCAGTATTAGTTGACCCCGACGACGCCTTCACAGTAGGTAATAACGTACGCGTAGGCATAAGTGACACCACACAACATATAGACACACCCTGTATACCGAGATAGACGAGTTACAACTGAGTAAGTGCTCCGTTGCTCCGGCGTTCTGCCGTCGGAGGACGCTAGTGTCCAAATTTCCTTAGCTTCCTTCTGACTAACGACGCCCTGAACAGAGGTCCGTGTCCCCGGAACGTCGTTCCCAGTGGGGGCCTATCTGGCCCCCCCTTTTTAAGGGTGGGTCTCCTGACCCACCTGCTCCCCCTGGTGACGCTGTAATAGCCAACAGGGCTAACAGGTTAGACAGGAAAAAAATATATATTGGATCTATACAAATCGAACTGGTTGTGCTGAGTTTAGGCTTCTTTTTAAAAGTTTTAATAAGATACGAGAGTTGAACTAGAATACATTATATATAGTAATGTGATATTTTTTTTATACATGCCACCTAATTTGAACACGGTTTCTACATTTACCAAAAGTAGTAATTGTATTATCAAGCTTACTAAGAATCTGCCAAAAAGCAAAGAAAATAAACCTTGTTTGTTTGTTTGTATGTTTTAATGTATTTTTTAAATTAAAACATAAAAATTAAAGGAATTACTTAAAGATAAAGATAAATCTAACCAATGTAGTTATTGGTTTCATTACATATATTTTTTTTTTTGTAGCAATGTATACTGTTAACTTGATAATTTTTGCTATAACTGTAAATACATCCTTAAATATTTTAATTTACTATTTATTATTATATTTATTTCAAGACACTTCTAAAGAACCTGAACATGATGAAGATGTATGTCACAGCAAGAAAAGAAAACAAATTAGAAAACTTGAGAAAACTATAAAAAAATTGCATAGAGCCATACAGAAACTTGAAGAACAGGAAGTTGATTTTGATGCTGATGAAGAGTCGGTTTATTTGTTAACTGAAAGGTAAAATGTATATATTTTGTTTGTGCATAATCATATAAAACACTTGTTTGAAAATATCTATAAACATGTATTGCCATGTTAGGCTTATTTAAATTTTAATAAATATTGAATGAAAAATAAACTGAAACGACGACGATTTCCCAGAGGTCGCAGGTTCGAATCCCTGTCCGCATGGGTTTATTTTTCATTGCAAATACATATATTAAAATATATTAAATACAGCACAATAATCTTCCATTTATTTTTAGATATAAGGAACGCATGGTCAGAGTCCATAAGAAGTTTTGTCAGTTAACTAACACAAAGATGCCATCTGAGCCCAGGATACATATAGAATCTAGACCTGGACGTCCTTTAGGCCCAGCAAGAAAACTTGAAAAGTGGATTAATAAAAAGGTACCTGTTGGATCGCTGCTGCCATTTCCCGATTTTCATGATGTTCTTCGATGTGTTCGAGATTCCAATGATGAAGATAAATTAGGATGGAATGAATATGATATCATGGAGGAAGGTATGTCTGTGGTTCATATTAAAAAAAAAAAATATATATTTATGTATTTGAAATGATAATAATAGTATATGGTACAGAGTCTACATCTTTGAGGAATTATTTACATACATACATCATACAGGCAGTAATTTGACATCTATTTGATGACAAGAAATAACAAAAATTTAATGTAGAATACTTTGTATTATCTATACTTTTAATGAAGTAGTGAACAATAGGAAATATACATATAATTTAAAATGTTGTCAAATATTTTTTTTTCTTATTATCTTATTATAATAAAAACATTTTTTTTTATTTACTATTCATTTAAGGCCATAAAATAATTTATGAAAAGTGTAAATTAAGGGAGCGAAATTCAAACTTACAAAACGCGCCACCATTGGTCGAAAGGAAATGTGACGTCATTTGACACTCCATTCAAATTATCGGCGTCGAAGTTCATACTGTGGTATCAGTGTTACTGAGAAAAATAAATAATTTAAACCTATATTTTCGTGCTTAAAGGTTTTATAAAATGGTACAATTGTTTAGGTAATCCTAAAAACATTTTTTCATTACTCGAACAATTCTAACAAAACAAATACCTACAAATTCTTTTTCAATAGCAGTTAGCATGCTACTACACATTACATTTTTAAAATTTTCCATCCTCTAAATCATTTGCCACTTCACTTGACTCAGATAAATAACTTGGTTGATAATTAGCCGATATAGAAGATATAAGATGCTATAGAAGTATTATTGGCTGTGTTTTCAGTAAACAATTTTCTTTTTAAAACAAATAGTTTTACTGGTAAAGTACCAATATTGTGTGATGAATGAGGAAATGGTGACAATGCTACATTTTGTATTTCAGAAGGTATATTTACATAGAGACCTTTACTTGCATACTTTGGTTTAATATTAACTTGCACAGCTTAGTCACTTGGTAATTTATCTTCAATATGCGAAAAGCAAGGCTCTGCCTTGTGATCATCACATTCAATAGGAGAAGTACTGAGTCCTGGCTGATTAATATCACAGATATTTGTATGGGCTGTAATAGGACTTACTTAGTATATCACTTCTTTGTGAAGGTCACCATTTTTTAAACACTACCCTTGATAGCTAACTCTGAAAAGGCTTCATTAACCGATGTCAATCTTTGCCTTTTGACTATGCATATTCATGAGAATGTTATCTCGGCTGGTGTTTTTGCCACAAAAATATATGAGGCACAACTCTTTTCTTCAAACTTAGATTACATTTTTCTTCTTGTTGTTTCGTTATACATATTATATTCAATACAATTGGCTGTACCTTCCTTAATCTGAAATAAATCGATAACCATAAAAAATTCGCAAAACCAAAAAAAGAATACGGTTTTTATAGAAAGTTATACTGAACTTTTGTAAGCTAGGTTAATTTTAAACTCAAATTTTCTAATGTTCTATACTATAAATTTAAACTATTAGTTTAAACTTATTATAAATAAAGTAAACTTACGTTAAATTTATTTTCGCAACAATATAAACACGATTTATGACATATATTATCCCTTTTAATTACCATACACCATTGTTTTTGTATTTCTGCATCTCTTGGAATACAAAAACCACTTTGGTTCTGGTTTTGGTCGGGTGTTTTTCTAATATGTTCTATTTTTTGCACTCCGGTACTATACAATACTTGTAAGATGATTTTTATCTTCTTCCATGACTTGTAAAGCAATTAAAACTTAAAATATGTATGAAGTATTTTTGAAAATATCTTTTAAACATGTATAGCCATGTTAAGCTTATTTACATTTATATAAATATAGAATGTAAAAAACCGATACGGGCAGGGGATACCGTCCCGATAAAGACGATCACATATAGAATGCTTAATTCACCGAGACGGACAGCGATACGGTAGCTCAGTTGGTAGAGCGACGGGACGGTTTCCCAGTAGTCGCGGGTTCGAATCCCTGCCCGTATCGGTTTTTTACATTCTATATTTATATAAATGTATGAAGTAATTAAAAAGTTCATAGTGAACATTCACTGGACGTATTATTTGACGTCACGCAAAGCGCGCGCAAAATGACGGTGTTTGAACGACTCAAATTTATTCAATGTTTTAATTTTCACTTTGAAAAAAAACTAGAATCAACCCTATTTATATTCTACGATATAGAGAGGTAAATGATTAATTTACGTCAATAAAAAAATTACATGAATGTTCCCTATTGATAGGTCAAGGTTGTACTTAGAAACATACTTAGCCAAATCACTAAATTATCTTTATATTTTTCTGATATCAGACCTAAAATCAGAGTTATTAATAAAATTGTTGCCAGTTTCTGTACTAAAAATATTTTGATTATATTATTTTTTATTAGTAAGATAATATCTACTTTATACATTATTTTTTTCATTCCTATAAATCATAAAAATAAGGAAAAATGCGATAAAAAACACTATCTTAATTAATATTCCTTGTAAAGATAATAATTTTTACCTAGAATTATTTTATATTTTGTTTTTTTAAAAGATAAGAGTTTGCAAAAAATAGTAATTTCAAGTGAAATAAAAATATTATTTATGTACTGTTATTACCTTTTGTGTTTGTTACTTATATGTACATAATGTGTATGTACATCACTAAGTGTCGCTATACACCACTAATATTTTACCACTACACTACACTAATATTACACCACCATTATTATTTCAATTTAAGGAAATAAGTATATGTTAATATTATAAAATAAATGGATTTATTAAGATTTTTGTTACTTTATTATCCATTATAACTTATCTCTGGACCAATAACTAAAATTTCTAAAAAAATATACATTTGATACTATTGAAGGTTAAATAACATCAGGATTCACGCCACGACAATTATTTTTACAATAATATGAATAATGCTTTTTTAAAAAATAGCATGCGCCATAGATGTATATTTCCGTTTCTATTTTATATAAGCTATGTGTCAGTATAAATGTACTTTTATATAAAATATAGGTATGTTTTATTATTTTAATGCGATATTTTAAAGCCTCTTGAAGTTAATTAATTTCTAGTGTTCATTAAAAGATAATTTTGAATTTGAAATTATGTATTAAACGTTATTTTGATTCTACTACAATCTAGATGATATGTCATATAACTTTCTCTTACAAGTTGAAAATTTACATGTAAAAAAATATATGTTGCAGCACGGGACTTATTTACAAGATGCGGTAGAAAGCTCCAAAGAAGAAGACAGGAGAATGAATGGAGACTAGCTGCCTCTAGAATTACGCAAAATGCAGATCCTATAGAAGAAAATGATGAGTTGACCAAAAAGCTAAATGACAACAAAGCCTTGGCAACCTCTAAAGAAGTAGAACTACTGAATCAGTAAGATAATTCGAATAAACGTCTAAGACTTTAAAAAATAATAATTTGCTTGCTAAATCTTATTTTTTTTCTGTTCAGGTTTGTCGATAAGCAAAATCAATTAAAGCTTGAAGCAGTAGAAATTGGTGATAAAGAAGCTGAAGAATCACCTGAAGAGAGTGACGAAGAGGAAGATGAAGGCGTTGAGATTTCAAATTCCTTAGAAGACAAACAGAAAAGAAAAGATAAACTAAAGAAATTGCTACAGGGTCATAGTAAAGACAATGTGGAAAATGTACACGACGGTACTACACTGAAAGCAACTGAACAAGAAAATGAAATTGTAGACAACGAGGACCCAGGGAAACAAAATAACGAGACAAATAAAAGTGACAATGCAGAACCTAATTTAGAAATTAATAATGAAAATTCTTACACTCTTAGTGAATGCACTGAAACAAATAAAAACATTTTAGAAAACGTTGACAGCGAACAAGTTCAGTCTGTAAATGAGAGCGATAGCGATAAGGCGGAATATGATTTAGGCGAATTACTTAAATATCAAAAATCGAGCGAATCTTTCAACTTTGAAGATGAGGCTAAGTCAAGTTCACTGGAGTCTTCTGACTCTGATACCCGAGATACCTTAGAATCTGACAGTGATGTGGAAACTGATAAAAAACTAAGTGACATTATAAGTATTGAAAATTCAAGTTATTCAGAATCTGAATCGAACAATTACGATACATTCCCAAATGATACATCAAAGAATGTCGAACATTTAATAAATGCTGAGCTCGAAGTTGAATACTCGAGAGAAGAAACCGTGGAATATGTGGACCTTGAAAATATTCTCTTGGCTTCGTCGGATGAAGAGGACACTGATAAAGTAGTGGGTGTAGAAATTGATGACACTTTTATAAACTTAAAAGACGACAACATTTCAATTTCGGAAACAATGGTACACGGCAAGACTGTAGGACAAGATACCTTCCATAATGACGAACTTTTCTCATCAGAAAATAACATTCCATCAACATCTCCTCGAGAGAGTACAACCAAAGGAGAAGATAATATAATAATACAAGAATGTTACGAAGAAGATGCAAGTAGCAGCTTAAGAGGTACAGAGATAAGTAAAGGCAATGAAGAAATCGATTCTAACGATTCTCCAAAAGAAATAGTTGATATTGGAAGTGTATCAGATGACACTTCCATTGCAAGTATTGAAGAGCAAACTGAAGTAGTCAACAAAATTGCAGAAAGTGGGACTCTAGACCAGCCTGCTACACAAGAAAACGAGTTAAATGAAAGCTCTTGTGATAGCAAGATATCAGAAGTGACTGAGCCAATAAGTTGAGCCAACAACAATCGAGGAACTTAGCACGATTAGAATTCTGCAAGTAATTATAATATAATCTATACATTATTAAGTGTATATTAGTTTGTAAATACCCAATTAAAAGACTAGGATTAATTATTTATATCTATATACTTGCTAAATATAGATTTACATAACTTACAAAGCATTTAATTGTATTGTTAATTATACAGCCGAATTTCGATAAGGTAAAATCCAATTGAGACAATATATTTTAAGTTATCGAGTCTTATGTTAGAGATGAGTTACAAACTCTACATTGAACTACATAATATAGTTGTCTATTTTTGCTTACGGGTGTTTCATTCCATACGAAACACGATCTTAAGAAAAAAATATGCATCGTATAGAAAGACAACAAATTACAAAAAAAAAAACAAATTACACACATGTTACATAAAACAAGCCGTCGTTATACCAGAAACAGTTTCAGAGACAGATTTGAAGAAACTATTGTTTTATAAAAAAAATATTGTTTTCGTTAACAGTTAACTAACGAACACTACCGTAAATTAAATTTCGAAAAGCTTTTTTTACACATTCATTTAATATTGTTATAGAAATATTTCTTTATAGGAGTTACTGAGGGCTAAAAGTAAAATTAATAATTGAAGTTTATTAAGGGAATTATAAAGGTTTTTAAGTTATCGAGGTTCTACTGTATTGTATTTTATGCCAAGTAGCTGTTAGATAATAACCTGCATATTTAGTTAGAAAAATTGCCTGTGTTCCAGAAGACTTGATCTCTAAGGATTAATCTTAGAAAATGTTATCATATATCATATTTTGTTTGTAATCATTTGAAAATAAATTAGAATTCATACTTTTGCAATTTAAATTACATGTTATTCTTCTTTTCTTTAGTTTGGAATATTTTCAGAAAACACCTCCAGATCTAGAAGATTGTAATGATTCTGAAGTTTTAAGAGAATTTTGGTATAAATAAATAACTGGGTTAGTCGTCACAACATATATTTACAATATTTACAAAGATCTTAAGTACATAACTGTATAATTAGGTAAAACATATCGGTCCGGCGGTAAATGAAAATTCATGTTCAGCGTCAAGAAATGAGAGTGGCTGGAAATCGCTAATCGGCAATTTCTCACTTCGTGACGTTTTCACTTCTAGAACTATTTGTCCTATACCATCCTGAAACAAAACAATGTTATGCTTAAATGGTATATAACTTTTGCTGTGTTCGTTATATTTTTAAGTCAAACATAGTATAAAATATTAATTTGCACGGGTAGGATTTGACAGAAACTGCGAACGACAAAACCGATTATAGTAAGCTCATAAGCGGTAGCTCATTTGGATCAGCGACGGAGACTTACTACCAGAGGTCGATCACTATTTATATGCTTCAAGCTTCACCCCACCAATTTGATATGACATTATATATTTTTTATCAGCAGATTAAACATTTTGGCTTTGTCATAATATATTAAAGCTTAGATAAATTCACTATACGTAGTTTAAATGTTTTTTACCTTGCATTCATCCTTTATTATTTCTGGCTCCTTAAATTCAAAGTTGTTCTGTCCAAATAATTTTATTTTGTTACTTCTTATAATATCAGATGGGATGTCAGATCTGAAAATATATAGTTTTTATAATATATGTTGTATTTTAAAGGTTTACTTGTTACATATTTCAATAGCAAGTATTGTACTGAGACGGATCTTTTTGAATTACCTTTGTGGAGCTACAGTGTTAACACAATTATAAGTGAAGTTTTGCCGTCCTCCAGTAGACAGCAACCGTAGGAAACGCAGTTGTATAAAGCCCGAACCTTCGTTATCGTAACTTATCTGCAATTTTCATTGGATTATACAAGGAACCAGTCTTATTGTAACGTTTTTTAGCAACGTGGACTTACTCGATGTCCGCCATCAAGATGCGAGAACTTCTGTCCCGACGAATCCATGTAAACGGCTACGGAATCCACGTTGTCTGGGAACAAACAGGTACTTTTGCCCATGCAATACACACGTATTGGCCGTCCTGTACTTCCACGAGCGTCTATCCAGTAGAATCCTAAAACAATATACTACATAAAATTTAAATATTAACTCGATACAATCTAATGCATATATTTAACGATTAAAGTACAGTATAAACTACAATACCTAATTATGAGGGGTGGTAAAGAAAGTAAAGTGTAACTCATCCATACCATCAGTAAAATTGGTATACGCGATTCGTAAGTCCCTGCAGGAGAGCGCGGGCGCGGTCCTGGTGCCGGGTGGACGCCTAGCAGCCGCCAGGGCGGCGCCAGCTGACACCACGCCAGACATCACGTCGCGGGCCCACTCGCTTTCTTCGTCTGTAGACAACAATTTATGGTGTTCTAATATTATAGTATAATTGAAGTAAATTTTATTTTAGAAATTTAATTACATAAATAAATATAGGACTTTAAGGGAACTTTAATTGCAATTTTTTTTAGGATATTATTAATGTAGGATCAGACTCTTCTTTTATTCAAAATTTTGTTCCAATTGGGAAGTAAATTAAGAAAATTAAAGTCCACCAACAGACCTTCATAGTTTTCTTCTGTAACTGATTCCATAGAATCTGTTTCAATACTGCGTCTTTTTCTACTAGATAAAAATAAATCAGAAGGCAGTTGGGGAACCGGCGCAGGAAGACCCGGGGGACCGGGACTTCCGGGTGGTCCCGGAAGACCGGGTCGACCTTCAGGTCCCGTAGCACCTTTCGGACCCAAAGGTCCTTCAAGTCCGGGCGCACTAGTAGGTCCAATTTCACCTTTAGGCCCTTGAGGTCCGACGGGTCCCTGAAATTGGAATAAATAGTATCTTTTTCTTTTATTTATATTGAATATTTATACGCGAGACCACTGGAACTCGTTGTTATAAGGTGCATTTCATACAAGGTCAGAAGATCAGAAGAAACTTACTGTATCACCCTTAGGGCCAATTGCGCCACTTGGTCCTATTGGTCCCTGTTTTCCGATTTCACCTTGGTCACCCTTAATTCCAATGGCGCCAGTATCGCCAATATGACCCTTAGGTCCTCTGTTGCCTTTCTCGCCTTTAAGGCCCTGACCTCCTGAAGGACCCCTAGTTCCGGTTACACCTACAGGGCCTATTACACCAGGAGCTCCAACGTCACCCTGTTAATGAATTTAATGAATTGAAATTTACAGAAATATTAAAAACTACTACATGATCATGGCTCTTGAAACTAATAAAAATGAGATGCACTATAAATAACCTGTAAATAACATTTAACGACCTTTTATATTAAAATCTCAACTAAATACGATTAAAAACACAATTTTTACTTGCTTGTACAAAGTTACCTAGTCTACGACTACCTAGTCGCCTCATGATGATGTACGAAACCGGTCGCACATAAAATTGTATTGCATATTTAAATAAAGTGGAACTTTGTACAAGCAAGTACAAATTGTGTTTTTAATCGTAATTAAAAATGCAGTTGATAAAAATGAAATTTTATATAGGGTTAATTTTAATTAATGGACCAACTCTTGTCGGCAGCCTCTCTACATTAATTTGAACAACATTTGTTCTACGACTTTCAAATTAATCGTTTTTTTTTATTTTAGTTATCCTATATAAAATTTATTTTTTGCCTCTGAACTGGCATTAACTGAGTGTAGGTATGGCGTCAGGGCGTTGTCATTTTAGGTACTTCTTACAAAATACAGAGTAATAAATAACCGAGGGAGCAAACATCTTTTTATTTGGTTTTTACTATGTTGTTTATTAAGATTTTTAAAAGTTGTAAAACAATTGTTGTTGGGATTGATGTAGAGAGGTTGCTTGCAAGAGGTGGCCTATTAATGAAAATTAACCCTGTTTAGCTATCCAAGGCATAGCCAGGGATGTGCTCTACTTTTTTATACCCTTTTTAAAATTTAAAGTTATTGCTATAAAACTCAATGTCAACTGGATACAATGATTTATTTTATAAAAATATCTTGATAGTGTAACAAAATATGTAGGTATTAGTGATCAACACAAGTAAATATATCGAACTAATAAAACCAGTAAATCCAGTTAGATTATTAACAGGACTATAATGGACCTGCATATAGCAAAATAGTGCATAGACGAAACATTTTATGAGAGTTAAATTGATAAATATTTCCGATAATTACAGATGGTCCAGGCAGTCCTCTTAAGCCACGTTGGCCTTCTGGTCCCACGGGACCTATAGCTCCAGGGGGACCATCTTCTCCTGGTCCTCCTTTTAGCCCCATGTCGCCTTTTTCACCGGGGCTTCCGGAATTGCCTGGGACACCGGGTTGGCCTTCAGCACCCTGAAAGTTGTTAGTAAAATAAATTTTATTTACGCCCTTCTGATTATCCTTCAGTGATTTAACTGACTTATTTTATATTCTTTTGTATTCTTACTTTCTATGCCGTTTGTGCATTCGTTGTTGAAAGGTATCAAAGTGTATTATTAAATGTTGTACTATATGAATAAATAAATAAAATATCTTCTACTAATGTGTTAAAAAAACTATTCGGATAAAAATACTTACGGGACTTCCTGGTTGTCCGGTGTCGCCTGGTTGCCCAATTGGTCCAGGAGCACCTGCTGGGCCTGGTGGACCTGTGCTTCCCTCTGGGCCATCAGAGCCTGCTTCACCTTTAATACCTTGTGGGCCCGGTTCCCCTCTGTCTCCAGGAAATCCAACGGGTCCGGTATCTCCTTTGGGGCCCTCTATACCAGGTAATCCTTTTGTGCCTGGTTCACCTTGCAAACCCGGTAAACCATCATCACCTTTAGGCCCAGCATGTCCTCTTGGTCCCTGTGAAAGTAAAGAAAATACTTTTATGTATTTATACTTATGAATGAAATATATATGAAAGATTATAATATGTGTGACTTAAATAGATTTAACAATACATACCACTTTTCCTTCTGGTCCTTGGGGTCCTGATATGCCAGTAAGGCCAGTGTTTCCGATTTCCCCACGGTCTCCTTCTGAACCTTTAGGACCTTGCTCGCCTTGCACTCCTTTTGGACCCCTTCTGCCGGTAGCTCCAATAGGACCAGCGGGTCCAGGTGGTCCTACACAAACAATAATTTGATTCCTAAGTTACATTCATAACTTTATTTTCGTCATATATTTTTATTCTTTTATTACCTATAGGGCCAACATCTCCACTAGCTCCTCTTATTCCAGGATCGCCTTTAAGACCTTCTGGTCCAGATTTTCCTGCAGGTCCTGCAGGGCCACGTGCGCCATCAGATCCAACTGGACCAGGTGGCCCAACAATACCCTGCGGTCCTTTATCACCAGGCAGACCTACAGATCCTGGCTCTCCTCGGAGCCCCTGAACCCCTGGAGCGCCTGTAGGTCCCTGCGTTTGTAAAAAATAGAATATAATGTTATTTATATATAATATTATTTTATAAGAAGAAAACTATTAAGAATGTAAAAAATAAGATTTTTTTGTCAATGACTTGTCAACCATTATGACGGCATTTACTAGACGTAAATGTATATATATTTTAACGTATTATTTAACGTCATTTTATTCTACATGCTCTGAAGCTTCTTAAACTCGGACCCTTTCCATTATTGAAAAGAGATAATTGTTATATTTTAAACACAAATTATCAGTATCAAGACATTTAAAGTAAGTAGTTGCGTAGTACAAACTTACGGGCTGTCCCATTGCACCTTTGAACCCTTTTTCCCCAGGTGGTCCAGATTCACCTTTGTCACCATCTTCACCAGGTATTCCAATAGGTCCAGAAGCCCCAGACAGCCCTCGTGGTCCCGGTAGACCATCACGACCTACAGGACCTATTAAAACAAAGGTGTATTCATTAATAGATTTGATTGACATAACTATCATTAAGATAAGTTCTAACACATCCCTTTTTATCCACTTCTTTGATTATTACAAATATACATACCTATCGGTCCTGGTTCACCAACTTCTCCTTTTTGCCCCCCAGGCCCGGCAGAACCTCTTGGACCATCGCGACCTATAGGGCCTTGTAGACCTTCACGACCAGGTTCCCCCTGTTCTCCTTTATCTCCTCTTACGCCAGGTGGTCCTGGTGGTCCAATATCGCCTTTCGATCCGGGAGTACCCTTTAATGTAAAACAGGAAAAGTATTGATTTATAAAAGTTTTTACAAAGTATTTCCCAAGTGACCAAAAATTTTCAAATAGGTTTTGATCTTATTATATTCAGGATTATATAAATAGTTAACACAATCGTTTGATATTAAATTGCTAATTTATATAATATAACAGTATTTAAAATAAATCAAAGGCATTTTACTTACCGATGGTCCAGGCAATCCCTGTTCACCATTTGCTCCAGGAGGCCCGGGAGATCCGATGGGGCCCGGTTTTCCCTCAGGACCTACTGGTCCCAATTGTCCTTGTTTTCCTGTTTCGCCCGGTATTCCCATTTCGCCCGGTGTTCCTGGTACACCTGATGGTCCTTGTATACCAGCTGGGCCAGGTTCACCGTTCAAACCTTGTTGTCCGGGCAAACCTAGTGCACCAGGTAAACCTGAGAGTCCTATTGCACCCTAAACAAACATCAACAAGGTTTTAATACTCAAACACTAATTATTTATTAACGTTTATATTTAATTTTAATACGTTATTTCTTAAAAAACATAATTTTGTACCGTAGGTCCTCTTTCCCCTGGTGTCCCTGGAAGACCTGGTTTTCCATCAATTCCTGGTGGACCTATAGGCCCTGGATATCCTCTAGGCCCCTCTAATCCTTGTGGACCACGTTCACCGCTGGGCCCCGGCGGTCCCGGTTGTCCTGTATCACCTTTAGGGCCCGGCGGCCCATCGGATCCTCTGCGGCCTCTTGGTCCTCGGTACCCCTTTAAAATTATGGGTTTTAATATTGTTTGAAAAAATCTATAAACATGTATGGCCATATTAAGCTTATTTAAATTTATATAAATATAGAATGAAAAATAAACCGATACCGTTGACGAGCTACATCTATTAGGCTAATAGATGTCACCACCACCCCGATAGAGGTGATCACATATAGAATGCTTAATTCACTACGATGGACAGCGATACAGTAGCTCAATTGGTAGAGCGACGTCACGTCAGAGGTCACGGGTTCGAATCCCTGCCCGTGTCGGTTTATTTTTCATTCTATATTTATATAAATTTAAATAGGTTTTAATATTGCTAAAAAGCTTTTTTGAGAGTTTAAAACAAAAAAAAATACGAATTATCTTTTTTTTATTTTGTCATTTTGTTACCATATAATAAAGAAATTGACCTATATTTTAGACTTAAAAGGAAATAACAATAAAAACGATACATTTACCCTTGGTCCGCTTTCACCGCGATCTCCTGGACTTCCAACTAAGCCCTTAAAAATAAAATACAAGTTTATACACTTTGGCATAGCTAAAAATTATTACGAGTATATTTGTTGGTTGTTGTTTTATTTTGAACTGTATATATAATTCATACCGCAATTCCCTTTGTTCCTCGCCTTCCTCTTCGTCCAGAAGCCCCTTTATCACCCTTATCTCCTTGAGCTC